>OZ010738.1:155810362-157299166 GCA_963932295.1 Tipula lateralis
TATATATATATATATATATATATATATATATATATATATATAATATATATATATATATATATATATGATATATTATATTATATATATATATATATATATATATATATATAATATATTATATATATGATATATATATATATATATATATATATTATATATATATATATATATATATATATATATATATATATATATATATATATATATATATATATATATATATATATATATATAATTTTACTAGTATTCAAATCGAACCATTTCTAGCTTTCTAAACACCCAAATGATGACCATTTTAATATGATTGTCGTGATAAAAATGATATATAACTTCATTTTGGAATCATTGATTGAGGTATTATACCTGAACATTTGGGTATGTAGAAAGTGTTTGCAAGCATAACCCAACCTTGTTTTGAGAAGAATTAAAAACTTAGAGTTTTTTTTATGTTTCAAGTTCAATTCAAGGCAGTAAGAAATGACTGAGTACAGGACAATAAAGCGGTGATCATTAAAGTTATAAAAAGGTTGCGTTCACCATTTTTAGAAACAGTTCTTATTTGGATTCCAAAATTTTTGAGTTGGATATTAAACCATCAAAATTTGAGATCTCTTAAAAATATGCAAAAATGAGTTGATCGACAAATATTTGGATGGAAACAGAAGGTCATCGACAGTCTTTTTCAAAATCTCATTTTTGTAAGTTTTGTTTATGTTAAAAATTTAACCTTTATTGCCATTAGAAAACGATTAATGACCTGGTGATGACAAATGTAACTATTTTTTATTTTAAAGAAAATTAAAGAAGCATTTTAAGTAGCTTAAGTACTTGTGTGGTGTGGTACACAGATCTGACTTCTTAGTAATCTGATTAGTACTATACTGACATTCTAACCAAATACTCTTGGATCTAAATGATGAAGCGTTAATGATTGGTATATTGAGCATATTTTTAGTGTTGGAAACCAAATACTGAAGTAATGGATACCTTCTTTCCAATTAATTGTTTTCTTCGTGTTCACTTTATGAAATTTGTACTACTCTACTGTTTTTGTATTTTGTTGTCCATCGTTGTATTATTGCATAAAACAGATCCCTATAGTAAACGAATAAACAATAGTACAAACATAAATAAGATGATAACCACAACAGTATAATGTAAATAGAATTACATCCAGCTAGTTTACTACATATACTTCGTAGAGCTTTATCTATGCATATGAATGGAAGACTCGTAAAATAAAATATTATTATGATATAGATATGATTTACCATTTTCCGAGTTATGTTGTTTTGTATTCCATCAAATTTGCGATTCGAATACACAAACATACATTTGTATATATATGTATGTTTGTGTATAATTTTATTGAAATCTAGATTCAAAGATTTTCTGAAACAAAACGAAAAGAAAAGGCAAATTATTCTGTAATATGATATACTATATAGCATGTTAATGGATTGAGAGATTCCAATCGAGTATATAATGTACTCTGATTAGCATCTTATATTTCCCTATCCAAATAGTGTACTTGGTATTATGAAATAAACGTATAAATCTGCTATCGTCTAAATCGACTTCAAAGGTATCCATTATGATGATGGTTATTTTAACCAACAGTATAATAAAACCAATCTATAAAACACGTCATTGTGTACAAGAACTACCTCAGATATTTATTGAACTTAACCCATCGATTTGTGGTCTCTTTGGTGACAAAGTTATAGAATCAATTTACAGTATTCACTGTTGAAGTTAATTAAGGTTTGAGTAGGCAACTCTTAGAAATTATTTCCCCATCTGTTATATAGTGGGTTTGGCAAGCTGATAGGACGTGTAAACTAAATTTGACGCTGTCACTTTACTTGATTTCGATGATTTAGTGTTGATTGGCTTCGTAAGGCTTATAATAGTTTGAAGACAATACTTGCTACATTGGCTGTTGAAAGAAATTTTTTATTGGTTTTGTTATCACTAGTACACGATAAAGTGTTGCAGGGTCCAGCACCCAATTATTTTGCTAAATATCAGTTTTTGTCTGCTTCAACATAACCCTTGTGGTTCACCAATAAATTTGGTAATTTTTGCCGAATTATGTGTACTTTTTATTAATTCTTGGCTGCAATTGTCACTTGTGATACTTTAATTACATTAAAGTATGTAATTAAAGTACGATTACATCGACATATTCTGACAGAGTATACATCGATATCACACGAACTATATTATTAACGAAACAACCAACCAGACACCACAACATCAGATTGGCGACCTCATCCCATACACGTTTTTATGGTTAAGTATAAGTAAAGTAGCCCTTTAGATTATAAATATAGTTATTCACCCGAAATAATAAATAGCTAGTAATTGATTTGATTCGGTTGACCTAACTGATCAAAGTAAATTTAATCAACATCGAACAAAACTTAATTATACTAATAGCTATAGGCCCTTCAATTTCTTAATGCTCCACAAAATGGGTCATCAGATATATATGTCAGCAAAGCAGGTTGGATCAATATAACATTTAATAGTAAAATGCCCTTACAGCGTCTTAAGTGAGACCTTACGACACATTTTAAAGATTGGTGCTCATTGTAGGTGGTCAGCCAAAAGAATGTTTTTACACACAAATGGTTTATATGTCTTCCGGTGCATGTTAATTTTTAGTCAAACGCGAGAATCGAACACGAAACCGCGGCGTGATATAACATATAATATATAAACGAAATAAAAATCATCAATCTTTCCAACCAAATCTATCTAAAGCAGCACTGTTATCCAATCTCGATGGCCTTCCCATAGTAAAAAAAGTCAAATGTTCAACACAATAAATTGTATATTGTAATAAGATCTTATCGCAATCATTAAGAGTTCTAGAAATTCATTCGCTATAATAGGTAATAGGGCAAACGGGCAAGTCGCCGAAAAGTTTTTTACGAAACAGGACACGTATACTCTGTTTTAGGAATTAAAGGACTTATAAGAATATATATGGGACTTACAAGAATATAATATATAAGAGTACTAGACACTGAGGACGTCTCAGAGTAAACCTTATACAGAGATAAAGATCATTTTAGAGCACCGAAAAACATTGGTCGCATTACTCGAAGAGCCATATCAAACGCAAACTTACGTATAAAATCATTTGGAATCTGATCACACAATAGATAATAACCAGGTGTTTACCCCATGATAACCTGAAACGTAGAAAACCTTTGCTTAACTTCGGCACTGCATCAAAAAGGTTATATCAGCTTGGTATTGTTTAACACTCGAGATCACTATCAATTACAACAAATGAGTTTGAGTCACGATCAATGAAGACATACGAAGACATATCCGGCAAAGTAGTTTTGCAGCATGATAACGCTATTGTTCACATAAAGTGGCCTTAACCTATTAAGAAACTCTCAAATGGAAAATGATAACGAGCCATCACTTTTTTATGTATATGTTAAAAATTAATCGAATCAAAAAGAGACTTGTTATTTTGATATTATATATGCAGGCTGCCTAAAAAGTTAATAGTATCTAGCAATAAAAACAACATTTTCGAAGTTATATCAAGAGATACCGAAAAATGTTTGACACATCCGACGCTTTCTAACCACCTCGAGAGAGGTAAGCGAATATCTTAAAATAATGTGTAGCCGAATACAACAGATTAGCCTGAGCTTATGTAAGAAGTATTGCATCTAATGTGGTATTGTTTGCGTCAGATCAGTAAAAGAAACGATAATGGGTGGTGAGGTGCAGCTCAAGAGATATTTAGATAACCGTATATATAGAGAGAATTTAGTTGAAGGCGAAACGTAAAGTTTTTCAGTTTGCCTATAAATTAACAATGATGCCTATAAATAAACAGATGTCGGGTTGCATGCCCCGGAATTTTATGGTATGCTTATGTTTGCACCGTTGTTTAACAGAAAACCCCGAATGAATTATATCGATATTATGTGGATATGGTATAAACGTTACTGAAAGAGAAGTTTTGCTCTGTTGTCTCCCGTTGTCTCGTTTGAATCCAACTGGTTGGTTCACTTTGTACCACCAGTTCTAGAGTGTTAGCCGGTTGTTTATTAGTTAATTACTTTTTCTGCTACATGGGAAGTTGTTCTTCCTGTGCTGGGGCACCTTCTTCTAAATTGTTTTTCGCTCGAATTTTGCACTTATATTAATTACTTATATAAATTTAGTTAGTTCAGCGAGAGGAGAAATAAATTAATAATATAATATGGAAAATCTCTTCTCTGACATTGAGGTGACTTTTATAAATAGAGAGACTTTTATAAATTATTGTACAACTTAATGCTACTATGGCTCGTGCTCTATCTCACATAAACTTACACCTAGAAACACTCAATCGTGTTTTAAAACCACTACCGGAAATCGAACTCCAGACTCTCGAATGACAAAGCAAGCACGCTAAATTCTCTACCACCCACATCCTCGTGGTATAACCTATAGATTACGTTGTCATCCTAATGGCAGACGCTCACCTAACAATTAAGTTTCACCAATTAATTTCAACTAAACAAAACAAAAATGTCGACAGAATATGACATAAAAATTTATTAAACGTCGTTCAGTGCGAGCAATGTTTAATTTATTCGTTAATGACCGAATAAAACATAAGAATATGGAATTATGGACAGTTAACGAATGACTGATGTTACAGCACTCATTTTACAGAGACTCTTGAGTACTTGAAATTTCGCCTACTTTAAGCTGTTATATAAAAATATCAATTAGTTATTAAGATCATTCTTAATCAAATGGATCGCGAGTAGAACGTTAAGTAGGGCAACGTAAATACACAAAATCTGAACTAAAAAAAGATAAATACACAAAATCTGAACTGAAATAACATCGTATACTCCTTTTCAGATTTCAAAAGCTATCGTATACTGTTTCAACGACATGAACCTATTTAGCATCAGAAAATTTATGACTCGGGGCTTTTATTAAAAATACAGAACCATCAATTGAAGTATAACACATAGCTTGAGCTATTTCAAATAAGTCTTCTTGAAATCTGGAAACCATATGTGACACAATATGATGTTAAACTTAAGATCACTTGCTAATGACACTTATCACAAAATACAACGGATATCGATTCTATACCAATCAATACGGAAAATCGAGTTTTTCTTCGTTTCAGACATATCATTCTTAAAAAAGTGGTAAATAATTTCACGATACAGTGTCGCGTTACGAATTACAGACAGTATTTTTAACTTAACCTTCTATTTAGCATATATCTATATGTCACCGCGCAGTAAGTCGATCTATATACATACTATATACAATATAAAGAGTTTTTCAATAAGAGGTTTCATTTTGATATTTAAAAAACGAGTATTTTTTTAAGAGAAATCAATGAATGTTCATTTCACTGTAAAGAGGAATGTCATCAACATCTGAAATTTTCCATGGCCAACTCGCACATTTGTGGCTGTGTGTCCTCGAAAACTTCAAAAATTCCATATCTCTTAGGTCTTGAATCGATTGGTATATACATAATCTTTCACGTGGCTTGAAATAAAAAAGTCTTAATCACAACATATCACTAGGCAATTGGAACCACGTCTTCAGAAGTAACACGGTCATACAACTATTCCTGCAAAATTTCGTTACTTGTGTGGCACGTAGCGCCGTCTTGCCGAAAATAAATAGTGACACGTTGCTTTTCAACAAGCAATCTTGCATTTTCTAAGCTCCAAATCCAGATTATTTTAATGAATTTGTAGCCTCAATCAGCGAAGTTATGACATTTATGGCGTTCAACCTGCTTAAGTTCTTGTGGTAACTGAACTTTCAAAGCTTTAAGTCCTAAGTCGTTTGTAGAATGTCGTTTGTTGAATGTCTAATTTCAAAGATCGACGGGATATCGACAAATCCGGGTTTTGATTCTTCACATCACTATCTTGTCCCCACAGCTCAAATCTTTCCACCGGTTTTACTATTGGCGAACGAGAAAAGTGCTTCACGGCGGCCAAAAAGTATATTAGTTTTGAGAACTGTGACAAAATTTTCAATATGTTTGCAGTGAATTTAAACAATTTCAAGCGTGTATCGTATACCTAAATTGACAGCTGCCCAAATAGCAAGCTATTCATAATGGAACCGCTTATAGGAAAACTCTTTATATTTTGGAGCTACACACATAAATTCCTCTCATAAATCAGTCTACATATAGTTATAAACGTATAAATATTCTCTCGATTAATATCCAACCCAGATACGTATATACACAGTCAAAAAATCAATACTTTTCAAAGCACATACACCCCATAAACACTAATTTTAGGATATATTTTTCAGCTGGCAAACAAAATCGTTTCCAATTTTTTTTTTTTTTAATGATTATAAAAACAAACAAATTTTGTCGAAAAATCTGTTTTAATTTCCACAACATTTTATATACTTAATTCATCCATATACAAATTTTATATATACATTTTCACATAAGCAATATGTCAATGTCAAATGATCCATAAATAGGAGCAGCGCACACACAGAAAAAAAATGTAATAAAATTCTGCTCTATGTTCTGTAACAAATTCAATTGGAGAAGAAAAAACAGAAAAATTTATATCTCGAAAAACAAAAAATTGATTACGTTTGTTACCAATGTTTTCCGGTTCCAGTGTGAATATCATAAAATTATAAATTTTATATAAAAAAAAAATATTGAAAAATAAAAATTGAGTTATAATTTAATTTTTATTTATTATTTATGTCGATCTGATGCTGCTTCAAAATTATTATTTTTATCCATGTTTAGTTATAACGAGAATATTTAATGATTGGATGATTTATCCTATATACACACATACATATATATGTTGGATTTAGCGTCGATTCGATACGTACGAGTATATATGGATTTGCTACATCTCGTATTTAAATTCAAAATATTTTTTTATTTCAGATGCATATTTTATCGATTTATATTTTATTAATGCTTTTGAATTAAGCAAATATTTGACAGTCTATTCATGCTGACTAACTTTTTATTTATACATAATATATGTATATACACATCATGTTAAGATTTAGGGAGTAGGAGGAGATAGAGGGTAATATACTAAATAAATAGCCGCTAGGAAATTTTCCGATTTTATTACATAATGTTTGACTAACAAATGTTGTTGTTTTCGGTTGATTTGGTTTTTCAGGACTTATAATGGTTTTTATTTGTTTGAAAATGAAATGTGGTCACTTAGTTCAATTTGTTAACTCAATTATTTACAAGCATCACTTGTTTAAAATTCAATAATCGCGTCTTAATTTTATTTTATCAATAATCCAAATATTGCATATCTATATACCTTATACATGATCCTATAGAATAGTGGAAACTTTGTCCATATATTTCCATTAGATATACTCAAGTTACTGCTTTTAATTTTCCAATATTGCTGCATTCCAACACAAATTTAGTTTATAATGGTATGAGTGCGAATACGCCAATCAACCATAGTTCGAAATCTTCCATAGACTACATTTCGATTTACAGAATTTCCATGTTGTTTTTTCTCCTTTTATCAACTTGAGCCATTATCTTGCCATTTAAGGAATATACCCTTCCATAATATGTTGTTAATGAAACAGAGACTGTAGCCTATATAAATGGTTTTTCAATTTTAAAAAGTCTTGCAAGAATTGGTTACATCAGAAAGGTAATCAATTTCTTCATTTTATTTTAAAATATCGCCATTGGTATCTAAGGGAAATTCAAACCGGTAAAATAATTTCAACCATGCAAGACTTGCAATTGATCCAATAGAATAGTTTTCCTATCAAGACTACGGTATTCTATTCATTTATTTTTTCTTAAGCATCTAAATATAAATACCAATACGATTGGACACATAATCTGAATTTTAACTTCTTTGTTTCAAAGGAATTCAAACTTTTTCACAGTTCCCTTAAAATTTGCCGATAGTGGATAGATTGCATTGCATTCCATCGCATGAACAGCTTATTATACTTATATTAAAAATGGGTTAGACCATGAATTCTGTACAGGTGTTGCAAATATTTTTCTCCTCATAACTGGTGGTAATCGAATGAAAAAAATTTTAATTTCCATCTAAGCCTTTCGATCCAATTGCACAGGCTTTGGTTGAGACCCATCAGTCAATGGATTTCATTTTCATAATGACAATGTCCCGTTGACAAAATAATAACTTGTTCGGTTTCGATCTAACACCGAGTTTATTGCATTTTTCGTTTTGTTATACTTTGTTTATGTTACTTTTACATTTGAACTATTTGCTCTCAGTCCTTAATTTTTTAAAATTTAGGTTCCGTTAAACCCAAAACCACTATACACCGAATTTACAAGTCATCGTATCATTACATGCAGGAAGTGAATAACGAAATAAACAGATTTAATAAATCTTATATCCGATATTTATTATTAATCTATTGGTTTTCTGGACTCGTGCATTGACAAAAACAAAAAAAAATATTCATTTCGTTTGAAACACTTATTAGAGAAATATTACATGCAGGAAGTTATATTGTTAAATTACTACAATAAATAATCTGCTTCACAAAACTAAATTTAATGACAGTCTGTGTTTTCATAATAAGGTTATGTGTTATTTAATCAACTAAACTGATACACGTTTACAAAATTTGGATCATAAAAACATAACAATGAACACATATAACAATTACAAGCAGGAAGTGAATACCAACATTTAAAAACGTTCTGATTTTGTTATGTTTATGGGACATATATGATATATTCATACTTTGACTATAGTCTGTTACCGTTTATTTGGTATTTTGGTATAAACTAGTGGAAAAAAGCTTTAACAAATGAGTTCTTCTGTTGCATAATTTTTTAATTGTGTTATCACTCGTACTGAGAGTAACATTTATGATGTAGCCTAATTCTTAAATTTTGCTATGTTTTCAAAACTATTTTTTTTCTTTAAAAATGTTTCAATTAATAAGACAAGAGAGAATATAAACAACTGTTATGTGTAACAAAGCATATGAGCTAGTCTTATTCATGAGTTTTTGATAAGACGACGATAAATGAATTAAGCTTTCTTCAAACGATTTCGTTACTGTGTTTTCACACAGTACACACCAGAAGTACCTTTCTCCTCACAACTGTTTTCGGTCTTTCATAGGCAATAAGACAAGCATTAAAGCTATATAATAGATTAATGATATTGTAATGGTTCTCACAAGATGTGCAACGAGATTGCCTTTATAACTTTTTCTCAAAATTCTCGTTATTCATGACAGCGAGCTATACCAAACAAAGCTATAGGTAAATCTATTTAATCTCGTTATTTTTGAGCCTTTTGTCTGTTTGATTACTAATTAAATATTATTGTAGCCTCGAGGTATTTACTGCAACAAAATAGTCGAAAGAAGGATAAAATTTCATTTAGATGATGAGTTGTTCATTTGTTTTGTTTAGCCCACTATTGTTTGTACATAAAACTAAAAATTATGAAATTTTAAATTAAATTTTTCAAATATTACATGCAGGACGTGGTAACCACAGTTAAAATTGGCCGAAAAATTAACTAGTTGAAAAAAATAAACCACGCTTTACGAAGGGTTATATGGTTTAATAGAGATATATGGTTTTATATCAACCACTCCTGATTTACTGGCTTGCTGTATCTTTTTTACAATATCGCTGGTATCATATAATGTTCGACTTGACCTTATTTGTGTCGAACTGCATTTTTTGTGTTATCTTTCAGCTGCTTTCCCAATGTTGATTTTTGAATATGTCACATAATATTTGTTTTCATACTTCTATTAGTGACCACAATCTAAAACTGATGGTTTGTATCAACCACTTGTATGTTTTCGACAATATTGTGGATCGTTTATGGATCTTTAGGCACATTCTGCATCATAAAGTATACTAGTCATTCAAGCTTTTGTATTTTATTTGCAATGACGCCAATGATGAGTTTTGAATGCCTATCAGGGTTCTGGGATATTCGGAAAAACCAATCACAATCGGCTTGTAAAAGATGTTGTTTTTTTTCAAATATATAAATTCGATTGGTGAGTTTTCTCCAATTGTCTCACGTTTCATCGAAAATGTAGCCCAATTACTGTCGAAAGTTATCTGCTTTCATAACATATTTTAATTCTTTGATATACTTTAATCAAAGTGTACTAATTTTTTCTAATTCATCTAAGATTAGAACTCAAAGCTTAGAAAGGGTTTAAAACGAAGTTATCTGTATTCAAATATTGATTTTATGATCAAGTTAATTTATCTACAAAAACTGATAAAAGTATGCAAAATATAAAGCTCCGTTTGATGAATAAGAATATTATATGCAGAAAGTGAATTGAAAAACATTATTTGCGTATTTTCATTTAGTTAATGGAAAACGACAAATATTAATGTTAATTTGAAAATATTTATTCAGTCATGGATAATTTCTAAGAATTGACATTTTGCATGAAAGTTTCTCGAGTCCGTCCAAAACAGAGAAGTCAGTTTTGTCATAATACCACCTCGAAGTTATATCATTTCACGAATCCATTTTCTAAGTGTTTCGTTATAGATGTGAAAATAATCTTTACTTTCGTATTTCACCTATAAATCTTGTATGCAGCCCTTAATTGTGTTCACATTCGATAGAAGATACTATTTTAAAAGTAACAATTTTCATTACGTGATTGTTTCCGAATGAGAATTTTGGCAAGCATATCAAACTTCATTAATGGAAAGATTTATAAATCCAATAATTAGTTTATTTTGTAGTTAGACTTTGGATTGAGACGATACTTTGAAAACTGTGAGTGAGAAACAAAACGTGTGATATCTTCCTTAAAAGCTGCTTTATCTGCTGACATTTTATATGTAAGGATACTACGAAATCCTTCTGCGATAGTGATTTAAATTGTTAATAAAATCAACCATCAACCGTTATAAAAACTGCCATTGTTTATACAGAAACGAAGGTAAGGGGTTACACTTACTAATGTTAATCGTAGCTTGCAATATTTGGAACAGGGAAAACAAAAAAAGACTGGATAATTGGTGGTCGATTTCAAGAAGCTTAAAGAAATCGAAAACAGATATATGGTGCAATCCGACAAATAAACCACGCGAATTGCGTTTATCACGGAAACCTAGCGTTTTAACACCATAAGAACGTTTTGAACGGTTAAACAAATTTATTTGACAGTTCTCCTAACATGAACTTCTTTATTTTCTCGTCGTTTCTAATTTATTCTCATCAGCTAATACGAAAAAGCTTCACTATATGTACATAGTAAATTTTGAATGCTCATCAGAAAAATGTGATCATTTATTTAGTAAATAAATGGTATTAGTACAAAAAAGCTTTTTTGATGGTTATTAAAGCTTTATAAGTATCTCACTCATTTTTGCGAACTGCCCACCTGTTGCTCATCTTCTTCATAATCAAGTTCATTTACATTAATTTAATATCATCATAAATATCGTTATATCACATTATCGGGAAAACTGAACACTATTGTATACGTTAACTGGTTTAGTTTTAGCTCCAGTAATATTTACGGATATAAGTCATATAATAAGTTAATAAACCAAACTGAATCATTAGTTTCCTAAATGTCGTCGACTCAAATTTCATATATTCAACAACCAAACCATTACGTCTGTGGATACAAATTCCAAATATTTTCGAATAGGCAGAAAATATGTAAACATGAAACTACTTATCTATAACTATTAAGCATACATCATCGATAATCATGTATTAAAAAACAATAATATGACAAAACATATAGTTCACGACGCGACCTCCATCGATATTAGGCATACATCTACACATGTGTTCGAATTATGTCTCAAGACATTTATTTACTTAAGATTTTGTGTGTAAAAAAGCACAATATGAGTTTCGAAGATCAATAAATTTAAAAAATATACGTATATATGTATATACATCCGCATATACACACATATTTGTATTTATTAATCGATCATCTCGAACTAATATTTTGCTATCAAAACAATTCTTATCATTTATGATTTTTATTTTTATCCAAACAACAAATTATCGTTGAACTGCGCCGTTTTCGGTTGTAGATGATTTACTATTCTCGTACATAAAGTAAAATATCTTTATTTGATAAGAAAACAACAAATTCAAAACTTCCCATATCTCGGCAGTTCTCCCCCTCGCCCCATCACTCTTCCTGTCGCTCTTATAAAACAATAGAAAACTTGAGTTAAATATCAGTTAAATCAACAAACCGTTTATTGAAAGGCTTTGGGAGACGTCATGTTTTGTGCAATGGGTTGATGAGCATTTGCGAAGGGTGTATAGGGCGTTTCTACCCCAATAATATGTTATCAATATTTTCGTTCTATATAGTCGTATGTGTATTCGATTTGGCAAAAAAACAAAAACAAACAACAATTGTATAAGACGTATAGGATGAAGACGATTCAGATAAATATGTAAATAAAATAATTTGTATTTTGTTGAAGATACGAGTATATGAAAAATATACGAAATAGAAAATTTGGAATTTAGATTTTTTTATTATTTTCCAAATTGATGATGGATGGTATGTATATATATATAAATATATACATATATTTGTAGGTAATAAGGAAATAGTCAAATAAACAACGCATATATACTCGTATTGTACGGGCACATAAACATGTATTTCATAAGCCATAATATGTTGCCGTAGCAATTCGAGTTTTATTTTTCTGTTTGTGCTGGATTATTTTACATGGATTATTTTACGTGTCTTTGTGTATGAAACTAATTTGGAAAAGTACTTGTGCTTCGTGTTGGTGTTCCGAGTATAAACTGTTTTGTTATCAAATATTATTGAGGAGCTATAAATAGGTTCAGAAAAGGTAGAATGAAATTAACTTGCTTGCTATATATACACAATGGCATCTGCAAACATATTGGTATTTGGTATGCTGATCGAAAATATTAAGTTTAAAACCAAATCTTTGAAAATGAAATGCTGGTACTGGGATGAAACAATGACTCAATTAGTTATCGATTACATCTCCTCATGAACCATGAACGAGCTAGCATGACAAAAGCAATTCAAAATTTTTTTTACTAAGCTATCGTTTGAGATCTCAAAGTGTTACCAATCATTTTGCTTCCCCCACAAAAGTTTATTTCAGGAATGTTATTTAACATGCATTCATAGCTGTTACTTATGGTGATTTCGAAGAAACAATTCAAAACGAAACATGGATAAGCTGATTCAGTTTGTAAAGAATAGATAGAAAAGCTTATTTATGTATAATTGATTTATAGTAGATGGACCATGCTTTCCATGATTAATATAAATTAATATAAAAATTCCCATTCGCAGCATTTATGGAAAAAGTTTTCTGGAAACTGTTGAGAATGTTATAGTTATGCAGACAGATATTTGGATCGCCGAATTATTCCCATCAGATCACAATGCATAATGCGACTGAGCAAGAGTATTTTCTATCTTTTGATTTCAATCAAGAGATGAGGAAGCTTTATTCAATTCCGAATCTTCTGATTTAAAACACCTCGTTATAAGCTAGCTTTTAGCAATAATTTTAGTATTTTAAGCGAACCTCTCTTTGAATAGTGGACATAACTTGGCCACTTTCTATTCTTTAGATATAGCTTCATTCCAGCATACAAATCGAATAAGGTCAATATATGACATCGACAACATTATCCCGTCCGAGAATCTTGAATCTCTGGTTTCTACCCTGGTCTCGAATGGCATTTTCCCAAGATTTCCTTTAACTTCCATCATTCATACTTCTTCTGTCATTCGTTTATCATTCTTTCTAGTAAGAACCGCTTGAACTTCCTTAAGCATTGTAAACCGAGCTTGCTTGGTTGATTGTGGCCGTTATTTCGTTGCTCAACAGAAAGACAACACTCATCAAACTAATCATTTTTGCACATAGTTTTTACTATACTGAGAGTTTGCTGGGTGGCATCGACAGCCGAGGTTTGTAATATTTTCCAAATGCACTTCATAAGAAAGGTAATTAAAACGCACAATTCTGCTGCTGACAAGATCTTGATATTTTTTTTATTTATCAGACCTTCACATAAGAACCCATTGTAAGATTGCCCTTCCGGAATTGTATGAAAACGTGCATCATAGTGCTGGAACAACCGCAAATGATGATCACCGGCTACGATTTTGGTTCATATAATGTCTTGAACCAAAACCGTTCTTTTGCCCGTTAAATGTGATAATTTCTCGAATTTGGATGGTTTTGTGAGGATGGAATGTTCATGTCACTGTTTTGTGTTGGGAGAACGAATCTATATTTTATAACATAACTCGGTCTGATTTTTGCTTTTTCGATCATTAAAGTCACCAATCTAACAATGTAGTCATCTAAATAATTATTAAGCCGCAGTCTTTATTGTGGTCTTGGGTGCATGAACACATATACAATTGAACTGTTGGTTCATATTATGTGCAATCAAAGCTTATACATTCGATTATCGACTACTATGAAATAGAATTCAGCCTTTTTCACTTATAACCCAATTATAAATCCAACTTTAAAATTTACTTCGCCATCTGCACTGTAAAGTAATATTGTCTTGGGACAAATGGTCTTCACTTTAAGTTCATTTTGTACTTTTTTACGGATGCAGATCATCAAACAAGTGATCCCAACAGATTAAGTCACTTTTGACGACAAGCTCTCGTTACTTTGGTCATATTCTAAAGGTCTGATGGAAATGCACGCCCTCATCCTCAGGGCTAATTCTATATAGATACGCGTACGGAAAATCCACCATCCAAAATACATAATGCATGTACCAACAATAACTCTTTGATTATGTGAATTTAATATTTTCAATTCAATTATCCTGAGAAAAAACCCTATGCTCATCTCTAAATTTATTATGTTCATATAAAACTACATTCACCAGATTGTTGAATAAATAATTTGTAAGCGGTATTGTTGATATACTATAGAGCACTATATACGGTAAACTCTACAGTCCAAAAACATGTTGAAAATTTAACCAATGTGTGCTATAACTTTACCCTAAAAATATTAACGTGTCTACATAGACTCGTATACATATGCTTGAATAGACAAACTGATGATAAATGGTGGTTTAATAATCTCTGCATTCTACATCACAAATAGACGAGGTTCAACCTAAAACTGGAGTGTGAGAGATGTGTTGATTAAATTTTCACTAAAATCCTAATGCATATTTAATAACATATACGAGTACATACATTTCGACATAGTACATATAACATAATAATGATGATAACTAATTTTAATAACATCGAAAATATACAAATTATGTTGCTACATGTTTAATTATTTTAGTTGGATATATGTACATAGATAATGGTTTGGATAATTGAAACACAAATATTTGAGATATGGTTTTATCTTGATCGTTATGATGGTAGTTTATTAAGATTTCCTGTAGACGAGTTTACTTATTTAATTACACTGTTCCATATGGTGTTGGCTAGTCACACAATCAATGTGCATACAATTTTGATATTCTTAAAATGCGTTAGTTACTGTTAAGTGACTTCGAAACTAACCAAACACTTCTTTATCTACTCGTGTGTCTCATTCCAAAGAGTGCATTTAATAATCAGCATCCAAAACGCTACAAGCAGTGAATTCCTTTCACCAAAACCTAAAGAACGAAAATGCTTGTTCCGCAACATTATCAAAAGCATAACAACTTCATCTATAACCGAGCAAACGGTGGTATTGCTCTCAAAGCTCCGTGAACAAACCATGACTCGTCGCAGCATGAAATAAACGGGCTAATGGAAATCTCCATCCATAACATAATCATTCAATGAACATTACGAAATCCTTCACAAAAACGTTCAAATGAGCTCATTATGACCGTCACCACTTACAGTTTGCAATCAAACGTATAACTTAGGCCCAAAATCCAGAAGCAAACGCTTAAGAAAAAATCACATCACCTTTCACTATACAAATCTTCTAGATCTTTGTCCAAACCCAAACTCATTTACAAAAATACCATAATCATCTTCATAGGCCACAGTTTTCAATTTTAAAATCAAAATCAAACTAAAATTATGTAATTTTCACTTCGATTGCGGGATACCACCATCAAAACTTTACATGCGGGACAAGATATTCACTTTTAAAGATATCACTTTGAACAAGCAAAATGTGAGATTGTTTAAGATAGATACTCCAGGTCTGCAATAAATTCGTAGACAAGTAGAAAATCAAATATTCGTCATTGAAGGCTGTTATTTCGGAACTGGGCTCAATCGATAAATTGTATTACCCATTGGTATCGAAAATGCAAAACTTAGTCCGAGACCAAAGTTTAGGACAAATAAGAAGTGCCGACTTCCCGTGCAAGAGAACATTTTCGAGTGGATAATTTAATATTCGTGGATTAAAATCGTTTTATAATTTAGTCAATGTTTCGCATCTCATAAATTGTAAATACATAGAAACTCGAACACTGGGAAGTGATACTTATTAATGTCGAACCATTAATTCTACCATAATCCCATAATTGTACAAAAAATATGGACTCCTACAAAATAACAAATATAGTAATAAATTCGGTAAGTTTGACGGTTTCGCAAATCTGGTTGGTTATGAAACTTTTCCTCCAACTTAAACTTTCTATGTGAAGAGAAAAGAGGAAAAATAAATTTTGCTGAGTAAATAAACAGACTGAATTATCATTTTGTCACCAATAGATCACCAAGTTATGTAATTAACTCTCTCTGTCTTTTTTCAATTACAACCATCAAATACATGAAACCCCACCACTTGCACCAGAGACAATCAGTTGTTTTTACATATAG
Organism: Tipula lateralis; assembly: GCA_963932295.1. Lineage (NCBI taxonomy): Eukaryota > Metazoa > Arthropoda > Insecta > Diptera > Tipulidae > Tipula > Tipula lateralis. The sequence goes on from OZ010738.1 coordinate 155,827,211, forward strand.
CCAGTAGCAGAAAGTGTAAATTAGAAACACAGTTCGACAGAAAAGAACAACAGATCGAATAAAATTCTCAGAATAACTACCATGATCAATGGCAATGTGAGCAAACTGAATCCAGAACACAGTTTTCGCAGAATGTATAGAAAAAGCTGTCAACGGGACATATATTTTGTTAACATCGAAGGTTAGGAAAGTGCGGCTTCGGCACTCCAACAGAAACTCGTAAATGTGTGCATCCATTTGGTCTGTAATTCTTTCTTTTTCTTCCAAAAAGCTTAGTAAAAAATAGATAACAATGCGAAATTTGAAGGACTCTCGTCAACGATTACACTTTTCTTTTGATATATTTTTATTACTGATAAAGTTTTATAAAAAGAAAAAAGTAAAAAGATCCGTTGCTAAACACTGAGTATATAGCTGCTGATGTATTCAGTTTTTACTTAATTACGAAAAGTATATTTTTACTCTTGGTATCTTATCAATCGTCACTGTTAGCTATTTAAATTAATTAAACCCAATTAATGAGAAACTAAAATGGCATTGCTACACTAGTGAGATGAAATGAATAACATTATGAAGTCAGACAGCAGAAATTTTTAAGATATTATGTTTAATTAAAAACGTTACTTGAGTGTGTCTGTCGCTATATATATACAAGTAAATCGATATGAGCTTTGATGGTACATAAATAATGAAGCAACTGCATATAAACAAACAATTTGGATGTCATTGAGATAACGATCTTATTTATTATTTGTCTGCGTTCAAATCGTCACCATTTAAACTATAGAAGACTAAATTTATTCTATATAATTAGCATTATATATAATCTATATTCTAGACTAATTAAATTTAATGTGTTTGCATCATGATTACGACCGTAAATTAAACAAATTGCTACACAGTTTTAATTACAGTATAAAATGTAATATGTAAATGAATTCTCGGTGGTAACAAATTGAGTAATTGATTAAAAAGGAACAGAAAGGTCATGTCCTTTGAGATCTGATGTATTGTTGACAGTAATAGTTAAAGGGAGCAGCATTTTAGAATTTAAAAACAAGATATGGGGTGGTTTTTCGGAGTAGCAACATACAAATACAAAGAAAGAGGAAGCGGGTTATATATTCCAAAATACTGTCTTAAAGCAAGGTACTGTTGCAGTATTGACAAAATTATATATTTTTTACAACTAAGGCTAATTAACTCCAACTCTGTTTGTTTGAAGCCGAACATTATTTTAAAACTATCTAGTCGAAATAAGTCTGGCCTCACCAAATACCTAATAAAATGCAACGACAATTTGGCCCGAGTAGGTGAATCTTCTACTGTGGTGAAACTTCAGCGAGCACTAGATTATTTCTTCAGAGGGATTCCAACAATCGCATTAACATTAAAAAAAAATCTCGACACTAAAAATCATAACCTATTACCCTTATCTATAGGAAATAAACAAAAACAAATAAATTGTGCGATAATAAACTCACTCATTCAGCCACAACACTCGAAAGGTTGATTTTATAGAGATTTAAAATTTTTCGATAGGGATTCAATGAATCAAATTTTCCCGGACTACTCACATGAAACTTGTTCCAAAATTTTTTCCAGTTATAATCATTAGCAACTTGCTTACAATAAAACCACATCTAACCATAACACTCTAGAAGTTGATTTTATAGAGATTTGTGAATTCAACACATTATAACATGTGTTTATTTTATATATTTTTAATTTAAAAGTTTTTCAGTAAAATTTTTTAATTTTTTCGGCAGCTAGCTTTAACAGTATATAAACCGAAATCTTTTGTTATAACAAACAATAATTATTAATGTTGTAAAGATGACATATTCATTCAAGTTATTAGATTTGTGTTTCAAATAGTTGTTAAATTTTCTGATCGTATCGGAACAATTCGTGCTTTAATAAAATGGTTTGCATTGGTCAAATTGCGACAAAATAGTAACAAATATATATTTTTAATCAAGAACTGCTAGAATAACTGAGCCCCTATTTCTGTATACAAATCGTGTATCATGTTACGTTGTTAAAGTTCATATTTAAAACTAATCTAAATTGGTATTTCTGAATACGATCGTATTTAATATTTCGGTTTGTGTCCTAGGAAGGGAAGTGTAAGGGAAATTTATTTTACAAGGTACTACCTGTAATAAAATTAAATTACTCGTTTTATTTTGACGCAGAGAAATGTGTTTTATTATATATGTAGTTACTGTCTATATTTCCAAATTCAGAGTAAAAAGAGAAAGGTAGAAAAATGTCATAGAGTACGCCTACAATTCAAAAAGAGGGGTTTGAAATGAAGTTGTGTTTAAATTGAATGAAATTTTAAATATATTTATATATATATATATATATATATATATATATATATATATATATATATATATTCATATTTATATATATTTATATATATATATATATATATATATATATATATATATATATATATATATATATATATATATAGCTATATATATATATATTTATATATGTATATATATATATATATATATATATATATATATATATATATATGTATATATATTTATATATATATATAATATATATATATATATATATATATATATATATATATATATATATATATATATATATATATATATATATATATATATATATATATATATATATATATATATATATATATATATATAAGTTTGTTGCGTATTTTATTTATACATATAATGTAAAAATTATATAGGTCACATATTCCGTCGTATTCCAGTGAAAATTTTCGTATCTTTATCCATAAATACATCTATATTGTAGTAGGAAAGTGCCGATTTACTGTGGTTTTAGTGCATATCCAGCATCACCTCAAAGAGAATAACCGAATGTTCTGAAATATTAAAGGAAAAACTACCATTTGTGACGCCAGGATAGATAACACGAGAAACGATTAATGCGCATAGGTTTACAGTGAAGCTGACGAAACCTCGAACTGAAGGTTTCCAGTTTCCGTTTGAGTATGAAATGCATAAGTTTAACGCAGCTATTTACCTTTAATTGAAGGATCTTGCGCTGGGTGCAGGAGATCTAACAATAACAAGGAGCTAGGACAGTCTTAAAGTCGGGCCTGCACCCAATTTGAGCTAAATTAAAAAAAAATCATCATTTGATATTGCTTCTACAATGCACAGTTCGAATCCAGTGTCAAATTTCACTTTATGCAATTCACTCAACAAATTGAAAAGATTTCTCTAATAATGAAATATTTTTGACATAAGCGAAACAATTTGCTCTTCCATATTTTGATGAAAGTTCGTTTGCTGTCCGAATTCTGTAAAAATATTGACGTAGTAATTTTGAAATTTCAAACTACAAAACCTAGTAAAGCGTTTTTAAAAAGTGTGTACAAATTAACATTAAAGTGGATATTAAAATAGTTTATAATTCTAATAAGTCATAATTATGATTGAAGTATAGAGTTTGAGCCTAATATAGTGTAATTTATCTTAATAACATACTATATGCATATAAAAATTATTGCATATAATTATTAACATACATACGTGTGTATAATATATAAAATTACTTTCAAGAAATTAAAATATTCTTATTGCCCGACATTGTGTTGTGTTAAAATTATTACAGAGATGTCAAAATTATAACACGCAGTGGCTATAATTATTTGGTAACAAACATTAACCTGTCAAAATTATTACTAGAAAAATAATGTTCACAACTCGGACAGGGCCTTAAACACTTTCACACACCACTGGTTAAAATAAGACCTGTCCGATACTGAGAAATTTCTAAGAAGGGTCTAAGAAATATATTATAAACTTACACAGTAAAAAATGGGACGTTCTTCCCGAACGGTGAGTTAAAATTCATGGGAGTTAGTATGAATCCAACTCTTTTCCAATGCTAAAATTAATAATATTTTAAAGACTTAAAAAATAACCCCAAAAAGTAAATGATTTTTATTCAAAATATTGTTACGTGTAGTTAAATTGAATGGGAGTTACAATTTAACACCATTTTGTTATTAGATTGCATTTAATTCCTTAATGTAGTTTCAAATTTTGGAATCGAACAAAGTTAATATAATCAACTAATTAGTATTAATAATATAAGCTATTTATTTGTGTAAAATTTATTATTTTATCGGTCTACTAACCAATTGGGGATATGTATATATGATTATATCAATTCTTAGGTTAAGATGCATAAACTTACTGTTCAGACTTAAACTTTTAAGGAACTATCTTATGCTTTTCATTGAAAGATATGGTGATTGTTACGGCCACATTAAATAATGGAAATTTCATTTCGTCATTTCCCATTGTGTTTGATATATTTTGAAACATGTTTCATTATATGGATAAATATTGAACCAATAAATTAAAACTCCACAACAACATTTTAAATAACAAAAACCATTGCTAAAATGATGGATAGAAATTATCATTATACGCGTTATACACGTTACTGATGATCATAACAATAGAGAAATGCTAAAAATCAAACAGTCAAAAATAATTTCTGCTCTGATATGAAATATATGATATGATATGAAAATATTTCTTGAGTTTATTGATCTTTAAACTTTTCTTCACTTCCACTTCTAAATTGCTAGTGTATTATCGTTTTCATATGTGATTTTTCAAACTTATATTCAAATCATTAACGAAAATAATAACCTTTCTAATGCCGAAATAAATTTAAACTTATCATCTCGATTCGAAGAAAAGCCATTTCAATTATTTTTGAAATCGGAGATAATTTTAACTTTAAGATAATTTTAAGTTAATTTATTAAGACAGTGACATGTATTATTTAAATATTTGTAGATATAATAATATCTAGAAATATCAATATCATATACTTGATAGATAACATCTTAATTTCTAGGCCATAATTATGCATTTCAAATCGATTCGATATTGTAAAATACACAAAATATTAATACTTGTTCGTCTCGATTGATCTTTGGTAAAGCAAAATACATACTCGTAAATATTTCAATTACTTTTGTTAGGTTGGAAATTTCAATTGTGTACGATACTTCATCGCCTAAAATTTGAGCAAGCTGAATTTAGACTTCTTTTAAAAATCAATTATCAAAATACTGATGGAATTCACATACCAAAGTACCTAATTTTCTAGAATAATCGATTTATATTTGTAAGGAATTAAAGCGTTGCTAAAATTAACTCTTTAACGCAAATAATAAAATGTGTCATTTCGTCATTACCGTATAGGACTTAAAAATGTTTTTTAAATGTAGTTCTATGAAAGCCAAGCCCGAATCGGAAATAATTTAAATTTTGTAATTGTTTCGAAAAGGACGCCAACAAAAAAAAATCATTACAGTTTCAGCTTTGATTGAATAACACATGTGTGCTGTGTCAGTGATGGAAAAATTGTTTGTAAATAATAGTTTGATTAAATTTGATATTTTACCGATTATAAAAAGTGAATAAGATAACATAAAAAGTGAAAACTGTGAAATGACAACAAAAAATAGAACGAGTAACAAATACGGCATCAGAAATTACTATGATGGGTAATTATTAAAACCTGCTCTAATTTTAAGTTGTTTATACTTATTATTTTATACATTTTTATTTATTCCTAAATCTTCTGAAATTCCATCATATTTTAGTTAATTTGACGACATTATGACGACATTGAACGAAAAGGGCGTCTGTAAATAATAAATTCAGGTAACACTTATATAAAATATAATATATTTATGGTGTAATTAACTTTAATTCTTACTTAGATTACCACTGTGGAGGCATCATGTATATAAGAGACATATTTCACCATCGGTCAATGGAGTTCTTCATAGGTGCTGAAACCTATTTAATTTATCCAATTTATCCTAATGTCACAAACTACTAGAACCAGCATTACATCAAATTACATCTGGATGAAATTTAAAGCTTCAAGAATTTCATTGATTTAAAAAGTTTTGTTTTATCTAAATAATTAATGTTCTAAATAAAGCATTAAAAATACATACAAAATTGAGTTATTATTACTTCTTAAAAATTTATTAGATTAACTTCTCTAAGAAGTAAACTGTATGAATGAAACAGAGCTTAATCTGTTATATTATTGGAGTTCACACTATCTTTAATGTACTATTGCTTAAAACTATGTTTAATTGTTATTTATAACTTTATAAAGTTATCATTAGTAACTACAAAAGCTATCCAATATCATTATCTTTTCGTTACATATTTATTTACTTAAAGGAGTTAAAATAAAACTCTAAGCGGAGTGTATATTCCTATTCAGCTTTGCATAAACTCTTTATTTAACATCAATTTGTTAATAAGTTTAATTCACAAACCTAACATCTTTACGAAATTATGTTGCTAAAATTAACTCACAAATTATGTAACTCACTTTCGGGTAATTGTTTAATATTTTAATTCTATTTTGGAGTTGTTTTATCAAAAAATTAGTTTTCCGAAAAAGAAGTTCAATTTAATATCATTTTGATCCGGTCCTTTTTTAAGATGGTGTTTGTAGTTAAAATCGGCGTACCATTTCTAACCGTGTATTACCAATTCGTATTTACCAAGAATATTATGACTGCGTACCATGCTCCAAGGTAAACGACATTTTTCTTACATTGTTTAGTAAATTAAACACTGGATTAAAAAGTAGGGTAAATGGATTGAAAAAAAATGTAATTGATTGTTGTAATTTTTTAATTGATTTACCACTTTTTGCGATCTACCTTGAGAATGGCACGCAGTCTAAATATTTAAAAGGGGAAAAGTACTAATATTTTATATTTCATCTCCTACCAGAAATATCCTTCGTTTTAAAATTTAGTGGGCGTAAAATCATCTTTATTTTTAAATTTTCTTTTGTTTCTCGTTATTTGAACATGAGCGTCATGTTCAAATATAGTTTGTGCTGAAACGTTTTGGAGTGAACGTGTTTTGTGATTGTTGCGTTTTGCTCAATTAGATTGAAAATTAATTAAATTAAATTAAACCAGAATTTTTTATAAATAAAAGAATTAATATTATAGCTATTGTTCAGGTGAAATACTGTGTTAAGTTAGCAGATATGTGTTTCAAACAGTTGTTCCATTTTTGGTTTGAATCGTAACTTCGTGCCGTGATGAAATAACTAAAGAGCGTCACATGTGGATTGAAAATAATCGAAACAGAAATAGTTCTGAATGAAAATGATTCTTCTTAATCAAAAAACGATGATCATTTGCACTCTTTTTCTCGCGATTGCGGTTTCAGAGAGGTAATTATTAGGAAATTTTAATAAATTCAGATATATAGATATATAGATGGTATTGCATAATGGTTAAATTAAAAACACTAAATAATAATTAGATGCCTTATTTGTACTTCACCATTTTGCGGTTCAATATACTATGATGGCTTAGCTCTCCATTATCTGCGGTACAGTAACAGGTTGTGTTTACTTGAATGTTAGCACACGTGACGCTTTATCCTGCCAATAATGAAGTTGCCTTTACCATTAAATACATTTTTATTATATAAAAGTCACGTATTTATATCACCTGAACTGATATAAGTTCACTTGAACTACAAATTAATGATATACTTACCAGCATCACATTAAAGTTTAAGCAAAGACTTTATAAATATACAAGGACTTTCCATTTCATACAAAATACGAGTAAAATATTTTGGGTACGACTAATTTTATTTTGGGTACAATCAAAGAAGACTGAAATCTAAACCTTGTTATAGTTGTAAAATAATTGTAGGCATTTTTTCGTTTTAGAAGTTGCACTGTAAAACATAAATTTGAGAATGTATAGTTTTTTATGTTACTATGGGAAGTCTTTGTATCTTTATAGTTTTTGGTTTAAGTACACAGTAAAAAATGGGACGTTCTTCCCGAACGGTGAGTTATAATTCATGGGAGTTATTATTAATCTAACTCTTTTCCAATACTGAAATTAATAATATTTCAAGGACTTAAAAACTAACCCCAAAAAGTAAATAACTTTTATCCAAAATATCGTTACGTGTAGTTAAATTGAATAGGAGTTGAAATTTAACACCATTTTGCTATTAGATTTAGTTTAATTCCTAAATGTAGTTCCAAATTTGGGAATCGAAAAAAGTTAATACAATTAACTTATTAGGATTAATAATTTTAGCTTTTTATTTGTGTAGAATTTATTATTTTCGTTGACCGGTCTCTACTAAACCATTTTAAATAACAAAAACCATTGCTAAGGTGATCCGACGAAATTATCATGGGATGCATAAAGCACGTTACTGATAATCATGTAGAAATCATAAAGAACTGTCAAAATTCAAACAGTCAAAGTTCAGTCTGGGATTTCTGATATGATATGAAATATATGGTATGAAATGAACACAAAATATTGATGTCTGTTCATCTCAATTGATTTGATAAAGCAGAAAACATACTCGTATAATCATAAATATTTTTTCTCAAGCAAGCCAATTTCAATAACTTTTATTATGTTGGAAGTTTCAATTGTGTACGATACTTCATCGCCTAAAATTTGAGCAAGCTCAATTTAGACTTTATTTGAAAATCAATTATCAAAATACTCATGGAATTCACATATGTACCTAATTTTCTAGAATAATCGATTTATATTTGTAACGAATTAAAACGTTGCTAAAATTAACTCGTTAACGAAAATAATAAAATGTGTAATTATTCGTTACCGTATAGGACTTCAAATTGTTTTTTCATGGCATCAGAAATTACTGTGGAACCGAGAAGAAAATATTTTATATAGAAGCAATATCATTGGTAATTATGGAATCCTGCTCTAATTTGAAGTTGTTTTTACTTATTATTTTACACATTTTTATTTTTTCGTTAAGCTCCGAAATTCCATCAAAGTTGAATTAATTTGAAATTATTGTGGCGACATTGAACGAAAATATAGAAATTCAGGTAAAATAATTCTCTTATATAACATATAGTACGTTTATGGAGTGCATTTACTTCAATCCTTACTTAGATGATCACTGTGAAGGCATCATATGTTAGAGAATATTTCACCATCGGTCAATGGAGTTCTTCATAGGAGATAAATTTAAAATTAAACCTATTTAATTTACCGAATTTTAAACTTGAAGGGCAGGGAATATCTAATAAGTGTCCAAACAACTAGAACCAACATTACACTATATAACATTTGGGTGAAATTTAAAGCTTCGAGAACTTCACTCACTTTAAAAGAGAAATTAGTGAACTGTTTTTATATTAATCATATTTGTTCTAAATAAAGCGTTAAAAATACACAAATGAGTTATTATTACTTCTTTAAAATATATTAGATTTACTTCTATTAACAATAAAATGTATATATGAAACAAAGTTAAATTTTTTATATTATTGGAGTTCACACTATCTTTAGTTTAATATTACCTAAAACTATGTTCAAGTGTTATTTATAACTTTGTAAAGTTATCATTGGTAACTACAAAAGCTATCCAATATCATTATCTTTTCGTTACATATTTAGTTACTTAAAGGAGTTAAAATAAAACTCTAGACGGAGTTTATATTCCTAATTAACTTAGCATAAAATCTTTATTTAACAACAATTTGTTAATAAGTTTAATTCACAAGCCTAATCCTTTGGACGAAATTATGTTGCTAAAATCAACTCACAAAATATGTAACTCACATTCGGGTAATTGTTTAATATTTTAATTTTATTTTGGAGTTATTTTATCAAAAAACGAGTTTTCCCAATATGAAGTTCAATTTAATAACATTTTGATCCGGTCCTTTTTTAAGATGGTGTTGTTAGTTAAAATCGGCGTACCATTTCTAACCGTGTATCCCTTACGGTTATAAACCGTTTCTTAAGTGTGACACTGACACAATCCAAACGTGTGTCGGTTTGATAAAAAAAGGAATCAGCGTCTGAGGCGCCAATAATGCAGATAGAACTGTGGAGAATCGTAACAATACCATGGTATATTTTTTTGGAAAAAATGGTGGACATACCAAAAAGTAATTATTAACTGCTAGTATCCTCTGTCGATCACAATATTTAAACAGTTCGAATTATTAATGTTTTGAAGATTGTCTATGTTTTGGAGATTGAAGAAGTTTCCTACGAATGTGACATATACATATAGCTCGATTAAGCTATACGCTATATAATACCTACCCCTTTCATATACGAGTATAAATCAACTTAAACAATTTCTGTATGGTTATATAAATAAATGAATAAATTGTTTAAATAAATAAATGAGTTTAAATAAATAAATGAGTTTAAATAAATAAATTGTTTAAATAAATAAATGAGTTTAAATAAATAAATTGAATGAAGTTCCTGGCTGGTAATCGATCAGTTGCATTTGTCGTACGTATTATCAATTGAGTTGAAATGCGTTTGACTTTGCCGGTTGTTGTTTGGCGTATGTTTTTATATATGTACCAATTGTTTTTTAATGGCTCGAAGGACCATGTATAGTTCAAGATCAAGTTTTCTAGAATCTTGTATTATAATTAATTAAATAGATTACCTCGGGTGGGGTCTATTAATTATTACGGAGAACAAATAATACGATGTTGGCTTTTTCGTAGTTTAAATATTTTATTCTGTTTTATATATAAATTGCGTGGCACTTATATATTAAAAAATTGCTTACATTTAATTTTTTTTATAATATGAATTCTACATTATTATTTTACTTATTATATATAAAAATGGTCTATACCGCAAAACTGAACTATAGTAACAATTTTGTAGTAATCTAAAAATATAAAATATAAGTAATATAATATAAGTGCGATAACCGCATTTTATAAATGCAATTTTATAACGATGCTATAAATGCTGATTTATAATAATTGGATTGTATAATGCTGTCAATAGCATTATACAATCCAATTACCAATCTGATGATGTGAACAGTGTCTGGGAAGTATTGAAAACCTCAGTTGTCGATGCTGCCCAGCACACTCTCGGTATAGTGAAAACTAAGCCCAAAAATGATTGGTTTGATGAGGAGTGTCGTCTTGCTGTTGAGCAACGAAATATAGCCTATAATGAAGCGCAAACTCGGTTTACAATCGCAAGGAAAAACAAAGCAGTTCTCGCTAGGAGGACAGCTAAACGCATTTGTAGACTGAAGAAGCGAGAATGGTGGAAGGCTAAGGTCTTAAGAGTACAACAACTCAGCAATGAGCACAATTCGCGTGGTTTCTTTAAAGGAATCACCGAATTGCACCATACCTTAAGATCTCGGTCAACTGCCATTCGGGACCAGGATGGAAACCTCTGTGTTAACGTCGATGCGGTACTCGATACATGGCGTGAACATTTCTCTGATCTACTTAATGTTCCACATGTATCACAAGCTGTGTTTGAATACCCTCAAATACAGACCGCGGAGATGTTCATTGAGGATCCATCCTATGAGGAATTCACAATGGCCATGCAGAAATTAAAGAAAAATCGTTCACCAGGAGTTGATTGCATTAATTCAGAGCTCTTGATATTCGGAGGGCTAACTTTGTGGAACTGTCTTTTCGACCTTGTTCGATTGGTATGGCGAAATGAAGTTATGCCCGAAGAATGGAAAGTGGCCGCGTTATGCCCAATTTTCAAGAAGGGTGATCGCTTGAAATGCGAGAATTATCGCGGTATAGCTCTCCTTTGCACAGCATATAAGTTACTGTCATACATTATCTTGGGAAGAATTACTCCTCTGGCGGAGGAAATTGTCGGTGACTACCAAGGAGGATTCCGTCCAAATCGGTCAGTCACTGATCAAGTTTTTTCGCTACGGATGATTCTTTCCAAGTACTACGAAACATCTCGCGATGTACACCAGGTATTCCTGGATTTCAAGCAAGCCTATGACTCGATCAATCGAGAGAGATTATGGTATGCGCTTGAATATTTAGGAATACCGAAAAAATATGTACATCTGTGTCAAATGACAGTAACGCAGTCACAATGCTGTGTCAAAGTTGAGAACAGGCTATCGAGAACTTTTGCAATCAATTCCGGTGTTCGACAAGGAGATGCGCTGTCCCCGATACTTTTTAATCTCATGTTGGAATACATCCTTCGTAAAAGTGAAACACCTCAGGACAACATCTTATTCCGACAATCCAATCAACTTCTTGCTTATGCAGATGATATCTGTGTGATTGGATTAAATGGCAACGGAGTGAAAGAGATACTTGATCCACTGGAACAGTGTTCAGCTTCTGTTGGTCTCAAAATCAACGAGTCAAAAACCAAATATCTAATCTCTGGTTTTCGAGACCAAGACGGAATTGATTTCAGTAGTGGTAACCACACGTTTGAAGGAGTGATGAGATTCAAGTATCTTGGATCTCTCATCACTCACGATAATAGTGTGGGAGAGGATATCAAGGTCCGCCTTGCCGCTGGCAATCGGGCTTTGTATCCTCTACGTCCACTGCTGAAATCAAAATATCTTGCAAATACGGATAAGCTGAAACTGTACAGAGTGTTGATCAGACCCGTTGTCATGTATGGATGTGAGAGTTGGACCTTGACGGATGAGTACGAAAGATGGCTTCTAACATTCGAGAGAAGAATCATGCGTGTGATATATGGTCCAAAACGCGACGTCGATGGCACTTACCGAGTTCTTTTCAATCACGAGATCAGGAATTTAATGCAAATTCCTGATATCGTGCATGAAATTAAAGGACAGCGAGTACGCTGGCTCGGACACGTTCTGCGTGCTGATCCGAACCGAATGATTCAGCGAACCTTTAAGGGTGAACCGCCTTTCGGTAGGCGAAGAGGTCGCTGTAGGCGACGATGGCTCCACGGCGTAGAGAGCGATCTGGCTTCTTCAAACTGCCTACAACGGTTTGAAGAGCTGGCTCGTGATCGAAACCAATGGAGTCAGATTGTTGACACGGTACGGGTCAATAATGGCCTGTAAAAACCGTTAAAAAAAAAAAAAAAAAAAAAATAAATGCTGATTAATAAGTAACTGTTGAGCTCGTCTTAACACTAACCATATATGCCATGTCTGTTAAAAACCTCTATATATAGTTCGAAAATTCTCAAAACCATTAAAAATTATTTCGTATACAAATCATTTGGCGATTCTGGTATTTTGTCGAAAACATTACAGTCTTAAAATTAGTATTTATAAAACAGAAAGTATTTTCCCAATTATCACTAATCTAAGTCAGAAATATAACGGTTCTCATTTTTGGTGTTGTCTTATATGTTTTTAGTTACATTTATCTATACTTTACTCGATTTGATGAGTATCAATATTTAGACGATGTGACGTGAATGTAATCACGATGCATTAAGTGATACAGTTACTGTAATTGGATCGTACATTTCTATTTATTTCGTTTGTTTTGATCTAATTGAAACTCTCTATTACCAAATTGTATAGTAAATACTTCAACAAATCAAATTAATATTTCATAGGGTATTAAAAAATTTTCCCTACAAAAAACACAATAATGCTAATCACTGTAAAAGGAAACTTAAAGTATTATCCTCTTTTATTTAGATGTTATTATGAACCACAATTCACTATATACTTACATTAATCAATAGGTACCAAGTTTAAAAACATTATTCTTAACCTTAATCACAACAACAACAACAACAACAAAAGAAGATTAATTCGTACGCAATTAATCATTAATTTGTTTCATAACGAATACATGCTAAAGTTACCTGCCACATCACATTAAAAAAACGAATCACTTATCCAGTGTCACTATAAAATTAAGTTCATTAATATTTTCTCGCTTTTCACTATATTTGTTATACGACGAGTTTGAACATCTATATCGGTAAAACCGTAATGTTAGTCCATATACATGATAATCTTAGCATATACATAAGGTTTTCTCTTCATATTGGCGTGTCTTTGTATAACGAAATGGTTTCGTACGTTTTCCAAACACAATGAAAAGCTTCATACACTTATGTATATGCTATAACATATATACGAAAGTTGAATTTAGGTTAAATAAAAAGGGAAATTAGATGTGATACATAAAATAGACAAAGCATATACATATAATATAGGAAGGATACATATAAGGAACACAAAAAAAATTCTGTGTTTGATGTTAAAAGGAAAAAACTGTATTTTCGGTTTTTTTATAGTTTGATTAATGAAGTTAAGTTTATGTTTTCTGTAACATTTTTCCCCGTTTTTGTCTTCTATGGTTATTATACGTCACATTTATCTTGATCCCGTTTAATTTTGTGTGCTTTAGTACCAGGAAAAAAACATCGTGAAGAAATATTTCATCTTAAATTTCACTTTTATTAAGTACGATGTGTGTGTGTGTGTGTTTCGGTAGTTTTTATGATAAATTATGTTTATTTAACACAACAACAAAAACTACAAACAAATCTAGGTATCTGGATATATGAAATACATAAATTTTATGATTAAAAGCAATATTATGTTAGATGTGAAAATCACGTATAGACATAATATACCTTTATATTTGATATGTGTTTATGTTGGTAAATACTTTGTACCAAATTCATTAAGCATAATTTATATGTTGATTCTATATTTTTAAACTTTATATATATGAAGTAGTAAACGTAAATATTTATTTTATGTATTAAACATGTGTAATCTAATTATAGTTAAGAAATGTTTGTTTCTGTCTTTGCCAATTTTGTTGGGGGCTCAAAATAAGCCCAACTGTTTCGCGGTTTGTTTATTTACATCCTATTCGAGGAAGAAATACTATCTGAATATTGCATACCCTATAGTGGGAATGAACATATGAATGACCCCCTACAAGAGAGTGTCATCGATATGTTCATTCAAACCACCGATTGTTATCAGATGGAGAAAAGTTTTTTTTGTATCCTATAAGAATTCGGACCCGCTGCAACGGCAGACCTAAATTTCGCATTTAGAGATCTTTAATTCGAATTTACGATTTGTGCCATTGTATATAGTGCTGTACTGCTCTCCTCCATTGTGTACTATATAGTTAATCCCAATCACTCAAATTGTTATGCGATATTCACGTTAGGACAAAGTATCCCGATCCAAGAAATGTTTGATGTATAGAATCTAAATTGTTATAAGTGATTCTATAAAGCTAAGATTAAATATTATATTGCTATAAATAGTTTACGTAAGACAATTAGTGGCAACCATATTGCAAAGGAACTCGAATCAAGATATCTTATTAATTAACGATTTTCACAAGGTTTCGTTTTCGTTATGGTTGGGAAAAAAGGATTCCATGGTTTTTGCGTGGAATTTTTGCGTACTATATATGGTGGATGCATAAACTTCACAACTATGCTCCCTTTAGGTCACAAAATATTCAGTAGAACCTTCCTGGTCGTCACAATCGTTTTTGCACAGTATTATTGTATTTGATCGATTTCTCATCCCCAGTCACTATCTGTTTAAGAAATAGGTCGATATCTTTCCGTTTGGCAAAATTTTCGCAGACAGAAATTCCATCCATCATTTTTTAATGGTGTGGCACATCGACCTTCTTTTGAATCAAATTTTGCGCAAATGGTTTAAAACTGTTTAATGGTCATTTTTTAGCTCCTGCGGGCGATTTTCACCTTTATCAAATGAAAAGTGTAAAATGTACCGAAGTTTCTCTTTGTTGAGTTCCATTTGTAACACCCTGTGTTAACAGCAAAAAAATGTTTTTTAGTGTGAAATGTCAATTTGACAACCAGCATAAATTCAAAATTGTGTGATCGATAATTTACAACAATTTATCGATCAATTCAGCCATCTACCAAAAAATAATGGATTTTTTATCAGCAACCCATATTATACATATATATTCAATTCAATCATCCAAGTCTCATTCATTAACTTCACAGTTTCATTTAAACTTAAGCCCCGATTTAAATAAATATAATATGAGTATACTTTTAAATTCTGGATAAACTAACACAGATTACCAAACAAGTATAATACAATACAAAGACTTATTAACTGCAATCGCCACGATCCAACCAGTTTTCAAGGTAATGTGGTTGTGAAACAGTACAGATAATTAGGAGTTAAATACTCCAAACTCCAAAATATTGGGAAATGTGAAATGAAAGAGGAGCATTTACAGAATAAGTTGTGGGCTGAACGAACTCAGATAATGATAATGATACCACAGAATAAATTTATAATTACATAAAGAAATTCTTAACAGCCCGAACAAAGTGACTTAAACAGTCATACATAGTATGATCTAAAGAAAGAAGATAAATCACTTTGTTCAAGCCAATTACATTACAGTATCGCCAAGCTATTGATATCCTTTTGAAGAGCAAGATATTATTTTAGTGACTGGTAGTAAATGGTCAAGATCATACAAACTCGCCAGACCTAGAAAAATGAATCATTCTTACCACTTGTTAAGTCACCATCACAAACCTATGGAAATTATCCAAAGATGTTAACATAAAGTTAACTTTAGAATCCCCTCAAACGAAAGATCGTATTATAATTGAAATGGTCGATTTTTACAACCTTTTTTAATCCATCAAAAATATTAACTCCTTTGTTTGACGACCAATTTATCGACCTAAACCGGAGAAAAGATCATCCTTACTAAGAAAAGCTTAATGCTATTCTGAGGAAATAAATTTTATAAGATACCAACCCTAATTTGGAAAGTTGTTACCGTATAAAATGCAATATACAAAATATCTTTGCAACTTATCTAGAAAATAGCATTCCAATACGACTTTGTGTTAAAAAATGACCTTCAAACAACCTTATCGAGTTCACTTCACTATAGCAGCACTATGAAGCACAGACTTTGTTAAAGCACTGGACTCCGTCATTCAACCTAAAACGATGTTCAGAATGTTTATTAAAATTTAGATTGCTTTACTGTTTTGTATGGCTTTTACTCCTCAGACAAGAATCGCCCTTATTGTAATTTTAAATTGAATTAGAAACTTTTCCAATGCGACACATATATTAATTTCATTATCGAAAGATACAGATCTGTAATATTGACGTCTACAGTATTATATAATAGAGGTGATTTGTTGAAAGAACTAAATATCCAAAAAAGTTGATCATAACAAGTCTTTAAAGGCGTCATGGTTGGCTCATTAACTTATCTTTTCAGTTCTATAGATATACTAGAGACATCATTATACGACAATTGTCTTCATCTATGTTGAGGTCATCTAAAACGATGAAATTATTATCAGAGCAAGTAAGAGAAGATTTTACATCAGAACTTAACACATATTGAATGTTCTTATTGGTTTTAAAAATGTATGCAGTTTTGTAGATTTTTCAGGTCTATTATATATACATATGTACTTGTGTGTTTGGCTTGCTAGTAGGTTATAATTGATGAGTTAAGAACTTCATTTAATTTTTATATTTTGCCTCCACTATTTTGAGCTTCAGATTCACAACTTTAACGCGAATAATGGCTATTTCTTTGACCGATCTCTTTCCATAATTGTTTCAGTTTTCCACGTTTGCAACTCTCGAAGTGATTTTCATTTGTAATCTTATTTAATCCGTTGTTTGTACGAGTCACAACGCCAACTAGCTGCTTTACCTAGAACCAATGATACACCAATAGTTTTATATTGCTTTACTTGGTCTAAGAATTTGACCAATGTTTCTTGAGAAAATGAAAGTTCTCGAGAAAACGAATTTTCTCCAGAACTTTCCTTCAAGTTGAATAAAATCAATTTTCAAATTACGACAATCTTCTAAACATACCTTAAACACCAATAGATCATATATATATATATATATATATATATATATATATATATATATATATATATATATATATATATATATATATATATATATATATATATATATATATATATATATATATATATATATATATATATATATATATATATATATATATATATATATATATATATATATATATATATATATATATATATATATTCATGTAAAAGATATTATACATACAATTCATCTTATAGTATATCAGAATGGTTATTGGCAGTTTTTGATTACACTTGCCACAAGAGACTTCATTGATACGATAATTAAAATATGAATTATGAATTCAGAGCATTTTATTAAAACATCTAAATTGATTTTTGTAACCTTTACTCCGCCCAAAATCTCAAAATCAGTGTTGGGCATACACCTGAGGGCCACCCTTAAAATAAACATACAGGTGCAAGATTTTTTATTTCTAACACGTGGCAACTGAAACATTAACTTGCAAGATTGTTAATTGAATTATAAATTTTGAGTTGAATAAGATTAACACAGATTATACAGAGAGCCTTGGAATTTTGGGCGCCAATTACCAAGTTTAAGTAACACAATAAAAAAATCATGTATAAGAAAGACACGCAATAATGTAATGAATAAATTGATTAATCCAACTTTTAGCTTCACCGTAATTACTTACCTTTCATCAATTCTAATTATTCAGCGAAATATTTTATGCTGTAATACAGTAATTTAATTTCACTAAATTTTCATTCGCTTTTCGTTTTTCAATTCATTTTATTTTTCTTCTCTTGAATAAAATTTCATTAATTCCAGTTAAAAGTTATAAAATCAGATTATTTCCCCTGATATTTTACCTACAAATTTATTTTACTTACTACATTCGCCTGTACATACTTATTTGTGTATATTATCTTATTTGTTTCAAAGAAAATAAAAAAAATGAAAAACAAAAGCGTAAGCTCCGCCGCTATATTATACAGAACACAAAAGCTCAACGAAAATATACGGTAATCTGGAAAAAAAATTTAATCAAATTTGAAATTGAAATAAAACAAAATGAAAATTTCAACAGAAAGACTATCGTTTCGGTTCCCTGTGTACATAAACGGTATTGTGTACTTGAGCTTTTATTCGTTTGTTTATTTCAAAGTTACAACTTTATGGACAAAAAACATGCACAACAAAAATAAGCTTGTACAAATCTGTGAGTCGGTAGATACATATATACATGTGTACTGATTATATTTTCGAGTTGTATTGTATATACATATATATGTTTTCTTATATACTAAAGCAACACAAAGATTAACAATTAGAACTGTTTTATGCTGATATTTTTTGGGTTTTTATCTTAAATCACTTTGAATTTGTTTTAAGTAGCTTTGAGTTAAATGGTTACATTTTACATAAATGAGTGAACAACATTATTTTAATTTTTTAATGGATTTTCCAGCAGTCTTCCAAACTGTAAAGGATTTAGAGGTTTATGTTTTAATCGATTGGATAAAGCTCGAATTTATTGATTAGTTTATAAGCTTTTTGAAAAATCGACACATAGTTGTGTCACATCGGTGTGTTGTACATTGAAATTCATATGATCATACGAGGAAGAGGTTTTCGTTTCACTCAATGAGCTTTTGGTATGGATGTGAAGAAAAGGTATTGTCACACCAAGTATTGCAGTGTGAGATATGTGAGTAAAATGCATTGTTTTCGGATTCAAAACGCTGGGTTTCCTTTAATTTTAATTTTCTCTCTTAATATTTTTTCTTAATCAGTAAGTGAAGCTCTACTTATATATCTTGGTACATAGATACTCCCAACTTTGAGTAAAACTAACTTTATTAAACTGCTTGCAGCGGTTTTGTTTGAGAAATCTGTTTCAGGAATCTGTGCGCTTCTGCCTTGCATAGTATTTAATTAATTACATTTATTAACATAGTGGTACCAGGTTTGAATCCCTATCTGAGCCAAGATGCAAAACAGGATTTTTCACCATCGATCGTTTGGACGGTGCGATCGGTGGTGTCAATGACACATTTGGATCCTCTGTCGAATTAAGAATCCATGAGCCGTCCCATGGTTCATGTCAGTATTATAGGGTGACATCAAGCTATACGCAGATGGTTCTACGGAAAATCGGAACTATAGCCGTACATAAAAGTGGTATCAAAACGGACCAATCACCGATCTAAGTGTGTGTTAGCAATCACAACAACAAAAAAAACTTATCGTGTTTTTTTTGCTTTATCGTGTGACTGTTTTTGTCAAATTGCGCCTGATAAGTGAAATCTGTCATCAGTTCTATTCAGCTAGCACTGCCATTTCACTATGAAAAGAATTTCACACGAAGCTTATTATAAAAATGGAGAGTTTAGTGAAAAATTTCGGGCACTTTATCCATTTTGGCCTTTAAAATAGGCTTACCGACCAACCAAAGCCATAACAACATAGTAAATCAAACAAATCCAATGCGTATGTACAGTGGTGTGTACGGAAGTACCCATAGATTTAAAATGGCCTAAAAAAATGTTGAGGACAATCAGATTAGGCAGCATCTAAAATATGAGTATATAAAACATCAAAAACACTGTTCGGTGCAATGGAATAATATGTTCTTATATTTTCCAAGATGATGTTGGCCGCAACGTTAAACCTCTTAGTGGTGTCCACTATAGTTCGATGATTTTTGAATTGTTTTTGCATAAAATGCAAGAACTTAACTTGTCGGAAATGTGCGGTTTCGGCTAGATGGTGCCACATTGAAATATCTATTTAAAATCGTTATTCGTGCGGCTTGAAATGTTTGCGGGTACTTTATAAGTCAACAAAGTTCTCAGAAAAGTATATCGAAGAAAAATTTTTCAGTAAGTATGCGGTGGCCTTTTTTAAGTCGTTCACAGCCGTTTATTCATAATTTGATGAGCTAACGATTAAACTTTATCCAAAACCAATCCATCTTGAAAAAAAATTTACGAAATCTAATATGAAGATTTACGACAAAGTGTTATTCTATAGACCTGTTGAATTGTCTGCATTACCTGCAATAATGGTATAGTCTTTTCTCATTCCTAAAACTAATTTTCCAACTATATTTGTACTTAATAAATAGATAAAATAGCTTTGTAAAACTTTAAATTCAAGTTTCATCAGATACTTGATACAAAATAACAAGAAAATCGAAGATTGATTTAAATTTAAAATGAAACTTAAACTAACGACGAGCAGTCGTTGTGAAGAAGTTGTGTTAGTCGAGGTAATTGTATTATTCCGATATCAGTATATAAAAATAGTTTTTTCCAATTTTCTTTCTCAACAAGATTTCCAATTTAAAACAATTAACTTTTCAATGTTTCTTTAATTTTACAAAACAAGAAACGAAAATCTTGTTACACGTTTTAGTTAAGAATCAAAAAAAGTTTATGTATGTTCTGTGTCTGCATTGAAATGCTACAACAAAGTGCTTTCTTATGAGATTTTCCTTTATGATGCTTGTAGAACGAGACTAAATTATATAGAAAGACAATATACCGTATTATGTCTTTTATATATAAAGAAACTGAATTCTTAATTAAAAAACAGAGATAGACTACATAAGCATGAACATATATACAATGATGTGATTGTAATGAGAAAATTACATCAAATAATGTCTTCTTAATTTAGTACAAATATTTACTTTAGTCACCTTTATAAATATGTACTCGTTCGTATATATAAAATTCTTTTAACAAGAAATAGGATAAGTCACTGTTCGGATGACTTATCCTGTTTCTTGTTTAAATAATTCACATATCTATTACGAGGTTTTAAAAGCCATTAACGAACATTATACCAAATCAGTTCCATCGGTTTCAAACAGCTTCTGTTTTTATTTTATTCTGTTTTTAGTTTTGTTTTATGTTTTAATAGCACATTAACACACGGCTGAATAATAGTGTACAACTATGGCTTTTTGAACCTGGCAACGACACAACTCCTAAACATTAACCATTGGTTTATAGTCCATTTTATGTCTGGGACTGCACCTTCTTTACAAACCTTAAAGATTTCATGGCGAAGATCGGTTCTCCATCTCTAAAAAAATAGATGGTGGATTAAGCCTTGACGCTAATTTCTGAGTTAAACGATTAACTATATCAATTAAGATTATGTGGTCCTGAGTTTACCTTATTCTTTCATCTCAGGACTTACTTATGAATTTTTCTCTTTCATATGTACATTTGATTGCAACTCTGGTAACATATCTATTATGCTCTTTGGTGACTCTAACAATAAATCCAAAAATTTGTTCGCCCCATCAAGAATACATCCAATTAAGATTGAGTCACAAACAATCTAGACCCATTGAATTTTCGGGAGGTACTTGCTGGAGTCTAAGTTTGATCATGACAATGGTCACTTTTGTGAAAAGGTTTCACAACCTTCAATAGAAGAAATATGAATGAAATAATCTAAACGGTAGTTCCACGTTCATAGAGTCTCAGTTCTATAGTGTAAATCAGTTCAAGGCAAATGCTTTTAGAGCAGGAATATGATTCCGAATTTGTCTCATGCGGAATCAATTTATTATTAAGTGATTTCTTTCATGTTTCAACCTGCAGATGACAAATCGACGACAAATTCACGTTAACCATCCTGCACTTGATGCATACTATAGCATATAAAAATGAGATGGTAATTTGGTCGGTTCATAAGTTCTGTGCTCCAATGACGTGCTAATTCCCATCACCGATCGTAATCGAATAATGAAAACTCGCTTTTACCCCTGTCGTTTTTTTAACTTGGTTTCATCTGCACATTTCCGCTATCCTATTTGGTCGGTATTATTTATATTTACTTGAACTATTTAATTATTACACCTTGCAATATTCCGATTCGCTGATCTTTACGTTGGCCACCACAAAAGGAACATGGCTATATGTGAAGATAGCCCGTAATTGATGTAAAAATCCTTTTGAACTGGAATTCCTAGTTTGAAGGGCTTTATGGCGTCTTAGACAAAAGTAAATTGACTGATCAAGTTAAGTTAAATTGACCTTCAGATTCAAGGTCAAGTTAACTAACAAATCACAGCAGATGAGGTGTTACGTATTATTAATGCAAACTATACTGCGTGGTACGGTGACTACTTGGAGGTGTGGTTTACAATCCACCTCTATGATGTACAAAAGTTTATATATCAATGAAATTTGGAATCCATAGCCATTTAAAAAAATATCATCATTTTGCTGTAATGGGCGATTTTATCTATAGAATATCACCAACCACTCGAGCCATGACTTAACATTATATTGATTCTACCTCTTCACGTATAGAATGGACATTTTTTTACTTTACAATACTAGATGATGGTTCACGTTAGATTTGATCATGATTTACAGCTATATAAAATCAAGACCTGTCTTGTTATAAGATATTGGGAAAGAATATAAAATACTCATAATAATAACAATTTTACGGGTGAATACTTAAATAATATTTAAAACGTCCCTTGGCATCGGTGGCTCATCAGTTGAATACTGAATTTGATTATAATTTGATTATAAAAAGGTTACTTTGCGATCGATCATTTTAAATCTAACACTGTTGGCCATGATAAGTCTTCCGGTAATTTTGCCCTACATGTAATTTATTTGACGTCTGAAAAGCTATCATAACTTTTGTGATCATGTTATTAGCATCCTACCGTATCAATTTAAAGTGTGCTCTATAAATTTGAGTATATCCTATATATTTAATCGGTAAAAAATATTAAGCAAAAGTAAAAACTTACCATCCAATATATATAGCAGATAAAAACTCAGTTTTGTCTGTTGATAAGCGTAAGATTTTGACTATCACGACCTATAGAGGTTGTTCGAAATCTAGGCATATTATTATTCTTTACTGTAACATAAAACGTTAAATTTTCTTTTATTCAATGATCTCGACCGCATCTATTAATATTAAATAATAATCGTATAAGATTTACAGTACAGGGATGTGATACTTGGCTGCCCTTGAATGAATTTTTAATTTTTCTTTTTAATTCATTAACCAATTCATGTAGCTTTAGATTCTTACTATCAATATTATACCAAATAGTTTGCTACTTCCATTTTCGTATATGGAATAGCCCAATCCTGCCATATATACCACTATAGAGTTGTACCTTTAGTAGCTGTCAAAAATGGTACACTAAAGCAGATTACCAAGTTTCGAAAGAACCGAAAGTGATGTAATCATCACTTAATGCAAATGATCGAATAAAATTTTTGGTATTTACAGTTTTTGATAGTATTATATCATATCATGATTCTTAAATTCTCTAAACAAAACATTTTTTTTCAAAATCGACCCACCCACACCCCAAATAGTATTCTATCCATTTTAAGATATTACGAAGGGTAAAACGGTAAAAATATTTTGCTCAGTGTATTCGTAAGAGTGAACAATAAAATTTATTGTATTATTATATTCCAATACATTTCCGGTCTAAATAATATTTAAATATTTTAATTAAATCTAATTAAATAGCAAAAATTTATTTCTAATTCAATGGACGTGTAGTCATTAAGAATATTTAATTAAATTAAATAATTTGATTAAGTAATTAGTGTTGTATATATAAGGGTAGAAATGTTTATTTATTTCTAAAAAGAATCTAGAATTTTGCATTATATACGTGAAATCAATTAGTACCGAACCATTACAGTGCCCAATTGGTTCTTCTGAGATATAATAATTTTTGCCAGATCGTTTTATTTGATATGTTGTGAAATGGATATTCATAGAATCACTTAAACTTGAATACCAAGTGCAATTTAAGTTAAATGATTCTTTGAATATCCCTTTCTCAAGTTATCCAATAAAACGGTCTGGCAAAAATATTATATCTCAGAAGAACCATTTTGCTGAAAACAAATCCCCCTGTAATGCTACTTGAAACATTCAATTGGATTATGAATTAAATTGTCTATATATATATACCGACGAGTTTGCGACAGCAACTATGAATAAGTGCTACAATAAATCAATATTTCCAAACGCTATCTCCAAAGCAAGTTACCAGTTAATACTTGCTATGAACAGCATATCAAGTGAATAAACTTAATTTCCATTTGATTTGTTTACAATAAACATCATTTGATTGTGGATTTAGGTTCAAAGGCTGCGTATATATGTTCCTAAAGTTTCTCCTCTATACTTTGCGAATTCTTTGTTGAACGATTGCTTCTGAAATACCAATTTCATTATTTCGGGAAATTGCATAGGCCACTTCATCAGATATTTATTGTAAATCTGATGTACGCTGATTTATCAATTTAAAATGTTAACATTGATGATCTTTTTCCAGCTTCTGTGTTAGTTTCAAAAGCATGCTAATTGTGCTCAGGTGATTTTTTGAACTAAACTAATACTTTACTTAAACTAGTCGTATAGTTTTCGGTCAATAGATTGTTTTCAATCAGAAATCATTTAAATGTTATCGCAGCAACTCGATCGGTGAAATCTCTTACAATTATACTGTATATACTTCTATTTAATGTTACTATATATAGTTACCATCAGATTGATATGAAAGCCACCAGATTGATATCTCATCAGTCAATATGACTTCGTGCCTTGATTTGACTATAGTAGTCGTATCTGGTGCTAAACGAGAGATGGACTACTAATAATATTGAAATGATAGACCAAAAATTTCTAAAACATTAATTTTAATGTTCGAGTTGAAGATGGAACCAGGGTACTGGCAGGGTTCAACTAATCAGAGAACCATCATATTATTAAGTAAATTCAATTCTTTTATTGGTCTTTAATCAAAGAAGCATAGCCTCGTAGCGTGCGCTTGGAAGTCTTATGACGTACATTCTGAATCTTTGGATTAAGGCAATATTTGTTTTTTCCTCTAATTTTGTCAGTGGCTTATCGATATCTTCTATAATGTTGTTTAGTTCCCTTGCAAGAAACTCGTTTTAATTCTGAGGCAACCACAATTGATCCATCATAACTGTGGTTTCTGCGCATTGTATTTGATTTTGGTGTCTTTTTTAAACCTTGTCTTTTTTAAACCTCTACTTTGTATGAATATAATGATAACTCACTTTTTAAAATGGAATTTGAAGTGCTAATTTGTAAGATATTCAAATATTATTCAGGAATATCAATGAAAATAAAAATACTGTCTGGTAGAATAAATAAAAATTTCGGAACTTTAACTTGGAATCCACGTATAAACATCATTGTGGTGTTCAGTTTTAAGAATCCACAGCTGTCACATACTATGCGTTCAATAATGTCTCCAGGAGTATTGCATAACTGCCTATAATGTCGGAAGTGTTTTCATTTAAACATGTTGTCATACCAAATTTTCAAAAGTTGTAAAAATATACTTGTAGGTTGTAGTACGCTGCCTCATCCGATAACATTGCGACATTTATATTTATCTCGCAATCAAATCTAATGATGAGGATATCTTGATGTTCTTCTTTTATAAATTGATTTATTGGTAGCCGATGATTTATATTTAATATTCGTGGTAATAATTAACACAGGTCGTATTACAATCGGTCGGTATTCCTAGAATGGCGGGTAGTGAATATTCTATACCCTGAAATTATTGGCCGATCAAAAGAGCAAAACCAATGAGTCGCAATTGGAAAGAGCAAAACCTTTTAGTCTTAATCTCTTTGGAATAAGGACTAACAGAAAGTGATCTGTCAAACAGATAATCAAAAGCTTTCTGTTCTTTGTTGGTGTGACTGATTCATGTTATTTTCCTGTTGGCCGCAAAAACTGTCTAGTTAGCTTTTATCTGGAAAGTCTATATATATATTTATAAATAGATTTCAAGCCCACCAAAATAATATAAAAAAGGAAAAACTATATACTCGATTTTCGATAGGAAAAAGGCTAACTTATAAACTGGCGGCATGATTACTATTACAAGTATACATTTTCTTCTAAAATGGGAAAACTTTATTTTTTTGATGCATGATCAAGGATGAATTTATTTATACACAAAATAATCGTAAAAGAGAGGTATCGTAATAGAGAGATGCGGTTAACACTTTCCCGTTAAATCCTTTAAAGTTATTTGGTCTACTTAGGGAAGAACAGTGGGATTTTCCATTGTACAAACTTTCGAGCTAGTTTTTGCAATTATGTTTATTGTAAATAGCAAAAAATTATTTTTTACCGGTAAGAGCGACTCCATAATCAAAACATTTATATTTCCACATTCATAAAAACAATATTATTATGATTCATAAAGTAATTATATTTTTATTAAAGCGATTATACATTTTAATATCTTTGTTAAATAAGTATACAGCTCTGGTGTATATACCACTCTACAATATCCCTCTGGTTTAAATTGTTTCAAATTACTTGTAGACACTGTAAATACAGATATAATCATTGTAATTCAATTCACAATCACAAACAGTGAGATTTTTAATGTTGAGTGGGAAACAGTTCTTCAATTAAAAACGATATACATATATATAGTTGTGTTCATAGCACAACTGAGTTGTTTTAGATGTCACGTCCATATCGAAACGACTATAATAAGCATACAAATCCTATTGTTTGCTTGGTTTCGAGGAAATGTCGAGAATTTTATTCAAAAAATGCTATTCAATATATGCGCTATATGTACCAGCTAACAAAACAATTCACAACTTATTCAAAGAGGACAGAAATAATGTATTCTCTATTTACAGTAGAGGTGGAATGTTGTTTCAGTATATAGATAAAGCCGAATTCTTGTAGTAAGCATATCCATCAAAAGTAACTTTCGCTCAATCTATCAATAGGGCTCTTTTTGTTCCCCAAAAGTGAAAGTTTCATCCAAATGACTATGAGCTTCCAGTGAACTCTATGTTCATTCAGACGACCTAGTCGATTCAAGGTAATAACCATCTACAAAAGAAGTTTCAATTAAGCACCCTTTCTGACAGCCAGTCTATTATTAGAGCACAAAGAATGCAGTTACGATGATTTCTGCAATTTATCTTTTTTTCTCTTAAAATGGCTGCTATTTTCGCTAGAAAGACGTAGTTTAATGGTAGACGATAAGGTTGGTTTTTGTGATTTATCAGAGCTTTAAAGTTTGAATTCATATCAGTTCAAATTATCTATACAGAGTTGTCAATGCTGTTTTTTTCATTCGCTTACATTTTACAGATGAGATATAAGCTTAAAGTTTTGGTAGGAGTTTAATCTGATATATGATCATTACCGCTTGAGTAGTAATTAATTTGCTGCTATTTCAACTCAGAAGCTAAACAACTTCTGCCCGACACGAG
The DNA here is from genome assembly GCA_963932295.1 of Tipula lateralis. Classification (NCBI taxonomy): domain Eukaryota; kingdom Metazoa; phylum Arthropoda; class Insecta; order Diptera; family Tipulidae; genus Tipula; species Tipula lateralis. The sequence continues at coordinate 155,855,238 of OZ010738.1, forward strand.
AAGATCCTCTATTACTAACCTTCTGCTGTATTTTGTTCATTATTGTTGGTTCGAACAAACAGATCAACTTGGTAAATCCTGATTTATCCAAAGCTTTTGATAGATCTACATCTGTATCTTAATCAAAAAGCTAGACAACTGAAAATGTCAATATATCTCTCTTGTGCCTGTTGTTATATACTTGTCTGATCTTTAGAAGTAGGTAAAGATAAAAGATACCTCTTCCAGGATATTTTGCATCACTTTTAGGGTTTCCTCGGGTAGTCATTTGGGTTCATTATTATTCACTATATTTATAAACGTTGTTGTGAATTGCTTCGAATTTGAGAGATGTTCTCCATATACTGACGACATTAAAATATTTGTCAATAAGCTGCATCTTTAACTCAATTATCCTTAAATCGTAGTTCGTATTTTTCGTGGATTCCATTTTGGAGAATGGATCTTCAGTTTAGTCTTCATTTCTTCAAATCCATTCTGATTTTATATTACAGATATAGTTGCAAGAATACTATCCAATAAAATATCTCCACAGAAAACAGAGCTGGTCGTAGGAGAAGACTTAATCTAGTTGGATCGCTGAGATGGGGTCCTGTATACCTCAAAATACTTATAAATTGTAGTACTGCTATAAATTGTTATATAATTCCTTAACTGTCCGATCACTTAGAAAACCTGGTTGGCTTGACGGCCCTAATACATGTTTGATAGAGTATAGCTTGAAATCATTTCCTAACATAATCATTCAATTAGACACATCACTATAATACATTCAGAAGCCAAATTGCTCTTATGTTGATTTCAAAAGTGCGGTTTATGCAAGAAATGAGATTGTATCGGGAGAATAAATATATCAGCATCCTGAAAGTAGGTTCCCCTTCTTACTTTTGACTGACTCTGTAATTATTCATCAGTGTCTGGTTTCGCTCACTTTGTTATTACATTTTTTGCAGCATGGATACTAAGTTCTTAATACCTGAGTCAATTGAAAATAAAACCGGGACTTCTACTGCATTTGTCAAGACAAATAGTTCCAATATAAGAAGTTCTAATTTGAGATGTGTTGTCGGCAGTAAAGGTCTGTATTAAAGCACTGGAAGGTATACGAATAAAAGGATTAGTGCGGTCATATCCATTCGGAGTCTCCACTTCAGTGGTCTGTGCTTCTATTATTATAATAATGCTATTATCGTCTTTTATTTCCTCCATCACACGAGCAATAAAATAAAGTTCGATTGCCCATGTGATGGAGGAAATAGGAATTCACTAACCAAGAAGGATTCGCTACGTATGATTCTTCCCATTTATTAAGATTAAAACATGTTTTAAACTCGATCAATCTTGAGAGTGTACGGCATTCGCTTTAATATTTGGGAGAACATCATACAAATAATACATTTGTACAAGATGATATCCTGGATTACGAACTAATCCTGGATTGCGATAAGGAACTACGCTCACCTGGACCTTTTAATCTCATGATTCTGTGTTTACAAGGAGTAATGAAATTCATGTATTTTGCATTTTATATTATACTCATAATTATGGTGTCGGGGACGATATTAAGTTCCACAGTGGTGCTAGCAATCGGGTTATATATAATCTACGTCCACTTCTGAAATCAAAATATCTTTCAAATTGCAGATAAGTTGAAACTATATACACAGTGTTGATTATTTCGAATTTATGATGCTAACATTAAAGGAGTACATTGGCTCGATCATTTTATTTATGCTGATCCAGAACGAATGGTACAGCGTTCTTTATAAAGGTAGTGCTGACTTTGTTCAGGCGAGAAGATTGCTGTTGTCGACGTTTTGACGATAGCTGTGAGATCAACTCACAGAGATTTATCTGAAATCTGGTCGATGTGTCTGATTATTACACCAGAAACCAATCAAAAGTAAGTTGTTGCCGAACTAATTGATTTTGAAACATCCGGAATAAACTTGCCATCAGTCTGGCTTACTGTTTTACCAAAACTGGAAACTGTCATTAAGTTGTAACCAACTAAACAATTTATATTTATACTATTTCGTATACGTACTGTTCAACTGTAACCCATTTTACCACAGAAAACATAAAACATAATAATAAATACGAAAAGATACTCAACATATAAATACAAAACATTATGTATTCATCTCTATATGAATTGTCGGTTGATAACATAATATCGATTATGTATTGTATAATTTAATGAATTCATTTACTGTGAGTGGTTTGTGTTGTGTTCATACCAAAATTTGATTTCAAATTATATTTCCGATTTTCGGTATCATATTATTTGATATGGAACATACATGAACACATATGTATGTATGTCTATATAGTGCAACAATATGTTCTAACATATGGACCAGTGGTCTACACAATAGGATGTAGAATATGTAAAATTTAAATTAATTAAACGAAATTCAATTACTTGGAGTACTTTAATTGTTATACATATGGTTATGCTCGACTTACATATTTATTCTCAGCATTTATGTTGTATAGATACGTACGTCACATGGTATCTTCTTTGTTATGACTCCAGTCATTAATCTAAGTTGTACATACATACATATACGTATCATAAAGCTCTTTTTTTGCTATATATACACTTTGATAATGTGTTGAAGAAAGTTAAGCTTTTGTGATGTTAATTTTGTGCTTTTGTGATTTATAAACATAAACATAAATAAAAAAATAAGCATATGTAGCAAATATTTACTGTGCATATACATAACGATCATATATATAGAAAAACGCTAATGTATTCATTTTGTTTGTTAGTCTATTATCTGTATATTTTCAATGGGGGAATTAACTTTTTGCAGAAAATTTAAGAATGAAAACAAAGTTTTGCTTTTTGTTTGTGATTTACAATTTTTTATTCGTCGAGCTGGTGCGATAACTCTAATCTTTCTCAATATACAATTTATTATACAGGGATCGGCACTCGAAGTGTTTTCAACTTCACTCTGCTGTAGGAACAAAACAATGCAATACGCATAGTGACATTTTTTTAACAAACGTAAGCCTACGAAAGCTCAACTTTTAATGTCGTATCTCATCTTTTTATCACAACCTGCAAAACATATTGTTAATGGGTGACGATACAAAAGGTGGAAATTCAACGTAATCGTATAGTTCGTTTGGCGAATAATCTCCTTACCTGCGCTCGTATTGTCATCATCTTCTGCATCAGAGATGGTTCTACCGTAAAAAGATTTTAAACGATGCTTTGTTACAAGGAGCACATAAATAATAAAATAGAAACCGTTCGACTTTTCTACAAAACTTAGCACCATATACATATAATATGAATAAATATGATACCTTAAAGATTGCTCTTCTGCGAGAATGAGCCAAAATACTGTGTGTCAACACATGAAATGTGATGATATTTTGGCTCGTTTCGTATGCAGCGTCTGATGTCTTCTGGAAAAGTCCTACGATCCGCGCTACAGTTGCTTATAAAAATACATTATTGTCCCATGTATACATGGTACAATAATGTATTTCTTGTTAAATTTAAAAAAAAATTCGTTCAAGGTATTTTATCACATTGAGTACCGAGCCCTGTATATATTTGATTAAAATGTACAATTTATGCCACTCGGTGAATAAAAACTTTGATTTAACCAACCAAATAAATTTTCAATAAATTTTATATGACATTATTGTTAATAAGACATATACTGACACCATTGAAATCTCTACCGACAGTTAAATCTCAAACTTGATGTTGTATATAACACAAATAACATTTCATTCAATTTCTATCGGATTGGAATGACTCATATATACATATGTTACAATGTTCTACGTGTGCTGTTAGCTTAAATGCGGTAAAATAAACTCATGTATTATTTAAATGAAATCGAAAGACAGAGCTTTGAATTTTTAAAGAAGTCTATTCATTTTAATATGGTATAAAAATTATGTCCTGCACCTCAACCATCTAACGATGTCAATTCTCTAACCTATTTATAGTGATTTTTAGTTGGCTAATTTAAAAGGTTTTTGGTTCTTTATTTCCGATTGAGATGTATAGAGCGTCTTTCTCTTTTACTATGGGATCCAGCATTCTAAACAACTTTTGTTATGTGTCATTAGGTGGTTTGATTTACGTGCGTGAACAAACCCATCTTCATATGTGCTTCGTGTATAGTCTTCGTATAATAACTGGTTCATTTGTTTATGAATGTTAAAAATCTATAATCTGTGACCCTAAGGCCAACCTATCCTTATATAAACCATTTATACGTATTGGTGCACATTGATGGTGGTCAGCCCAAAAATGTTCATTCCACAAAGTGCCTTTCATATTACGGTCTTGTATATGCTAACGTATTGGCGCTCAAAACCTATATAGAATAGCTGTAACGACGAGTCTCGATTGATCCAAAAATAAGAATGTAATTCAGGACGATAATTCCCAAATACCTTTTAGATCACCTTTTTTTGGTAAGCTTTTGAGCCTTTTATATTCTCGAGGTTTTTCCGAATTTAATATTTCTGTTTTTGTTGATGTCAGGGCTATTTGAGAAGTGGAATCGTTTCGCTTTAATATTTTACCTGATACATTGTCAATATTTTTCCGATGACACCGCTTACTTCCCGCTCAATTAGTGGACGGGGGTATTCATATATAGTTTCGTTATATTAGCTTATACTTTATAAATTAAAATATTTGTATTTTGTTCGCGATATTTACTCCAAAATATTTTTTTCCCTCTTTAATTGCTCTTTAATTATTATTGGCCAGATGCGATTCTTGTTGCTTACTTGGCGACATGTACTTCTCGTTGGAGATTTTTGCGGGAATTTCCAGTAAACATATATAGTGCATCATCCAGGTTCACTAAACTTTGACATTTTGTAATGAATGATGTAATGAAATTATCCATGACTGCTTCATTTGTGCCTTCTGTCGAAGATAACACTGAATGATTGTTGTATTTCGTACTATTGAATGAATTCCACTTTGAATTTTTTTCTTCTGACTATTCAATTACTACCTTTTATGCTTACGTAGGAATAAACACGCCTGAACATTTGAGATCTAACTTCACTGAGCCAGATAATTTCAATATTCTAACGTTTAATTTCTATCTCTAAGGACGTGGAGTTTATTAGAGTTCTGATATTTTAATAATGTTTGTGTTTGATTACGAAAGCTAGCTAAAAGTATTTGGTTTGAACAAGTATAATGGAAGTGTTGATTATACACGCAAAGTTCTCGTAATAAACGTACTTATAATCTATGTCACTATTGAATATCCAAAGTCCGCCTTAACAAATACGTATAGCAAGAAATACTTAATCTTTTCAACGTGAAGGATATGTTCTCGTTTACAATACTGGTAGCGTTGTGAAGCCTGGCTCGTGAAGTTCTGTTAGTTTTAAAACTCTCTAACAGTATGAAATCGTTTGAAGTTATGAAGATTATGAAAGCTTCAAAAAATTTCAAACGTTTCATGGGCTGAAAAGTGAATGTAAAGGTGCTTAGGAAGGTCATGAAAAATTATTCTCCGTTATCCTTACATCTAACATGTTGGAAATGTTTGGGGTAATCACATGCATTGTCCTCTCTCATAGAATGACACATAAAAACTGTAATACATTGATAACTAAACATTTCTTCTTGATTAAAATCCATGAATTCACAAGAATAAAAGCAAAGAACTGACTCAAGAGACCTCATGCTATATTCTGGATAATTTCCTTCTCGAGACCTTGCTTCCTTGTTTTTGGTAAAGTCATAAATTTATTAAACAGATCCTTAATTAAATTTGTTGGAATGATCATACAGTAGACCTCGTTGTAGTAAGGGAACAGAGTATTAAACATAAAAGCTCTAGGTCTGCTTACTTCCTATTTCATTTGGAGGCCCACCTTCTTACTCAAAAGGTAAGCAAAGCTTTATCGAGTACGCAAACTGTAATGAAATTCCACTCAGTGCCGGATACGATATAAACTCACACGACATATGTTGAGGCAGCTTTAATATAAATCCTAAGAGTATTTCGCTTCTATAGATTATCTATCTAGGTCTGACCTAGTCATCTTGCGTATGTAAAGAATATACGTACATTTTTGACATGTTTAAGGCAGGAAGTTTTTGATATTATTTTTGCCTCACGAAGTAAAGGTGGAAAAATTGGGTTTGTAATTAGGGGTTCTATCTACGCTCTTGTGGTATCTTGTGATTAACTCATTTCTAGTCCAAATTAAACGAGAACATATTTTACTGTCTGGGTTGTATCGTCTTGAGAGATGTGTCACAAAAGACCAATCGAGCCTGACGAACGAGGAAAAATATATAGAAGGGCTGCTCCATTTGGAGATTACTGATTTTTAATAGCACAAAGTTACTTTAAAATCCATTGGACAAAATCACCATAAACCAATAAAATGTGATTTAAATATATTATTCGAAAGAATACACATGTAGATAGAATACATAATTTTACCTAATTTACGAATTACACAAAATTTACCATTTTAAAGAAAAAACATGATAATCTGGAAGAGTTTTGTTGCTTTTCAGAGCACTTCACCCATGAAATCTGTTTGAATAAGAAGAACAAAAAAAAATTTAAGAGCAGAACTATAGTAAAAAATCATCTACTTCACTTAATTTAAGATTCCTTTCTTATAAAGATAAAGAAGATAATTTTTTTTTATTTTATTTCTTATACACAATAACCGTACAAGTGTAGACAATTTGATGTCAACTTGAATAAAAAGTAAAAAAAAAAAACTAATAAAATTAATATATTCTTTCTCCTCAGTTTTGAGTATACCCGAGTATATATCAAGATCTACCCGAGAAATCGTAGAAAGGAAGACAGAAAAGTGTATAAAAACCGAAATCCAATGCATTGTCATGCAATTTTGTAAGATTTCTTCTACCAAAAATGAAAAAAAAATGAATTTTTTAAGAAAAGAACATTTTAGAAAGATTGAAGATGCTTTACTCGTTGTGATGTATGTATATATAACGAGAACGACGAGCTACACTAGTCGACAACAAGAAAAAATTATTATGTTTGTTTTTCGAGCTGTAGTAACAAACATATAAAACAACAAAATTTTTATGGTTATTTTATGCTGAGAATTTTTAAGCACAAAAATGTCATTTTGATTGATAAATTATTAATTTAACAATAACAAAAAAACACTCAAAGTGCATAATACCAAAGCCCTCTGGATAATAAAGCCAGAATGAATACTCAGTTTTTGAAATGAGCTTTATTTAGTGTATCAATAATGTACGTTTTGTCAAGAAACTCATACGAAACGTACAAATTTCATTTTAAGTTTTTTACTATTGCAACTTAGAGCTTTTAAAATTTTATTTCATAAAATGACTAAGAAAGGGTGAAATTAGATGTGAATATATATCATTTTTTTCAAAACAAAATAAATCACGATCAAATTTAATTATAAATTGATCTATATTTTTATAAATTTTGTGCTTTTCATTTCAATATAAACGATATCCTCTAAAATATATTTTCCTCGCTCTAATTCTCTATCGGTTGTACCACGAAAGTCAAACTCATTTCTTAATAAATTTAGAAAAATAATATTGACGAAAATACACATAATTGAACGCGAAAACTTGAAAAATTAATAATTAATTTCTTTAAATGAAATTATGTATTCGAAAAAATTAACTAAAACCCAATTTTTAAACATAAATCAGTTAAAAAGATATTTTCAACATGCAGTTGTTAATAAATAATATTATCAGCTGATTAATGTTTACACTTCAGAATGAACACATAACCTAATCACAATTTCTATTTTGCTACACATTTATTCACAATCACAGCACAACACTACACTATATTCTCAATCCTGAAATACATCGAATCATTAAAAATGGTTTATTAATGCTGTATCAACATAAAAATAATATTTAATTGCATAATTATGCATTAAATACAAAACCAATTTTCATAATGACTTCAATGTCATAACAATGGGAGAGAGAGAATATTTTTTTATATTGAATGATAGTTCGATGAAATGCCATTACGAGCGTTGCTGTTGTATAAAAATTTTGCAAGCCATTCATGTTAAAATCATATATGTGTGCATGTAATCATTAAATCTAGTTAAATGTGTGTATGAGATTTTGTGCATTGGTGTTGTTGATTTTATATATGAAAGCAAAACACAAATCACAATACAACTTAACATTTCATGAAATTGATTTGGCTTGGTGTAAAGTGCCATTTTGATTTATTCTCTTTGTGAGCATACTTAAAATAAAATATAGTTCTCGTAACCTAACTATGTATCTGTCTCTGTTTACATTTTATGTTATTAAAATATCATATTTTAATTTAATGAATAAAGGAAAATGGAAAAATAAATCGAAAAATGATCAGTTTCAGGATCAAAACTGAAATTTCTGTTTTCAATTGAATATAACCTAAGTTAAATTTGAACTACTTTTCATTCAAATATTTACTATATAGTAAAGCCTTACCTTTCATACATTTTGTATGAAACTGACGTTGATTTTTGTATTTTTTGTTACACTAAATAAAGCTCATTTAGAACATTCCTGCTTCGATTAATTTAGAATGCTTTGATAATACAGTCGCGTTGCATTTGTTGGTTTGGCTGACGTTCAAATGACACAGTTGTTATACTTGGAAAGTGGTTAGTTAAAATCTATTGGGATTTGTATATGTAGACACTGTGTCAAAACTTAGTTATTTATAAATGTTTGACATATGTACTGCATATCAACACTCTAATTCGATTGTTTTTTTTATATTTTCAGGTAAGGTCGATTTACTGTTAAATACAGGTAAGTGAATTGAAGTCATTATCCTTTGGAAAGTTTATCATTTATATAAGTTCAAAATGTGTTAATTTACTGGTTTAAAATTAATTCGTAGGAAAGCTTTAGGCTCATTTTTGAATTTCACAGATTAATCAAAAGTTGTGTAAATTATATGCCAAAAGGGGTTTGCTATTATTCGTATATAAAGTGTTTTCACCTTATTGTCCACCATATATAATTTATTTGTTACTGTGGACCAAATAGCTACAAGTCTCCGTGTCAATATGTTAACGTATTATGGAGCAATACAATGCGCGTAGATGCTCTGATTCGACAAACAAGAAATAAAATATTCACAATATCGGCCTTAGTATGCATACCATTAATCTTAAAACTGGTATGGAAAAATGCTACTAACAAAAGTGAACCCAGTACCAGAAGCAAAACAGATCATATATCATATCCTCTATTTGGATCCAATATGGCACTGTAGTACATTCAACTATCCAACCAATCAATGTTCTTTTATAGTATATAGAGGAAAATAAAATCGGTTTTTATTTTGTTTTGAAAAATTAGATCCTTCAAACATATGCCATATGGTTGAGCAGACGAAATATCATGAGAAATTCTACAAGACAGTGTTTTAGGACATTTATTATACTTGCTGATTGGCCAATTAAAAGCGAAATATCGACATTCGCTTTATTATCTAATCTCTCATCTGTTTTGGGGATCAAGGCACTCCCAACTCTTTTGCGGTTCGCTTATTTACGTCCTTACCTTACGCTTTGCAGCCAAATCGAGGGACGTACGGCTATAGGTCCGATTTACGTAGAACCATCTGCACATTGCATAGCTCCATGCCATCTTATAGTGCTGACATGGAAGATGGGTCGGTCCATGAGTACTGCCCTCTAACAGGGGGTCATACTTGTGTTACTTCCCATCTTAGATCGTAATCTCATGGTGAAAAATCCGTTCTGCATCCTGCCTCTTTCGGGATTCAAACCCAGTACATTCCGCTCCAACTGCCGCAGCTTTAACCACTGCGCTGGACACAGCTGTTGTGGTATAAAACAAAAATCACTCTGCACCCGCATTACTTATATAGGTGGATTCTGAGTTATCAGCCTTTTAAATTATAAAGCTTTCTTCTTATGTATTTATTAACTGCCACAGTAAAAAATAAATTGAATTTTCAATAGAAATTTTGGTAATTTTGTAGCGTAAATTTAAAAATTGTCTATAATAAAGCAAAATAATAGTATTTTTACACATATTCTTATGTAAAATCTATTATTCTTGTATTATTCAACAGGACTTTAAAATTGGAAGATATTTATAGTAAAATTACAAACTGTTTCTACTATTATTCCTTTTTTTGTTTAAATTTGAGAGAAATTAATGTAACCAAGAACTATTGGATGTAAAATTTTGTGAATTCCGTAAATTTACAAACCTAAACACAATAAATTGATTTTATACGTCGCGATATACTTTGCTAGTCTATTACAACGTTATTATATATAAAGTATTATTATCTAAGCAATTGTCTGAGTTGTCGGATATCTCAAGGGCCTAAACTAACAATCGTGGTCGGAGGAAATGTCTGAATCACCGTTTTGTAGGTTTGGCTGGGTATTGTGGAAGCTCTATGCCTATCATATGCACATTAGTATTTTCTTGCAAAATCTTTTTTTAGGGTTTAATTTATTAACATTAGGCAAAAGTTAAGGTAAAATTGTACGTTTTGTTGTGTACATATTTTAAAAGTTTATAATATTACAGGGGTTTAATGCTAAATTACATTATTTTACCCATTACTCTGCAAACTTTCTGCAAAATTATAAGTTTTGTTATTTAAATATTACATGATTTTGCTAGCAAATTTATGACTTTAAGTTATTAATTTTAATTGTACGTGTAATTAATTTAGTAATTAATTTTAATGTTATTTTACGTGATAAAGCTTGGCAATTTTGCCCACAAGTAAATTCACGTAATATTCAACCGAAATTTTTTACTGTGTGGTTCAGATAAGCTCAGATAGTTTCCATATTCAGTTAATTAATGGTTTGACGGATGTCCAATATATATTCTTATGTTGAATCTCTTATTTGATTCAACTTCTTTCCTTCTCTTATTGAAAACATGTTGCCTGTTAAATATAGTATTAATTAACTTTCATTGTTTAGTTTCAATGTATCTTCTATAGATTGCTTCAGACATTGTTGTTTAAAACTTGGAGGAATCAGACAATTTTACAACATGCTTTAATGGGTCCAGTTTCTTTATCTTATAATTTGTATTAGGCCAAAAATCTCTTCTAACATTTGTAGATATGGTCACCACCTATAGCTGCCTTCTTTATTTGATATCCAAATTGATAATGTGCTAGAAACCTGTTTGATTAACTATATTGATGATTGAGCAGATAACTTCTTTTTTCAAACTTGTTAGTCCCAATGCTAGTTAGTATTGAGAAGTATTATTTTTGTTCTTGGTTCTCATCTAGTCAGTAACTTTACCAAATTTGTCTTTATTCGATGGGGTAAATCATAAGTTCGGTTAGTTTTTTTTATTTTATCAATATCTATAGGTTTCTGTTGAGAGCTCGGATTTTTGAATTTATTCTCCCATATTCGGTCCAAGAGATTTGTTGACACAATTAGGTTAGTTTTAGCATGCAATAAATGCTCCTCTCCAGCATCATTTGAGCCTTCGTAGAGAAATAGTAAACAAGTCACTTACTGCAAAACCGGATTGATGGATTTACAAAAACTTTCTATACATTAAAAAAAATAAAGGATAATTTTACTGGTATATTTTTACTGGTATACTCTTAATGTCTCGTTCGGGGTATTTTGGTATCTAAAAGATTGGCATCCAATATGTTTGACGTTTGGTTATAGGTATACATAAAAGATGTTGTTAGTCTTAATTATAGGCAACTAAATCTGTAAACCTAACTGCAGATTAAAAACCAAATAAGTTTGGCAGATTGAGTTCCTCCATAAGTAACAGCTTTAGTAAATTGGAAAGTACTCAAACCCTGCAAACAGCCCATAACGGCCACTTATCGAAGCAAAAATATTCCAAACAGCGCTTCTCGTGGTGGATTTGATTCTCTGTCCAATTCAATCTATAAAACATCCTTCAGAAACTACCAAATGTTTCAATAGTAACAAAAACAAATGTCTTCCTCATTCTAAGCTATTAACACTGGTTGGTAAAAAAGCATGAAATGTTAATAGCTTTAACTACTGAACTCAGCTCGTAGATCAGTCTACGGTAACTCCAATACGATTATCTGTATATCAGAATTTTTCATGCAGAGACCACTGGTTTATTAGAATGAAATCGTGACAGTCAAGACGATAGAATAAGCTGAATTTAAGGCTCTTAAAGTCAAATAAAAGAGTCAAATGTAAAGTCGGAAATCGTTTATATATTTTTTACTATACGCAGATAAAAGCTAATAATCTTGCGACTTAATTTTATTATTTCTCTTTACCCACCTCATTACCCACCTTGCTACATTACCCACCTTGCTACTATACCACCTTGCAGATTCACCCACCTTGCTACTATTTCTCTTCACCTACCTCAGTAATGTGCCACATTATAGACTCTAACCTTAAGTCGTCCCTTAAGCCTTGGAAACATCAAGCATGTCTGAATATAGTATTCTTCAAATTGTTCTGAAATATTGCTGTGATTCAATGTCGAAACAGCTCTATTATGTTTGATTTACCGATCTTTGTCTTTTAGAGCTTCCTTCCATACCATCATTTTTGTCCATTTGTTATTATTTCTGTGCTCTCCACATTACTTGAGACCATAATACATTTTAGCTTTTTATAATTATAATTATGGCCGTCACTTAATAACTGCACACATCAATTTGATGAATCATAAGTTATTGCACTTGATATCGTATGTCACAAGGAATTACTGTGCAAATCACTGCTTCACTGTATGATTGAGATTGTTTAAGGCTGAGCCAACTGTCATCTAAAACCTTGAATTGTACATATCTCTCACATTTGGACACGAGCGACAACATTGAATTTTGATAGACAGAATGTGGGAGTTTTAATATAAAAAGTTATAAGCTCTGTTAGCATGCTGCATGTTACTGAATAAAAAATAGAAAAATCAACTAAATCAACTTAAAAGATTATATTCAAGATGATTTGTGAGTTTTTTTACACAAACGTTCATTGTTTGAATGTAAATTATAATTCCAATTGAAAATATATTAACTTTCCATTTTAAATAAAAAATTTAAATAAAATCAATGAATAAATCACAATGAAATGTAAATCTCAACGAACACTTTTCCAATTCCTGGAGGGAAAAGTACATCCGCAGTGTACTAATCAAACCGTAAAGTAAACAAAACTCTTTTTTTATGAATATAAAATTTGGTTATTTAACCCAAAATAAAATATTAAAATATTAGAAAGCCTCTTCGAAATACATAAAATGATACAGCATAAAAAACGAACATAAATAACTAATGTTGGCTCAACGTCCACACACAGAGATATATATAAAAAATATCAAATTTATTACAAAATCTTTTATAAAAAATGGGAAAAACAAAATTAAAATTGAGAGGAAATCGAAAATGGGCACAAAAATTTAAATTCAGCCGAAAATCAATAATTCCTGAAATAATAATAATATTGAGAGGCGCATAAGAAATATTAAAAATGAAAAATCTGTAAAGATTGGGATTCTGAGAAAATTCACAAATTTAGTTTTAATGATTACCATAAATATTTGCATTGCTCTAATCTTAAAAGCTTTTCTGTTCCAACAATGTATATACATATATACGTATGTGTGTAAAGCAAAAGCACATAAATTTTCTTTTATATTATGTATGAATGTGTGTATGTGTGTGGGTGTGAGTATGTACTCTACATAAAGGGAAACAGAGCAATTTCCATTTGTTTGTTTTCATGCCTGTGTCTGTCTATATATGTATATCGGGATGTATGCGAGCTTTTTATTATTTCTATTAAATGTACATATATACGCTTATAACTATATAAAGCAATAAAACGAATGTGTAAGAACTAAGAAGTATTAAATTACGTTGGAAAAATAAAATAAAATCCCTGCAGCTAATTTATATATCATAATCATCGCATAACGAAAGTAGCATATATATATATACACATACATAACATAAATGTAATATGTATTTGAATTTAAGTTTTTTTCCCAGTTTTTATTTTATCTACTCTATGCTAAAAGGGATGCTTCCACATGTAATATATAAAAAATGTAACTAATTTTCATATCACATACACAGTATAGAAGAACAACAATAAGGACACGAGCATCGCTCGTTTTGTTAACTCATGCAAATTTAATAATGAATTAAGAGCTTTGAGTCCATTTTAATTTAATAGTTAACAATCTATATGTACACACAGTGCACAGTATGTGCACTATGTTTTGTCATTTAAAGTCTTGTAACGTTATGACGTTAAAACCACTGAAAACAATAATCATAAATATATGTTAGATGGTGTCAAAACCCACGATGTGCACGAACAAGAAAGCTCTAAGATAATAAAATAGACGATACATAAATAACCAGACAATAATAACATTCTATATATACGAAAAGAAAACGTTTATGATTATGTACTCTGAATTGAATTAGATAAGATAACATATAAACACACTGTGCGAAGTCATGTGGAAATTTCGGAAAACGAATATATTTGGTATATAGACGATGAGTTGCCAAAGCTTTAAAGTGCGATAAAATCTAAATCAAAAATATATCGTTTTTTATTTCAAGCTTTACCCAGGGATTTCGTTGCAAAAATTTAATCAGATTTGTGGGAATATTTTACATTTTAAGAGAATCAGATCATAAATGCATTTAGAAAATTGAATTTATAACACTCTAAATGAAAGCTTAGTGGAACATAGAACAAATTGGATTATATTTATAAGAAAAAACTGATTTAAGGGTTGGCTTATATTGGTATAGTTTGCCTCAAACAAATTTTGTCTGTTTAATCAAAGGCGTCTGTTTAATCTTTCAAATCTGTTTGGGTTACTAGCTCACAGCACCTTTATTTACATCCTACTCTACACCAATGCGCACAATACAAATAGCTCCATACTTTAGCGTTTGGACATGGAAGATGTTTCGCACCATAAATTCTTTACCTTAAGATGAAGTCAGTTCATAAATGTATTCAATCGTTTTGAAATCAGTTTCTTAAACGGTTTCACGTTATAAGATTCTTTCTGTTCAAAATTTGATCTGCGTTACCTTGTAAGTTTTACAGTTCAATTTCATACCGAATGTAACAACAATCTTTTTGGAATGTGAATTTTTTTCTCAAATAAAGCTCCTATAGTGATCCAATTTTGAGTATTACGGGTTTGAAATAAATTCTTGAATCCTAGTATTTTTAATCTTAAAAATTGGAAGAAATTAAAACTAAAAATAAAAAAATTATTGAAGCTCTAACCTTCATTGAGGATTATTGTCTTGCAATGTCCGGTAAGTTGTTGTCACAATTGGGAACGACAAAACCAAATTTGTTCCTTAATACAACGTTTGAACGAGAAGCGTTCATAGAGGAATCATATAACAAATTAAGTAACAGCTGGTTGTCCAAAAATATACACTGAAAATCTTTCCAGAACAAATCATTTGGTATGTCATACTAGCTGAATCCAAACAATTCGGTTGATTGTACATTTTTGACGCTGGATGGATAAAATTTGTTCCAACAGCCGCATATTGAGGTATATGTCATACTTTTTCATCGCCGACACGTTAATGAAAGAACACTGTATTCAACTGTCACTAAATATATGCAATTCATAGAAAACCCAAAATGAAACATTTCAAAAACATCAGTAATGGAAAGGTTCTTCATGTTTGCATCATCATTATATGGGGTGAATGCACACAATAACTCACAAAAAACCTTATTAAAAATCTTGCAAAGTAAAAAGGTTTAATTGGGTGGAGCATTGGTGTTACATATCCGATGACTTGAGGCAATCATCGTTGATGAATTCATCACTGCTTAAAATGTTCAACTTGTTTGTGTTTTGTCAAAATTGCTTTGAAGAACTTATGTTAGCATCAAAATGATCCAATAGTAGACATGTATTCAAGACAATTACTCCATGTATACAGCAGTACCGAATGTACTACATATCCAGAAACAGGAAAAATTTTACATGTAAAGTAAAATGTATATACGCTCATTATTCACATACTGTAAAGTAAATAATGAATATACTTAAACTTTTTCGTTACAATTGTGCCATACTATTATCAAAGTTAATAAATTTCAATAAATTTACTGGTACTCGAGCATTTATAATGATTATTTCTCTTCATTCTAAATGCAGTTTTTGTGTGTCGTGTTCCAGCTCACCAAACCGATTTATATTTTTGTAAAATGCACGAATTTTTTGTAATTTACGTTATTTATATGTAAAATGTAAAAAAAAATGTTTACATGTAAAATGCCCAACTGCGGGTAAAACGAAAGAATCATTCTGGCGGCTAAAAATATCAACGATATACACGATTTGAACCACCAGCATTCTTAACAGAGTCGGAAGTGAAAAAAAACCATGAAAATTAATTCACTTTGTGACCAACCAAAGTGAAGTATATAATTTTTCAACAGAATTTGTTAATTTGATGTTTCCAGATTATGGCCAACGAGGCCAGCCAGAAATATAACTTTCCTATTAAGTTACTAATCCTGAGGTTCTGATTGCATGGGGGTATGATGACATAAGAGTTTTAGAATCAAATGATTTATTCATCAAGCTCGGCTGAACGAGGGTATCTCAGCTATATTTTATACATAGAAAGAAACTTGGTTAAGAATTAGAAGCATAACTGAAATCTATTTTTGCTTGGTGATCATTAATTGAATTTAGTTCGAATAAATATTTTGAACTAGCTGTTGGTGAAGTTTAAGCGAATTAAATGAGATATTAGGCGCCTAGTATGTTCAAACCTATAGACACATCATAACACTCCAAAACTAAAAATAAATATTCAATGAAAGCTGCCGATCATTGATTTTTTTCCACTGTCACAAAATGATTCACTTCGAATGATTTCTGTTGACGAATGCTGCTATAGATTGAGGTAATTTTTTCAGACTAATAATATATAAGATTGAATTTTGAGGATAGAATGGTTACTATTCTAAATTTTGTTTATTACTGTATTGATTTTAATAAAGCAAAAGCGTACCAGTACTAGCTCCAGTGTGGAACAGAATGGCCTCATTCAGTTGTTGGAGATACAAATCCTAATATCTCCAACAACTGGATGATGGTATCTCCAATCGTTTTTGTACCAATCGTTTTTGTAATCGTCATATACGAAATATTATTAACCATTGTCATGCGTCACATATCCCTATGATCAACCCACTTTATGCAGCAGTTTTACTCGAGTCCAATATTTAACTGATCGTAGTTGTTGTTCAGTTAGAACCAAGCGAGCTCTTTTCACTTGGTAGTAAAGCAATGATTCTCGAAGTATAAAAGCTCTTATATGTAAGTAGAAAAAACTCTTATTAGAAAAAATCAAATTACTGATAAATTATACTGATTAGAAATAGGTTCGGTAGTTGGGAATTTAATGGGTTGATTTAACTATGCTGAGTTCTAAACGAAACTCAATAAATTGCAATATCAAGTCGAAACGGTTTTTTTTAAATTGGGCTTACAGTGTTATTGACTTAAATAAGCATGCAGCTCGTTGACAATATTTAAAAGGACTTGAAATATTGTATCGTATATCAGGTGTGTCTTATAATATAGGTATTTTCTACACTACGTTTGACCAAATTTATTTTTAAGAATTTGACATCCAATAGTTATTTATAATCTTTATCTACAACACAATCACTTATCTTACTTCACTGATACCCTCGGCTTCTATCACTTCAAAGAGAAATTGCTAACGAACAATGAAGATGAGCTTGACAAATACGATCCGAACTTAAAGTTTATTATACCACAGAATGAAAGCTTATTTCATGAGTGCCATTAATGGAAGCAATTATAATTTCCGACCCGAATGAAATTATAATATTTGGAAACTGAAAGAGAAGTCTTCTCTTTTCACACGTTTCCACAGGTCCTACACAAGTCGCTTTATTTATGTTCCAGCATTCCACTTTCTTCTCTCATAGAAAGCAAGCTCCTGTGAGTACTTCCATTTGTTTTAAAAAAAACAGCTATGAAGTGAAATAAGGTTTGAAACGTGTGAAGTTTAATTTTATCAAGATTATCTCGCTATACTGCACGTTTCGCTGCAATAGGTTTCTTAGACTTAAATCTTGACAAACTCGTCTATTCCGTAGTTTCCAAAAACATCTATAATTCGATAATTAAATATTCACCCATCACGTTTAGAAACGAATGGAAACTTAATGCTGATTGAAATTATAACCTATTACAGTGACTTGATTGCCGTATGATGCTCAGTTTATATAGTTATATCTACTGTGGAACTCCTGAACCGCTTTCATCTTAATTTGAAAAACGCTGCTTCAGGGAGACAAACGGACATTCTTACCTTGAGGTTGACAGAGAAGACATTTCGTCCATTGGTCTATATGTTTACCTTCGCTTGAATATATGTCTGTATCAAACTTTCAAACGGTTTGAAATGAAAAAGCCATATAGCCATATAACCCCCTCAATTTCCTAGTAATAGATATTAAGCAGCATTAGACATCCAATAAAGATAACATCAGGTCAGAGATAATAACCATCCGGAAATTCTGAAAATCTGTGGGTAGTTAAATCAATCAAGCTCTACTCGTTTTACAAATCACTGTTACCTGAAATGGCCAAAGCATGGCTAAAATAAAAAAGAAAACGACTTCTAAGTTACAATTCACCATCCAGGATTCCAATTATTTACAACTGCGTTTCAATCTGCAGTACAGTAAATAGCTGCCTAACAATGAATTATGTACACATATTTAATATAGAGTTCCACCTTTTAACAAAAATAATTGACTTTTTTATGAACATGTCAAGCATCTTAATAAATAATATATCACACATCAACAAATTGAGTCTATATGTTTTCAATTCAATAAAAATTTCAATAGAATCATTCCGATATAATGTATTACAATTTAATTAAAATTTTATCGTTGACATCCCCAATTTTCATCTTGAATGTCTACATATACATACATACATACATACATATATATGCTCTATGGTTCTATAGAGCTATTCAATTTTTATTACATTATACTGTATACTTTTTAATTGTCTTCCAACACCAAAAAAAAAACTTAATCGTTTTGAATTCCTTAAATTAAATTTATAATAAATTTCTTTCATTGTTATTACATTACAAGAACAACGACAACAACAACGCCAACGACGGAAAGATAAAAGCTTCATTTCGTATATAGGCACACATTCAAAAGGGAGACACCATTCAATTTCTATATACATATAAATATACAACCACACAGTTAATAAATTAAATCTTATTTCTATATTACAGAAGAATTTACAACCTCGTATTTCAATAGCGCCATAAACTTATATATTTAGCCTATTTCGAATTGACTTAAATGTATCCAAATTTATTATTTTCTCCCTCTTATTATGCTTTTGCATATAAGAGACTTTTTGTGTATGGGTTCAGAAGAAGCTCGATGAAAATTAATGGTCGAATGAATAAAATATCGAACAAATAAACGAATTCGATCAATTTCAAAAATAATTTTTCATGACATGAGAATTGGTTTAGTAAAATTGTCTTTTTGTAACACCCCAACCTCCAACCGTCGCCTCTTTCCAGAGTTTTGTTCGAAGGTGATGAAATTTATTACCAGTTTGTATATAGCTGTGTCATTTTTATTTATT
Source organism: Tipula lateralis (assembly GCA_963932295.1). Lineage (NCBI taxonomy): Eukaryota > Metazoa > Arthropoda > Insecta > Diptera > Tipulidae > Tipula > Tipula lateralis. Next base: position 155,874,964 of record OZ010738.1, read on the forward strand.
TTATTTTCTAATTAAAAATTATATACATATGTGCTCAAAACGATTCCGAGGTAACCATGGCCTTTTGTCCTTTTTGTTGATATGGAAGGTACTATTAACGTTATGCTCGACGCCAGTTTTTAGTATTGGGTATTTTTAGCACAAGAACTTCCAACGTAGCTTAATTATTCAAAGAATCTTTCCCTGTTACATTCAAATTTGCATAGAATTGTTAAAACACATCAGGAGAGCATCGTCGGTGGTCAGTTTGACTTCAAAACGACGGAACGGTCAATGCACATAGGTTAACGGTGAAGCTGCCAAAACCTTGAACTGAAGGTGCACAGCGCGAATTTATTTTTCGAACATCCAGGAAGTGGAATTCGTTATCCTGTTTTCAGTTTCCGTTTGAGTATAAAATGCATAAGTTTAAGGCGGGTTTCAACCTTTACTTGAAGGACCACGCGTTGGGTGCAGGAGCTCAAGAATCAAAAAGTTCGTTTCTTAAATTATTTTGAGCGGGCTCAAGGCTCTGCCAACTCTGTTGCGGTTAACTAATGTATATCGTACTTAACACCATCAAAATCAAATCGATTAAGTAGGGAAGTAGGTCCGATTTGCGTAGAACCATCTGCACAATGGATACCATCATGTAAGCTACTAGTTTACTAACAGTGAAGATGGGTCGGCCCATATATTTTCTACTCATCAATATGGTTATATACATCACAGACTTTGATCAAATTTTGAAAATAATAAAGCTCTATATACAGCAAATTTTGAAAGTTCTGTTTATAACTTCTATATCCAGCATCAGGATTCCCGGTATCTTCTGCTTCAAAGACACAACATTTCCACTGCCCAGTTTACCACGTACATCAAAATCGAGATATACATAATATTTTTTGCAGAAGGTGAAAGCTCTCGTTGTATTGAAATTTTTTACTTGCTCGGAAGCAAGTTGGATCAAAAGATTTCATCAAGGATTGTCTTGTAAGTAGTTCAGCGTCTCTTCACTTGAGTTCAAACTCAACGTTCGAAGCAATATGGCAGGCCACTTTCTCCCCACAATAACTGTTAGTGAGATTGCCTGACTTCTAAACCGTTGACAAAAGATTGATGAATATACATTGGGATGTTTCTTGCAGTTGGCGTGAGTCATTAGAATTTCGAGCAAACAAAAGAAATATGATAAACGAATGCTAGAACGTTGAACGAGAAGCTAGTAGGTTACTGGATCAAGTATTGCAAAGAAATCGATTTTGTTGGTTTGACAATGCAAATATTCGACAATAATTTTTGAAAATTGACAAAAGTGCAGCAGTTCAGTTTTCCTTCTCATGTTAAGTACTGAAACTACTTTTTCCTTAGAGGAGTGGTATACCACAAGCAATCCCATATGAAGAGAAACACAAAAGTTCAAAATATATTTCACGTCATAATTCTTTGAGTTAAATGTTTTATTTTCGGAGCCATAACGTTATAAAATCTAAACTTTTAGAAAAAAAGCATTTACACACCTATGTGCTATTGGATGTAGCAAGACACTTTCCGTAACTTAAATTGTTCTTTAGATGAGATGGAGAAATGGTTTTATAAATCCATGAGACATGCAGTAGATATAATTTTCAAAATATTATACCCAGTATTCTATAGAGTTTGGAGTATCACGAAATGAAGCATACACCATCGATATTACCATAGAATGAAAATTGCAGTGAAGTTCGAGACAACATTACATCGATCTGCACAATCAATGCTGAATGACTTCCGAAAAAGAACTAGTATGGTTTTACAACCCGAAAAGAACCAAAAAATCTTTCCTACACCTCTCTTAAAACTAAATTGTCTTCGATTTGAAATAAGCAAAACCATGTATATTGGATATGGAATATGTAGTTTATATCGAGAATATAATCATATTTATGTATCCAGATTGAAGTGAAGTTGTAGTAAGATTAGGTTTCATCACATGAAATCTAAACCCATACATCCTTTAATAAGAAGGCTGATTTTGTCATCTTGCAATGGTACTAGAACATTAAAATTTTACCCGGAATATTAAAGTCCAGTCCACTAGCAAAAAGTTTCATCATCAATAATGGTTTAAGATAAAAACGTGACTCGATATCTATACAGCAAAACTTGAAGCGTGTTGCTTTATGTATTGTATAATACACGAGTTGTTGCTTGTATTTTGTAACTCACTAAGCCAGTTTCGATCTGATGATGATGTCATTGAATGACTGCGGGATTGAAAAGATCAAAACCTTCTCATCAGGCTTATGCTACCGGAAATGATTGTGCGATTCGTATATATACTTTTGGTCGTGACGCGACAGTACTAGTGAATTACAAGAACTTAACTCGAAATATTGATTTTATATTAATTGCGTGAGGCGTGAGCTAATTTTTGATTTATTTTACTTGCTCTGGTCGCCACAGTACTCCTCCGAAAGTGAATTTCCCCCTCGTTTTGATTATGATTGTTATGCCGCAGTGCGTTTGGGTGCCTAAATTCGCCCGCTTAGTGATTAGGCTTGTTGTGACATGAAACGAACTTCCTGGATATATTTGTGCCTTGGAGAGCGCGAAACGAACCACCACGTATTTGAGAGAGAGGGCAGAAATTCCATTGTGGGAAGTTAAGTTTTGTCGTTATCTTGCTTGTTCTTGTAATCCACTAGGCCGGTTTCAATCTGATGATGACGTCATTGAATGACTGTGTGATCGAAAAGATCAAATCCATCTCATCAGGCATATGCTACCGGACTTGATGTTCATACTGTGCGATTCGTATATATACTTTCGGTCGTGACGCGACAATACTAATGAATTTGAACTTAACTCCAAATAGTGGTGTTATATTAATTGCGTGTGGCGTGAGCTAATTTTTGATTTATTTGAGTTGCTCTGGTCGCCACATGGTAAGAAGCTTATAAATGTAGGAATAATAGATGGTCCCTGTCATCAAATTTTACATCAAATCCTATACCCCAATATCTTTGATGAAATTTAATACAAAATATGGACTTTATTAAAGTTTTGAATAATGAATAAAATGTTAATGTATAATAATTATTTCAGCAACAATTAAAAAGAGTTAAACGTCTAAGTTAACGATTCGATAATATTATACCTATGGACATATAAAAAGAATTAAAGAAATGCATCCTCAAACAAAACTTGAATTTTAAGGTGTTATAATACTTAAGGTTGATGTCTCCGATATACGTAAGGTCGGATTTATTTCTTATTCGAAATCTTAATCGATTTGACAAATTCGAAAATTTCTTGACATAGTATAGTTAACTATAGGTAACTGGTAATGTGACTTTCAAAATCAATATTCCCAATATACTGCTGGTCTTTATCTTTTATGATTAAGTTTAATTTCACAGCTGCATTGCTGGTTGTATCTCACATGGGACTAGCCGCTTCAGTTTTGTGTTATTGGGGATAATGGTAACAGAGTATAGCGTTTTACGTTATAGTGAGTATAGTGTAAATAGCTCTAACCCATTTCAGACGTTTTTCTGTTGGTCACCAGGTTTGTGCTAAGAATTTTTGACAGAGCTTAGCCATTCAAATCCTATATATGTATAACCGAACATTTTACACTTTAACTTATGACGAATGCCGGTGAGCTTATTGTTATTCTATTGCAGTTTAATAAGCAAGTCGGAAACTATAAAGTTCTCAATAAACGGGATTCGCGTTACCAGTTCTAAGGTTCGAATCAGTAAACTATTTGTTTGGAGTGGAATTTTATTATAATTCCACGCTTGATTAATTTCATAAACAAAACTTTTAAAGTTTTGCAGGTAGAAAACAAACATATAAATAGAAACAGCATTACACCTCACATCATCGAGTTCAGATGTATGTTACTATAAATACAAAAAATCCCTTTAGGATGTTAAACATATTTTCTTAAATAACATTTCGAAAGTATATATTTTACTTAAGTAAATTTTCTTTTTTCGGGGATGGCTGGTTTGTTCTTTGTATTCGGTGTTCATCGTCACCTATTATTATTATTATATTGTGTATATACAGACACACACACACATACATAAATGTTTGTATTTTAGTAGACCACCTAGGGAACTATTAAATGGTTATAACGTATAACAACAGCATAAAACCATTCTCATAAAGCGAATGACAATAAAATAGTGTTATACGAACAGAAACAACAAAAAAATCAACCAACGAAAACAAGTAATATATATTGAGCTTTTTTATCAAAGTTTTATCACACCAAAATAATAATAAAAGCACACAAAAAAACGAATATGTTGAGAAATGGATTTGTTACTATAAAAACGAACCGAACGAAGAAATTATATATAAATTATTTTATGGGTATGAGCTGAGATGTACCTGATAATTCGATTATATGAGATTATTTTCGTCGATTTTCTTTTATTTATTTTTCTTTCCTATCAAGCGAGAGCTTTTAAACCATTTTCATCTATTTTTTCGTTTATTTTCCCAGTAACATTACAACATATACATATATATAAATACTCGAATATCTCTATAAAGGAGAGATGAAAATGATAAGGGGGTGATAAAATAGTTTTTTGAGTATGTATGTGTATATAGATATGGGATTGTGTTATAGTTTCGAGAACACCATGTTAAACGGTGAAAAATACTATTGTCAAACGCCAACCTACCATACAGACGACATGATGTTTTTTCCTGACTCGTGGTAGGTTGGTTAATATTATCGTTATCATTAATATTGTATTATTATCATTAGCCGGAAAATTTTTTTCGTTCATACTTGAGGAAAATTCGAAATATGTTTTATGTGATATATGTAATGATCATAATTTTAGAGATGAACTTTAAATGTTTCACAAAATATCAATCAATCTAGATATTATAGATACATCGTGTTGTACATATATAGGATGATAAATTATGTGGTCGGCTGATTACAATTTTGGCTAATGTGGGGGCGTAATTTTGTTTTACAAATGTATCCCGATTTTTCAAATTGTGTCATTAGTTAAAAATATTTCGAATTTTAACTAATAATGGGCAGTCTGTGTATGAAACAGTATCGTCTCTTAAGGGCTTGCCAAAAAAACTCGACAGCCTCAAAGTTGGGATCATGTGTCGAAATGCTATATACACAATATACAGTGAATGGATCTAGGAAATTGAGCACAGGTAAAAAAGGCTGTGAGAATTCTAAGCAGCCAATAGAATGTGTTAGCTACCATTGCACATGAGATTACCCAACTTCTCAACTGTATAGATATACGTGTATAAATATCAACGACAAATTTTAGAATAATTGGAAAAACTTGATGAGCTCTTTACCTGAGCAGGATGTCAGACTGATGATGGGTAATCAATCTAGCGAAAATCAAACCAACTTATATAATGATAAACATCTGTACTACCAGTGACCAATATCTGGTCATATCAAAGCGACATAGTGGAAATTTTTGAAAAAATCGGAGAGGATTGGAGAAAATCCTACACAATTCATAAAAATATCTAAATCAAATTATACCAGTCTTATGTACTGAACAATATCTGGGAAGTATTGAAAGAGTTTGGTGGGCGACATTGTTCTCGGTTATGAATCCAGCAACCTCTTGAGATAGTGAGAACTAAGCCCATATATGATTGGTTAGGTGAGTAATGCATCCCTTCTTTTGAACAACGAAATGAAGCTCAAAATGAATCCTAAACTCGGTTTAAAATTGCAAGGAGAAATAAAGCGGCTCTTGCTTAGAGGTCAGCTGAACCAATTTGAAGACAGAACTGGTCCTTGGTTAAGAGATCATCAACTCAACAATATGTGGAATTTACATGATTTCTTTAAAAGCTTTTGATTTTCGTTATACACACCAGTGGCAAAACTTTCTAACAACTGGTTTCAGTACTGGTCTTAGTGACCTATCAATCAACTGTCTTGGTGTGAGAATATGGTTAGGTATACATTAGGATCGGCGAACAATGAAATGGCGACACTTTCAAATTCGTGCTGTCAACTACTCGTCTTAAATAAAATTTCTTAAGTTTTACAGCAGCTTCAAGCAATTCTCTGAAATGTGGTGGTTGATGGTGGTTGTAAAAGCCAATTAATGTTATCAGAATATAAATAGAATGATTTTATACCTCTTCACAATGTTTTTGGCTGTTAAAATTCGTGAAGTTCCGAATTAGCATCTATAAAATTTGTATTGCAATGATTTTTTTAGTTGGTTCTCTCAAATAATACTTTTGATCCTCGCCTATCACATGTTGCATAGAGACTATTATTTTCATCGTCACCATCGTTCCGAAATTCTATTTTTCTAGATTTTAAGTAAATATAGGATGATGGTAAAATTGAGATTAAAGGTCAGGTGTAAAGCTTCGTTGACAAACAAAATTAATACAAGTAGTCAGGTTTTTGGCCGTTCTGGGCATTGCCAAATATGGAAGGGGGACAGTCGGCACATAGCTACCTATACATGTTGTTGGGCATTATGGTGCCGAAGCACTTTCTCAGGAAATTATTTCGCGTAATTATTACCGATAAACACTAATTGGACTTCAAAAACTCATTCTTTTTCTCTGATATATCGGTTGTGATCAAACGCTTAAGGATTGAATAACTTTAGGTAGTCATTTCAGAAATAAAATTCCATAACATGCCTTTTGGTAGCGCAACAAATGAGAAGTTGACGTACAGAATCATATGAACCTTGCAGCCATACATAGATTGATATGGAGCTTTGTAATGCGCAGGTGGTGTTTATTTCATAACTGAGTGATTATGAGGTTTACAAAATTCATTTACCTGACAGATGACCATACTGCATCAAATAGAGAGTTGCTAATTGCTTATCAATGTAGAAGGGATTATGCCGGATCGGTTAATGTAAGATGGTGTCAGTATTAAAGACTGATAAAGACTGACTGACAAATTAAAGCCCACAGTCGGTTAAATTAAAAACCACATACTCAAACTCATTTGCCTTTATTATATTGTATGTTGAGCGATAGTCAAACTACATTGCTTGCCATGGAGTTCATTTCATGTTTGCCTCAATTGTCATGGAGTTCATTCTATAACTAACTTCGTTTTAGATTCAGCTGTGTTTAGCTCGATATGTTTATTGAAGAGTGGAGTACTATTATTGCTATCATAAGAGTAAGACATTGTTTTTTCAATTTCTCTTTAGTTTCATTAGAAATCTGGTAAATGAAAGATAAGGACCTGAACAAGCAGTTTGGAGTGATCCATATACCCTTCTTGAGATTTGTGATTCCCTTAGAATTTTATGCAAATGTTATCGTTTTTTTTTCGTAAAACTTCTTAAAATTTCTCTTTTGGTTCAGCTTATTCGTCATCTCACTCCCTCGTATATTCGAAATAAATATATGGCAAATTGGCAACGGGTATAGCCATAAGGAGTGGTAAAACTGAGTGGTTAAACTGAGTTATATTCAACAACAACTATCATATCGCCATCCCTTATGAAAAATTTTGTGACTGGCATATCCTTTAGAGTGAATTGGTTAAGTGATACAGACTTAAACCATCGGCACTGTGCTTTTGTACGTGAATGGTTCAAAATCAATGAAAGGTTTTTGTCTTCCCGAATACTACGTCGTCGTTTCAAACCAAAATTATTCCAATAATTAACGGAATGAACTTGTTTAAATGTGCTGTTACAGTCACTATATAGGAATATTTACATTTTTTCCATTAAAACACTTCAAAATCGATAGTAGGCAAGAATTGTCTCTTATCTATAAAGGAACATGCAGTTTTTGACCAACAAAACTGAATATTGGAAATTTGACATGATCGGTCAAGACAGCTTATATCTCTCTGATGACGATATCCACTATTCTTCAATTTGGTTAACATTTATTCCCAAGGCACCATGTTTTAATTAATCATTAATCGTTTTCGTTTTCGCCAAATTTTTTTTTGAGACATTGTCATGGTATCTTGAATATATCCATCTCCGTCAGTATAAAATTAATTAATTCACATTATATAAGCTTGCAATGTATAAACAATACACCGAAATCCCCCGTAAGCAATATAAATTTATTTAATAACAAATATTTTGTTTTCTCCGAATTGTAGACACATTAAGTTAGTGATTGTCTTATAATTAAGCTACACGTAATTGCTTTTGGTTTATTCATTTTATACTCACAAAAAAGCTCAAGAACTTATAATCTAGATTAAAATATTCTCGTTTGTATTCTTGCCATCTCGTTATATTATTATCACATACAAAGATTGCACTAACAACACCGACATTTTCGTGTATGATATAACGATATTAGTAATCCATAGCTGGGAGAATTTTTGTTAGTCTGAAATAAATTATAAATCATTTTCATATACCAAGCACAGTATATTCTTCGTATATGTCTACCTTAATCTTAGCGTTGAATCTAAATTCAGTAAATAAACATTTTAGTTTAAATTGGAATTAATTTTATTGATTTGAATCTAAATCACGTTGAACACTATTCGTATATAGTATAGAGTTAAATTTTAATGCAGTGCAATTATGTGAAAATACATTTGATCTTAATGTATTCGTTGTGCAAATTGAAAGCTCGACAAATGTAAGAAACGTTTTGTAACGTACAATGTTAGTATTTATCGAGAAGTGTTTATCTTGTTTATACAAGATTACGTGTAATGAATAATTACGTTTCACATTTAAAGCATGAAAGCACAAAGAGCTAGTTGTTGACAAACGTGATTATAGATCATGACTCATTTTGACAAACATTTTATGTTTTAAGCCTAACGTCAGTTTTAACCGATAAGATTAACTTCCTGGTCGGTTAGGTAAGAAGTCAACATTTAAGCTGGAACTGTTATCGAGAAATTACTTTTTAATTTAACATGGGAGCTGTTTCCCCAAATACTAATTAACCTCAAAGTTTTTAAAAGCTCATAATGAATCAACGTTTTTATCAATCAATAAATTTATTATTATATAAGATCTCGATGAAACAAAATATAAAAAAATTTCTAAGCGTATTTAAACTCCCTAGCGACCATAAGCCGTGAACATGAAGACCAACAAATGATCAACCTGGCCAAAAAAAGGAACCAAAAGGTATTCTTTTACACCTTGGACTAAACAAGCAATCTGCACTCAAGCTAGACGCATTTTTATTCAAACTTTTATCTTAGAGAAATGGGTGTATATTAAAGTAATCTCTGCCGTGCTTTCCTGTGATTTAAAGCTTCATCCAACTTTTCTGACATCCTCAAGATATTGACTATCAGGCTCTGACCATTGTTGACAAATGGAAAGCAAAACTCAAATTTTTGATCTATTACCACATAGACTTAAAAGAAAATATATTCAAATAAAATTCAATGAAGTACATGGACGAATCTGGTCCGCAAATGCTTGGTTTCATGGAACTGACAGACATGGCAAATAGGCCAAACTTGTAAGGACTTTTCAGTCTAGGTTATGCCGATATTGGTTTGTAAATACCTGAGTTTATACCACGTGATCACATTCAAATGCTGATTTATATGATGGTGACGTAGTGTCGTGATTAAGTCTTATCAAACAACCCTATAGGGAAACCAATCAGGTTCTTTTAACTAGCACATTGAGAAAATGTAAGTTTCCCAATGTACTAGTGAATACAATTGACATTGGGAGATGCAAAATTTATTGGAAAAGTCGTAAATCATATGGGTATTGAATAAACCTTGATACTTGTATTGGCCATAAGTTCAGATAATCAGACCCATAATATTTTTGCATCATGTATATGATGGCGCAGAACATTCGTGGGATCGGAAGAATTTTGGTCTGACCAGTGTGGAAGCTGTTTGATTTAAATGTTTCCGTTAAAATGATTTTCAACCGGAAACAGCTAGAATGCGAGTAATTTATTAAAAATCGCTGGTATATACGCTGCCACTATACATCACGTAACCGATAATCGATCGGTTTATTTTCTGATCAATATTATAGGAATTTTAATTGAAATATAAAGTGTGTCCGCCGGGAAGGTATACTTATTTGTTTGGCCGCCATTTGGGTAAATGTTAGTCTTGACAGTTCATATTGGGCAGTTGTGAAGTATAGACACGTGGCAATTTTATTATGGAAAAATATTCGATAAACCAACGTGTTTTAATTGTTAAAAAATTTTATCAAAATCAATCACCGATTACTGTGACGATGAGAAAGTTAACAAAATGCACTATCTATCGTGAAGTGAATGATTTCGAAGGAAAAAGCTCTGTTGGTGATAGGCTGAAGTATGAGCCACAACGAACTGCAAGATTGGCTGAAAACCTTACTGCTGCTCAAGAAAGTGTTCAAAACAATCCATCAACCTCAATTCGACGCCGTGCTCAGGAGCTTGGTCTTCAGAGAACAAGTTTGGCCACAATTTTGCACAAGGATTTTCATTTGTTTCCATTTAAGATTCAGTTAACACAAGACCATTTACGCCGCCGTACATATGCCAATAGGATGTTACAGCTCGCCCATGACAACCTCCGATTTTCATGAAAAAATCATAATAAGTGATGAGGCACATTTTCATTGTAAATTGATATGTGAATAAACAGAATAATCGGTTCTATCCAATGGAAAACTCTCAAATTATTCATCATATAGTCACCTTTACATCCATTAAAAGTGACAGTCTGGTGTGCATTTTGTTGGGAGGAATCATTGAACCTTACCTCTTTGGAAATGAAAACGGCGTAACGGTAACTGTGAATGGGGAGCGATATCGCGATATGATTGAAAACTTTTTAACGCCACAACTGCATGCTTTGGGCTTGATTTACTGGTGTATCAACAAGACGGTGTCACATCGCATACAGCCAGGATTACCATAGAATTCCTGCGAGACCTCTTTCCACAACAAGTTATTTAAAAAAATAGTGATGTTCTTTGGCCTCCACGGTCGCCTGATTTGACTGCTCCGGACTTTTTGTTGTGGGGATATCTGAAAAGCAAGGCTTATGCAAACAAACCAAAAACGCTTGAGCAACTCAAACAAACTAATCGTGTTGAAAATAATATAAGATCCCTTCTCTTTCATTTAATCAAAAATTATATACAAACAAAAGAAGTATACCTTCCCGGACGTGATTTGCATATCTCGTATACAGAATTATACTTGAATGTGCTTCTATAATATATCCTCACTTGTAGGCGATAAATTAAATGCGTGATTCTCTCGAATGATTATTAGGACCAATCGCTCATGCTTCTTTTGTAAATATCTCATTCTCGAATTTTTCATCCGCGCTACGCTCTAAGCCTCCAGGTTCAATAACCCTCATTTTTTTCCTGTCGCAAAAGCGGATTTATATAATATGGAATTATGAATATTTATGTTAAAGAAATGACTGGACTCCTGGAACTGATGTAGGGATTTGGAAATTAGAACTTAATGGTGTTTCCAAAAATATTATTATAAGAGATGGTCATGTCTGTATTACTGGGTTATTCATAGTGTTGGCAATATTTTGTTCTATAGTGGCATATAACTGGAAAGAAGGCCTGCTGACTGCGGTTTGTCGTATAAAAGTGAGTATATGGTTTGAATCAACGACTTCTGCTCCTATGGTAGCAGGTATTTCTACCTTTCGTCTGAAGTTAGTTTTTGTCACAGTGTTGGTTGCTCAGTTCTGTATACTTTTTTGTGATAATTGCTCGATTTGAGACATCGTGCATGATAAAGTATAAGTTTGGTCAGTCGCTGTGGCTGATTGCACGCTTCAAGGGGCTAGAGTTTTTGGATCGTAACGTATCTCAGATAATAAGCACTCAACTTTGAGTTGTCTTCCTTTAGGTTTAATACGTTATATTGCTGCCAGGAATTTCAGGCACATTTTGGTTAAGAGATGTTTTATGTAGTTTTTAAGTTGATATTTTTGTGTTCAACGAAATGCTTGCTACTTTAAGATCATGAATACGATATTACTTTGCTTATAATAGATTTACTATTTGTTACCATCCTAAATCATAACATTATTTAAACAATAGTAAATGTTGCAAAAATTCTTTTTAACCAAAATAATTTTAAAAAATATTTGTGGTATTTTAATCTCACTCCATAATTTCAGAAAGAATACTTTGTTTCATCTGTTGTGTTGGGAATGAGAAAAATCAATGATTATTTGGTTTGGTCGTTGTTTGTCTATATGAGAATTGTGGTATTGCATAAATTGTTAAAAATCGATTAAAATTAAAACTTAAAATATTACCATTTAACAATATGTATGCTGTTTGAAGTACCATATATAATATAATATAATATAATAAATTCATTCCAAACCACAATGAAAAAGTTATCGTATAATATTCTTTAAAATTGAATGCAATAAACACATTAAACTAACGACGATTATAAACACTTAAACTTGAATGCAGTTTTATATAGTCATGTGCTGCAGTTTCGTATATATACATGCATAAGTTGTAAAATTCCACTTTGAAGTCAAGTCACGTCGAATTCATCGAATGATATTAAATTTAATACCAACTGTATAACTGCAGTATGGTGTATGTCTTTATGGGCCAATTAACTACAAATCTTTTACTATATGTCTGTATCTGAACGTGGAATTAAAAATAATCGATCAACTTTAAGAATGTACTACATACTTAATTAATCGACATAATATACAAATAAACTCTCACATTGCAGTTGATGTCACATATTATATGATCGATATCAATTAATTCGACCAAAGTGTGATTGTGGAACGATTAGTAACCACAGTCAGATATTTAAACTCATGTTTGGTGCTATCAAGTCATCGTTTAAATTATTCGTCCAAACTTTTAGTTAGGGAGTCCTCACCTAATGGCTACAAAACCATAATCAACTTTATTTAAGTATTACATGCAGGAAGTGAATATGAATAGAAAACTTTTTCAAAATTAAATCTAATAGTTATATTTAATTTCAAAATGCAGAAATCTTGTTTGAAAGTATTGTAAATATATCCATCTGTTTGCCTTCATTAAAAAAGTTGTTACTTCGTGCATGTAAAAAATATAGCTCAAATTGATAACTAAGCATAAAAGAAATTAAATGAAATGGATTTTTTTTGTTATTCACTTCCTTGTAGTTAGATCTTCATGTTTTTCCAAGTATCGTTTAACATTGTCTTTTACTGTAAAGAACAGCTGCTAATAGATATCCTATGGACAAATATTTTATGTGTTATTGTATTTGTCTTTGATCCAAAATAACAGAAGCTTATAGGTAAGGCAGTGAATTCCACTATTCGATCACTCAATAATGCATCTATTTGTTTAACGCGATTATCTTACATAAGGTTGATTGGTCTCAGAGATCTACATATACAGATCTTGGTTTACAGATCTAACTATAATAATGCTTCCAATTCCAGGCCTTTTGATGAAATGTTGATAAATCGGCAACCATGAATCAACCCAATTTTGTTATTCGCAAATGAGATGAAGTACTTTTAAGATAGGCCATGCCTCATCGACCGAAATCAATCGTAGTCAGACGACAGATTATCTGATGGATTTCCATTATCAGGCAAGAGAATAATTGTGTCTAGATTAATTGTGAAGTCGTTATTTGTTTAAAGGCCTAGCTCCAATTTTATTGATAAACTCGGTAGATGTGCTCAGTAGTATCATAATACACGACATCAAGCTTTCCTTTCAAATACACACCACAAATTTTTTCCATCAATATTAAACTAAGATTTTAAAATTGAAGGGTTATGGTAAAATTGATGGGTTATGTGTTTCCATGATTTGTTTTTTATCATAATCGGTCTTATTACAATCAAAAATTTTCGCTTATGCCTTTCATTTAAAAATTGACATTTTAGTCTGGCTTCTAATTATGCGTCTTCGTATACACTATCGGCTACGCTCCCTGCCTTTGAAACCACTTTCGAAAATTTGTTAATCTCTCACTTAAGGCAGCTTCGAAAAAAGCTTCTTACGAAAGCATTCGATGAATTGTAGCTGCAGATGTCACCAAATTAAAGTTCAACGTTCGGTTATGACGTGCATTATTATTTACATATATATTGACCTTTCTTAAATCTTTAATTAAACCTTTAATTAAACAAGCGGCATTTTATTGTTTGCTTGACTCGATGGCATTTATGACCTGAAGAGCAAGCTGATTTTCCTGTCCATTTTACAATAAATGTGGATGTGAAACTGATCCGCAATCAAGGTTTGACACACTTTTGTACTTTATCAAACGAACGAATATTTGACTGAAGCATATTAATATAAGCCTCTCGGTAAATATCTCTTGTGATATAACACTATACCTCAACCAGTTTCATAACTTAATGGCTACATCGCTTCATCTCTCTGTCTTATATATGTAAGCCAACATTTTACCTTTATGTGTGATAAAACACGAAATCCTAGTTTTCAGATAAACTTCTGATATAGTTTTGCAAGTCTATTATTTCAAAAAGGTTTTATGTGTTTATATGGTGTAAGTGATTTTGAAGGTGTCTCGGATGTTAATTTCGTTATGTTGTGAAAAGTAACTGTAAAGAGTTGTAAAAGCTCTTTGTTTTGGTTACATTCCCCTCATATGGCGACATAATGGTTTAATTTTTCTGTTAGTCCTCGAAATGCCTGTTTGGGCTCGTGGTTGAAACCGAACTATCTAAAAAGCTTAATTGTATAACTCTCATATTTGCCTCAATAACTCTTAAAACGCTCCAACTGTGATGGAGCTTAACAGAATAATCCTTTACATTTTGACAGCATAAAGTATTCTGTCGTTCTAAAGGTTTGTATCGCAGTCACAAAACATTCAATACCAAATCATGATCTGCACAGAAATTCTACCTGAATTCAACGATTAAGTCTCTTTTATCTCAAATCGTTATTGATGATTTTCTAAGCCAGTTAAAGTTCTTTTCATAAAGCTTGGTTTTGTATATGGTATATACTCACGAAAAATACACGTAAACGTACCCATATGCCACCTATACACACGAGTATTTAGTATATAGAAGCGGGATTAATGTATAATTTTAAGATAAATCTGTTAAGACAAAAGCACAGTAGTCGCATAGTGTTGTGCTGCTATACATTCAATGATTTCGTTTTTAACCATTAATAATCGCCAGTATACCGTAAAATAACTTTAAAAAATCGGAAAATTAAATTCCAACCTGTTTATTGTGAAAACACCATGTATATATATTAAGTATAAACCATATCCTTATCAAATTTGATATGAAACAAAAACGAAAAGTGTGGAAAATAAAAATTGAAATGAAAATTGTACGTATTTTCCTTAAACAAAAATATTTCACGCTGTTATAATACCGTAAACATGTCATTCTGGAATGTTACTTTCGTTTTACATTATTTAATTTTTTTGAAAATAAAAATAAAAAATTGATTTAATAAAAGGCAATATGTATTATATATACGAGGATAGAGTGGCACCAGCATCAAGAAAGGTAATATTTGTAGAATAAAATCGGAATCCTGTGAATTTTTCCCCAACATACGTAAACGTACTATGTACGATGGATGGATGGATGGTAATACGGTTTATAAAATTTAATTCAATAAAGAAAAGGTATTTTGGTTTAAATTTCTCATTTTTTATTAAAAGATACAATTTCAGGATTTTCATTTTCTTCTCATTTTCTTTTTATTAAACAAAAGATTATAATTAATTAATCTGTTCTGGTTTGTTATTGCTGTTACCGCATGGGGCGGGTTGATAAAGGTTCCTATTACATGAGATTTTTAAAGTTTCAATTTTAAAATTTAGTTTCAGCTATTTTGCCAAATTATTTACGTTAAAATAAAATTAACACAAAGATTTACCTCAGATATCTATAGGGTTGGAATTTTAAGGTAAGAAATGTTTTGATCAAATCTTAGTTCCAATTAAAGAGCATCGGGCGTCTACCACTCAAAACCGTGTCACTCTGTAGAGCGGTTTTAAAGTGTTTCCTTTCTTTTTACTGGTGATCTTCCAACTATTATTTTAACTCGACCTTCAGTTGTCCTAAGTACCATATTGGATTTTTTCTTTTTTCTGTCTTACCGTCCGATTTTTTGTATTCTGCTCTGCGTGTTGGTTATGGTTTGGAGATAAAATCAAAGCAATATTCTACAGAGGCATTGGTTAATGAGAATCTGTAACTTTTGTATGAGTTTACCTGTGCAGACAATAGAGCAGTCTGTAATTCCATTCCGTTTATATTGTAACGGATATAGGTATCAAATATGCCTAGTGGTCAAAAGTGAGGTTGGTTTACATACAGATTTGTACGTAATCAGTGTTGAATCGCTGGATCGGGCAAAATTTATTTTAACCAGTGAAGTCATACAAATGAATTGATATATTAACCCCATCTGTGGCAAGTGGCAGGTGGTTCATAATTTATTGTTTTAAATAAAAAATGTTATAAGTGTGAGTGAACTTGGGATATTTGAATTTAGATCAGCGTCAGAGGCGTTAAAAATCCTGATAAGAACCAAATATTTGTAACAATATTTTCAATTTACGTGGTACAAATTGGAATTAACTCGCAACTTTATTGTATATACGTCGACAATTTTGTGTATGCATTTGGTTGTCCAAATTATTCAAGCAGGTATAAAGCTCATAAGATTATCGCAATTATTGTTAAACGATTTTTTTATTTTGGGGTTGGCTTTTGCGAGTGGACACATGTCTATACCTAAAGTTAACAGATTTGCTAATCTCATGTGTATGTGTAGCTTACACCGCAATGAGAAACCAACTCAAAAGTGTACGTGTTATCTGTAGCAATGTGAAGCGTTAGTACATATACTCTCCATACTTAGGCTCGATATCGAGTTCCAACCAATACTCTTTCATATGCCTGTAGTGATATTGTTAAATCTACCAGGTACACAATTTAATATTTTTACGGATGCGAATCGTCGGCACTTATGTGGTGGAATTCTATGGGTCTTCTATTACGATTGAGACTGTTAATATTAGAAAATAAAACAGACTGCAAAAATAAAAATAAAGAAATGTTATTAAGTAAAACAAATAAAAACATAGAGAACCCTTTTGAAGGTGGTTTTACCTTATCGCCTATTAAGGATGAGCAGCAATCATGAGCCTATTAATCATGAGCAATTATAACTTGGTTTGAGCATCTATGTCATCAAAATAAAGTTTTAGTTAACAGTTTTATATGGAACAAGATTATTCATAGAGCTAAGCTTTATAAATTCTGGCTTTTCAAATGTTTGATATGAACTTCATTACTTTCATCATCTGACTAAAAACTCAGCTTTGGATTATGAACTAAACTATGTCACCATAATTGAATGAAACATCCTATTGGAAAGACACAGATTGTATATTCGGGAAGGGATATCACATATTGTATTCCCTAAAATAATTCCAAATTCAAGAAGGTTAAGATTTCGATGCAAGTTTAAATGAACTCATTACAAAGGATTTTTTTTAAAGGCATTCATATTTTTAAGTTAGAAACGTTTCTTTAGACAATGGATTTGACAGCTTACATTTGCTGTGTCATTAGTTTGCATTTCGTAGTGAATATACTCAAGGGGTTGCCTTCAAACTATTCAAATTAATTTTTTATTAACTTAATGGTTCTGGTCGCCAAAAACATCGTACATTTCGTTCATTTCACTTTTTTTCACCACGAACACTCTGAATGTATGCATCAAGTAATTCGTAGATCAGTGTGTACCAACCAAACAATAGTGTCAATCGAAAGCGTAACGTAAATTCAACTTTTTCTCAGAAACTGAGGATGTTTCCATCCACTTTATATAATCATCTTAGAAGACTTTATATAATAATCTTAGTTAACGTTACTTCATATAATAATCTTAGTTAACGCGCCTACAAAATTAAACTTGTGCTGGAATTGAAACAATCCGACAATCGCTTACGGCACCAGTTTGGCAAATGGGCAAACATTTATATTGATGCTTATTTTCCAAACAAAATTTTACTCAGCTATGAAGCACATTTGATGTTGAAAGAGTATACGTTAATTTACCAGATTGTTGAATTTGAGTGAAGACGGTGCTCCATACCACATAGCGCTTGATATACTTAATTAATTACTCAAAGGAAAATTTGATGGAACACTGATTTCACGTAATCGTCCGGTGAATTAAACAATTTTTTGCCAGAGAAACCAGAGAAACTAGAGATGATTGCCACAACATTCTGCGAGTTATTAGTGAGATTTGGCTGTAATTTCAGTGCAATTGTACAATTAAAAATGGATAAACATAGTTTTGTTACTACCGATGTAAGCCTTCGTTATCAAATGTTTATTGTGGACTATTCACGTTGACCTTTTTTAATATAAACATAAGCTTCCCTCCAGCAATCTGCAATCCCCAATTAACAAACAAAGTTAAATCGAATTATCACACAGTAAAAGCATGCCAACTGCACAACTTTTGTACATTTCCACAAAATATATACACAACCAACCCAAAGCAATTAAGCACAAATCCAATTATACATATATAAATCTACAAATTAAATAAAAGTAAAGCCTAAAACTCCCCAAACTAAATAAATTAGTTATAGAAGTGTTAAACACATTTCACATTTAAAAAAAAAACAAACAACAAAATTTCCCATGAAACGAAAATTTAGGTATGTATGTGTATAATGTATGTGTACGAGGAAAATTGAATTTCCCAATATTTATCCTTTGTTTTGTTTATATTTCTACACACTTCCATGTATATACATAATGTGCCCACAAAACTACAAAGGAAACGAATCCTGTATATATACGTATGAGTGGGTGTGTGTGTGTGATATAATTTAAGATAAGATATGATATAATTCTAAGTAGTTTATATATGTACTTCGAAGGAGATAAAATATAAAAAACAGAATCCTTATGTACTCGTATATAATATAATAGATTTACAGCAGCATAACGTATAACTATGTGTAGTAATTTTTATATTTCTATAAATTTAACTATGTACTTAACTATATATATATGTACGTGTATAATAAACTTTGAATTAGGTTTAAGACGAAACAAAAGAGAGAAATAAATAATATAAAATAAATAAAAAGGAAATTACATTTAATAATATACTTTCATTGTCTTAATATGATATTACTTCACTCACTGTAAATTTGAATAATGATTATGTCTTGGCATAAAAAACCATTCCGTTGACGTATTACTGCTCATTTTATACTTTAAGTAAAACTGTAGAGATTAAAAAGGATTTACGATACCACTTATTGCTGTTAAGTTTATTCGGTAAACATTTTCACCTTTTTCCTCGTGCTTTTGATAATTTGCCGAGCAAGAGAGAGAGCAACCAAAGTTTCATCTTTGATACTGAATTTATAGTCGAGAATATAAGAATCATAATAGCTAATTAACTATATATAACAAAAAAATAATATGTACATAAGTATGTATTATATACAATATGTTCGTCTATATAACATGGTATATAAAGCACAGATTTCATCCTATATATATATACAAGGGAGTGAAATATATAAGATTTTATTAGAAATTATTATTTTATAACTTATGCCATGAATCATGTTTTTTTTTTGGTTTTCAGCATGAAATTTTTGAAAGCTTTTATGTTTATGTGTTATGATGGGGAACTCTAAAAAATAAATAAATTTTTAATTATAAAAGTTGATCTATGGCAAATAATAAATCATATTTTTTATTATGTGTACATATATACGTATATGTACATGTATATTATATTTATATAAATGAGTCAATCAAAGCCAAACTATATAGATATGAGAGTACATAATATATACATATTTTTGAGATCGATAAATATAATACTTTGTTTATAGTGAAAAGGTGTCATAATAAGCTCATAATATATAAATAGTAGGGTGTTTGGTTTTATGTTGTATGTAATAAGTTGTGACAGCATCATTATTTATGTATAGTTCAATCAGCTTTATTTATTTTTTGGCGTAATAGAACCATAATTCGCAGGTCTATCAGTGGTCTCTAGTCATACGACAGTTTAAGTTTTACTTTCTTCTCGAACCATCCTAAGCTTTTGCTGCTTTCTGGATTTGGACTGTTCCAGTTTGAGACAGATTTGTCTAGTTACTATATACGAGAAGCTACTGATCCATCAACTGTTTACATAAGTAATCTCCATGCTTTTTTCCGATGTTTACATGAGACGAACGGTTTGTTTTGTTCTTACTATACAAAGTTCGTTCGTCCCTTGATTTTTTGCTTCATTTAAGTGGCCTGGCAAACACAAAAAGGTACATGTTGAACTGATCTGCCACCTCGTTTACAGGCGAACCTTCATAGTAAGAAAGTATGTTCGATTGAACCATTTTAATAAAAACTTGACCTTTTGTTAAAATTCTAGTTCTCGAGTTTGTTTATTTTTTGCGTAATAGAACCATAAGTAGATGGGCTATCAGAGGTGTGTACCCATACTAGATAGTTTTAGTGGCACATTCTGCTCAAATCATCTTAAACTTTAGATGAAGCCTCTAACACTTATTTTATGTCGTATATATTAACAAAATCTTTTTTATTCTAAATTGAACAAGGTTTGGTCAGATTTGTCTATATCACGCACGACTTGTTTCTCATACACTTATTGTTAAGAGATCTCGACTTCTTGTTAAGAGATTAAGAGAGGAGAACGTCAACACGGCATATTGTTCGGAGTGCACGTTTAAAAATAGTTGTTGAACTGAACTGCCACCTCGTTTCTAACTAAACCTTCGACGTAAGAAAGAATACGATTGAAGCTGGACAAACATATCCCCAAAGAATATTTAAACATTGACGAAATTATTTGCGTCACGACATAGCTTGACGACCCAATGATTGCAAAAGAATTGACGTCAACGGATACTGAAGATGTTTCTAACTAAGTTGAAGTTAAAGAAATACAATATCAACAAGCTAGAAAATTATTTGAAGTAATGCGTATACTGCTGTTCAGATGGAATCAGTTTTGACTGGTCGATACACTACTGCATCCAAAAGATAGAAAAACTCTTAATACAATTAAATATCAACTGTTCAAAATTATAGTTATTTTTACAATATTGAGTGGTTTACTGTATCGAAGATAATCAAGCTCACAGAAGTGCATCAATGATCACAAATTGCTATGACAAAAAAAAAATTAAAAATTTTGGAAATTATTGTGAGATTCGTAAATGATCCAAGATTAAAAATTATACCACAGAGCCAGAGTTGGATTAAGCTTTTAAGATAAGACGACCCCAGCAATGTTTATTTGTCAACTTACTACGTTTCTATTCTAGATCCTAATATATAGATTAATCTCTTAATTCGTTCGATTTTCATAACAAAACTTCTTGAATCAATAGACAAACTTTATAATAGACCCCTCGAATTACATATTTGATAAATTTCTGTTTAATGTTTAGTTCGACAGTCTTGTCAATCATTTAACCTCACCCAACAAGGATTTTGCAAAAGTCAAAATTCGGTTATCTTGGACTGTATGTGAAACTGGATGAAAACTCTGGATGGTGTAATTTTGAATTATTTTATATTTAAGTTATGTTGTATTTGTATTTAAGTTTAGGAAGTAACAATTTGTTTTATGATTTAGATAATTAACAATATATTATGTTTGATGTTGTACTATCGCCAGTTTGATTGAGAAGAGATTTTTTATTAGATTTTTGCAAATGACTTGCATATTGTAGGTTTCGAGTTCTCCGATAGTGTACTAAATTATACTTAAGCTATAATTATAGAAAATTATGTAAGTCAGTATCATGAGGTTATTCTATTCAACTATAGATGGCTAAATAATTAACCATTAACCAAATTTAATCAACTCATCATGATATTGAGCTACATGTACATGTAATGTATATACAAACACAGATTTTATCTGTCAATTGTTTACAAATAATCAGTGTTTGGTGATTATTGGATGGCTACAAATATTACAAGATAATTATTGATATTTACAATGCAATGTTCTCTAAATAAATATTAATATGATTGATTTTGATTTTAGGTACTACATAATTACAATTATACAATTCAAAGGTAAGTAAACAAATTAGTTTAAAATTATTTACAAATATTTAAATATGTTCTAATGTTATTGTTTTCTTTTAGATGTGTGACGTAGGAACAGTTTGCCTTCGACTTACGCGATATTTTAGTGTTAACTTATAATAAGATATTTAAAATGTATTTATTAGTTTAGTGTTAAATAAATGAGTTAATAAATATATATCTTGTGTTATTTTTACCGTCGAATTCGCAAACATGGACTAAATTTGACATTGATACGACATATAATACGACATATAATGTGCTTATAATGATATTATAAGCACAATAGCATTTTTAATGTCCAAGTCTTAGATCCATGATATGACAACGGGTCTTGATTAAAACAATTTCAGCGGATCCGAATTTTCAATATGTAACGTTTCAGAAATGAACTTTAAGATACAAAAAGCGATTGCCAATGGCAAGGTGGACTGTGATATTTTGTTCCGCTCTAATATCGTGAATATTTAGAGATTCAAGGGACTTGTGTCTTATATCACTTTTTTATACGCATATGGTTAAAATTTTACTGAAATTAATGTCCAAAAACACTTTTTAACTATATTAGGTATATTCGGTATAAGACTTAATTTTAAGAGCAACGGCAACTGAAAACTGAAAATAATTGGTTCAAGCATCACTTTCAGTCTGTTGACATTTAATCGAACAGATATTATCTTTGTATGCCAAAAGTTGATTCGATTTTGGAAATACGATGTTGTCTTTCACTTTTACGACTTTGGCACAGCATTTCGCTATGAATCACCAATCGTCTTTAAATTTCTTTTTTTTTTACAACTGATTTCCAAAACATCTAGTAATTTATCTTGCATGATTTAAATTCACGATTGAAGGGTTATAGCCATTTGGCTAGTACCTATTACATAATTTAATATATTTTTAGCCGACGCAGGTTGGATCTAGTGGTTTCTTCCTTCGCAGCCTTCTCACTGAATTTGTGTCATCTAACATTCGGCATATTTCAGCATTTTTATGTTGACTAAAACGCAAGACAACACATGCAACGGACATGTGTTGTCTTGCGTTTTTATTTTTTTTCTACACTAACGAAATCCATCTTCAAATCTCTATTAAGGATGTCATTTCTCACGTACTACGGTGCATTAACTATTCCACGTAGGACTTTGCTTTGGAATGACTAGATGATGTTGACGTTTGTTTGCTTTGTGCAGCCCCAGAGCTGAATACCGTAATACCGTCTATACAGGCTTAAGAATTTGCCGGTACAGTAGTAATATATTATGTAAAGTAAGCTCAGAACTTTTTCGTCAGAGCCAATTCATCTTTCTGTATCTAATGTTTAATTCTTCTTTTTTCTTATTAACATGCTCTTTTCATTTCAGTTTCGCGTCAAGAGTCATGCCTAGGTATTTTGCTGTGTTTGCATATGGCATTTGCTGGGGATTCAGTTTTACTGGTATCCAATTAATCTTTTTATTGCTGAAATTCACATGAACAGATTTTGCTCCATTCAGCTTTATTCGCCATCTTTTCGTCCAAGTGTTGACCATATTAGTCGCTCTTTGCAATTTGCTTATGGATTCTTCTATGTTATCAGCAACTGCTCAGATGGCTGTATCATCTGCAAACGTTGCCATAGTTGTCTCTTCTATCGTTGGCAGATCAGAGGTATAAAGTACATATAAAGTTGGTCCCAGAGCTACCTTGTGGTACGCCTGCTGATATTTCCTTTATTTTCGAGTATTCACTATCTAGTTTAACACGGAAGTGCCGGTTAGCTATGTAAAATTTTAATATTTCATATAATTGCTTTGGTAAATCTCGTTTTAATTTTTATTCCAAGCTTTTATGCCAAACTTTATCGAAAGCCAGTGCTACATCCTCAAAAATACTAGAACAAACTTTCTTTTTTTTAAGTACATCTTCAATTATGTTTGTAATCCAATGCACTTGCTCGATTGTTGAATGATTTTCTCTAAAGCCAAATTGATGAGGTGGAATAAGATTTCTTTCTTCAATTATATGGTTTGAGTCGCTTAAGCAATAATTTCTCGAATATTTTTGAAATTATTGGGAGCAAGGAAATCGGTCTGTACGACTTTTTGTCATTTAATGTTCGGTTTGGTTTGGGTATCATGATTACTTCAGCGATTGATTTGGAACGTGTTTAAGTCTGAATGCTGCGTTAAATATTTGGAGTATTTTTCGTAGTCCTTTTTCTGGTAGAGCTTTTATTATTTGTCCTGTAATTAAGTCATTTCCAGGAGATTTCTTTTGATTTGAGGTTTGTTTTGATTTCCTCTTTTAATTCTTGCACTGTTGCAGGAGCTATATTATAGTTGTCCTCTTTTTGCACTGGTGGAATGTTTTCATCTACGGTTTGTCTATAGGTAAAGCCTGGAACGTGTTTTCCAGATGAGTCGTAAATAATGTTACTTTCTGCTTTGCGTTTATGGCCCAACTTCCATCGTCGTTTCCAACTGGAAGCATTTGAAGTTTAGGTCGTTAAAACATTCTTTCTGCTTTCCAAAGGGAGTGCTCGGTATTTTTGTCCCCAGACAGGCTACTAAAAAAAAAAGTTAAGTTGATGTGGCTGCTATCGCACACTTAGACCAAATTTGATCCGTTGTGATACCACTCTATACGGCTATAGGTCCGAGTCTTTCCGTAGAGCCATCTGCGCATTGCATAGCTCCATGTCAGTCCTATAGTACTGGCATGGAAGATGGGTCGGCCCAAGGATTCTAAACACGACAGAGGATCCAGATTATGTTTATTTTTCACTACCGATCGCACCGCCCAAACGATCGAAGGTGAAAAAACCCATTTTGCATCCTGCCTCGAATCGGATTCGAACCCGGTACCTCCCGCTCCAACTGCCGTAGCTTTAACCACTGCGCCACCTGGGCGGTCAGACAGGCTACTAAGGTATTTATTAATGGATACATTTTTAATTTCTTTAATTAGCAGCTTTAGTTTGTTGGACAAAAAGTTTAGAGTAGTTTTGTATTCAGGCGCTCGGTTCCTTTGCCAAGTTTTTCTTGCTTTTCGTTTTGCTGCTACAAATTTTCTAATTTCCAAGCGATAAATACCATTCTTGCGTGTTTTTGTTGTATTTGATGGTGTACTACTCCACGCCGCTTGTTGTATGGCACTGTTAAGTTGTTCAAGTTCTTCTTCTAGCTGTATTGGATTTCGAATTGATTGTCATAATAACAGGTGTGTGATCTGACATGAACCCGTCACTGCTTTCTAGGTATATGTAATTATCGTCTATACCTTTGGTGACAAAGAAGTTTAAAGATCGAGTAATCTGTTTCTATCTTTAGGCCAATATGTTGATTGATCTCCGGAGTAAAACTCGCAGCTGCATTGTTGTCATTCTGCATACAACTCTCTTCCTTTTTTAGAGGTTCCCCTTGATTCTCAGTATGTGTTCTTTGCGTTGAAATCATCCCCAATTATGAAACAAGATCCAAGTGATTTAAATAATGTGCAATAGTCTTCCGTTAGCAGATTAAATCTTAGAGGGCTATATATTGCCGATACGCAATATTCTTTGTTGTTATTTATATATACTTTTATCGTGACTACTTGCATAAATTCTTCTTTAATTTTAAAATCTACATAATGTTTGATGTTTTGTTTTATTATCACTAGCGATCCTCTTCTTGCTTTTCCTGCTGGATGAAAAGCATGGTAACAGCTGTATCCATATTATTTTACATATGAAGTTGTAGTAAAATGAGTTTTCGATATTAGGCATATATCTATTTTCTCGGAATTTTAAAAAACTTCTAGTTCTGGAAGATGTTGCATTAGCCCGTTTGCATTCCAGGTTACAATTTTTAATGTTTTATTTATTGCTGTTGTAGACATTTTAATAGAGAATGGATGCCATTTCATTTAGAGAGGTTTGCTTGTCTAGCCTATTACTTAGCGATTCAAGACATTTCTCTTGTTTAGCTAGTCTAATGTTAAGTGCTTCTTTGTTTATTAGCATATTTTGAAGCACGGTTGTATCCTCAATGCTCCTTGAAATTATTGATTTCGGCATTACCACTTGCGAGTAAAGTTTACGTTCTCCCGTTTTGTTTGGTTCCTCTTTGGTGAAAGCTTGATTAGTTTTTTCCGCTATAACTGAATTTTGCTTTCGAGATTTATCTCTTAATCTCTGTAGCTCCTTAGCTATTTCACATCCCCTATAATTTGCTGGATGTGACTGTAAGCAATTCATACATTTTGCAGGAACATCTGTACCAACCGGGCATTCTTCAGCGTGATGTTTACCGGCACATCTAACGCATCTAGCATCTCTTTGGCAATAATTCTGAGTATGGTTAAAACCTTGACATTTTTTTGCACTGCGGTATGCGACCGCTATTTTTGTCAATGGCTCTATTTTAACTCTCATGTTATGTATTATACACATCTTTCACTTTTTCTTTTTTTACTGAAAGTGAGCATAAATAGTGGAAGCCCTCTTTGCTTGATTTGAACGGCATTTTCTATTTGATGACCCTTTTGCTTGAGATCTTCGATAATTTCCTCTTTTGCGCAGGTTGGGTGAAGATCCCTAGCCATAACCTTTATTGGACGGTTATTATTTTGGTCCTCATAGGTAAACTACTGATATCCCTTGGAATTATGCTTCGTAGCTAAGTCCTTTAGAGTTCGTCACATTAAGTTTCCAGACCCCATTGCTTAGAGATACAAGTTTATACTCAGCTGTCGTAACTGATTTCATAATCGATTGTATAGTGGAATAATAAGATATTCCAACGATGCTTATTGGTGAAGGTACTTTCTCTTTTGGTTTAGATGGCTGTTCTTTAGAAATCTGTGATTTTAGGTAAATTTTCTGCCATTTATGGCGATATTTAAATGTTAAAAATCCCTTTTCATTGATTACGGAATGGATTTTTAACCCAAAACATAGCGCCATTACCTTACCCACGGTGTGATTTGGTCAGTGTTAAACAAATTTTTAAGCCAGCTTAAAATGATTATCTTGAAAGAATCTTAATCGTAACATTGCTTATACTGTTATATACACAATCTCAACATATTATAAGACATTTAAAGCATTACGTATAATAGAAGATATCCCTTTGTTATAAGCAAATGTAGGACCAAGATACACTATCAATACTCGTACATTTTAATAAAAACCAAAAGGTTCAGAAAGTTAATGCTTACGATAATTACCATATCGTAATTAAACGAACAAACAACAACAGCACTTCTTTAATGTGTATATCAGTATATCTTATTTAAAAGCGTATCCTTTCGTATATATCCTTTTGAACTTCTCTATAATAATTAAATTAAACAGTGTTGAAGGATCAACAAAATTAGTCGTTTCGGAAATTTTTTTTTCTACTGTCTGATATTTAAATTCCTTCTTACACAACAATAAAAATGGGAACGATATGAGTCGAGTCGAGATGTAAATATGCATGACGATGGTGATGACGATGATGAGGATGGACGGAGTGGGTGGAATTGTAGAGGAAAATTTATTTTCTCTTCGTATAATTATAAGTTTAATATAACAACGCAATTTCCTTATTTTATCGATTTTTCTCTTAAAAATTATGTATATAATTTGCTTTGTAGATTGTTGTGATGCTGCTGCTATGTAACAAATATTATAAAATAAATAAAAATTAACAAAAAACGAAATTGTTTTATTATTTTTTGGGGTAAATTGTAATTAGATCTGAACGAAAATATTTAAATTTTTATTTGCTGCTCGTTTTTCGTTTTCCATTCGTTTCGTATATATTTGGAAAATTTTTTAAAATTTGAATTTTTAATTTAAAATTAATTACAGTTATAAATTATTGTGTATTGTTGTTTCTGTATAATCGCACATGAACAGTTTTGTTGGTTTGTTTCTAGCTGTACAATTGCTTTGTTCTTAACCTTACTCTTCTGTGGCCCGCAAAATCGATGTTTTGGACCATCATACCCTTTCCTTGACAAACAACTAAACTTTTAACAAATGGGCCGTCTACTAGACTGGACCATTTTATTTTGTTGGGGTCTACAGCTTTTAGCTCTTTTCATGATATATCAAGTTACTTTGCTTCAGCTATCATTATTCTCTTCCATTGCATATCTGGCCTTCCTCTTTTTATCTTCTCTTGGGGGTTTGAGCCCAATGAAATTATATCACTATATAAAAGGCAGTTCAAATTTGTTATGGCGTTAGGCCATAAGCATATCAGTATTAGTCGAATTTGTTGTTGGGCACCTGTAGTTTCTTTCTGATTTCTTATGTGTGTTTTCATATCCCATACCCATGAATATTCGAACCCTGGTCTTACCTTTCGTGACAGGATAGAAGAATTTGTATGTGTCATATTACGTTCCTCTTTATCTTACCAAATGCTTGTTCAAGAAGGGTGATCGCTTGAAATGCGAGAATGTTAAACCTTTTCCTGGTTTACAGCCAGTTTTTTCGTTTCTTGATTATAAATTGATCTTATAGCTTAGGTGTTGTCAAGGACGGTACCTCACTAATTATTTCTATCTGCACTTTTTGTCGGGATTGAAATTTTTCAACATTCCTTCAGTTTTTGTGGTATTCTGCAAGTATTTCAACCATTTTCTGTCCGTTATCAATACTCGACCAGTAAAATCCCCTAAAGGTACGTGGTGTGCTTGTAGTTTAAATAATAATTTGCGTTTTGCACTGGTACTGTACTCGCATATTTTCGGTTGCTGATCTCTCCAAATTTTCTTTAACCATTCCCTGCCTTCTTTTTCACTTGACATGCTGTTTTTTTCGTCTGTGTCTTACCTCATATTTTGTTGATACAATTGTCGTTTCAGTTCCTTAATATTCTTCCGTGTGTCATCTCTAATGTAACGTTTCCGATTGTATTGTTGGTAGCCTAGTATTTCCATTGCAGTCTTAATCTAAGCTTCTCCAAATATACTCAGTAATCTATTTATAAACTGAAATTAACTAGCATTTAAAGAAGATCCTTAGGAATTTGCACACAACCAAGTACTGTCATTTGCACTGACGTGTGATGAGCAACTCTTTAACCACTTGCTACAATTGGTGACATAAGCTACGATTGCATTACTGAAATGAATTGTAGGACGTGCGTTTTGACTTGGTTTTGTGACAAACTGAATTGCGTTGTATACTCAATATTCTATCGAGACAAGGATTCTAGTGCTGATCAACATGACCTAAACGTTCTTTTCTACTATGTTTTATTATCAATATAGATGTTCAGTTAAAGCTTTTTATGTAATCAAAAATATTCATCGTCGATGTTGACATCAGTCCATAGAAACTTACTGTTTTGCCCCAAGATGATTCAATCGTAAGCGGATAATAGAGATTTAATTTTAAGAAAGAAGCTTAAGGTGAAGTGAACTTTGATGAAATTAATGAGGGGACTTGGAAGCTCATTGGTTGTATCAACCAAGTGAGAGATCGCTTGTTAAGATTAATTTACACCTATGAATATTATGCCGATCTGCACCATTTTTAACCCATATCCACTATTGTGCGATGTTTCTCATCAGTGTTGCTTCATACTCAACAAACAATAAAGTTCCAATGTATTTGCTCGATTGTATTTACGGCACGTGTGCTTTTCTTAACACTAATATAGAACATAAGGTAGGATTAGTTTATGTTTATGTGTTTACTCATCAAAGATATTGGATTAGAATTATAAGTCCAATGATTTATCGAACATAAGCAATAACAACTCTTTTCATTTTTATTTATCATAAAAAAATTATTTAATTAATTACTGACATGCTTCAAAAGTACAAAAACCAATGATTGATGATATTAACAACAAAAATATGTTGTTTTCCAAATTTAATTGGCAAAATAGACAAATTTTCATAATTAATATCCTTTGGCATATGATGGAAAAAGCTTTCGCTTGAATAATTTTTATACATGATACTTTACCACGTGTGGTGCTTTAGTTTACAATTGTAAAATTGTAGATAAGTCGGTGGATCTAAAACATCCCCATTTAATTACGGCATCATAGTCAAGATTTAAAAAACATAAAAGAAACAAAAAGCTCGCATTGAAAATATTATATAATTTTTATTATTAATTGATTTATTTATTAATAATGTTTCAATTTTAAACTTGTATTATGTTGAGGTGATAATGGAAAATTTATGGATACAAAAAGTTTTAAAATTTTTATAGATCTAATGCATATTTAATCATGTTTTATAGCAAAAACTTTTAACTTTTATAAGATAAAGTGGTAAAATAAGCTGTACAAAAAAAGATTTTTAATTTTTGCCAATTAAGAAACTTAACTGTCGAGCTTTTAGGAAAATATATGTTGGCTGTTTTTTGTCATACAATTGGTACTTAAACATTACTCTCAAAGCTCACAGCTTTTTAAAAAGGTCTGTATCCGTTTGTGTACCACTTAATGCAATTTTATTCTTCATAAGGGATATTTTGGTAATTTAATTAAGCGTCACTATTGAAAAAAATGAAGTCTGATGAAAAATGAAGTAACTTGTTTTTACTTTTTTATCGCAACTGTAGAGCTTTGAAAACCAGAGCCTTGTAGATACCTAATTCATATCTTATATTTATTCATTTTAGTAGTTAACTTATATTTTCAGAATATGGCGTCATTGTTAACAAATCAAATATCTGGTAATAATATTTGTAATTTAATCTTCCCGTGGGTAATACCTTATCAATTTGTATTAACCTATCATTTCAGACTTTTTTTTAGTTCAAATCAACGGAAAATCTTTAATTTCAAGACAGCATTGTATTTTAACCAATTAAACCAAGTGGATAGTAAATTATCGACCAGCATCAGGTTTTTGTTGTCAATACAAATATGTTGTAGTTGTCAACTTATTTGGTTGTTAATCTTGGGAGTAACTTAATTAGTTTTGACCTTGTCAAAACTAATTTTTTCCAACTATCTCAGTTGACGAGCTTTAACACTTTTTATTTTCATAATTATTTATCAAAAGTTTTATTTTCATAATTAAGTCGAATCGTCATAATGCAAGTTAGTTATTGTTTTCAATCAATTGTAACTTTATAAGATTGTTAAGAAAACTCATTTGAAACAACCTGATAATTACTGTAATAAATGAAAATGTAAAAAATGATGATTAATGAAAGCAACCGACATTTTAAAGCTTTTTGAATGAATACAGTTTTAAGTAGTGACAGTTTAAGTGACCACAGAATTTTCAAATAAATTTCATGTTTTTTAAACTACCTAAATCTAAACTAATAGACTCCGACTTAACCTTTCAAATGGTAAAAAACCACTCTACAAAGGAAATATTTGAGAATCTTAAAAGATTTAAACACTCGTAAGAAGACATAAGATCAACAGTTTAAACTTATGAAAGTGGGGCTCGAGTTAATAAAATAAATGTTGTTGTTGTCAATGTGAAATGATAGTTGTTGTTGTCGAGTGAAACATTTGATAATTGTGTTAAGCATTCAAGAATGCGTGACTACCAGTAATAAATTGAGACCAAAGATTACAATTTTACAAAATGCTTCGCAAAAAAGTTTTAGAGAACTTTTTAGAGGAAAATTAAGGTGAACCTTTATTCATCTTAATAATTCCAACAAAAGCTTTTTCTGCGTTTCTTACATGTACATGAAAGTAAATTGGTTAATAAGTGCTATTTCTGCTACCACTATTTTATGATAGACTGTGATTTACTATAAATTTACTTGGGAAAACTTAACAAAAAACTCCAATGGAATTCGTTTAATGCATGTTTTGTGTATACCATCAATCGTTATGTAAAACTTTATCCATTTTGGAAATGCATATACATAAATAAATCATAATTTATGATTTTTATATTTTTTTCTATACTCATAATTTACATATTTTGACTAATGTTGTGTTTGCTATGAGAATGTCTGGCTATGCTAGTTTTTGAATTGATGTACATATAAATATACACACACGAATGTACAAAAAATTTCTATGGACATATAACAGTTTTTGGATTTTATTGTTATTATGTTTAGTTGGAAATTTGAAGCTTTTTTTAGAAATAGCAGCATAACAGCATAAAATGTAAATTTTTACGCTTATGGTGGAAAAACAAAATGAAAATATGCGTTTTTTTATTTACCTCGTTACAATTTTTTGTTGTTGTTTACTTTTTTATGTACTGGAATATAACGTATATACGAAAAACCAATTTAACCACAGCCAGTGAGTGTAATAAATTATATCCGGTATATATGTATGAAGCGTGGACTGTTAAAGTGGAAAATATTGAAAGTACTTAAATAAATTTAACACTCTAAATTTGTCGTTTATGTTTTATAGGGCTGTGCAATTTACAAAATATTTTTTATTAAGTGTTTATGAAAGAATTATATTGCTATGGGTTAGAGATCATATTTTAATAAAATAACAATTTTTTTAAAATCAAAACTCGTTCAAATAAAAAAATTATGGTTAAACCAAACCTCATTGACATGTAGTCTTGTGTTTACCAAATGCTATCCACAGGGATTCTAAAACATTTCGACTGATGTAGAAATGAAGTATAGATAGAAGGTTCTTACTAGATACTTTCGATAGTGGAATAAAAACGGACCGAATATATTTCGTCATGTAGCGTAGATCACAGAGAATTACAAAATTTTGATGATACTTAAATGCAGTACGGCACTTCCCAAATTCATCTCTTGTACCAACATGGCTTTACGACGTGGATACAAGGTCCTTATTAGATACTTCACCGTACTTCTTTATTAACAGTAAGAATTTAGAAATTTGGTTTATGGTTAAAACATATTGTTTGTATTATAATACTACAAAATGATATTGTGTTCAGTATTAAATGATAGTTGTTATTGTCAACTGAAGTATTTGCCAATTGTGTTTCAAACTTAAGAGATGTGAGCCTAGCAATCAGCAGCTAATCAAATTAATTTATATCGACTTTAAAAGAGATTAAAACAAAAGCTCAAAGCTTGACAAAAAATTTGATAAATATTTTTAGGAAAACACGGTTGATCGCTAACTCATCTTAACCATCTCACTACAGTTGTCATATTTGGCATTTTTTACATGTTGCATTGGTACTTGAAAGGTTTGCGCGCAGCATTGTAAAGGCAGTGTGACTTTATTGAAAACCTTTATAGCGGCAAATTCCAACTAAAGTGGAAGTACATTGATTGATGAACTGTAAGTTAAAGTTGATTCCATACATTTCTAATTGTTTATGGTGGACTTGAATATCGTTATTCAAATAGTTTGAGACTAAATTATATGTGGTGACCTGAATGAGGAATCTATATGCTAGTCAGACACCATGTATGGAGATAAACTTGACAAACGATCTGAACGACCTATTTAACTCATATACAAAGATTCAATATTTGAAGAGATGTCACAGAAGACAAATAGTAAGTTTAATTTTTTAGTTCCTGGTGGTAAAGTACAACCGTGAGGAAAATATTGGAAATGAGTTCATACGAACATTAATGGACCAACCATCAGTAAAGTTGGCGTACAAGTATAAGAAATTTATCGACATTATAAAACTATTCCAACACCGAAAAGTTTCTTGTCTTCCTGAATAATAGATATAATATACTATCTGTTGTTTGAATGCAACGGAAGGCGTATTAACAAGAAGATGACCTTCAATTGCGTAAATAAAGGTCACAATGTGTATACAGTTCCCGTTCAACAATGTTCTACGTCTAACATTCCAACACCAGACAGTTTGATAAAAAAATTTCATTTTTAATTTGTTCTATAACGTTCATCGAAATTGTGAACAGTATGCTCAAACAAATGACCTGCTGCGCGAGTATAAGATAAGGTTAAAATGTTGAAGATATTAACAAAAAAAACTAATAATTTTCGGGTGAAAATTACATAACCAACAATGCTGATTATGGCAAGCTTTTTGTTCGTCGAAGCACACAAAAAATAAAACTCGATGTATAATTTTTATCAAATATTGAATTTTTGTCATATATATGTACGCAGACTTTATTCAAGTATTTTTTGTATTTGCCCGATATACTAGTGATTTTGTGCGGATAAGTGATTTTTTGTTTGTTCGGTCAAACCAAACTTTATTTCGAAACAAAACAAAAACAAAAATTTTGCAAAGGCAAAATTTGTTGTCCTTTTTTGTTGTGTGAGAGCTTTTTTAAATCCTTAAACAAACTTTTATTTATTTGTTGAGGTTAATGTCTTTTTTGTATTTGGTTTTTGGGCCACATTCTTCTTAAAATTATGGAATTGCTCTTTTGACCAATGTGTTTTTAAAATTTCGAACACACACGGACACAAATCCATGATTTATTCAAAAAAAATCTTTAAAGTATAACAATTTTACGATTAAACGGAGATTTTAGATATGCATTTGGTATCCGTTTCCGGTCACTCCAATATAATATATAGGTTATAAAGCAATGAGCTGATTTAATGGTAATTTAGACGTATCATTTTACGCGCGAGTTGTGATTTCTTACGTATCAAATCTTTTTACTTGAGATAGTTAAAAAAATCTATGGCTTAGAGGCAGCAAAACAGCCCTAACCGCGTCTCTACTGAGATCTTACGAATCATTTTCAACGATTGGTGCACATTATAGGTGTTTTTATGTCAGGTGTTGCATGTTAATTTTTGGTCAACGGCGAAAATCGAACTAGAGACCGTGGCGTGATAAGAAACTCTCTCAACCAGTAATAAGCGACAACCGGTGAGATGGTAAGCATCATTCAAAATAAAGATCTAGCTTTTAAAATTATAAATTCTGGTTATTTCGAGTATGGCAACACTTACACTACTCGTGATTTGACAAACAAATAGTTTAATGTTTGACATTTACGAAATGTATTAGTTTATCTTTGAACAAAATTGGAAACATATTGAAAACTTACTTTCAATATGGCGAGCCTTAGCATCCATCAAAAATAGATCATTTCAAGCAGTTCTGTGATGCTATAATTTTGCATAAAGACTAAGCTGTATAAAGTTCGATTAGTATAGGAATTGAAGTAAAATGTCTTTTCGCAACATTTCGACTCGTGGGATCATCTTTTCAACAAGCAAAATTGTCGCATTTACAGACAATCTAAACGTATCCTTAAGAAACCCAAAGTAACTGCTTGGTGATAGTTTTACACCAGCGGCAACATTGATCTATTGTTAATGAAACTGAAAAACTCTGGCCGCTCTTACAGTCAATGGGAAGCGTTACTAAGTCAAGAAAAACGAGTCACAGAATTGAAAAAAATTGAAAGGTTTTTATTTCAACAGGAAAGAGCAATTTGACATATAGTCAGTCAAACAATCGATATTTTTAAGACACTATATCTGCGAGGTTCAAATTATGAGTAGCAAACGGTAAGTGTTACGCTTACTATCCAGAGACTATCGAAATCTTGAATGATCAAATTTAAGCAGAAAAGAAGTAGGTGATTTTTGACCTACTGTTGAATTGAGCAATTTTTCAGTTGGAAGGTGTCGTTTCTCGTCAGTTGGTCAATTGTATTAATAATCGAATTCACGAGGTTGCTCAACGTGCTATATACTTTACGAAGATTTTGGGCTTGTTCTTAGACTATCAGTTTCGATAAAAACTCTCGTGGACCCAAGCAAGCTAAATGAGCCCCATGCTCTAAATGCTTTGCAAATGCTGAAACTGCCTACAATTCTTTTGCTATACCAAAACAAACTGCATCTTTGATGAAAGTTTTGTTTTAGTTATTCTATTTAATACTCGTGATAACTATCAGCCTTTCTTCTTGTTCTGTTTTACGTTTCAAAATGAGAATCATATATAGGAAAAATTTAACCGGTGAAGCTAATATAAATATATTTTTGGGGTGAGGATTTGTATTTTGTATTGGTTGGCCTGCTACTTCGCCGGGCACTCAAATCAATGTGTCAGTTCAGTGTAGTTTTAAAATTACGGCATTATTGGTTTTTAATTAAATAAAAAAAAAACAACTGAATACGATATGGCGATATTATGTGCTTATTATCCATAGTCACTTCTTAATATGATTGATTATAATAGGATTGACTTTTTAACGTTTGATCCTCTAGTTGATTATGAGCCATACATAACACCATATCATCATAAAAATTTAAAAGAGCTTTTGAATCTTTTTCCAACTGCCCCTAATTTGCCACTTTTATGCATGTATAAAACATATTACAGCATTACAATCAAAATAGATTCAGAACTACTTGTGTGATGTTTGACCACTTCTTTCACTGATCACATTCGTGGTGCTGATAAAAAATTTTAGTCTTTTGAACTACATTGTGACTGCTAGTCAATATAACTTGTATTGAATATTCATTATTGGACAACAAAGAGATCGATTAAATACTGTATGCCTGCCTGAGTCGAATGATCAAAATACGACAGAAAGGGTTAGTCAAAATTTAAATTAACATACTATTATATTAAAAACAAATGACTTTGTGATTTTGTTGTTGGCGGGAAATTAATATTATTGTTTTAAAAACCATTGTGCAATATTGCAATATAATGTTTTCCAATTATTCGAATAATTATTATCGGTAAACATTTTTTATTATTAATTTTTATATAATTGAATATAAAACGGATATTAATTAAAAATTGTTTTCCCGAGGTATTTTGGGTATATATATATGCTTGTACATAATTTTAATGAACCAAAATTTATTTGGTCAGCCAAACTCCCAAAAACTTGCTTTAAATATATACCATATTGGTAATATATAAAATATATTATATAGTGGAGAACTGGACCACTACTGTGACCCGTATCTAAGCCTAACATGTATGTATATTATTTTAACTGCGGTCATCATAATATAAACATTTAATATTATTTCAAACTCAATCAATTATTTATAACAACATAAATAAAAATATATACACATGAAATTTATTTAATTTAATTAAATTGAGTATATTTTAAAATATAATTCATATTTATATTATTTTGGTACATTAATATAAAATCAGAATAAATTTTATCAATTTTCAATTCAATTGAGTTTCATTGTTTTGTTTAAATGAAATTGTAAAGTTTAATTGGATGATTAATTGATTCAACCTTTACTTGCTTATCTGGTATAAAAATCAATCCTTTTTCGAAAATAAGTATAGGCAATTCTAATTTTGGTGTACATCATGTCATAAGTTCGTTTCAAATCAATGAAATAATACACATTTTGTGACAGTAAATAACAGTTGTGAAATATTTAAACCGACTGTCAATGATATTCGTATTTAATTTGTATTTTATCCGATTTACTTCCGAATTTTGTTATAAAATTCACACAATAACTAATCAGATAATTATTATACAAAAATTGTCATCATATCGTACATTATACACTGTATTCATATTTTTAATTGCCGAAGTACTGTTTCACGTTTAAATAATGATGTAGTTACTCTTAGGTAAAAGTAGAATGCAAAGATAGAATATTTATAAACGGAAAACTGTCTTAAATATAAACTCATGAACAATCTCAGGGGTAAATACTTTGTAATGATGTTCACTAGAAACTTCAACTATAATGAGGTTCAACACATGGATTATGAATAAATATACTTATATACAATATAATAAATCGAAGGTACTGTGGCTGCTGTTCGGCTCGTAGTACCATCTTGCTGATACAAATTTTCATTGACATTGATGTTGTCCACGCTTTCGAACAAATAATCACTAATCATCGATCTATTACGTGTTATTTTATCAGTTACATGCGGTCCTTGCTCATTTTAGTTAAATAAAAACCAATTGCACCACTATCATGAGAAGCGCAACATATAAAACATATTATGTGTTCTAGGCACTTTGATGACTTCTGAATTATTATTTTACTCTATGTTACGCAATTTTGCTTAAAGCCATTTTGACTTAGCCATTTAACCACAATTTCCTGGTCAAAATTTTCATCATTTCCAAATTAACTAAGGCAAAATCATAAAATACACTACGATTATATTTTGGCAAATGGCTGTTATTATTGGACTAGTTAGAACCTTAACCCAAGTCTTTACATAAATTCCACCATGTTCTTCTATGATTTTGATAATAAAATTAAATATTGTTCTAATTAATCTCCTTCTTACAAATCGTCCACCCTTTCTGGCCAAAAATAACAGCTGACAAAAATACTATTCAATATCCTTATTAAATCCTTCTTGAAAATAGGTAGTAGTTTATTGGATAATTCTATTATATAGGTTATATATATATATATATATATATATATATATATATATATATATATATATATATATATATATATATATATATATATATATATATATATATATATATATATATATAACGGGCAATATAATATACCTATTTATTTTACAATTGGGCCATGAAGAGCATCGTTTCATCGTCAGAATGATTAATCCATTATTAGAGAAATGTGATAGTTTCCATAATTTCCTCATTGATCTTCTTTAGTTAAAACGTGTGTCGATGGCAGACACCGAAATCAATAAAAAAACAGTAATACGTTTGATATCTAGCTTTATGATCCGTGACGGTCAAAAATATCTCATTTTACAGTGTCGTTAACTTTTCCATCAGTTCGCTGTTGATATACTTGTCATACTTCAGACTGAATGACTAATTTTTCGTTTGAACCAAAAGCACCTTCATCGACTTATTCATAACCTTCACCTGTTACCTTAAATATATTGAAATGAAAAAGAAACTGCGACTCGTATACATGACACCATTGTCAAAATTTTTAAACTAAAATATAAATCTCTGATAAGAATTTTATCATAAAGCACAGTGTGTATCATGTTGTTTGATTGTTTCGTTAAATGATAAAAACGTGTGCTTCACGCACACATTTTTTCTTGGTTCGTACGCAAAATTAAACTGAATGAAATCGAATCATACTTTTAGCCAAAATGCTGATTTTGAAGTGGTAACTTAGAATCCAGGTACCGTCTGAAGTTTTGAACAACGATACACCTGGTATGATCGATGTTACAAGTGATACTCAAAAGACGTGATTACTGACACCATCACAGACAATGAGCGTCGCAGATGATCCAAGTTATGGACAAATTTACAGTTGTGAATGAAAAGATATCAAGGGGAAAAATGTTTATGTGGAAAGTCGTTGCATTGTGCCATATTCGGCCTTAATTTATATGAAGTACTTCAACTAGCTCAAGTCTTCTAAGTACATATATAATATTTGAACTAAGACAAAGTAAAACTGGCAACGAAAAACAACGAGAGAAAACAGCAAAGGAAAACAACGAAGTTTGTCAGTATCAGATGGTCAGAAAAATGAGAAAAGAGTTATTTCTCGGCAAATCAACCAATTGCTTCCGCTCGCACCTTGATGTATGTTGGAATGTCACACTGATACCAATGAAACGCCTTATCGAAATTATTTAACCGTCGTAAGCAAGAAATATCAGTTAAAAAGTATCGATTAATGTAATTTGTTCTAATTCTATGGGTTGCATTTACACTTTGAATTCAAATAACAATGAATGTTACTATTTTCCATTGATGTTGATAAATTATCGTAGACCGACGTTATTTCTGGGACTTAAAACCGTTTATGCACACCTGTTGCTCCATCAAAATGTGTGACAGTTTTAAAATTGCGTTTAAAATATCGCGTTGAGATTATAAACCTTCCAATATCTAAATCAGTGACTCAAGCCGCATATTATTTTCGATTATTGTATCCACATGATCCTCTGTCGAATCCAAATGATTGCAATATATATATATATAAATATATATATATATATATATATATATATATATATATATATATATATATATATATATATATATATATATATAAACACTGAAAAAAATAATTGTTCAAACTGACCAAAATTACATTCACATTGAAAAATGCCTTATCAATATACAACCGACAAAGATTTCTATCAATGAGATTTACGAACTTATCAATAGCTAAAAAGTTCAAATAATATATTATCAATAAGAAAAGTGAATTTATCGATTGGAATATTTTATATTTTGATTTTAATAGATTTCTTATTTAATAATTCTGTTTAATTAACTTCATATGTTTCAGTATATGCACATAAGTATGTTATACAATTTGTTAATTTAATTTAAATATATAAAAATATATGCTTAAAAATATATTATAAAAGAAAAAGCTTTCTTTAATTTGGAACATACTTCCGCGAAGGGAACAATTCATTTTGAACTTCCCCCTCTATAAATCATCCCCCCCAGTTATTATAATGAGTTTTGTTTGTAAGGCCGATTTGGGAGAAGAGATTTTGGGTTTATTTCTAAGATCTATCCATCTCCTATGGATGTAATTTTAATTTTTATTGTAGGTTTCTTACCGGAGTTGGAATATATAATTCGTTGTTGCTTTTTTGTTTAATGTTATAATTCTGCTTTGGCCGGTTTCGATGTGTTGGATGACGTCATATTAAATAGTTGTGCGATCGAATAGATCAAATCTATCTCTTCAGGCGTATGTTACCTGATTTGACTTGCAATTATTATATATATACTTTCAGTCGAGTACGTTCAGTGCTAGCGAATTACAAGAATGTACGCGAAATATCGACCATTTTTGCACATTTCTATTTTCTTATCGAACAAGATTGATGTTCACTTTGATAGCAAACTGATCAGTTAGATCATTTAAAAAAACTGATAAATTTATCATATAGAATACATTTTTATCATAGTGATAAAATATTGTTAAGAATAATGTTCAATAAGAATAATAAAAAATTATATTTTTGTTGAAAAATATAAACGAAAACATAACTGTAATATTCTAATTCGAAATGAAAATAAATTATCAGAATGAAATAATTTTTTCAAAATAACAATAAAAACACTGACAAATATTTATCAATATTTTTGTCACTAAAATTTGTCATATTGAGTGGTATATTTGGTTCAGTGTATGTATACATATATATATATATATATATATATATATATATATATATATATATATATATATATATATATATATATATATATATATATATATATATATATATATATATGTATGCGTAAACCTAATTAAGCTCCAAAGAAAAAAGTCTATAGTTGTGATGTCACATGATTTAAGTGGCCAATTCACATGTCCGAACTGTGAAATTAATTGTTCACTGAATTTTTATCTCAAACAACTCTTAGTTTCACGGGCACCACCAGCCAGTAAACCACATATAATCGATGTTTTGTCTAGATGTAATAGTAAATTTAGAAGTTTTTCGGTTTACTTTTTAGCGAAAATAAGATGATTTTTGCTTATGCACGTAACCATTTAATTTAAAAGAGGTCTGATCACTGAACAAAATTTTGATCGAAAACGGTTAATCTTTTTCATGATACTGAAGGCTGAAATAGTGACGATTTTTATGTTTTTAAAACAAGATCCTTACCTGAAATCAGTTTCATAAACTGCTGAACAAAAATTCAGTTTCATAAACTGCTAACTATTAATTGGTAGACAGGCTAAGTCTTTCCATAACAAAATGTCAAACAATACAGACCAAAAATGACACGAGATACCCGTGTTATATCTTAAAATTTCTACTGGGAAAAGTATCTCCAAATGAATCACCCGTTTTATATGGTACATGAGGGTCTTATCAAATCTTACATCGTTTCTGTATGTTTATTCATATAAATGCCTTAATTGTCTCTCACATTTTAAAAGCTCTAAATCTATACAAAAACAAAAATCTTCCCAACCCATAAATACATAGTGTACATCCGGATATACATATATACAACTTTTTTATCGTTCTCTAAACAATATAATATTCTCATATACATATAGAGAGACACACATGAACTAGAATATAGATTAGAAAATTTAGAATTTCGACTGTATTCCAATTTTGTTATTTTTTTGTCATTTTTGGGAAAAATATAAAAAAAGCCAATTGTAAAAATTGTCTTTATGGTGGTTAACCCCTAAACTTCTCTTTTTTTTTGTTATTTAAGTTTTTATTACAATTTTATTTTTTTATATGTGAAAAAAGCCGAAAAAGTAAAAACTAATAAAAAACGAAAAAAGAAGAAGACACCAGCAACAAAATACTGTAAAAAAGGAGGGAAATTTTCAATTTGTGGTTTTATTTTCTTTTTGATCTCATACATTAAAAAGTTTTTCTTTTATTTCTTTTTAATTTTAATTTTCTTTTTAACAATAAAATTAAATTATAATAAAAAAGGATATAGGAAAAACAGACACACATATATACACACACATAATATACATATACACATATATATGTACTTCAATTGATTTGAAAATTGGTTTTATTTCAGTTTTCTTGTTTTGTTGGTCTTCTTCTATTATTTTCCAGTTAAACAATAAAATGAATCATTGAATGGTATACAGCATAATATATTCTGTAGTTTATGTACGATATGGGAATCATGTCTGCAAATATTGAAAGGTATCTACATTTGATTTAATCTATGACCGGAAATTATGTAAAGCACCATTGAAAATCAATTTAATTATTAGTGTTACCATATTAACGTTCGTATACGGATGTAAATCAGTTTTATAATCTTTAACCTAAAAAACGCTTGTCTGGACTGGATATATGTAATTATTTTAAATTTCACCCACAAGAGATAATAATCTCATACTCACCCACATGTTTGTTGTATATAGATATACTCGAATAAGTTTAATCCTTAAAATAAATAAAATGACGTTCGGAATAATAAATCATTTTGTTTGACACATAAAAGCTGCCACATGCATAAATATACAGTGTATATATGTATACACTGGAGTTGTTTACAAGGAAGGTGCGATGAAAGCTCTTTTCATTGAATTGAAAAATTATATAAATATATATATAGAAAGTGTATTGTGTTATAACTTTTCCGAACCGAAAATAACTTAACTAACTTTGACAGGCCGAGGTATTTATTGTTTGTATTTTCTTGTGCTTTGCTTTTTTTCTCTAAATTGCCACAACTGATTGAACTTCTTTTACAGATATAATAATTCACTTAAAGTGTTTTATTATTGTATATAACGAGTTTGTTGGTTTTTTTGTATTTCTTTTATATATTCTAGAGTTTTTCAAATTAGAAACACACAATCTTATGAAAGAGACATATATATAATATTTTGTAAATTAATCCCGTGTGGGTTAAACAAGCAACATACTAAACGAGTAACACGCACATTTGAGACACGATGATCAAAATTTAAGGTTAATTTTAACGTTGAAAAAAAACTATAATTTGCAAAGTGAATTTTGAACCCGATTAGGATTTTAGAATCACCTTTACAAGGAAGGTCAATATAAGTTACCGATAGCTTTAACATGACAAACATAAAGTCAGTAATTTTACCGTTTCAAAAGAAAGAACCATTGACTAGTTCATCGTCCTAGACTTGAGATCAACCAGCGGTCGATCTTTGGTTACTGTTGAGGTGTATTTGAGAACACTTAAGGTGCAACTGCGACGGAAAGTAGATAATGAGGTTTTGTATTGAGGTCTCTCACGATCTCCTATAGTGATGGTCTCATAAATAAAAAAAAAGTAATAGCTACTTTTAACCAACCAAACCAATTTGCGTGTTATCTGCTGAAATGAACTGGTGATAAATTATTGGAATAAAAATCGAGTATTTAATAGTATGCCAATTTAACAATCAGTACAAATCGGATAATGTTGTTAAAGGTATCCGCATTGCCACAAAAACACCCCACTATACATAAATAGTTCCGCAAATACACATTCCCCAATGAATAAAAGTGGTCGCGAGGTAATCTTATAGGGTTTAATCTAATACACACGTCCGAAAAATTCAAACATTTCTGTAAATTAATACTAATGCAATCACAATACTTTGTCATATTTAAGTGAGTAGAACATTACATATACCCCCAAACCAACTCCTTCTATGTGCCTATGGCTCTGTGTGATTGATTAAATCGATATTGAGTGAAAATAATCCTTGACTATGATCTCATCTATGATCGAGATCATGAATTTAATACAAGTTCATGATGTTGGGTTTGAGTTCAGGGAACAATAACTACGCTGGCTAGTCCATGTTAAGCTCTTTAAATCTTAAGACTACGCCACATTCCAAAGAGCGAATGGTTTGCGTTGAAAAGGAAGTTAAGACTTGTTATATAATCTAATGAATTAAAATGTGTAGACCAGTTCATATCAGAAAGAACTGGTATTGTGGCAATTATGAATAATTTAGCATTCTTAATTTCCAAATCGTGACATAGATTTCGCAATGATGTTTCTTGCGACAAATTGTTAAGCCTTAAAGCCTTAAAAGAATTTTGTTTACGATAGTTTGAGTGTTACTTACATGTGTACCAAAAATGGTAAGTTCTTGAACTTAGCCGATATAAAAAGGACACTGTATAGAGATATAAACTTTTGAATATTATTAAAAACATGGGCTTAATATAGATTGCTGAAAGGAATTACAAATTGTTTATAATTGAAAAGCTTCATGAATGCAGTATTCATAATA
This sequence comes from Tipula lateralis, assembly GCA_963932295.1. Lineage (NCBI taxonomy): Eukaryota > Metazoa > Arthropoda > Insecta > Diptera > Tipulidae > Tipula > Tipula lateralis. The sequence continues at coordinate 155,919,562 of OZ010738.1, forward strand.
CTTACCAAAATGAAATTTCTATTGGATGATCTGGAAGCGAATTAGGTACAAATACCTAAATCATTTTGAATTGGTATACATTTTAACTGCGATAAGAATAAAGTGGGGATAGAATAACTATTTCTATCTGTTCCTTTGGAAATAAAGGTTTTTCGAAACTCAAACAAACCATTTATATAATGATAGAGCATAAGAATACATATAAAAGCCTGGTAGTTAATAGCAAACCAAATCATTTTTATTCAGGGTAAGGCGCTTTTAACCGTCAAATAAGTTGTGGTAGTTGGAGAATGAGGTACCGAGTTTATAAATACCGATATAAGGGCGGGATGCAAATGGATACTTCGTCATCTAATTTTGGTCGCAAGTGTGAGGAAACAATATAAATCGGGAATCTTATTAAATTTGAAATTTAAAATTTTATAAAATGGTGTACACATTAGTGATTAGGAAAATGAACATTGCGCTGAAAATTTAAATAGAATACTTGGGTAATCAGGTTACAAATATGGGCTTATTAGAAAAACAACAAACCACATGGAAATTTAACAATTATAGACTGTATACGGCAGCGCTTTTAAAAAAATCAATATAGAATTGCACAGTTCTTCAGACTCATCTTAAAGTACTTCGGTATATCAGGAGGTTTCCTGGTTTTTTTTTTCTTAGATAAACAGTCGATGAAAAACTAGGCAAAAATTATATGAATTATATACTGCGCTTACAACATTTGGCATATCGTAAACTGCTTAACATATTTGTTGTCTAAGTCAAACTATAATATATTAACTATGATATATGATCAGTCTATTTGTCCGACAAAGAGCTATTCTAATCTAGTTCTATTCGATTATTGAAATTAATGTTCGATTGAAATAACCATACGCAGATTGTTTTATATACTTTCTTGTGCATTTAAACAAAGTTATGAGAGTAAGAACTATACCAACAGTGAATTATCCGTAGAACAAAGAGAATAGGATTCGGTTGGTTTTATTTTCATTGATAAAATCATTTAAGATATTTTTCCTAGTAAGATCTTAAGGAAACACTATAGTGGGTTAGTTGGTTGTATCCGATGCAATATCTCTAATCGCATGATGACAACGCTTTTGTTAAGCTCATTTATAACTGTCGTAAAATAAGCCCATATATCAGCTTGAAGATTTGAACCTATACTCAATATTTATATTTTTATTATTCTTCCTCACTACAAAATGTATAGACTGCTGAATATATTCCCAGATGTTAATTTCATTTCACCATATAATTAAACCTATATGTGACTAAATACAATTATCATTTTAAGAAGTTTATTTTACCAAATCATTCTTTTCCGAATATATTTTTACTGAAGCTAAGCTATTTGGTATTGTAAAATAACCCCACTGAACAATTCCGACGCTGAAACAAGTTCAAATCGTAAATAAGGAGTCGTTTAAAAAAAAAGAGGTTTATTACGAAACTTTATAATTGATTAATCGAATTACTTGTAAAATACACACAACCCAATACTTGGGTGCGACTGATCTATGTTATTGACTAAAATTCAATATCATCCCATATAGTTCTTAATCTCGGCTCAAATTTAGTACCTAATTTGAAATGTTCTTCAGCAAACCTATTTAAATAAAGAAATACATAAACATTTCAAAGTAAGAAAATGGAAATATCTGGCCGATTTGAGAAGGCTGGCATATATCTACATATCAAACCTTAAGAATCAATTGTTATACATTCCCACTTTCCATCTTGAAGTTTAAATTTGTTTCCATTCTATGTTTTTTGATTTTCTTTCAATTCACGTGAGACGTGTATACTGTGTAAACACTCGTATATTTTCCTGTTCGTAAATTTTATTTCGAATTAAAAATTAAGCACCTGAAAATTTAATTTTGATCACAATAATATTGTTTATATTTTGAATAAACCTCAGCAGGTATAATGAAAACAATCAGGTGCTATATATACCAGGTACATGAATACATACTTTGATTTTCAATTGTTGTGTACCATTGAATTTATCATAAACAGGAAGATTTCAGTGTGTAAGAATACGAAATCTCAACAATATCTTCAAAAACACGTGTAAATATAATTATGTGACTTAATAGATGTATATCCAGCATCCGGGAAATTATCTTAATTGAATAATTCCTTGGTAACCATAATACGGGTATATCCCTTTATAGAATAGAAAAAAGCGAGATTAGCAATTTAAGATTCATAGCATGATTTCTATAATTTTATTGTTTAATGCTATATATAAAATCTTTCTACATACTTTTACAGATTTTTATTAAAATCTTACACATTAGGTTTAGTTATAACACGAGATTAGAATTTAGCTGGAATCAAATCAAAATGCAGTAATAAAAATAATACAACTTATGTATGATTTTGGCAAGGAACCACGATACATGTATATGATATTACATACTTAAGATACAATAATGTAAATGTTTAAGATTTTGGATAATTTAAATGTTTTTAAAGTGGCGCAAATGTTAACGTAACATACTTTATTTACATAAAAACGTAATCAACAGACGTATACAGAGATAAACAGAAGTTGGTAACGTTTACATAATATTTTGGTGATTTTATTAAACAAAATCGAATTGCTTAATTTTTGGAAAATGTTAATGTGCTCGAAAAGCTCCATTTATTATGCGAGGACCCAAAACCTAGTATATTAGAAGAACCACCTTTTTCGTGGGGAAAAAATGCATTAGGTGACTCGCCCCTACTAAAAATCTTCAAATTTCAAACATTAGTTCATCTTGCGGAACTACTTTAGGCATTGAAACACGATGTTTTCTCGTGGTTGTTTTATAATGTTCTGTCATGATATATATAGGTATTGAGTTCCATTTTTATTTTAATTCGTGGGACCATTTCTATGTGCACTGTTGTATCATGTCCTCGCCCTTTTTATCTTCTTCATACCTCCCTTATGCCCAACCCTGTAAAATAGAGTGGTACGCAGAATTTGCTGCATCAATATATAAATATATACATAATACGACGGGTTATTGCAATTTTTTACTACGTAAAGATATTTTATACAGAAATACCCATGACACGTAAGAAATTGTGTCAGAAAATTCACACGCTGTTCGTTTAACTTATAACTGCGGAGGTCTATTTTAGTGTTGAAGATTCGTTTTCTTTCTTCCATCATTAGATCAGTTGAGATCACGTTGGAGTTAACTAGAACAGTATAGAAACGTTCTGAAGGAACAACAAATCCTTAGTGGTCCTGTCTGGACGTTGTATTTAGTGGCAGTTTTTCCTGTACTTGTCAATCCTAAGTGTGTCCGCCTATATTTTATAAAGAAAAATTAAGATTGTCATTTACATCAACAATATCCGTTTTCCGGCAATTGGACTTCCGACATTTTCCATTAGTCTACTGAAACAAAGATTGACTTTAACTGATTTTTCCGAGGATTGTGCCATAATTTAGCTTGATATCTAGGTGCACCTCCAGATATTTAACTGCCAAATATTTGCTTGTTTTTCCACTTGAAAAGGTATGTCAGCTATATCTGTCGCCTAATAAACAAGACAAATTCTGTTTTCCGCCGCCAGGATCAAACCATATTCTCCACACAATTTGGTTAAGTTTTCTTTGTACCTCGTCAGTATCTCGGGTGATTAAAACGACTGCGACATTGTCCAGTTATATCTTGTTTTATCCCATCAGAAACGAAAATAGTATCAGGAATGTTTAACTTTCGTTGATAACCGAAGACCTCATTCTGGCTATAATTTCTATGATGTACCGATACTATGAATCCTTTCATGCCTATAATTACCAATGCCTAAGCGTTGAAATCTCCGACTATGGACAAAAAACACCGCCCAGTTCTCTCTTTTCAAGGGTGTAAATTTTAGCACGAGAACTTACAATCGTTTGGGGTAAAACAGCAACTTACAAAAGTGATGTTATTGACTTTTGGCCCATGCAAATCCTATTTTCTCGGTTATTGGGATGTGATCAAATACTCTCAGGCGCCAGTTAGATTACACTTTTTTCCGATTCGAATGACTGGCACTCAAAAGGCCTTTATCGGATCTAAGTTTATCTAAAGAGCATCCATTGAGTTTTTCCCTATTTTGATAGTAAAAATACTTTCATTTTATCATTTTTTTTCTGGCTTTGAACCAAGCCTGCCTATCTGTTTGGCAAATATCTGGGCCTGGCACATGACTAATTTTCGCAGCTCCGATTTCAGGCTCGGCAGTTCGGCTCTGCTTGACAGTCCTGCTTGAAATAACCTTATTGTACAATTTAAATCATATATTCAACGGTCGCCGATTGTAGCTTAATAGTTAAGAGAGTCTCATCACGCAGCGGTCTCGATTTCGATTTCCACCGTTGACCAAAAATTAGCAATCAACTGGATGACATAAAAACGCGTTTGTATGTAATAACATTCGTTGGGCTGACCACCACAATGTGCACCAACCGTTAAAATTGGTTCGTAAGGTTTCCGTTGAGTCGTGGTAAGGGCCGTTTACGGCCTCTAAGCCATAGATTATCCAACGGTTTTTTACATGCTCTTGATGGTTGTTTGATGAAGGCCAAACTCGGCATCTTTATTAACAAGATGCATAGCATCTTGTTAATAAAGTTTTCCGCAGGACTCTTCAGTATAGCTCTCTAGCATCTTTGTGATGAACTTAAAATAATTTAGCATCTTCTCAGGCAGCAATCTCTTTAAACGCCATACATCTCTCTCTTGATTTTGGTTTTATTAGTGATTCTTTAAGATTTCTCCGTAAAGCTTATTTGACTTCGGGGGTCAAGCAGTAAAGATAACAGATCTCGAGAGTTATTTTCAGTTCCCCACGGCTGAAGTTTGTCTTATCTTTAAATAAGAATCACATGAGCTAAAAACTCCAAACTATCTCTTTTTTTTAAAATATTGATCACTTCATTTATATCTCTATTGGACGGTTGCCCTTTAAATTCGAAAACTCATTCTGTGTTAAATTATTATTATATGATTTTTAGTATTGGGCTCTCAACTCGACTCAGCTTTTGTCTTACTTAACCAACTAGTCCTTTATGAAACCAAACTCCATTCACAATTATATATGCTTACGTGACTCCGTATATGTAGCAACAACATGATAACTGACCGACATTTATTTTGTTGCTCATACTCAGTATGTTTTACAATATTTATTTGTCAATTTAAATAAACAATAAATTAAGCTAATTATTTCACAACACCGTCCAAATATATAATTTATTATATTTTTAAATTAATACTAATTAATACTGAGGGTGCAGTACTCAGTCATTTGGAACAAAACAATATCATATATTGTCTATTTATAATAATAATTTATTATACTGTTTTAATTAAATTATTGAATTTAATAAATATTTGTTTTGGTGCCGTTGTTATTGTAACAGATGAGTTTGACTAAATAATTTATTTTTAAATAGACTGCGATGAATGTGTTTTAATTGACTATGTATGAGGGAGGTCACATATTAAACATATCTAGCTTACTTGTAGTTATTACTTTAAAAAAAGCTCCAAAATCAATGAAAACAATCGTTGAAATGTTTTTCAAGGTTATCTCAAGGTCACACTTATATAACCACTTTGAAAATTTCTTGTATATACATATCATGATCTCATATGCACAACTTTTCTGCATAAACTAGCTTTCTATTTCGAAATAGACCATAATAGTTATTGTTGTTGTCAAACGCGTTTGTTGTTGTTGTCAAAAATGAATATCGACTATTTTTTAATGTTATTGTAATGATTTTCATAAGCATTGAGGCGGTTGTTAAAGGCCAAGTGTTCATATTTGACCACCAATTGTTAAAGATAACATAAAAGCACAAATCGAAGCTTAAAAGTTCAAATTTATTTCAATTTCCATTTTATAACTTGAAATATGACCAGCTTTTCTTCTGTTATTTATCGTATGAAAGTGGCCTGAAGGATTTTAACAATTGCACACAAAGTATAAATAAACTAACTTACTTATTAAGTAAGTAAGTAAGTTTTTATAACATTCAAATAGCAGTTTATTAGTCTAAGTTTTATCACGATTAGAATCCACTAATTTTCCGACACGAGTAAAACGTACTGGTTTATAAACCACGATTTTGCATTGAATATTTCCCTTTTCCTTCTAACCGATTAAGTTTTGTTTCGCTTTCAAAATAAAATAAAGCTTTCAACGCATTTTGAAAATCTTGTTTCAAATAATAAAAAATTAGTTGTCCCGAAACTACATTGTTTTTCCCACTGATTGGTCAGATCAACACCAAATATGACCGTATAGGCAAAGTCCAGGTACAAGATTACCACACCACAGCCATATTAACTAAATCACGAGATCTTTTATCCAGTGACCCACTTATTCGCATCACATGGAGTACTTTATTCACCAAACGTATGTTTTATATATCATCGTCCTTCTAGTTGCCTATATTTGCAATATTTCTATAAATTTTGATGTGTAAGAGATTTAGTGACACATATGCTCGAAATAATTTCAATGCTTTCTTTTCGGATGAACATCGTTCGAGGTATCGTGACTATTTTCCTACATCGGAACAAAATCAACTGTAAATGTTATATAAGTTCTCCTTATATGGTGGCTATATTCTCCTTTGCTTCTTGCCCCTCGCATTATTGATCCTTAACTGGAATTAAGATACCTAAACTATACTGTGCTAGTGAACTTTTAAGTTCCATGTATTCCTACAGTTTTCTTACTTCTACGTGTAAGAACCGGGTTGATACCCAATTCCAGCATTTGAAAATCTTAGCCCAAAAAAACATAAAAAATACTCCCCAAAAATATGTATTACCATAGCTGTAGCAGTGATATTACATCCAACCCTTTACTTCAAAACCTATTATAATATGCTTTGTTATTCGTAATTGGTTTCTACTTTATAGAACGAATAAAGATGGAAACATAACATTCACATCGTTTCGAGTTTTCGACAGCAATAATAATGAATTCTGCAAACCTACGCGTATATATAAGGTACGTTGTATCAAATATAGGAACACACGTTTATGTACAATATTCAAATTCTAATATTCCCTATGAATATGAACATTTTAACAATAACATTGTTATGTATAGAAATATATTCAATTTTCCAATTCATTTCATGCGAAACTCATTAATTCTTTGAATAATACTTGAGTATATGAGACTTTGAAAAGATCAAAATTTTACCGAGATTTTCCCACCTATTTGAAAATTTTGTAAAAATTTTCCGGTTAAATCAATACCTCTCCGCTACTGCGAGTTACATTGCTTTTATACCCATATTGGATCGATACTCTTCGATGTTGGAATGTTTTAGGCTTGTCATTTTCACTTGTCATAGCGATAACATCTGTCAAAAACTGAAATTTTTCATACATAATTGCGTTATTTGTAACAATATCCCGTAATATAGACACGGCTCTTAATATACTACTTTCATCGTACGTGGTTATTCATCCACCATGAAATCTAAATTTGAGTATCTTGCACTTTTTATTCAATGTTCGAATGCTTCTACAGTTGATTTCTTATTGTCACGTCACATTTTAAGTTTCTAGTCTTACACTCGGCAGTAAATATGACCTGAAGTAGCTGGTTTTGTAACGTTAATATTACTTTATTTAAACTTGTACCTCAAGTTGATGTTGCTTCTATTTTCCAAAGATGCCAGGTAAAGTTGCTGTTCGGTTTTTGCTGTAATCAATCCAGTACTTCCGTCTCTTATTAATATAAAAGTACAAAACCACCTCAAAAATATAAGTTAAGGATCTGCGTAACTCTTTCTGAGCAATCAAACCTTGCAAAATTGAGTGATCCATTTGAAGTATTTGTGTAATCGATAAAGTTTCTACTAGTTCATCTTCGTGCAACTTCATAACGTCAAGTGTCACTAACTTCATCCAGTGTTCGACAGTCTAACTCACATTTCGTTTAAAAAGTTTATTCTTTAATCCACAACTCAACTAAAACGTACCATACCTAAACTATTCGACCGAATCAAATTTGAGCAATCTTCGACGGTTTCTATTTAAACTTCCAGATCTCTATACCATTTTTTGCGTTGTCGTACGAATTTTGTGTAATTTTTTTCTTATCTTAAACATTGAGATATGTTGAACAAAGACTGTGTACCAACTATGGCAGGGAAAGTTATTGGAGTAAAGGGTTTAAAACTAAAAAGATTTTAGTCATTTAAGCAATTTTTGATTGTTGATGCTTGTGTTAGACCAATGATTAGTTATCGGAGCTTTAAGTTCGTTTCTGCTGTTTATCTTCAGTATGAACTGTATTTCTAGAATGCTAATTGAAGTTGTCTGTGAGTTACAAAATATTAACAGATTATGTAGGACAGCATTTTGTATTCTGGAAATATTTCGTGCATCAATTATAAATTGGGAGATTTCATTTAAATATGGTGAGTTGGAGTTGGTCTGTTCTGCTTTTGAATGAACTGCATTAACCAAAAGCTTAGGACTATAGAGTAGATTATATACTTTTTCGATTTTCTATGTGCCGGAAATGAGTATTAATCATATACTAATTGATTTTTAATTAAGTACATTTTGGAAACTGTGATGGTTTCCTAGTGCTATGCTGGGAAAGTTTGACACCAAACTCCCTCATCATTTTATTTAAGAGGGTTTAAAGACTAATACCAATGTTAGTTCGATTGGTATTCTTATGTGTTAAATACAAAGATCGGTGACCTAAAGATACATTTTTAGCCATGCCCAAAACCAAACATTTTAAATAGGGTCGTTTAAGCAACCACAACTCCAAAATGATATCATCAAAAGCTATTAATGATCTAAATGATAAATGGATATTAAGTGTTATTGAAGTTTTTGATAGATAGTATTAATATGTCGCTAAGTTCCAATATTATAATCTAATATTCAAATTCGTTACATTTGAATCCATAGAATATGGATTGAATAAACACTCAGTATTGAATAAACACTCAAAGTGAATAGACGCATTTTTCATAAATATAATTTTTTAAATTATTATACTTATTAAAAGTGCAAAGTCAATAACTATACTCACATAACACAACAAAAAAAAATATTTTTTTTTGTTTCTAAAAAGTGCAGTGTTCAGAAAAAAAAACTTTAATGTGCAAATCATAAGTGAAGTGTGTGCATTATAACATGATAATGACCTAGATTAGGGTCATTATGCATGAAATCAATAACAATACCAAAGCCATCGATAATAATGATGACTTACTTTTCAAAAAGGTGTTGCCAAATCCACCCTCTTTGGAGGTTGGTCCAAATGATTCTAGGCTGGGCCAATCATTGTTAAACCCATTTGGACGAAGTTCCAAACTGCAGAGATCACCAAAATCTTCAACTGAAAATATATTTCAGTACGAAAAAGAAAACGCCGAGCTTCGCGAACAACTGAGAGAAATAAAGCAATTCACTGCTAAATTGAAAGAAGAATTTACAATCTTAAAGAAAGAAAATGAAGAACTTCAGAAAGCTGTAAAAACACCAGCAGTAGTTGAGGCGACACCCAAACCTATAATCGAGGATGTCAGTGATTCATTCCATACGGATGAAGAAGAACTTGAAAGAGAAACTAATTGGGTCTTACATCAAATTAGAAGACCAAGCAAGAAAAGGAAAGCTCAACGCTCTCCGGAAATGGCAAAAAATTTACCTTCAACTTCAAAAGATGTTTCTAGAAGTCAGATAATATTTAAAAAACAACTGATTTCAGAAGAACAGCCATCTAAACCAAAAGAGAAAGTACCTCCACCAATTGGCATCGTTGGAATATCTAATTATTCCACTATACAATCGATTATGAAATCGGTTACGACAGCTGAGTATAAACTTGTATCTCTAAGCAATGGGGTCTGGAAAATTAATGTGATGGATTCTAACACCTATAGAGCTTTAGCTACGAAGCTAAATTCCGATGGATATCAGTGGTTTACCTATGAGGACAAGAATAATCGTCCAATAAAGGTTATGGCTAGGGGTCTTCACCCAACCTGCGCAACAGAGGAAATTATTGAAGATCTCAAGCAAAAGGGTCATCAAATAGAAAATGCCGTTCACATCATAAAGAAAGAAAAAATCGAAACCGAACAAGGAGTTCAAATAAAGAAAAGGGGGCTTCCACTATTTATGCTCACTTTTAATAATAAAGAAAAAGTAGAAGATGTTTATAATATCAAGGCAATACTTAACATGAGAGTAAAAATAGAGCCATTGAAAAAAAATAGCGGTCGCATACCGCAGTGCAAAAAAATGTCAAGGTTTTAACCATACTCAAAAATATTGCCAAAGAGATGCTAGATGCGTTAGGTGTGCTGGTAAACATCATGCACAGGTATGCCCGATTGGTAAAGATGTTCCTGCAAAATGTATTAATTGCTTACAGCCACATCCGGCAAATTATAGGGGATGTGAAATAGCTAAGGAGCTACAGAGATTAAGGGATAAATCACGAAAGCAAAATTCAGTAATACCGGAGAAAACTAATCAACCTTTCACCAAAGCGGAACCAAATGAAACGAGAGAACGGAAACTTTACTCGCAAGTGGTAATGCCGAAATCTATTATTTCAAGGAGCACTGAGGATACAACCGTGCTTCAAAAGATACTAATAAGCATAGAAGCACTTAACATTAGACTAGCTAAACAAGAAAAATGTCTTGAAGCCCTAAGTAATAGGCTAGACAAGCAAACCTCTCTAAATGAAATGCCATCCATTCTCTATTAAAATGTCTCAAACAGCAATAAATAAAACATTAAGAATAGTAATCTGGAATGCAAACGGACTAATGCAACATCTTCCAGAACTAGAAATTTTTCTAAATTCCGAGAAAATAGATATATGCCTAATATCTGAAACCCATTTTACTACAACTTCATATGTCAAATTATATGGATACAGTTGTTACCATGCCATTCATCCAGCAGGAAGAGCAAGAGGAGGATCGTCAGTGGTAATTAAAGAAAACATCAAACATTATATAGATCTTAAAATTGAAGAAGAATGTATGCAAGTAGTCACAATAAAAGTATATATAAATAACAACAAAGAATATAGCGTTTCATCAATATATAGCCCTCCAAGATTTAATCTACTAAAGGAAGACTATTGCACATTATTTAAATCACTTGGATCTTGTTTCATAATAGGAGGTGATTTTAACGCAAAGAACACATTCTGGGGATCAAGAGTAACCTCTAAAAAAGGAAGAGAGTTGCTTGCAGCAGGACAACAATGCAGCTGCGATTTTCACTCCGGAGATCAACCAACATATTGGCCTACGGATAGAAACAAATTACCCGATCTTATAGACTTCTTTGTCACCAAAGGTATAGACGATAATTACATATACCTAGAAAGCAGCGACGGGATTATGTCAGATCACACACCTGTTATTATGACGATCAGTGCAACGATTGTTAAGAAAACAAGTCCACCCACCATGGCTAACAAACAACAAAACCTGCTGGGAAAACTTTCAGAAAATAATTGAGGAAAATATTAATCCCCAAGTGCCAATTACAAATCCGATACAGCTAGAAGAAGAAATAGAACAATTTAACAGCGTCATACAACAAGCTGCGTGGAGTAGTACACCATCAAATACAACAAAAACACGCAAGAATGTTATTTATCCCTTGGAAGTTAGGGAATTGGTAGCAGCAAAACGAAAAGCAAGAAAAGCTTGGCAAAGGAATCGAGCGCCTGAATATAAAACTACTCTAAACTTTTTGTCCAACAAACTAAAGCTGCTAATCAAAGAAATCAAAAATGAATCCATTAATAAATACCTAAGTAGCCTGTCTGGGGAAAAAGATACTGAGTACTCTCTTTGGAAAGCAATAAAAATGTTAAAACGACCTAAACTTCAAATGCCTCCAGTTAGAAACGATGATAGAACTTGGGCTATAAGCGCAAAGCAGAAAGTAAAATTGTTTGCAACTCATCTTGAAAACACGTTCCAGGCTCTTCCTAGACAAACAGTAGATGAAAACATACCACCAGTACATAAAGTGGACAACTATAATATAGCTGCTGTCACAGTGCAAGAATTAAAAGATGAAATCAAAACTAACCTAATTGCAAAAAAATCTCCAGGATATGACTTAATTACAGGACAAATAATAAAAGCGCTACCTGAAAAAGGAATACGAAAGCTACTCCAAATAATTAATGCAGTATTCAGACTTAAACACGTTCCAAATCAATGGAAAGTCGCTGAAGTCATCATGATTCCCAAACCGAACAAACCATTAAATGACAAAAATTCGTATAGACCAATTTCCTTACTCCCAATAATTTCAAAAATATTCGAGAAATTACTGCTTAAGCGACTCAAACCAATAATTGAAGAAAGAAATCTTATTCCACCTCATCAATTTGGCTTTAGAGAAAATCATTCAACAATCGAGCAAGTGCATCGGATTACAAACATAATTGAAGATGTACTTAAAAACAAGAAAGTTTGTTCTAGTATTTTTTTGGATGTAGCACAAGCTTTCGATAAAGTTTGGCATAAAGGCTTGGAATACAAATTAAAACGAGATTTACCAAAGCAATTCTATGAAATACTTAAATCGTACATAGCTAACCGGCACTTTCGTGTTAAACTAGATGGTGAATACTCGGAAATGAAGAAAATATCAGCAGGAGTACCACAAGGTAGCGTTCTGGGACCAACTTTATATGTACTATATACCTCTGATCTGCCAACGATAGAAGAGACAACTATAGCAACGTTTGCAGATGACACAGCCATATTAGCAGTTGCTGATAACATAGAAGAATCCACAAGCAAATTGCAAAGAGCGACTAATATGATTAACACTTGGACGAAAAAGTGGCGAATAAAACTGAATGAAGCAAAATCTGTTCATGTAAATTTCACCAATAAAAAGGTTGATTGGATACCAGTAGAACTAAACTCCCAGCAAATTCCATATGCAAACACAGCAAAATACTTAGGCATGACTCTTGACGCGAAACTAAAATGGAAAGAGCATGTGAAAAAGAAAAAAGAAGAATTAAACATTAGATACAGAAAAATGAATTGGCTCTTAGGGAGAAGTTCTGAGCTTACTTAACATAATAAATTGCTACTATACCGGCATATTCTTAAGCCTGTATGGGCTTACGGTATTCAGCTCTGGGGCTGTACAAAGCAAACAAACGTCAATAGCATCCAGTCATTCCAAAGCAAAGTCCTACGTGGAATAGTAAATGCACCGTGGTACGTGAGAAATGACAACATCCATAGAGATTTGAAGATGGATTTCGTTAGCGTAGAAATAAATAAATACGCAAGACAACACATGCAACGGATTAGTCAACATAAAAACGCTGAAATTCGCCGAATGTTGGATGACACAAATCCAGTAAGAAGGCTGCGAAGGAAGAAACCACTTGATCTACTAGATCCAACCTGGATCGGCTAAAAAATATAATAAAATTATGTAAAAGGTACTAGCCTAAAGGCTATAACCCTTCAATCGCGAATTTAAATAATAATGCAAGATAAATTACTAGATGATTTGTAAATCAGTTGTAATAAATAAATAATTAAAAAAAAAAAAAAAAAAAAAAAAAAAAAATTTGAATCCAATTTTATCATTGTCTCGAATCGAGTCGACAATATGATTTTGGAGTCGATAGTAAGATTGCTGTAAAATTCACACTGGATCAGCAAAAAGAAGGTGAGTAATAATGTACTTGTTGTCCTTTAACTTTATGCACCATGTCAGGAATAAAATATCTAATCTCGTAATTAAAAACTTCGTTATATCTCATCAACGTGGCATATTGGGTCACATATTCTAAGTATGTATGATTGTTTTCACGAATATTTAAGCTTCTTGGAAGTGCGAAACATAACCTTTTTTTACCAGCGACCTACCTGAGAAATAAAATTCATTTTCCGAGCTTATCTCTTCCGCGTGTCAATAAAACATTGAAAAACATGATATTCATTTTAAGTTCATCATGTGTCTCGAAAAGCCATCAGTTCCAGCCGCTACTCTGGAATACATATGATAAGGCCATCAAACGCTCTAAGGTTTTAACGTGACTGCAAGTTCTACGTACAGATCTTCAATCTCGTTTTTAGGTACGTAAGGGAAGACAAAAGCTATTTTAACGGGATCAAATTTGTTGACTACACTCTAAAAACTAATAGTGAATAAACACTAAAAAATATGTATTTTACCACAAATTCTGATTGTAAAATACACAACGACGTTTAATTTTACACACTCGCGTTGTTATTTATTGAAAAATGACGTTATTCACTCAATCGCAGTAGTTTACATGAAAAGCGTAGTAAAAAACTCAAAAATTGTGCGAATTCCCGAAAAGTCAACCGTTTTTTACTCTGCAGTAGTGATTTACAATTTTTCTGTGTTAATTATCAACCAAAAAATTGTTTAAAACTATTTTTGTTGCAATTACCGAATAGAAGCGTTAAGTTTCTTTGGAGTGTTTCAAATTTAGGATACAATAAAATTCGCTAGAGTAATGTTGGTAACCCGACTTATAAACAAACTGGATGTGGATAGTACGATCAATCAATAAACAAGAAGATCCTTGTTATGATAATGATATGAATTTTCGTCAACAGATTTTGTAATGAGACAATGAAATCACACAGCGTTGGAGAGTAGGTTAAGATTTCATTTCAGATAAATAATACAGAATGGAAAATTATTCAAATAATAAAAATTAATTGTCATCAAATCTTTAAAGGATTATGAAATATGGCCATTTTTAATCACTGTTTATTCAAAAATCTTGATAGTACAATTTTACACTAATTAAGCGGATTTTTCCAATTTATACGAGTATTTTTTCAACATTTAAAATAGAAATTTCACTATTAAATTGTGCGATTACTCACGTTTAACGTGGAAATAATTCACACGCTTTTAGTGCGATTTTTTAAAATCACACTACGATGAAAATTAACTACAATAATTGAAGGCAACAGATAACCTACAATTATTGTAGTAAATTTCAACAAAAATTTTTTAGAGTGTATATTTGAACAAATAGGTTCTTACAGATGCGGATTGACACCTATGCCACCAGATTCAGTCGCCTGCTACGACCAGCTCTGATAAAAATTCAAATTTATTGACCCATGTAAAACGAATATAAACGCATTACAGACCTTACAGTACCATTATTTTAGAGAAAAACAACCGTACAATTTTTGAAATCAACAATGTGCTAATTGGGACGCTGATCAATTATCCTGATTAATTGTCCTCAACTCTGATATTTTTGATTTTATTTTGAAAACTGGTTACCACATGGTCAAAAATCTGATTATGAAATTTGATAATAAAGCAATCGTCAAGATTTGCTGATTAATCAAAACAAAAGTTATTAATTCAAATTTATTTACAATAATGAAATTAAATTTTATTTTATACTTTCAGGTAAGACAATGGTCTAAACATGTTGTAATAATTATTTGGGACAACAAGTAAGTAATAATTATATACTTATAATACTGCTTCGCAGGATTGGCAGTCCCTCCAAAAATCTCAAACATCTTTTATGGGAAATCAAATCTAACAACTTCCTTTCTTTTACGCCACTCTACTCCATTTTTTTACGTCTATATACATATAAAATTCTTCTTATCGCTATCCTATATGTATAGGAGAACCATTTTCATCTAAAGGGATTAATTAAAATCCTTTAAAAATCTTGTTAGAATACATATATTTTGTTTCGCATCCGTAAAATCCATCATCCATCTTCGAATATTATGTAAAAGATTTTCTCGAATGTAACATAATCAAATTGAATATAATCAAATCTTTTTATTTTGTTTTCCTTCTTGCTGCTATATACTCTTATTCATATTCGTCGTCGTATTCACATACACATATATATGTGTGCTAGTAAATCCTTTAAGAATTTTTATGCAAATTTCATCTATTGAATATGAAGTCAACAATATTGTTAACAAACGTAACAAAAAAAATGTTACTCGAATCGTTACCGAATTTTGTATTTTTATGGCATTTGCGTGGATATGTGTATACGCAGATACAAGATATTTTGGATATCACAAATAATATATAAATCGGAGTGTAATAAGCCAGCGTTTGGCACAGATCACCCAGTATTTATTGTGTATACATATATGTATGTTATTATAACCCTTCTGAACTCTAAATTTATTCTTATATGCATAAACTATAAAATACAATCTAACCCGTGTTTACACTCTCGATCAACTAAATGAACTCAACTCATCAACCTTAAAATGATTTGCATCTGGGTTCCCATTGATTTTATAAGGTTTGGCTGATTTGGCTCAACAATGCTCACAACAAAATCTTGAGGTTAATGATTTTTTATGGTCTCCAGTCCAACCTTATACACGAACTGCCGAGTGGTTCGAACTGTGTGAAACAGAATATTGTCATATAATGACACACGAAATTGTGTTCGATAGATCGTTCATAACAATCCAACATTCTCTACGGGCTCCATCGAGTATACAAAACCAAGATTCGCGCTTTTCTTATTATATCCCTTATATTTTCCCCCGTCACTCAGCAGCGACTGATCTATTTTCCCGCAGATCCATTTGTTCTTCGAATGAAGCCCAAGACATCCAGTACCATCAAGGTCATCAGTTACTTCGAATAGGAATCCTGAACCGGAGCAGTGCTGTCTATGACGAAAGTATGATAAACAGGAACACAAGACAAGCTCAACAGTTTTTTCTGCTTCTCCTACATACTGTTTTTAGCGAATTTTTATTAAGAATATTTGAATTTTTAATGAGCATAGTTCCGTGATAATACTCAGATCCTTATAGTGTTTCTGTCATAATTAAATAAGGACTTACACCTTTCCTGATTTATTGTTGTTGTTCACACCATTGGAACTCATTTCAAATCTCATTTCAAATCTATAATAACGCCACTCCTAGATCGTGTTCAAGTCTCCGCAAAAGTGCAAGTGGAACACAACCCAGCCAATTTATCAGTCAAAAATTTTCTTTAATATAAATGTGACTATAGGTATCAATTAAAGCTCTGTTTTAGATTCAATCTTCTTAAGAGCAGCGTGGCTGTCAGAAAGGATACATTTGGATTCAATCATCTCTTTACTATTCATTGACTATCTACGTCATCTTAAATTTATTTTTGAATGTGGTGAACATCGACGCTATTTGAAAAGGCGCTTTCGCAGTAAAGCTTGGACGTTAAATCGTTCGTCTCGCTCATAAACACCGACTGGTTTGAGGTCTTCAATCGAAGGTATACCAATTTCCTGAAACCTTGTGGATACTCTTAATACATACTTTTCGAAGATTGCGTCTTTTTTTAAATAAAGACACAACTTGTATGGCTTTTTTTTCTATAGAAGTATTCATAATTTTAGAGAAAAAACTAATGAAACTGGTACAGATTTGTTCAGGTGATCATCTGATCCCAGTGAATAATATATTTTGCTACGATTGCTTCAACTTGAAAAGAACAGCGTTTCACATAAAAATATTTACATATTTGTACGCGCGTCGATTTGAGTTGTTAAAGTTGCTCGGGAGTGTATATACTGTATCGTGCAACCGCAAAACAAGCAAAAGCATAAAAACACCAACCACATTATATATTTTTTTAGAATTTCAAATTTTGTTGCTGGAATTTTCACAAGTGTCATATATCATTAAGTATCCAGAATATGACAACCACCTCGACGAACGAACACAGTAGGATAAAGTATTTTAGTTTCTTATGCATACATACATATATTTTTGTACGAGCTTTTTCGCTTTTATTGTATACAGTGGTGGTGAGTCGAAGGAAAACTATGTTATGATGAAATCGTATACAACAAAAAAACTTTTAGTCATTTGGGACCAATGAATTTTATATAGAAAATTCATTTTTCTTTTTAATAAATAACCGAAATTTTTGGTTGGAACCCTTATATACGCGAAAAACCCTTCGGGAATTAACAATTTACATAAATTCTGTTTTGCGGTTACAAACCACTGTCGATGCGTGCGATTTTTTTGTATTTATATATATGTGTGTGTGTATATAGAGCTTTATAGGTTTTATTCTGAGATGTACGAGATAGAATGAAGTTGATGGATGCTATAAAATACAGGTACTCACCAGCAACAACAAATCACTGTTCAAAATTATGATAAATTTTGATTTGTGTGTGTATTCCGCAGTTACATCAAATGATGGAGCTTTTTCCTCTTTTCTCTTCTATACGAGTGAACAAACCCCAAAATTTCACCCTTTTTGTGTGCGTGTGCGTTTATCTTCTGAATTTTATATATTGTATATATGTGTATTGTATATTGCAGAGCTTTACGAAGCTTAAAAATATTTTTAATTAAACCGAATTTAGCCATTGGCTTGAATTTTTGTTTCGTCTCAAACGTCTTGCATTACATTACGTAAAGATTAATTTGACATTTTATAATGTATATATAGAGAGTTTTGAATTTAAACTTGTGTCGGTTATTTTTTACGGGTTGGTTTATAGAATTGAATTGATTTTATGAACCTACACCTTGCGTCATATTTTGTGTGAAACATAATATATCTAATTTGCTGTATCAATTTTTGTCTGGAAGCTGTTAAAGGTATAAAATATAATATGTAACCTTATGAATTTTTGTTTTCTATATATAAGTCAAAAACGGTATACATAAATGTTTAAATTTTGGTTCTCAGATATATTGTCAAACCCAAATTTCTAGAATTGTAAACACAATTAAATTTATAAGAAGAACCGGGTAAATGTGTACCCATAACCTTTTTTTATAATTAAATGCTTTCATAAGCTTTTCCATTATTATAAGTTGTTTTTTCTGAACGAATGAATTTGAGACCTTCCTTTTATGTGATATATCAAGATGTTATAATTAATTGTGTCTACTTGGCTGTTTAGTTTTAAATACAAATGAAATAATAATGAAAAATATTCAGGAGTAAAGTTAATAACTTTTCGTTTGTTCCTCTTCGAGAAAGGGAATGATCAAACGCTGTTACAATATTGGAAGTACAAAATTTCTTTATTATAGAACCTTTGTACATAACAACTTATTGTGTGTTACCTAAAACAATGTTTCTGGTAAGGTTAAAAATGTCATTTGCAGACCTATACTCTCTATACCGGCCCTTTACGGTAGCAGTTTAACAGTCGACCAAGGACTCAAGTAACCTGGATATTGAAATTTTTATCCTGCTCGATTAGAGATGTGTGAAAACTCAACGTCACTCTGGATGGAAGTGAAATCGATTCTATACTTGATTGCCGCTTGACTGACAATCTATATGGTGACATTATTCACTTTATATATATTAATCAGCTGTCACAGGAGACTATAGCTCCTATTTTTTCCTCTATAGCCAAGAGCATTTCGTGTAAAAATGTTAATATCAGTTTTTCATTTTCACAAAAGTTCCAGGAGGCGTACATATACAGAAAGAAGCATAACACCGTTATAGTTCTTCATCTAGTGCCTATAACTACTTTTGAGTGTCCGAAAATTCTGATTGCTGCAGATGTCCACATGAAGAACCTGAAGCAAAGCGTTCGTTGCTTTTCTCCTTTAATTTCCTGTCTGTTACTTTATTAAAGAGCCGGCCATCATGCGCTAACTCTAAACATTAGTATAATCCTATAGTTATGGCTGTGCAAAGCTAATACTAGTGAAAAGCTAATGTGAGTAAATACTAGTAAGGTGTCATTCAAATGAAGGAAACTGAAAATTATATTTCTTATGAAATGGAAACAATTCTATTTGGGATGAATTGATCCTCAATCCGCATATCTTCAGTTCCAGCAGGACTCGATTGATTACCATTTAACTAGAGTAATAATGACAGTGTTTGTGGTGTTTGTTTATATCTACTCGTTTTCTCAATGTGGATCCTTTCAACCTCAAGTTGACAATCTTGCTTCTAACCATATAATTGTGTTTCTATTTATCTCTCACAAAAGTTTTTAGAATAATAGAGAGTTTAGCTTACAGCCATTCGTATACAGTTTAAAGGCTCAATTTCTAGTCCAATCACGCAAAAGTCACTGGAGAAGCGCATGCTCTGAAAACCCTTATCGAATTATAATCCGTTGTAGTGCATCACTTTCTGACACACTTAGTTAAGATTGCCCTTCTTCACCAAAAAATATTCCAACAATTCCAACTATTCGAAAAGATTTGATTGCTTGCCTGAGTTCTTTCGGATAGGCATTCGATAGATATATTTTCCCTCATGGATCTTTGATTTGATTTGAACTTGAGTTGGTTTTCTTATTTTAATTTGTTTTCCATAAGACGGTTTAATTTGAATATCATAAATGTCAGACGGTTTAAATTTTACATCAATCCATTATAGGACGTCATTTATAGCCCGCTTGATAGAAACGATCAAATCTACTTCATCGTGCATATTCGACTGTACTTTGTATAATCATGAAAATGCGATTTGGTATACTGTGCAATTCGTGACGCAAAGAAGTTTTATAGGTAAATTAGCTTTTTTTAATGCTTCCGTTAAGCCATTCTTAGTTAAAATCATTTCAATTTTAACGAGACTCGATGTGGTATACAACGATACGCACCACATAAATACCACAAAAAAGCACCACAAAAATATTTTGAGTCGAATACAAACTATATCAAATGAGCTTTAAGCTATCAAATTAAACATAAACTGAAACCAAGCAAATTGGGAACTAAATATTCTTCACGAACACTAAGTATCGATCGAGGTTTTCAAACCTAGTTGGGTTAGTTCAAACATATTTGCGAAAGTGAATACTTGAACCAAACTATTCTGCTTATTTAACATACACTATAATTTCAATAGCCGTTCGGAAACCAATAGTCTATTATTATATGTTAATTATTTATCCAGTTCATTACAAATCACAGTCATTTTGAAGTTAAAATTATTTTTACCGAAGCCGAGTATGTAATTTATACAACACTCTCATACAGATTCTATTGTAAATTTATACGTACACATATCATTAGAATATGTGCTTAATCACCTTCATAACATCCCCGCGTGATTTTCCAAAAATCCATTTCGAACAATAATAAATTATATTACAGACATTTTTTTGTTACATATTTCGTTTCATACCCTCCCTCAAGAAAGTATACATTTATCTTAAAATTTTTATTGACATCCGCATGATTGATGTGACACATAAAATTAAATTCTAATTATTTGAAAATAATTTTTCTCATTTTTCGTGTTAATTGGCTTTTTACTTCCATCAGGCCTATAACATCTATGTGTATGTTAGTATATGTAACATATACGTATATGTACATAGTCAAGTGTTACCATCTTTATCTTAAGTACAGAGATAACGTAACTAATGAGTGTGTTTTAAAGCGACCGACCAAATTGTGCCGTGGTTAAAATAATAACATTTGGAACAGAAGGTTTGTGGTATAGAAAGAAACAGACAAACACTTTAAGAAATAATTTTATTATAAAGTAAAATTTAAAAGCATAAAAGTATAACCGAATGCACAAGCCTTTATCATGTGGTGTGATCGGGTCACAAACAGATTGTGGACAAAGAATAAGAATCTTTCCAAATTGCGTCCCTAAAGATTAACAATACAATATTTGAAGCGAAAATGCATACGATAGTTAGATAGAGAATTGCAAAGGGTCGGTTTAACAAACCTTACTAGTGTAAGAACAAAACGTATAAACGGGTTGATGTCCACATTATGACAAGAGATTGCGTTAGGTTCTTTAGAAGCCTTAAGATATATAGATTAAACGGCTATAGGATGATGTGTATATAAATTAACTGACAAAGCAACAAACTGAAACAAAGTAAATCAGAAAACGGTCTCGCAAGTTGCAGGGTGATAACAAGATCCGAATTTTCTACTCCTCCTGTACTTGAGTTGTAAATTGTGAAGAAGTTCTTTTAACAGATCTCAACAGAAGAATTATTGCGTGTTTTATCTTCCGTACAGGAATTTTTTTGGTACCATTTTAGTAATTAACGAAATTTTCTACACTATCAACATAAGATTGGGGTAGTATCCTACCCCAATGTTATGTTAATACGATCGGAATAAAGACACACACTTCACTTTATATCACATATCGAACCAGCTTGAGCTTTTGATAAATGGTTACTACGACATTCCAATTACGATCGGTCAGGTCTTTTAAGATGGGTAGTTCCAGTTGTTTCATCCATATTTGCAAAAGACTGGGGCCGGTGCAAAACCAGTAATGTTTCATTCTTCTCTATACTTCTCAACAGCCACGAGAGTTATCTTAGTCTATCTGTCACCTATGCAAACAAAAAAGTTATTCGGTACGAGATCCATCTTTGTTGCGCTTTGTTTAATCCGAACATTAATTTTGGTTCACTGAAGTTCCCTACCGTACGATAGACCTTTGTTGTTACATGCCCACATGAAAATAGATTTGAACCTTATGTTGTGTTCGCTTCTTACTTATAGAAAATTGAGAGAAGTGAGATAAACTTTATGTCCTCCAGAACTTGAATAGATATGCCACTTACTGTCTCACTAATAAACAAGGAAGCAGTTTTTGATCCTTCATCTGCAATAGTCAGAATGACAATCTACAGTATATGATTATACTGTAGATTGTCATTCTGACTATTGCAGATGACTGAAATATAGTGCTAACGAGCAATACGGCACCCTTTACTCTTTCTACTTAATTATGCTTCCAGCTAAGTTTTCTTCAAGATCGAACTTGGGCATTAAGTTATATTTAAAAAGGTTACGCTAACACTCTTTAAAACGAAAAGAGCGGTCTCAGGTAGTTTTAGATAATATTTTTTAGAGAATAGCATTATCTCAGTTTTTGTGTATCAATACATTTAATCCACAACTGCTTTATTGTGAATTGTGTGAATTTATTTGAGAATTTCATCACAAAAAAATGATCATCAGCCATGCCATGAATTTTCAAATTATCACATCATAGAATTGTATTTTACCGAAATTGGGATATAAGTACTACCGATCTAAACAATTTCTTTTAACGTTGATCAATTCAAAATTATTGAGTTCGATTAAGATACTGATAGTTACTATGGAAATTGGGTTCGTTAGTTATGGGCATAAATCCCAATGTACGGATTATCTTCCATGAAATCAATTCCAAATAATATAAGATCGTTCAGAACCTTACTGGTTATTAATTGTTACTAACTGTTTCTGGGTACAATTATAATAACCAATTCTTTTAAAAAACTTGGACTGGGTTGAAATTAGTGTTACACGATTAACATTCTTTTTGTCTGGGATAGAATCCTGGTATCCCGGTCCTAGTTATCTACTTACTAAGAGTTAGGAACGCATTGCATGTGTTCACTCAAAGACTACACACATATCTACTGGCGGATGATCCAATTTATCATATACATCTTCTCAGTGAGCCATCCCCCCAGATACGTAAATGACCAAATGATAGCTTAAGGTTTAACGTTAATAAAGGACATGGAAAATTATTTCCGTACCTATATACTCTTCCAGTTCGCGTATTTTAAATTCGGCAGCCTTCTCATCTCTATTGAGTCTCTGATATGAGAAAAGACGATAAGTAAATAGGTCTAAGGTTTTTAACTTGTACATAAACGTAAAATCCCAACTGTGTGCTGTATTTACGTTTACCATTAAACAAAATTCACGTCTTTACATATACCGATTATATTCTCTCATATCATTTTCGCGGTTTCTGCTGTACCAAGTAAAACAAAATATTATCTTTTACCCGCATTTTCCCGGTGTTTCTTATTTAAAATTAAATTTTTAACATTTTGAACTTTTCAACATGTATGAAATATATTAGACACCCTTCGTATGTCGGTTAGTCTTCCTTGAGGAAAATTTTATATATATATATATATATATATAAATATATATATATATATATATATATATATATATATATATATATATATATATATATATATATATATATATATATATATATATATATCCGTGGAAATTTTCTATATTGGGTAACGAGTATATCCGAAAAGCGAGGAACGAAAATGAATTAATACAACTGTGAAAAATTATGAAAAACATTTAATCTAGCTTTTACCTGCTGGGTTCAAAAATATGTGTATTATATATACGATTTCGGTTCTATATTTTAAAATACGCTCATATTGTAAAATATGAAACATAACATTAGAGAGTAATGGAAATTGTATAATATTTTCTATTGTATATAGCTCGGAATCTTGAATATATATATATATATAAAAACTCCACTTCCCCTAGCACCATATCACCACCATTTCTACCAACAACAATAGGATAGAGACAAAAACCAAGTTCAAATCGAAATTCATAACCATGATACTTAATATAAATTAAGTTTATGGTTTTAAATTAAACATCAAAATACATTATATTATATTCAAAGTGTCTGTAGAAGTGTATTAAACACGCGGGAACTGAACTTAATAGTAATTTCAATTTCTGTCTTATTTGATAGATTCACAAATTATATTGTATTTTAGCTAGGAACGAGTCTGAACCATATATACTATAGGTTAAAGTAAATAGAAAATATGAAGTCGATTTATTGAACCATATTACATATAAGCCTTGCCTATAGGTGATATTCATATACAAACGTATACGAAAGACAAAAAGTCGACTCGAACTCGTATATAAGAGTATATAAAGACACCTCTTGCTTTGGTTTTCCCATATTTACTATATACGTTTATACATATTATGTATGTATATATACATAATGTAAAGTGACGACGAAAAATGGAAGCTCCACACTCTTATATATTTTCTTATGATTATTAAATTTCATTGGGAAAACATATTTTGCACATCTCTCTCCACTGTGTGCTTTATATTCATAAATGTTAACCATTTTTCTGCTGTTGAAGCTTGAAGGTGATATTATTTAAGGATAAAATATTTAAATATTTTTTCTGTAAAGGTTTTTGTATTGTTGCTGTTGTGAATGTTAATAATCAAGATAAATTTTCGAACTTTACTTTTCAATAGTTGAGTTGATAAACCAGAGGCAATAGATTATATACATAAATATATAGGTTGAATATTTTATGGTAATTCCTTAGCCGGTTTAGTCATTCTGTATATCTAATCTTATGTATAATAATATGTGGCATTAATAAGATTTATGTCTTCTAATGTAAAGACTAATAGTTTAAAAACAATCTTAGGTGTGAGTATAAACTTACTTTTATTTTCACGTTTTAAACCACATATGTACCATATGTCATGCCGATATGATCGCGAGTTAAGGTTCATGAAGATCGGTGAGTTACATTAACATATTTCAAATTGTATTTAATAGTAAACCATGAGTTTAAATTTTACTAGTTTGGCCTCCTTCTGACACTTCAGGTTTTGCTCCTGTCAGTACTACTGACTGCGTCTAAACATAAATGGTCTTCAACATACCAATTACAAGTAATGATTGCAAACGAATCATAAGGCTTTCTTGCAAGTTCTCTCTACTAAACATTGAGTAAGATTAGTTACTACTTCCGATCATCGAGGTAATCTCTTAAATATCTCTAATGTTTCAAGTGTTAACATGAAATTCACGAACGAATCAGCTTTTATCCTTATCATGTATCGTCGTTTCATGTCGTTTATATACTATCGATGGACTGATGGTGAAATAGCAAATATGAAGTACGAAACGTTTCCATCAGTTAACCCAATAGATGTCTCACTTTACATAATTTATCATCATTAAGTATGTATGGTTTTGTTGTGGTTCAAATTTATATATTTGAGGAGCAATATAATTTGATCTCGTGGTAAACATATAGGAACTTATAAGGGAGGAGCAGTGACGCGTACTAGCAAGATAGTTAATACCGATTAGGTAGCAGGTTATATAAAAAATTAAAATTAACATTGGGTCTCACTTATCTAAAATTGGATTCAACCCAAACCTCTGGCCAAATCCGTAACAATATAGCAATCGGTAATATGAATAGTTCTAGGGCTACACCCTATGGCTATACAAACAGTGTAAACATATGAGTGTCTACGATTTCTGGCTATACACAAACAGTGTATAGCCACGAAAATGAAAGACGGTTAAGAAATGCTAGTTGCATGACATTAGCAAGTGTAACAAAGATAACATCAAACCACAGGTAAAGAAATGCAGTATAATTGAAGAGAAAATCACACCACCCCTATATTGTATATGTGCAAAGGAAAAAAACTTTTTCATGAAGAAAACCAGTGTTTAAAGAATATCTCATCCACCTTTACTTGAACATTACGACATAAATATATCAATATAGTTAAAATTTCAAGCATATAGTGAAGATTCGGTAGATTCATGAAAGCACACGTTCCATTGATCCGTGCCAATATTAATTGATTCGTCTTCTAAACGCCCTTAGTCAAAACCAGACTAATTAGCTGGTGACTTACCAAATATTTGATCCGCTACCAAGATGTTTATTAGAGCCCGAATTGCTGGTTTTTTGGCACCGGGTGTACGTTAACAATCTCTCAAATGGCAGAGAAAATGCAAGATGATAGATATCGGTATAGAGCAAACAAATTGTAAAAGTGGATTGCACCAGGATTTATAAAAATATTTCGGAATAATTGAAAGAATACCATTCGGACCAACTGATGTTTTAGGGTAAATATTTGAAAGGACTTGAGCGGTCTGGGTCCAACTTTACTGATCGATAAGTTGGTTGGAAAGAAAACCTGGATATTAGCTTAAACCCATGAGTGTTCGAATTCATATCGGTCGAATAGATGATTTTCTGCTATTCAAGACGTTTTCTTTGACGTAAAGGAACAAAACATCTGACTACTGTAACTGTATATAGGGTCTTAAATTTATGGCAGCTCTCTTCTATCCTATATGCATTTCGTGATGTTTAGCTTAGATAACAATCGTGTTGCCAAGATTTCTAGATGCTATGTATGAATTCAATTATATTTCCAGTTGTTGGATTTTTTATATATATTTGCGTTCATTGCCTTCTTTACTGGTAATTACTGTTTTTGAGTCGTGATTATGCACTGTTAAATTTCTGTCACACTATTTTGTTCTGCCCACAATATTAGTCTGACCACAATGTTGGAAATGCCACTTGCATAAGCCAATAGTCAAAGTTTCCTAAGGGAAAGCGATATAAATAGGCATCGCATTTTTCACCATGACATGTTAAAAACAAATCCAATAGGTAATAGTTTATCCGGTTTAGGGTTCTCGTTATTTTGAATAAAAAAAAAATATTGAAGATAGTTTTCATTCTATGGTGTAGACATTAAAATCACAAACCAGAAAGATTTAACCATTATGTGATACCTGAAAAAGGTGTTCACTTAGATGTAACAAAGTCAGAAATCTGGCTTCGATAACTTGGAGTTTGTCAATAAAGATCACAAATGAAGACATTGATTTCAACTATATTGATAGCATTTTTCACACTTTGGCCTTAAGATTTTGGAATAAAGTAAGGTATGACGTTGCAAATGAATATTGCCTGCCTTTTTCGGTGGATAAACCTCTTAAGTAACAAGTGACCCTATAGATACCAAAGGCTGAAGAGTTATTTGAATCCAAAATTTTGGGTCATTCAGAAATAAAACCGCTGCTTTTTAAGTCAACAATATCTTGTTCCATGGCTGAGAAATTTTTTCGTCTATCTCGACCAAAATAGAAAATTCACAAGTTCAGAGCACATCGGATCGAGTCTATTGGTGAAAGCGAACGAGAACAGACGTATATTTTTTTTTGTCTGCTCTGTTCTATGTGTTAAAAATAAAATAGATAATTAAAATGTGTAAAATCTGTGTACAAGTGATACAGTGATAAATGGATAAATATATATAGAACTATATATTCGGATAAGTACCGGTTTTATTAATTTTATTGGGTTTTTGGTTTCCCGTTTGGATTTATTTTTTGTATAAGTCGCCATCATTTTATTTTATTTCGTGAATCCACAAATACATAGATCGCAATATCCCGTTAAAATATTTTAAATACGACGTATATCATTCTGTCTCGCATAGTCGTATTCTAATGTTTTGTTTTTCATCGAAGCCTGTTTTACTATATAAAACAATGTTTTACTATATGTATGGACACACACACACTTGATCTTAATACAATCTACAAGGAAAAATACATATATTTCCTTTGGAAGATCTCTTCTGATATTTTGCTTTGTGCGTGTGTGTGTATGTCAATACGTATAATAGAACCTCACCAGTTGCATTTATATTTGTATTGTTGTTGTAAATCTGGTAAAGTAACTATTGTAGTAGGTCGTGTAAAATTCTAGATTTTGCTTTGACTTGTGTTCATTTCCTAAAAAAATCGTTTATACTACGCGTTGTTGTTGTTGCGAAGTGATCTAATTAGATTTGAAAATAAAAACTGTTGCCTTTTATGATTAGTTTTATTCTGATTCGATTTTTTAATTAATGGATTTAAATACGAGTAGATAAGCATTTTTAGAAAGAACGACGAAGAGAATGTGTTTTGCTGTAACTCGTGTGCACTGTTAACGTTTCGTAAATGTGCCACAGACTCGTATCGTCATCTCCATTCGGAGGTATCTTGGTTGATGATGAAACATAATTTTAAATTCGATTGATTTTCTCTTTCAATTGTGATGGAGATAACGCCGGATGAATATGACCGTGATGGGCATTGTGAATGACATCAATAATGACTCGTTGTTTCTTTGCGATGAGCCAAATAAGCATCATTGTTTGCATCACATGCGATGTGATGGTTTGTGCTCATTGGTGGTGATCGAGTTCACTGGTTGTCATTCCATGGTTCCATCGAAAATTGTGTGTCATTCCATCGAGATGGAGAGTTTGTTAAGTGGTTGATTTGGAATGTTTGTTGGCTACTTCTCTGTTATGTTGGAGGACGTTATTATCGTGCTTACAATTGTATGTGGGTCAGGTTTCGTACTAGATCCAATAAATGTTTTTAGTTGTTCGCTGTTTTTCGAGTTGGTTTTCGATGTGAGAGGCATCTCTTTGGGTCATAAATTCAAAGTCATCACGCAGGTTGTATTGTATAATGCCCCCAATGTCACGTTTACGGATTACGTACTCTTGATTGGCTGGCATAAGCGGTTCATTTTGGCCACTGGGCCGGTCGAGCCTGGGTGGTCCATCGTAGGGTGTATAGGCTTGGGATCGGTAAGGAGACGCTTGATTTGCTTGGATTGGAAGTGGAACTGGGTGCTGTTTGCGATGATGAGCTCTCAGATTTACATCAAACTTTTGTTTATTGGTCGCATGTTGACTGCGTCAGGTACACGCTTCGTTGTTTAGGTTCTCGATGGGGTTGGGCGCGCGTTGTAGGCGTTGGTTGCATTATTTTGTGGTTTGGTGCGCCTCTGTTGGTGTTGTGTCAATGTTGTTCTCGGGTTCTGTGGGTGGTGGTGGTGGTTTGTGGATTGGCCTTGTTGTTGGAGCCCCACCCGGGCCTCGAAGTGAACCTGCTCGAATCTTTCGATCTGGGCCTGTACTGGATATACTTCCATCGATTTCGTTTCCCAGAGTGTGCGTCCAGTGAGACGTTTTAAAGGTGGCAATTTGTTGTCTTTGATAGGCACTAGGACTTTTTGCATATTTTAGTGTTTTACATACTTTATGTAACCATTTTCTTCTGTGTTGTAGTTGGTATAAGTACTCGGAATGCCTGGTTTTCCAGGACTCCTGTTTGGTTGCATCATGCAGTGTTGCACCAATTGGGAAGGAAGTGAACGGGAGTTGAAGGGGGGATGTATGTGGCATCAAGTGTTATTGGAGGGGGTGGTTTTGGAAACAAGCCTCTGCTTGTTGAATTGTCTGTTGATGTTTCTTCAAGTGTTGGTGTTGCTTCTCCTATAACTTTGAATGGGTGCTTTTTCACTTAATTTGCAGCAGCCTTCCGGGTTCCACCAAAATGTGGTGAAGCTAGTGGTATATGAAATGCCATGTTGTCTCATCGTTCCCCCCAAAAAGTTGGATGACTCAAGAGGCGGGTGGCTACATTCCGTTTCTCTTTCAAGCTTGTTTTTTTTGCGCCGACGAAATTGGAGTCATTGTCGCTGTGTGGGTCACTGCACAGTCATGCCTGTGCGTGTAGGCTGCGATAATTGTTTAAATGGTTAGATTGCTAACTGGATCGGTATGTGGTATGGACTGCAGACTGCGGATTGGTTTTGGGCTTGGATTGGTAATAGAATTGATTTATTGAATTAATTAGTTCTTACAGGTTCCTGAGACATGAATTAATAAATTTTTTTCTTAAGAGTTTTGTATTATTGTTTTAATCTTGGTGGAGGGCAGGTTAGTGGATTGGTGTTGCAGATAGGAGATTGCAGATGGGCGATTGTAGATTGGGGGTGTGATTGGCTTGGTGTTGCCGACTGGAGACTGCGGCAGATTGGTTGTGGGCTTAAATTAATGATAAAATTAATTTTTTAATTAATTCTTACAGCCTCCTGAGACATATATTATATTAATAAATTTTTTTCAGAGTTTTGTATTATTGATTTGATCTTAATGGGGGGCAGGTGAGCAGATTGGTGTTGCAGATAGGAGATTGCAGATAGGCGGTTGTAAATTAGAAATTTGATTGTCTTGGTGTTGTGGACTGGAGACTGCGGCGGATTGGTTGTGGGCTTATTAATGTTAAAATTAATTTTTTAATTAATTCTTACAGCTTCCTGAGCCATATATTAATACATTTTTTTTTCAGAGTTTTGTATTATTGTTTTAATCTTAATAAAAAGCAGGTGAGCAGATTGGTGTTGCAGATAGGAGATTGCAGATAGGCGATTGTAAATTAGAAATTGGATTGTCTTGGTGATGCGGACTGGAGACTGCAGCGGATTGGTTGTGGGCTTAAATTAATGATAAAATTAATTTTTTAATTAATTCTTACAGCTTCCTGAGCCATATATTAATAAATTTTTTTTTCAGAGTTTTGTATTATTATTTTAATCTTAATAAAAAGCAGGCGAGCAGATTGGTGTTGCAGATAGGAGATTTTAAATTAAAAATGTGATTGTCTTGTGATTGTCTGCTAACAGTAGTTTAGTAACGATTGTCATGGTGTCTGTAACCGGGTCGTTCTCTCCTTACTAACATACCTTCCTATCCTTACCTATCGTTTTATGTAAACGGCTGTAGGAATAGGCCCGGCGTTATCCGGGAATCTTGCCTAGCGCTTGGTCCTACAGTCCTATCAATCAATCAATCAATCAATCAATCAAGTTCAGAGCACATCGGATCAGAGAAGACTCCGTTTATTTAAAATTTCCAAATTATCATCAAATATTTGTATACAATAAGGTCTCATATGTATACGATAAGGTTATATTACTGTTGTGCAAAATATTACCATACCCACCGCCAACTTTAAGGTTATCCACGAAAAATAATTATGCTGATTAATGTTACATATGTCTACTCTTTTTTCATTTAAGCAACACTTGTGGCCACAGTACTTTGAAGAAGCTTACCACTCGAATGTTTTACAATGTCTGCTAAAACATATACATCAATATAATGTTATGTATAAGAGTCTTTAATTACAACACCTAACCCGATTAAGTTAATTCTATCCGAATATTCTGAAAATTTTATTTATTTTTTCATTTTACGAAAGAATTTTGTTTGATAAAAGCAGGTAAAACGATATAACTCTCTATCATCGAAAGGAGGAGTACAATTTCACCTTTCACAATTTAATCTAACTTCATGATGATATATGAGTCCTCGTTTGAGTTTTATGTATTCATTTTATAATTTCATTACCAAAAAGTTCTTATAACTAGACTTTAGAACAGGTTATAATAGATAGTGTTTACGTCATGTGAGGTAAGGTTAGTACTCGACTATAATATATACCTGAGTGAAAAAATAATTAAACACTTTTTAAAATACTTCAAGAACTCATATTGAACTGGAAAATTTGATACACAAAACAATCGAATTCCAACTATTTGTTGATAGTATTAGTTGCATCCGCTTTTGATGTGTAATCAAGCATGAGAACTAATAAAATTCGAGACAAAAACTGTTCTTTGGAAATTTTCAATTTCCATTTAAGATCCTGTTCTGTTTCTTTTGTATCTCTATATTTTGAAGTGAAAAATAATAAAAATAATTTCAATTTTTCTCGTTTACTATACTGTACACATAACAATCATTTTATTCGTTTGATTTTCCAAAAAACAGAAAAAAAATTACTGAACAATTCGAATTTTCATTCTTCGATGGGAGCGTTCAGTATTAACACAAAAGCTCACTGGCACAAAATCATAATACACAATGAAACAAAGAACACAATATTATTATATAAGACAATTTTCTTAGTTTAGATCTTTCTTCCTCGTCTTACTTTTTATGTTAAGTTTTCAATTATAATATTTTCGATTACACAAAAATCTTTAACTATATTGGGTACAATGTCAAAAATCATCATTGTAACAATTTCACTATGGTATATATGTACTCTTCGCTTATTATTTGTGCAGAATAATAGTAAAAACGACATTTGAATGTCTCCTAGGTGAAATGCTATTTCCCATTCTCAATTTTATTTTATTTTAAATTTAAATGGAAATGTCTTAAGACTGTTTCATATAACATTAAGAAAATATTATCACCTTGTGTGCGCTTCTATATTTATATTGTGTCGCTTGGCACATATATGCGATGATGAAGAAATGTAAGATCACAAATTATATCAATAAATAATTGGTATTCATTTTTGTATAACAGTTTGCCATAGTAACACCCGCTTCGTAATTGAGACATATTATAGCTGTTGAAAAATTGCTGGAGACTATATCGTTAAATTTTGATCCGATTTGTCAAAGGGTGACAACATGTAAAAGTGTCGTAAACCATTAATCAACTTCCGTTGTTCAAATTATGAATGAATCTGCGGCCACTTTACAACATTTTTCAATTTTTAAATATGTAAATGTGTTTGAAATAAGATGCAGAGAGACTCACGCAAACTTAAAATATTTTTTGTAATATGTTTTCCTTTGTGATTTCCGTCCAGTTTATATTAAGGCTTTTAATGAATCCAACAGATGGCATATGATAAACAAATCCACTTTCCAAGATACATACTGTCTATATGAAATGTGACCGGTGTCGAAGTCAGTAAATATCAGGTTTACTGAGAGCATTCAGAACTCAAGCCAAATGAGAGTACTCAAAATTTGTATATAATGCATTAAGTTACCTGTTTTAAACCTGTGTGGAAACATCATTAACAGGTCCTCCATAACTACATTTGTACAGGTTAAAATTGATTCAATAGTATAAATACAAACTGTGATTAGTGCTTTATCAAGTTCAATTTGCACGTTTAACACTTTAGTTCTTGATCATCATTCCAAAGAGGCACAGGTCATAGTAGATAATCTTAGGATTTAAATTCAAAGAACAACCATAAAGTTTACAAAAAGTCCAAAAATCTTATGTTGCTTTGTTATAGATCTGACACTTTGTTATAGATCCATCTTCATATCTTGAACCAACTAGACTTTTTTGATTATCATTTTTCTGGAAAAGTCTTATAGGTGTACTAATACTCGAAATGAACCATTGCATCTGCTTCAAAGTTGAAAGGGCAGTTTATATACTAAGAATATACATTGATCTTATTCATAAATAATCCTCATCCTGTTAAATAAAATTACAAATTTTGCATTCGTATAATATCTGTAAGGATAGCTGAGCCTACTACTCATACTTCTCTCAACTGACACAAACTTCATTTACTCAACGGGGATTAAGAGAAAAATGTATAATGAATTTTTAATTAGCTTGCATTTCTGAGATATTTTTTTTCATTTTTGCAAAGTCAGGTGATCGAGAAAGTAAAGAGGGTTTTGTGTTTGATATTAGCTTCCTAGAGCAGGGACCGATCGGGCGTATTCTGTCAGTTTACAGCAGTATGAGGAAATGGCCCCCGAATTTTAACACCGTATACGGTATTCCAAAGGCCTGTTAACCATTTATTATCATTTATTCGTTTCTATTACCAATTTTAATATAAAGCTCTGATATATTTTACACCAATAAAATAATTAATAATTAAGTACACACGTTTGTAAGTTGACATGCCTTTTTAAAGCAAACATTTTACCGTATTTAATCAATGCACCTTGTCGAGAGTACCATGCTATTGGTGCCGACAATATGTCTATAACTTCACAAGGTCCTCAATGTGAAACAAGTCTGAAGAACTGTACATTAGCCACGTCACAGCTCAAATGTAGCAATTTCATACCCGAAACCACCTGTTCGAACGGGATTTGTTAATATTTTAGAGAGCGATTTAAATGACCACGGACTGAATATCTATATTTTTACTTTTTGAATTCAAACAGGATTGTGACTGGCTTATATTCCAGCTTTCATTTTCCAGCTTTCACAGACCAGCTTAGTCTATAGACAGATCTTTGAATACAATGATTATAGTTTACCGTTAGTTTACCGCATTCCGTTATAGCTTTCGGGTAGTTCAGTTAAATCTATCTAGTACAGGCTATACTCTGACATCTTAAGCAATTTAAAGTGTTTGTTGGAATTAAGGCATCGATATGATGGTGTGTTGCAAAGTAGTGTTCTAACACACCACAACTATATGGTTCTTGATATTGAACAATATTACTGTATTTGGTTCAGTTTGCGTATATAATAATGGAATTTTTATATAAAAACTTCATTTCTTGATCTATCTTGTAACTTGAAGTTAACGGT
This sequence comes from Tipula lateralis, assembly GCA_963932295.1. Taxonomy (NCBI): domain Eukaryota; kingdom Metazoa; phylum Arthropoda; class Insecta; order Diptera; family Tipulidae; genus Tipula; species Tipula lateralis. Next base: position 155,954,420 of record OZ010738.1, read on the forward strand.
TATGGTGTCTCAGTTGAGACGGCGACTATATCCGTTTATGATCTTTGATTATTATGACAAGACGGGATTGTAGCATTATTATTATGTTTAATCTGGTCTGTGGCGAACATTAATACTGACATACTATAATATAACTTTTTTCCACACGACCTTAAAATAAAAGTACCAGCCAAATGAGTTATTAGGTTATGATTTCGATGTCTCCTTTTCCAAGAAATGAGGTTTATTTTTTTATAAGTATTTTCAGGCCATACAAGCTTAACTTATATAAATAATCACTGAACTCATCTAATAAGTTTGCGAATTTATTTATTTTCAATCTTACAATTCTTCTGGTTATCTAGCATTCTTTGTTTAACACTCCTTCTTATATAGTTTTTTCCAGATACATAGTGTATCATTTGTTCGACTTAATTGTGAATTTAAAAAGACAATTAAACAGTTTGGTTGTCCTTTCTTTCTTGTCAAATTAACCAAACAAAAGGAATTTATTTTCCTCTTCGCTTCGAGTAGACTAAAACACGATCATCTCTTAACCAATAAAAAGATAACCAAACTAATTAAATAATCCCAGCATCCGTTGTTATATATATATTGTGTATAAAGTAATGAATGGTGTGATAAAAATGTTCTTTAAATAGCTATTAACACCCTTTTGTAATGCAACATTTTCTTTTCAATCTGGAAAAATAGAATTTAGTTCTCATCAATTTCTCTTAAATGCTGTTGTTATTGTTGTTATTTATAAATTGGTATGATTTTAATTTCCGACTGTCGACACAGTGCTGATGATGATATCCTTTTTGTGGTTTGGTTTTAACTTCATTTAAATTTTGATTGTAAAATAAAAAATCTTTTGTTTTCCCTTTACAGCCGCATCTCCTCCCACGCCACCCCTAATCTCGCCACATATAATATATATGTTTGTATTTAGCCGGCCAACCAATTTAGATTATTTGGGTAACGGATAGAAAAAACAAAATGAGAAATTGGAATGAATTAGTGTGGTCAGATTTGGATGTTTTGTATTCATGATCCTAGGTTTGATATATATATATATATATATATATATATATATATATATATATATATATATATATATATATATATATATATATATATATATATATATATGTTTATATATATATATATATATATATATATAGATATAAATATATATATATATATATATATATATATATATATATATATATATATATATACATATATATATATATATATATATATATATATATATATATATATATATATATATATATATATATATATATATATATATATAAATATATGCATATTCAATACTCATTTCAATCCCGTTTATTTCCCGTTTGTAGGAAAATCAGAAAACATGCAGGATTTTTATCCGTCAAATGAGATAAATGGCTTATCGAGTGGAATCTGTTTTGCAAAAACTTATAAATTCAGTTGTTCCTCTGAATGGTCTGCGATAATAGCCAAAATCTTAAAAGAATAGCGTCTTTGTTACTTAACGTAAAGTTTACGTGTTTTTAACGTATAGAGTAATGTAAGAGTATACTTGTCTAAGATTAACTTGTTGCAACTTTGGAAATTGCTCTTTAATATTTTTCCGTACGTGGATGTTTGTATTTATTATTATCATGACTTAAGTAAATATAATTTTCAATATACAATCCAGAAGTGGCTCAAACCACTAAAAATTTTTTGTGTTATTTGAAGTTTATTGCTTCATACTCGTATAACTGAATCTTTGTAGAACACATTTGTTGTTAATAAGGTTATTGCGCAAGAGCAAATTGTGTGGATCATGAAAACAGTTTAAAAGGCCACATAAGTCCATTTGGTCCACAATAAGGCCAAAGCATCTCAGAAATTTATTTTGATTTACATGATGTTGACTCGCTTTTTATTTCTTCTTCATCTCGCACCTCCTTCTCAAGCTGACTGCGATTGTAATTTCAGCTTGAGGGGTTTTGTTAATAAGATCTTCTCTCTTTAAAACCGAAATCTAACATAAACAATTTTGGATTCGAACTAGTTTTAGCCGGTTGGATTCGAACTAGTTTCTTTCTCAACACATACATTTACTGCGTTAATTCAATAGTTTGTTAGTAGAAAATTATTTTTATCCAGACGTAAAACAATATGTACAAGACAGTTATACTTTAGCAATAAGCAGAACATTATCTTTTGTATAATGCTCCAGGTAACCCGGTTAATTTATCTGAATTATCTGAAGATGTATACAGATTGTGATTTCAAAAATATAACAATTCTGATCCAGTCAAGAGCAAACCACGAAAACTTATAAACTATACAGAGTGAATCTAGGATACATTTTTTTGGAACAGTTATAACTTCAAAGATGACGAGCTTAGTCAATCGTTTAATGAACTATGTTTGCCAAAACCTACGGCCAGAGTTCATAAAAACAAGCGAACCTGAAGTGGATTCTCTTCTCAAAATTCAACAAACAATATTAAATCTATAACAAATCCTCTTGGCTTTCATGATTTAGATCGAAGCAATGTTGATTAACTAGCTACTGATATAGACATAAGATGATAAAAGATAAGAAGAATGAGTACTTGATGGAGAGCCAGATCCTGGGTGCTGCTGTTTGCTTACAGCTTTTACCATATGTATATATATATATATATATATATATATATATATATATATATATATATATATATATATATATATATATATATATATATATATATATATATTTATATATATATATATATATATATATATATATATATATATATATATATATATATATAAATATATGTATATATATATATATATATATATATATATATATATATATATATATATATATATATATATATATATATATATATATATATATATATATATATATATATATATATATATATATATATATATATATATATATTGTTATGTATTTCACGATCATATTACTGTATTACTATCACTGTAATAAGTGTTTCTTGTGGCAAATGTTGGTAAACTTCAAAGCTTCGAATGATTGGAAATGTTCTTGGAAATGTTGGTTACATCTAATAGTAACTAACTGGGAAGCATCACCAAATATAATTTCCAGTACGCCAGTTCGTTACACCCTTCTCCAATATTTTTTGCTATATATTACATATATTTTCCATTAAATTTCCAATTTTTTTTATTTTATTATTTTATTTTATTTTTTTAGTACGACCAAACACCAATTTTAAATTCATCAAAAACACTTTTTTCAATTGGAAATTTCCTTCATTGCAAACACGCTATATTACATATGTATCTATGCCACGTATAATGGATGCAAAAACACCATCGTACAAAGTGTTACTGTAGTTTAGGTTCGCAAATTTAACAAAAACTACTGGCTGATATAGGAAATAATGTAATTTGAACGTACAATTTTTTAATTTGTGTTCGAATTGAAAACAAACACAATTTGCCGGATAGTCGAGTGGAAATTGGAACTGCTACCAAAAAAAAAAAAATAAGCGTACACCATTTCTGTATAAATTAATTTCGAACAAATTAAATTTCTGTACATTTTTATAGTTTCAATATCTATGTATGTATAGATACATACATAGATATGTTGTTCCAATATTGCATACTATAAACTAATCTACGTATAATGTACATACGTGCGGGAACTTCTACTTAATTGAAATTGTTGATTCACCCGAATCAAAAATTATGCTGCTGCATTAGCAAACTTCCTTCCTCATAATTATGTCGTTATTGTTATACACGCATGTCTTAACCAGTATGTATATAGTTTGATTGAAAATATGAGATCTATATTCTTTTAATTATATCGATAAATCGTTTCAAATCTTGTATCATATTTTATGAATGTGTGTAGACACCAAAAGTATCTGCGGAACGAATGGGCCACAATATTTCACTACGATCAACATATAAATTTTGTTTGCATGGTTAAAGTATTTTTTTTGTCTGTAAACTGATGTATGTAATAATCGTATCTGTTATGTTTATACATTTATTTAATTCGAAAGGATACTGATTTATGAAATAGATCAAAATGTGTATATAAAATAAATGTTAATGGAATTTTCGTATAGATATAGACCAAAACATAAAATATGGTTTCCAATTTTTAGGTTTTTCGTTTATATAGGAAGATATCCTCATTCCTCTTCAATGAATTATATAATATTTTATATGCCTACAGTATAAACGTTGAGCGCAGTGGGTGCATATAATGAACCCAATAAACGATAATCCGTCAGTCGTTCAATCATTAAAGCACTCAAATTTTAAATTAATAAATGTTTTACTCGTTCTTTACATAAATAGAAATTAAAGATTCAACTATGCTGTGGCATGAGAACTTGCGGAGCTTTATCATACTTCTCTCAATTAATTCAACCACCAATGAGTCTGAAGTGAATATTTTAAATAAAATAATGGAACAACTGAATTATAAAAGGAACTACTATTTATTTTTATTTTGGTATATATTCGAGACTGAACGGCATTGAGTCGCAAAACACTGTAATCTAATTTGCTTGAACTTCTATAAAGTCTATATTCAGTCTATTTACAGGCGTTTAATGATTCATTGCAAGAACCTAGACCAACCTATTAAGACTTATTGTTCTGCCTTCAGGATGGTGCGATCGTAAGAGCTGCACATGTCATTGCGCACCAATTCCGCAGATTTTATTTCCAAATCGGAAATACGAAAACTGTTGTGTTTAAAGGTAATTTGAACTGTGAGAAGCTTCACGTGCCAGGCTATCAGTAGTCTCGTTACCACCATGCCCTGGCGTCCACATAAGAGAAGTGTTGTTTCTTGTTGCTATACGTGCTTTATCATCTTTGACCAACAGTGTTTGATCCCTTAAATCTATCTGGCTTCGATGTAGACTACAAATTTCTGATTTATTGAGCATTTCCTTACACAAAAAATTAGCACAGAGCAGTATCACATGCATTACTGTTTGAAATACGGTGTTGTTTATCTTCAGGTACTTTTATATCCAGAAACTTCGTTCATATTCTACCTGCCCTTATATCATACTATAGACCTCTGTTTCAATGAGTATTCTTTTCGGCTACCTCATCCCCACCAGATATTACATCAGTGTAATATCTGGTTGAGATGCAGTTGACTTAATGGTCAAGTCTGTTTCCCAGTGTTGTTCGATTGAATGCTCTAACAAAGGTTGAGTGTTAGTTGTCTAAGGTTCTTTATCATAATGCTAGCCATCTGTTTTTATCTAATCTTTCTTTAATACGGGCACGCTATTTTTAATAAAGACACCAGGCAGCAAAGAATTTAACGAGGAACGAATACTCTATATGAGTTGTAGATTACAACTTCAATAAATTTTGGTATATTATACCTTTATAACATATTACGGACCCGGCTAGGTTTGTTCTTAATTAATTTTATTCAGATGTGCTATTATTTTTTATCAAGATTGGTAGTTCTTTTGTGACACGGCCATAATTTGGTTGTTAAGCTAGCCGAGACCCACGGTTCGTTCTCTCAACTTAAGCAAGGGAAAAAATATGAATTATATTTAAGACATTTTGTGGTAAATTAGGAGGACATGGATGTACTGGAGTCATGTTTTTTTCGTCTTGGCTTTAATATAAATAATGAAGAAGGTAGTTAAATAACACTTCTATTTAAACTTTATCGATGTTCAAACGTTTCTTCGAGATTAATTTAATATTCATTTAATCCTACTAACCACCCAAGTGGCGCATTGGTTAAGGCTACGGCAGTTGGAGCGGGGGAGGTACCGGGTTCGGGGCAACATGCCAATTGGGTTTTCACCTTCACAAAAAACTCTAATTCAAATCCAGTTCTCTTAAATGTTTGGCCCCAACAAAGTAACCAAATTCAATCAACCAGTGGTCATTCAATCATTCAGCGGTACAGGATTTGAAAAGTGTTGCAATCATCTGTATTTTTATATTTTTTGTGAAATCAATACACTGCACATTCTATTACGAATGAGCTTAAAGCTCAATAAGGGATAAGCTTTCGTTTTGATTAGAAAACGTATTATGCCATACTACTCGAACTTTTAATAATTCTTCTTGGTTTTTTAATTGCTAATGTTTTGAAGGTGGAGTTCTTGACGATTTGACATAAATGTCACATTAGTTCTTTCTATGAATCAGGTTTAAATAAAAGGCGAATGCTACACAACCGTAACAAACTGCTATATCCCCATATAACCAGTGTCTCTCCTAGTAAGCCACGCCCATTTGAATTTTCATGTAATTAGTATGTAAACCCAAAATTAATATTCGTATAATAGTTACGGTCCAAAAAAATAATAAATCTCTTATTTATTCCTAAATCTATATACTGAACAAACTCCATTATCTCGAGTCTCGACAATAACAAAAAAGTTTACTTCCAAATTGAAAAATATTTACCATGAATGATTACACATGAGACACCATTTTATTAAAACAGATTATTACCAATTTTTGTTAGCGTTCTACTCATATACTCGACGAACATTACACACACACACACACTCACACAAAAAACATTAATTTTCAGATTTAAACGGGATAAATAACAAAAAAAAATGAAAAAGCTCCGCAGAAATGAACTCATCGAATGAATTTTCATTTTTCTGTGTTTAATTAACTGTGTAAACAATATTACCAAGCTAAACAAAATTCAAATAAATCATTTTGGTGTTATAAATTTTTTTTTATATATTATAAAAATTAATTTTATTTTGCAGAATAATTCAGCTAAGCGTGATATCAATTTTAAGAGAGAATGTCAACAAGAGAAAATGTGATAAGCTTATTTCGTATATAAAATACGACGAACTTTTTGCTCGAATCTATAATTTTTTATATAAAACGAAAGCTCTCGTTTGTCCACAGGTATAGTAAATTGGTAAAAGCACAACAAATGTCTAAATTATCTCCAAAACAGTTCCATGCAAAAGCTTTATCATGAATTGCAAAATTTAATTTTAATTTACTAATTGATATTCTAATGTACGTACACATATATTGTGTTTACTGTGTCTGTGTACGAGCATTGCTTGTTCATAAAAACTAAACAAAATTGGAAAATGGTACAGATGACAAAACATCACAATACAACTTTTGTTTTATAAACATATCATTTTCATTTTTAATTTTCAAAAAAGAAAATTTAACAATAAATATTAATTTATAACATTTCTAGGCAACAATTTTCTATTGTTATGGAATCATAAATGTATGTATAGTGCTATAGATATATATGTACATACATACATTGTATGTATATATATACTCTAATGTCTACGTATATTTATACGTTTGTACCAAATGAGATGAGATACAAGCACAAGAAAAGTGTATGTACATATAAATTAGATACATTATCGTACAACCTGAATATGTTTTAATGATAATAATGATTTATGTTATATATCTACAACATAAAATTCAAGTGATACCGATACTCCAGGCAATTTTTTTTTACTTGTTACAAATTTTACATAAACGTATAACGAAATTAGATCTTAAAACAGATTTTTGTTTTGTAAATTTTTTGGGCGATAAAGAAATTATTTTTGTTTTTTTAATTAGTGGATGATTGTTTAGGTTAACATTTTAATTAAGTGGGTCGAAGCTTTTTTACTACCCACAACAAACATAATAATATGTATGTACAATATGAGGAAAGATTAAAATTATTTGTATATATGTATGTACTGCTATCTAGGGGACGATGGACATTATGTTACTGTACCACAAATGTTTGTATTTTTATAGTTCTTGGAAAGGAAATACCATATACATTTTGAGAGCATTTTCCAGCTTCCAAAGTTCCACCACACGGTTTAATCCCTTTTCGAAGAGACTGGCAAAACTTCACAATCACTCATAATCCCCGTGCGGTCGAAATTATAGAAATGTGATATCATATCCACGACATATCATATCCACAATCTATTCAGTAAACAATCACTTCCAAATTGATTGCAGTGGATATGACGTCAGTTTTCTATACTATGTACATATAGCGACACTTGGGATTAACGATTTCACAATATTTTTCAAAGTTCATCAAATAACCATCCTAGATTATATACTGTAAGTTTTACGTTTTGATACTTGTATAACTGATTTGTTCATTGTAATTTATAATTGTTGTAGTTAATTGTATTATATATGTTTATACAAACCTGTTGCCTTTAGCTGGAGTTTGATTGAATTTTGTTTAAAATGGTTTTAACTGTCGTTCCGTAACTATTCACAATTTCGTATGTGGTCACTTTTCAAAAAAATTTTGTTCTTGAGTCCAAATAGCAGTCGAACATACCCGTAATGTCCAAGTTCGACCGAACAGACATGGTTAGCTATAAATTCTTTCGATTAACTTCTATTTGGAGAAAACCAGATGCAAGGTTGAGAGTGATGGTCCGTTTGGTTTTCCTCGATGCATCTTCTATTTTCGTAACTATTTATATGTTGTGTGAATGTAACCATAGCATTTTGTTTTGTTTTTTTTTTTGAAAAATATCCTCGAAATTAAAGCACACTCTGTTTTTATGATTTCCTTTTCTCAATACTCACAAGTTGGGTTCGAATAACCTGGATGACAGATTCATTATCAAAGGATATTTGCTCATATAAATATTTTGATTGGATCAATTTAAAAACTTCTCTTCTATATGAAGAGTAGAGCATTTCATGATTCAAAATATATCGTTTAGTCGTCAGGCCTCATCTTATAAAAAGTCAGGCTTCATCTTATATTTCTTATCGCTACCATGGAGACAATATGCACTTGTCAGTGAATATTATTCCCATTACCCGATGCTCCAATTGATGTGATTTCGAAGTAATACTTATATCAGCTGTTATGCATTTAAACCTCATATAAACCATTTCTAAAATACCATCCGACTACTAACGTTTTTCCATCATTTTGTGACCAAAAATTATGCATTGGAATACATTCTGTCAAGAATAAATGAAAATGTATGACTAATGTAATGGTGGGATAATATAGTTGTATTATATATACGGTGGAAAAACAAACTATTTTCCCATTAGGATAGTATTAATAGTAAAAGTATCAAGTATTAATAAAAAGACTCAATCCAAGCTTACTTATTTGACCTCCAACAAACGTCAATGGAAATTATAAACGTTTTTCAAAGTTTGTAGATTCAACGGGTTTTTATAAACAAAAGTTTTGCTACAGGGTTTGTGACGTGTTACTATACAGAATTGGTTGTGTCCTTTATCGTTCTTAAAACTATTAAACAGCCTGTTTTTATGAGGTACATGTCAGACGCGTTTTTTTATTCTAATCTTCCAGACCTCATTCTGTTATGTCATGAATTTGTATGTTGCTTAAATCAATCGTGATTTAACGTTTTTTAATCAGCGTATACTAGAAAAAACTTACTGAACACGTATGTGTGGTTTAATGTACTGCAGAGTACTGATCAACTTTGTTTAAGTGTTTCCTTTGTAGAACCATTTGTTTTATAGCACAACCTACAGTACATTAAAGTTTCCTCCCATTTTTCTAATAAAACATTTTGTACCTGAATAACACGAATTGCATACTGATTGATGATATTTTCTCTGAATCGGAAAAAAGGTAGCTGCATTAAACGACGGTGCCGGATTGTACGTTTTGTTCCAAAATCACGGCTAATAATTAATAAAATGTTGATTTTTAAGTAGCTGTGCTTCTCATGTGTGAGAAAACTTTTTGGTTGCTTGTTAGAGTGTATGTTTACATGTGTATGTTTGAGTGGCCTTGTGCATTCCCAAGATGTGCAAAATTCAAGTTTCAACTTGATTATTTAAATTAAACATTGTAATGTTTCTTCTTAGAACAAACCTTTTGTAAACTTTTGTGAACTTGTTGTTGTCAAATATATTAATCGTATAAATAACTTAACACTCGTATGATAGGACTTCATTAAACATAAGTTGTTTGTTGTTCATTGCAGTATCCAACTGCTAATTTAAGCTCCAAAAGAAGCTTTAATGCAAAATGTTTATTGTGAAATATGGTTAAGAATAATAAACCAATATAAAATATTTTCTAATAAGAAAGTTCTTATTTAAAGCTATACTAATGTATAAGTCAATTTCTTGAAACTTAATATTAATCTTTTATAAAAACATATTTCAAATCGTTTAAAAGAATAATGTTATGGTTTATTAGTTTCAATCCTTCTTCAGTATTAATTTTGCGCTAGAAGGATTTGTTGTTGTCAATATGATGTAAAAGTTGTTGTTGTCAACTATGCAATTTATTTAGTAATATATAACGAATAAATGGGGTAAGAATTCTTAACTAATTGTAACGCAAATATTGATTGAAATTGACAGTTCTCAAAACGATTGACAAAAGCTTTCATAAGCTCACCAAAATCTTACACTAATGGAAGTTGATAAACTCACGTTATTTCGAATAATGAAAGCTCATTATTTCAACTTTTTGAAATCATTATTCAAATCTTATTAAAGAATAAAATAGTCGTTAATCATAGCCATCTAATTGCAGTATTGGTTTAAAGATCAAATTTGAGCTAAAAGGAATTGTTGTTGTCAATGTGATGTGATAGTTGTTGTTGTCAAACATTTAATTTACTTATAAATGCATACAATAAATTGGAAAGATTTTTTATCTAACTGTAATGCAAATCTGAATTTAATGACAATTACTAGATTTGACATTTACTAAATGACAATTTGACAAAAAGCTCCCGTAAGCTCACCAAAATTGTACACTAATGGAAATTGATAAATTTGCGTTATCTCGAAAAATAAAACCTTAATATTTAATGTTTTATGAAATCATTTTTCAAATCGTCTAATAATGAATATCGATATTTGTTAAAAAAGCTTCAATAAGTTCACCAAAATAGTAAACAAATAAGTAACGACAAAGTTTAAAAATTGATTATTTCATTTGGTTTTTAATTGAAAACCATTACAAGGTGTGAACGAACTAATTAACAATAACTTTGATTTCCAAATAATAAACGTTTGCAATAAAAGCTCGTCTGATTTAAATTTCTGTAATTATTTCACTCATCCCGCATATCATTATCATTTTGCGAGTTCATTTCAAATGTGTTTATATACCGACACAAAAAAGATTCAATTAGAAATTCGTCGAAAAATTCAGGTTACCAAATTTTTACCTGTTTATAGCCACATTTTTTTGTACTTGTGGCTAAACTTTTCTAATTTATTCTTGATTTTTATTTAAAAACGAAACTTTTCGTAAAAATCCGAAATTTACGGTTTGCGAATTCATACACAAATTAAATAATGATGGTTAAAATAAATTCTATGATTTATTTTCGATTGTGATTAATGTGTGAAATGCGTTGAAGTAAGCTTCTTATACATATGACGTTAAATAGATAGCGTTATAAAACTGTACATAACACATTATTTTGGTTTCTTGGTCAAAAAACGCGCAATATCTCCCAAGAGATCTTTGAAAAATTAACTATCTAAGATCATGATTAAAATATTCCAATTAAATGATGATGTAAATCGTTTTAATTACAGGTGTTTATTGATATAAACATGTTTCAATTTTCGGTAAATGTTAAGATATCGAACGGACACCTTCTACCTATACGGTTGTTAAATATTATCTAAAACAAAATCTTTGATATTTTAATTCCCTTTTAATATTAATAAGACTTTCTGCTATAAAACAGTATCGAACCTTTTTTATGTATATCTATGTGCGTGTGTGTGGAGACATAAAACATATTTTATAACAGAAATCATCCCTTTTAAATACTTGTGTAATGGAAAAATGGTTTGAATTTTTATGTTGTTTCTTATCACAAATTTACCCAAAATCGAGCGTATACATGAATTGCTTTAATCTGGTAAACTTTTAATAAGAGCCACAGATGGAGGATGGTAAAAAAAGGATAACCAACCATTTTAATGATTGAAAATTATACATCCTCGTGTGTTTCAAACCGAATCCTCGCTTTGAATAATGTATTTTGTCGTTATGGTTTTTATGTTTTTCTACAGTACTTTTCGATATATTTTTTGTTATTAAGCTTGAATACGAATGTGGATGACACATTTAAGCAAAAACAAAAAAATATTTATTTTTAATTTATTGATTTTAATAATTTCGAATATAATATATTAATGTAAAATAAGTCGTATGGAATAATGTGAAGTGAATTTCGAGATAGGTTTAAATTAATCCCTTTATGTAACAAATAATAGACGAGATAATATAATATTTGTTTTGCCCGGTTTTTGAGGATCTTCAAAGGTTGGGTCTTCCTCATTGTATAAATACATTAAAAAATTAATGTGCGTATTTGATAAGTTTTGTTTAAGCTTTGAGGAGCATATTACTAGATATAGCGTTCATATTAATTCTAGAAAGAATTAATTTTAGCCTTCGTGGATTGGTCCATGTGTGTACGAACTCATGTGTGGGATTTGAGTTTAAAATTCCTTATATATGAAACAATGAGTTTAATGATTAGCCTAAATGGGTACAAGCTAAGATTATTATATTCTTTATAAAGATAGTTCAATCAGAGTAACATTTTAAAATACAAAATTATAACTCCGGGTACCGCTTTATAGTGACGGGTACCTCTGTCTTAAAGTGAAACGAAATAAAACAAAATCGTTCATATTGTAAGTTTTTGATTTGGTTGGATCATCTTTATGTAAAATAATCTCTTGTATAAGGAACTATCGCAATCGCCGGTATGCCAATATTACCGTTAACTAAGCTTACGAACACACCCACATGTTTTTGGTATTATCGAAAATAATTTTAGATTCCGTTTACTAATATGTAAAAATCAGAAAGCTGGTGACACCTATTAAAACTTCAAAATACTCAGCTTTATAGAATTTCGTATTCTAGAACTATAAAAATATGAGTAAACGACTTTTTTTCAAATCAAAAGTCGAAAATTTGTTGGAGATTCTTTTTGAAATGTGCCAAGCACAAGAAAAAGATTTTCAAATAATAAAACCCGAAGCTTTGCTAAGATTGTTCTGGTGTGTATGAAATTGAACAAACTCCCATCCCTGGACCATAATTTCCGATAATCGATAGTATATGGCTTATTTTCGATATATTTTCTTTTCCAAATATAATATAAAAACGATAATCCACATCAGTTCAGGCAATTCGATAGAATTTAACCATTCCTGATACTATCGTAGGTTATGTGAAAAACTCAACGGAAACATCTAACATTTTCATGCAGGATCACATAAATAATGCGAAAAAATCGGTGGAACATCTCAAAAATCAATAAAAAAAACATATTCACGATTAAATTTCTTGACGACCAAGATTCTAGTCTCCCTGTGGAGACACAAGGTAGACCCAATTTCATTAAACATATTCCTTGATTTGAATTAAGTGCGACCTGCATATACAATTTAGGGCGCTTGTAGTTCGATACAGTATTTAACGCAACGGATAATAGAATCGACGAGAGCGAGTTTTGAAAGACCGTATTTATCACACCTTGTACATCCAAACCTTCTTGGCCTACTGTGAAGAGAAAAAAAGAACCAGTCACCTAGAGTCACCGAGTGGTCTACTTTACAAATATCATAAAATTATAATTTTGACGAGACCTAGATAATCGGATTTGAAGCAATTTTATTTGAACTAACACGTCAATCATCACCTTACACTTTATCAACATTCTGTATATAATGGCCTACAAAATCATTAATGTTATACTTTTAACCGCTCTTTACTATTTTACTTTGACCACAGGAGATATACTTGCAATAATTGCTTTACGGATAATTTACCATCTTGAATTTGGAATCCTGTGTATTACTCGACTTTTTGAACAATTATTGTTCCTAGTCAATGCCATATAGGGTTCCATTAATGTGCTGAACAGCAGTGAATCGTGTTTGTTTGTAATACTGTGTTTGTTTGTTTGTTTTCTTTATATCCTACAGAAATGGGCGTTTTAATCAACTCATATTGCTTATGTTTATGAACAGTACGCCTTGTACTGTAAGCATATACTGTGAACCGAAAGTTGGTGAACTAAACGTGATCAGGTCGAAGCCAGGAGACCTGATAGAAGATTATTGAAGTTTTCACGTGTAAATCGATTGTCTGAATTAGGTATAGGGGCAAAAGACCACTCGATCCATCTAGTAGCTGGTTCCCTCCAAAGTTTCTTATCTGGTGCATATTAATATTTGGGAAAATAGTCTTATCTATGGTAAAGCGAATGATTACCTATTCTCAAACTTTAAATGGGTAAGATCCTCGACTTTCTTGATTGAACTCATTAGAGGTTCTTTAATGATAAATTGTGCCTAGTGGGTCACTTTTGGTAAGCATAACTGGCGCTGTGGGATGAATCAAACGTTAACAATTAGTTCAGAATTGGCACGGATCAGAGGAATCCGACTGTCTAATTAAAACAAAGCATTGTGATGGCCCTAGTGGGTGATGACACAAGGTGATTTCGGTCCAGTGCTCTGAATGTCAACGTGAAGAAATTCAAGCAAGCGCGGGTAAACGGCGAGAGTAACTATGACTCTCTTAGCCAAAGGTCATTTAATTAGTGACGCAACTTAATGAATTAACGAGATGCCCACTGTCCCTATCGACTATCTAGAGATTTAGTTTACTAGATCAAACATGAAATTCCACTTTTTTTATTGTTTCTTTACTAACTTAATCAAATTGAACAAGTGCACACAGAATCTATTCACTTAAGTGATGGATGTGTTCTCACTACGTTTCTAGATCTCAAATATCAATATGGATTTATGGTACTTGTACTATTTATTCAAGTATGATCCAACTCAAGGACACTTCCAGGTGGGGAGTTTGACTGGGCGGTACATCTTTCAAATAATAACGAAGGTGTTCCAAGGTCAACTAAGTGCGGACCGAAAGCACACATTGAGCAAAAGGGTAAATGCTGGCTTGACCTCGATTTTCAGTACACATATAAACTGTTAGAGCATGGCCGATCGATCTTTTTCGCATTAAAGAATTTTTAGTAAAAGGTGTCAGTAAAGTAACCGCAAGGATAACTGGCAGCCAAGCGTTTTGATCATTCGATGTCGGCTCTTCCTATCATTGTGAAGCAAAATTCACCAAGCGTTGGATTGTTCACCCATGCAAGGGAACGTGAGCTGGGTTTGACCATCGTGACACAGGATAGTTTTACCCTACTGACGAATCGTTGTTGCGATAGCATTCCTGCGTAGTACGAGAGGAACCGCAGGTACGAAATCATGGTTCAATACTTGTTCGAGAGAACAGTGGTATGATGCAACGTCAGTTGGATTCACAACGAGTACATAAGTGAAACTCAATTTGGCCGCAATATTTTCCTCTATTTTCGCACAAAACACGGATCATTTCTCCTAAATTGCAGTTAGTGATACCAGATTTAATTGGTTTACCAATTCGATCAACGAAAAAGCCAATGAATTTCTTTACATCTGCTTATACTTGTGTATAGCCAGTCCAATACACGAAAAAGTATATCCAAGAATACGTTGTTTTTGGCATGATCGTGCTTGATGCCGAATCCAAAAATGAATAAAGCCACTTGATACAGAAAGATCATGATCTTAATGTAACAATACTTTGTGTAAACAGCGTTCAAATGATAACAGAATACGATTATTTGGTGATGATGTCTTAAAGAACCAGTTGTCACTTTAAAATAATTTCAACTGAATCTTAAACATCACTTTCTTTTATTGTGTCTAGAAAAAACACTTCATTACAGTACAGTGGACCAAACAAAAGAAAAAATTTAGCCTTCATACATATACACATACCATACATATATCGATACAAAAGTGATTGTGTATGGTATACGAACATTTAAGTGTTAATCAAGATTTATATAAAGCACCATTCACATAGATATAGCATATACAAGCAACAACACAATACGATATAATACATAAGAAATGCTGTATAAAATCTATGAGAAGATAAAAATCTTAAATTATTATTGAAATTATTGGCTATAGTAAGTATAATAGTGTGAATATCGGGATTATTTCAGTTTGGCCAACAATAAAATAGTTCTTAATGGTTTATACATCTGCTTTTTAATTTTAACATTCCGAACACATTCTTTATATTACGAGAATATATATACGTATATGGATGCTGTGCTCTGTATTTTATTTGTATTTTTTCTTTTAATAACATCTATGCGGTTTCTATATACGATATATACATGGTTTCCCTTTAACAACCAACCAACCAGCCAACCGTAGACGACCATAATAATTAGTTTCCTTATTGAGTTTTCTTCAAATCTATACATTTTACAATAAATTTATCTATTTTCATCTCGCTTCTGTGTACACCCGT
This sequence comes from Tipula lateralis, assembly GCA_963932295.1. Taxonomy (NCBI): domain Eukaryota; kingdom Metazoa; phylum Arthropoda; class Insecta; order Diptera; family Tipulidae; genus Tipula; species Tipula lateralis. The sequence continues at coordinate 155,970,804 of OZ010738.1, forward strand.
TCGCTTCTTTTATATTTTAAATGATTTGGTTTTTCCGATATTTCCCCCATTTTCCTTTCATATATACGGTTTACTGTTCGATGTGTGTGTATATGCTTATAGATGAAGTGAATGTTGTAGCATTTTCTATATATTAAAGGTGTTTTGCAGATAGCCTTCAATGGTGTGAGTTCGATACTTTGACAGGATTCTTAAACGGTAACATTAATTTAGGTTTTTGTAAAACAGGATTTTATACTTTCTACAATAATTCTGCAAAGTATATACAGTAAAGATGACCATGTAATTTTGATTATCCGGATTCAATTTATTTTTGTTCACCCTTGGAATGGTTGTAAAACTGCCACGTACATAATTAGTATTTGTCAACTTTGGATGACTCCTCAAGATAATCGAAGTAGCCTTTAAAATTATCTTAGTTATATAATTAAATATTTCGATCTCTCTCGCCTCACTGTAGGCCTAACCCGCACTCAGATAAAATGTTCAGGATATGAACTTTTCAATGGCCAGGAGCCAGGAGAGATGTTGTTTTACAGTATAACATTTTGTTTTAATAGTAAAGAATAATAAACCGATAAAGTCTATATATATACCCTTTGAATATTTTGGACATGAATTTAACTTAAATAAATGAGAACTGCAGTCGTAATCTTGTAATCTAAATAATAACCGACTGTCAGGAACGGTTTTAGTAATCTTCCATAAAATTGAAGAAACCGAAAAATAGTTTACACGGGTATTATATAAGCAAATAATTGTATTCAGGTGCTGTTGATCATTAAATTATTAGCCCACATTCTTAGAGTCCTTAACGTATATATAACCGAAAATGAATTTCTTCTGTGTACTATTACTGGAACAGATAAAGTATTCCACTGTACCCATTTTTTTTCCTGTTCTCATAGTTCCTGTAAAAGTGATTTGATACCAGACCATCCTCATATATTACTTATTAACTAGTGTTTTCGAATGCCTACAGTTCCGTTTTGGTACATTTTCTTCCCGGTCAGGTGTTTGTCTATTTTCAGCCTCCTTCCTAAGACTTCAGCCCATTCCTATACGCCGAACTAATCACTCAGAGAGAGACCGTTCTACTCTTATCTTTTTGGTTATAGCATTTGGATAGTTTTTTCCCTCTACAGTACCCTTAATTGTTTATTTAAGATTCACGAGTCCCTCATGCAAGTGTATTAACTGCGAAGAAATTAATGGCCTCCCTCAATTTGAATAACATACTTAAGAAATATATCCCAATTTCTATTTCCTAGCTATGTTGGACTGAGTTGGACTTTTCATGCATAAAAATTGTTAACGCTTGTTCAATACGAACTTCCAAACCTAAGGGACAATAAGTGTCTACGATTTCGGTTCTCCACTTTATGTTGTCAATGAACTTAAAAAGTATGATTGGGCTTTTGTATCTATAGAAGCTATTTTCAAATACATTTAAAATTTATACGTCCTCGATCTGGCGGGTAAATTCGTAAGAAAGAGGGCGTAAAAAACAAAGCGCGAACGAGATACAAGTTTTATGACCTCAAAACCAATTTCATTGCACAACACAAAGAGAAACGATTCAGAGTTAATATTTTTAGACAGTAACCCTTATTTTAACATTAGGGAACTTTATACATTTCTAATCCTTGATCAAAAAGTTCCCGGAATAACCACCACGTGGAACTCCCATTGTTCCGATTTGATTTAAGTTGGTACACCTGTTGTCGATACTCCTTCTAAATCTTTGCGTCATAACTAGACATTTGCATAAGTTACGTAGTCAAGAGTATATCTATTTCTGTGTGTGTTGGCGATTATTTACAATTTTAGAAATGAATATAAATTTGCTTTCTTGTTTTAAATTTTGCGTAAAAAAACGGATTTAATGGTGCGCGAACATTGGAAATGTTGGAAAAGTTTTTCGGCAACAATTCTCTAAAAAAACGGTAATTTACTAGTGGCACGAGCGGTTTAAAAGTGGTCGTGGGTCAATCGAAGATGATGAACGTGTAGCACAAAAGTTAGTGCCAAAAAACTTCAATTTCATGCCAGAAATAGACCGTGGTGACGTCGCAAAAGACATGATTTGCAAGGCTAAATCCGACCCCATATTTATCAAAAGGATCATTACTGGAGACGAGACGTGAGTTTCTGATTACGACACTCAATCCAGACATCAGGCATATTGAATGGTGTTCTCCAAATGAGCTGAGACCAAAAAACCAAAATTATTCGTAATTTATTGGCAAAAAAAAACGCAACAAATACCATCCAACAGCCACCGAAGTCACCTGATTTGGCTCCCTGTGACTTCTTTTTGTTCAATCGAGTTAAAAAAACTATTTCAGGGAACGCAATGAAGCAGCCGAAAGGAAATAATAGAAAAATCGCAGGAAGCACTGATAGACATGCCGAAACCCGAATTTAAAAAAAGTTTCGAGGATTGGATCAAGCGCTGGCATAAGTGAATTGTAGTCGATGCGTATTACTTTGAAGGGGACAATATAGAATAATAAACTTGTGTTTTTAATTTTCTGAATAAATTCCGGGAACTTTTTGATCAAGGTAATATATTTTATTTGAAAAAACTCTGGATATGAAACATAAACGGATTTTCCAACATCAAATTCTACGAAATTAATTGATGCAAGCTTTGAAAGCTTAAAGCACAATTTCTATTGAACTCTACCTTTGATTGACAAAAATGTTTGCAGTAGTTCTGTCATTATTTTATTCTAACGAAATTTGATATGTGAGTCTAAAACAGCAAACATTACAGTTCGAGCCTTATCAGTATGTCTGTGAATACAAAAAGTTGAACATTTATATTCAATTTTTAATGGATACATGGGATCGATATACGAGATGTATTACCAGACATGAAAGAAAACCTCTATATGTACTCGAATAAGTACATCAATATTTTTTTTTACATTTCGATTTTGTAAATAAAAAAATTATATCTTGCATAAAAATTCTTAGTTCGTCATCGTTTGTGCTTTTGTTGTTTGCCGAACTTATAAATCATTAATCTTACGATTCTTTGTAAGCTTTATATTATGCAGATGAAGTGAAATGTACTTTTTAAAGTAAATAGAAGTGTTTGTAAAATATAACTAATACGATTAAATTGAAAGTTTTGCAATCGATACGAGCTTTTTGCACGATAAACTTTTTTAACTTTTTTTTAAAACAATCAAATCCTTTTAATCATACTTAGTCAGTTTTACGTCAAACTTGATAAGCATGAACGCAAGAATGATAGAATATGCTGCTGATTGAATACAATGAACCATAAACGTATATATATATATATATATATATATATATATATATATATATATATATATATATATATATATATATATATATATATATATATATATATATATATATATATATATATATATATATATATGTATAAAGCTTCAAGTCTTGTCTAAGCTCATATATGAAATATTGTTTAATCAAAAAAAGCCATACAGATGGAAATATCAATGAATCGACCAAACAAAAATCAAATCAAAGATGAATCAAAATATTTCAAATTAAAAATGAACACGTAAAGAACATTGGGCAAAAAACATCGAACAAAAACGGAAAATTGCTGATTACGAAAAGTCAACAGTTTAAATCGAAAGAAAAGCAGAAACAAATTGAAACAAAAATTGCCCGAAAAAAAAACATTTTCCCTTTTTGCAGCTTTTATTCCTTGTGCTTCTTTTCAATAAATGCTCAATCATAAATAATTCGCAACCAGCACAAAAAAAATATGGGAGCACAAAAAATAGGCACAAAAAATTAAAACGCGCGGGAGCCAAACATGTAACATAAAAAATCTATTTTTATACTTTGCAGCAAGCAACATAAAAAAAGGTCCAGATCTTTATAGCTTTTTGTATAATCCTGAAAATAAAAGCTGTTTTTATCTATATACAGTGGGATATGAATATACGGTGAAGGGCAACGATAATTTCGGTTTTTGTTACAAATATAATTAAAAAATAAATAGTTAATTGATGAAAGAGCTTTAATTGGTGTCGGCATAAGGCTTTGACAAGAGTACCTTAGGTAAAGTATTTTCTATTCAAACGATATAAAAATATAAAACTTTATACTCAAAAAAGATAGCCTCGATAGTGACGGAGTTGATTTCGTTTGAATGGAAGTAAAACAGGCTGGGTTGAACTGCCAATCTGAAAGTGGATCATAAGTTTATTTCAAAAGATCATATCGGTCGTCAATTATACATGAAAGAGACTTGCTCAGCTAGTCCCATATTGTCGTTTAATTTAATGTTTGATCCATCACAGTAAATTGTAGCGTCAAATTTGATCTCAAAATGAAACAGCTCAATGAGTATCATGCCTAAATCAAACCAATGTGTGAAAGTCATTACAACGTTGAACTCAATTTACGCTGCCTACAAATGTTCTAATTGGAGTCAAATTTACATGGCAGATTGAACTTATAATTTTTATCAAAAATAGAAAAGATACGTAAAAACGTGAAGGTTCTACTTCTTGCTGAAATCACAGATTTGATAGTTTCGTAGTTTGGGCATTGAATCCATAAAAAAAATACTTAAGTATGTTACCCACTTTTCAAGGCAAAACATTGTCTACCATCGCTTGCAGTAGTTGTCACCTACAGATTATTTTTTTCACTTAAACTGAGCTAAGTAAAATACATAATTTTACTTAAGTACAACAATCTCGGGGCAGGTGGACTTTTTTTTCAGAAACGCATAAAGCCATAAAAAATCTTTCAAAACACACAAAAATTGAAGGCATCAGACTCTTAAAAGTTCTCACAAACAGTGTTTTGAAGTTCGGTCAAAATGCGAGAACTTCTCTCAAATTTTATAAATAAACAATCTGAAAGCTTAAATGCGGTATCTAGTGCTAAACCTTAAGGAAAGCTGTATTAATCAAGCTTGATTCTCGTTTTATATTTTGCTGTCTTAACAAGAAGGATGGACCAGAAAACATGTAACACTGAATTAAAAATAAAGAGGTTAATACTGTTCAAATTGAATATGGAGACTGTCCAGGCAAAACATATTCTAAGGTACTATGAAATCTTAAAGGTTTAATATTTAACCATGGTATATAGAAGGTTCCGAAGCATAATTTTTCAGAAAAGTGAAAGATGGAGTACCTGAGTTCTGATCAGGTATGGAGTAAGCTGTTGTTTAAAGTGCGAAAATCTGCAGCAGACCATCAGAAGGAACCTATGGCTTCCCAACTGTTCCAGTAGCTGCAATGACCAAGATGATCGAAATTTAGTATAGAAGATAAAAAATAATAATAATTAGAATAACTCAATATTGTCATATAAATTTAACTTAGCTTGTATGTTTACATCTCCATTATCAAAATTCAGCTGTCAATATTTTGTTATTATAAATTAAATTAGTCACATACATTTATAACTTAATTGATATAATAATCACAGTACTTAATGTTGACTACATTATAATAATTGAATTTAGGCGAACTTATATCGATAAGATCATCGATATAGATGAAATAGAATATTTTATATTTGTCTCTTTCTTTTTGAAACACTGTAAAGTTTATAATTGTACAATTTTCATTATATTTTTGGAAGCCTTACCAAATAAACCTATTATTGTGAAGAATTCTTTAAGTATAAGTCGAGTATATCACAGTCGATTTATACATCCGAGATTTGTGGGTGAACTTACCAGAGCCTACTGTAGTGAAACTAGCCTTATTGGGTACATTCGCCTGCCTTCAAAACACCAACAATTTGACTACTCTTAATTATACCTCCTTGAAAATATTCAGGACGTGAAATAGAGTAATTAACTAGTTTATTTTCGAGTCAATTACTTCAAAAAGCTTTTAGAATCACTATAAGACTAACTAGGGAAGTTTTAAGAATCACTATAAGACTAATATAGCACTTTAATATGGACAATTTTACTAAGGAAAAACTGTATGCTCTCTATGACGGAAACCGTATTGTAGATAATTTATCTATGCCGGCAATATCTAGAGATAAACCACTTCAAACAAAGGGCGTCGTCCAAAACAGGTAGAACCATTGATCATGTATTTTTGAGCCCCCGACTTAGTCTCATTTGACCTTTTGCGACATCTCTGTTCATTTACAGCATAAATAATACCATAAGTGCTAGCCAGAGTCGCGGAAATTACCTTTTTTTGTATCGTTTCTGTATACGATTGAACCCGGTACCCATTGATAGATATCAGTTTGAATGGAAACTTTCTTACACGTTACAAATTATTTTTACAATCTCCATTTGGAATTAAGCGTTCCTACGTTTACTAGTTATCATGCATAATTATCATACAATTTCAGATACGGATTATTTGATATATTATCTTGCACAACCTTTAGCTGAATTTTGCACGAGTTTCAAAACCTCGAGTCGTTCAGTGAGATATGAAGACGCGGGTTTCAACTGTACGTTCGTTATACTGAGAGGGAGAAAATGGTTTGATAAAGTTTAATTTAATTTGCAATTTGAGTATCAAGCTTAAACTTAAAAGCTTAATTTTGAGCTTGATATACATAAACCCTATATTCTACGTACCAGTTTTTTAACCTATTTCCAACAAATAATTATAATTTAATAAATTATATTAAAAATGTTGTGGTGGTCAAAACGATTCAATGTTGTTGTTGTCAAATCGAATTATTTACAAATCTGATAAGCAAATATTCTGGCGTGTAACCAAATTTGTTGATATAAATTAATCAAATCTCACCCTGCAAGGCTAAAAGATTTTTAAATACAGAATTATAATGGTGGATTATTGATAATCTGAAATAAATAAGAAAGAGAAAATTTATGTAAATTACATAAAATATTAGAAATTGTTACTTGTTTGATTTGAGTCGATTATGGTAATTTCTTTTTTTTATGTTACAAAAATTGATTCTTGTCAAAGCTTTAATTATAATGGAAAGATTTTTATGACTTAAAATAAACATAATAATTCAATAAATCAACTAACTTTATGGTATTGTAAGCTTATATAAGCTTTCCATTTAAGATACATGAATAAAAGTTTCAAACAAGTCTTAAAAAACTCACCGTAGGTTCCAAAGTCTTAATACTGCAAAAACTTTCGTTGGACGATATTTCGATCCAGCTGTATATACAAACCAACGAATAACGCCGATATTATAAACTCTTTCAAGTGAAACTTCTACTAAGTGAGTTGTCAACACATATTATTAACAATGGATTGAGAAGTTATTGCTGAACAAATATTTGATGCTGCTTCAGAATTCTGTAGAACAATCAGTCTTGAAAACTATAGATACCTTAGCTGATGTTTTATCTTAAATAAGAAGCTGATTATTGTCCTTTATCATTTAGACTTTGTTATATACTTGGTCGCTGTACCTCAATATATAAATTTGGATGGTGGTGGCTATAACGAAAAGTTAGAGGTAGTTTGAGACTGTGAACTCTTGAATTAAGTTGATACAACTCCTTGGAATGAAATAAGTTTAATTTTTTCTAGTTTCTAAATTATATATATTCGAAAAGCACTTTGGTAGAAGCTCGGTGTCTTGTGTCGTTCTGTATTCGTTGTCTGTATTGTGGCTTTATCCATTGCTACCAGTTTGAGTTTTTAATTCATCTTTTGACTACCAAAAATTTAACGAACTATTTTTCGACAGGCTAATCCCATGATCATGGATTTCGAAATATCATAACGATATGAGGTAACGGTAGCGGTTATAAAAAGGTTTAAGAACCAAAATTATCCGTAGACAAGAAGGTTTAAAAGCTTCGTTTTCATCAAATTATTTCTTTTGGGTTTATTAGTCATCGTTGAGCATATATGTTGAAATGTGCAGATGGTTTACTTATATGATTTTAGATTTCTTAGTTTGAAGGTTATTTTCCACACCCATTGCCGGCAGTAAAATTGAGAGGATGGAAACGTCCATTAAGTAAAGATTTACAATAACCTATTGTATATATAATCTGATGAAAAAAATGGATGTGTTTGACTTGAGCCGTTCTTTGACTAAACCAAAACATAGCGGTGATCATTTCACGTTGAATTAGATCAAATTCACGTTGAATTAGATCAAATTTGTGAATAAACCATATCGAGATTTGAGCGTGTGTTGGACATCTATTCAGCGTAAAAGTGTCTTCGCAAATATATTCCGAGACGCAAACATCTTATGAGTATGTTTGTAAAAAACTGTCTTGCTTGTAAAAGAAAAAGTAAGTTTCCTCGTAAAGTAACGCACTTCTATTATGTTCGACCTGGTATAAGTTCTTCCGTGTTGAGTCAAATTATTGAGCAGGCTTCACTCCAATAGCCTCCTTACGTCAATTTTTGTAGAATTCAATTTTGCAAAAATACTTCTTCCGGAGCCCAAATGCTTTCGTTTCCCAGCAAGTGACTAAACGTGTAATATATATGTTAGTCTATCCAATTGCTTATAATAAGACAGCATCCACCAATTTGGATTTTCATCGACTCTTTCGTTTTTAATGAAATAAATAGTCTAACTATTGCTTTGACGCGAACTCCTGCCCAAAAAGTCACTTTTTGGCAATACTATGGCGTTTTATGGAACTAGTGTGGATTTTCCGTTCCCTAAATGCGACATTGTTGTTTATTAACGCCGTCAGAAAGTAAGAAACCTTGTAAGTTGTCAAATTTTAGGTGACGTAGAGGATCTGTCGACAGTATTTTTTGTGTAAATAGCAGTTTATTTGGAAACAAATCCAAATCATACTTCCAATTGCTCCGCAATGGCTTATCAATGTCTTAAAATGATGAACGGGGTGACGTTGCAACTTTTCGGGATTCTGGTCAATGCGCTTTTTCTCTCTTCCGTTCTTTCACCACTTCAACCAGTTCAATGGAACGTCGGTATCGTTGATGAACGGCATGCTGGTGATCTCTCACTGCCCCGTACTCAATAAAGTTTGACACCAATTGATGAATAGTGTTGTCAGATGGTACCTGTTGGCCATGGAAACTGCGCTGGGCTAAGCACACTAACTTGTTCATAGTATATACTCTTCTTAACCAGCACTCAGTAAAAAGCAAATACTATATAATGACACCCTTCATTCAATCAAAACCAAGAACTAGTGTTTACAAAACCATCATTTAATTCTGAGATTTCATAAATCATTTTGCCCTTAAACTTTAATAATTGAATAACATTTCTGACCGATTAATTGTATTCCCCAATGCAAACCACCGTTTAAACATCGTGAAAATCGTAGAAGATGTATGGTATAAAATTGGCAGAGGTAAAACATATACGAAAAACAATCAAGACGATAATTTTGTATTTCTCCACAGCAAACAACTTTAAACACGATAAATTATATGTATGTATACGATCCTCGTCTTCATGTAATAATGTTACAGCAACAAAGATCCAAAAAGGTTGGAAGAAGTTTTTTTTTGTAGTTTTTTAATTCATCCCAATAGTAAACGAGGTTATAACAGCAGCATATAGTAAAAGATATAACCGTAATATGTTAGAAAGAAAACATTTTGCCGTCTATATACACTGTTGGTGGTTATATATATACATATATATATTCTTGGGATGGTGGTGTGATATTGTATATAGTAAAACACAATGCAGCAAAAATACAACAAATATTTTGTTATTGAATTAAATTAAATTCACGATCTGATAAACATAACCATTTTTATTTTAAAGCTACACCAAAACGGATCTCTTTTATATTTTCACTATACGAAATTTCAGATTTTCATCGAAATATTTGCATTTTTATCTGTACTCGTCTCTATGTATATATATACATATTTTCTGCTGTGTGTGACGAACCGCAAAACTAAAAGAAGAAAATTGTATAAAACTCAAAGTTGAGCTTTCTGGTTTAAATGGTCTTGGATGGATACATTTATGCGATTTATACACATAGTTATATAGAAGATTCAATGTGATGACGATGAAATGCCACCATTTTCCCCGAATAAATTGTTCCGCATTAAATCATGTTGATTTCTAAGGCCTATATACATATAAACACCAACAATCATGTACATGGATTTAATGTTAGGTGTAATTTAGTTTTGTGTATATGAGCTTTAAAAAATTTATATATTTTGGTTGGTTACGGTTTTTAAACTTTGTATGTCCATACATACTCGTACATACATAGTTGAGCTTTACGATTCTTCTACGGTTCTATGTTATACTATTTTTGTCGAGAAATAATTATTCGAGAAAATATAACGAAAACTCTATATATAGTTGATAATTTGGTTTGGAACTAAAGTTTGAACCGAGCTTTTCCTCGTTCTATTCGACCAAATGAAATTAAACAGTTATTTTGAAACAAACAGAAAAACTTTATAGGAAATAATTGGGATTGTATATTATATACGAACTAACTTATTCTCTATGGAATGATAAATTTTCATAAAATTCAAACTAAAATTATATATATGTACAGTCTAGATTTTAATTGAACTCAATTTTTGTGCCCCAAAAGTAATTTATATATAGTATAGGGTTGGGTCCAAAATACGAATTGTTTTTATGTAAGATTTGAGCTATTTAAATAGCCTTATTACTCAAGTCAAAGCTTAAACTGAAGCGTTCAATCATATATTTATTCTATGACCACTACTTGTTGAGAGCGAGAGTCAGGAAGGATAGAAGAATTTGTCCAATACAAGATGAATGTCTGATATATGAATAAAACGAATTAAAGCTTTTTTAAGCCGAATCCACGGTTTTCCCTCACCACTCAGGCTCATTTTGACATGCCCTCGCAAAAGTACACTTTCAGTCCCGAAATACATTTTTTCTTTGAATAAAACCTAAGATATCTGATATTCTAGAGTCGTCAGTTGATCCTCAAAAAGGAACAGTGGTTCACAGTTTTGCAGCCTATGGGAAGAGTATCAAGGAAAGGAGCCGAATTTTTCTTTGGAACGGTTACTATTCAGGAGACTCGCATAGAACATCTATAATAATTCAAGAAAAACTTGGGTCTTTAAGTTAATAACGTCACTCCTAAAGTGGATCTTGGCCCCAAAAAGTGAAAGCTACACTATATTTAGTTGGTACATTGATATCCACGCGACTATAAGTATATATTGAGTAAATGATAACTTCATTCAGCCTGTGATGAAAAGATATGGGAGTCAATCGTCTTGAAAGCAGCCCGGCTGTCAGAAAATATACAAACACGACGGTCTCTACAGTACATCTTTTAAAATTTTAAAACAATAGCGTATCTGCCATGAGAAATCGATAGTCTCACATCAGGATTTAGCATGTATTACCCGGCACCAACCAGACTACATCGCATACTGATCCACCAGTATTGATCATAGTACAAGAGCGGTAGACTGAGCTGTTGTATAAAGTATTATTTGTGCGTTTTGATAATTATGACACCTATAGTACTTTCTGGCAAAAGTGTCCGAGGGCATTTGTTCAGTTATGCGCCAACCCATCTTTATCATTGACATATCGGCGAGAGGTTGTATGTGTATAACACCTTGTATAAACAGCCAACTCAAGAGCTGCAGTAGGTCTGATGTGCATATAATTCCCATAATATCCAGACAAACGTGTTTTTGAAATTGGTGTGAGGGTTCTCTCCAATGAAATTTTCCCAAATCTCAATTAACAACCTCAAGGATAAATAAACATCTTCAAGATATGTAAGAGTACTGTTAAACAAACTTGTCGATATAGAATAACTTTTATTTAATATTCACGCTGAAATCTTAAGGTTGCAATAACAAAGAGCGAAATTCGATTGTTATTTGTTCAACGAGTGTGTTAATAATAAATAACCATTAGATGAGGCTTTATACCGTTACGAGTTTCTCCAGGTTCATATTTGTATTATTCACGGTTGCATTCTCGATCTTTACATTTTGCATTTTGAGATATCTCCATGCGACATTGTATTAGTGTCGCTTTTATTGGTGCATTAGAACCACCTTCCACTCGACCATAGGCTTCAGTTTCAGTTGAACCAAATCCTAGTTTTCAAGTTAGAAATCAGGTTTGACTTGGTAAAAAGTTATTATACAAACAAATTGTTTCTGCAGATATCAACAGTTATTTCCATAACGTTTTGTTCTTTGCTTCGCTATTGTGTGGGATGTGAAATTATAGGCCTACTTGGTGATGACGTAGCTACAATGGATCTTTTCGTACTAGACATGGAGGGCAAATTTTTAATTTTTAGTGAAGTGAAAAGACGGATGAATTCGAAACGAAAAAGCTTTTCCTGCTAAAGGAGGACAGTTAATCGAATTTGCAGACATAAAAAGATTGAATGCAAGAAAGCTGAAAAAACCGCATAGTTTGTTTTTAAAAGATGATGGAAACCTAATACGTTGTGACATGTTCCTACATATATGGCGTAATTAATAAACTTTATTGTCATGTAAAAATTGATGGAGACGTATAAATTGATAGTGGTCTTCATTCTCTACATAGTCGACATCTCCATTAATGTCGACTATTTAGAGAATGATGACCACTATCAATGACAACTTATAATCGTTCTGTCGATTTTTCAGAATGCATGCGTTCCATGCGTTCTACAACGAATGTACATTTACTGAATTTTTTGAACTATAAAGCTTTTATCTGGTATTCTTCAGGTCACCTACCATGGACCTTTTTTTTAATTCTATTCGTCAAAGCTGCTATGTAAATTAGCTTAAAAATTTATTAAAACAATATTCATAAACAATTGAGTGGTTATCATTTTGACACTATCACCATAAGTAGGTCATGGTTTACTGCTGAGTGTTATTGAACCATGGTACGTTCGTATGCAAAATATAGGCTTTTACATGGGCCGGACCCGGTTCTCTTGTTTATTTGTAAATTTAATTATTTCACTGCTATTGGATGGATTTAAGACTGCTGTGAAGTTTCTTTAATGGTTTAGATGTAAAAATTGAAATTGCTCAGTTTTATGGACTATATATTGTTGGCAATGAATAGAAAAAATTATTTGGCAAGAAAACTTTCAATTTATTTATTATTCTCCAAACAGGAAGCGTATATGCAATATATATAGATTAATTCAAAGGTCATATAAAGAGTCTCTGTAATTAAAGACTGTTAAATGAGAATGTTTGTTTGTTTGTTTCTAATCTTTCCAATCTGTTTTGCGACTCAAGGAATTTCCTACTCTTTCTCGATTCGTTTATTTACGATCTATCTTATGTCATTATAGCCAAATCGAGGATGTACGCCGATTAACATAGAACCATCTATGGGCATTGCGTAGCTCCTTGCCAGCCTATAATAATGACCATGGTGGTTGGCTCCGATGTAAATAGATGTATTTGTTCAGATGAATGACGATTATGGTGCAAAACCTTTTTTGCATCCTGCCTGTCTATACAGATTTGAACCCGGAACTCTCAGCTCCCTTATGAAATTTCATTCCAAGCATCTTATTATAAGGAGGATCTTATTGAAGCCATCATGCAATTAGTGTCTCAAATTGTATGCCGCCTTCAAAAACCTTACAATCTAATCATATCAAAACATGTTCCATATGATGATTAAATCTGGAGGGTATGGTGGCCGCGTATTGAAAACTCCAACCAAACAGTTCATAGATTTTCGGAAAAGCCGATGATGTTGGAAATGCCTTGGTTTTGATACTTGGGAAAATCAAATCCAATGCTTCATTACTACTGTGCTACTCACGAAACACTACTTCTTCCTTTCACGGAAAAAGTATAGTTCACTCGGCGTACAGTACTTTTGGACTCCAGTTTTATGTTTGATTTAAGCAACTAATTAGATACTTCACGAAGAATTGCGTATGATTCCACCGGGTTTATATGCAAAGGCTTGTTGATTATCTTCACTTCTAATAACAATTCTGTTTATTAACGTATTTTTATTAACTTATCAACCAAAAGTGAGTTTCTTTGCTGATTAAAATTTAATTTGGAAAATCAACATCAATATGCCCATTGGCCGAATTGATGGCATGTGAAATGGCCAGATGATCTTAACTTCTAACATTTCAATGTCGAATAGATTGATTTTAGTCTTTCTCTATGATCCACTGTACAACATGTCTCGCTTGTTTGCTACACAGTGTTCGACGTCTTACTGGACGTCTTACGTGCGAATACGTTACATTGTTAACCGAACTAACCGCTTTGATAAATTCGATTATGATGACCGAAAATAGAACGTAATACACGAGAGGTTTGTTAAACTGAACCATTATTTTGATAAAACATTTTGATAAAACAGTGTTACCAACTGAAATGAACCTCTAACAAAATTGTAATCGTTTTTCTTTTTCTATTGACAATTTTAAAAGTTGAGATTTTTTACAGTCGTGGCCTGTCAATACAGCGATCAATCCATATTAAGTCGCTTAACTTCCGACAAGCTTTGATCAATTTGGAAGGGGTACCATATTTCACATAGGTTAGGATATTATAATTAAATTTTGATCAGCGTCTGAGGCATAAATAATCTGAATAACAACCGTATAGAGAGTCGTTCAATATATATGTTCTGATTGTGCCATATCCATATACTTTCGACCGGTAACTAGTTTGAAGTTAGTCATAACCAGATGAACCATACTATATACAAACTTAAAATAAAGCACAGTGTTGATATATAAATATGTAAGTTGTGCTTACCCAAAAGTATACATAAAAACCGTTATCTAAACAATTTTCGAGTTGACATAAACTGTCACACAAATGAAATTGAAAAAGTTTGTGTATATATGGTATGTACGGTTCGAAAATTAGTTTTTAAAATTTTTTATTTGTTTTTCATGTGCTTTATTACAGCAGCATACATATTTCAGTAAATCATGAAACTTATTTTTTCCACTGTGGAAAATACATTTCCCTATTGCGTTGGAAACTTTATTTTTAAATTTATATACATATATGTGTACATGTATATATACTGTATATAATGTGTTTGTGTACTTGAGATGCTCGTGTAGGAGAATGACGAAAGATGTTCGGAACAATTCTGTTTTCATCTCAGCTGTCAACAAATATCATATATTGATATATACTGTACAGGCGTTCGGAAAATCTAAAATCAATATTATGATGATTCTAATATGTTATATAAAGTTTGATGTGAAGGAGATATAATATACTGACAGTTTTTGATAATACCAGAATTAATGCCTCATCATGTTTCGGATTTTATCGATATTTGACCCATTGTGTATATAGATTTTTATTTTAAAACGTATTGGGCATTGTATCCCCTTGAATATTTTGGATAACTATTTCCAAAAAATAACAGAATGAAATATGTGAATAGGAGTATAAACAGTGGTAGACCGAGAGATAGGAATGGTTTGAAATATCAATTAGTTGATTAATTAATCAAATATATATAAAAAATATTATAAAATTGATTAATGAAACCATTTTTACCACAGAATTCGGACTATTTGGTTTTAACAAATCCATTATAGGTGATTACAGCAAGGAATGAAGTTTTATATCGTGGTAAATCATTGAACTACGTACAATCAGCATATTTGATTTGGTTTAGAGTATTTTGGTGGACCAGTATGTTCCATATATATGGACAAACAAAATGTTACTGCATGCATCGGTTATTTATGGTTAAAATCATAAAAATAAAAGTCTTAACAAAAATGTTCGTTCACATAAAAGCTTGGTCGCCCACTCATGCTATTACCATAACACATCACGTTATAATGGAAAATTATAATTTTTTTTCTACATAAATCAATATATTTGCTCTTATGGTAAATTGATTTTTGAGCTTTTTTGCCTTTCCTCGGTATATAGGTCGTATAGGGCTTTTCTCGTTACGTCGTATATATTTTATAGGCTACGTGTGTGTGTGTAAGTATATGTGTATATTTTGTACATAAAATAAAATAAAAAATTACAAAAATTTACATAAAAAGGATTCAGGCCAATTATTTATTTATTTAGTTCTATGTTTGCCCCCCAAAAATAAAGTTCCATGTACAATGAATATAACAAGGAAAGTCAATAGTCCTTATATTTTAGGGAAAGTGATATAATTATCACAAATTCGATACAGAAATAACAAAAAAAAACCACAAAAATATAATATCAAATTATAACATTCGTCTTTGGTTGGGAGGGAAATAAATTGCAATATATCACTTGGCATCTTCCCCGAATAAAGAATAACAGGAAAGGTAAATATGTATATATGAAAGCTCCATCTAAATTTTTCTCATTCAGACACACTCGACCAGACAAAGACACAAATGTATACGAAAATTACGAAATACATCAATTAGGGGTTGGAAAATCTTAGTTAATTTACTGGTCAGGATACATAATTAGATTTATTTTTATATTCTGTTTGTAACCGGTTATTTTTCTTCCGTTTTCCGTTTTTTTTCTTTCGATTTTACGATTTCATCTCAATGGGTTTGTATTCGAGAAGCTCGTATTTGTTGTTGTTTTTTGGAGCAAAAATTGTCTGTGGAACATATTAAGTAGGTATAGGCGAATAGAGAACTGACTAATAGTAAATTTGTGGGAAAATACTGTTTCGTTTTGGAATTTTAAATAATTCTAGGTGGATTTAAGTTAAAATAAAACAATGAGATTATATGTTTGTAGGACATCGAGATGGCTTATATTTGGTTGAAAATGATGGATTCCAAACTTTGTTAACGTCTTAACAAATATGCGCTTTCAATATGAATTACCAGAATTTTATAAGCAAAGCAAAATCAATTGAACTCGATTAATAAAAAAAAACAGAGGTTTGGAAAATAATGTTAAACGTTTAAGTTTACCGATTTAACTTATTTAGTTTTGATATAATTTGTCTATGAAACCCACCACGATTAACCTTACCACTTTAAATCCGGTTAGTCATAAACAGATGAACCATATACGATATACCACTTTAAATCGAATCATCTAGATTCTACCAATTGGAAGAGCTTGCTTCATATCGTGGCAGTTGGAAACGCTGTTGAACGATCCCATAATTATATTTTTTTTTTATTAAATAATTTTCAACTATTTCTCATTTTAAAGCGCTTAAATTTATTTACTTGTACTCGTATCTCTGATCATTCAAAGAGGCAAAAGATTATGCAATCTATAACTGAAATATATACAACCTCTTTTTGAAATATTTTAATTTAATTATGGTTAATTGAACATTTGAAAAATACACCTTCTAAGAAAGTTACTACTTCCACTTCATATAAGAACAGTCATGAAGTTAACAAGAAAAATTATAAACCTATAGTGATTCTGAACTACTTTATGGTTTGATTCTCTATCAAATTTCGGATTAAACATGCAATACTAAACAAATCAAACACATAAATATATACACACCAATCCGACTATGAGTTCTGTGAAATACCATTTAATTCTCTCGATAAAGTGGATAGACTATATTGTCGATCTAGATTGTCGAATTGTTCATTTAATTCATTTATCTCTCTATATAAACTTTATTAATTTCATTCATTATACTCTACTTATAGATTCCTTGCATTTCAAACAATTAGATATGTAATATAATGGGATATTGTGGGCATCCCAAAACTACATTCTCCATACTGTTATACGACACACAATTTTTGCACATTTAATCGATTTCATAACCTGATTTATTTTCTCGATTTTCCTCTACATTTGTTTATCCCCTATACGTCCTAAAAGAAAGAAATTCTGAAAAGATAACCACAATGTACCCTTTATTGCTAAGATGTCTGCTCCTACTTTTCCTTTGAATTGTCTATCAAACGGTTAGATATATATCCTTCACATACATATATCGACGTTTTCGAAAATTACATCTCCGTTAGATATCGGCTCTTTCGAAACATTCCCATACTATACTTATCAATATCCAATTTATTATGAAATAAGTGCCTAGGATGAGATTGATGTGTTGAGATCATTTATACTTTGGTTAGTAGTCAATTTAATTTTTTCACCTGTGTCATTACATTTATTTGAGACGTGCCTCGTATAAAATATATTGTTAGCTATAGTTTACTTCCTTAGGGTAGTCTAACCCTCGCCACTCCCTCCAATCTAAATCCAATACCATAAAATATTATCCGTAATGAATTTTTTGTAGTTCCCACGAAAGTCATAAACCAGCTACATGCAAAAAACCCGCAACTATATCTGCATATTATCATTTTTGCCACGTACACAAGCATTTCCACAACTTAGTGACACTAAATTCATAATTCAAATATTGTTGACGATATCATAAGTTTCAGTCCTGGGTCTGTAATACTCGTACCATCTACATGCTCTATTCTAGCCACCTATCATTCAACGATGAAAAGATATCAACCAGTTGAATCAAATAGGAGTCCATTGAGTCAGATCAATCAACCGTTGATCAAAGTTGTTAAAGCAACACCAAATTCTCACAAATATCATCTTAGAAATTATAAGCTCGTCACACTTTTCTGAAATGGTTCTTCCATTCCACTATTACCGCCGCTGCCTGGTTTAAAAATAAATATGTACAATTCACACTCAAGTGATCTTATTTATTAATTTCCAGCAAAACTCAAGGACAATATTGTCCTAGTAGATCAAATATCTTTCTCTCATTTTCTACTCAACCTGGTTCAAATGTTATATCAATGGGAGTGAACACAAGGTTTTAAAGTAACAGGGATTTATTCCTAAATTATCACCCGATATGCCCAAAGATCCAGTTTTGATAACAAATATGGGCTTTTCGGTAAATCGTATATCCATTGGCCATGAATCATGAGACAATAGAAGTTCCGAGTCGACAAGTTCATCGTCATGCCGTTCCTCAATACACGGTACTTTCGACTTTAAAAAATGGTTTCCTTTGTCGCAATTACGTGGTCATACGACTTTATTTTGAATACGGTATGTTACAGTGATAGGCATGGGAGTTATTCGTGAACTCAAGGTGGCATTGATTGACAGTTAAGACACTGAATCAAACACCTGCGTTAAAAGCGTAGATTCTCATCAAATTAAGTGTATGGCACATAAGTATGCATATAAAAGTGATCGTTACCAATATTGTATCTCACCAGAAATATGCGACTGAACTAATTTGATGGCATTAATAAATGTAATTCCTCTTAGCAAGCTTTTTAGTAACTGACATCTCATGTAACCCTTCTATATATATCATCCTAACAAATAACGGTCATGACCAGGACCCAATGGTGTGTCTCTCTGATCCACTTTAGCTTTGATGTATACTGCTATAAGGTGCATTGTATGAAGTAACTTTTACGAACACCAGTTTCTCAACGGTATGAATTGAAGACGAGACCGCATATAATACAAAATGTCGAAACCCAGATTTAAAATATTTGACATTCAATGACATAAATTGATAAACAAATACCTCATTCGCAGGTTCAGTCAAATAAAATCAGAACTTATGTAGATTTATTCAAAATTAAGTCTAAATAAAATATATTTCTGCATGTGTTCCGTTTTGAATTTCTACGTACTCATTGTCGTATAATTTATCTTAATTTTTATACCTTGATGAATCTTTTCATTCGCTTGTTTCTGCGTATCTTATTTATTCTTGAAATGAAATATAAAAAAAATAGATTTTCTATTCGTTATATGATTTAAATTGAATATGTTTATACTAATTCTGATATTTCTCGCATAAATAATTCATAAGATGAGTCAAGCTACCAATCAAATATATAAATACATGTGTATTTTTATAAGAAATACGCACACTATAGTCGAGCAACATAAGTTTATTTATTAAGATTTCGTTTATTCTTTACTAAAAAACAAATCGGTATAGAGCTGTTTTGATATAAGGACCAAAGACTGATATCTCAACTCTCATCTTTCTTCATTTAAATATTGTTGATTGTCAAACTATATATGCGATTAATAAATCGATTCATTTCACCAACAAAAAAAGGTGAAGTTTGCGTAACACACTATATACGAAACGAAAAAGCTTCTCTGTGTATATACAAAAACGAAAATGGCAATCAACTGTCAATCAATGAATTAATTCCAAAAATTGATTTTAAACACTTTGTGACAGATACGATGTCGAGATTAGTGATAATTTTTCAATTGATTCGAAAGATAATAGATTGACTGAATTTTCTTCCTCAAGATTGGATTATTGTTGAAATATATTTTATTGATGACAATAACTAAGACGAAACAGATTGTTTATATATATAAAGGTCGGACGGATGGTTAACAGATGATTTAAATTGTTTTATTGATTTTATTTAACCGTACCACCTTTTTTCCACGATATAGTGTCACTCCATTAATGGATCGAAAATTAAAGTATCATTTTGGAATGTAAAAGCTTTAATTTTGATCCAAAGCCGAAATTTTTATTTTCGGTTTTGTGGTGTTTATTATATCGTGTGACTTCGAGACAAACCACTCACGAACAACGAGATACATATATATCTAATAGCTACATACCAAGGAAGCATTGTTAAAAGCTCGGGTCATATAAATTTAGAACCCAACAGACTATATCATTGACGCATCCATATCATGCTGTGCTGGTTCCACAAATGGTTTCCACTTTTCCCCGGGGTTATACACAACGCTTTATTTAGGTAACGCCTGGATGGTACAACGGACTGTTATCTTTCGCACAGTTTCAGTAAGTTTTTCATTTGCAGTACCTTAACAGTTAATGAATATGTCCATGGCAACCTCAACATTGTAGTTCCAGAAGGTTTAATCTACTAGTTGGGTGAGATAAGCATTCAAAGCATGTAAAGACTTTGCTTTACCTTATTTGCATGTGAGTTTCGTCGTAAGTCAGATTAAAGGTTCACATTCAGCCGTAGGACCAGCTGTAGATATGATATTCAAAATTTTCGTGGCTCATTATCAATATAGAGGACATTCGCTCCTCGACTCATATTATTGCGAATTCCAAATTAAACTTCTTACTTTCTTTAAAAAATTGTATGTGATCTATATCATAAATGGTCCCTTTCAGTTAGATAAGTGCTCGGCTTAACTATTTTTTTAACTATGTCGCTCAGGCTCTGTTGGCTTATTAAAATATCCTTTTTCACCAAAGCTTTTACCAATTTATAGGAACTGGATCATGTCTCAGCCCATTCAATTTGCGCGGACGGGGAGGAAGAAACCGCTGAGTACTGTTTGTGCTTTGTTCTTTATACTCTTCCCATAGACTGCACTATTTCGGCTCACAATTCCTATTTGAGGACCAATTGACGACCTTGAGGATACTGGATTTTTTGAACGTCATTAGAAGAACAAATAGATTCCGGGACTAAGAGTGTACGCCTGGGAAGGAGGTCCCAATGAGTCAATTGAGCCTGGGTTACTGGGAAAAAAAATCAATCGGCGTCCGGTAAACTTTACTTCTGTATCTAGCTTGCCTCTAGATCCTTATGCGCTATTTCTAATACATAGTTGAACTCGTTTTTTTTCAGTTCGCTCATAATTTATTGTTTACTAATTTTTCCAGATAATCTAACTTGATATATCACTTGGTACGACCTACGACTCTCTTTCGGCTGGTGTCTAAGTTATTGACCACTTACAGGCGTAAATCGAAAACTTAAAGAACAGAGATAAGTAAAACAACACATTTTAAAATACATTTTATAAACTATAAAGTTTGGGATAATCTTCTATGTATTCCTGTAGAATGGAAACAATGATATGTCATGCTAATTCTTATGCAGAAAATAAATTCAGCGAAGAAGCTTTCATCCTCGATAATATGCAAACGGTACCCATTATCCATGATCCACTTATAACAAAACCAAAGTTGTTGTGTAGACGAAGTATTGAGAGTCAGCAGAAGAGTTGGTCAGACGATGAATCGGAAAAAATGAACAGTGCTTTTTCTCCACTGAAAGGTCATTGAGTTTTAAATCTCTTTAATATATTTAAAGGACATCCGTGTTGTTCTTTCTTGAGATTCCAATATAGTTCGCGTTATATTTCAAGAAAACTTTACTATAGATAGTAGAAATTTTCTAACGGTGAAGTGAAGAAATTAGATACAATTCGACACTCATTGAGATGGGCTAAAATGTAGATTTATTTCAGAAAAGATGACGTCTTTTAACAAAAGGTTGATGCAGTTGAAAAGTACCGGGTTCAAATCTCAATGCGAACCGTATGCAAAGGAAATTTTTTTCCATCTGATTACAATCGAAGGTGTTGATAAATGCATTTATGATTAGTAATGAAGTAAATATATAGTAGAGCGTTAATAAATGAACCACGACGTTGTTACGACTACCTTAAGCCGCAAAGAATATTGCAACACAAAGCTTTTTACCGTTTCGAGTTGTAATATCCTCTTCGAATAGTAATATAAAATAATACCAATTTGTTTAATGTATACTGACTGATTTATGAGATGGCTAACAATGTATCCAGAATATTCAATATCCGTTGATTTTATTCAATTCGAAACATGTTACATATTATAATTTGCTTGGGAAGGTATTGAAATGCATGCTGTTCCAATATCTCAATATAACCTAATTTTATATCTGGGTGAAAATTGGAATTTTCAATAAACACACCCAACATAATTAGTCTGGTATTGTATAATTAATTAAATTATGTAACCTTTTTTGAAATGCATAATATCTCCGTTGGTGATGCAAATTGTAAATTAGCAAAACCTAGATTTTATAAAAATCATGTACACCGATATACCGCAGATTATTAATTAAAATATGAAATCAATTATCACCATACATATACCCAACGTTAATACGATCACAGTTTACATGATAACATATAATACATAATTTCTAATATAAACAGCAGCATAAAACAAAAAATATTTTAAATGGTTAAAATGAAGATGAAAATATCTAGAATTTTTTTTTAATGTTCTCTGATATTCATTAAAATATGTATGTAATGTATATAATATGTTTCAACTATATATCTACATATAGCTGATTTAAATTTAATTAAAATATGTATTCATGGAACGTTTTTATGAACATACCATACATATATATATAGAGCATAAGTGCATGTTGGTACTTCTCGATGTATATTACACATATATATGTTGAATGAATATAAGCTTTTACATACAAATGAGTTAAGCTCGAGCGTTTTCTCTCAACATAATTTTAAATATTTAAATCATGCTTCTCACAAAAAGTATTATATATTATATCATTTAAAGATTAAACGACGTGCAAGAATTAATGATGCCTTTTGTGCGCTGCGGCAAAACTCAATGAGTATAATATATATATATATATATATATATATATATATATATATATATATATATATATATATATATATATATATAAATATATATATATATATATATATATATATATATATATATATATATATATATGTATATATATATATATATATATATATATATATATATATATATATATATTTATATATATATATATATATATATATATATATATATATATATATATATATATATATATATATATATGTATATATATATATATATATATATATATATATATATATATATATATATGTGTGTATATATATATATATATATAAATATATATATATATATATATATATATATATATATATATATATATATATATATATATATATATATATATGTAATGGGGTGGTTTCATATTGCACACTTAACCGTAGATACCATAACTGATCGAAGCCAATATATAGTTCATATTCATGTCGATGACTAAACCACCGAACAATTAGAGACAATATCAATGTTTTGCCATTTTGCTTCCTTACTTATAGGAACAAGCTTATTGAGAACCGAATAGCGTGTAAAAAGTAACATTTTTAATAGATACTAGGTATAGAACAAAAACTAAGTCTACGTCTATTTAAACGAAAATCCGTTCATGACCAATTCAGTAAAGGAAGTAATAAAGGAAGTATATACTTATTTTCTCTTCTCTTATATTCTCATTCTTGCTAATCTCAAACTAATTGATGGCATAATCGGTAACGATAGTTTAAAAGAACTCAATGCCTCCAATATATGCAAAGTAAATATTTATTCCTATATCAGCATTCTATTAAAACAACAAATATCGGACACCGTGAACAATATTTACCCCTACACGAAAGTGAAAAGAGTAATTTGGACTAATAACATGGAACTAGTTTACTTAATTCCCTCTCCATACTCTGGTTGTTTCAAAAAGGAGGAAAACAAACAAATCCATCAGCTTTGGCAGAAAAAGTCATTAGGACAAACTAAATAACATTTTGATTCTCCAGTTTAGGCCGAACCTAAAATAAAAGACTATATTTACCATAGGATGGTTATGAATTACCGAAAATCTCTGAGATATTCAATTCCAGAAATAAATTAAATCTTAATCTTAATGATTTTGAATGTGCAAACCTATAAATTGAACTAAATGCGAGATGAAGTTGAGCTTTGTTATTACCAAAGAGAGGAGCTTTGTTATTTCCAAAAACTCAATCATAACTAACAAGAACACAATTAAGAATATAAAGGCAAAACAATCAAGGATTAGGTCAAACTCGCCAAATCCTTAACTTTGCTCTTGTGACGGGGAAGATATAGATATCAAAACGGCCATAAGAGCTAGAAACAAGTGAATTTTAGTGATGACCAATTTTGTGCCTTCAATAAAATAAAACAAAAATCTTATTTCAAACGAGGTCATTGTTCTCTAAATTCAATAAACTGAAAGTGATGCATGCACCTTTACACTACGTGCAAAAGTGTTGCAAACTGGACGAAAATTATGCGGAAAATGAAATAGAAATGCTGGCCATTATTTGGTCAAAAATGAATGTACAATTAATTCCCAGAAATAATAAATATAGGTCACAAAGTTTCATAAAAGATAAAAACATTTTTAAGAGATATTTAAGCCCGAACAAAATAAATAGCCTAAGCACAAACGAGAAACATGAGAATAATTGAAGAATTGTATCCAATACACTTTCGAAATTTCAAAAAATGCGTTTCTCGTAGAATAGAAATGGACATCATAAGTGTAAGGAAAGAAGACAGAATATTAAAAGCCCATCTGCGTGTCATCACAAATGCCAAAGAGAATAGTGTTCAAATAATCGATTATTTCTACATCTTTAACATGATGAGAAAAAAATGAAGGTTTTGGTCAAACAGTGTACTACTGGTATAGAGTAAAATTGATCGAAATCCAAATAAATCTAGTTACTACTACTCCCATTCCTAACTATCCGAGATATACTATTCACATGTTTCTTTTTATCTAATTATCTTATTTTCTTTTATTGTTAGCTTCATTTAGTTCAAGTACAATCACATACATTGCTGGAAAATTCATCAAAAATTAAAGTAATCAAAGTTACTCCCTAGGGGTGCGACCTGGGCGATTCCACTCAATTGGGTGATTTTGTCTTTTCAGAAATGGAGCTGTCCAAAACGTAGAATTGCTCGTTAGAGTAGACAGTATGCAATTAACATTCGACAACAACAGGACTGAAGATCACCCATTCTCTCTTAGACTTAAAACATGACTTTAAACAACGACGGACGTTTTTGAGTCTTACAACTCATAGAAATAAAACAAGAATTGAAAGAAAGTTTCTGTGAATTTGTAAACAAGATATAATTTATGCCATCTTTATACATAAGTTGCTCAAAAGCCGACCATCCTCATGAAACTATACCAATCTAATCCACGTTATAACTATAAGCGAAATAGTGGAACTGTTACTCAAACAATATATATGGAAACATTTACTTATACATTAGAAATGAAACATATATATAGCAGTTAAGCAGAATATATCTGATAGTCATTCCACAGAATCTGTATAAACGCGGTGTCTTCGTTTCTAAAAAAAGTAAATCAACCAAGTACATCTACCTATATTGCCAAAGCCTGATGAGTGTATAACACCTAACAGAAGCACTCGTGGCAATTGTTGGAAGTAGTTTACGAAATTAAAGTTTGTCCAGCTAAATCTCCCAGTCTAATTTAATTTGTAAACCAAACTTCATGTTGATCACAGATTGAAGAATCAATTCGAAATAATGGTTGCACATCCAAAATTTAGTAAGTAGATGCCAAGTATAACTTATTATTTACTTATATGCATAAGTGGATCGGTTTCATTGATTCCCTGGTGTTAACTCCTTGATGCTGAATTAAAGAATATGTTAGTTAAGTTCAAATCCAAACCGGAATTGAGCAATGCACGAGTTATAATTGAACGGCCATGTCTATCATGAATATCAACCAATGATCTAGCAAGAAAAATGTTTTTTGGAGCAGATAAACTCACCAAAGTTGTGAGATTTTAACTCTTGGTATTCCACAGTTGTCTTCTGTTGTAAAATTTTTTTTGGTTGTAGGGTTAATTAAGTCAACCTGTTAGAAACCTGGGTGAGATTCAAGCCTGGTAACTTACACTCCAAATTAAACAGATTAGCCATTATCTCATTTGTTCGATGATGTTATTTAAAATATTTATCTAGAAGAGATATATTAGTTTGGTTAGAGGTTTGCACATCATCGTCTGATCTTAATTGGTGGCTTATGCGTTTAAATACTTTTGTCTATAAGAACTGGGATATTTACAATTGGTACATTCACGATAATTTTTCAACTTACTAACGACGAGGGTACGAATATAAGCTTATTTCACATAGACAATTCTCCAGAAATAAGTAAGGGCAATACTGATATATATATATATATATATATATATATATATATATATATATATATATATATATATATATATATATATATATATATATACATATATATATATATATATATATATATATATATATATATATATATATATATATATATATATATATAAATATATAATATATGTATGTATATATATATATATATATATATATATATATATATATCTATATAAATATATATATATATATATATATATATATATATATATATATATATATATATATAAATAAATATATATATATATATATATATATATATATATATATATATACAGGTGATTACACAGTTAATCTAATGTAAAATAGTTTCGTCACATATTTATATAATCAGCAAATATATATGTAATCTAGGATATTAAATCCCCAATCAAAAAATAGAAGAACATAACTCAAACCTGACCTATTTGAATAAATAATTTGAACACTGAAACTAAAAATACATAAAAATGACATATACGACAACATAATGTATACTTAACTCTTGATATTGCGGTGTGTATGGTATATATCATATAGAGTTTCATATAGAACATTACTTCTATATATATTATTCCTTATTTTGTAATCATACATAAAACAATAAAAATTTATGTGAATAATTTGAAAAACATCCATCATATCATATACAGAGCTTGTACATGGTGGTGTTTACGTAACGTATATATATGCACATATGTATTTGTATTATAAAATACACACACAGACACAGTCTTTTCATATCTTAAAGAACCAAATAACATTTCTAATATACAATTCACTTCCTTGAATATATGAATTTTTATGTTGTCTTATATATTATATTTCGTCCTATATATATATATATATATATATATATATATATATATAAATATAAAAATATATATATATATATATAAACGTACTGGGGTATCATATATACGTATAACCACGATAGACATATACGAATTAAAATTGAGTTCATGAAAAAAACGTATAGATATATGTATGTATAGTAATGTGTACCAGTATGTCTATGTGAAAACAAAACTAGAGAAAAATGTTGAAAGAAAATGGGAAATGAAAGCTATAATTTCACATGTCAACCATAAATTCAATCATAAAGCAATTTTTTTTCGTTTTTCCTTATTCTTGTTGTTGTCGTTATTGTGTTGTGCTTCATATGATATTCCCTTCGTACCAAAAGCATATTACAAACATACACACCGAAATACTATATCTTTCGTCACTTAATCATTTTACTGCTCTATCTCCCATTTCTAAACATCCCCATACACACACACCACACACACATAAACACACATGTAGACACACACACAAACATAGTGTAATTTTTTCTCGTTGCTTCAAGGCTTTTATCAATAATAATTTTCTTATTTTCTTCATTGTTTGTTTTCACTCGGCTTACACATCTACATGTATGTACGTATGTATATGTATGGTATATCTAAACAATCTCTAACCAAGATGAAAAACTGTTCTATTTATATTTTAATGTATTTCCTGCTAAAATCCCTATACACATACTTTCTATGTGTAAAAACGACGAACGACATACATCCAATGTTTTGATTACCATTAAAGCAATGAGCTGGAATTTATATTTTCCAATTTTTATTTTTTTAATTTTACTCCGTTTTTTGTATTTTGATGATAGCTAGTCCTATTACAGACAGCTCCGTGGAAAAATTAAGATGCAATTTACGATATCATTTTTTTATATTATTATAACGCTTAAAGAATGTAGAATATAATACAAATTCTGTTAGGGTTGAATACAATTTGAATATCATAATAACTTATCGATATTTATGAATAACGAACTATATATAATATATAAATATAAATATATATATATATATATATATATATATATATATATATATATATATATATATATATATATATATATATATATATATATATATATATATATATATATATATATATATATATATATATATATATATATATATATATATATATATACATTGGCATTCCCAAAAGTCAATCCCAATTCATGGGCCGATCCATCTTCCATGTTAGTAATAAAAGGCTGACATGCTGCCAGAGATGCTGCTCTGCAATGTGCATTTGATTCTAAGTTTACCTTAAATCTAAGATTTATAGCCGTACGTCCTTTGTAATGGCTTAAAGGAAGACGTCAATAGGCGAACCACAAATGTCGTGCCATACACTTCATAATTTCATTTTGGCCCTAATTTAGTAAAAATAAACTCAGACTTTGGAAACGAATTTAGAACCATCAGGTTCAATTAACGGCTCAATAATTTGAAATATTACCATGTCAGGCAACCATTCTGAAAAAAATGCCAAAAACAGCAAAACCATTTATCAGAAGGGATAACACGATCTGGAGATTTAACTTCTATTTTTTCGATTCCTTTATCATTCATGATATACCATAGCTAACAGCATCCCAAAAATATCTCAAAGCATAATGAGAAGATTCAGAAAACCTATATCATTCGTTGATCCATATATGATGATTCACAAGCAAAATGATGACACTAAAAATTTGTGGACGAAAGATTCGGCAAACGATAATCTTTCAACGTTGATTGAATTTACTGATTAAACCTATAATCCATAAAACTTCCCAACAATCTTTCACAATTATATTCAAATCATCTAGAACTCAATATAAGAGAGCTTTGAGCTATCACGAATGGTTACCACGAATGGAAAAAGTTTTCAGCTTCTTTCTTTGAACTACTACGAATGGTTACAAAAAGAATTCAATAAAATTCCACCATGGCACACCAATGATCTTCGTTGTTAGCTGATCCTTATAATTGTATAGAAACGGGGATTGTTGGAAGTACCATACTTATCGAAATAAAAATTGAAACGAACAACAACCTGATTCGGCAAAATACGCTACTGGAACAGATAGTGATAGATAAAGCAAATGAAGGTCAACCAACACATAACATAGTCAGTTTGAATAATGCAGAGACTAGCTGAGAAAGTTTATTGGGGTATACAGTCTCCAAATTGAAGGAAGATCGGAGTGAATTCCTCGGTGTGCAGTGTGAACAGAAGAATTGTTTCACGAATAAGAAAAGTAAAAGATTTCAAAAGGAGTGGCCACAGATACAATGCTTGATACTAGATAAGATTTTGAAGGAAGTGTGTTCTTTCATTAGAAATAAAATCTTTAAAGAAATAGACTCAGCAGTAATAAAGACAGATCTCTTTATATGAATATGGCAATCTTTCCAGACTGGTACGATACAATCATGGTCGTAGAGAACGTAATCTCAGTAGATTATATTATATAATTATAGGATAGGCACTTCTATGAAAGGCCATAATACCAAATAAAATTACTGTAAAAATTATTTAGCAGAATTTGCAGCTACAGCAGAGATTTTGCTCGACTAATGTTTTCATGAGAATAAAGAACAAAAGGGAAGATGGTGCATATACTTATAGTTAAGCGTCGTACCCAAAAAACAACTTAATGTTTCGAAATGAACATGATAAAACTGGGAGTGTTCTAACGACTACGCCTATTCATCAACACATCCGTCTTGAGAGTTAATCATCGAGTGCTTATAGTACGTGGTATATGTAGTAGTCGTATAAGAACTAGCTAGTTCAAACTACCCGGGGACGTTGGAGTTCAGTTTTCGAGTGCATGATGTTATCATTTCGATGCCTCAAGCGAAAAGTCGATTTCAACTTGAGAAGTAGCAACGCGCTTAAATAAGAGATGATACTATTTAACGAGTGAATCAACATCATGCTAATGACGCAAGCGAATCGTAACCAGTTTTATACACTACTACAATGACACATGAAAATATCTCGAACTGTATACTACACCACTACATTGACCGTTGTAACAAAATGTTATAACATGTAATGAATCCGATTGGAATAGAAGCAGTGCTCAATCGTCGTATCGGACTGTAGTATTGTTTTAACAAGTGATGTCTTAAGTTGAAGGTAAGTGTAGTGTAGTAGTTCCTATCAGTAGGAAGATTCATATCTTAAACAAATTATTAAGACTATTGTGTGGAATAAGTAAAGTTGTAAGTTTGATAAGTTCTGGGCTTTTGAATTTGTATTTATGTCTGTGACGTCTCCTGACAGAGTATGTTTGTTTATTTTAAATGTCTTCAATCTTTTTGGTGGGCTGAAGCGCAGTCAACGTTCTGTAAATGGAATAGATTCATGCTAGCGAATAGTATTTGGGGATTCGATCGTCTCTATATCGCGATTTGTTCTGTAACTACCATCTATAGTACTAGTAGTATAATGAAGCTGAATGTTGTCCAAGCTCATAATTTCTAGCTGTGCCGTAAAACCAATTACTTCTTAGCTCACACATAGCATGTATACATATGAACCAGGTAAAACACAAAATTGGTTGGTTTGCTAAATAAACGTTTCATGTTTTGTTTTTGGTAACTATATTCCTGTAGTTACACGTAACAAACCAATTACATTAATTCTTTGGTATACATTTTTGTAACAAATTATTTGTTGCATTTTTATTTGTATTTATTTTTAAAATTTTGTTTATAGCAATTTATTCAACACAAAATAAATAAATATTGCAATTTTTTGCTTGTACGAATATATTGTTGGCCACAAATCAAATAAAGGCGTCTGGTTGTTTCCCATATTACATATAGTAGATAAAAATAAAAATAATAATATTTATATAAAAAATAATAATAACAATAATAATCAGAATGACATATATACAAAAAATAATAATAATAAATAAATAAATGTGTACATTTAAGTTTTTTGTTCGTTTTATGTTTGTTATTTATTTTTAATAGTTTACAAATTTTTAGCGTAAACACATCCATACGTGTTTAATATTTTATTA
Organism: Tipula lateralis; assembly: GCA_963932295.1. NCBI lineage: Eukaryota > Metazoa > Arthropoda > Insecta > Diptera > Tipulidae > Tipula > Tipula lateralis. The sequence goes on from OZ010738.1 coordinate 156,002,407, forward strand.
TTTAATTTATATTAATATATTATTTAAATATATATATTTTATGTACTATCCAGGTTTATCCAAACTATATAATATTATAATGCATGCATAGAACCAAACAATGTTTGTTATTTTTTTGGATGAAAAGTTATAGCATAAATACACATTTAATAAACATAATGTTTATATTGGGTGCATAAATATGTCGACGTATTATGTTCGGGGCATAATAAGCGTATTTTATAATCATCACAAATAGACAAAACAAAATTTTAATTGAAAATTGTAAATTAAAAATTTAGTTCATGTTTTGGAGAGTGCGAGTACGAGTGTTTGGGCACTAAAAAATATATGTATTTTATGGATGGATAATTATTTAATTTTGAACCATAATTACAAATTTTCAGTCAAATTGAAAATTATGTTCAATAAATTAAAAATATCAGATTGGTTAGAATAATAATTTAAAATTCACCCTTTCGAACCAGAATGCAGAAACTTATATGTTTTAAATGGGATTCAAATGTCTCATTGGGATTGCATTTCTAATTTCACACCTCTCGCTATTTGCTTTTGTTTTGGTCTATTCTCTTAACGAAACCTATAGTATATCATCGTTTTGTGCCAAACACTGCGACTGTTGCTGGTTTTGGTAACAGTCTTTTGCTCTTCAGCCAAAATTATTCTATGGAAACTTTCCAATCTGAATACGTATTCTCTATTAACCATGCATTAAAGGAACATCAGGGTTTCCATCTAACGAATACTAGTTAAAAGCACAGTATACAGCTTTTGGGTCTATTGTGGTACTTGTATTGAGATCTCACTTACAAGAACCTACTACAAAGCCCCTTCCGGTATAAAGTCATTCATTCTTAAATATGGCATTATATAGTTGACAAGAAACATTCTCATGAAAATTGGATTTGGAACATTTATTATTCGTGAAACAATTGATTGCATCCGTCGCTACAAGTTTTAATCATGTGGTGACCAAATTGTAACCTTTTCTAATTCATGGTCGTTGTTTAATGCTGTCGTTTACTGTGAAATCCAGTTCATATAGTGTAGAAGAGTATAATGATCATATTCATTATTCAATTCATCTGATGATTTTTTAACAGTAATCACAACATATCAAACAAACGAGTATGAACTGATGAACTGATGTATAAACCATACGATAAGGTTGTAAAGAGATCGTTCAGAAACGTCTAAAAAATGTTATAGCTGAAGGTAGTATTACTGTTTTGGCTGATGATTTTAATTAAAATAAACTTACGAAATATCCAATCAAATAATATGGTCCAAGGTGAAAAAAAAATTAAAAATGCAGTAAAATGAGAATTTATAGACCTTCGAATATTCGATCTTAGTAAAATAAACGGACAGAAAAAATAATCAAACTATTTTGGTAGTATATGTAAATTGGGTTTTAAGCTGTTCGCCCTCTATATGCTTGAAAATGGTGTGGTAACATAAATTGCCATTAAATAACTGGGAAAATGAAAATCACGTAAAGTTTCATTATGTTGTAAACTGCACAATTAAAAGTAGAAACTAAGAAAAAAGTATAATGAGCGTTGCGGCATATGATCTTTTTAAAAATAAGAAGTTTTTAAAATTGTTATTGATATGATAATATCTATAAGCTATTCAACGTAAACAAAAATCAAAAACCCTAAAAGTTTTAGTTATGTACCAAGAGATCATAAAAAGCTAGAATAACAAGCTTTTTATGATCGTTTGGTATATATAATTAAAGTTTTTATTTCTAGCATTGGTTATAAGTCAAACAAATGTTAACTAGATTACCCAAAAAACTCGTATTATTCTTTAATTTAATTAAAAAGCTGTTTTAAATTAACAAGTACATAACCTGAAAAACTAAGCTTTTGTAAACCTGTGATAATTTGTTTAGATGGCTTATATAATAAATATATGCAATTTCATCAAAACATTATGCATAACAAAATGTTAGTAGTTCCATCACTTTTTGTTGTTGTTACGCAAGATTAATTTCTATTTGAAAGTTGTACATGGTATAGCTGTAATCCATAGTTTTAAATTGTAGTTTTTGAATCAATGTATAAAAGATTAAAAAATTGAAACTTGTCAACGAAAGACAATGTTTTAAAAAGCTTCGATTTTATCATGACTTAATATCATTGGTTAGATAAAAAGAGAAGATAAACGTTTTAATCTTAAATATTTTTACGCAGAATGACGAGATTTTGTACATCAAACGTAAGAAAACCATTAACAAAATATGAATTTTATTTACGAAATTGAATTATTGTTACTTTAAGACAAGAACGAAAGCTCTTAGCTTTCAAAAGTTATCTAAACAGGTTTTGTATATACAAGTTTCATTCAAATAGATTTAACTCTTTAAAAATGAGATATCCTATAGAATTTTAGCAGAATTGAAAACTGATATGATTCAGAAATCTAGGTCCAAGCGAAGATCTCAAAATTTGGGCTTTCATGAAATAATTTAACTTGAATTGTATTTTACTTAATTCACATTTTTTAATATGCTATACATATAAATATATTTTTGTTGTTGTCAATTCAAAGTGATAGTTGTTGTTGTCAACTAAAGTTTCTGCTTTAAAAATTAACAGTTTTTATGATGTTTTAATAAGACGTTACAGTCCTACCTAAATGGTCCAGTTTAAGTTATTAAAACGCATCATAGATGCAAAAGCTCAAAGCCCAAGGAAAGCTCATTTTTATTTTTAGCTTAAAATACATATTTTCATGAAGTTTGTAGTTCTTACAATTAAAATGCAGCAAAAAATCAAATTAATTTGAGTCGAAAACTTGGCATTAATCATCATTATCTGCATAATCGTATATAAATACTATTCTTGTCATTAAAAATTCTAAGTTGTTGTTTTCAATTGATTAAAATCAGTATATTTGATTGAAATAATAAAATTATTAAAAAAGAAACTAAGAACTCCACAAAAAAGTTTACAAAAGATACTAAGTGCTTACTAAGAGCTTCGCAAAACTTTACATCAAAGAATTACTACCCGACTATCACCTTTTTTCAGTGCCATTTCTGGTAAGCAAGCTTATTTATTGCAGTTAGTCGTTAGTGAATCTATATCCCCATAATCTTTTGCAGACTGAGTTTGTATAGATATCTGTAAACATGACAATTATATACATAGTCAAAATATTGCTCTTGGTGTAGTTAATATATAAGTTTTATTTAATACAAAATGCATGGATGGTACAATTAGTGGAAAAAAATCAGTTGAGATAAAACTAATATCCTCAACTAAGTCTCTCCAGCTTTGATATATGCCTAGAAAATGGACGCTGCAATCATCTGTTCAAATCATTTGAAGAATATTTGAGGCAAAATAATTGTAAGATTCAAGACCTGGTCATTACTAGTCCCAGATCTTATCAAATGCTATGGACGCTTTATTCAAAAGTTTTATTTATACATGAACTCTGAATATACATGAATATACGATCACTTAAGGAATATATATTTTGAAATCCAAACTGGCAATTTAACATATATTTAAAACAAATATTTAATCCCAAAACAATTGAATATCACACTCTCTGTGTCAAGTTACCTAGTATATAAATAGGACTCTTATATAAGAATTGAAAGGTGATTAGCACATCTTAACATTATTGAGATCAGCTTACAACTATATGTTTTCCGAATGAAACACCAAATACAAACACCATCCAAATTGTAAAGCACTCTGATAACCATAAAAAAAATTATTTCTATATTGGCAGACCCTAAAGACAATTTAATTAATTTTTTATTATTAGTTCGCACGTGTAATCTCCTTTCGGTCACCATAACTTAACCTTTTTCATTTAAACAATTATAAATTGTCTTTGAAAAGATCAAAATCAATTTATTTTAATGTTTTATATTTCATTTCAAAATCGTTTAGGAGCATGAACGGCTATCGATTTTAATTTCAATCATTTTTTATTTCCATAAACGAATTGTGTTTGAACCTGAATCACATTAAATTATTTCAAATTCAATAATTTTTGAGAAAAATTTAGTCCCAACAATTTGTTGTGATATATATATATATATATATATATATATATATATATATATATATATATATATATATATATATATATATATGAATATATATATATATATATATATATATATATATATATATATATATATATATATGTATATATATATATATATATATATATATATATATATATATATATATATATATGTATATATATAAATATATATATATATATATATATATATATATATATATATATATATATATATATAGATACATAAATATATATATATATATATATATATATATATATATATATATATATATATATATATATATATATATATATATATATACCCTAGAGATAATCAAAGATGGGATTTGGACTAAGCAAATCTTCGTGCTTTCCCATTTTCTGCTCGGCAACAATAAACTTTAGCTATAAAGTTATTAATACACCAACTTAAGTGTGAAAAGCGTCCTTCGATAGACTATTTCGTTTCTTTTATCGTGACCTTGCCTATAAAAGTTTTTATTAATAAAATAATGATAGTTATTTGTTTTAGGACCGGCAAAACTTGGTGTTAAATAATGGGTAAGAAAAGTAGGTCTTCTTAGCGCATCCACGTAACGAATTCTGAAAACCAACCGATTCCTAAATTTTAAAATAACTTTTTTCATATATTCTCGCCCCGTTGTTGTATCTACTTAAACATTAACCGATTCCGGCATAAATCATAAAACAGCCTATTTATGACTAGGGTTATTGATGATGGACTATTGCACAAGTCGAATGGTCTACATAAGAAATAGAACTGTCTGAACGTAACAAATCTGGGTATATTCCAACTTGTTAAACGGTTCAATCCTCGAAAGACCACACAAAGTCGTTTTGAGCCATCCTGTTCTTTCACCATGACTATTGGGCTAGCATATAAAGATAGGTTGCCTCTGATTTGTCGTTTCACTATTGATGCGTATTCATGAGCTAAACAAGATTGCACTTGGATTTTATTGCTGAACTCCGTGTAAAGCCAAATTTTTGACATTTATAGCATTTAAAGCCATCTATTTTTCAAACAATTCAAGACCGTTTGCGTTCAAAATAATTTCTAACGAATTGAACATGTTGAAGTGTTCTCTTGAAATCAACTGTTTATGTACAAATTAATATTCTGCTAATCGAGCTTGACTTGCTTTCGTACACTAGTTCATGTATTAATGTGAATACAACATGTATTTTATTTAAAGGCATTTTGTATATATATACGAGTAACATTCAGGTATATTTGAACAAATTATGAAAAAGTCAAAGTTGAATAAAAAACTGCTTAAAGTTCTGTAAGTTATATTTTGAAGTTCAAAGCTCTTTCGTATAGCAAAAAGGTTTTCAACTTATACTCGTACATATATAAACGATATACGCAAACTTTGTTCACATTTGTATTTCTAATCACAGCTTTATGCTATATATGGTGTGATACGTGGGTATAGTATATATTTTTTGTAAGCGAAACAGTTAATAATTCATATAACAAATGTAAAGAACATAAAACAAGCTTTTTATTTAACTTTAAAGTTTTTGTTAAACATATACGAATTATTTAAATTTGCGCAATAAAAAAAATTACCTTAAACATATCGTGTATAATTGTAGAAAGTATATTTTTTGAAAAATACTGTGTTTTAAGTCGCTTCGCCAAAATCTATATCGTTTACATATATACAGATGTATATACATATATGTATACTTTATTAAACTATTATAAACAAAGTTTTTATACCAGAAGTCTATGGATATACGTACAACAAAGTGTAACACCTACAACATAAACACAAAGTTAAAGAAACGAAAATATACAAAGACAAAAAACGTTTGACATATTCTTAATTTTTTTTTGTTTAACCCCTAAAAATCTGAAACGAAACAACTTTTATCCCTGAAAGCATTAAACACAACTTTAAATGAAAAGTACAAGCAAGAAAAATAAAAGAATTATAGTGAGAAGCTGTTGGTACACACATAGGCAAAATGAATGGAAAAACAAAAGGAAACATTTAGAAATTATTTTCCTTTGGAGAATTTTATGTGTTTTTCTTTAAGTTATTATTGTTACGGTGTGTGAGACGAGATTTGGATGTATATAGCCCCCGAACAGCCAATAGGGAATTTTTGTATGTCCTGTGTAATATTGTTAAATGATAGTGATGTTATGAAATAACATTATTTTGGTTATATCGCTGCTGTATTGTACATATTTATTAATAGTCAATATTTATTAACTAAACTTAGTCAACCATCTTTAATTCATTAGAGTAAGGAGATCAGTTCTGGTGAGAATTAATTTACAAGTTCAAAAATGTTTAACCCGGAGTGTTGTGTTGATCTTTATACCGAGTGGACGTGTTTTTCCGCTCGGTTTTTGTTTGTATTAAATTAAATAGAATAAATGCGTTAGTTGCGTTAGATGTGTGATGTTAAAACCTGATGGCAGATGAGTATCATTATTATATTATAGTATATTATTATATTTATATTTTGTTATTATATTATATAATATTTTATATAACATTAAGTTTGGTTCTGCTTTTTATATATAATAATATATAACGTATTTGTGTTGCTATCTTATATATAGCATTTTATATCACATATTCACATGTCAATATTCTCTTGATTGAAAACAATCGCATGCGAAGAGTCTTTCTTTTTGTCTCGTTTGGTTATCCCATCGAATAATTCGCTCTTTATATAACTCTAAATTTTTAACTACGAGTAAATAAACATATTTTGTTTTATGTATGTATATTGTATCATGGCATACTAGTGGAACAGATTTTGGAGATTTTTTTAATTTTTTTGTATTTTAACGCGATCACCGCCGTTCTATAAATTGGCAATTATACGTGTACATTCAATGTAATTGAGAAATGGTATTGGTTTAGATGTTGAAAACGCCAATGTGCACATTACAGTGTAAATTTCAATGCCTACTCATATTGTGTATATAACCAAAGCAGTCTTGAAGTGATTGAGAGGGCTTTGATATAACACGTTTTTCGTTTAGTTCATCAAGATTCTCTTTCCTATATATGAAAGAGAATTTCTTGTCTATTTCAAAATCGCCTATATAATACTTGAGGCTGTTTTATTTTATGGTTTGTGCAGGTGTTGTGTACATATATATCGGTACATACGGTGGAACCTTCCATATTGCTGGTTTAAGCTATTCAATGGTTTAATTTTTGAATGCTATTCAATGCTTTAATTTTGAATTCTGTAAGAAACTTAAATTGAAATAAATAATGAAAAGTTTAAAAATAAAAATTTTATTTGAAATTATTTAAGATTTTTTGAAACATAATAGAGAACTAAAAGGATAGCTGCTGGATGGTATATACGATCAAACGATTCTCTTGCTTAAAGAATAGAACAATTACTATATAATTAATAAATCAATAAATATCTTGAATCGTTTGAATCGTTCACCATAATAGCAGCTATTCAGATAAGGACCCTAACAGTGTAATAATAATCTTCTCAGAACTAATAATGATATGAATGGAACTGAATTTGTAATATCCTAATATAAACAGACAAGAGTGAATGACACATAGGTAGCTAATAATGACAACAATATACCGATTTATTTATAATTTAACACAAGTACATTACTGAGCTTAAATAGATCATCATAATATATATTGCTGTCGGGTCATTAAGACGTAACAACCCTCGCGTAGCTGGTGGTGGGATGGAAATAGGGATTAAAATAACTAACAGCATATGATGAGATGACCCAAATAAAAGTCAAATGCTCCAGTAATAACTGTCGTAGACATTTACATATATATGATGAACCTAGAACATTCCTATCCTATCCAACTAACAAAATAACAATACTAACAAATTCTATCCAAATGTGAAAATGATTATACTAACAATATATTATAATTTACTAATAATGTAGTTAGCAATGACTCTGCTGTGGATTATCACCTTGTCATTTCTGTGATTAACATTCCTTTTCCTAAACCTTACATGTTGAGATGCAGGCAGGGCCTGGGCCCGCATAATTTTGGAATAAATAATTCTCAGATATCCATTTAGAACTCTGCTGAATATACTCCAGGATTATGGTAACATACCTAGGATCACCGTAACTGGTTGGCTTGTACTTCTCGTATCATATCATATCATATCATATCAAGTTCAAAAATGTTTAACCCCACTAATCAATAAAAATGGCAAATTATATAGTTGGGAATAATAATGATTGTGACCTAACAGCACCAACAAAATTGGTACAATAGCAGTCTAATGACCAAACTCAGAATGTAATTACATAGAGTTGGTTTAAGGTTAGTTTTTTTTTTATTTTCAGGCTAAGCTCCAATAATAAACCGCCATTGTGCCACATATCTATTTTACATTTGTTTTTTCAAATAAAATTACATTTTAAACATTTTGCGCACTAAAAATCGGTATAAAAGTGGAAATTCTTCATCTACATCTTGCTGTTGATCTTAAATTATTATATTACTCATTTTCGTAAATTCATACATTTCCTTTTAAGCCAAACCACCCCCACTCATTACTCTGTTAGATAACTATAGCATTGTGGAAGATGATGAAGCATGATGAAGAGTAATATCAAATGTTCAACATCGTCCAAAATTCTACACAACACACAGTATTTGTTCTCACTCAATCGACGTTTCCACAAACATTCAATCGGTGTTCGTTCTATTCACACTCCCATTTTGTCCACAGATTCATCTGAATCATTCGAAGTACATCTCTTACAGCCTTCTTCTCACACTTCTGTTTCAATTCATTCAATGTACCCTGTTTAGCTCAGATTACTAATTGATTCAGCATTACGATATTTGTTTGAAGATCATGTCTTGCTCTATAGAAGGTATGGTTGTTGTCAATGTAATATAATTTTTGTTATTGTCAACTAATTAATATTTATTAACAGATCAAAATAAATACACAAATCGTGGTAAATTTTACTAACATTTTTATCACAAATAAAATGTGGACATGACATGGAGAGCTAAAAAATTTTACAAAAACCTTATGAAAGTTATTGAAAGCTTGAAATTAACGCTTTTAACAAATTTCGTTTCCTATCTTATAGAAAAAGCTCACGATTGCAAAGTGATTTAATTTCAATCACTATATTGGTTACCATGGTTGTTGTCAATGTAATGTGATGTTTGTTGTTGTCAACAAATTAATTCTTAACAGATCAAAAATTGAAACAAAGCGTGGTAAATGTAACGTTCATTTTATACAAGTATAATGTTGACCGGGAGAGTTTGAAAATTTCACAAAAAGCTCATAAAAGTTAATAAAAGCTTTAAATTCAAGCTTTTAACAAATGTTGTTTTTAACGTTATAGAAAAAGCTTATGCTCGCAAACTAATTTAGTTTCAATTACGATATTTGTTTAAAGGTCAAGTCTTAAGATTAAGCTTTTATTTTTCGAGATAACACGAATTTAGCAATTTCCATTCGTGTACAATTTTGGTGAGCTTACGAGAGCTTTTTGTTTCATTTATAAATTATCATTTATAAATTGTCAAATCAAGTCAAATCGGGAGAATCAGACTGAACCATGGAAATTGGAAAGAATGCTTGTGGAAACTTCGATTGAGTAAAGTAAAAGATTGTGTGTTGTGTGACATGGTGGAGGATGTTGAAAGTTTGATAGTCTGCCCGAAATACAATCGTGTAAGATCATGCCTCTACAATGCAAATAATTTTACCAGAGTAATGAGTGAGGGTGGTTTGGTTTATTAGAAAATGTATGAATTTGTGAAAATGAGTAATATGATAATTTAAGATCAACAGCAAGACGTAGATGAGGAATATCCATTTTTCTAACTTGAATTAGTATGCAAAATGTTAAAAATTTAAATTTATAGAAAAAAATGTAAACAAGATTTGTGGCGAAGTGGCTGTCAATAATTGAAGCCAGCCTTAAAATAAAAAAAACGGTATGGTTGTTGTCAATGTAATATGATTTTGTTGTTGTTAACTAATTAATTTATTAACTGGTCAAAATAAAAACACAAACCTTGGTAAGTTTTACGTTCATTTATAACACAATTATAATGTTGACCGAGAGATCTACAAAAATTTAACAAAAACCTCATAAAAGTTAATAATAGCTTTAAATTTAAGCTTTTAACAAATTTCGTTTCCAATCTTATAGAAACATCTCACGATCGCAGATTGATTAAGTATCAATCACGATATTTGTTTAAAGATCAAGTCTTGCTCTAAAAAGTATGGTTGTTGTCAATCTAATATGATTTTTGTTGTGGTCAACTAATTAATTTATGAGAAGATCAAAATATATACACAAGTTGTGGTAAATTATATACGTTCATTTTATCACATGTATTATGCTGACCGAAAGAGTTTAAAAAATTTAACAAAGAGCTCATGAAAGTTAGTGAATCTTTCTAATTTAAGCTTTTACCAAATTTCGTTTCAAATTTTATAGAAAAAGCGCACGATTGCAAATTGATTTAGTTTCAATCATGATATTTGTTTAAATAACAACTCGTACTTAGTTGTTGTCAATGTAATGTGATTTTTGTTGTTGTCAACAAATTGATTTATTAACAGATCAATATAAATACACACACCGTGGGAAATTTTACGTTCATTTGAACCAAAAATATTTGTCGCTCGGAAGGGTAAAATAAAATTCACTTCAAGCTCATACAAGTGAGTGAAAGCTTTAAATTCAAGTTTTTAACAAATTTCGGTTCCAATCTTATAGAAAAAGCTCATGATTGCAAATAGATTTAGTTTCAATTAGGATATTTGTTCGAAGATTTATTTGTCTTGCTCTAAAAGATGTTATATAGTTTTTGTTGTTAACTAATAGTTATTCGGCATTTAGTAGTTTATATATCATCTCAAATTTGTTTTATAGTCTAGTTTACCGATCACCACAAGTTGGCTGGTGGGACTATTTCACTCACCGGAAATAATTGGTGAATAGAAAACAAGGTATAGCAGCTGTAATACTATAGCGTGAAAAGGTTGTGCACAGATATGATACAAATTGGTCCAGAATCCGAATGAGGGGATTATGATAAAATTATGAATTGTGAAAAGGTGGGGCACAGATATGATACAAATTGGTCAAGATTCCAAACGAGGAGACAATGATAAAATTATGCTAGCCCTAAAACGAAAATATAGTGCTGATCACAAGCGAAAGCAATACAAGATGAAGATCAAAGGTCGATCTCAAAAAATCGGAGAAACACTACCACGATTTTTCCAAAGACATAAAGTTGATGCGTCTAACACATTAGGATATGTCTCGAGAATATACCGAGAAAATTAAACTACATGTTTTATCGATATGGTTTTTTTTTATCTCTAACCTGTTTTGGGGCTCAAGGCATTCCTTACTTGTTCGTGGTTCACTTATTTACGTGCTTTCTTTTACGCCATTACAGCCAATTCGAGGATGTACCGCTATAGGTCCGATTTTCATAACCATCTGCACATTGCATATCTCCATGCCAACCTATAGTGCTGACATGGAAGATGGGTCGGCCCATGAGTTCTGCACTCCAACAGGGAGTCAAAGTTGTGTTCATTCATACCATAGATCTCATGGTGAAAAGTCCCTTTTGAATCCTGTCCCTATCGGGATTCGAACCCGGTACCTCTTGCTACAACTACCGCAGTTTTAACCACTGCGCCACCTGGGCGGTCTATCGATATTGTTTACCGATAGTGTATATAATATTTACTGGTAGTTTTCGTTTTAGCTTTGAAAACACCAGTTACTGAGACTATCACTGTAGATTAAAGATTGAGACTATCTTTAAGATGATCAAAAAAAAAAAAAAAATCTATGGCTTAGAGGCCGTAAACGGCCCTTACCGCGTCTCAACTGAGACCTTATGAACCATTTTAACAACTGGTGCACATTGTAGGTGGTCAGCCCAACGAATGTTTTTACACACAATTGCGTTTTATATCATCCGGTTGCGTGTTAATTTTTGGTCAACGGCGGGAATCGAACTCGAGACCGCGGCGTGATGAGAAACTCTCTTAACCATTAAGCTACATCCGGCGACATGATAAGATGATCAAACAGAGGTAAAAATACGACGAGTCGTATTGGACTGAGAAAGTTTTAATTCAATAGATAACTACAATCCATTAATTAATTAATTGGCAACCAATAAAGGTTTCGGCTTGTCATGAGGAGAATAAGATGTTGAGCATGTGACAAACCAGTTCATATTTCAAAGGATTGCTGGGAAACCAAACGTAAACAAAGACGTGATACTATATGATAATGATACTATCAACGTTGTATTGGGGAATAAGGGGAGAGTGCTGTAAGTTTATGCAGACGATATACATGAAAATCAGTTAAAAGGAATATCAACTCTACATACAAATCGGTTATGGTATAACCTTCCTCGTTTCACGATTGGCAAGAGGTGGCGATGAAAAAACCTGCGTGATATAGATACAGAAGCAATGAAGACGATTGTGAAGTGATTTAGCTATCGATAAAATTCATTCCATAGGCCGATTATGCAACCGGTAAAAGTACAGAAAGGAAGAGAAAGAACGAAGTGTTTATAAAAAAAAGGTAAACTGAAGTTCTATCGTGAGTTTCTAGTATTGTTGATGAAATAATTTTTGGAAACATTTGATGAGTTTCATTAAAATGATTGCAAGATGTTGAGTGAGCTACATTACAGTTGGAAATCACCGTAAAGGTGAATCAAACGATTAACGATGTAATCTCCCGAATTCAAAAAGAAAACTAAACGGATGTTCATCTAGATAGTATGGTTCTGCACAAAAGAGTAAAATTGGCTCCGTTTCGGGACGAACAACTTATGGCGGACGATGGTGTTACGGACACGGATGAATTATCTCAGTCAGTAGAAGAAGTAATGTTTGTAATTAAAAAGCAACATAAACGTTGTAAACATGTGAAATAATAAGCAAAATGAAACTTCTCTGTCCCATAAAAGCAGACCAATTGAGCCGCGAACAGAAAGCGTAGAGAAATAAAAAGGGAATTTTTTCGACAAATATAACCTGCGAATATTTATATATATATATATATATATATATATATATATATATATATATATATATATATATATATATATATATATATATATATATATATATATATATATATAACCTATATTTAAATTTTATCGATCAATACATTCTTCAGATACGAATACCTGTTAATTTTATGTTCGAAGCTTTTATTTTATATAAATTAAAAAACTAAACTTTTCGAAAACTAAATAATTGAAAATGTATATATCATGACACATGTGGCTAACAGTAAAAACACAAATGTAAATCTGTCAAATAATCAATATAATTCGATTAAAATTGTTTACACAAGTATTCTGAAAACTTCTTAAATTATTACTGACAGCAGAGTGATAATAATTTTATATTATTTTTAAAACATTTTGAAAATTGTCCTAAATTAAGTTGAATGACTTTAGAAAAATAAAATTATTATTCGTTATTACACCATTTAAAAAAAAAAGATGTGCCATAAAAAAATTGTAATGACTTGCCAGTTTTTATTACAAAGTCTTAAAATATTGTGTGATAATGAATTATATTATTATTAATATTATTTTTTATATTTTTATATGTATATATTTATAAGAAATGTGCGCGGCGGTTATCAAGAACATAAATCTTGAGAAATGTGTTTTACGAAATTACTGTTGAAAGTATAAAATAAATAAATAAATAAATTGGTCGACATATAACTTTTATTTTTAGGGCATCGCGTTGTAATTTATTTTTTGTCCAAACTTCGTTTTGCCTTAACGATGTCTTCGCATTCACCAAAACCAAAAAAAGAATGATTTCCGTATTATTAATTATGACCGATTGTTTAGTAACCGTTGACTGTTGCCAATTTTGTTATTAAAACGGGCAACACTGTAAATTAGAATAATTTAACTTCCAACACACCCCTATCAACATTTCGATTGTATATGTGTTAAGGACAATAACTTTAAAGTTTTATTATCTTTGAATATTATTTTCCCTTGACTTTGTCAATGATGTGGGTGGATACGGGATTGGAAGTATTATATGCTTGAGGTCATTATCCCTATTATATATTATCAACATTACCATAATGTATAGATCACAACAATAAAATAGTAATCAAATAAATTATATTTAAATTTATATAAGATAAAATAATTTTCTTTTTCTTTTGTATACATTCAGGTAAGACCAAAATGAGCAAAAGCAAGCTACATGTATATACATAAAATTAGGGTAACAAAAAACTATTTATTTTAATAATTTTATATAAATTCATTTCATTACAACGACGGTGCGGATTTCATTAAATCAAACACCAAAAAAAAAGTTAAAATTAAAAATTCTCGTCACATTTTTTTATTATTCCAGTTAACTAATTAATTGTTTTTAATTAAAATGACAGATAATTTAGGTGTACGAGTATATTCAAACACAGTAAAATTTTATTATATATCTTCAGTGTTTCGTCTGCTTTGTCGCTCCTTCCCCGTTCTTTTGTATATTATTAAAATGTAATTAGAATTTTAAATTAAAAGCACCAGCAATGTTGATAGAAGAAAACCGAGTTGGATTTCTTAAAAATATTAATAAAGTTATTAAGAAACGGAACGGGCTCATATACAAACAGACGCACACACACGCCTGTTTGCGGAAAATTAACTGACTGCAGATTTTATTTTTATTCCGTCATTTCAGCCATCAACAATTAAATAAAGAACAAAAACATTTTTATTATTTTTAAATTATGTATTTATTTTTTTTTGCGTTTTATAAATATTAATTTTTCTAAGAAAAGCAAAAGAAAATATGGAAATTAATTCATGAAAATTATTTAAAAAATTTTTATTTTATTTTCAAAAGCTTTCCGTTCTATCTCCGTTAATAATAAAAAGAAAATATGGATTTAATAATATTATTATTATTATTATTTTTTATTAAAGATTTATAATTTTATTTTAAACATAAAAAAATGAACCGAATTTTATCTTTATTGTTAGGGTTAGGAGAAGTAATTAATACAATTTATTATTATTATTTTTTGTTATACTCAAGAACTTTTCTTCAGGTTGGTGATTACTTTCGTATTATGTGCTTTGCTGTGATTAGTCTACCATATTATTAATCGAGAAACAACAGCCACAAATTCTTTAATAATACTTTAAAACATTTTGTTAAAATTTTCACTTTCTAATCCTTCCAGACCCAATCATTTTGGTTATACATATTTAGTTTAAATTTGGTTTTTCTTAATAAGGCATGGCAGAGGAAATTGGCAATAAATTCACATTTGGTTAGATATAGCACAACTACTATATATTACCAGGGATACAAAATGTTTATTAAGATAAAATTCCAGTTTGTGAAACTTTTGGATTGGTCCACTACTTACAAAGTTTTGTCCACTGTTGGGATTCTACGTGTAAAAACCGTTTTTTTATACTTTCTTATGTAAATTATGTAAAAAACCGCGTCAATTACACACAATGTAAATAACATGTAAACAACGTTAACAACATCATTCACAGTGCCATCTATTTTAAAATGTCAAAATTTTATCAACGTTCACTTTGCTCATTACTAATTTAAATTAAAAATGGGTTTTGCAAAATCAGTTAGTTTTCAATCAGTTGGAAAGCGATTTTTTCACCTTCACTCGAGCCAGTTAATATGATTACAAACAAAATTAACCTGTAAATAATTTTAATCTTAATCAAAAATTATTGTGACATTCAGTATGTGGTCGAAAAAAATTGTACACAGTAAATTATATTTCACAAGTTATATGCATGAAATAGTAAGAAAATATTTTAACAGATGGTATTTTAGTTAGTGAGATTTATAAGAGATGGCGCGTCTTATTTTTTACATAAAATCACTTTTTACGTTTTTTACATTTAGAACAAATTACCTTATGTAAATAGCACATTTTTAAATGTAAAAACCCGTGTACATTACATCGTGTAATTTATACACGACCAACACTGGTTTTGTTCACGATAGGGCATTTATCGGCATTTTCATGATCAAAATGCTATAAGCATTATATAAATCTCAGTTGAGCACGTTTTTTTATATACCATATAGTACACGCGTATTTCTAAATAATTTCTTTTAGAAAATTTTTTAAATCAAATTTTGAAACTCAAATCTTGTTACAAACTCGAAATGCAAAGTCAATATTTGTGGGTGTATATGGAAGGAATATATTTTTCTTCACTTAACTTTTATTTTGATCTGTAAAATCAACTTGGCAGCGTCATGCCTATAGATACTTCACCGCATTAATAACTCACATATATGATTACGAGTTCGTTATGAAAAGATTTCAGTTGGAATTAGTAAATACCCAAATTTGATTTCATTCAGTTGCTGACTGAATTAGTCGACTTTTGTAGTTTATTTGTAGCTTGTGTTACATTCTTCCCTTCAGTCAAAACTTCAGTATAATAAACATCAGTTGTTATCTATATTGGTATAGGATTGACCAGATTTTCCCAATACGCTGCCTTTTGTTCCATTAATTCTGGTTTATATTTAATGTGACGTCTATTTGTTATTACAGTTTTAAATTATTATTTTAGAAGTTCTCGCTACAGATTTAACTCCTTTACTCCTTTTATCACAAACTCGATAAAACACTTGCGTCAAGCAAATACTATACATAAAGGAAAACTTATCTGTGACTCTTTGAACTTGGTATACCGCGGAATTATTGTAGCTGCTAGCCTTATTATCCTCAGGTGTGAGTTTTAAAATCACGCATGTAGTTGGAAGATAGAAGTTTGAAGGAAGATTTTTAAGATTATTACATTGTTTGTTTGGTTATAAAATCATGACTATGCCCTGATTTATTCGTGTTTAAATTTTGAATGTTATGTATTCAAAGCTCATGAATTGTTCCAGTTTAAAGTTTTCACTCTAAAGAAACATTTCCATTTGCAAACATTTCTTCTAGGTTTTCTCGCCAATATATGGTGTTTTTTATTGTTACTTGAAGATTCAGACCATCCACGGACACACTTCCAATTTGTGTTCTTATTAGATAATCTAGCGCCGATTTCTTATATTTTATCACGCATTGTCACACTTACACGAAAATAATTCAGCTATCCAAAGAAAGCTCTTCGGTGTTTTCCATGCGATTTATCTGACATTTCTCATTTCATAAGATCCGGTATTTTCTTTAAATATGTTGGCTTATAAGTAGTAACGCCACCAAATGTTATTCTGTTGCATTTAATTTATTTTTTGCGTTTGGAACGACTTTTGATGTAAGTCTATTGAAGATTGTGCCACACGATGTTAAATCAGTATAACCACATATTGTGCACTGATTTAGAGATTAAGAGACTATATAATTTAGGTGACCATGTGTTGATTTCAAAAGACCGGGCTCGGGTTGTATAAGACGTGAGATCGTATCGGTCGTCAACAAAATTCGTAGGCAGTGACCATTATCTACTCACTGCAAAGCTACGATGGAAATTTTCGTACAAGTCAGAGAGGTCAGGAGAATATAAAACGCGATTCTCCTGTGAAGGTCTGATAAATGAAGAAACGCAACGAAAATATCAATATCTTGTCAGCAATAGCATTATGCAATCCAATTACCAATCTGATGATGTGAACAGTGTCTGGGAAGTATTGAAAACCTCGGTTGTCAATGCTGCCCAGCACACTCTCGGTATAGTGAAAACTAAGCCCAAAAATGATTGGTTTGATGAGGAGTGTCGTCTTGCTGTTGAGCAACGCAATAAAGCCCACAATGAAGCGCAGACTCGGTTTACAATTGCAAGGAAACACAAGGCAGTTCTTGCTAGGAGGACAGCTAAACGCAATTGTAGACAGAAGAAGCGAGAATAGTGGAAGGCCAAGGTCTTAAGAGTACAACAACTCAGCAATGAGCACAATTCACGTGGTTTCTTTAAAGGAATCACCGAATTGCACCATACCTTAAGATCTCGGTCAACTGCCATTCGGGACCAGGATGGAAACCTCTGTGTTAACGTCGATGCGGTACTCGATACATGGCGTGAACATTTTTCTGATCTACTAAATGTTCCACATGTATCACAAACTGTATTTGAATACTCTCAAATACAGACCGTGGAAATGTTCATTGAGGATCCATGCTATGAGAAATTCACAATGGCCATGCAGAGATTAAAGAAAAATCGTTCCATGAGTTGATTGCATTAATTTAGAGCTCTTGATATTCGGAGGGCTAACTTTGTGGAAGTGTCTTTTCGACCTTGTTCTGTTGGTATGGCGAAATGAAGTTATGCCTTATGAATGGAAAGTGGCCGCGTTATGCCCAATATTCAAAAAGGAAGATCGCATGAAATGCGAGAACTATCGCGGTATAGCTCTCCTTTGCACAGCATACAAGTTACTGTCATACATTATCTTGGGAAAAATTACTCGTTTTGCGGAGGAAATTGTCGGTGACTACCAAGGAGGATTCCGTCCAAATCGGTCAGTCATTGATCAAGTTTTTTCGCTACGGATGATTCTTTCCAAGTACTACGAAACATCTCGCGATGTACACCAGGTATTCCTAGATTTCAAGCAAGCCTATGACTCGATCAATCGAGAGACCCTATGGTATGCGCTTGAATATTTAGGAATACCACAAAAATACGTACATCTGTGTAAAATGACAGTAACGCAGTCACAATGCTGTGTCAAAGTTGAGAACAGGCTATCGAGAACTTTTGCAATCACTTCTGGTGTTCGACAAGGAGATGCGCTGTCCCCGATACTTTTTAATCTCATGTTGGAATACATCCTTCGTAAAAGTGCAACACCTCAGGATAATATCATATTCCGACAATCCAATCAACTTTTTGCAGATGATATCTGTGTGATTGGATTAAATGGCAACGGAGTGAAAGAGATACTTGATCCACTGGAACAGTGTTCAGCTTCCGTTGGTTTCAAAATCAATGAGTCCAAAACCAAATATCTGATCTCTGGTTTTCGAGACCAAGACGCAATTGATTTCAGTAGTGGAAACCACACGTTTGAAGGAGTGATGAGATTCATCTTGGATTTCTCATTACTCACGATAAAAGTTTGGGAGAGGATATCAAGGTTCGCCTTGCTGCTGGCAATCGGGCTTTGTATCCTCTACGTCCACTGCTGAAATCAAAATATATTGCAAATACGGATAAGCTGAAACTGTACAGAGTGTTGATCAGACCCGTTGTAATGTATGTATGTGAGAGTTGGACCTTGACGGATGAGTACGAAAGATGGCTTCTAACATTCAAGAGAAGAACCATGCGTGTGATATATGGCCCATAACGCGACGCGGATGGCACATACCGAGTTCTTTTCAATCACGAGATCAGGAATATAATGCAAATTCCTGATATCGTGCATGAAATCAAAGGACAGCGAGTACGCTGGTTCGGTCACGTTCTGCGTGCTGATCCGAAACGAATGATACAGCGATCTTTAAGGGGAGAACCGCCTTTCGGAAGGCGAAGAGGTGGCTGTCGGCGACGATGGCTCCACGGCGTAGAATCTGGCTCGTGATCGAAACCGTTGGAGTCAGATTTTTGACATACGGGCCAATAGTACGACCAATAATGGCCTGTAAAAACCGAAAAAAAATAATAATAATTATAATTTAGGTTTACTAAATTATTTTGGATTAGTCATGTGTTGGATTAGTCAATAAGAATTCTTAAAAACTATTTTAAACGTTAGATAAATACATACTTTATTTTTAAGAACCATTCATTTACAATGACAGGATTGTCAGACAATACAAGTTTAATTATATCAGATTACCAAACTTTTGATTTAAAGGCTCTTTGCAGTTCTTTAGCTACAACACTGCAATGATCATAATTTACTAACAGCATATTTTTCAAGGCATCCACAAACCCACAGTAAATATCTTAGTATTGAGCAAAATTTTCTACAAAATGGTTCAATTCTTACTTAAATATTTTGAACTATTTGTCTTTGCTAAACGTATAAGCAACCTGAAAAATGGCAGCCCATATTTCAAGACGGTACTCTTTATTATTCTTAATCCCAAGTCGTTTTGCTGAAACTCATTAATTAGAAGTTTATTCTCTCATGTTAAATGTCGTCGTGAAGCCATTATTTGAATTACTCTTCCATACTTTTCAAAATATATATATATATATATATATATATATATATATATATATATATATATATATATATATATATATATATATATATATATATATATATATATAATATATATATATATATATATATATATATATATATATATATATATATATATATATATATATATATATATATATATATATATATATATATATATATAAAATTTCCTCCTTAAAGACATAAAAGAGCATAAATTAAATGAATCTTTAGTTTCAAAAAAACTCAGGCATTAAATCACTTCGGCGCCTTATATAGTAATTATTGAACCATGAAATGTTTCAATGACCGTTGCAGTAATTAATCGTCATCACACGTACATTTTTTATTATCAAAGCTAAAATTTTGACCTTTATCAAATATTAAATAGATAGTTTAATACTTACTAGCTTAAGAGAAGAACTAAAAACATAAGATGATTCACACTAACCTCTAATTTTAAGTCTGTCGCAAATGTCTGACTTAAATTAATAAGTATATTAGAAACCCAAATGCTTCTGTACGTTTCGCTCGTAATTTCGTGAGGTTTATAGAGTGGTACCATTATTCACCTGCCACTATTTTGAAGTAGATGCGATCAGCACCGGTTCAGCCGCAATTCTACTCTAACTATTTTATGTGAGAGGCTCGAGAGGCTTACTCTAAATTTAAATTATTTTTATAATAAATGCAATTTATTAAATGAGTTACCAAAAAATTATTCGAACCAGATCATCGACACGAGTGGAATTTGCCAAAAACGAATAGAGCCAAAAACGAATAGTTTCTCATTTTGAGAAAGAACACGAATCGGTAGTTAAAATATTTTTCCTCATGGTGAATATAAAAAATATCTGTATCATTTCGATCAGATCACTTGTTCAAGTGCACAAAAATAATGCATTACAATGATATTTAAACAGTAAAGTCTTTTAGTTTCTAAGATATCAAAGTTTTAGTTTCTAAGATATCTTGATTTTCAAGAGGTTGATGTTTGTGGTGGGAATGATAGCATTATGACACCGTTTTTCTAATCTTTTAAAATTAGCGTTATAAGAAGCGTAATTATTCTTTAATTGTATAGTGTAAACGGGTTCAGCCGAGTTGCTTATAACAAGATTCACAATAAATATAGTTCTAAAATCAGTTGTAAGGCTAGTGCCGAACAATATTTAAAACCAAAAACGAAACGCAACCCTTCAATCTCCAATATTTTAATAGAATTACACGGTTTTTCGGAAAATTGTTATTAGTTTTGTGTCCATTTTATATTACAATTCGTTTTGCATGTTTGAACGAGCAGACAAAACAACATCGCATCGTGCACATCGGAAAAATAAATTTTGGATGGATAAAACTTTATTTGTTATCCCTGCAGTTCCTATTTTGTTTTTATATTTTCCACAAACTAAATTATGTTTTCGAGGATAATCCGATTTATACCATGGAAGAATAAAACAAAAACGCAACGAAAAGCTTCACAACAAACAGCATATATATACATACAACAATGAAATTATTAGACAACATTTTGTTCTTGTCTTGGGTATAAACGTGTTTTTGTTGTACTCGCTCATATGTGTATTCTATATATGTACACAGACACAAAGCATAACTCGTCGTTGCCTCTCGTCAAAAGCTTTACATAAAACTTTATTCATAATTGTTGATAAAATATAAGAAATTATGCATATGAGCAAAGCAAAAATTGTTGCATCCATTGTGCTCGTACAACCACTGTTTTTGCACTCATGTCATTAGTTTTACTTTTATATACACCATATATGTACATATATAGTGTAAACTACTTTCATATATGTTGAACTTTTGTTATTCTCGAAAGCATATATAACCAAATTTACATAAATTTATGTTATACGATGGTACGGTATGCTATTGGTATATTATTATTATGTATATGCGCGCACGGTGGCAAATAAAAAACTACATTTTGTTTAGTTTTGGGATAATAATTTGTTTTGGGTGGAATATAAACATTTCGAATGTATGAAACATTAACTTCAGGAGTATTAAAAGTTTTTTATATATACATATGTATAGCACGGTATGCACGGTTTCGGTGGTCTAATATAATTTTTACACCAAACTAGACAGAAAAAACTACATAAATCATGTTATAAGTAGTTTTGCACTAGCTATACGAGTACATATATGGAATAATATATGTAAATATACAATTTGGCTAGATTAGAAGTTACTACTAAAAAATGTGTGAACGATGATAATTTATAATAGTTTTGGGAGAGAGAGCACATATGAAAATGGTACAATGTCTTGAGTGTTGTTTGCATTTACCTAATATGTATTTACACTCTCGAGCAACTAAACTGATGACAACTGATTTTCGTCAAAAACACCTTGTCATAATTACAGCCTTTAGTGTTTTATATTTAGAAAGACCATAAATTTTTTAAAACTGTGATGTTTCGGTGAAAAACTAATATTATTTCTCCACGTGAGAAGCTAAGGATGTCCATTATACTAGACGATGTGACCTTCCGACTTTTCTCTTTCCTTGTGAATTCTATTTCAATGATATTCATGTTATGTAACTTGAGGTATCAGTGTATGACAGATTCATATCCATTTGAAACTTCTGATTTCGGTTTAAATGTCTGTATAGATATCTTCTTCCGTGCCATCTGTTTTGTAAAACAGTACTACCAAGATATACGAAATTCTCAATCCTTTTCGATTGACGAATTAATGATGGTGATTGGCGTACTATCAGATTTCGTGTTAAGTCTCATAATTTTGGTTTTGTTCAATTTGAGATCTATTTTTTGCCTTCTGACAGCTTCTGTACTTTCTGTTAAGATTTTGGCATGTATATGTGTTAGAAAGAAAATGTCATTTGTATGATCCAGTAAATGTGATTTATATTTCCTTATTATTGAGTAGTGTTAGTGATGCCCATTGAGTTCCATTTGGGGAAATGGTGTCGAGTTGGCGCATGATGCTATCAAGCGACAATAGGAACATTAACCGAGAGATAATAGAGAGCCTTGCTATATTTCCGGCATCCGAATATATCCGAATTATCAATTAGTTCAATGATATTCTTATCTATAAGCCCACTTCGAAAATTGCTTTTCAGATTGCGTTTCAACTGATTAAATCAAATGCACAAACTATACGAAAAAAGGTACAGTGAATTCTATTCATTGGACTAATGATGATAATTGTTGATATGATCTGTACAGTTCTTTACTCCACCTAAGACTATCTTATTTTAGCTGCACTTTATGTTCAATTACGTTGTTTCCTAAAAATCATAGAAATTTTGGATACTGCTCCTGAAAACACCGTATTAAAGTTGTTGCTTTCTTCCAAAAGGATGTAATCAACGAGGAATCACTCGTTGGCAAAACATGAGCCAATGTTCAGAGTATTCAAAAAGTTTCACGAAACTGGTACCGTCAATCAAAGACTATATACCAGCTAATTCTATCTTCACTGTGAAATTTTCATCTCATTGGCATTGGTATTCAAAATAAGTTCAAAATTTAGTTAGCCAATGGTCTGTGAGGATGCGATTGAAAGGTATTTACCAATTTCATCCAAGGTTACCCGCTTAAGGCTCAAAACCGGAGAGAGCGACTCAAACAAGCCCGAGCACATATAAATTAGAGAATCGAGTATTTGGGGTTTATGCACTGAAGGATATTATCACCAAGGTAGTGATAGAAGTGGAATCATCTACCAGTGACCTAGAGAGTGATTTTTGCAGAGCTGTTTTGCTGAAACAGTCTCGTATGGTGGTAGTTCGGGCATGATGTTGGCTGGCTCATTAATTGAAAAAAAATAAATTTTCTGGAGTTGATCTAATTGCTCGGGAGTGTATAAGCAAAGTTGAAAAATTTAAAGACACAACATAAACAAATTGCTGGAAGTTGTATATAATATTATTGGTGTCTCACCCACATATAAGATTTATAATTCGTATCCAGATGTTTGACTGATTATGCGATTTGCAATAAAATGTCTCATAAAGTCTCGTATGTATATAATTAAAAAGCAAACGCCATAAAACAAAATTGTTATAATTTATATATAATTAAAATATAAATGTTATTAAACAAAACAATATGGTTAAAAAATAAAATGATTTGATATTAAGACAAACATTTATAAGATCGTTACGAGGAATAATAATATAATACTTTGGCTTATTATTATGTATATAGTATGATTTTTTGCTCCTCCACTCCAAATGGTCCATTAAAATTAAATTTTATTACCATATAATTTAAAAGAATAAAAAAATTCAGCCACAAGTTGATTATCCTTAATTTTCACACACTTTGTGTTATATATAAGGAAAAATAGCTTTTTCTTTTCAAATAAAAGAAAACCATAAATTGAAAGCTTTGGCAAAAAATTCACTTTATGAATATTTTTTTATATGTCTCTATGTATGTACGGTATATAGGTGTAGCTTTTGATACACCAGAAACGTTTATTTTTCACCTTGTTGGAAAACTCATCATCAACCAAATATATATATAGAAAAACATACATAATTCCATCATTTATGTAAGATAATACATAACGTTATCGTCTCTTATGTTTTTTTATTACGAATATTTGCCATAAATTTTTATTTTATATTATTGTTTTACGGGCTTTTCATTCTAATAACTTATAATTTTATGTTTGTTTATATTATTGTTGTTTACGTATTGTGCTTTAGTGGAAATGTAATAATGTCAAATTGGATGGAAAATTGAAATAACTTTTTTATTGTTTAAAATTTGGGCCTTGTCGCAATTATTTAAAAAAATTTATTTATAGGCGAATTTTAGGTCGGTTTAAACAGGTCGGTTTGTCGAAAGCTCCACCCTCTCCTTCACAGCTCGAATTGACTTGTACTAGTTTTGCGGTCATTAAACTTCTTTACCAGACAAGACTGTCTGAATACTGTCCGAGAGTTCTAATTTGTATGTGCCTCTGTAGTTAGTCCAGTTCCATAGCCTCGAATGTACATATTTCGTTATTATTTCTCATGTGATACTCTCGCTCGGCTAATAAACTGTTTCCACTAAAACCTCAACTTTTTGAAACTTCTTCAAAAGTATAAATAGTTACAAACAACTGAATGTTTCCAGCGAAGTACGTCAGATTAAAGATCGAGCAGAGAGAAACGTTCAGAAAATCAGCCTGATGGCCTTATCACATGCTTAGAAGCATATTGGTTGGAAGCCACTATGTTCTGCAAAAATTCGATCTCTTGAGTTGAGTCACTTCAAGTGTTCGGCTCAGCACCATTTTTTAAGGTAGTATATTTTCAGCCAATTTGACCCTTGAAGAGAACCCAGTTAATAGCTTTTAATGTGATTTACTAGAAGTTCCTTGTATCTATATTGATCAAAGCAGAAAATATTCTTTACAATTGTTTTAGGCCTGGAACAGTAAATAATGTAAAGTACTGCACCAGCTCGAACTAGGATATCAGTGTCCCCATTTCCTTACATGCAGCTTGCCTTGTCACCCATTTAACAGTTATCTTATTGTCGTAGCTGCTATATATTACCTTTATAGAGTTGAACATTCCCATATCATGTTTGGCTCGCAGGTGTTTGATCTGAGTGCCTTTAAATCTGCCAGGCTATTGGGGAAAATAAAATGCTTTACACAATTAGGCCTTTGGCTAAATGGGTGTTTTGGATAGGGCTGTAACTCATGAATTGCTGCTCAACATAATGTTCGTTCTCAACCTACGGCTAGGTCATGTCTAGAGGCTCGTACCTCTATCCTTTCAGCCATTTTTGATTCATACAATATACACCTGTTTGATTTTTGAAGGAAACTGTTTTAGAAGATTTGTGGAACTCGGTTTTAGTTGGTATACAGTGACATGCCAGCAGGTAGATGATATTTAAATGTTTTATATATTTTATATAGTGTTATAGTGGCGGCACCACAAAAGCTGCTAAAGCTGGATTCGGAGTTCTTCACTTTGAATAGTATTACCAGTAGCATACGAAGAATTGAACTCCGTCTGATATATTATAGTAAAGATATGAGAAGAAGTTTGGTTTGACTCTCCAAATTTAACCTTAAAGGTTTTTGAAAAATTTTGATATCTTAACTCCAAATCAGTTTCTGACCAAAGATAACTTCTAGATGTTATACAGTGATAAATTATTATAACCAGATCATTTACATTACTTATAGGACATCAAATCCGGTTGGTTGCTAAGTTTACTAAGAAGAAAATAATACAGGGCTCTTAATCACGCATTTAATGATGGCCGATTTTTCTTAAAATTTGGGTCTAATATTCTAATGCTTGACCATTGAGATTGACTAAAGCTATCATCGTGGAACTACCAGCTGATAAGCAAACTGCTTTGAATGGATTGGATTTCACTACTTATGTGAAATCCAATCCATTCAAAGCAGTTTGCTTATCAGCTCATTGGATTTGATCCAACACCTTCTCCATAGTTTTTAAAAGAAACTGAAAAGGCCTATTAGTGATATGTCTTAAGTTTTATATCAAGACGTCGTCCAGCAAACTTCACTTACAAGTGATGTAATTAAAGGTGAACATTATATCAAACCACAATATCTTTGTTGATCTTGGACATGTTGCATTTCATCCGTAGCATTTAGTTACCATTATTTGTAACTCTTATCACGATAAAAAGGGTTTCTAAGGAATATAACGATTTATCGGAGGGCTATGCAATGACACAACAGGCCTTTTAATGTTTTCGTCAACAATTTGAATGCGGTCAAAATGGCTGATCATCCAATGAAAACAATTTTCTCTGTTTTGTCATTTCTTTAGTATGTGACGTGGATGACTAAGATGTTTCTGGTAGAGAATCGATTGCTAGAAGCATACTCGTATTTCATGTATTGAAATTGCCATGGAAGTTGGCTGATATACACAAACTAGATTGTTCAGGACTGTAACCAACTTAGTAGTGCTAGAAACATATTGGTTCCATATTTATATATATGCTCGATATTTTAACCACTTAAATATAATATTTTATGACATTAATACGAGTGTGGATGTGTTTAGTGGATGGGAAAGACTTAGCTCAGTAATATAGACTGGCACGTCCAAATGCTTTACCCAAATGCGACCGTTCTTGATTTAATTTCAGCTTAAATTGATATACTAAAAAATATGTTTTTGCCACACAGAAAACCTTTATTCTAGTTAACCTCAAATCTGAAAAGATTTAACATGAAAAACAACTGCCCAGAAAAACTTTGTATAAATGTATTTTATTGAAAAACTTCAGCAATATGACTTTAATCACTCTCGGCCTCGTAACAGGAAACCAGTTCACTCATATATGTAGTTACCATTAACAAATCCTAAAAATGATGTAAGCCTATACATGACCATTAATTTGACATTTTTAAAGTGCGTACTTTACTGTCAAAAGAAATGGAACCTTGTACTGTTATTAATTATAGGACGACGGCTGCTCAAACGATGAAAAATCCCCAAGTTGATAATTTGATCAAACTTTTCAATCATATATAGAAAGCTCATATACAGCAAGTTTATTACCAACACTAACAGGGTATCAGGGTTTAGATTAGAGTACTTTATTCTATATTCTATACGTTACCACTATTATACTTAGTTAAGCAGATGTGGATATATGGTTTTTGGTATCACTAAACCTTCAACTAAATTTTATTTTAGATTTCGATCATCTCCTTGTCTGCCCTATAAAGTCCAAACAGAACAATTTCTAACACTTAATAGTCCTGCAGTACATTTTGAATTACATTACATACGCGTTTTGATTTAACTATCGCCTTTTCAATTTTAAACCTTAAAGTACACTAGACTAAATACACAGTAGGTACTATAAAATTTAAATCAAATTTTTAAAACTAAAACACCAAAGTAAATAAAAATTGGAAAATTCTTCAAAACCAACATAAATATTAAAACGTATATAACGATGATACACACATACATGTAGTCGTAAACATATAGAAAATTTAGAAAACTCTTGAGAAATTATATTTCCGTTTGTTTGTTATTTTAGAGATACAATTTTGTCGCTTAACAAAAAATGAATTGATGTGGAAAATGAACATTTTCAATGTGAGTTTACTCCTATTTAGAATAATATGTGTATTTGGAAATGGAAAACCCGAAAGTAAAACCATCCTCAGCGCGTTACTTTGGAAACAGAACCACCAAACCAAATCACACAAAATCTTTTAAAAACACCAACAAAAACCCAAAATTCATATGGGGATGTACCACATATACAGCAGCACAATACAATTTCCAAAAGATACATAATAGACAGTATAGCAGTTTTTCATTTCATAAACTTTCATTTTGGAAAATAAAAATATCAGTCTTTATTTATTTATTTATTTAATTTTTTGTTAGTTTCATTTTTAATTTTCATTTCGTTCTGTTTTTTTTTTTTGGGAAAATACCAGCAACAAAATAATATGGCAGCAGAAATAAAAAATAAATTTAATATTAAATTAAATCGAGAAAAATATTTGTTTTCCTCTGCAACGTATATATGGTATATTCAAAGTCAGATCTGTGTGTATATGGAAAATGTATATAGAACGAAAACTGTATTTAAATTGAAAACAACCTTTGACTGTCTCAAAAGTGATTTTCTTGTATTAAAAATTAAATATGTATCTGTACGTATGTTCCTTTACACTGTGTGTAGATAGCGGACTGGTAAAGATCAAAAAAGTACGTTTATGTTGTATAACTTTTCGAATTTAATTTGAGAAATTGTAATTGTTAGCTCAGTTTCAATTTCATTATGTTTGTTAAGCGCAACAAAACGAAATTATGTAGCGTGGGAAATTTTTGATGAAACGTTCATTTTCCGCACCATTATTCTTGGAAAGCTGGAGGATTTCACACTATTTTGACTGAATATCAGCAGCAATAAAGTTATCAGTTAAAATATTGGGAGAACGACCTTGAATAATTTATAGAGAAATTTTAAAGAATCGAATAAAAAAAATGTCAATAAGTTTCATAGTAGCTCGATTCGTACCCTTCTTTTTACGGAATCAGCTTTAACCCTGAAACTGGCTGGATGATTTTTGAGAAGCCCTCACTATTACCAGAAGCAATAGACCACTGATGACAGGAGAGCTACCACTCAAATTAGTTAACAAACCATTTAGAATAACCAAACATTTTAACATTATTAAATCGAAGTAGGTTTTAAATTCCCTGTGTTCCGAGTTACAAAACGACATTGACTCAACAATGAATTGTTGTGAATTTTATTGCGTTAGAAAAAGTGACTTAGAAATTAGACAGACGTTATGCCATCACATTTTGTCATGCGAAAAAAGGAAGAGACAAATTACTAAAACCTATAAAGGCCTATCCTTCACAAAAAAGGCTTTAAGCAACATATCTCTATACCCACCAATTTATCAAAACGAACTTTTGTAACTCGAAAGTTTAAAGCTATTTCTATTTGGTTGTATTTGCCAGTAACATCTAGTTTTTTACATTGATTTGAAATTTTAAACCATATAACGTGGTTCGAAAACGTCAATGAGGAAATTCTGGAAGTTCGTCAACACTTGCTTAGAATAACATGCTTTACTAACTCAAACCATACATCTCCCAAAACTGTGATTTCAACAACGGTATACTGGTTCTTATAGAAACCACTGCATCGTACGCCTATTCTAAAGAATAACAAAGTATTCATGTTACGGAATTGAACTAGGTTTAGCCGAGTTAAATAAGCATCGAACAATTTCAATTGCTTCAAGATTTTGGTCCACATGCAAATGAAACTGTTTGTTGATTGTCCCAGTCGTTTTTCGTACATGCCATAGTTTTTGAAGTAATATTTTAAATGCAATCATAATCGATATCCTGTACTGGATCATATAATTTTGATATTATTATATTTAATTTAAATGAGAAACATCGCATTGAGATGACCACATAGCACCAAGCGCCCTATATTTCTAATGAGCGCTTCAATTTTGTTTCCACGTTCGAATCCTAAATCCATAACTGCTCAATATTTCACTCAATTGATTTTTTATTCTTCTGCTGTAGCATAACCATTAAGTAACTCGTCTATATATAGTGTCACTTTTAAACAAGAGGCATTTATACACAAGGTGATCCGACTAACATGCTACACAATTCCATTATGTTTTTGGATCATTAAAACTATGTAAATGCTTAGAACCTTTAGTTACTGATCTTTTGATCAAAGCTCATGATTCCAATACTTCACATCTAGTTCTGAAAAAGATTTAAAAACTTTGGAAGGGACTCATCAACTAAATTATTTAAAATATCTGGAAATAATTTATTATTTTCAGATATTTTAAATTATTTAGTCGATTTGGTTGATATGTTAGAATCTGCACCAGTCAGTGTACAAATGGCACCAGCCATTTGTTATTTCTGTACTGAACTCATTCTGTACTCATTGTTGAAGGGTTGTTCTTCAAAAGCTGCCAAAACACGAGTTAATGTAAAAAATGCAACAAATTTCACGTTAGGTTCGTGTGATTCATCTCAAGTATCTGAGAACTTTATACAAATAAAATCTGTATAAGAATATGGTTTGTCAAAGATTTACTTTATAAGTCTTTAGGTTTCCCATATTATGCAGAAAAATTACGCTCCCCATTTAATTTTTTAATTAATGGTTAAAAAGTTTCTTATCACGCCGCGGTATCGACTTCGATTCTCGCTGTAGATCAAAAATTATCATGCACAGGATGACTTAAAAAATGATTGTGTGTAAAAACCGTTTGTATTTTTTAAGCCGACCTTCTACAACAACCTATACGTTTAAATGGTTCATATATGTTCTCAGTTGAGACGCAATTTCGGAGACATTACCCACCACGTGCGCGCTACCCGCGAAGATTCTTGTGGAGCTCAAGGATGAATCATTACATGCAAATTTATCGAATGAAATAGATCTTACATTTAATAAAGCCTTATATTCAAGCCTCAACCGTAGCTTAAGATAATGGCCATAGGTAAGAAAGTAGCGATATTTAATAGGTAAAAGTGAAAGCTCATTGTTTTGACCAGCCTCAGGACCACCTTGGTATCAATAAACAAAGTACGTTTGTTTCATTTACCAGTGGAAAAGGAAACCATCAGTACGCAACAGTACGCTGTGGTAGGTAATGTGGTAGGCCTTGGAGAGTTTCTATCATGTGTCCCATGTTTATGTATTTTCTGATCTAGTTGCTATATTAGCCCTTAATAATTTCTCAGTGGATAAAGCTTTCGTTTAAACAACAGAAATCTTTTAGGTCTCAGTTGGGTGGCACTGCTCCCTGAAAAGTCATATGTTTCGAATGAAAATTCGAAACACCTCAAACTGTGATGTGGGGACGGAGGGGACGGTTTAACATACTCTTCCCCTAGACTGCACTTTTTCAGCTCACTATTCTTATTTGAAGATCAATTGACGGCCTTGAGGATACCAAATATCTTGGACTTCATTAAAAAAACAAACAGATTCCGGGACTGAGTTATGCGTCTGGGAAGGGATGTTATACTTTGGGCCAGTTGAGATTTAATGACTGGGGGAAAAATGGTAACGAAGCTTTATTTAATGGAAGTATAACCATAAATTTTTCCATCTTCCAGTTTTATTATAAAATTCAAGTTGTATTTTCGTGAATAGGTCGGTTGTGCTATAAAGAAGCTCATCAAATGATCGAATTTATCAATTGAATATTCAATGACATATAGATGGATTAATGACTTCTGTTGAAGTCGCATGCCCTGACTAAATTCTTTCTTTTTTCTTTGCCACTATCGAGAACCTCAGTCCCGTTTTGTCAAATTTAAAATCAGTTTGTGCCAAATTCTCAAACCAAAGTCTATCCGCCACATTAAAATTGTAACGTTGTATTTTAGATGGTCGTTCATTGAATGTGTTCACCTTTATTTACAATTAGGGATTATATAATGATCCTATATCGGTATGCTAGTCTTTTTTCTCGAAAGCAATAAAACCCTTGTTTTACCAATTATTTATATGTTTGATCTGTGTTGAAGGTTTTGTTGACGTTGAATTCACTTTTTAGATAAATATCAACACTGTGATTCCGAATCAAAAAGACTAAACTTATCTATGACTAAAACGGATTACCTTTGTTCAATACATAGAGAGTAATACAAAGCATTACAAGCATGCAGCTGATATAATATCGTTGGTCGGTTTGACTACTTCAGTTTTATTTTCCTTGTCATTTGAGTTGGAGTCTGGATATATAGTAAGAAACCGTGACTTCTTTTGCATATTTTTAAACAACTGTAAAAAGCTTAATTTCAAGCCGTGAAAGCCGCTCCACAATCAGCTTCACGTAAACTCGGGTTCTTCAATAGATGCAGATCGTTTGTTAGATCGCATCAAGATCTCCAGATATGAAAACCTTTATAAGACCTTGTATAGAATATTACTGTCAAAACTCCAAACTTACGAAAGATAGCCTACAGCACCGCAGAGATGTTGCAGAACTCTGCGTGTTATTTAAATATTCTGCAGAATTAAAGGAAAAAATACCTTAATTGGTTGCGCCAGGACGGGTTACACGACGAACGATCAATGCGCGTAGGTTAACGATGAAACTGCCAAAACCTCGTGGAATTCGTTATCCGGTTTTCAGTTTTCATTTGAGTATAAAATGCACAAGTTTAAAGCAGCTATCAACTTTTACTTGAATGATCATGCATTAGGTGCAGGAGCTCTGACAGTTACAAGGAGCAAGGGCAGCCTAAAATTCCACCCTGCACCCAATTAAAGCTTATTTAAAAAAAAATTGAAAGACTTGGGAGACATGAGCAGTTTGAAACACTAAACTCACCGCAGTCGTCCAAAACAAACAACCGTTTAAAAGTCAACGTGTTGGTAAAAATCCATCTCCATTCTTACAACTAACACAATAACTAAACCCTAAAGACCATAAACAGCGAAGACAGTTTGTAAAATAGATTATTGAACATCATAACAAGTGGATGCTGATTTATCGAGCAATCTCATCCGATGTGAAGAACTTATGTCAACATGTGACTGTCGAACAACAAATTCACCTACAACGCGTTACTGTTTGGTTCAGATTATGGGGTGGAGAAAACATTGGCCCATGCTTTTTTGAAAATGAGACTGGACTCTTGCTGGTGTTTGATATCGCGATATAATAACACAGTACTTTCTGCCAAAATTGGAGACTATTGATGTGGCCAATATGTGATTTCGACAAGACGGTAGTCAGAACGGGCCCCTTAGATCGTGAAACGCAATTTACATTCTCTTTTAGAAATAAAAGACATTTCTTGTATAAAATTGCACTGGTTGAATAGTAATTCCTCCATTGTGTCATTGTCTTGAAAACGCCCAGAACCTTGTGTCTGGTACGTTGCCAAGTTTTTTCGTTGAAGTGTTTTAGGCTGACCTTAAAACATGCCTATAATGACAGGCCAGATCCCTTGACCTGGTTTAAGAGATAATCACCTCTAAAATCTGTAACGAATGTCATACATAATCTCAAAGTATTTTATTTTCTTAGTTTTACTAGCGGAAGTAAATTAAATTTAATACAATTGTTTTAAAAATAAATTTATTTATAATATGCAAAACAAACATTAAATAAAATACAATATTTAAAATCATATAAATTTTGGATTTCTCGCGCAAAAAATCCACAACTATAACAATTATAAACTATATGCAAATAAATGTACGCGGTGCGGACTGCAACTTTATGCAAATCGATACTCAGCGAGATACGAGTATATATTTATTATAACGTATAAAAATTCCAAATTTAATATTCAAATTAAGCGATTTAATTATTTGTAAATATTATTTTACATTATTTTATATTAAAACTGTCCAATCAAATTTTATTACGGCAACATATTTCCGTTGTTGTGGCTATAAATGAACACGCACATCAAAATATTATATGTTCGTGTGCGAAAAGCACACCGCGGCAACAAAAACAATTGATTTTTAATTAAAGTATATATTATAAGTACATATTTGATAAATTGCATAAATAATTTATAATTAATAATATTAAGTAGTTTCTCAAACTGATCAATATATATGTATACCATATAGTCAACGTCCTATGTACATATATATAGTCATAAAATATTCATAATTAATATTCCAAAGCATAACACAAACTGTTCGCAACTAATTTAAAATTCTTGAAATTTTTGTACCAAACCAAAAAAAGGATTTACAGATGCCAGCAACAACATTATTTTCGCAATTCAAACAAGAAACTTCACAAAGTTAAAAATGAAACGAAGCTTTTGGTAGAGAGAAAATTGTATTGGGGTACGACGGAGGGGTTTCTCTTTTACGCTTTTGTGTATTTATTAGAAAGTTACAAAAATTATTGCAAATTTTGTTTTTGTTTATGTTAAAGGAAAATATTTGGGTTCCCGAAATGGAAGCTCGAAATGGGATAAATATCTTTCTTAACTAATTTAATTTTCTTGATCAATTTTGTTTGATATTTTGTTTTGTGTGTTCACGATTTATGAGAAAAGTTAGTGAATAAACGATTTAACAAATATTTAGACACAAAACATCTTTACAATATGAAGTGATGGCTTCATTAACGTACAGTTTGTGCATGAAATTCTAAGACAAAATTATTTTTAAATATCTCTGAACAAAAAGCTCTGTAATATGCAAACCACAATAATCCAAAACTAGCTTACAATGTTTATTCTGTTAACACATTTGTGAGGTCATTATAATAGAGCTTTTGACTTGCGGTTGACGTGTGTATATGATTGATGACTTGTGCAAATGCATTATGCTTTTATGTAAATTATTTCATATGTTAAGAATTGTGAAACAGGATGATCGAGATCATATTTCTTCGTATCTCGGTATTCTGATAAATCTTTCGATATAGGCACGCATTTATACTGATGAATTGTCCGCTGTGTTGAAAATATTCCGAATGTAATAATAATGCAACAATGGAAACGATGGGTGTCGGGAGAATGGTTCACGATACTACTGACGTATTATAGTGGCGATATGCTTTAATTGAGCTACATTTGAATCTGATGACCTAATGATTCTTTTGGTGATTTAGTTCGGTGGAGTTTTATATTGATGGAAGAAAAAGATATAGGAAAATTGGTGTTTCTTCCTATTTATGGTTTTTGTATTCTTTTCATATTTTGACAGAATCTTGAGCTCATCGATTCACCAATCGAAGGTAAGGCAACGATGATATTCGTTCCTTACGAGCACGACATCAACAACATATGATTTTTTCTAGTAAATTGAGTTGCGGTCATCAATACAACTTATTCACATGATTTTTTTGCAGCCGTGAAATTCGATTTGAAGTTCTCGAAAGAAGTCTGTGATATTATCAATTTCAAGCCATTGTAAACACATACACATCGATAGTGGGTGGGTATTTTTGGTTTTTAAACTTGTTTCGTATACGGTAGTTGTATATTGTAAGAAAATAATAATTGAATAATGTGTATGGTTACAAATCTTTCCAGTTTCGATAATTTCCCGGGTACAGTGAGTCAGATAATTAGACATTATTCAACGTCAACTCAGAAGAGCCGATTATATGCACTCTAAAAAATGAGGATTGAAGTGCGTAAAATTACCTTGATAATAATGGCAATTTTTGATGTAATTCTACATCCGATGCTTAAAATTCAACTGATAACTATGTATAAGAAAATCATTACACTAAAAATAGTATAATTACCCAGTTTTGTGTATTTTTCCTATCATATGAGTAAAGAAATACCAATGAGTATGTGAAGTTAAACTTTAAGTTGTAAGTTTACACCATTTGTGTAGCACAGTACTTGTTAAGTCGTAAATATACTCTTCTGACTTAAAAATACTTTCAGTATGAATGTAAATCATTATTTTTTTGTTTTGCGTTAGTGTCACTTAGTAAAGGATTTATTTTTAGTAATTCATCAGTGAAAGGAAAATGTGTGTTGCGGAATCAAATTAAAAATTTAAATATAAAATAATTTGATTAATTAAATTTAAGATAAGTATTAATACAGTTCTATAAATTAAAGTATATTTAAATGTTTGATTGTTTAAATTGTGATTTTAATTCCAGTGTAATTCAAAAATATAAGAAGCATTCGAATGAACATCGATGGAAAAAATATGCAGTACATTAATTTAGAACCCATTTTTTAACAAAACTAGGACTTATACAACTTTTCAAGTTCATTGTTGTAGCATAGATGTCAAAACATCTTAAATACTGGAATTAATATTACTGGAGTTACTTTTTATGTTCAAAAATTTTGAGGTTAGTTCCAATAAAATTTGATTTGTGATATGAAGTTTAAAAGCTTCATCATAATATTTAACTTTATTAAATTTATATCAAAAATTATCTTATTTCAGATACATTAAGGAATGATAAGAGACAAGAAAAATATTATTGTATAACTTGACAATTCGAAATAATAAAACAATTCGACATAATTATATGTAAACTAAATTAATTAATTTCATTACAGAAATGTTTATGTTTAAATAAAGGTATTTACTACTTAAAAAATTTGTTTTTTTGTTCTAAAGGTAAATCTTCTTGGTGGTCTTACGGGCAAATGAGTAATTATATAATAATTACACCAACAAGCGTATTTTTTTAAATAGGCTTTTATGCGTAAATTTAAAAAAAATTACATATGAACGAGTAATTTTTTAGGTAATATTACGATTATAATGTGTAAATTTACAACATTTAGGTGAAAAATCCGTCAAAATTTACATATCCTGTTGTAAAATGTCCATCCAAATTTTAATCTTTTTAATGTAAAATTACTTTTTATGGTTTAAATGTAGTTTACATATTTATTCGCAATTCTATCAAAATACTCTTAGAGAGTAATTTTACAATGATTAACGGTGGTATTCTGTTGCCAACAATTATCGATGTAATATTACATCAAAAACTTTTTAGAGTGTGCATAGTGATAAATTTTATGTATCATATTGATAAATTTCAAAGTCATATATTTAAATACGCGCGATTGAATTCAATATCGATGTACATATATGAAAATCTCAAGTTCCGGCCTGTGAAATTCAAGTAAACCGCCGCAATTTTTTCCGGTGAAAACCATTTATAGCATATTACATGTTTATAGACTATCCGACAGTCTGTAAACTCTTTCAGAAGTTACCCGTCAAAAAAATAAATCCGATAATTAAGAGAAAACATTTAATTTCAAACTATCAGTTCGTTTTCCGATCCAGTAAGCTGAAAGTCGTTGACCCAAATTATTTGAAAATGCAGAGGGTTTAGATTGAAATTCTAATTTCAAAACTTTCCTATATACTGGTGTAATTTCCAATTATTCTGAAATAACATCTAATTCTTCAAAATTAAGCATGCACACATGACAAGTAACTTGGGTTGGCCCTGGATACTAGGCCAAAGCTTATATCACAAAAGTTCAAAATATGGTTCTTAGAAACATCGTCCATGCACCCTGCCATGTCATAAATCAATATATACAATGACTTTAAAGTGAAATATGCGGTGAAAGGTTTTCTAATGTTGGCAGAAGTTTCTCTGAATTCAGTTTTCATACCAACTAATAACATTTTAAATATACTGATAAATTAAGAGTATGATGTCACACTGTGGCTGCATTGGTAATTTAAAATTTAAGAAAATTTCAAAGGTATGTTCTCAAATTTAACATTTCAAACCCCATTAAAAAATTAATTAACATTCTTTTAGTGGTAAAAGAAACGAGAACAACCACAAAACCACCTGCAAGAATGAATAAACTTTTCTAAAAATTTATAATTAATCAGGTGTTCTCTCACATGCCAACAGAACGACTATTCATAACGAATTACAGTATATAGAAGACTGTTCATCATGAATTACAGTATTAAGAAATCGAGAAGAGCTTTAATTTACTTAATTTATCTCCTTCATCAGAACTTAGACTGTTCGATACTAAGTTTGCGATTCATTTTTCTTGATCGTTGAGTTACTTATTTCAATAGTTGATTTCAATCTTGAAACGTCTTAGAAGTTCTGTATAGATTAAATCCAAAAACAAATAATATTCTGCCTACAGTTAATTTACCTAAATGAATCGCTAGGTCAACCATGAATCAATATTTATTGCCAGATAATCTAGCTAAGCTCTGCATAATTGCATAATGTTCGGCGTATTCATTTTACTCGATTGCTTATGTATACGCTTATAGTGTGGCCCATGATCTACTTCTCAATATCGTTTATATAAACCGAGCTCTAATTTTTGTATCCTTTGCTTTACAAATTTCGATGTGGTGTTGAATTAGTATATTCTTATTTATCTAGAAGTGTCTTTGAATCTTTACTAGCGAAAACGTCGAGTAGTTTGAGCTGGGTCTCATTCAGATGATTTCTGTCATTTAAATGTAGCGATTGTATCAAATGAATCGATATATGGACGAAATACATCGATAAGTCCGATAGGCGAGCAAATTTCAAATGCATCTCAGTCCCCAAAGGAATCTTAATCCCCAAAAAAAACTCTTGCAGATGGATGGATAATTTACGTTCCACCTTAAATTGGTTTCCTATGGTATGTATGGGACATTACGAAAATGCTGTATATCGTGGGTCGTTCCAGCCACCATTTTCATAACTGTCTTGAACCAAATGTAATCAGAACACAACTTATTCAAAACGATCTTAGTGATA
This sequence comes from Tipula lateralis, assembly GCA_963932295.1. Classification (NCBI taxonomy): domain Eukaryota; kingdom Metazoa; phylum Arthropoda; class Insecta; order Diptera; family Tipulidae; genus Tipula; species Tipula lateralis. The sequence continues at coordinate 156,041,431 of OZ010738.1, forward strand.
TTTTCCCTCGTGTATCTTTTGTCGAGGTTTTTTATGACAGTTGGATACACGGATTTGAACCATTCGATCAAAGATGATAACCGCAATCGTCTTCTACTTCTGGTTTCCCGCCAATGGATCCTTACGATTTTAGTGCTTTTAAAATATTTTTCCAGTGTTATCTCACCTTCTTCACAGCAAAAGTAAAAATTTCTTCTGATGTGTACCAAAACATTATCGATCATAGTGCTTATATAACCGGCTTTTCAGCAATTCCAGCACTTGAAACGTTATCTTAGATTCCATGTGCCTCATTTTGATTTACCTCGCTTCCGAAACTATCAGTTTTGCCACCTCAGTACAGAGTATCCCTAGTTCAAAATACTATAGGAGTTTTATCAAGTCTTATCTGTTTTCTCAAAATTAATATGATTCGAATATTATAGCAGCATATTCTAGCGTAGAGTATAAAATTTAAATCGCTCATCGAGTTTAGAGATCTAAAATATTTAATCAAGTTCTATAATAGTCTCTGCACAAATAGGTATGTGGACTACTCGTCGTATTGTAGTCGTGCTGAAATTATACCCCTTATATATGGCACTCACTTTAAAAAATTCGTGCTATTGATCAAAGAAAAAAATGTATCATTGCCGAATAATATATAGATTCTCTCGTCTTTTGGTCAAACTGGTTGTGTGTAATCTTTTAGCTAGTAAAATGCTCCTTACTCAGTAGTAGTCTGTATGATCAAAGTCCAATAGAGCTCAATCGATATCTCTGCTCTTTCTATGCTATCCTAAATGCTATGGTATAATCATAGCAGTCCTATCCAGGTGTGGATAGTTAGTGGAATTGCTTCCTCGCACGTTCAAATAGTGGAGAATAATAACGAAAGAAACACAATGTTTAACAGTTATTGTGTCTACTTGCTATTCTTTTCTGACCATCCTAATACACTCCAGTTTCAGAAAAGATTCCACCAGCAAAAGATGTTCTACTTATACCACTAGCTTAACTGCGTCAATCCAATCCGTTCTAACAATGGTTTAGCATTTTTTACTTACAACGGCTCAAAACATAAGATATGTGGTGTCGCATGGTATTTTGGTGCTTCTTCACACCTCGCTCTTAAATTTATTTGTGATTGATTATCTAAATTTCTGGCACCTTAAATGAATAGTTGAGTATACAACTCATGTAAATAGTTTTTTTTGTATAATTCAAGTTAACTTTGAGAAACAATGTTCGTTAGTTTTTTCATTGCTTTTGTAATTAGTTTTTTCTGTTCCTTAGTACGATAACTTGTATTAAAAAATGTATATCAAATTAAAATATAACTAATTAAATATCCTGATTATGACACAGAATTCCTTAATCGAATCGAAATAAAAACACGCATCAAAAATACTTCTTAATTAATATAATACACTATAATACAAATATTGTGAATATTTTATGTAAAATATTAGTACAAATAATTTACGTAATTAAATATACCGTGAGTCTTATTTATATGCAACCATTGAAACGAGGAACAAGTCATCACCGTGCTCATCACAAGATTTCACAAACGTATCAAAATCCTAAGGACATGGTTCAATTCGTATTCAGTCCACCAAAGATATGTCGAGTTCTAAAGCAAAAGGAAACGATTGCTAAGTGGAGTATAAGAAAGTATCTTCATATACATCAGTTTCTGCATACATTTTCTAACTGTGCTTTGATTATTAAATCATGATTCTTTGAGCTTTTATGGTCTTAATTTGATAAAAATTGAAATATTAAATTATTTTAAATATTTTTGTATCTTGCTTTTGTTAGTGTGGAAGACTAACTCGAGAATATAAAATATTAAAAATATCTCCACCACAAAATTAGGCTGTGGGTAAAGAGTTAGAATAGGAGAAGAGAATCATAATTCAAGCATTACTTTGAGGATAGATATCGAGATATTCGTTTTGACCTAACCTGCTTTTTCTTCCAACCAAGATGATTGTGTTTTCCATTTATTAACTTTGAGTCAAAGCTCTTCATAACTTTAAATCGCGGCTCAATAAATTTTAAAGGTTTTGATTCAGGCTTTTACAAAATAAAGCACACGGGAAAAAAGCACAAAAATGATATAACAGAAATAAAAAAAATTGAAAACTTTTCACCGTATTCGTTTTCGAACACACAAAAATATATAAAAACCAATTCATTTAATTTTTTCGGCAAAACTTTTGTGCTTTCGAAAGTTTTGTTTTGTTTCTGTTTTACAGTACGGTATTATAATCCGGAATATATAAAACACGACAAAAATGAGACGAGGAAACAGAAACTAGATAAAAACCAGATCAAAAGTAGATTTTCTTTTGTTTTAATTTTTTTTTTGTTAATCTGTTTTTGTTTTTTTGTTGATGTTCTTCGTTTTCGTGTTGTTATATTTCTTTTATTTCACAAAAGTAAGTAAGTTTTTTAATTCCTTTTTTTTATATTACTTTTTTATATTGCTAAAATTGTTCTTTCTTTTTCGTTCTTTCTTTTTTTTCAATTATATACGAGTAGCTATTAGATACGATTTAATTCTTTAGTTCTTCCTTCTGTAATAGATGGATGGGATGTATTTTATATGAAGTAGAGCTTTACAAATTCTTTACGAGTTTTCAAGTCAATTGTATTTATTTATTTGCTGATGATGATTTAGTTGAAGTGTTTATTCGAGATTTATATGTTTTGAAGATAATAAGAATTGAATATAAGTTTTGTTATTATAAACAAATTAGTATATATCAGAACTGGGTGTGGTACATATCCATACACACATATATGTGTACATATATCACCAGAATGTAAGTGGAGCATACATAACCGTATACTGCTGTTTTTTTTTTGCTCATTTAATCTTGTAAATATTTGAACAAATATTATCTTCCTTCCTCCACCACTCAAAAAGCAATGTCTGTTTGTTCAGAGTAAAGTTGATTTTTATTACTTTGTCTTAATTCTTTTTTTGTTCTTTTAGTCATGGTTTATTTCCTCTTTTCCGTATTTTTGTTTTGCTATATTCCATCCAGCATTATTAAATTTTGAGTGGTTTATCTTTTTCATTTCTTTAAGTAAACTCTATTGTATGTATACAAAACATAATTTTTTGTCTAAAGTATGACCAACGAATCGTCATCCCAATCCTTATTTACGTAATAATAACGTACCGTAACAAAAATACAGGTAAACAAAATTATAAATAGTTATATAATAGATTATTGAAAGTTTGTTTTTTTCTTGGAAGAAAATTTTCTTGAGATGAGTAATGCAATAGTTTTCGGTTTTATTTTTATATTTTCCCCGCGCTCGCAATAAAATACCGTGTATAGACGCCATAATATTTATACAGTACAAATTTATTTAAGACATTCAGTCAATAATATAGATTGTATATATACGATAAACGAGTATATACTTATATTGAGAGAGGAAACGTTAAATCGAAGTCACGTATTGTTTTTGAATGTATTACAATAGACGTTTTATAGCTGGGGGTGGAATCCATCCTCCACATTATTCAAATACATATATTAAAAATATAATTTTATTTTTATATATACTTGCGTCTTAGATATTATTGCGCGAATGAAAAGATCTCATGCCTATTATTAATATTAGACAATTTAATATTTTTATCACATACGCACGCTTTACCATTTTATGTATTATTTTGTAGACTGTGGTGGCTGATTAAGTAATGAATATCATGAATAACGTAATAGCTTAGTAGAATTTTGATGTGTAATTTTATTGAAAGTTGTTGCTTGAAGTACAATATTTTGTTTGCAAAAGGCAATTTGGTTATAACAGTAATGTATAAAAGAAAACATAGCTTGAGGACTTAAATATTGGCTTTTCTTTTAATAATTGGAATTTATTATGTAAGAAAAATAATCGAAATTGTTAACTAGAACGAAATTTCTTTTAATGTTTTTGAAGCATCCCTTGCACTCAGTAATGACTTTGAAGGTTTTGGCTTAAATCATGTTGTTTCATTGGGTAACATAATAAATAATTTTTGAAGCAAACCGGAAGTAGTAATTCGCCCTAATCGGTAAATTCAATAACCAAGTTCCGTTTTTGTAAATAATTCTGGCTTCTCACTCAAAACCCTTCAAACGATGCATAAAATCCTATACTATAGGCTGTCATGGATCTATGCAATGTGCAGATGGTTCTACGTGAATTGGACCTATAGCCGTACGTTCTCGATTTGGCTGTAATGGCGTAAAGTAAGGACGTAAATAAGCAAACCGCGAAAGAGGTGTGAGTGCCTCGAGCCCCAAAACAGATTGTAGTGATCAAAACAAACAATCATGCACCCGATACCAATTGTGAAAAAACAACAGAAAATGATCAATTTAGCAAGAGTATGGCCATAAGTTAATAAAAGATTGAATTATGCTGATCGACCGCAACAAAACCGCCCAGGTGGCGCAGTGGTTAAAGCTGTGGCAGTTGGAGCGGGAGGTACCGGGTTCGAATCCGATTCGAGGCAGGATGCAAAATGGGTTTTTCACATTCGATCGTTTGGGCGGTGCGATCGGTGGTGAAAAATGAACATATCTTGATCCTCTGTCGTGTTTAGAATCCTTGGGCCGACCCATCTTCCATGTCAGTACTATAGACCTGACATGGAACTATGCAATGCGCAGATGGTTCTACGAAAAGACTCGGACCTATAGCCGTATAGAGTGGTATCACAACGGATCAAAATTGGTCTAAGTGTGCGATAGCAGCCACAACAACTTAACTTTTTTTTAACCGCAACAAACGATAATATAACAGAACTGAAGAAATACGGATCAAAAGGACTTATAATTAAGATTTTAGTATTTCGATTCCAGTAATAAACTGAGATAATGGACCAAGATCTTATATTTGTACCATAAGTAGTGTACATAAGTATTGTATACCACAACTGACACCACCAGTTACAAATTACACGATATAGTTAAAATCTAAGACAAAGGCAATCTAGAGAGTCGTATTAAGGAGTCAAAAATTCTGCTGGTCTAAATTTAGTCAATTTACAAAAATAATATACACTATGTGCAGTTTGATATCTTTTATAAGGATTTGGTTCTACGCTACTGATCAATGTTTTTTGTTTTTGCATGTCCAGCCATTTTTAATTAAAGGAGTGCGAAAAAATATTTCTATGAGCCTATTGAAACAAAAAATTAATAGGAAATTAAAAGTACCATCCCTATTTTTGAAAAAAAATAAGGAGAAATAAGGTAACAATTATGAAGAGTCCAACTATATATTTTGTACATTCCATCGTCATTTTTTGCTGTTTTTATTATTTCTTCAACTAATTTTTGGCTTGCACCAATCAAACAAGGATAGATCTATATCATATAACTTATGTTTCTTTCGATCATACCGTTATTTATTTAATTTTAAAAAAACTATAACTTTCTCTTTCTGACACATTAAATAGTTTCAGTTTTAAACGAGACAGATAATAGCTCGACAGCTATTATCTGTCTGATTATTTATATTTCGAGACAAAACAAAAACGTAAGTTTTTGGAATTTTTGCTGTTTATGAATGAATGGATCAGACACAACAAATTTCTTTGTGTATGTGTGGTTGTGTATTTTACTCATAGTTGAAGGTCAAGGTTATATCTTTATAATGCATTTAAATTTTTTTTATTTTGATTTAAAACTTTTTGGTTTCTATTACCTTACGCATTATGTATTTGAATTTATTGAATTTTGATATTTTGTTTACTTTATGAAGTTTCAGAATTTTGAATTTTGCGTAAAACCACGGTCAAAACTCTAAGGACTATGGGACTTAGAATAAGCAGAATTTTATTAATTAAATCGAGAGGTCTAGTACGAAGTTTGTCTTTGAATTCCAAATGTCTTAGGTTGCCTCTGTTGTAGATTGTCCAACTCACATGGATTTCCAATGAACAAGTTATAAGTTGACCCATGTTGTACTTTATGTTGGTTGAAGACATACAAAATGTGGTAAATATTGATTGCTCGAATGCACCACCTGTTTAAGAGCAACCGCTTTTCTTCAAAACGAATATACCACATCTTTTGTTCGCATATATACAGACATGTATATCCCATCACGGCTGCCAAAATGAATCGATTTCTGTGGCTTTAGCCTGAGGTAATTATTGGGCCATGAAATTATGTTGGTTATTTTATTTCGCGATTAAGCATCAAACATCCCCATTATCTATCAGCATAAGTTCTGACGCTCAAAAAAGATGTTAACCTTGTTTTCTAATGGCTCCATAATTTTCAACGCTGATGTTGTGCGAGTCGGAAATAATTATCTGCTGTCATGATCCAAAATTATGAAAATATGCTTAATTCTATTGTTGGTTTTAGGATATAGGTACCTAGAAAGTTCATACATGAACGGTAGTGTAATCTGCAAGGCTTGTACCATCTCTGGCCTTGAGCTATGACTAACAGTCTTGAATCTTTTGCAAATATCACAAACATTTCTAAATTTTATAATTTGTGATGTCATAGCAACTTGTGATCATATGCGGTTCTTGGTGAGCTGCTGTGAACTGGAAAATCTTTTATACAGTAACCCATCGATGGAAAGTGCATCACTATTGGTAGTTTACGTTAAAAGCTCAACCTATAGGTTTCCTTCACCACCCATATTTTAGAAGTCATTAGACGTTTACTAGATATGGATCATCTTTTTCTACTCCAGGTTATTGCTCTCAACTTCCACCATTATTTACGCAATCTTCTTATTTTCCTGCTTACTGCCCTCTTTCTGTTTTTTATTCCAATAACACTCTTGCTGTATCATTAAACCTTTCCTTAGTGAGAATCATATCCGTCATATATATTGAAGTGCTCGTTACTTTGGATTTCATGACTAAACGAACGCATTTCCAGCTCTAATATACCATATTATGTTATTTCTTGCTTAATTGGGGAGTAAGTTTAAATCGTCTTCAGCTGTTTAGTCCTATAATCTTTGCCTATCAAATGTGTTAGTTTCTGAATGTTTTTGCTTATGAAGTCATATACATATATCATAATACTATGTGGACACACATATCGAATGCGCGCTGGAAGTCTAAACAAAGTAAACATAATAATGACTATATCGTTACTATTAGGTATGAGTCCAGGCTGATATAGTTCTGCTATAATAATATTATATAATATTATATTGGCGCATTGTTGTTCTTTATTTATATCTCAATAATATTTTTAATTTTCAAATCTATCGATGGATGCGGGTATCAACCATTTCGTTATAGGTGCCATAAGTGAGTTTATCATTCCTCATGTGCGCCCTTCATCCTCTAGCAACTCTTTCTATTTTCTATTTGCACTTCTCACTGGTACTGGTTTATTTTGCAATGCGGGTATAATTACAGTTGGTACGCTATGTATGTCTGCTCCTCCTATTGCTCTGACATCTTGTGAGGAGGAAAAAAACTACATATTAAGCAATATATGAACAATTTGATTATTGATTCTTTCTTTTGGTAATGTTCACGTGGTATTCTATATATTCTTGTGTGGGGGCTTGCTGCGTTCTATAAATAGCTCATTTGTGGCACAGTAATTAATTTATAATTTAAATGCATTTAAGTAGAAAGACCACCATAAGAGTTTTAAGTATGGAAGCCCACCTATTAGTTCGGTGCCATAACAAATCTGTTTAAAACATTAATTTATTGATATTTTCGATAAAGTATATTATGTATATTTAATGATGACGTCAATTGTATAACATTTTCCTACATACATGTACGAGATAAGAGATTATTTATGTAATAATTCATCAAATTTCCTTTAATCGGAAGTAATCAAAATCCATCCATGTTTTTATGTTCGTCGCCTAAAAATATTAATAAAATACAGCTGGTATATATATTTACGTATATATGTACACACACACAAAAACACGGTAAAATTTTTATTTTTTACGTATCAGACAGGATATATAATTTTCCAAAATATAAAATTGGAAAACTTAAAATTTCCGCAACACAAAAAATTGTTTATTGTGTTTTGTTATAATCCATTAAAAATATCTTAATTATTCATAAAATAAAATATTTGTAAAAAGGTAAATGTTGTTATCATATTTCATCTTCCTGAGTTTATTTTTACATATACCCTGTATCTAAATATTAATTAAGGTTTTAGTTTTCCATATTTTTTATTTTCAAAATAGATAAGTGAATTATATGAGTATTAAATAAATCAAAAGTGTTTATGAAAATGGTCGGCTAAAAATGAAGGATCAATTACATTCCTTTCGATCATCATAAATACATTTCACAAGTGTAATCCACTTTGGTTGCTGTAAAGATCACCTTTTCCCTAATTAAATCCCTTACATTATATAATATGAATTCAATCAAGCACATTGCTTTTCGATTATGGGTGGGTCACATAACAACAGTATGATAGGTTATATCGCTAAATAACCGACGATATACTTTCGATAATACACGATATCCTCTCGACTGGATATAAACAACTATAAACAAGCGTATAACAAATGATTCAGACCTGAAAGAAAATCCTTTTTACTCTTCATAGACTTCGAGCGCGCGTTTATTACATAGAAAAAATAAACGTCTTTAGAGTTGTCTCATCTCCACTCTGAATTAAAGGCATAAAATGTTGAGCGTACCCCGGTAAAAAGATATATAAATAAGGGACGAGGCTCACTTAACGTTAAATTAGAGATTCTTTTCCATGATTCAATTACATTATCAATTATTTTAAGATATATTATTTTCAGATCTGAAGATAACCTTTCATAACCTTTTCCGTTTGTTTTAGATCATTGTATTGTTCAAAACACTTAAAATTTTGCTTTCGTCAGACCACAAAAACCAGGAGGATTTATAAATCCCATAAAATAGCAATTCAGATGGTCAATAGTAAAATCTTCAAAGAATTGCGATTGTTTTGTTATCATAGAAGATTGTTACGATGAAGCATTTAGGTTCCAAACTTTCAAAAACGATATTTAATTTCAAAATTAAAAGCTTACAAGAAGCTCCATTGCGACAATCTACGATTGGTGAGTAAAGCAGATTAATTGATTTTTCTCGAATCTATGGGTGATGGTGCATGTCGGTTCTTAGTTTGTGGAGTGATTTGTCTGGTTAAATCCGATATAACGAACGAGTCTCAAATTTCTTAATAAGACGTCTGTATAGAAATGGAGTTATAGTGTTTAAAATTCGCAGACATTTTTGTATCAGTTATCTAGGTTTGTAAGGGGATGTGATTATTTCATAGTCAGGTAAACCCTAATAGAGGATCGTAGCAGTTCTGACATGCAAATCGAATGTAGAATTGGTTATAGTAGCGAAAGACTAATCGAACCATCTAGTTGCTGGTTCCCTACAAAGTTTCTCGAAAGATAACTAATTCTTGTTTGGGAAAATAATCATAACTGGTAAAGCGAGTGATTAGAGGAATTGGGACGAAACGACTTAAACCTATTCTCAAACTTTATAAATAGATAAGATCTGAGGATCTTTCTTGATTTAAGTCATTAAAGTTTTATAATGATATATTGTGCTTATCGTGAGCCACTTTTGGCAAGCGGAACTGGCGCTGTGGGATAAACGTTACATTGCCAAAATTAACAACTCGTTCAGATACCTTGAAAGGTGTTGCTTAGACAGCAGGACGGTAGACATTGTAACCCACAAAGTAGTGTGTAACAACTCAACTATACCATATACCTATACATAACTGACATGGCAACTTTAAAGATGTGCATGGAAGTGTTTTGTGTCAGCCTGCATGGAGCTGTTTTTGATACTTAAGTAGTTACAGTTTTAATTTAAAAACATCGTACAAAAATATGCCGAATTACATTTAAAAATCAGCCTGATCCTCGCTAATTTCACGTAAATTAGGGTTTAATATTCAAAATGTACCTTCTTTTAATGCAATATAACGTAATGTTATGTTGTTCCAATTTCGTTTTTACATACTAAGATAAAATTAAGGTTTTTTCCACAACTATAAATCAATTTGATTTATTTGTCCCCGTTTGACCACCATTCCTTTGCTACATATTCAACTCAAGCATTAAAGATGTTGATGTTCTTGTGCTTCTGAACTTTTCTAAGAAAGAACACATATTACTTTGATTGTGATAATTAAAGAATGGTTCCAATGATATGCTATGTATGTGCTATAATCTAGAACTGATGAGCATCTTTTCTCTTTAATTTCCCACCTCACTGAGAAAAATTTATTGGTATTTTGCTCATATATGAGAGATTATTTTGGGGTACCTTCGACGTAAGCAAATATGATCAAGCTCCCATCTTCACTGTCCGTAAAAATGACAATATAGCTTAGCTGGCGGATATGACATTATATATCAACCAGTTCGAAGCTTCTACTATCGCAATAAAATTAATTAGTAAATTAGATTGATTTATTTGCAATGTCTCATCTAATTTTTAAGCATTTGTAAAGAAGTTTAAAACCTCAGAATTCTACTGTTTTACATAACTGGTCCTCTTTTAAGATTATGTCATTCAAAAACCATAGAATTGTGGTAGGATATTATTGTAGTAGGACAAAATTTTGGTCAATACTAGCATGGGTAGTGTCCAATGGTTATGTTATGACATGTGGACATGAACTGTATTTTCCGGCCTTTCAACGATTTCAACAAAAAGGACGATAAGTGTATAGACTTATAGACTTAAAGAATTTAGAGTTCCAATAAGCACTTGAACCGGTTTGAAAATTACATTTATCGCATTCCAGGTTCTGTAGATTTATATTGTTTGTAGCTGCAGGTGTAGCACCTGCAGTATGATAAATCGTTGGCTTTATCCTGTAAAAATGACAAGCTTGGCAAGGGAGTGGCTGAGGTCTATCTTATATTTCTTCTGAATTCTCTCAATAACAGCCACAACTAGGTGGTTGTCGAAGATCTGAGCGATGAGGATCATCATGTTCTCTTTGATCTTGGCTTTTTGACCAGGTAGAACAGACTCACTTTCCATTTTGTTCTTCTTATAAAAATTCAGCGTGATTGTAGTGCAGCTTATCATGCCTTTCATTTTTAACAACGCATTTATAGTGATTCTCAATGATAATCCTAATGAAACATTACTAGTTGTGGTTCAAAATCCGTCCGATTGGAAGTGTCAAATAACTCGGGTTGTTTGAAGGAATATAGTACCTGACGCAAAAAAGTCTCTCTAGATTCAGATCTTAGTATTTAAAACTTCCTTAAAGAAATTCTAGTCTTCATCAGCTTATTTTTGAAGATCCTCCAACATTTTATCTTGTATTTGTTTCGAAACCAGTTCCATAAAAATTAGATTTCTAAAAGCTTTGTACACAATTTATACTAAAATAAACACAGAAAATATATTGTTGAACTTTCCAGTGCAGTGACTTTTCAGTTGCATTTAACTATCCTTGAAGAACAAAATTATCTCTTCAAGAACAGAGTGATCACCACTTACTTCAAAACTAAGATAAGGACAGCATTTATTTCATCAGCAGCAATTTTGGAAGAAATTTAAACCGCCACTGATCACGACAGACCTCTCGCTTGAATGTATATTTTTTATTACAAAACGCTGTTGGTTCATTGGTTTTCACTTCTCTAAGTCGACCGAGAGTGTATGAGGGGGCTCAGGGTTACAAATACTTGCTAATACTGCCATTCCATTATTAAATTCCGCTGGGATCACAACTTGTGCTCTGGGTCTACAATGAATCTCCTTTGAAAAAAGCTCAAGGCTGACTAGACCTCCTCGAGAATAGGTTATCAATTAGACTTGATACTGATGACAACTTCTAGATAGGATAGACTTTGGTTGCCAAGTTGGCCCTTTTCAAATTGGGGTTAGTTGATAAAGATTGCATTTTAAAAACGTCAGAGCCATCTTTGAGATGTACTCAATACCATCTCCTATTGTATAAAAATACCGATCATTTATCACCTCAGGCTGTCTTTTATCTATAGCTTTCATCCCAACAATTAAGACTCTTTTTTATAAGTATGTAGCTAATAGGCGTAATATTGTGAATCTTCTTCGTGACTCCTCCTGAGGTCTCAACCTATTGGGTGAGTTGCAAAACAGTGGCTTTGTTAAAAACAAGGCCCATGTCAAGCCAATGTTTGGTTGTATTTTTCGCACTATTTTCCAAAACAACGTCATTGGGCTTTGTTAGATTTTTCAGGCTCTTCTTCTAGATTGGTTGTGACAGCCATAAATACCATCATCATTAAAGATTTTGCTCTCTAGTTTCCTTTTTATTTTTAAGGGATCGACTATAGTGTTTATTTTTAAGGGATCGACTATAGTGTTCGACACACTTTCTGAACTAGTGGTTGATCTTGATTATACACATCTGCAATTAGTCTTTTATAGAAAGATTGCCACTGCAATTTTCAATATAAACGTTAGATAAGAAATATTTCCATTTGGTTTAAGGCAATTCGTTTCAATGAAAAATAACCGTGTAATGTGTTGGATCATGCGTTATTGCGGTTGATCAGAAAGTCACTGTTACGGATTGTGATGACTTATACCTCAAATCGTAAAGCTACAAAACAAATGTCAAAATTACATCAAAAGTTTATATTGTCCCAAAATTAGTGCATATTCGTTCAACATACGCCAAGACGTATGACAAATGTCGATCAATGTTGATCCTACGTTATTTGATTAATATTGGACAAACTTTGATGAAATTGAATTTGATTCCACTTTTCTAACTTATTTTCGATCTTATTTAAACTCCAAGCGCATGTGTACCAACTTTATGCGTATATATATATAAGCATATAAGCTTGTATGAGGGAATAATCGTTTTAATAGTGGTTTCCATTCATCATGGATGGTGATTTTGACATTGTTGAAAAAGAAGAAAGTAACAGCCAACATTTTTGATTAAAGTGGAACTTAAATAGTAACTCATTAAGACGTCACCGCAGATCCACTTTGAAGCAAGGAAACTGGGATACTTAAAAATTTGATATATCACAATTTCACTCAATATGTGAATGAAATATTGTGGTATGTTACAACACGCTTCATTGATACAAGTATTGAATATGGAAGTATTGAATAGCTCAGTATTATTTATTTAGAACTGCTCATTCATAAAAAAGCCAATACTGGACAACGATCCAATCCGGATCCAATCAATTAGTTTGAACGCTGAAGAACAGCTGCGAGTTCGAGTTACAATGCAAACTATATGGAGTACAATAAAGTAGCTGATCAGTTAATTCAGTAGCCTATGTCAAACTACTGCTTCTGTGTGGATTCAGAAAAAGTTCCAGGTCACAATGCCATTATTAAAAATGTTGCGGAGTTTTGAACAGACTTTAACGAGCAAGGCCTTTAACAAATTTTTTAGGGCTTTTGTTAAGAAAAACTATTAAATGCTACTAATGCGAAATACAAGCGGATTCTTAAAGAGACTTCAGTGGAGACATGTCCGTTCAAATGTCAACCCGTCTGAATAAACCACAAAACATCCAGGAAATCGATACATTTATATATTGATAATGGCTACACTCGAGCTAGGTGTTAATCGTTGTATGTAGGAACTCAATCATGAACAGCCCGATAACTAAATAAAACTAATAAATAATGAAATAACCAATTGATTAAACCATTCCATTTAAGGATTTGATAATATGCAGGCCCATTTTTCCCCATTCAATCAGGACAAAAGGCCCGAAATGTTTTCAGGATATGCCACTGAAGCTGTATATTTGGAGCTTGTTTTCATTGATTGAGATTTTAGCGTGTTCTAGAGAACGCATTTCTACACCCGTTAACAGCTTGAAAGGGAACATACCAACAGTTTGTTGAACTGAATTATTAAGATACCGTTGTAATGGGTTGGTATGCTAGAACCATTCTTCAGGGTGGTCTATTGATAGCTTTGTTAACGCTGGGATATTTTTCGAAAACCCTTTCGATTTTTCCATTACCGGCTGGTACACCTGTTGTTATTTATATGAAATATTAATATCTTCTTGTGCACAATATTCCTGAAACTCTGCAGATCTGAAAGAACCACCTCTGTTTGCAATTATGTACTTTAGATTTCCAAAAATTGCTTTTTGCGTTTCCATCCTCTGTATGACTTCTCATGCGCTGGCTGTTTTTGTTGTATAAGCCAAATGAATTAGAAAATGCGTCAATTACGGCAAAAATATATTTATATTGTTTCATAGTTGAAGCTAACGTTCATAAGTGATCGATGTGGTAGGTTACTAATGGAAGATCGCTTTTTGGAATAGGATTAAAAAATCTTTCTTCTCGGATATTAGACATCCAACACAGTTTTTTAAGTATATTCTTCACTTTTTCTGACATTTTCGGATGGAAAAATTGGCGTGGGATGAGTTCCTCAGCCTTTCTTCTACCGAAATGGCCTTGGTTGTGAGACATATTTATTACTTCACCTTGCATTTTCTTGACCTCCGTTATCCACTTTTCAATGGTATATTATCACCGCTAAATTTGTTTAGCGATTCTTCGATATCCCTGAAACTATGAGCAATTGAGGTTGATTCCTATTTGTAGTACTATCGGTTCCATTATTTCGCATAAACTCGTTTTTTTAGCAGCCATATTCCCTTATCTTTAAATTCAACCTCTTTCTTCCTAATTTCTTCTGGAAGAACAAACTGTTGATTGTAGCTGTTGTGCTGGTTCTTGGACCAAGAATTCAATCGATGTTAATGATACAAAAGTTCAAACGATAAGTGTGATCTTACCATTATACTAATACAATCTTTTTCAGTATTTCTGTATATATATATATATATATATATATACATGGTAAATACAGGATCAAATATAGAAAAACTTTCCTATGTAAATTAGTCAATTTACATAGAAAAATTGTGTTTAGTCAATTTTTCGTTTTTATACTGATATTCAAATTTTGAGTTCTGATCTAATGTTTCGGGAACACCTTTGTGTTGTCTGTAACGAAGCTCTAGCACATGCTTAGTGGTATACTGAAATACAACATCTGAAATACACATTAAGTAAGTACGAGCGCCTACAGAAATTCCTGCCCACCCCAATATGGTTCTCCAGGTATCCGACAAACTCGTTCGGTATAACAAAGCCGTTTAACAATCCGTATAACTGCTCTTGAAATATGATGACGTACGGATTTTTGACGAGCAGTGAAGATAAAACACTTCATTATGTCATTCATAAACGGGCTAAGTAAATGCCTTAATCAAATCCCAACAGAATTTATCCCATGAATAAATATTAAGTTGGGGCACGCGAAGAGACTCTTCTTGCCTTACTCAATAAATGTATTACTTTACCTGCGTATATAAGTACATATATATAAGGGATGGTACGACAACGTCTTAAGAAACCCTACTTAAAAGTAAAAAATAAATATTTAATCAATACAATATTAAATGTTTACGGAACAAGAAATAATTTTCCATTAAGTTAAATAAATTAAAATCTTATTATTAATATTTTTTTAAATAATATAATCTATTTAGTCAATAATAAATCAAAAAATTAAATTTCACTTATATAGATGCGAGAAGATATATAATCAAAATACAAAAAAATGAAAATGTTTTAAATTAAATTATAAAATGTAATTTTTTTTAATTTTTATTTATTTTTAGATAAAATTAAATTTCGTAATTTATTTATTTAATTTTTGTATTTTTTGTCGATAAAACACGTACATATTTATATACAGACACACTAACGAGCATCTCTTAATTCATTTCTATCGGGGTGTATCCAAATATACTATTTACATTGATCCCCCTCAAATTTGCTTGCCTCCCCTCACTCGAGATGAGATAAAATTAATAATAATTTGCAATTTTGTTTTCGGTGTACTCGCATGTAGAGATAAAAGTATTTAGTGTAAATGTCAAATTTCTGCTTTCTATATATACCATATATACGGGAAACGGAAATTATCAATTAATGATGCATGAAAACGAGGGTGCGAAAATCAACTTGTTGAATTGTTGTTGAAATCTATTGAATTATAAACGTCACAAAAAAAATGATTTTATTTGTTATATTTTGGTGAGTTGTCGGGTGGGTGATTCGATTTGATGAAAGTGAAGTAACAACAAGTATTGTTATTGAATGTGATTGGAGAAGTGGACCAATACATCTTTGTGGCCCTTAGATACGTGATTTAATACATTAATAATAGAGATAATCCGAAAAGTACATCGTGATTGACTCAATGAATGCTTTCGACACATATATTATAAATTCTTTATAATCCACGTCAAATACTCGTTTGACATGTATAAACTATATAGCAATTAAATCACCTGAAACTATAAACAGAATCTGTATATCCATAACTGCAGATGGAACAACATCAGGTCGCTCTAGTAGAACTCGAAAGGTAGAACAGTTTATCCAGAAGTATTGAGAGGCCCTCACAAGTTCAATAACCCAAGTCACTTTGTGTCTGTTCCGAATCGTTTTTGTTGTAACATACTTTGTTCAATCGGTAGACGATAATTGAATGCAGTAATAGTAGTATTAATTCTTTCAGTTACTGCAATACTGGGTACCATTAGCAAAGAGACATATCAAAAACACACATATCATGTAGTATATGTTATAGGTGATGGCTTAACAGCTGTTTTGTATGGTAATTATCTATCTAAACATCTAAAAGATCTGTGTTTCGTTTTATCTATAACTTATATCTCGTATACTCTAGCTATGATTTCAGTTTTTGTATTTTGTTGTACCTATAGCTAGTGGTGGTTGGTGAACATGCTAGTCCTAGAACAAGTGCTAAAACTAAAGTACAACCTATAGCAAGTTATTTGTCATATCAAACAACTTTGGTTTTATATAGTAAATGTTTATTGGCTCACCAACATTCGTATCCAGTCGTAAAGGCGTCTATTTTGTGACGATAGCGCACAAAATGTAGATTCAAGTCTTCAAGCATCATCAAACCATGTTTTTTTTCGAAAATGTGGCTGTTAAGGTATAATAATAGTTAATGATTCTCGCCATATCGGACATAACAATCCAGTTTATTATGAATGAAATGTGATATATGAATGTGGGTGAAAAAAACCAAAAACTAAATCTTGTTGATTCCAAAATGTAGTCTCGGGTTCACTCTGAGTTAGACACTCAGCAGATACGCAATTATGTACCGTTTTGTGGTTCCCATGAAAAAACTATTTAAGTATTCAATCATACAATATCGAGCCGTCCTTATCCAATTATAAGGGTTTCTAATGACGATGGACACAAGCATTATTACAAGAAGACTATAGTTATATTATTATTGTTGATTTTGTCGAAAATGATGTATGACCATTAGATGAGTATTGAGCAATTATCGATCGATTTTACAGGGTTTTATAACCTCGACAAAAAGGTATGTGAATAGTTTATTGAAACCTATTTCATCACCTGATCACTGCTGTTGTTTTTAACTATAGTACAGTGCAACCAAATACAAGGTTTAATTGTGATAGGCCCAACGAGCAGTTTTAACCTTTATAGTTAACTGAAAGTTATCGATAAAATTTACCAGCGCGTAAAGGCATTCAACAAATTGATACGATTAAAGCTTTTTTGAAAGCACAAATTATCTTGTCACTATGTCTATTCTCACTAAGTTTTATTTATAACTTGCTGTTTTGGATGCTCAAAAGGCTTATTATATCAAACCAACCGAAAGTAAGTGGCACGATTTGGTCTAATTATTGACCCTTATTTTATGTTAATTTATCTGAGCAGGCAATTATATAGTTTATAGTGCTCGCTAATGCGAAATGATAATACAGTTTATTTGTTGACTTCCAAGCAGCTGCACGGCATGCAGCCAACTTCAAGCAGGATGATTGGTCCGTATTTTTTTCAATACAAAACTGGCTTGACCATCAGCGACGAACACCTGATCAATAAGAACTTTTTGTGGTCTAAGCTTGCTGATATATGATGTCTATATTTAGTAAATCTGTCGATATTTAGTCCAGTATAACAATATACATCGAACACTTGGCTCGACAAATATTTGAATCGTGTAAAGCAGGCTTATAATTAAACAAACATTTTAATTAAGTGATCACATCATAAATAAGCATCGTTGCGCAAGCTATAAACGGAAATGTGGCCAAGTCAGCAGTAACAAGGCCTCCATAGCTGTAATGTTCTCACTGACCCAGTCATTCTATAATACATGTTATCCGTTGTTATTTATTGAACAAGGTTTGAGAATTTATTATCTCAGTCCTTGGCTACCATACCAACGAGATATATATGCCTGTGGACCAAAATAATAGGTAAATTATCTTTGATTTAATTACCATGACTTGTATTGGAAACCTTTGTTATATGTAAAGCTTTCACTTCAATTTCTAATTAATAATTACTCAGAAGCTTTCACTTCAATTTACAGTTAAACATGAATTATTTGACCTTTTTTCATAAACCATTGTGCCATTGTGAAGGTGTCGAATCGAAATATTATTCAAAACCTTCTCCATGACCCTCAGTTAAAATTAGGAAAAACTAATTTGATGGTTTTCGTTTTGTCAGGTATCAGGACGTCTTCCATATTATAATAAAGAAATAGATTGGGCTCTAAAGATACAAACGGTAAAGAAATTTGTCCTACATATCCTGCCGTAATAAAGCAGCAAAAATAACATCCATTATCTCCCAAAAAATTTGAAGAGTTTGCATGAGTTTAGTACCTATATCTGGCACCTACTGTATCTTACTATGAAGCTCAAAACTAGTTTACCTCACTAAATGGGACTGATGGCCGATGGGTACGAAGTCACTTTCATCTGCCAAATCTTTAACCAAATCTTTAATCTTTCTTTTAGTGTATCTGTGGAAGCTAACATCTATTGCGAGCTTATCGATTCTCCAACAGAGTAATTTGAGGTTGTTTTTTGTAATGGTGTAATTATATCGCCACTCATGCATGCTTTTGGTTCTTTTGTCAAGTCGCATCGGTTTCCCACGATTTTACATGTTTCTCCACCATACCTTTTCATGTTATCTGTTATCATATAAGCTGAATTAATAATATAATTATTATAATTAATAATATATTAATTAAACTAATTGCAGACTGACTGAATTTTTCAGATGACTCAATGCTCTCATTACATTTCATATCCGAATGGAACTTAATATAGGCTTAGATCCCCATGTGGGAGCATTCATTTTCTTTAGTAGCATTTTTATAATCTTCAGATTAAATCTGTCTCATCACCTAAACATTTCAGTTTAATCAGCGTGTCCGTACCAGTTTATAATCTCTTTTCCAATGTCATTGAGAAATACAGATTGTTTTAATGATTTCGTTCTTCTCCACCTTATTTATAACAGAAGATGAAAGCTTATTTGTGGCACCGCTTGTAAAAATCTACAGCCATTACTCTGAATACAAGCCTACATATTAGGGATGAGTTAGTTCTAGCTAGTTCTAGTTCCAACTAATCATTCATCTTTAAACATATGATGTTTCAACATTAAGATACCAATAATTATCGGCCATACTCCTATTGACCATGCATAGAATCATAATGATCATCATACATAGTGAGTGTGCCGCAATAGGAATCTCCATATTATTATGAAGTTATTCTGATAAAGTCCATTTTTTCCTTCAGTGGAGAGTGGCAAAAAACCTACTTAAAATCTTGCCTCTTTTTAATGTCCGTACCAAAGCAGTCCTTTCTGAACTTATACCAAAAATCCCTCGTATAACAGGGTTTTTTCTACTATATCATAATTTTAGTTGAAATCGATATTCGAGTATTGCTGTAAATGTTAAAAACTGTAACCATTACCCAATCGAAAGTTGATAATTTCTTCATCCTATCTATATAGCTAACTAATTCACATTCATAGATTCTTTATTTATATTATAAAATCTATATAATATACAGTATTATAGTCAGTCTATGTTCATTTAATACATAAATAATTCTTTTGAGATAAGAAAAATTTAATTAAACAATATATCATAAAATCTAATTTCAATTAATTTGTTAGAATTTTATCAATATGCAAGATACACAAAATCACACAACAATTTTAATTGAAACGAAATTAAAATTTAGTTTTTATGATATCTAATCTACAGATATATGTATATATGTGAAATATATACATATAAGGATGCTGGTGCCTTAAATTGGTATTTCAATGAAACAATTGAATTCATACACAAGAGTATGTTAGATAAACAATTTTCCGGTCCATTTATATATCGACAAATATATATATAAAATATGTAATACATCACCTGACTATGCATATATCCTTAATTAATTCAACCATAAATACCGCAAAATATATTTACCATCCGCCGCATTACACACACGCACACACACACGTATTGTATGGCTTTAAATTGAAAATAATAAATTAAATTTAAATAAATTTAAATTAATTTAATATCAGATTGAATAAAATGTTTGTGTATATATGGGCCCGAAAACCACAAAGCTCGTCAATCAAAAATGAAAATCCGTGCATAGATAATTTACTGCCAGCACCCAACAATGGCCAAGCGAAATAATAATATATTTTGAAATAAATTTATTAATTAAATGAAAACAAATCAATAATTTAATTTAATCGTCATATAAATGTTTATGCATGATATTAATCCTTTCAATTGAATGTGGTCAATTGCAGTAGATTTTACATATATGCGTATGTAATTGATTTTCGTAAATGATATTAATCATTGCATGTTATGAAGGGATCATATTATTTATTAGGGTTTTCGGGTGCTATACGAAACAATGGTAATGGTTGAGGGAGGAGGGTATTTTTCACGGTTGTTTGCAGAAAAACTAACAAACCTATGAAACCGAACTGCCAGCAACGGATCGATGGTTACCCAATGATAGCATATACACTGACCAAAAATGAAGAAAGAATGATTTAATGTGTGATCGGTGATGATCTAAATAGCATTTTTTTCTTTGTAAGATCTACTTGGGAGAACGCGTTAGATCGTATTGGCCTTCAACGAAATTTGTATTATTTGGCCAATGCATACCTACGATGGAAATTTTCGTATAAGTCAAGCAGAACAGGGAATCATAATACGCGATTCTTTTGTAAAGCTGTGATAAATGTATAGAGATGCAACAAAAATATCAAGATCCGGTCCAGTCTGGTGAAATGAGCACTGTCTAGGAAGTATTAAAAACGTCGATTGTATAAATGAAGACCAGCACACTCTCGGTTATCAACCACAAAGATAGGGAAATACGGTTCTTCCTAGGAAAGCAGCTAAACGAGTACAAATAGAAGAAGCGCGCATGGTGGAAGATTTAGGTCCTAAGAGTACAAGAACTCAATAATGAGCTCACATCACGTGTTTGATTTAAAGGAAAAACTTTAATACAAAATAAACTTATTGGAATCCCTGGTCAACCATACCTCAAAAGAAAAAATGATTGCTCAATGCAAAGATTATTTAAGGACTACGGAGTTACTGACATAAGAAAGGAAATCAAACAACTGAAGAATGAAACCGTCAGTGCATAGCAACTAAAAACCAAAACATCCTATAATGCAGAATCTATTTTTAAAAATGGAGGAAAAGCCCGAAACGATGTTAAAAAAGCGAACAGTTTGAAAAAAAATCTTGAAATGGTTCATTGTATGGCTTGAATGCGCCAGCCATACAATGAACCATTTAAATTTCATTAAGAAACTGTCAATTCAAAATTAGCTACTGGATACGATTTGACAACGGGTCAGATCTCAAAGACAGGAAGAATATGTAGCTCAACTGCGGAGGGTGGGTAAAGTCATTATAATACCAATAACATTAGCAAGGAAAACCCCGTAGGTACAGATGTCGAGCACAATGTCTATGATGAGAACCAAACTCAAGATTGTATAGCATAATGAGAACTAGTAAGCTCCAACCGAAGACATGCTCTTTGATAATATATAAAGTTGACAAATTCACTAGGACACTATTCAGCAATATCATGTTGTAAGAGCATTCTTATGGTAAGCTACATCTATCTTACAATAAATCATGCAGTATCAGTGAACAATTCAACGAATTGAGTTCGCGTTAAAACTTATATTTATACCATGGATTCCGGATGGGTAGTTAAATCAAAGGCAGACACAATAAAACATAATAAAACTGTAAAGCTAAGACAAAGATGTGTAGTTTTCCCAAACGTCATCCTGTGGCATTTTATAGAAAATTCAGTATTCATTACGCAGATTATGTATGCCTGATACACATGAACACACCGAATCTCTTAGTGAAGAGAGATCAAGCCAAAACGAATATTGCAATCTATTCATGTACCCCAGTTGTACATATACACATAAGCGATAAGAAGTGGAACATGTATACAGTAGCGATAAGAATCAACATGTAACAAAGGAATTGGGAGCACATTGTATTCTTTTCCTTCAACAAACATGTATGAGTGTTGCATTATGGTATAACCTACAAGCATACTACAAAACTCAATAACCAGCTACATGTGTTTATAATAAAATATCTTACTGAGAATACGTGAGGTACTTTTGGGCCAACAGAATAACAGATCTCAGCTCCATAGACAGACGAATCAAAACGTTATTGGAACGCATTAAAGCTGCTCTCAAATAACAACCAATTTTCGAAATAGCACCAAGGAGGGCGAACAAAAGAACTGTAATGTATAGATCAACTGTAACGAATAGTGCTACAGAAGTGAAACAACTTAGTAAACAATTCGGATGGGTAATATTTAAGACGGTTGAATGTTTGGCCTTGTCTACTAATTTGTCATTCTTTAATTTGTTACGAAACCAAATCATACTTTCGTCGTTCCGTTTAACTATCCTGCTGCATTTGATCATCACTTCAGTTGGCTCATATGAGCTATTAATAATGGTTTCCATCATACTGCGAATGATGATACAATAATTATTTTGGATATTCTGGAAGTTCCAAAACAAAATATTTTAGGAGAACTAGGGGTTGCAATACTTCAATATACAAACGGAAGTAATAAATATGGATTAAATTAATGCATTCCGAAGCCATCTATACTTATCGATCCACCAAGATCCAACTAAGGCACAAACTATTTTTAAACACACACATTATCTGAATCATGATACACAGTTGAGAAAGATCTCAAAATAAGGACAAGCCGGTAAATACTTTAACCAAACCAAACGAAATGGTTGGTAAGCTTCCTTCGAAACATTTCAGTAAACCTTCAGTTATCGCATTCGATATAATTTATCTTATAAGTTGTATACAACAAGAATAGATAAAGTAAGTGCTAGAATAACATTTAAGGTTAAGCTGCATGCGCTTCGGAATTTTATTTTAATAGTTGTTAATAGTTAAAATACGACCGATTCTGGTCTACCCAAGAATTCACCAATTGTTGTTGCTGTCAAGCAGTGAATGTTGTTGTTGTCAAATTTCTTCGGAAGATTATATTTGCGTTCCCAGTTTCATATATCTTCTAATTTTATAATGGTAGTCGAGCTTCCTACCGTCGTCGCAGCCGTTGGTGACTACTTCCCTGTAATCAATCTTTAAATTATATTACAATTATTTTATAAATTAATATTTTTCGAAATCGATTATCACTCACCACACAAGTAATATTTTATTAATATTCCATTAATCAAATCAACTATAAATACGAGCACTCGCACAAAAACATACTCGGGATAAAAACTGATTTCAGTTTTTTTTTAAATATTTGTCTCAAATTGTATATTCCCATCATTCTGTTTCAGGTCACCGAAGTGACAAAGTGGATCAATAATATAAGATAATATGTGTATTCGTTCTAAAAATAGACTATGATTGATTTGTTAAATAAATTTTTTTAATATAATAACTTGTGCGTTGGAGTTATAGGAAGGGTGGTTTCAACCAAAAAGCTGCGTTGTGTATAATCGTAAATCACCCCTCTAAAAGTATACGATTGAGTACTGTACGTATTTGTATTTACGGGACTGAAAATAATTTGTTCAAACAGATATCTATTTTTGTATAAATGTTAAATAGAATTAGGTTTGAACTTCTGGGGGGAGGAATAAAATTTTTGTTTAGTTTTAACACACTCAATAATCGAAAAAGTCTTAACATCATAAAAACAGGTTATTATTTCAATCTTTTCTGACATAAAAACTGATATTTTTTATTTTTTGTATCTTTCAGGTAGGAAGACATGCTTAATTTTTTACTTTCATCAAACGTGAGTATATACATTCTATTTCTAGAATAAATTTATTTATAAGTTGCCTCTACCTAGGTGGAAAAACTTCACCCAAAGAGATGTGAATCGCATACAAATAATAAGCTTTTTTTAAATATACTTAACGCGTGCGGAAAAATGTTCAGCATAAATATACAGCGCCTCTGGATGTTATGACCTTTTTCTCATCCTGCATATAGTTAATCCAACATTCATATGTTAAAGAACACAAGCAATTACAAATTACCATCTTCATGCAATAAATTCCACACGCTAGCAATAATACCCTGCTTTCACTAGACCTATAGTGCGGAATTCACATTTTTTATAGGTTTCTTTACAACAGTATTAACATTATGCAGCTTCACGCTTAAGTTGTGTCCAACCAAGGAGGTTTTAGGCATTTTATTAACACTTGTGTGGTCGGGTAACCCGCTCCTATATTGAATCATCTATCGTTTACTGAATTATATGTGTTTCGTTTACCTAGATCCATTCTTTCTAATATTTTCAAATCGACGCCAGTATTTTGCCTTTTTTTTATAGTGCAATTCACTTCAGACTACTGATAGACGTGATCTATGACAATTTTACAACGATACTTAGCTATACTCTATTATTGTCGTCTAGCTGTAGAAATTATACCGCAACTTTGTTCCAGTTAAGATGATCCCCACTCTTACCGCGTTCTCGTTTGATCCGAACAACATTCGGAGTCTCTCCATTCAAGGCAGCTTAATAAGACCATTATATTTTGCTTATATTATTTCAGGTTTAATGAAGCAAAATAGTAATGTATTGTCGGTTGGGATTAATTTCTCCTTATATATTTACAGAGGTCTAGTAAACCAGTCTCTTTAAAATTGGATTAGCTACTGATTATTGGTTTTTTTCTACTTGTTGAAGTCTTCCGTAAAGCCTTCAGATATCATCAGCTGTCGAATGCAATATGAGTAACTTCAAAACAGATAATGTATATAACGTTACTTTGTATTGATGCTGATTTCTTTCAGTTTTTTATATTAATTAAAAATCCTCAGATTTAGTTATATCCACTTCCTCAAGACCTCATAATCTTCTTTATTTACCCGCAAAAGACTTTGTTACTACACAGAATTATCCCGTTTTTAGATTTGATTATAATTTTGAAATCCTATAACTCTCTCGGGTAGTGTTAGGGTGACTTATAATGTCAACTGCCCTTTTGAGTATTAAAGCTTTCAGGACTGGTGATACAACCGATTTATTTGATATGTTCGTTAAATCATAGTTAGTTAACCATATCTCTGATACGAGTCATATTTACCTTAGAAACGAATTGTGATGACTGATGACCAACTATCGCGCAATCGTCGTAAATTTTCTCTTACATAAAGTAATGAACAAGGCATTACAATTATATAGTCAATATCGATGGATGCTTATTCTTAATATCCATTTCGAACGAAAAATATTATCTCAATCGCATCAATTCAATCAATTCCGCAGACAGTGGCTACCGATAAGTTCATATCAACTGAATTCAAAAAGTTTTAATGTTTGACGACTACCCTTGTGTGATGAAAATTGTGTGGCAGACGCATTATTACAAAATGTCCAAACTCAATTAAACAGACAACACCAGTATTTTTATTGTAACCAATTATTTTATGTTGTCGTTAAGTTTTGGAGATCTTATATCGGCGCATCAAGCGGTAAAGAGAACTATACTTTAAACTTAAGACAAGCAGGTTAAGAAAAAGGTAACGTAGCGCGCTATAGTCAAAACTCGAATCCAGTTGAATACGTTAAGACAATGTAGCATGGAAATGATAGATAATACATTCGGTTTATATATTACCAGTGGTAAACCACCAAATCAGTCCAGTATTATTTTAACAAGTAAAATGTTAAAATGCAATCGA
Source organism: Tipula lateralis (assembly GCA_963932295.1). Lineage (NCBI taxonomy): Eukaryota > Metazoa > Arthropoda > Insecta > Diptera > Tipulidae > Tipula > Tipula lateralis. The sequence goes on from OZ010738.1 coordinate 156,067,596, forward strand.
CACCAGTGTCATAGGTCCCACCAGTAGCAAGTACCAATCTTCCACAATTTACTGTGTGAAATAATGAAATCTAAGAGTTTGGCTACGTTTGCTAACTCTTTTGATCTGTATTTTAGAACAAGGTGACATAGTTTATCATTTTCAGCGAAGAAAAAATATATCGTTCAATCATATCTCTAAAATATAAACAGCAGTTTTTGTAGTTGTAAAAGAGTCACTGGACGGACTTGTGGCTTTGATGATGCCCAATAACGCATATTTTGCATATTGACAAAGCCATAAGCAAAAACTGACTGTCGATGAAATTATAACGTTTATCATTCGGTGAAAGTTTTGATGCCTTAATTAATAAGTGGCTTCAATATTGGATTTAATTTATTCTTGTATGGGTAGAACCCAGGAATGTTACGTAAAATTTAGCCACTGTAAATAAAAAAAATTCCAAGTTCTTTTGGACTCGGCTGATTTTGCTTATTTTATACTAAAGCACTTTTTGATTCTAGCTGTGATTTTAAATTGGTTCTAACCTGTCACAAACTTTTTCATATTTTTTTTTAAAACAGCGTAAATAACATAAAACGAAGACAACATTATTCGCCATCTATTACAAGATGTTCGCTTTGCTAATTATTAATTAAAAATAGATAAATAAATATTTGCAAAATCAGTTAGTTTAACGAAACTACTCTGTTAATAATTTTAATCGCAATCAAAAATTATTGTGACATTCGAAAAAAACATTCGAAATGATGTCGAAAAAAATTGTACACAGTTAATAATTTTACTAATTCTATTCATAAAATAGTAAGATTTTTTAACAGATGGTGTTTGAGTTACAATTAGATTTAATAAGAGATGGCGCATCAGTTTTTTTTACATAAAATCGTTTTTACATGTAAAAACCCGTGTAAATTACATCATGTAATTAACTGGCCCAACAGCTTTTATTAATATTTGATTAAAAATTAAACCGAATGCTTGAAGACAAAATACGGGCTTTTGAGTCGATTATTCGATATCAATGTTTATTTGAGACCAAATCCATCACTATGAAATTCTCAATAAATGCTTGTCAGATAACAGCCGATTACGTCAACTATGTATTTGAAAACAACTTAAAAATTAATTTTAGCTATTCAATTGTATTTAGCTTTTATGCTTGTCAACTAGAAGTTTACTGTTATTGGCCTTAACATAGTCAATAATGTAACACACTTCAATGACAAATATATATATAACTAGATCGGATTTTCGTTGAATAATTGCCTTTAACGTTATAGTTAAATCGTCGTTATACGAGTCCGATGTAAGACTGACTAAAATGTCGTAATTCCTATCTGATCTCTGGTTCTCTCACTACTCACGATAATAGTGTGGCAGAGGATATCAAGATTTTTATCCTCTTCGACTTCTGAAATAAAAATATCTTGCAAATACGGATAAACCGAACTTTCCTTTGTCATGAGTGAATGTGAGAGTTGAGCCTTGACGTATGAGTACGCAAAATGGTTTCGAACTAAGAATCACGAGATCAGGAGTTGAATGCAAATTCCTGATATCGTGATTAAAATCAAAGTACAGCGAGTACGCTGGCTCGATAACGTTTTGCGTGCTAATTGCTTGCAACAGTATGAAGATCTGGTTCGTAATCTAAATCGTTGGAGTAAGATTGTTGAAACGGTATACGGGCAAATAATGGCAAAAGTCGCAAAAACAGGGTACAGGGTAAATTTCTGTAATATACAATCAGCACTTATATCCGAAATTAATTTTCTACCATCGTTTGTTTAAGGTAGACAACAATACAAGCAACTTATTCTATGCAAGCAACTTATCTGAACCAATTTTTTCAAAAAAGTTTCTTATGCGGAAACAGTTTCTTATAAAGAAATATGATGCTGATTATATGATGCTGATTCTGCTTTGTTTTTCCATATGACCGTTTTTGTTCGCAATGCTCTCGTCGTTTGCTAATTCATATTCTATTTCAAAAAGTATGCTTCTCTCGTTTTTACCAGTCACCCATTCCATTATTTCGTTCTCAGTTAAATCGTTTTCGATTTTCAAATTGTACAGTCTAGCCCGCGGAAGATATTATCGTCCTCTTCCACAAAATGATCTTCCGGTATATTAAATTCTATGGCGTCGATCGATGAAAACATATGTCTAAATGAACTCATGACAATGAATCGTGGAACTTGATTCCAGGCTTAAACTATCAAAAAGGCAACGTCTTTTAAATTAATATGTTTAAGAGCTGCCACTATGTCGTTATTGCCGTTTACACATAACGCCACGAGTGTTGACAGAAAGTGCTTTACATTTTCAAGTGTAGTGTTTCAAACACAACAAGGGTGTATTGTTGGGTGGGAAAAATATAACCTAGAAGTTTTCATCATGGGATAAGATTGATAATTTTTTTTTCAAAGAATTTGATACTTTGTTTTTCTTCTTCATTTTTATGGAAGAATAAAAATAAAAATGAAAAATAAAACCATGGTTGCTTGTACAGAAATTTTGGAATCACAAAAGTTGCTAATGCAGAGGTTGCTTCAATAGAATTTTGTGTAATGGTATGGTTGGTCATAAACAATGCTCACTGTACATATATATATATATACATATATATATATATATATATATATATATATATATATATATATATATATATATATATATATATATATATATATATATATATATATATATATATATATATATATATATATATATATATATATATATATATATATATATATATATATACATATATATATATATATATATATATATATATATATATATATATACATATATATATATATATATATATATCTTTATATAAATATATATATATATACATATATATATATATATATATATATATATATATATATAAATATATATATATATATATACATATATATATATATATATATATATATATATATATATATATATATATATATATATATATATAATTAATTAAAAATTTTAGCGACAAATACAAAATTGTCATTTGTTTACAAATTCGCAGATAGTAAAATTTGGTTTGTCGAACATAATTCTATATAACTACATATATACGTATGCATATGCACACAGTGGTTAGAAAGTTTTATGATAATTATGGGTATGAGATTATGTATTTATGTGTTCAAATAACATATCTATTGTAATTATATAATTTAAATAATTTATATTATGTTAACAAATTTGGGTAGCAATAAATACAAAATTATATTAAATTGGAAACATATAAAATTATTGAATAATAAGCTTGTGGTGAACAAAATTCAAAACTAAATTGTATTATTATTATTAACTATTTACATTAAAACTAATTGAAAAAAATGTATTATTGTTTTGTTGGCTGCTCTGAAATTATCTATATTTTGTATACGGGGAAAAACATTAATAACTTGTTCGGGATAATTGTTAAATTGCCACAGAATCTGATTGCGAACAAAATTAAATTAAATTGGTTGTGATTTATAATTTTGGATGAACATTAATTTTCGATTGGAAAATTATTGTTCTATCTATTCGGAGTACACTCATTACTATGTGACAAATATATAATTTTATTGATACATGTGGTATGGAATTAGTATATTGCGAGTTTTAAATATTTTTGATCATTGATCGGGGACCGTAAACCGTACAATTATTTATGACTTATACGAATGGATATATTTAAAAGAGGTGTGTTATATTAAAAAGAGTATATATACATTACGTATTTGGAACACAATTCATTTAAATGACTTCCACGGTTGGCTTGACAGTACCCTATACTCGGTCAACTTAATTCATTAGCACATTTTCGATTATATGGGCTCCTATCTCATCAATGGTAGCTTTGATCTGATGTTTAAGTTCTGGATATTTGTATGATAAAACTGTAAATGTCCAACGAAGTCCAAATGTAACTAAACGTGGTGGTAAATTGACACTTCGTTTCAGCTGATTATTCGATTCTCGAAGACAATGTTAAAAAGTCAAATTTTTTCGGTTGATATTTGGCTAGGTGTGCCGCTCTCTTGAATTCTGGCCAGAAAACCCCAGTTAATTTCAGCTCAGTTATGCTCTTTATTGACTGTAAAGCCAACGCCTTTCGAAAGAAAGAACCAATGATATCACCGATCAAAAATTTACACCTAACAACACCTCGTTGTGGATGCATCAACTTCTTCATTATTACGTGTAGATTTTCTGAGCCACACATGCATGCGTCAATTCTGACCACAAAACTGTGTGAAATGTTCAATTTTTTACCACGATTGCGAGTTGATATTGATTGATGCAAGCCAGTGAGCCCTGTAAGATGCACTAACACGTGTCGATTTATTCAATGACAAATTATCTATCTTTATATATTTTTTTCTTTATCTCCATTCTTAGGGGCATAGGGTGTGTACTAGACTGGACCATCGAACTCTGTTTGGGGCTATTCTCTTTAGTTCCCTCCATGTTTTTCCAAGATGTTTTGTTTCAGTAAGCACCATTCTTCTCCAAGTCACTGCCGACCTTCCAACTTTCCTTTTTCCTTGCGGATGTCCAGCGACATCCTGGTTCTGTCATTTGGTGTCTTTCTCAGCATGTGTCCTATCCATCTCTACTTCGTTTCGGCTTTCTGATCTCCTTCTCAATGTTCACTTGGTTTGTTTGTCGCAGTTGTTCTTCATTTGTGGTCGTATTTGGCCAGTAGCAATTGATAAATCGCATAAGGCTATTATTCACAAACACTTGGAGTCTTCTTGTAATTTTCTGCGTATGTTTCCATGTTTCACATCCATACAACAGTGCTGATTTTACACAGGTATAAAACATTCGAATCTTGGTGTTTCCTGACAAGAATGATGCGTTCCAGATATGAAGCATGTTGAGAGTGTTTCTTGCTTTGTTGATGCGTTGGTTAATGTATTCTTCCGTTCCGCCTATATTCTTGATACGGTATAGCCAAGGTAACCGAATTTTTCGACCGCTTATATATATAATATATATAATATATATATAATATATATATATATATATATATATATATATATATATATATATATATATATATATATATATATATATATATATATATATATATATATATATATATATATATATATATATATATACATGTGTGTTTATGTACATCTATATATATATGTATAAATCCATGCACAAAATAGGACAGTAGGGATATTTAAATTTTAAAGTTAAATTATTTAAAAAGTTAAAATAATTTTGCAATTATTTTTTTAGTATGGTATATTTTTTAATCATTCACAAAATATAAAATTAAATAACAAAATATATTTAATTTCATAAACAGATATTTAAAGTAAAAATTTAAATTTTTTTTTGTTAAAGGCACTTTTCAAAAAATAGGACACTATAGGCTCGTTATTTTATGTCATTCACATTTTTCAGTTTTTTTTGGGTGTATTACCCTAAAGTATTTCGTTGTGTAACCTTTTTGCTACAATACGGTTTTGTACCGACGGTCCATTGACTCTACTAGATTTTGGAATGTAGTAATGGGGATGTTTTCCCAAGCATCTTTAACTGCATCCCAGAGATCTTCCTTATTTTTATATGTTTTCCAACTTAGGGCTTATTTTAAGCTTCTTTATAAATTTTCAATCGGGTTCAGATCGGGGATTGCGCCGGCCACTCCAAAACTGGAATATTTTTGAATTGAAACCACGACTTGGCTTTTTTTTATGTGTGCTTTGGGTCATTGTCCTCCTGGAAAATCCAGTTTGAGGGTATGCACTGAAAAAAATAATTGTTCAAACTGACCAAAATTACATTCACATTGAAAAATGCCTTATCAATATACAACCGACAAAGATTCCTATCAATGAGATTTACGAACTTATCAATAGCTAAAAAGTTCAAATAATATATTATCAATAAGAAAAGTGAATTTATCGATTGGAATATTTTATATTTTGATTTTAATAGATTTCTTATTTAATAATTCTGTTTAATTAACTTCATATGTTTCAGTATATGCACATAAGTATGTTATACAATTTGTTAATTTAATTTAAATATATAAAAATATATGCTTAAAAATATATTATAAAAGAAAAAGCTTTCTTAATTTGGAACATTCTTCCGGGAAGGGAACAATTCATTTTGAACTTCCCCCTCTATAATCATCCCTCCCAGTTATTATAATGAGTTTTGTTTTTAAGGCCGATTTTGGGAGAAGAGATTTTGGGTTTATTTCTAAGATCTATCATCTCCTATGGATGTAATTTTAATTTTTATTGTAGGTTTCTTACCGGAGTTGGAATATATAATTCGTTGTTGCTTTTTTGTTTAATGTTATAGTTCTGCTTTGGCCGGTTTCGATGTGTTGGATGACGTCATATTAAATAGCTGTGCGAGCGAATAGATCAAATCCATCTCTTCAGGCGTATGTTATCTGATTTGACGTGCAATTATTATATATATACTTTCAGTCGAGTACGTTCAGTGCTAGCGAATTACAAGAATGTACGCGAAATATCGACCATTTTTGCAAATTTCTATTTTCTTATCGATCAAGATTGATGTTCACTTTGATAGCAAACTGATCAGTTAGATCATTTAAAAAAATCTGATAAATTTATCATATAGAATACATTTTTATCATAGTGATAAAATATTGTTAAGAATAATGTTCAATAAGAATAATAAAAAATTATATTTTTGTTGAAAAATATAAACGAAAACATAACTGTAATATTCTAATTCGAAATGAAAATAAATTATCAGAATGAAATAATTTTTTCAAAATAACAATAAAAACACTGACAAATATTTATCAATATTTTTGTCACTAAAATTTGTCATATTGAGTGGTATATTTGGTTCAGTGTGGATTTTTCTGCATATATAGTGCAACAACACATCATTTAATATCTTAACATAAACATCTGCAGTCATTGTTTCTTTGATCCAATAAATTGGATCTGGCCCATACCATGAAAAGGCACCCACACCATTATAGAACCTCCACCATGTTAAACCGTTTTTTGTGTGTATCTGGGTGACAGACAAAATCGAGCATGGTGGCCATCGAACGTACTTGCGGCCATCCGAACCAAACAAATTAAATTTTGTTTCATCAGAAAACATCATATTATTGTTCATATCAATTATATCAATTGTTCTGGCTCCATTTTTACCAGGTGGGTTATTGATGAAAATAAAGCAAATGAACTTTATATATATATATATATATATATATATATATATATATATATATATATATATATATATATATATATATATATATATATATATATATATATATATATATATATATATATATTTATATATGTATATACTATATGTGCTTTCTTCGAAACAGATAAATATGTCACATAGCAACAAAGTTATGTAAATACATATTTTGAAAACGAAAAAATAAAAATTACTGTGAATGTCATTTAATAGGAAATGTGATCATACTCTTTACAGTACATGAACTGACAGTGCATGTCCGAACTAAACCGTACAATATACATAAATTTTGTTGCATTGACTGTCGGAAAATTTATACATAAACACGACTAAATGTTTCAAATTGTTTCTCATTCACCCTTTTATATGCGACTGTTACTTGTCTATACGATAAATAAACCAACTGAGCGAGGTTATGTTCAGCATTATGGTTCATATATATCTGTATACATATTATCTCTAATCATGTTATGTCCGTATGTTGTGATCTCGAAACATTTGATTATTCTTGACGATGTTTCGAAATGATGTCATAATGTGAGAAGGGAAATATCCTTAATATTTTATATCATTCCGACATATCTGAATCATTGGGACATTTTAATTTTATGTTTGTTTACGAGCATGTAAAGTAACGAGTATATAAATGGTAAATATTTAGATTCACAGTATAATTTTATACAGGTGATGTGATAGAAATAATGATTCTGTTTAAAGGTAAATATAGGTACAATATTTTCATATTATTCATTCTTGGAACGAATCATTTTAGTGTACAGGTATGATGGAGTATATACCTATAATATAATACTTTGAAAATTATTAAATTCATTATTTCCCAAAAGCGCTTTTCCAATAAAAACTGTTTTTATTATTTTTTAATTAAGACATAATTTAATCGAATAGATAATGTTGAAATAATTTTATAATAAGCTGGGATGGAGCATTGCAACAGGAGTCTGCTATAAAATACGTTTTTATTTATATGAAATAATTCTAATTATATGGTCTATAGAGTGATAGAGAGATAGGTTGAGCAAGTGGACTGATTGAGTCGGGTAGTGAAATATTTTATTATTATTAATTCTATAGCTCGAAGACTTGTCCATAGGGTATTGATGTTCCAAACTCTTTAAAAATAAGTAAAATTCAATGTCAATACTGTATAAGAAGTATCGTCAAGGTAAATATTTTATATTGCATTTTGTAATTAATTAATGGAATTTACCTTTTTCATTTTGATTTTCTAAGTACCTCGTTCCTTTTTAACAAATAAAAAAACATCTTTAAAGGCTTAATATTTCCTGTTCATTATTTTGTGCTCAGTATGCTACTTTTATCGAGCTTCAGTCATGATAACATTTAAAGCTTTGATAGTAAAGTTGACGGACGAAAAGTTTCACCATGATACAATTTGGCACATCTCGTTACTATAAGTCTAGTTAGTTTAAGATGTAAGATTTTATTGATTCAAAACCTTTACGCATATGTCATAAAAATTGGCAAGAAACGAATAAAGATCTCGTCGGAAATTTTATATGAACTATACGGTGAGCTATGAGCCAATTTGACCGCAATCGCCAATTCAGTGTGTGCCACAAATTAATACACGTTGTTCTAGAACAGCACAGGGCCTCATTGTTGTCATCCAAACAAATGTCATCCAAACAATTATGTGGTATTGGTAAGTGAATGAAACCAATGCAAACTGGAGGGAGGAAACTGGAAGGCTGATTTGGACACTATGGTACCGTACCTATTTTATTATCTAAGGATATTATCACCACTAGATTTGGTGCAGTTAAAGAAATCGTTTGTGCAGAGTTAGATGATGTCAGCCAAACTCTCCATTATGGGGAGTAAAGTAATGGGTAACAGAAGACAAAAGCTCTCAGACTGGGCTGCTTCTTATAATATTCATAGTTCAAACATGGGACAGATTCCAACCCATTTAACAGTGGCAATTACGGTTCTCGAGGTTATTTTTGGCTTAAAATTCTAAGCGTGCTTCGGAGCTAGGAGGTGAACAGAATAATAATACAAATAGGTGATGGTATTTAGGTAAAACCACGCAAGAAAATTTTCGCAGTGCATTTCTGCGTCACTTGGATTTATGTTGCATTACAAGACCAGTATGCAATTAGTAGATGCGATTAGAAAGGCAAGTGAGGAGATATTACAGGATGGCAGTCGTAGCTGGAAAAATCAGGGTACTGGTGGACCTTGGAAATGGCAAAAATGCTGCAACTGCGCTAGAAATAAATATTGCTAAAAAATCGGAGAAATGGGGAACAACATAGAGAAGCTGATTGGTTGGAAACTTTTTGCATGGTCATATCTTAGCTTATCATCCTTCGCGGGATGAACATTGATCTGACTTTTTTCCATGGTCTTGGAATGAATCACAGGGTCATATTGGTTGTTATGATATGTATATATGAAGCGCTTCCGGACTTGGTACAAATGGCTTATCTACGCCAACTTAATGAAATATTTTTCCGCCTCTTCAGAATATCCAAACGTTCTAGCATCGAGCCTGGTGCAAAAACTGTACCCCTTACAAGCTTGGGTAAGTCACAGAACAGGATACATCCCAGGTCAGATCCCTTCAAAGAATGAAGAGTCAGTACAGTTTTCAATACCAAAGTTCTATCATTAACATATCGTTTACCAGCATACCGTTATACATATACCACAAATCTCTAAAGCCAAAGGATCTCCAGAAACACGAGGTTGGTTTATTACTGTTTGAAAAATTTGCTGGAAAAGCACACGGCGCTAATGTAAAATTTCTCTTAAACAATCACGGAAACCTTTAACTTCAAAATTATAACCACTTGATGGATGTGAATTAATGTATAAGTTTATAGACGGAATATCACTTTGTCTTGTTAAAGGTTCCATTGATTCCGCCAGAGATACCATCTCCAGGGAAGCCGAAAGCACCTCCTGGTTATGAGGCTCAATTGCACTGTTCGGATCAGACATCCACAGTGCACAGATAAACCTACGTGATTTGGAAAGTGCCTGGTATCACAATTAACAACTAAGCTATAGTTTTAATAAGAGGTTGATTGTCGATAAAGTTGACACCTTAATCCGGCCCAGTTATTTGACGTTGTATTTTTGCCCGTTGCGCGGTGGTCAACCAGAGCAGATAATACAAATACTTGAGGCAGCTGAAGTATACAGAGCTGACAGATAATGCCAATTTGATTCTCATAAACAGCTTCACACTTGACCATCTTCATAAAATCTCATGGTATAATGTTTCACCTTCGAAACTATCGAATCGTAGTGTCAAAAATTATTTATGTTGAATGGTTTTGCTCTTTGACGAAAGAAGAATATAAACAAAAAGTTGTAGCATTTAATTAAAGCTTTTAAATCAAAAACCAATTAAAAGAAAATCGTTTAACATCCGCAACACGATTTGACAAAACAATTATGATGAATTATAACACGCCATAAAAACTACTCAAACACCTTAATTGTTTATAATAATAAACAAAATAACTTTGCCTTTTTATACGTATACATCATATAATTAAATTAAAGTGCTTTAGACGAGCATTCCTTTATACTATATACATAGCTGTCTTATGAATATTTCAACTTAAACGTGGAACGAAATGTATAATATATTCTTGTTGCACTAACTGCTGTTGTTGTTTATATATTGTACAATAATTAGTTTTCTATAGCGTGTAAATTGTTTAAACACGAAACAGCGATATGTTTCTGCTTTTTAGTCAAGCTTTTTTCTTTTGCCATCGTGCTTTTATAAATAAATTTGCGAGTAGCTTAAATAAACGAAAGCAACGAAAAAACAAATTCATAAAGTTCTCGTATAAAGTTATTAAAACTTAATCAACTTAAAATGCCACGTACTTGTACGTGTACTATCATAACTAATCATAATAATAATAATATAAATAATAATAATAATAACAATAAACAAGAAAGCTTTTTTGTTTTAATTTTGCTCCATTATTTCAAAGTATAGATACAAGTCAAGGGTTTTAATTCTTTTGTATGTGCGCGCCAAAACTTTATGAGATTACGTTCGAGCTTTCAATTTTTATTGTGTTAATTAAAGAAATAAAATTAATAATAATTGTTCGAATGGCAAATATATAATATATCTTAATCTTAAATTACGTCCTAAATGTGAGCTTTTTGATATTAAACACACTCACACACACACACACCCAAAAATTTTATTTGTATCGAAATTGTTAAGAATAATATACACAAAAGGTTATAATAATCGTTATAATAATAATACGTCGAATAATATGCTTTAGGTTAAGGATATATAATTAAGGATGAATTAAGATGTTGTAAAAATTAGACCATATTTCCTTATCTTTATCTGCTATGTATATATACATCCTTTTGTGTGTATATATTTACATTTTGTTCCTTCGGTTTTTTTTGTGGGTAGATCACAATGTGGAGGATGAGATGCACGAAAAACGTACATTGTTTTTTTACGGATATGTTTCGTATATAGATAGATGAAGTCGATATGCTAACATAAAAATGAAATTGGAAACAATAATTGATATTTATGTGTAAGACATGGGGTTAAATTGTAATGACTGGATTGGTGAATCGAAACAGCGTCTCATTTTATTGTTTACAGAGTCGTATAATTTTTTTTTGAAGGATAGTCAAGAAGTATTGTAGCTTCGGGATGACTGTATAATTTAATTAGACGTAAAATGAGATGGGTAGGTATAGGAAACGTGTGAATTAATAACACGAAACAGATTTATTTTTAATAGATGTGTGGAAAGAGCGAATCCGTTATTCAAAGAATCACCAGAAGGAGTACTGGATAAGACAGTTTTTACAGGCCATTGGTAGTCCGTACCGTGACAATAATCTTACTTCATCGGTTCCAATAATGACCAATTCTTCTGCAGCCCATGTCAAGGCCCTTAAAGGAGGTCAATCAAAATATTTTTAAGTGCTGATAAGCTGAATTTGTACAATATACTGATTAGACGGATGAATACGCTTCCAACATGAGAGATGGCGTCCAACATTCGAGATACATGTGTATTCGAGATCCCATAAAATGTAATGCTCATATCCATTAAAATGTGCCATTAAGTCCAGAGTAGCCTACAAAAGGTTACCGAGCGTTTCGATTGTACACACTATATCACGAATGAGCATTGAATTTTGTGACATAAACTACACGTATCTCGAATGTTATAAGCTATCTTTCGTATTCATCCGTCTAATGAACACTGTACATTTTTAGCTTATCCACAATTCCAAGATATTTTGATTTCAGAAGTAGACGTAAAGGACATAAAACTCAAGCATCGTATCCTCTCCCACACTTTTATTCTAAGTAATGAGAGAAGACCTAAGATATGGGAGCAGTGTATACATAAAATCGTCTGTAAAATTCTTTCTTCGAAGCCGGAACCACACAATATTTATTCCTTAACGGATATAATGATTCTTTAAAATGACGATTTCCACTTCGAATAAAAAATAATTTGACTACCTTGAAAATATATAAATTCCTTATTGTTAGAATATTCGCTTTTCTAAATAAAGGTTTGCTTGACATATATCTTGATACATTATATATATTTCGTAAAATAAACTTTTGGGATACATGCAGTCGTTTTAAATTATTATAATATATTCCTCCCCAACAACTAATTCCATAACTAAGCCGAGATTGTACTAAGGAGTAATACAAATTTTCGAGAAGAAACTGAGGGCATAATGGCTTTAATTTAAACAAAATACGATTAATAAGAAATAAATGCCTTTGTAAGACGTTTATATGCAATTTAAAATTTAAGTTTTTGTCTAAAGTTATTCCTAAATATTTGAAGGAATCAACATAGTCAATTTTTACACATTTGCTGGAACAATTGTTATCTGTTAATTTAATATTAGAATTATTTTGACACCCTGTTGCATGTAAATATATAAAATTGCAATTTCTGTCAAGTACATTATTTGTTATTTTGAGTTGAATTATTTTAGATTTATCGCTCACAATCATAAATTGTTGGTCAAACCAAGCCCGTAAAATCTTCAGATCGTGGGTTATTTTCGTAGATAAACTCAAACTAGTATTAGCACTATACATCAGTGCCAGTTCATCTGCAAACGCTACTTTATCGGCATAGAGATTAAGTTCAAGAATCCAATTACTGTAAATGAGGAATAGTAGTGGCCCTAACACAGAACCTTGAGGCACGCTACATTGAACTTGTTCAATATTACTCAAATTTCCATTGATAGTGCACACTTGTATTCTATCTTCTAGATACGATCGAAACCAACGATTAGATACTCCGCGAATTCCGATTGTGGATAATTTTTTAATTAATAAATTGTGGTCTACCGTATCAAAAGCTTTTTTAACATCAATAAACAAACAATTAACATTATGGCCTTTATTTAAACTATAATGAATAGAGGTAAGTAATTTCATTAGTGCACTCTCAGTACTAAGTCCTTCACGAAAGCCATATTGATGTTGAGAAATGTAATTGTTTTTTTGTCCCAATAAGAAAGTACTCGAGATTTAACGCATTTTTCTAAAATTTAAAAAAAAACTGATAATAGTGATATAGGTCGATAGTTACAAACTAAATTGGCATCACTACTTTTAAACAATGGTATTATTGTATCTTTTTTAAGTGTTGCTGGAAATTGTCCCTGAATAAAACTATTATTAAAAATGTGGACCACTGGAATACATAAAATGTAACCAAATTTCTTTATCACAAGCGAGCTTATACCATCACTGTCTAAAGAAACCTTATTTTTGAGATTAGATATAATAGCACATACTTCATAAATATCAGTAGGAAAAAAGAAAAAATTCGAATTAGTATAATGATCATTGTTTAAGTGATTAGTACAACTATTGGAGCTTATGGATGTTTTCAAAACTTTACCTATATTTGCGAAGTAATGATTAAATTGATAAGCAATCTCAATGCTTTCAGTAAGAACAGTATTACCGTCACCAAAAATAAAATTAATTTTGTTAGATTTACAACGCTTTCCTAGTAAGTTGTTAAGTAAATTCCATTACTTTTATTGGTCAAAACTTACCGCCTCAAATTTTTGAATATAATAATGCTTTCTACTAGTTTCACAATCTGATTTAATTTGTTTCGAAAGAATTTTTACTTTAGTCCTCAGTTTAGTGTTATTCGGATGTCTCTTACAAATTTTAGATAAAGCATTTTTACGGCGAATTTTACCTAATAGAACATTATTTATCCATGGTTTAGTATAGTTTGAATTATAGATCACCATAGATGAGGTTGTGCAGTTTCCTACATGGTTAGATATCGTTGATAAAAAGATATCAATTGATTTAGAAGGATCGTTTTCATTAAAAACATTCTTCCACGATTCTGTTTGTAAACACCGGTCTAATTCTTGAAAGTTAATAAAAGTTTTTTGTTTAGGTATTTTAGGTAGAGGTTCCCAATTTAAATTAAATTTTATCGAGGTCATACAATGATCAGATAACTCTAAACTAAGTGTTTCAGCTTTATAATTGATGGTATAGCCAATTTTGCTTCTAGTAAAGATATGATCAATGCATGTCATACTATCGGATGTGATTCTAGTAGGTTCATTGATTAATGACTCAAGTCCTAAGGAAGACATCATTGAAAAATATTTGCATTCTTGCGAATCTAGGTGATCTATATTTAGAATATTTATATTCATGTCTCCAATAACAATCAAATTTTTTGAATTTATTTGTTTAAGGTAATTTTCAAATTCAAGAATAAAAATTTCAACAGGACTAGAATGTAAGCGATACACACATACCGCGGAAAAAAATATTTCACCGATTGTAAAATTTACCCGAAGTAGGTCAGAAGACTGAAGGTGAGTACTAGAGAATGAAAACTGAATCCCATTTTTAACATATGGTAATACACCGCCAGATCTATAGTCGTTGTTACAGCAATCCAATAAATTGTAAAAATTGTAATAATTGTAAAAATTAGTTTCTGTACTATCAATCCATACTTCAGTCAAAACAATAATATGCGGTTTTGTATTAAAAGATGACAACTGAGAAAATAGACTTAAACTGTTAGTCCTAAGACTTCGAATATTTTGATGAATGATCCATACTAGTATGTTTTCACTTACATTAACGTTATTTGGCAAACTAAAAGATAAATCTAAATTATTAAGATCTTGAAAAGATATATTAGATAAATTGAGACTCATTTTAGATGAAATTTTAGATAAATTAATATTGTACTTATCTGTAATCTTTTCAAGATCATTTGAACAATTAACTTTTAATAATTCTGATCCTTCACTTTGCCTCATAAAGAAATTTCCATTGCGGATCCAAACGTATTTAAATTTAAGCTGTAGTTTCAAGGTCTTAGCATCGTAAAACAACTTCCGCTTGCTACTGCTTAAACTTTCGTTGATAAAAATCCTGCTTCCGATCAGCAAACCAGCTTTCACAACATCAAATTTTTGCATCGTTTTCGCAAACATAATATTCTGCTTTACTGTTCTCCTTGTGAATTTAATATATACTGGCGGACAAGTTTGTGTCGTAGGTATTTTATTTTTATTGATTTTTCGGTAACAATAATCAATATCAGCCTTGCTGACACTATAGTCAATACCCTTTTTAAGAATATCAATTATTACCTCCTCAGTATTTTCATTTTGTGAAACTGGAATGCCATGAATCTTTATCGCATTTTGTTCAATCATTTGCTCTAGATACTCAACTTTTAACTCCAGAGAACAAACTTTACTCTTTAAGGTTATATTTTCTGTCATCAGAGTGTCAATCTTTTCTACCGACTGCTTCAAGCAATCTTCTTCAAGCAATTTTCATTATGTGCAGAAAATATAGACTTCACTTTTACTTAGATCCGAAAACATCTTATCTATAGTATTACTCTCAATGGGCTTTGACGGGGTGGCAGGGCAATTGTCATGGGTTCTTAAAGATTTAACCTTATCCACATATCTCAGATTTACTTTATGGTTTTTCGATTCGTTGTTGTTGAGACTAATGGAAGCAACTGTTCTGAATACTCTTTTGTCAAAAGTTGATTAAAAGAGGTATTTCACTTCTCTCCGGTCGTAGTTTTAGTTATTGGACTTTAGTCCTCAACCATTCAGGTTTCTTATGTCTATAATTTGGTTTGGCTATTATAAATCTAATCATATAAGAATCTTTCCTATTTTTATCTTTCCTTGCGATTGCAAACTGAGTCTGAGCTTCATTTTGGACTTTATTGCGTTGCTCAACAGCAAGATGACAATCCTCATCAGACCAATTACATATAAGATTATGTTTGGTATGAACCCCATTACTCCATTGCTCATAACTTCATTACTCCATTGCTCATTACATCCTAAACAAACTTGACTTCTGTAGAATTCAGATCGCAAAATTCTATTGCCGACAAATTCTTGATAGTTTCTTTCCGTTATTTGAATTATCACACCTTGCAGAGGAGAATCACTTTGTAAATTCTCTTTGGAATTAAAACATGTCTCATTAGGCTGCGGGTTTTAAACGTACAGGTATGTCATTGTTTCCAATCGTCATTGGAAACCATCTACTAGTTATTTTGAAATCATGAGCAAAGTTGATCAATCTTTTTCTATAGTCTTGGGAGATATGCTCTTCATTTTTTCATTACCTAGTTTCTTGGAGAGCTTCGAGTTCCAGACGATAATCTCTTTCACATGTGATAAGGCGTCACAAACACTAAATTTTGTAAGTCTGTACATTTCGCCTGTCGAGTTTTAATCTCGTATTCAGCTGATTGCGTAAGGGTTGATGGTATCCATTTTATTCAATTTGTCAATATTTCTGACATTCGAAATTTTAAGGATGCGGTCAGCCAAGCAACCCAACCAGCATTTCAATTGCTCTCTATTGTTATCAAACTTTACCATCTATATGTTGTTTAAAGGTTTTTATACTGTTTAGTGATGATTCAATTTGGTTTGCAATTTGATGATAAGATATAAGGATTTGATGGAACATTTAAACAGCTGTATACGAAACTATAACACTGAAAAATGTTGATGGTATAAATGAGTTAGAAGTAGATACAACGCAATTTGTGACTGAGTTGCCCAGCCCAAACACACCTATACAAGATGAAAATTAAGTTTGGATCAAAGCATTTGGTTTTGATCAACTTGTGAACCTAGAAATAGTTGAGAACCTGCTAGGCCCAACATCTGTTAATTTTTTATACAAGCACTTCAAAGTTTGAAGGACGAATGAAATGAGATGTCTTAAAATAAAGTGCGGAAAGCTAATTGTCAAATAGTTAAATATTGCCTAGAAATCCCAGCATTATACTGCATAGCAGTGATTCAATTTCAAACTTGAAAACTAAGTATAGAGAAATTGGAAGAACTTGTTTGTTGAGTTCAACGAAGAGATTGAAATACTCAGCTCTAAAATCTTTAAATAACAGTTGGTAATTCCAAAGACAAGGTTCTTTAGATACGAAGAATTACACTAATTATGATATAAAAGTTAATCAGTTGTCAAACTAATATCAATCCCGGTAAAGTTTACGAAAAACTAAAGAAAGCTTTGAAATTGAGTATAAAATGTCATTAAATGTCATTATATGTCGTCACCGAATGTAACTTAATAGTTAAGGGAGTTTCTCATCACGCCGAGGTTTCGAGTTCGATTCCCGCCGCTGACCAAAAATTAGCATGCAACCGGATGACATAAAAATCGCGTTAGTGTGTTAAACCCATCGTTGGGCTGATCACCTACAATGTGCATCAATCGTTAAAAACTGGTTCGTAAGGTCTCAGTTGAGACGCGGGAAGGGCCGTTTACGGCCTCTAAGCCATAATTTATTATATGACATTCAAATTTTGAAATACACAGTATAAAGTCTTTAAACATATCAAAGAACCACATCGTTCGAATTAAAAATTTGGCCTACTAGATTAAGAGGAACGAGATAAGCTAGCAGCACTTTAATTTGATTGATGATGAGAAATTAGCTAAATATTACAAGCCAAATATGGGAAAAGCGTATGTACTAATATGGGAAAAGTTTATGTGAAAAGCGTATGTACTACTTAATTTTATCTTTCTAGTTCTTCTTGAATTATCATAAGCGTATGAAGCTCTGAATATTCCTGACGATACTGCGTATTGAGATTAAGTTAATTTAGTATATGTGCTTCTAGATATTTGATACGCACAAGACAGGACAAGCCAAGTGGAATAATATTTCTTCTTCCTCTAGATATCGTCACGACTATGACGTTTACAATGTGAGAATACTTGAGGTCTGCCCACATAACTATGCATCCCATAAAAACTCCCATAACTGATATCTTCTCAGTAATATTGGCAGCTTAGATATTTCGTGATCTAGTTATATGGCCAGATAGATTATAACACATGAGATGTTATTGGTAAGCCAAAGCTCATCAGTGATCAGAAAAGTTTTCTAAACTCAAGAGATTGAGTAATAGCAATGTATTTGACAGTGTAGCAATCAAACCGGTTAGACTTAAAGTCAACGACGATGTGATTTTGATATTTATAACGTTGAAAAGTGTCCAATTCTGTAAGTTTTAAATGGATCTGTCAAGCAAGCTGTTAAGAATATCCAGAGCTTTGCCAATTGTTTACACTATGAAAATGTTACGATTTATTGTCAATGAAATATGAAGATGAGGTTATATAAAAAGCTCAATAAAAGCTCGACGCTTTTGTAAAACTTTAAATTAAGCTTAAATTTAGAATAGCTTTCAGTAATTTGGTATGCGACGTAAAAGCACTCGATATATTCAATTCGTGACTTGATATATTCAATTCTTATTGAAGACAAACTTTATTATACATTACGATATAGAATGTTGTTGTTGTCAATGAGAAATAATATTTAGTTGTTGTTGTCAAATCACGATTTTATTATAATACACATTTTATTCAAAAATATTATGTGAATGTTTGTTTTTAATCTTGTTGAGTTATTTAAAAGTTTGTGACGGAGCTTAATAATTAAATGTTTTAAGCTTTTTCAATTTATAGTATAGATTTGAGGTTAGCTTAGTGTCGTTATCCTATGCAACAGGTAACGAAACATTTTAGTTCAAACACAAAATATGCCGGTTCTGTTTCTACTTGTGCCCACGAATTTGAACAAGTGTTCAGTATCAATCTCACTTGAATCCTCAGGAAGAGACTCTACGTCTGTTCATATATTGTTCTCTGAACTAGTGATCTGTAACAACTCACACGAAAGCATTTTTAACAGTCATGATCTGTTGGTCATAGAGACGGTTTTTAAATTACTTCAATATAAAAGACAGTGGTTGAAGGGTATATAAATGAATGCCTGCTAGTAGTAAAGTAAAGAGTTCGGCCGATAAGTCACTACTTGATGATGCATTATAGTCCATTATAATTATCTATTTTTTAATCATATAGAGAAGTTTAAAATCTCAGTTTTCGCGGTTACATCACTTAAGCAGTCACCTCTTAGAGAACATATCATTTAGAAACTCTACCTTGAAGATAGGAAGCGTTAGGATAATATTTCGATTGTGTATAGTAGAGGAACCTCCGTTGTGTACAATTTATAACAGCCTTGTTACTATTTAAAATCACTCATAATCATAGAAGTAGATCTCTGAACTTTAACAGATCTTAATTCCATATAAAAGAATGGGTCAGATGAATTTAAGAACCACTGTATAGTTTGAAGTTCTACACCTCATCGTTTATCAATGGCCCCAGCAGAGTAGGTTTCCTCCTTAAAATTCCTCCTTTATTGTTCGATAGAATCCATATATGTATCAAACTTCAAAACTGGGTTAAAGCCGTTAAAGGCATATAGCCAGAAGTTCACAAGTGTTTCGTTGACTGGAAAAATTTGGCAATGGAGCCAATCGATGAAGACCCTTATTTGGATTCGTCTTTGAGAGTAATTTCGTTTCTGATAAATGTTTGGGTTCGGTTCAAGATTCATTTAATCGGTGGAGATGTTTATAGGTCTGCGGTTAGCCTGGAAGATCGTATCTTACATAGAATGCGTTTTCACGGCCTTCTCGGGTATTTAGATTACATAACAGATAGTTTCGCACAATCGTTCAAGCTGGTGGCGTTAATTATAAGTTTTCCAATTTAATCTAAAATAAACGGTATTAAAATTGATTTAAACTTGTTTGTCCATGTTATAAAACTGAAATGACTGTAGCTTTTGTATCACATACCATGTCTAAAACTTTGTCCTGATACCAGATCATGAATAATTTATTTCTTTGTTTGCGCCTCAATAAAAAAAACTTTCTCTTTCATACCACGTTTAAAAGTTTTTTTATTTTGAGCATTAGACATAAAGCTTTCGAAATCTGATTTTCGCATAAAATTATTTTACATTTTAATGCCATATTCTATCTTACACACAGCAACCACAACAACAATAACAAAAAAAGCAAATTAGCCTCGTTCCAACAATATTGTTAAAATGTTAAGTTCTTGGAATTTTTTATTTTCGCGACATTGACATTTTTTTTTTTGTACAAGAAAGAAAATCGAAATCAAAGACGGTAACATTTGAACGTTCAATTCATTATTTTATTTTGATATTCATACTCTCGATAGACGGTAAAATCGTGAATTGATTTAGAATTATTTATGTAATTGCTATTTCGTCGAATTTTGTTTAACTTTTGAGATTGTTTGCTATTGAAGGTTGATACATAAGTGAAATTTGTAATATTCAAAATAAAATCGAATCATGGATTTATTATATTCAGAATGACTTATTTGTATAAATTTTGATTGATCATCATCTTCTACTTTATGTAAAATAAGTAATTGGTAATTCGTGGCTGCTCTGAAATACTTGGGTAGAAATGCTAAGGCATCCCTAAACGTTATTGGCTGCCTAGTACAGTCTTTAATCAGTCAACCAATTAGTATATACTTCTTATATATAACGACCGGTTTACTCATACTACATGAAGCGGTATCAGTTGGATTACTCTTTGATGAAACGTGAAATCACTACTCGGGCTAATTTGTAAAGTTTTAAAACAATAGCGACTTTGTCCACGTTTTAAAATGTGTTGATTACCAGTATGAGACATTTTTCGTATTAATTTAAGTTTCCCAACGGCAAATTAATTATTTCACTGGTCCTACGAGTGAGTTGGCTGCGAACATCAGTTACTTCTTAATCCAATACTTAAATCTACCCACCTCGTTATTTCTAAGTAAGTTTCGCAGATATATATTATAAGTACAATTTGCATCTACTAACCAAGTGGGTTTAGTATGGATTGGAGGTTCTGGATAGTAAACAGTGTATAGTTATCGTAAACGGTATCCATCTAAAGGTTCGTTTATAAATTTATATTCTATTTAATTGTTGGAATTGTAATTTTAGGAACCAAATGTTTCACAACTATTTGAGTTGGTTCCGGTCATAATACTATCGGCCTTAACGAGTACCTATCCTTCATGAAATTATTGAATGTGTTCATCATGTTTGTTCAAAATCGACCTAGAATATAAAACGATTCTGTACCTTTGAGAAGAAAGAATTCTGTAAATTACGGTCAAACTTCATCCATTTTCTTCCAACAACGATTGTCTTTCCAGAACAAAATATATTAGAAAAATCCGTAAATTTAGTCACCGTCTATATATACATTCAGCAATATTCATCCTAAATACTCAGTGGACAGACTTTTTTCTGTATCACTTATCATGGAAATGGCCTATGAATCTAACTGATACTGCGCGACCACAGTCAATTTGTATAAAGAGAGCTTATTGTATATGATACTGCTTAATTTATAACTAAAGAAGAATGGAACATAGAAATGTAGCGTTTCTGGTCAAGATAATTGAGATAGAACTCCATTCAAGGCATATATATAAAGGAACATAAAGCTACAATCTGGTACCAAAAATCATTCAATAATGCATACATCACTAAAGCATCAAACTATATTGACATTGATTGATTATAAATCAAACCAACCACTGAAATATTAAATAAAAATGAAAGCTATAAGTAAGCTTATTCAATTGTTTCTTATCAAGAGTTACTTATTCCAAATGAATCACCCGATCTATCAATGCCAGTATGCTGTCATTAATCAACACGGTGGTTGATATATGAATACAACACAATGGTCAGTTCGATTATACCGCTAATTTTTCAACTGAAATAATTTTTATTGGGGAACTCTGACCAAAAGTTATTATATTAGTGATTTGACATGCACTGTTTAAGTCTACCTGGTACGCAAATCGCTCCTAATTATTTCACAATAGTATATGGTCCGTCTATCCTTCAGTTATCTGGAACAATCATATATATTGCAAAATTGAATTTTAGTTTCTTATGTGTTTCGGAATAACTCTAGGATTCACATAGCCATACAACAATAGGATTGATAACATTAACCACACAATGAAGCATGTTCTGGGCAAAAGAAAATATTGTTTGATAAAATTTATTTGAACTATCTTTTCGGGGTTTTTAGGAGTATACATAGCGGTCATCATGAAATGAGCAATGAGGAACGATGTAACCTTTGTTTAACACAACAACTCATTTACAGTATACCAAGCAGTCACTTCCACGCATAGTAGCTTGGTTCGATACCATTTCATTTAAATGCGTGACGTAAGGTGGTAAGTCTCCAGTCCTCTTAGCATTTTCGATACATTCATAATTCCAGTCGTTTACCCATGTTGTCATTTTGTTTTGGTTTTGTAGAAGAAGTTTTCTACACTGCATTCCTCGAGTTTAGCTATCAAGCTCTTCCCGCACTCCGCAGACACGCTCAGTTTGAGTACAACTTGTTCGAGGCATTTCAATCTATAAAATAAATTAACGAATTACCATTTTTTGGACCCTTGATTTTTAGTTTAAAATGTTTCATTTATTATCAAACGTATATATTGACGACTTGTCGACTTCTTTCTATCATTAAATCGTTCGTTTTTTGTTAAGTTGGGCTGCAAACGGATAGAAGTAAATAAGTTAAGTAGAACTGATCTAAATAGATCTAAAACCAAATTCTGCAATAGATGCCAATATTGTACACAATTATGTGTACTGTCCTCTGATTGGAACTGTCCATGGTAAGATATGTAGTGTAAGCTTTTGAGACTTAACCTTTTAAGACAGCTTTAAACTATACAGGTATTATTGAAACGTCGCTCGTTTGAACAAACTTATTTTGAAAAGTGTCTTGTCAAGGAAAATCGGTAATATTTATTGACCGGGTCGATCTAGTTGACCAACTGATTATAGAATATTATTACTCGTTAATAAGACCACACAATGAACGTTTAAGTAAAAAATCATAAAAAGTGATATCAGAGCAAAAGCTACTGAACTCTGCCCTCAAAACATATTCTCACCTTAGTAAAATTGTGAATAGATTGATTCTCATAATTTTATGTTACATCGCAATGAACGGGCACTTTCGTGTTAGTTGGGCTCTTCAACTATACGATTTTTGGTATTGAAAGAATGCAATTTTATATTGTATACACAAAAGTGTAGGTTGGCCTCTAATTCTATTGGCCTCGATTCAGTCAATATTCCAAATGAAAAGTTGTAATAAATCTAATAAATTAACAAGTAAGATCTAAATAAGATTGTTGCAGCAACCATCCGAAAGTTACAGTTCAACAACCCACAAGCCTAAATCAGCCTAGTCAACCAAAAACAATACTCTTACACAGATCCGAGCCTAAATCCCCATCAGTAGATACCAGTTGTGACTTGTTCAAGGCCTCATGTACGTGCTTTCTTATCTCACTCTGCTTTCACATATATATTCACATCGTCCAATACATTATCTTCTAACGCGAGAGGCATCATTAATATTAGCAATGAATATCTCACGCACCTTATACACAACACAAGACCTTACACACCCCTAGTCGCTCAGGAGGGAAACTATTAACACCAAAAATTCGGAAAAGTCGTATCCAGCCATTCTCAGCATTCACGTCACTTCATTCTGTCTCCAGTTATACTCACACCTACAAAAGCAGACATCCCATACATCATACCACAACTCAACAGAACAACCAATAAGGTAACTCACTTGAGAAAATCATTCAATTGTTAATGCTTAACACTTATGTACGAAAACCCCGTTTAATCAAATTAGCTCTAATAAACGTAGCGCAGATGGCACATACCGAGTTCTTCTCAATCATTTAATGCAAAATTCGAATATTTTGCATTCTAATTCGGACGATAATCGGCGATGCTTTGCTCCTGCGTACAGATCGATCTGACATATTTTAACTGTTAACAACAATATATAACTGGCTTGTGAACGAAAACCCGGTAAATAAAAAAAAATTGTATATTTCCTGACCACGACCACTATCAATGAGAAACCTCTCTCCCACCGAGAGAAGGTCTCGGAGAAGTATAAAAATTTAAAGATAAAAAATTAAATCAACCATCCACCCCATAAAAACCAAACTAGAATTGAAAAACAATTATTTTGAGCCAAATTCAACTGCCAAATCCATGACACAATCCTAGATCTGAAACTGAAATGATCATGCGAGTTATATTCTATACCTAACTGGTATCTAGCCAATATTGGCTTCTTTATCTTTGTGTTGAATTGAAATGATCGTTTTTAATTCATGAATAGTGAACTACACCGATATAAAGTCCAGACGTCTTTTGATTACAAATTTTCCATCATAAAAGTTATCGTCCTCCAATTAAGGTATATACAAAAAAAAAATGCATGTATACTCTTACAGTCAATTATTCGAGTATTTATACCCCCAAAACGACAAACGTTACGAAACTCTATCTAAGGTGTACAAACGACAGTAATAATCATTGCAAATAATTTTCTATACAGTTATGTGATGTTTTCCTCCATCAAATAAAAATTAAATTTTAACAAAACAAAAAATGTGCAATAAGAACTAACTGGTTTCGGAAAATTAACAGAATGTAAAAGACAACAACAATAAAATCTTTCTCGTTTTTCCATCATTATTACTATGATTATCATGTACCAGGTGTTTTAGTTGACTTGAAAATTATATAAAATTTTCCTGCCTTCAGTTCTTGCTCTATACATACACTTCATATAGCATAGTGTACGTTTTTATTATAACACTGTGTGTGTGTATATATATATATGTGTATAGTTTTGTGTACTGATGTGCATCAACCCAGACTCCACAGAGATACAGTGAGCGGAAAAACCCAACAGCTACATTACAAATTTGTTGTTGTAGTTTATATTAATAAAGTGAAAACATATAAGTTAGTTTTTTGTTTTGTTTTTCCAAACTTTTCTTTTTTTTTTTGTTTTGTTAATATTTTTAAATTAAGTTAAATATTATATAAATAAAATAATGTGCATTGTTTTAATTCTGGTTTCGGAATTCTCGTACAAATTATATATATTTTCGTCTATATACACAAGGAGCTCGCTTTTAATAAAAATAATTTTAATAATAATGATAATAATAAAAAGTATAAATAAATAAATAAATATAGGAATTATAAATGTGAGGTTAGAAATATTTATGTATATAAAAACCAAATGGTATCAAAAAAAATTGTTTTGTTTATAACAAAGTTTTTCCAGTTTTTCACATCTAACATAACTTAAGCATTTTTTTCTGTGTGTACGGGGGTGTGTGTGGGTGTGGCTGCATTATAAATACCATTTGAATTTTATACTACATGTATAATGTATATACAATAATCAGTGACTGGGTATTTATATATATATATATATATATATATATATATATATATATATATATATATATATATATATATATATATATATATCTATATATATATATATATATATATATATATATATATATATATATATATATATATATATATATATATATATATATATATATATATATATATAAATTCAATGTTAAGAAGATAGAAAAGCACTAGTCGAGATCTAATAATTATTATTCAGCAAAGCTCAGCATTTTATTTTGTTGTGCTTTTTGAATGTAATTCGAAAAACGAAGATAACCTTTAAATTAGATATAATTTAGAAATGGTTTAACCCCTCTTAAAATACTTTATGTGTGTTGCATAGCAGCACAACTTATTATAATTACTGACTGTAAAAAACTTTATAATATGTGATTATAATGCAAAATTGAACTTATTTGCTTCGGCGAGCATGTAATTAAGTAAATAATAATATAAAGGTAGTCTTTTACAGCCCGTACAGTATTAACAATCTGACTTCAAGCCGCTAAAAGTTACAAAAAAGACATTTTCACTACTTTTCCTGTCAAATTGTTACCTTTTCACCATTTACTCTTATTTGATTTTTTTTTGTATTGCGGAGGATGTTGTTAAAAGATCTGATATTATTGTATTTCGGACAGACCAAAATCAGATGCTCATATACACAACACACAATCTTCGTTCTCACTAATTTGACGTTTCTAGAAGCATTTTTTCAATTACCATGGTTAGGTTAGGTTAGGTTAGGTTGAGTTGCTGCTACAGCACACTTAGACAGTCCGTTATGCTACCACAGGATCTTACTCCTCTTTTACTCCTATGAAAACCAGTAAGAGCTGCTTACGTAGCGTAATAAGTTTCGCACAAAACAGTTTTCGAGATCAGAAAGGTAGCCCATTAAAAACTTACCCAAATATTCATGTCTTTTGTGTGCCAAAGCCAGGCATGAACATAGGAGGTGGACTGTCGTCTCTTCCTCCTCCTCGTCCCTACAGTCTCTGCAAAAGTCATTTACTTCCAGACCCAGCCTCTTCGCATGTTCTCCAAGAAGGCAGTGTCCTGTGAGTATCCCCACGATCGTTTTAAGTTCACGTTTTCGTAGGGAGATAAGTGCCTTTGAGCGTTTCAAGTTCAGCTTTGGCCAGACTTGTCTTGCCACTCTTCGTGAGAGGGTCTTCGTCCACATATTGTTTTCTGAGGCTTCCGCTTCTTTTTTGAGCACAGTTCTGAGTGCGTTAATGGGTCTCCCCAACTTCGCCCTTTTCGCGCAACCCAACGCCGCTTTAGACGGTAGAGAAACCGAAACCGCAGCAACTTGATTGCCACCTGACTGTCCACATAAATTGCGATATCAGTCGAGGAAACCACATTATATCTCAACCAGTTCAGGACCTCCTCAATCGCTATCACCTCTGCCTGGTACACACTGCAGTGATCAGGGAGGCGAACTGCTATATCTACCTCTAGTTTATCACAGAAGACTCCAGCTCCTTCTTTACCGTCTAGCTTGGAGTCATCCGAAAAGAACTGTTATGCTTCCGTTACAGCTGCCAACCCGCTCCTCCAGGATTCTCTTGAGGGGCAGGTGGTTCCGAACTTTTCCTCGAAGCACAGATTCGGTGTAACATAGTCTAGATTCACCAGTTTATTCCTCAGCGATCTGATTATCGTCGAGTGTCCTATTTGAAGACATTTCCACTGCTATATGGCTGATAGTCGAGTGGCCGTAATCGTCGCCATCTGCTTACCATAAATGTCCACGGGAAGAAGGTGAAACAAGACCTCTATGGAACTTGTAGGTGTTGTCCTCAGCGCCCTGCTTATAAGCATGCAGACCGTTCTTTGCATCTTCTCAATCCTTTTCCTGTATGTTACTTTATCAAGAGCTGGCCACCACATGCTCACCCCATACATAAGTACAGGTCTTACTACGAATGTACGACCTGTACTTATGTATGGGTCAATGACCATGGTTCCACGTGATTCTGTTGATTGCTCTCGAATCATTTGAATATCTGATAGTAAGACGTTCTGAAATGAATAGTTCATAACTTTGTGTATTTCTTTCCTTTTATAAAACTTATCTGTCATTTTCTTCACTGAATGAACCAGCTCATTCTATACACCCTTTTAAGCTGACATATTTGCCCTTTCAATAGTTCAGATTTCAAAAGCTTAATATGATCAACAGTATTTACAAAAGGAAAATCGCATTCAGTAATATATACATATTATCATGAAAATTGGAAAAAGTAAATCCAAAAATCGATTTCAATGATTTTTTAAACTTAGTTTGATTTAAACCACACATACAAAAACCATCAACAAAATTTGGTCCACTGGCTGCTGAAATAACGTTAGTAGGTTATAAAAAATTTCATTCATCATCAGGAACCCATATAATATTTGGTAGATTTAAATCTCCGATTACGATAAAATTTGTGCTCCCCTTATCAAATTCACACATAAGGTTGCTCATAAATTCAGTAAATGTCGAATAAAACTCCAAACTGGTACGTGGTGGTAAGTAGATGGTAACGATTATAATGATTTGACAAAAAATGCTGAATTGCTGAATTAAGCTACACTTGAAGACGGAGTTACCAAAGCCTGGCTTGAAATATTTTTATTAACAGCAATTAAAACGCCTCCTCCATGTCCAGATGTTTTTGAACTATTATAAGAAGATCGGTCACAATGTTAAACAACAAAATTTGATGAAAAAAACTCAACACTGTTAATTGCTTCGTGGAATTTAGTTTCCGTGATTGTGTAAATATCATTCCAAGATTGTGTAAATATCGTACTAATGACGTTATTATAAAAACAAGCTGACTTCAATGACATTCCTCCAACAATTTGATAAAATATGGTTAGATTTTTATCATGAGATGCTGTAGTCGACTTGGGATCTGTTTAGTTATTCCAGAAATTGCTCAAGATTTAGATGTCGAAAATTGCCACGACGAACCTGATACTCTTTAACAAGAATATTTTTCGGGCAGGCTGACGGTGACAGTAAATTCTCCAATTCCGCCTCATCTAAAGCGATTTTATAGGAAATGTATAATTTTATATGAAGCGATCATAAGGTTTTGGTTCAATCCTGTGACAGTTGGCATCGATATTTGTAATTTTAGATGTACATAATTTTATTGATCATCAGAAGTAGTCGTAGGTATTCTGGACACAAATAACCGTTTCTTTGGAGTGGAGTAACAGCTGATATAATGACGGTGGACTC
Source organism: Tipula lateralis (assembly GCA_963932295.1). NCBI lineage: Eukaryota > Metazoa > Arthropoda > Insecta > Diptera > Tipulidae > Tipula > Tipula lateralis. The sequence continues at coordinate 156,096,879 of OZ010738.1, forward strand.
GGAATCGACAATAGCTGTACCAATAACAACATTGAATCCAATTGACTGGGTTGTTTGGCTTCTAAGCAGATCTGGTTGCTGGTCAATTTTAATTTGTTTGTCAATGCTATAACATAAATTCTCTATAACTTTGCGATTAGAAGAAATCTCATGTTCCAAACGCTCAAATATATCCGCAATAATGTTTTGCACCGATACTCCTGCTCTTTTAGTAATACTCGCCAACAGACTCATACAATCATTACACATCCATAACATATTTTTATTTTTCAATAAAATATGTGCAGTGTTAAGATCAACCGCTGCACCGTCATGATGAAAAACCAAATCACAAAATCCATAGCAAGTTATAGGAGGTGTAGATATTCCAATTAATTTAACATATTTACCACAGTTCGAAATTACAAATATCTATTGAAATAGACTCCAAAAAGTGTCACCGATAAATGTATGTTGGTCTCGCAATAGTTTCACGGATAGGTCGTATAAAATTAGACAGGTCAATCACCGATAATTGTACAAATTCAATTTACATAAATTATCAACAAATCACTGAATACTTCATATAACACTTCCTTAGTAGTATGACCTATTTAACATAAAAACAACTATTAACTAATTGTTATTGACAGTATGTTTGCAATTAGCTGAAACTCTCACTTTTTTGTGCTCCACTTCTTCCTGTTCCCATCATTCATGGTCAGTTTGATATCTTCAAATATCACGATTAGTTGAGCTTTTATTTAACAGATGCTTCTAACCACTTCAAAATACTTATCCACATTCATACCAACACCTTCTCCATGATCATTTACACTAGCATCTGTTCACACTAGCATCATGATCATTTACACTAGCATCTATTCATAGCGTGTTACGAATACTGTAGCCCGATTTTCTTAAACATAATTTTAGAACTTGAATCATTTCCTTATTCCTCCATCTTCATGCAAAAACAGTAAGATTGCTATGAGTAGGACTCAGACCAGAATTGCATAAAATCACAAATATGTTCAAAATGTTCAGTGCAATCCCTATACCCTCCCATTCTAAAACTCATTTTTTTTTCTTGTTTTAATTTTAACGATTTCGTTTACTGTAATCAAGAAGCCTGTCACCTGAGGGTGACACATTGAGGGTGAATTAATTGTCACTTTCAAAATAATCTCTTTCAAGTTCAATTTTATTACAATCTTTATTTACTCATTTTATCTCACTATCCAACTCGCATTGACTTATTTCATGTTCATTTATCTCTTGCGCCCACTAAACTACTCCTTTATTTCGCTCTTCTTTCACTCTGTTATCATTCATTTTGTTTTATCATGAACTTATCTCCACACCAATTCTCATTTTCTACATTCGAAGTGACTCAACCGGCCAGCTCAATACATCCCAAGGACTATTTTAGTCAACTTGCCGTATCTCCTACATTCGCCATTTTAGATGTCTTTCCATCATTCAAGATTACTAAATCGGAATATTGATTTAGGTCAGCCAATTGATGTCCATGTACAATTATTAACACAACCATATTAACACAACCGCTTGTATATACAACCACTTGCAAAATAGTGTTATATCTCGATAGTTCAAAGGCCGTCTTTGTTTCGTCGGGCATAACTTAATGAAAGGTCATAAAGACAGTTTCATAAAATTACCCATCATCCCGAGTTTGAGCCTCATTATAACGCTTCCTAAACTGCTCATCAAACTAATAACTTTAGGACAACCTTTTTTTAAACCAGAAGCCTACTAAGCGGCATCGACAAACCGAGTTTTCCATACTTTGTAGAGAGAGTTTGCTTCATTGAATTCTATTTCTGACCAGAGTTATCAGACTTTCTTTATGGTACATTAATTTTAAAACACTCCTATGGCTTGAATCTATCCTTAGATAAAATAAACACGTGATCGCCACCTCTTGATAAGATTACATATAGTGGAATACTAAAGAAGCCGAGGACGTCCTGTATGCTTCTAAGCGGAGCGCTAAGGACACCTCCCATCCGTGCTTTAGTGATACCTTATTTCTGGGCACATATTTAGTAATCAAAATTTTCAGCCAATACAGTTGTAAGGCTGTCGTCGAAGTTTCAAGGTGGAAATGATTTCAGACTGGATACTCCCACTAAACAATGTAATAATTCCCTTGTTATCTTGATTACACTACAACGACTCTATGCTACGATGAGGGTATCATGACCATGTCCCTTCCGATATTTTTGGTGGATCATTTTACACAAATGGCTCCATGGAAGAGGGGAAAATGTAGTAGGATTATTCTGTAACAATTTCGAGCTGAGCTCGATCGATATCCGTTCGTGTATTAATCTGAAGTAAGAGCGATGAAGACGTCGTGAACAGGTTGAGATAAAATGAAGTAGCCACATTAGATATCGCTATTTATGTTTACAGTCAAGTATATGTACAGCAATCAATTGACTGAAATAGGTTTCATTTACATACAGAGATGTTTAAATGTTTCATCACGAGTTAGTACGCTCAACACCGATAGTTTCACTTAATAGAGGTTCTTCGAGCATCCTCAACCAATTTGGAAACTTCATTAGTATACATTTCATCATGGAACGCTACACACGTGAACAGCGATTGCAAATCGTGCAAATTTTTTATCAAAATAATCGTTCTGTTGCTGCTACTTTAAGAGGACTTGTACGACATGTGGTTTCAACAAGACGGGACCACATGCCACACAGCACACGATGAGTGTGTTATTTCGCGAAATGGGCCCGTTCAGTGGCCGCCACGCTCGTGTGAAGTCATTGGTCTATGACAATAAGCCGGCGACGTTGCAAGAGCTCAGAGCCAATATTGAACGTGAAATTGCTGGAATTTCGGCCGATTTATGCGGAAGAGTGGTCGAAAATTAGGTTCAAAGATTGGACTTCGTAAAACGTGCACTCGGTGGTCATGCAAAAGAAATCGAGTTTCATACTTAAATGTATATGTTCAAATTCGTTAATAAAAAAAAAGTTAGTTCAAAAGTCGAACAGTTTGTGTTTTATTCAAAAAAAAAATGAAGTGCTCTTATTGAAAAACCCGATAGTTCCACCTTCGAAAGTTATTCTTTATTTTCCAATTTGTGTGACTTATACTATGTTCTCCTCATTCATCTCATGGAGGTTTTACTGGTACCTAGTGACTCATCTTACCAGTTCCATCATATAACAAATAAGTTATAGCGCTATCCGATGGATTAATTGGATTACCTTTGCATTTAACTTTCTTACCCATTCCGGGAAACCATTCTTATTTATCTCAACTCTTAAATTAATTCTTCTACACGTGTGTCTTTTTAATCCTTCGTGTATAATCTGCACAAAGCTCTGTTGAGTCCGCGTTTTATATGATATATTGAACAAAGTCAATGGTTTCGGTGTTTGGGTGGTAGATTTGATAAAAGCCTAATTCAGAGTTCAGCTTATAAGTATTCTACATATCGATCTGGTCTAAACAGAAATGGGACAATATTCTTGAGTAAGTCACTTAGCTTTCTAGTTCAAGAAACAACTTTCCAACTTGTTTGCAACAAATGCAACTAATTTCAAATACAGTCATCTATATACGAATTATAAGTCAATTACCACACTCGGCATTCTCCAGAAACATTGGAATGCTGTAAGAGCTTTTTCATGTGGCTTAAAAGCCGTAAACGGCCCTACCCACGTCTCACCTGGGACCCAACGACAAACTTTAAATACGTATTAGTAAACATTGTTGGTGAGAATCGATCTTGAAACCACATCGTGATGAAAAACTCTATTAACCATTGAGTTGCAATTGGCGGCCGATTATATAAGAGCTTTACATGTTATAATAACCTTAATTATATGTTTTTTTTATTATTAGTAAGGCTTTTATTATTCGAAAGAGGTTATCCTTATAAACACCACAAACTCTGACCGTCATGGTGAATTATTTTAGCTGAATTAACCCAGCCGATATCAATTTTTCATTAAGCCAGTTTCTATCTATTGGTGTGATTGAATGATTTATTGATCTGAAAGCTCAATTCCATATCAATAGGCACATGTGTATAAATTTGAACAAAAAAACACTCCACACTGAAGAATTTTTTTTTATTTTTCGATTTTACTATTTTCTGGTATCAAATCGTCTACAAAAGGTTTATTTGATTGGTCCCCTGTAAAATCCTTACAAGCATTTGTTTTCTTCAAATATTCATCGTTAATATCGGATTCATGATGCGATTTGACAACATCATCACTTTGTAGTTTTTGTATATCTAATTGTTCCGAAAGATCGTTGATAATACTGTCTTCGGATTTTAATGATGGTTGAACCTCGTCCTCGTCGATTGCATCGTTTTGTTGGTCGAAAGACTCTTCAAAATTGGTTGACTCTCTCTCCGGTGAGTAATTATCGTAGCACCCGACATGGGCAAGATGAACAAAATTTAGGGGATTACTAATATCATCTTTCTTTATACCAGCTTTTCGTTGGACTAGTGGCCGATTTGATCCTAGAAGTAAATTTAAATCATCAACTGGTGGCATTTCAGTATTTTCTTCAGGCTGTTGTACAGAATCGACGGGCGCGTTATCTATTGTGTCACAGATACTAGTATTTATATTTAAAAATGTTTTTAAATCATTAATTGGTCCTCGCATTTCAAAACCATGTTCTTGATCATTTCCGATATGAGCGACGTGCATGAAATTTGTTGGATAACCAATATGTTTCTTAGATAGACCAGTTTTTCGTATTAATACTGGGCGACAAAGCCCTAAAGGGTCCCGGTCTAGATTTTGTTTAATTTCTGGTGAATTACTTGCTAACTGTTTGTCTTCTATATTAATAATGGGTGGACTAGGTGCGTGCATTTTTTTGTTGGACCTGCGCTGTGTATACTTCACCGCGTTAATATATAAATCATGAGCCTCCTCTTCAGATGTAAAACTTATGCCTATCGTATTATTCTGAAATTGAAACATTTATATTATCAATAGGTGTAATAAACTTCTTATCGCAGTCATGATGACGGTTCGACTTAGCTATTTATACGACACCAATCAAATTTGCTGCGTATACATATATAACACTTCACTTAAAACATATCGACTTACAGGCTCTTCAAACGTGACATATTTGGGCCCCACTCGCTTAAAACTAATTTTTGGATTCAAGTCGTATTCCCACACCATAGATTCCTTGTCCCTACAATACATTCGCAGGCAGTGTGAATGTTTATTTATATCTCGGATCAAACACAAAACACCATTTTCATATTTATTCCAGGTTAAACCGTCTGGTTCAGCTGTAGAATAGAGTTGCACCACTGCCGTTGACAAAGACTATAATATATAGATGGGGTACAAAACAAAAAATTAGTGATCGTTGACAAAACTCTACACTAATTGAAAAACATTTCACTTTACCAAACATGTTGGTTCGATTAACGCAAACACTTTCTGATTTTCATCGTGCGACAATATAATTGATTCTTTGTGAGATTGGAGTGTCTCAACATGTAACATTTTATTTCACATATACACTTATAACCTAATATTAAAATTAACTTTTGTATTGTGCTAGTCTTGATGTGAATGGCACAAAAATATTTGATTAGCTGCCGATAGTTTATTTTCAATTTCTTATCAACGAAAAAGTATATATGTAGATTAGATAGCGTGAAGTATAGTACTAGTTCTTCAACTGTATCGTATATTGTAACTATTTATTTATATTTATAACGTAATTTGAACATAAACACTCTGATTCACTTGTTCGATGTGTGTAAACAAATAATTAATAAAAATTATTTTAATCAAATTGGTTTGTGGCATAAAATAAGTCACAATGTACAACAAATAAAAAGATAAGTTATCGTCAACACTAATAATGAGTTATACGCGGCATTAAAATCATATACTTCGGTACTTTAAGCTATTTATCGAATTCGAAAAATTTCCCTGATGTACGACCATGAATAAAAATGCGACCAATTTAGAATACCATCCGTGTTGAAGCTATACCAATGGTTATGGAATTTTCCTTAATTCAACAATGGCGCGACACTAACACAAGAATTATGTTATTCACGATTGCCAGTTGCTTTATTGAGTTGATGTATAGTCTGATGTTGGCTTTATCACCACGAAAGTAGCCACCAATAAATAAAGAAATGGTCTAGCCATATGTTAAACGACACCTTTCGACGTACTTAGAATATCTGTTGAACTCAATTTTGGTCGCACACTATGCGCGTTATTACTTGGAGAAACACTTTAACAAGCAGACATAAACCACATAAGTCTTATAATGGTTAAATATGACCAATGTCTTCGATTATCTAACAGTGTTCCAAATTTTCGAGGTCGAAGAATTAAACGTACGTCAAACGCCAAAAGGTTTGACGAATTTCGCTTGATAACGAATGGAAAAAATTGATAACGAATTCAAGCAATTATGGCTAACAAATCTGGTGAACCAAACTCTCACAGTCAACGATTTAATTGAGTTTTTAAATAAACTGACTCCAGCTAAGTATCATGAAAGTATCATGGTACTGTCAGACCACAATTCGAAAGTCAGATTGTACAATTAACATCAAAGACACAAACCACTATTGAACCAACACAAATCCAAAACAGTGAAATACAACAAGTGTTACACATATACACACTCTTCTTTGACATCCAAGTTACTACAGCCATTTAGAGCACGGTTTAGACTCAGGTTCACAAACATCACTTATAACTGAATCTTGAGCTCAACGTCTATATATCTAGAGCAAAATCATTTCTCCATTACTGTATACGGTTAAGCACCAGCAGAACAAACAATAGACAGGATCTAAATGACTATTTATCACGCACAGACAAACATTTCAATCTCTGTGTTACGGCTCATATCTTTTGAAAACTACCCAATCTGTCACCAACAAAGCCAGAAACAAATTGACGAATTAGAGTTAGAAGATCCCCAATTCTACGACCAAACTAGTATTGAAGTTATTCTTGGAGCTGGACGTCTTAAATCCAGAAAGGCGAATCATCGATGGTTTTCCTACACTACAATCACTGAATTTTACCGCGGTCTCCAAAAATTTATTTATTTTCACGTGAAATAGAAGTTTTTTTTTTGGAGAATTCCTAATGTTCAAACATTTCAAATGATTAAATTTCACGTGAAAAAAATTATTCGAATCACTAATTTCGCGTGAAAAAAAAACTTGTAGAGTTTATGCGCGCCATCTTTGGTACATTGAGATAACTATAGTTCTTGCGCTAATGACCTGAGTAGTGCTTAGTGAGAACAGAACTGAAATGATTCATTTTTGAGTTCGCTTTGGTAAAATCGTATGGAAATTTCCCGCGAAATCGATCTGAGTACTAGCCTTTAATCTAGAAAAGACGGTGGTGTCATTAATACCAAAATTACACAAGTGGTACAGATGGTGTTTAAAAGAAGTAAAGCTCCTTCGAAACGTGTTCAATTAGAGTAGTTATAATAGACCTACCAACTATTTAAGCATGTTGCATCTTACTCAGTGATGCCTTGGATAAAATATATTTTTCATAAAAAAAGTAATGGAAGGTTAATAAGAAAGATAGATAGTCAATAATATGAGACGTTTTGGCTTATTCCCTATTGGGAGTACTACTAGTAAAACTAATTATTCGCAACCAGAAAATTGAATAGAAACCAATAATTCATTCATCTCCATGTTAGGTTTGGTGACTTTTTGCATTAGGCTTATATATAGGGAGTGCATCAAGTCTCCAATTGTTATTTTGGGACAAGATCATAAACAATTTACTGACAGCTTGAAACCTATCAATTTTTTCACAGAACAAACGCCAAAGGCACCGATAATTTAAACTTAAATGTTTTTATAGTATAGATGTGTGGGCCACTAGAAAGGCCACACAAATAAGTCTACAACTACAATGAGTAATTATACTCCATATATAGTTGAAAGTAGTAACGTGCATCAGGAATGTGTTAGCATGACGTTGAGTCAACTCCGAAACCATAAGAATGACGCGAATCCTTACAACAAATGATTTTTCACTTTTCAATGAATTTTGGTAATACCCTTAACCAAAAGTTATATATATTAGAATGAACTACATATCGGCAAACTGTCAAATCAAATATCGAATGATATAAACATGCACATCCACGAGTCCTCTCATTTCTACATTAACGTACATTCAGCATAGGAATCTTTGTAAAGAAAAGTTACTTGAAATCATTCCTAAGCCAAGAAAAGTAGCATTTGAACGTTCATTCCAATCGACAAAACAACGATGTATTGTTGTGAAAAGAAAGTGTGCATGGTCACCTACATGTTTATGTGTTATATTCAGAAGACAACCCACAACCATTAGTAAATGTAGATCTATGGGTGGCATGGGTCACAATGATTAATGGAACCGGAAAGAAATTGACCTAAATTACAACCGACAATTACAACTATGGATAAGTCAACCTTAGAAAAGCTATTAAAATACCTCTAAGGTCTAACTGAGAAGACAGAAAATAATATCACCTACCAAGTATTCACTAAAATCTTACTTTGGTTCAAAATGTAGAAGATAATGGTTCTTAATACCATCGTAGAGTTGCGAAGCCACCTCTTCCAGAAGCGTTAAAGCCGTTGTTATATGTCATAGTGAGAGTTTATTGAACAGTTTATACCTTCGGGATTCGGTTCAGATATTGTTGCCAATGATTCTTGGTCTCAAAATGTTGGTGTCAATTATTTAATTCTTGTAGATCGGCTCAATCATCATTTCTTCTATACAAAGGTCTTGAATTGGGCAATGATTTGTGTTATCAACTTACTGTATTGAGGTCACTGTTGATCCAGCAATGCACCAATACATCTCCGCTGATAGGTAGCTGCTCCAAAATTGATTATCTTTAGTCTCCTAACCATATGTTATTTATCAAGTAGCCAAGGGGCTTCCATCTTTTTATTTCGTATTTTATATTCGAAATCACCAAATCACTGGTATTCTTATCTTAATACAGCGCCAAAGCTGAATGCCATAAAGCCAGACCTGATTGTAAATCAATATTTTGTTGTATATGCTATGTTTTTATCTAAGTCCAATTATCCAGAACAAATGTCTATATTTAAGATCAAGATCTTTTTTTAATTCCTCACATTTACTCTTTGAATTTAAGCTTAAAATCCAGTGTCTCCCAAGTATTTAACAGAGTTCTCTCCCATTAACATGGGCAGATTTTAATTTATTAAGATTGATTTTCCATCGCTTGTACATTGAAGTTAGCCCTGCTGTTTGCAGTTTCATCAGTAAACGTTTCTATGCTTATACGTACTATGACTGCGGTATGCCACTTGTATATATAGTAGGTTTAGAACTGGGCTTAGAACATTGCCTTGTGGCACGCCTGTCCTTATCTTACATATAGTTCAGAATACTCATTTGAATGACTGGGATTGTCGAACGCATGACAACAGCATTTTACTTAGCCAGCAGAGTATTTTAATCGGATTTTGAAAAAGCACCCGAAAACGCATTGAGAATATATGTCCTTGTGGTAAATTTAAAGATTCAAAAGGAGGATTTCTTTTTATTTTAAACTATTTAAAATATTTAATTACATAAAAATAATAATATAGTTATATGGCTTAAAGGCGACTCAACTGAGGGTTTACAAACCATTATTACATGTTGGTGCATATATATAGATGGTCACAGCCCAACGAATGGTTTTACACACAACCACTTTTCATCTTATCCAGTGCATGTTTTTTATTGGTTTGGTCAACGGTCAGAAATTTTTTAACTCCTTTAAATTTGAAAAAATCTCGGGAAGTAATTTCAACCCTAGATAATTTTTGCGAAACGATTATTTTTTACAACCGTTCAAATGCTTACTGGGAAAATATAGGTTTTCTTGTTTGAGGGGTAATTTATATAAATTTTATTTTTTGACAATTTTATTTTCTGAAGTGATAAATCACGTATTATATATATAATATATATTTATTACCAGGTGGTTAATAAATTCTGCCAAGTTCCTCGACATCACCCAATGCAAGAACCTTGAGATGTCAGGTACATCGATATTAGTTACAGTGGTGGCGTATTTTTGTTTACAATAAATTTACTTTTATCATCAGTGACAGCGGCTTACCAACCAATACATCCAGATCAACAAGTGAATCTCAAATTAAAAGAAAAAAAATATTTTATTCAGAGGAGTGGAAATCGAAGTATTCTTGACTTGTTAAACAGGATGTCAAGAATACTTGTTTGTTGTTGAACATAATTTGCCCTTTTCTTCAATATATCATTAAGTAAAAGAAAACAATCGACTCTAAATAAGTATAAAATCAAATCAAATCAACAAGATTGAAGCTCAAAAATTGTAAAGGTCCTCGCTGTGTCGAATATTCAAATTCATAATATCTCCCAGCAGTTGTAGATAAAAGCACGGATTATGCCACAATTAGGGCTGAAAACTGACAGTTTTAATATGAAGTCATACTAATATTCAAGTGAATGCCATATTTTAAATTTGATGTCAGTCGATGTCTCCTAGAAATCACCAAGTATAATTGCTAAAATTAATCAGAGAATGTCAATCATCATTTTTCTAACTGTCCCAAGGCACCAGACCAACTTTAAGAATCTTCCTATTGATTTTGGCACAGAACTACATTGTTAAAATATGCAGTTGGTTATTGATGAACGCTTTTAATGTTTAGTCAACGGCGAGAATTGAACTCGAGACCGCGGCGAGAATGTTGCAACAACTAGCAACTTTATTATATTATACTAAGTAATCAAGCTTAGTATTACGAAAAAACATTTTTTTTTTTGTAATTTTAAGACTGAATTAACAATGCAATAAAAGACTAAATAAAATGCAACGTAAACTAAAATAATCTCGTACATGTTTCCAGTTTTTCAAAAATTTTATTTAAAATTTACTATCAATCTAATCACATCCTTAAATATAACATTAGATAAGATGACCCGTAGATGTAACATAATAAGAATACTCCAGTTAATCGCTATTGAGGAATACATAAGATATTATGTTCAGTGAGTACCAAATAAAATATTTCGTACAGAGCGCTTATAAACCATCATGGCTGCCAATCTAAAATGACGTCAACGTGAATTACACAACATATTGTTACCAAGTATTTTTATTATCAATGACGTCACGTATATACAATTAAACAAGATAAACCATTTTGATAATTTTCCCAATCTTTACTGTACGATGTCGTGGCGATATAATTAATTTATTTGTCGACGCTTATAGTCGTTGTCGCTATTAATTTGTTTACATTTTTAGTTATTTAAATTACTAACATATCCCCTTATTCCTTATGAAACTTTTTTGTTTGGACGCAGGCAGACATAACTTTAGAATATGCTCAGCTTTCTGTATTTTGTTGCACATATTCCAGCAATTTGCTATATACATACCTAAGGATTTCCGGCATGGACGCCATTTAGTCTCAATCATATCATATGATTTATGTTGAAAATAAAAATTAATAAATTATGTAAAACTAATGCTGTATAAGATAGCAGAAAAAAATCCAGCAGAAAAAATATTTTTTCTATTCACCACCAGAGGCACAACAGTCGCTAAAGAGATTTTTTCTGCTGTCATTTAAAAAGCCAGCAGAATTTATCCGTGAATTTTTATATAATATTAATAAATATATATTTCAGGTTTTACATTAAATCTGTAAATTTATTCATTCGAATTAAATATATATTGTGTTATCTATATATACAAATATTATTATATGTAGTTGTTTTACTGTGAGCTTCAGATGAACCCCCCTGTAACCAATATGCCGCTATGATTTTCCTGATAGCTCAGGTCATACTACATCTGAATATGAAGTTTGATGATAATCGACCGAATTTGAGCACCTCCAGAATTTTTTAAGTTTAGGCAAATACATAAAAATCAGTTTTTTCACTGTGAGCTATGGATGGACCCCCCTGTAACCAATATGCCATTACGATTTTCCAATAGCTTAGACAAAAATACATCTGAATACGAAGTTTGAGGATAATCGACCGAGTTGGAGCACCTCCAGAATTTTTTAAAATTTTGGCCCATACATAAAAATCAGTTTTTTCACTGTGAGCTATGGATGGACCCCCCTGTAACCAATATGCCATTATGATTTTCCAAAAGCTTAGACAAAAATACATCTGAATACGAAGTTTGAAGATAATCGACCGAGTTGGAGCACCTCCAGAATTTTTTTAAATTTTGGCCCATACATAAAAATCAGTTTTTTCACTGTGAGCTATGCATGGACCCCCCTGTAACCAATATGTCATTATGATTTTCCAATAGCTTATATAAAATACATCTGAATATGAAGTTTGAAGATAATCGACCGAGTTGGAGCACCTCAAGAATTTTTTAAAGTTCTAGCCCATACATAAAAATCAGTGAAAAAACCGATTTTTATGTATGGGCCAAAATTTAAAAAAATTCTGGAGGTGCTCCAACTCGGTCGATTATCCTCAAACTTCATGTTCAGATGTATTGTTATCTAAGCTTTTGGAAAATCATAATGGCATATTGGTTACAGGGGCGTCCATCCATAGCTCACAATGAAAAAACTGATTTTTATGTATGGGCCAAAACTTTAAAAAATTCTGGAGTTGCTCAAACTCGGTCGATTATCTTTAAACTTCATATTCAGATGTATTGTTATCTAAGCTATTGGAAAATCATAATGGCATATTGGTTACAGGGGGGTCCAGCCATAGCTCACAGTGAAAAAACTGATTTTTATGTATGGGCCAAAATTTAAAAAAATTCTGGAGGTGCTCCAACTCGGTCGATTATCTTCAAACTTCGTATTCAGATGTATTGTTATCTAAGCTTTTGGAAAATCATAATGGCATATTGGTTACAGGGGGTCCATCCATAGCTCACAGTGAAAAAACTGATTTTTATGTATGGGCCAAAATTTAAAAAAATTCTGGAGGGGTTCTAACTCGGTCGATTATCCTCAAACTTCATATTCAGATGTATTTTTGTCTAAGCTTTTGGAAAATCATAATGGCATATTGGTTACAGGGGGGTCCATCCATAGCTCACAGTGAAAAAACTGATTTTTATGTATGGGCCAAAATTTAAAAAAATTCTGGAGGTGCTCCAACTCGGTCGATTATCCTCAAACTTCATATTCAGATGTATTTTTGTCTAAGCTATTGGAAAATCATAATGGCATATTGGTTACAGGGGGGTCCATCCATAGCTCACAGTGAAAAAACTGATTTTTATGTATGGGCCAAAATTTAAAAAAATTCTGGAGGTGCTCCAACTCGGTCGATTATCCTCAAACTTCATATTCAAATGTATTGTTATTTAATTTATTTGAAAATCATAATGGCATATTGGTTACAGGGGGGTCCATCCATAGCTCACAGTGAAAAAACCGATTTTTATGTATGGGCCAAAACCTTAAAAAATTCTGGAGTTGCTCCAACTCAGTCGATTATCTTCAAACTTCATATTCAGATGTATTGTTATCTAAGCTTTTGGAAAATCATAATGGCATATTGGTTACAGGGAGGTCCATCCATAGCTCACAGTGAAAAAACTGATTTTTATGTATGGGCCAAAATTTTAAAAAATTCTGGAGGTGCTCCAACTCGGTCGATTATCCTCAAACTTCATATTCAGATGTATTGTTATTTAATTTATTGGAAAATCATAATGGCATATTGGTTACAGGGGGGTCCATGCATAGCTCACAGTGAAAAAACCGATTTTTATGTATGGGCCAAAACTTTAAAAAATTCTGGAGGTGCTCCAACTCGGTCGATTATCCTCAAACTTCATGTTCAGATGTATTGTTATCTAAGCTTTTGGAAAATCATAATGGCATATTGGTTACAGGGGGGTCCATGCATAGCTCACAGTGAAAAAACTGATTTTTATGTATGGGCCAAAATTTAAAAAAATTCTGGAGGTGCTCCAACTCGGTCGATTATCTTCAAACTTCGTATTCAGATGTATTTTTGTCTAAGCTTTTGGAAAATCATAATGGCATATTGGTTACAGGGGGGTCCATCCATAGCTCACAGTGAAAAAACTGATTTTTATGTATGGGCCAAAATTTTAAAAAATTCTGGAGGTGCTCCAACTCGGTCGATTATCCTCAAACTTCGTATTCAGATGTATTTTTGTCTAAGCTATTGGAAAATCGTAATGGCATATTGGTTACAGGGGGGTCCATCCATAGCTCACAGTGAAAAAACTGATTTTTATGTATTTGCCTAAACTTAAAAAATTCTGGAGGTGCTCAAATTCGGTCGATTGTCATCAAACTTCATATTCAGATGTAGTATGACCTGAGCTATCAGGAAAATCATAGCGGCATATTGGTTACATGGGGGTTCATCTGAAGCTCACAGTAAAACAACTACATATAATAATATTTGTATATATAGGTAACACAATATATATTTAATTCGAATGAATAAATTTACAGATTTTATGTAAAACCTGAAATATATATTTAGAAATATTATATAAATATTCACGGATAAATTCTGCTGGCTTTTTAAATGACAGCAGAAAAAATCTCTTTAGCGACTGTTGTGCCTCTGGTGGTGAATAGAAAAAATATTTTTTCTGCTGGATTTTTTTCTGCTATCTTATACAGCATGTAAAACTATTGATTTATTTGAATTTAAAACAAATTAAATATTTTTATTATTGAATTAGTTAAAGAATTGAGATAATTTGAAGTTAAACAGATTCAGAGTATTTGATCAGTTGTAATTCGATAAAAAAAATCCGAAATTAAACGAAATCATAAAACATAACCAAAAAAGAATAAATTATGTAATAAATAATGTATAGTAATTATTTTGATTTACCTAGTTCTATTTTAAAAATTTCAATAGTATTATTTAATCAGACCTTACTGTGTATTTAATCAGACATATACTGTGTTATTCTGTGCTGTAACGGACACGTGATCTGTTGCGCGAAGAAAAGTAGTCTCTCTGTTTTTTAAAAATGCTAATTTCTCCTAGAGTTATAAACCCTTCTTTTTCATCTTTTCCGATATGCCCGATGTGTTTAAAATGTTTGGGACATCCAATCATAGCCTTAGATATACGAGTTTTTCGTACTGGCCGCCATTCCTTCGTAACTAGTTGTTTCGGTAGATGTTCGAGATGGCCGACGTGTTCGAAATTGAATGGAAGACCAATCATATTCTTAGATAAACCAGATATTGGTTTTAATATTGGCTTCGTGTTAATATCCATGTCTAGATTTTCCATATTGTAAATTGGTTTGCGCTACGATACAATACTGAGTTGAACTCTTGCCGATGACAATAACTATAATGTAGATAAAATAAAAAAGTAAATTTCAGATTTTCATCCTATATATAGAATTGATTCTTATTTTAACACGTCACTCTTGTAAACTAAAACTAAATTACGTAACGCGGGCATACCCACACACATATACACACTATAGACAAACGACTACCGGCACGTAATGTATCCAACTTAGCTCTAAATATGCCGATTTACTATACATTGGGCGAATTACTTTTCTTATAGTAAAAAGCTCCAACAAGCACAAATACTAGATGAAGAAGGCTGATATCCAAATTAACGTTGAAATGATCATGAATAAAAGAAATAAAAAGGAAAATTTTGCCGAGATTCTTGACCACGTAATTGTCTTGATTCACAGAATCACTTGCCTACAATTGTGTTATTGCCCCTTGTATATAACTTTATTGAATTAATTTCACTTATACAACTTTATTGTGTATTCTAAAATATTCACAGCTTCTTACCTTTACAGCTCTTGCCTGGTTAAAATTCTTACTAGCAATGGCTTTGAGAAATCAAACTCCATACGCTATAATTAAAAATTGATATCTTTTTTTTTTTTTGCTGTTGGCAAAATATTTTCCAATTGAAACGAGTATGTACTACCATCTAGCTTTCGGTGATTAAACATGCTGTTAAACTGAGCCGAAAGTTTCCAGCCGAAAAAATAAAAAAATCGATAATGCAGTTTGTCTCTTTGCTATTCCAGCCGAAAGTTAAAATTTTTATATTTTTTTGATTGATTTCTAACCGAAAATTTTTCTCCGACATTTTCCCGCCAAAAAAATTTGATGCTTCGAAAAATTATCAAACTAACGGAAAAACACTTATATTAAAACTAATTAAAATACTCAGATGTAATAATGTTTAAATTCAGAAATCTCTATAAAATCAACCTTTAAAGTGTTATGGCTAGATATAAGTTTATTTTAAGCGGTTTGCCAATGGCTATCACTGGAAAAAAAATTGTGTCAAGTTTCATGTTGGGAGTCCCGGAAAATTCGATTCATTGAACCCGTAGTGCAAACTTCTAAAATCTCTATAAAATAGACCTCTAGAGTGTTATGGATGAATAAGAGTTTATTTTAAGCGGTTTGTCAATGGCAAACCGCTTAAAATAAACTTTTATATCCAGCCATAACACTTTAAAGGCTGATTTTATAGATATCTTAGAAATCAATCAAAAAAATATACAATTTTTAACTTTCGGCTGGAAACTCTCGGCTTTAACACTTTAACACTTTAACAGCATTGATTTAACAATTATAAATTATTTTGGTTTTGATTTAAATTAATTTGTTAAAATACTCTTTCCACATTTGCTGTTGCTACTGGTACTTTAAGTACAGCCATTAACCATCAATAACCGTCTAAACATCAATAACCATTGTTTGGCCAAAATTTAATGTTTTGAAGTGTAAATTGCGAATTTTTCGCCACTCATCGACAATTTTTTGAAAATTTTCGGAATATATAATGAATGAAAGCCATTTGCATAAATTGATAAAAACCCCATTTTATTCGACACATTTAACGGGAGCTATGGCTTTCGAAGTCAAATTTCTTAGCCATATGGTTACACAATTTCTTGTATAATTTTAAGCAATTAGTTCTGAGCTCGGTTCATATCCTCTATTTAACCTATTGAATAGGTGTACTAGCTAATGCAGTGATTACTTCTAAGCTTAAATATGTGTTGTATACGCTTTTCATAATCCCGGCGTATTTATGTTAAGCTCATTAAAAGCGACATCAGGTATGGAACTATCTTGTACGAAATATTCGTTAATTTTTAAATACAACCTGTGTACTTCTGTTTAATTAAAATGTGAACCTGACGAGATTCTCTTTGAAAAATTATATTTAATTTATATACCACCTAAAATAATAAAGTCTATTTAAACGGTTCGATATTTAATTAGAGCTAGTAATATTTACTTACCTAAAAAATCCTCCTTGGCAGTTACCCATAATTTCCTCCGGCAGAAGAGTAATTCTTCCCAAGATAATAATCCCGACACTTTCCAGACACTGTTCACTTCCTCAGATTTTTAATCAGATCGCAAAATGCTGTTGCCTATAAGATCTTGATATTTTCGTTCCGTTTCTTCATTTATCAGACCGTCACCTGCAGGAAAAGCGCGTTGTATGTTCCCCTGTTCTCCCTGCGACTAGAATAAAAATGTCCATTGTAGCTTTGCAGTGTCCAGATAATGGTCTTGGACAACCAGATCCCACTTTTTGGAAATCAACACATGGTCAAATTATTATTAAATGAGTTTTTTTCCTACATATTCGATTATCGACTGCCTGAAATTCCAGTACAACCTTTTTTACCTGTGACCCAATGAGAAATCCAACTCCAAGATTTCCAATGTCATCTGCATTGTGTAGCAACATATAGCTCTATGGGACTCATGGTCTCCACTTTAAGGCAATCGAGTTTCTTAGACCACTACGACTCCAGTCGATACTCTTTCATGCATTGCCGTTGTTTGGGTCCTTGCACAAGACACATTTCTTATTATTGTCGAACCATCTAGACTTTATCATTATCGACTTTTATTTAAATTGGCTATTTTGATAAGTGTCCAATAGCTGCGGTTGTATCCACAAGCCATTCTGGTTTTTGCGTGTGGTTAGATCGCTAGAAATTACACACGAAACATGTAAGCAATTTTGGATATATAATTTTATTACAAAATACTCAAACCTGCTGGTACGAATTCATAATTTAATCCAAGGTGGAAGATTGGAATAGCTGGTTACATTATTGAAGTGGTCTCTTATTTATAAAAAATACCACATGTAAAATACCTCATGTTTTTACCTTTTACAGTAAAATATTTTTTGCACAAAATTAGTTTGACAGACTATAAGATTCCTAGTAAAGCCTGATTTCCAATATGAAAAAATACTGACAGTATTTCTTATTCTCACAGAAATGATTTTACATCCAATACAATTTTTGTATAAAATATTTTCCAAAAAATAAAATTTCCACACTTTTTTGACTATACACTATTATACTGTCAATATTTTAAACATAATCGAAATCATGCTTTATACATTATTTGCAATTTCTTATCAACGTCAAAAATATAAAGATTAGATAGCATAAATTTATGTTACTGTAATGGTTCTTCAACTGTATCGCTTTGTATTTATGTGCCTATAACCAATATGCCTATATTAACCGTTTTCCAATCGACAAACTACTAATACCCGGTAGTGAACCGCTAGTAGTTAGGTTTTTGTCTTTGCTAAATGAACTACTTGTTACTGGTTCTGCTAATTGATACGAGTAGTAAGAAACAGTTACGCATAATTTCATCAATACGCGTCTATGTGTAGAATCGCTTCGCTTTTTCGTTAAAAAATATTTAAATCTAAAATAAAAATAGAGATGTAGAGAGGGGTGGGGAGGGGTAAGGTCATAGATGTTTTCATTCACACCACCGATCGTTATCAGATATGAAAAAAATCGAAACCCACAACCTTCCGCTCCGCAACTGCCGCAGCTTTAACCACTGCGCCATTTGGTCAGTAATTTAATTTCTTTTGTATCGACAGTTCTGACATAAAGGGATTTTTTATAGAGTTACACAATGTGGCCACCACGGTTGGTGCGTACAGGGCGCAATCTGCTAAAATTAGTCAAAACATAAATTTTTCAAACTCCTTAGCAGCATTTACCACCGTATTTCACCAATAACTCTTCGAATGTTGATTTCCAGGTGTTCAATTGTCTCTGGTTTATCGTCGTAGAAAAGTGACTTTACCATAACCCCTAATCCATAACATAAATAAAATAATCCAATGGGCTTAAATAACACAATCTTCGTGGCAAAATAATTGGACCATTACGTATTATTCTTTCATCAAAAGAGTAAATCAATTATTAGCGTGCGCTGTATAGCATGTGGCTCTGACCTGCGGAAATCACATGTCTGCAAGATTAATGCCATATCTAATCGAGGTACGAAACAATCATTCTAATCAGGTCAATATACCTCTCATCATTGACAGTTACATTCTGACCATCATTGGTTTTGAAGACATGTGGACCAATGGTTCCGCCACCCCATAAAGCGCACCAAATAGTAATATTATGTAATGGGGTTCGACAAAAACCAGTGAATTATCCTCATTCCAAATGCGACAGTTTTGCTTAATTTTTACCCATTCAACCAAAAAATTGCTTCATCGAAATAAAAAATGTTTAATGAAAATTCAACATCATATCAATTTCGCCGAATTACGATGGTCGTTTGGCTTTAATTCCTGCACAAATTGAATCTTGAACCCTTTTAAGCCAAGATTATTTCATAAAATCTTCCATGAAGTGAACGGATACAACCCCAGTTGCTGAGAACGGTGATAAATTGATTGATTTGGATCATTTTCAATGCTTTCTTGTACAACGGCTATAGTTCTTCAGTGCGCACTTTCGCGTCTCATGGACGCACATTATCATTAAGAGTAAACATGGTCCGAAAACAATCTGACATTTTTTGACATCTAACGATCTATTGTTTGATAATCATTGCCTTGTCACTATGAATAGACTTACGCGAGAACAACGTTTACAAATTATGGAAAAATTTATTTCAAAAATCTATTTTCAGTGAAAAATTGTTTTCGTATTTTACGACCATTTTACGATGTTCATAATCGTCCAACTGAACGCCTCATTATTCGCGAAACCATCAATAAATAACGAATCATTATTTCATTATTTATCACCCGAAACACACTCTAGCTTATAAATCGATTTCATGTGAATATTGCTGCTGTAGTTGAAAGTGTCTGAAGTCCACAATCAATCAATTCGTAACCTTTCTCACGCTCCAGAACAAAATTTTCCTATTTGGACAGACGAACAGACAGAAAAGTTACTATAGATTCCAACGCATCCTGACAAATGAGCTATTCGGTGCGGTTTTTGGGCAAGTGGCATCGTCGAACCGTATTTCTTTAAAAATGCTGCATGACAACGGGTAAACGTCAATGGCCATAATTCTATTGGTGTATCCGACTAGTGATTTCAATAGAATAATGCAACGTGCCACAGAGCAGGCCAAGAAAGGGACCTGCGTGAATTGGCCTCCAAGATCTTGTGATCTGAAGCCGTTAAATTAATTTTTATGGGAGTATCTGAAATCTATGGTTTATATCGATAAACCACAATCGATTTCAGCATTATAAGCGAACATAACACGCGTTATTATATGGAAGCTTCGCCCGAAATATCGACAGACTATGCTAAAAAATTGGACTCATAAACGATCACGTAAGATCCAGTGGCGGGCGGGCAACATTTAAGTTATTTAACAATTTTTGATTATTAAATTGATTTTAATGCTTTGTTTTTTTAAAAAATTCCGGGAGTTCTTATTAGATCACCCTTTATAAGAATTGCCACGCACTAACAATAAAAAAATTTCAATGGCCTATATTTAAAAAAATCATTCGAGTGCACTTGTATATAATGCAAAAATCCATACTGTTACATAAAATCTGATAGATTGAGAAGGTTGCCTCGTTTTACTGAAATGTAACGCTAGCTCTCAAAACAAAATATGTATTTTAATATGTAGCCGTAATTAGTTCAGGATATTTTCAATCTGACACAAAAGTTTTACCATATCTTCGAGTCATTGCTCCAATTTCAGTCACTTTTACGGTGTTTTAGATGATGATCTCATACCATGATCCATCTAGGCTGAATGTATTTATGCAATGCCAACACTATTGATGAACCAGATCGAACATGATATCTTGCACTTTTTAGCCAGTGTTTATTTTCACCAGTGTTTTAGCCAGTGTTTAGTGCATTCAACTAACTTTGCCAACAGATGTGCTGCACAAAATTCCACTTCATATGCCATTATATTGTTTGCGATTATGTTCATATCGTTCGTCATGCCGTTCCGGTCTTGATAATTAGTCTTCGTGGAAAAACCTCATTCAATAATTGAATTGTTGAACGGGCTCTGTGCTGTGGTCCCATTTTGCTTGAAATCACCTGTTTTCTAGTCCTTTCTCTTCCATACTATTTTTTAGGTACAAGAAAATTTCGAATCATTTCTTGGTTTCGAATCATGTATGTTTTAGAAAATGACACCTCGGTCATTTTCAAAAAAATAGAGACCAATGATGTTTCCAGCATGAA
Source organism: Tipula lateralis (assembly GCA_963932295.1). Lineage (NCBI taxonomy): Eukaryota > Metazoa > Arthropoda > Insecta > Diptera > Tipulidae > Tipula > Tipula lateralis. Next base: position 156,118,440 of record OZ010738.1, read on the forward strand.
AACCACACACCATACAGTTGTTTTAAGTGGATGTAATGATGTTTGATGAATTAATTGAAGATTCTGTGTTCCCCAAACCTGACTATTCTCTTTATTAACGTGGCCACTAAGATGAAAATGGGCTTAATCGCTCATTATCAATTTAGTCGAAAAATCTTCAATTTCACCAGACAGCCTTAGGATTGCATTACTGTACTCAACTCGTTGATCAAGATCACTCGGTAACAATTTTTGGACTAATTGTATTTTGTACGGGAACATTTTCAAAGCAGTTTTCAAACTTCGCCTTAAACTACGTACAGAAACTTTTTGGGAACCACGTCTCCAAATTGATGTTTCTGGAGACTCTGCAACACTATCGCGCACCAGAGCCACATTCTCAGCGTTACGAGGCGTCCGTTGTCTCCCAGAACGAGGTCTGTCTGCTGTCGTATCATGCTGCCGAAAATTCGTATAACCGATAAATTGTGTTTTTGTGAGGCAATTTTTGCTGAGTGGCAATAATGGAACGATTATTTTCAATAAATATTGTCACTGTTTCTGCTCGTTATTATGGCGTATATTTATTCATTGTAAAATTCAGGCGTCTACTCGTACACAACAGAATGGTTAAAGCGAAACAGAACTAAACGTCAACTAACCAAGATGGCGCACAATTGAAATGGTAGCGGAACTTTTGCCCCACCTTGTATAAATACCATTCAAAATTGATAGATCAGTGAAGGAGTTGGACCAGAAAGGGCGACCAGTAACTTTTATTGGATTAAGTAATAAATTTAAATTTCTAAACATAACCTTTATTTATTAAAACACTTAAGTAAACATACAACAGAGCAAGGAAATGGTAAGTACACATTACACCACCAACTAACATCTTGGTATATCTCTAACAACGGCTGTGAATTTTTCGACAAAAAAACAAAATTAACAAAAAATATATGTATACAAAATTTGTTAAATTAACAAAAACTATACATGTATTAGTAAAACACTCGGTAAAAGCAAATTATGAAATAAAATATAAACTAAATCAACTCGACATCAGATACACAATAAAACAATAAAAAACTCAAAACAAATTAACAACTCAGGATAAAAGCTTCAAAATATTAAAATTTAAATTGTTCAAAATATTAAAACGAAAATAACAAAAACATCTGTAAAACATAGAATTCCTGAACTTTATGTTCAGGAATTCTATGTTTTACAGATGTTTTTGTTATTTTCGTATGTGGATATGAGTGGTTCACGGTATTGAGGATTTCCCAGCTCACAGAGTTTTCACCGGGGTTTCCCTTATGTGAGAAGTATATTATGAAATTCCCTTTCAAACAAAACTAGTCTCATTCGAATATGATGAACTATGAAAATTTCTCATTCATGTCGAAAATTTGATGTTTTTGTTATTTTCGTATGTGGATATGAGTGGATCACGGTATTGAGGATATCCTAGGGCCCACTCTCCAACCACAGAGGTTAAAAGGTATTTAGGTATTAGGTATTTATTTTCATTATTAAATTATTGTTATTATTATTTCTTTTTTTAATAGGTGTAAAAAACCTTCAAAAGGCGACGAGCGAATATGTATTCTTCTCGACAGTGTGAGATTTTTACTCACTAAAAAATCACCTACTGATTTGCACTGCATAGTCTGTTGTCTTTTAGGATTTGTATGATATAATGCATCTTTCGTTCACTTGCATCTTTCGTTTAGTATCTTGTAATTGACTTGTTATATTATATATGTAGACAATTCGATAAAATAATTACTTATATTCTACAGAAAAATAAAATAGCTGGGTTTACAGACAGCTGGTCTGTTGCTAACACGGGAAACCTTTTTAAATCATCATAAATTTCCCAATTATTATTGGGTCTTTTTATAATTGCCGTATAATGTTTAAGTTGTTGGTTATAGTTTATCATAGCTTTTAAGACAAAATCTTCATCGTTTAATTTAATATTAGCTTCTATTTCGCAAATTTTAATATTGTAATTTGCATTATTCAGAGACTGAACGTCAGCTATGACTATGCCATAACTACTTATAATTTTGTCCACTTTTAAATTAGCTCCGCAACTAAAACAGGTAAGGGATCCTAATGATATTGAATTTTGAATATTACACAGCGTATTTTCATTGACTGTAAATATATCAAAAGATAGGTAGCAGTTTAAAGAATTCCGAATGCGAGTCATACCCTCCTCAACCCATTTCTGGTATACTGAAATAGGTTGGGGTATCATTTTATCAATCAAATAAGTGATTTGACATTCTGCATTCAGTTTAGTTGTGCTGTCATATTGGTCCACACAATTTATGTTTTTAAATAATTCAAACAATCAATTTGTGCGTAAATCATAAATTTCTGAGGTTGTTTTATTAAGCCTAATTAAAGACGAAACAATCTTGAAAAAATCGTTGTCTATTTCAAAAAACTTAATTTTTAAAATCACACAGTCGATACCTAAGGCAACGAAAATGGCTGTAAGAGAATCAAATCCACAAGTATTTATAACGCTTATGGTTTCAACTCCATAAAGTTTAGAGTATCCGTTCCTTAAAATCGGAAGCTGCGGAACGGTAAACCCATCAATAGATTGTTTTTGTTTAGAATGGACCTTACCTTATAATTGATTTATTTAAGTATCGAGTCAAAACTTTTTTACCTATATGTTTAGGAGATGTTACTCTAATTTTTTTATTCCACTTTTCTTCATTAAGCAAGTCATCAGGAAGAAATTTTCGCTTCCTGTTTCTTGGGGTAGTATTTAGTGGTTCAGGCATCTGTATGGATTTCATTTTTTGCTCACACTTAAATTTTAGGATAGTTACTACTCGTCCTATTTTCATGCGTTTATTTTGTAAATAGTGGTTTTTCACTACATGAAACCAGTTCTCAACAACTGCATTCGAAGTATTTTTGTTCACACTAAATTTACTTGAATAAAAATTAGCCCAAAAAATGACATAGGAGAAGTATTTTTTGATTATAAATTGTATAAATTCATCAAAATAAAATTGATTTACTTAAGACCCACGATCTTTTTCTATTTCACTTATGAGTTCAATATAAATACGATTATATTTAGAAAAAAAGGGGTTTGTATTGTCCTCTGGCCACATATTAATATTGGTATTTATAGGCTCTGTAGGCTTACTACTCTCGGATTCGGCATAATTATCGTTGTAAATTTTTCCAAGAGTTTTAACAAACATTTAATATGCATATTAACTTCTTTTTGTGATTTTTGGTGAGCACATGATAAGACATAGCTGTCGGAAAAGTTCATCAACACATTCGACTGATTTAGCGCAGAGAATCGCACAGAAAAAATCTAAGATTAAATTTTTATGTTCAGCACATATATATGGAAGTTTTTTCTTAATTTGCACAGAGATAATTCATATTCGAATGAGACTAGTTTTGTTTGAGAGGACATTTCATAATAAACTTCTCACATAAGAGAAACCCCGGTGAAAACTCTGTGAGCTGGGAAATCCTTAATACTGTAAATCACTCATATCCACATACGAAAATAACAAAAACATCAAATTTTCGACATGAATGAGAAATTTTCATAGTTCATCATATTCGAATTAGACTAGTTTTGTTTGAAAGGGAATTTCATAATATACTTCTCACATAAGGGAAACCCCGGTGAAAACTCTGTGAGCTGGAAAATCCTCAATACCGTGAACCACTCATATCCACATACGAAAATAACAAAAACATCAAATTTTCGACATGAATGAGAAATTTTCATAGTTCATCATATTCGAATGAGACTAGTTTTGTTTGAAAGGGCATTTCATAATATACTTCTCACATAAGGGAAACTCCGGTAAAAACTCTGTGAGCTGGGAAATCCTTAATACTGTAAATCACTCATATCCACATACGAAAATAACAAAAACATCAAATTTTCGACATGAATGAGAAATTTTCATAGTTCATCATATTCGAATGAGACTAATTTTATTTGAAAGGGCATTTCATAATATACTTCTCACATAAGGGAAACCCCGGTGAAAACTCTGTGAGCTGGGAAATCCTCAATACCGTGAACCACTCATATCCACATACAAAAATAACAAAACATCAAATTTTCGACATGAATGAGAAATTTTTATAGTTCATCATTTAAGACTGATAATTTTGAAATCTTTGTTCGAGACATTATTTAAAATTTTGTATGCATATTTAAAAAATTTATATCCTAGGTCAACTTTTTCACAACAATTGTGTTTTTTTGTTATTAACAAATTTTTTACCTACTGTAGAAAATTGCACCAATACATATATATTTTTGTTTTTTGTCGAAAACTTCACATCCGTCTCTAACACTTACTTCTATCGTGACCAAATTTATAAGTGTGCGAATAATATCTCCAACCACTTTTTATGACGTTTCTGTTTGTTAACAATGTTCTATAAAACACCATCCAACAACGGAGAATAACACTCCACGTCAGTAGCATACACCCGTATTGTATATACGTATCATAGATCCTCAATCCTCTCTTCTTCTTCTGTTTATTTAGGCAAACGTAAAACTTTACGTTTCGCCTTCAACCCAATTCAATAAGAGCGGTAACCATATGCTGTTAAAGTTAGCCGAAAGTTTCCAGCAAAAAATAAAAAATTCTTTGACTGATTCCCAACCAAAAATAATTCTCCGACAATTTCCAAACAAAATAAAATTTAATGCTTCGAAAAATTACCAAACTAACGGAAAAACACTTATATTAAAACTAATTAAAATACTCATATGTAATATTGAAAAGTTTCAGAAATCTCTATAAAATCAACCTTTAAAGTGTTATGGCTAAGTATATTTTAAGCGGTTTGTCAATGCCTATAACTGGAAAAAAATTCGATTCATAGAACTACGGGTTCAATGAATTGAAATGTCCCGGACTCCCCACATGAAATTAAACCCAAATTTTCCCAGTGATAGCCATTGACAAATCGCTTAAAATATACTTATATCCAGCCATAACACTTTGAAGGTTGATTTTATAGAGATTTCTGAATTTATTCCATATTACATATGAGTTTTAATATAAGTGTTTTACTTTAGTTTGGTAATTTTTCGAAGAATTAAATTTTTTTTTTGGCTGGAAAATGTCTGAGAAAAATTTTTGGTTGGGAATTAATCCAAAAAAAAATAAAATTTTTAACTTTCGGCTGGAATAGCAGACACTATCTGCATTTTCGATTTTAATTTATTTTTTCGGCTGGAAACTTTCGGCTAACTTAAACAGCATGGTAATCATAGGTCTCTAGAGATCTCATCACCCCGACTGATTCCTCTACCAAATTGAGCTGCGAGAAGCCATGCCGCATGAGATGCGATATTTCCTCAAAATATGAAGGTCACAATTGTAACTCTAGAAAATCCAGAGAAGACTACAGATTATAAAAACTAGTTTTTCTCATTTAAAATCATTTCACAGCTTAGATATTTTAGGACCACAATTGTGTATCAAAGCAGATGAACGATTGCTACGTGATAAAGGACAATCTATTTTGAAATCGTCTCGAGCTCTATACATCGTTAACAAAAAGCTGTCCGCGGAATGATTGACGTTTCTAGCCGATGAGGTTGGAACGATAGGAAAACCTTAACTGACAGAATTCAAATAATGATAAAATGGTTTAGGTCGTATAAGTTAAGCCATGATGATCTTTCCAGATTTTAAATAAAAATTATTAAAATTATTACTTATACATTTTATTAAACAATTCATTATACATAGTACATAAAATTTTAATGCAATCATTCATAACAAGAAATACCTCGAATGTTTATGCCGTGTTTAACCAAATAATTATCATCAACCGTTATTTCAATTCCAATCACTCGTAGTATTTTCATTATTTCAATCAAATGGTAACACCCAAAGTCGTTATACGATAGATCAATCGACTGAAGATGTGGAAATAGATATGTGAATGCATCCACCCGTAGTCTCTGCAATCTATTATTATTGATTAAAATCCGTTTCAAACTATTCAAAATCGATAATCTCTCCAAATTTATATCGCTCAACCCATTAGAAGACACATCCAAAATTTCCAAATTCCTCAGCTCGGCTAATAATGTATAATTAAGCATTTGCAAATTGTTCCCACTAAAATTTAACATCCGTAATCGTTTCAAATTCGCAAACGAATCACATTCAATATTGAACAATCGATTGTTCGCCAAATTTAAATCAATTAAATTTGGTAATTTTTTTACAAATTCAATCGTCTCGAGATAATTATGCGCCAACGACAGTGTTTTCAAATTACGATCGATATCATGTAGTTGAATCGTTACCAAACGATTATAATCGGCGCGTATGTTATCAAACCGATTTTCACTTAATTCCATGTACTGTAGCTCGTTATTGCTCAACGACAAATTGGCAATGTTCACAATTCGGTACAATGATACATTTGTTAATTTATTCGAATCCAAATTTAAAAATTTAATAGAATTAATTTTTTGCATTACAGTCCGATTGAACACTGACACTCGATTATGACTTAAATCGAGTTCGCCGATATTGAATTCCATAAATCGTTGGATTGGTAGTATGCTTTCAATTTTATTGTGGCTCAAATCAAGTCTTAACAACGGTTTCGTCACACTAATCGGGAATATGTCTTGAAAGCTTATGCTTACAAGACGATTGTGAGATAAATTGAGTGTTGCTAAACTACCGACTCTATGAAACAGCCCGTACGGAAGTTTTGACAATCGATTGTGTGCTAAATTGATGTCGATTATTTTAGTGGTGCCATGGAACGCATCATCGCTAATCGTGTCCAACTGATTGTGGGAAATATTGAGTCGCGTCAATAAACTACAAAAATTAAGTGTAAATCTAGACAACGCACTTATATTATTATACGACACATCTAAATTATTTAAATTCGGAAATTTAAAATCTCTTATTGTGTTCTTTAATTGTTGTAATCCACAATTTGATAATTTTAATGAATGCACTGAATTGAAGCTTTCACTGTTCAAAAACTGCTGCGTTATAAGCGGAATAGTTGAATTTTCAAAAGTTAATTTCCGCACCCGATATAAACTGTTATCCAACTGGTCACCTGAGTTTGTTAGATTTAGATTTCGGACGACACACTCCGTTCCATAATCGCTGTAAAATTGGTCATCACACGTATAATAATTGTAACCATTTACGTTATTAACAATGATGAATACGATTAGTAACGTAAACACTATATACTTGAAATCCATTTCGAAATCTATATTTAAAGACGTAACTTATTCTTTCAACTGCCACTTTATAAATGTTGTTTGTATATGAAAAATTCTGTGCAATTGTACGTTGTTATCAAAATGTACATACAATTTGCTACAACCTAATCGTTGGGTACCACACCCACCCAATAATTTTTTACCGACAAAATTTCAACTGTTTATCAGTGAGTTTATTTATATATATATATATATATATATATATATATATATATATATATATATATATATATATATATATATATATATATGTATATATATATAAATATATATATATATACATATATATATATATATATATATATATATATATATATATATATATATATATATATATATATATATATATATATATACATACCAGTGTCATGTATACCAGTGTCATGTAAACACAGGGACATGTATTAATACATTCTGTGCCCTAAACTAATAGACAAAGTCGACATAGCAAATGAACTTGCAGAAAACCAGTTCGGATTTCGAGCGAGTTGTTCTACTGTAAATTCTATAGTGGAACTCATGATTTCAACACATGTGGCATATCGCAGTATTAATTACCCTGTACGTACGGGATTCATTCACTATAGACACGCAGCCTGGGAATTAATTTAACAAAAGGATTGGAGAATTTCAAGTGAGTCAGAATCTTAGGAAGGTATTTTAGAGCTATCTTACAGTGAATGGGAAATCATTGTAGAATCAGCAGGCGTAGATATGACCAACAACTTTTTTCCCCCAGTCACTCAGGCTCAGTTGGCCGATTGTGATATCCCTTCCCAGGCGTACACTCTCAGTACCGGAATCTGTTTTTTCTTCTAATGAAGTCTAAGATATCCGGTATCCTCAAGGTCGTCAATTCGTCCTCAGATGGGAATTGTGAGCCGAAACAGTACAGTCTATGGGAAGAGTATGAAGAACAGGAGCACAAAAAGTGCTCAACAGTTTCTTCCTCCCCGTCCCCACACTGTTCGAAGAAGGTGCAGATCTCCAAAGTGATAATCAATTTCTTGTTTAAAAGATAGTGAAATCACTCCTAGAGTGGGCTCAGGTCCCACAAAGGTGGATGTCGCTCCCAATCGGTACAATTTATCGGCCAATATATTCCCTTTGATACCCATGTGACTGGGTATCAAGTGGAGTCTAACTTTATTCAGTCTGCCTAGTCGATTTAATGCAATTTTCGTTTCCTAGACAAGTTTCGATGAAACAGTATTGGAACCAATCGCCTTAAGAGCAGCCTGGCGAATGCAGATACGACGATCTCTGTAATTTATCACTTTTACAAAGAGTACTGCTTTCAAAATTGCAGCAATTTCTGCCTGAAAAACAGTAGCGTACGTACCAAGTGGGATAAATAATTCAACCTCAGAATTTTGTATGTATAACCCTGCACCGCAGCTAGATTACGGCATACTGATCCGTCAGTAAGATTAACATATCGCTACCGGAGGGGTAGGATGGACTGTTATAGTCTCATATGTGATTTCCAATAATAGTTACATGAAATAATTTCCCGGAAATGTGCTTCGTCACCATAATGTCTGAGGTCATGTGGGCAGTTGGGTGCCGGCACACATCTCTCTATATTTGACAGTGCCCTGAAGTGAATGTCTTTGTACTGTAGACGAGCAGCTGTTATCGCTGCACACCTTCTGATCCAAAGATCTCTATCCAAAGATAGAGGTTTCTCTTCAATCCCACTCATTGTTCTAGGCCACCAAATGAATGCGGCTAACCAAATGCCTGTTTGCATTTCCAGTAAATTTTGTATGCTTTGTTGCATTTATCTTTACTATGTTTTTTCCAGGTAATCTTCCGATCTAATCAGACCCCCAGATACTTTACCTTCGAAGAGAGTGGGGTCGTGTGAGCCTCAATTTTTGGAAGACTAAAGTTTTCAAGACTCCTGCGTCTAGTGAAAAGAACCATCTCAGTTTTCGGGTGGTCACCGTCGTCGTTTCACTACCTAAGTCTGCAGTAATTCTCCCTGGCCTAAGCATGACGCTAAACCACCGAACAAGTGTGGTCTCTATGCTATGTCTTTCAGCTGCAGAGATCTTTGTATTGAAGAACGCATTTTCCAAAGCGTCTTCAATGTCCAGAAATGCTCCGAAGGCAATAACTTGTTAGTCAAAAACTTGTAGAGCGAGTAAAGGCTACGGTGGAAGTAATATCAAAATGGTTCTGCACTCATCGGTTGCAGTTGGCGTCGGAAAAGACCGAGGCAGTTGTAATGACAGGTAGTAAAACGCTCTCGCCAGTAGAAATTTACATAGGAGGAATAAGAATAATACCAACAATAAACATTAAGTACTTGGGAGTGTGGCTGGACCATTGAGCATATAAGACAAATAGTATCAATTAGAGCACGTACAACGAATTGGTATGGAATGCTTATACGACAATCATTTCAAACAAGAAATGATAATAAAATGACAGGTACGATGGGAAAACAAGACAGATGATTTCGAGAGTGAAAGAGTGGATAAGCATGAACAAATCCATTTCCACGTAACGCAATTCCTATTCTGACGTGCCTGTTTTAACAGCGACATTAAAGAGAGACATAGTGGTTTCGAGTGTGACGAACAAAACACACCAGATTATTTTTCACTGTAAACGGTATGAACAAGAGGGTGCTGATAATGGTGATATAATGCCAAAAGAGGAAAGTAAAACATGAAGAGGAAAGTACAACATGAGTTGTAGGAAAAAAAGTGATACAAACATGGACCGATCATGTGGAGGAGCGGAACGTGGCGTTTTAATCGGTAAGAGTCAAGCACAGCTCTCTTGAGCACTCTTATATGTATATATATATATATATATATATATATATATATATATATATATATATATATATATATATATATATATATATATATATATATATATATTTCTCCACGGCTCAGGCTCAATTGGTGAAGATATTCGGTGTCCTGAAGGTCATCAGTTGATCCTCAAATAATTTTCGAGATGCAATGCAGTGCAGTCAATGAGAAGAGTATTAAGTAAAAGTGTTATGTATCGTTACTATCGCTTATGAACCCACTCGAGTAAATTTTTTATTTTCAGAATGATTATGAACCGTTAAAGCACCAGGATATAATTTGCAGTTTACTGAAATACAAAAGTGGTCCAGATGTTGTAAACAATTTAGACAAATAGCAGAGAATCTCTTCGTTTTGACTTCTTCCAAGATATGACGTTTAAAAGGGAACTTCAAAAGAGTGTACAGATAAATAGGACCCCACAACTGATTGCAAAACGAAAACAAACAAATTACAGTCCTGCATAACAGCCAACACCGGCTGAGGTAATATACTGGTAAAAGTTTAACGTTGACTTATTTACCCATTTGCCCTGTTTAATGTCCATAAAATTGTTTATGTAAACAACTCGTACGTTTATCTAGATTTATCTCATATAGCACTTCGTATATAAACAATATGTTAATCATAAATTACGTCATAATCCTTTTTTATTTAAATTATTGTTCACAGACTAACAAGCACTTAACACAACAATTGTGCTAAACACGTTCTATATATGAGGATATAGAGGAACAACCTTACACCAACTGCGGAAAACAAATATTTCCAGCAAACAAACAAAAACAACATAACTGGCGTCAGGTTATTTTTATTAGCATATCTACATCAAATGTATCTATTCGTACCCCCTCCAGTGGGAAGCACAAAAAATTGGTAATTAGATTTCTTGTTGGATTCCAACAAACATTTTATCATGTAACATCTTTTTTGTATTTTAGTTTTAATTTCGAAAAGTTGCTGTATGTACAGTCGAGTATGATATAATGTGAGATGAACTCATTTATTTACGAAATCCTGGCTTTGAGATACTCGTTGATAATGTCGCTTTGTGCACACAGTATACCATATATACACACATGAAGAGGAAAAGTTTTGGGGAAGCTTTTACAACATAAAAACTATTTGGATACATGATGTCACAAATATGAAACATAAAGTTTCAAAAATTGTTTACTTATTTTGATTAAAGTGATAATTTGTTTATAACAAAGTTGGACTTTACAGTCCACATATTTCATCTTAGATATGCCAAATCTACTGCTGGTTATTTTGCAAAGCTCATCGTATTTAGATGCATGTGAATAATAACTGAAGGCCACAAGGTTTTGTTAATATTCTTAAAATCAACTATACGAGTTAACTGGAGGTATGAGATTCTTAAACCTAGAATGGTATCAGGGGATGAAAGTAATCATGATCAAATGTGGTCAATATTTGCGGCGAATGACAAGTATTTCTAGAAACGAGTAAAGCAGTGTGAGTAAACCATCATATATGTAGTGTTTACTGGACACTTCGGAAGTAGGCATTTATAGAGTCAATGTGTAAAACGAGTACATCAAAACTTCATTATTTAAGCAAAAAAACTGAAACTGTCGGTCAAAGAAATCAAGAACAGTTCATCTAGACCAACATGGCACTTCTGGGCAAAAATATACTGACTGTTTGTTCCAGAGTATCTCTAACTAAGAACGATGATGGAAGTTTGGAATTAACAAAAATACGGCAGGATTGTTTACTTTCCACACCTTCATTACCAATTATTAAGATTTCATAATTAACCGCGCATCGTGTCGCCAATGTGGTCACCAGCACGGATATTGTTTGAATTTGTTCGACGCCCAAATATGTTGCGAATCATTACTTTTCAATGAGTATTTGTCCGATAAAATGGACACAGAAACGTTAACCGGACACAATAGTCCAACTAAACACACAACCAATTCCACATTTTAATACGGCAAAATGCTTAAGCATGACTCTTGACTCTAAACTCAGGTGGAAATAGTTAACAATATCATAAGAGAAAATGAAAGTCAATAAAACTGTTAAGCAAAATAGCGATCAATGTTGAAGGAACAACTCCACGTCTTTAAAGCAATCAGGCGAAATTTTAAAGCGGTTATAGCGATTATAATATAGATACTACAAGCATAAGACAACTCCCAAAACTTTAAATATTTAAACTCTTCTCAGTTAGTGGTTATCTGAACCTAGTAAAGATCACAATCTTGCACTTATTCAAAGAGTAGTCTAATTTATTCAACACGAAACATTTATACAGCAAATCAAGATCAATCTCCACTTCATCGGGCTGTTGTGCGATACATAGAGGATTTGCTGAATTTTGGATACTAAGGCGTTAGATACTTTAGATGTTAAAACTTAAAGATTTGAGGTATGGTATTCAATAGGTAATGTGAGGTCCCAAGAAAACATCAATAGCATCACCAATGTATTTTTTGTAAAACGACTTATCAAAAATGTATCCCATAGGTTTTCAATATTGTTAGTTTTTACATCAAAACTATATCGTGACCAGCTGTAATTCGATTTGATTTGAGGTCTTACACTCCATATGATGCTATAACCAACAAAAACTTCTTTTTTCAATTTAGATATGCACCCAAACGGTGCTCGCGATTGATGCTGATTTCCTGATATCAGTATAGTTGCTTTATTTGCTGGAATTATCGGTACATACAATTGTGATGGTACTGCGACTACAAAACGTTCACCTGTAAGTGAATGACACTCAATTTGACTGCATAAATCGGAATGTTGTTACTTCAGAATATATGATGTGATGAGTATAATGTTGGTCTAATCATAAATATTGCACCCACTAATTTTAAATAACACAATTACTCCCATCCTCTCAACGGAGTTGGTTTAAAGAAATAAATACTGTAACGAATATGCCAGTAAACGCACATTATGTATCAACAAGCAATAGTCGTGTGGTTATAGTACACGGTGTACGTAGTAAAATTCAAAATAGTGTCTGGTTCGAATCATACCGAGGACGATGTTTTATATTTTTATACGTATTTTTATAAATGGTCGAGTGGTTGAGTGAGAAACTGGTTCGAATCACCACCCGCCGATGCTACCAATGTTTTTTTATGTTTTTATGCTTAGTTTACTTAGTGGGAAATGATATCTAATCGATCGAAACCAGTTTGTGTCTGTTTAGACTATTAACTACAGTTAAGTATGTGTGTAAGTATTTTGTACGTACAACGCAAAATTTTAAGTACCGATTGAGTAATTGAAACCATTGACAATCCATCAGATTTTGTATATGACCAGCACCAAATCGCCGTAATAAAATAAAACGATCTACGTCGAAAAAGGTCCACAATGGTCTATGTCTTTACGAGATGGACTCATTAAATTTTTTGTGGATGACCGATGTACACATTTGACAAGCTGATTTCCACATCTCACCAAGCTAGATGAAAATGTAAACTTTAAAATTATTTTATCACGTTGTTTTATTTAAATACATAATGTAAATGCTATAGAATACAGACAAATGTTATATGTTAAGATGTGTAGTCGATAGGATACCCGGCTTTCAAACAGAATATTCGGGTTCGATTCCCGTCATGGAAGTTTTTTTCAAAGATATTAAATAATTTAACCACGTACACTCGAACAAAAATCGGCCCTTTGAATGTAGGAGTTAAGATTAAGATTCTCCAATAATGTCGTATAAAATCATAGGTAAGAACTATGGTCAAACGTCGATAGCAATTTTTTTTAATTTCGCCTCAATGTAGGCAAAACAATTACTTTGTTCGATTTTGTGACGTAGGAAAAAGTTTTGACCAAAAAATGTTCTAATTTGGTCAAAAAGTTTTTTTATTGCACCAATTACACTAACAACAAAATGCCAAATGTGTTTTTTAAGAGTCAACATTTAAAGAAAACTAAAATTCTTAATTTTATAAAACAAATCGCCTGTATGCAGTTATCACAATAATGTTGTACATTTTTGTGACGTCAGAAAAAGTTTTTGGCCAAAAATATTTAAAATTGGTCAAAAAGTTTTTTTATTGCACCAATTACACTAACAAAAAATGCAAAATGTGTTTTGTAAAAGTCAACATTAAGGCGCATAGAATTTTTTTTTAATTTTACAATAAATCGCCTCAAGGTAGGCATCACAATAAATTTGTACAATTTTGTGACGTCAGAAAAAGTTTTTGCGATTTTTTTAAAAAAATAGTCAAAAAGTTTTTTATTGCACCAATTACACTAACAACAAAATTCAATTTTGTGTGTTGTGAAAGTCAACATTTCGGCGCAAAACAATTATTTTATTTGAAGAACATTATAGTATTGGTGTGTATAAAAATCAACGTTTACGCACAAAAGAATATGTAATTGACTGTTTTTGTATTTGCATGAGACTACTATGCTTTTAAGCCAGTGTTTTGTAGAAGTAGCTAATATAGTTAATATATTATAACTTCTTCATTTATTGAACCAAGTGTAAGTTCTGAAAGTCTTCGGTTAATACGATCTTTTGATTCATCATTAAATTTTGTGTTGAGGCCTCAATTCTCACAACTAGCTTTAAACGACAAACTTTTTATCCTGTTCGACTTCTTACATTTTTACGTTAAGCTCAAAAACGATGTTGCGGCTGCAAAAACGGCACTACTACTCAATGATTCAACCTTGGCTCTTGAAATTTTGTAAAATTCTGTTTTTCATTGTCTGTATTAGCAGTTTCTGTATTCTGTACATGTCAGGAATCAATTTTGTCGATTAGCAAAAAATTAGGGGCTCTACCTATTCTCATGTACTGAATGTACAACAATCCATTAATTCAACTGGATTTTTAATTAGTCCAGGTTAATTCCATTAAATACTTACCATATATCATTTTGATTTTTCAGTCGCCACATATACTTTCCACCATTAAGTACTAAGCCATGTGAATATAATACATTTTGGCAGACAGTATTTAGAAAAGGTAAAATCTAGAATCCGGGAACCATTAAAAATCTATCGCATACAATAAATCTCGAGCACAACATTAATTTTGGCACCGACCATGCCCTTGTTTATAAATCGTTCAAATTAATCGTGTCTATATGGACGATTTCATAATTCCATTCCACCCCATTGAACAATTTACATTGTTGTTCTTTGTGTTCAACTCATCAAATCTCAAATCAAAGATCTATATAATAAAAATGTTTTGCTATAAAAATGTATTTTTATTTAATTTATGTATCAGCAACATAATATACAACATAGTCATAACTTTCAATATACACACACACACACTCTCTTGAACCAAAAAATAAAATGGAAATTTTTGACAAATCGCAACAAAAGGAAAACTTTGGGAAAACAACAATTAAGCATTTAAAAAAGACGGAAAATTATTAATGGGATGATAAAGGAGGGTGCCATCCGAAGTTTTCTCCATTTTTCTTAGTAAATTGTTGTTGCGTTAATATTTTTTCGGTGGACAAAAACAAAAACCGAAATCACTGTTGAAAGGTGAATTGTTCTGGAAAATCGCCAACCGTTAAATTTTATTGTTATGACAATTTTTTTACTAGCTTTTGGTCTGAAAATATTCAAGTGTATCATCATATATATTTATTATGTGGTCACGTCGTCACAATTCGTAGAAGCTCGAATTTCTTAGAAACTTTCCCAGGCGCGTTCTGGTACTCGGATTTGTTTGTTAAATCCTTTAAAAGTTGGCGAAGTTTTAACCATAGTGGATAGAATTGATGATGAGCAGGAATAGTCCTACAGTCGAAAATAAGGGTTCTAGTTTAGTCAAAAGAGGGTTAGTTTCGGGACTCGGTTTTGTGTGAACTTCTGACGGCTGAAGAACGTTACGATGAAGGTCGCAGCTATACTCATAACCACGAATCTCTGACATGCTGGATTATAAGAGTACAACGTAGTGCCATTCGGGTTATATAATGACCCAGCAACCTTTGAGGGACTGCGGGAATGCGTTCAGCATGGACCAACATGGAAGTACTACCTTTCTAACCTCGATGAAATCATTATACTGGGTTGTACGTTCAAGGAACATCTGAGAAACTTGGAGAAAGTGCTGGAAAAAATCAGCAATGCGAATATTGGCAAAAGAAGTAATTTTCAAATTCCGACCCGTCGAATTTTCTCCACAACTTGAAACACTTTATCTTGTGAGACCTAACCAACATCTTGCAATACAGCTGATGGTACCTTCTGCTTAATGCAAAAATTTGAGCTGATGTCGATTTTTCCTCAAGCTCAATATGACATCTGTTTATGATCCGTTGATGAGAAATTAGAAACCAGAAAATATAAAATACTATTAATGACCACTAAACAACATTATAAAACTATTAATACCAACCGAGATAAACATAAGATCGACGCTATCATCAAATCGTCCATGTCACAGCCTTCAGTTATTTCAGCGACCAGTACAACTGTCCGTCATGTCTTAAATACGTTGTTATCCGTGGATTAAAGGCTTAAAAGCACATCAAGTTCATCATATTTGGTAAAACGTTCCTTGAATGAGGCATCGCAGAGATTCTGTCAACTGTACCCAAAAGCGGCAAATTACATGGCATATATCATCGACATATGATGACCTGATGACTGGAGGCGACTCTGTAGTTGATGTGATGGGGCTGAAAAATGAAAAACAACACAAATTATTCATTAATTCATTTAAAAAGTGGGCCAATTAGGCTCCTATTAAAAGTTAATATGTGAAACGTATAAATCATTAAGATATCGAAGAATCTATAACCTTTCTTGTTAGGAGCAGTGTGGTGCGTTGTTATTAGCCAATTTACAAACATTTCATGAGCTGATTCTACCATTAAGTTAGATTGGTTACGGCCCACTCTATTAAATAGAACACATTTGGTGAGAATAAGATGAGAGAAATGCTAAAGTTTTAACGGGGATTGGATTAGAGACACGATCACATTACCATAGTTAGTATCACATTACCACAGTTAGTATCGTCTGAATTACAAACCTCTCGTTTTCATGTACTCCGTACATGCAGATGAAACAATTTGCAGCGGAGATCAACCTTTTAGCATCTAACTAAGAATTTCCGGCTTCAAGAAGAATTCGATGTCTAAAACTATTTATCGATGAATTGGGTCTACTAAGAGTTGAAGAAAGATGGGAAACATCCAATCATATTGACAGCAGACGAGAAACTTACTATGAGTATATTGTAAGGGAACATCATTTACGTCACCGCATGCTGGCTCAACACAAATGATTGCAACCTTACGAAGCCAATATTAGTTCAAGTTTATTCAAGTCAATAGACATTCTCACTATTAAAAAGATGTTAATGCTGCTAACTGAGATCCAAACATTGCTGTACTCCAGTGCTTTCAAGTGACTGTATTGATTATCTGACTTATGATAACTTTCTAATCGCAAAACCAACAACACAACTATCTGTTAAAGATCTATATGTAACATAAAGTTGCCCAAACTCTCATGGTACCAAATGTCACAAAAATTGAAACGATGCGGTCAATGGAATATTTAACGAATCTTGAACCAAGAACCAAAACACATTAGTATCGGAACAACCTGAATACTGGCGGTAGTGTGTTAATTAAGAAAAATATAGTTTATCCCTTGCGAAATGGTTAATCAGTATTGGAGTCAGATCCAGGATTGGAGGGAAAAATTTGAGTGCTCACACTTAAAACGAAATTGGAAAATACGAAACGTCCAGTACACAAATTATACCTTCTTATATATACTGTCAATTGAAGCACCCGCCCGATTCAAGGCGCCCGGTATGTTTACAACCCATTGATGGGGAATAGGCCAACCCATCTTCCATGTCAGTACTATAGGCTGGCATGGCGCTTTGCAACGTGCAGATGGTTAGGAAAATCGGACCTATAGCCTTATGTCCCCGAATTGGCTGTAATGGCGTTAAAGCAAAGACGTAAATAAGCGAACGGCGAACAAGTAGGGAGTGCCTTGAGCCTTTAACAGATTAGAGATTAGCTATTAAAAAAAAGAAAAATAATCTTGAATAGTAATAGTATAATTTTAAGTGTGAGTTGTGATTCGAGATGTTGCTTGTAATTCAAGAGAGCCGGTTACGAATTAATCACGTCTTTTTTATTTGCTGTGGGATCGAAAACATCAGATCCAACTCATCAGGAAATTGCTACCGGACTTAATTTTCATGCTGTGCAATTCGTATATATACGTTCAGTCATGACGCGATAGTACTAGTGAATTACAAGAACATAACTCGAAATATAATTTTTTTTATATTGATTGTGGCGTGAGATAATTTTACAGCATTTGTAATTTTAATGTACAATCCGCAGTCTCGGCTCTCTGGGCTGGTTAAATTAAATACCAACCCATAGAATTGTCGCATCATCAATTTATTTTGCAAAACCAACCGATTGATACAAAACCACGCCGGTTTAAGCTAAAGGTTAAAAATTTGTAGATTCATGATCTGTAGCTCTTATTACCACTTCGGTCAGTAAATACGTTGATCTAGCATAGAACATTTAGCTTTTATATAAGGGAACGTTGCAGGATCTGTAAACTGTGTGTCAATCACATTCGTAGTTTATGTTAATGATTTCAACTATATATGCTTGCACAAAATAAGTCGGTGTCTATCCTAGTTTCGAAGATAATATTCCACAGGTAATAAAGGTTATGTTAAATATATGGTGGTTTAACGAATGCAAACCAAAGTCCATTAGTTCGAAGTAGTGTTCAATTTATCATTTGAATTGAATGGCAACACTAATTTTGGTCCAAGGAATGTCCATGAGCTACGACTTTTCTGGTGATTATTCATGGCACTTTTACGAAAACATCCAAAACGTTTCCAAGAATTGGAATGGGTTTTGGATTTGGAATTTTAGATTTTGGGTTAGTAATTTTATATTGGGTTCTTAAAATACAACACAACCCATAACTTAGATACATTATTTCACTGATTTCATGCCTAAGGGACTAAACTGAATTAAGACGTCTATAAGAAACAGACTGTCCATACGTTTTAAAGAGTCGGATGCCAATTATAGGCTCTATTTCCATATACCATCTTAACATGGAATTGCAATACATCAGAGCCTATAGACTATATAGGCACATTTTAATCCAACACAATACGCCTCAGCTATCGAGTTGGTACTTTGATTACTGCGTGAGGCTATTACGAAATGTGTGTGGGGAGTATGAGTCAGTGGCGTTACTACAAATTGTTGGCCCCCCCGCAAAATATAATATAGGCCCCTAGACTATCCTCCCACCACTTTGCATATCTTTCCCGTCAGAGTAATAATAAATGTTGCTCATCGAAAATTAATTTATTATTGTTTTCAATTTAGAAAAAGATCGTTCCACTTTTGCGGCTGTTACAGATAACGTAAGAAACAATAATAAACATATCAATACTTGCGAAACACTGGAAGCTATTAGGTATGTATTAAAAACCAGATTTTTTTTTTGAAGTTTGGGCCTTTATTGTGAAAAATGTCACAAGATTTTTTATCCAAAGTATTTCCCATCGCTACCCACTACTGTTTCCCATATCTTTCTGGTAATTTATTGATTCCATCCCAGACAAACTGCACCGGCTTTGCGGCCAAAAATGAATCGAGTCAATTTTCGATTCAAGGTATCGTGAAGTGAAGCGTATTCTTGGTAGGGCACTTTGCATGGATCGAAATAGGTGGTAGTCGGAAGGAGCAAGGTCTGGGCTATAAGGCTGTTGAGGCAGAATTTCCCATCTATTATTCTCCACCTAATTTTTGACCGGCACCGCAATATGTGGTCGAGCGTTAACGTGGTGGAAAATGATTGACTCGTATCTGGTCGCATACGTGAGAACCGGTCTGCCTGGATTTTCTGCTTCAATCGGACCAATTGTTGACGATAGAGTTGGGGATTGATGGTTTGGCCACTTGGCAACGGCTCATAGTGGATCACACCTAGCTGGTCGCACCATATGCACAGCATGACCTTGGCACCGTGAATATTTGCAAAATCGACATGAAAAATCGTCTTTCCACGTGTCTTGGCTTCAACTCGTATGTCACCCAATTTCGCATCGCGGGGTTTGCGCCCTTGTAGTTACGCCACCGGTATGAGTTAATGCGTGAACTCTGCCATGGTGGCATTGACTAACAGCTGTGGTGTTGAGTCAATTCCAGTCGATGAAGACGTTGAGTTTTTTACTTTTCGTAAATTATCTAACATGTTTTGTACCTTTTCATGTATTTCTTGAACAGGAAGGGTTTAGAAACTAGATATAGTGGCAGTTACGGAAAACTGTCTTTGGAAATTTAAATTAAAGAATACTAAAGATTGTTCTGAATACTGAAGAGCTGCCAGATTGTTTAATTGTTTTTATTTACTTAAAATCTACTCTTTTACTGTTTTCTTTTAACGATCTTAACCTTACACAAAAGACTAGTCAAGAGTACATATATATATAAATATATATATATATATATATACGTGAAATCCCGCTATAACAAACACCGTTTATAACAAACATTCGTTTATAACAATCAACATTTCTGGTCCCATGAGTTTTCAGTACAAAATGTATGATAATAACTTCGCCTATAGAAAACTTCGGCTATAGGACTATAACAAACACTTTTTGTAAAATTTTAGTATTATATATTTCAATATAAAATAATTCTGATATAACAAACAATTTGATTTACATACATATGAATGTATATTATTGTTTCATCTAAACGGGTTGAAATTGCATACATATACATACGCACATGTATTAGCCAATTGCATTTACGTTTAAATGAGAAATTGCAACACGTGTGAATATCCTACCTATTATATTGTTACCTAAGCAAGTGTTTTAAACACGTGACATTAACATTCCGTCTTATTGATGGATATTGGATGGATCTAAAATAATTATTCTAACTTAATATTAACTGTCGCTTCAGTTTCAATTTAGATTTCGCAAAGGTAGGTTTCTTTATTCTTTTACATTGATTGTTTTTAATTAACACAAACTTTTAATTTTTATTTAATTGACACGAATTGTGTATTGTAATTTTATTAGTAGACAAAATGAGCGTTAACAATAAAAGATCGGCCATTTCCTTGGGTAAAAAAATTGATATTTTAAAAATTGTTGACGGTAGAACTAAAAGCTATGACCAAATTTCACAAATGATGAGTTTGCCTAGATCAACAGTGGCGGGAATTGTACGAAATCGTAACAAATATGAAAGCAACGAGTACGGCGAGTGCAAAAAACGAAAAAAAATGAGATCTGGAAACTATCCTGATTTAGATAAGGCCTTGATTATATGGATAAAATCTATGAGGCATGCTAGTGTTAGCATAAACGGCACAATTTTGAAAGAAAAGGCACTACAACTTAGTAAGAGACTGAAATTGGATAGTTTTAGTGCTAGCGACGGATGGCTAGATCGCTTCAAAAAACGAAATGCTATTTCATTTAAAGAAATAGTGGGTGAAAGTTCGTCTGTGCCACCACAAATTTGTGACGATTGGATAAAAAATAAATTACCTGGGATTTTGGAGGGTTATGAACATCGAGACGTATTTAATTTAGATGAAACAGCGTTATTCTTCAAATTAATGCCGAATAAAACGTTGGCTTTTAAGAATGAACCTTGCCGTGGTGGAAAATTGAGCAAAGATCGTGTAACCATTCTTTTGAGAGCCAATTCAATCGGTACAGAAAAGTTACCAATACTTCTAATAGGAAAATCAGCAAAACCGCGTGCTTTTAAAAATGTAAAAACGCTCCCACTTCTGTATGCTGCAAATGCTTGGATGATTTCGACCGAGTGGATTAAATATATTAAAGCTTTAGATAAAAAATTCAAAAAACAAAACCGAAAGGTACTTTTCGTCATAGACAATGCTCCACCACATTTGCCGATCGAAGGGCTGGGCAACATCAAAAGTGAATATTTACCACCCAACACTACGTCGTTGTCACAACCCATGGACCAAGGGGTCATCAAAAATTTTAAATTATTTTATAGAGTACGTCGTAAAGGAGATGATAAATAGAATTGGTGAAGACCCTCAACTAAATGCATTAGAAATTTACTAGATGCAGTACATTTTGTAACACGGACCTGGGAACGTGTAAAGCCTGAAACTATCGCTAATTGTATCAAAAAGGCTGGGTTTTATTTAGCGACGGAAATGGAAGAAACCGAGTGCGAATTAATCGTTGAAGACAAAGAACCTATTTTGGAAACACTTTGGTCAAATCCAACTTTAAGCGACATTACCAACAATATTAATTTAAATGATTTCGTAACAGTGGATGATCTAACTACCGTATGTGAGGATATATTGACTGACGACGATATAGTTGATTTAGTGCAAAATGTCCCCAATTGTACGTCGGACGATTCGGATATAGAGTTAGAATCAGTTTCTAGTTCCTTTACCCCAGTTTCTTCGAATGAAGTCATAAAAGCTATTAAGACTGTACGGATGTTTCTCAGTACAAATCTCAATACCGAAGAAGAAATCAATAAATTAAATTTAATTGAAAATTCCATTGATAGCTTAGTTCATCAGAAAATGAGTCAAGAAAAAATTACTACATATTTCAAAAAGGCTTAACTTTTGAACTTTGTTTATTATATTTAAGTTTTAATTTGCACTCGTTTGAGGGTACACATATTGGTAGTTGTTATTTTTAATAAAAAATGAATTATTTACTACATGTTTTACTTTTGTTGTTATGTTTTTTTATTTATGTTCATTATATAGGTCTACGCATGTATGAATTTGCATAATTTTTAATGAATTACACCAAAAAAAACATACATAGTTTTTAAGACACTTCATTTTATTATTTCACATTAGATTAAAATACCATAAAATATGTATTTTATGCACACAAAATTCGGTTATAATACACATCGTTTATTACAACCGAAGTTTCTCTATAACATACATCGTTTGTTATAACCGAAGATTCGCTATAAGATACTTCCGTTTATAACAAACATCAGCGGCGGTCCCTTGACTGTTTGTTATAGCGGGATTTCACTATATATATATATATATATATATATATATATATATATATATATATATATATATATATATATATAAATATATATATATAAATATATATAATATATATATATATATATATATATATATATATATATATATATATATATATATATATATATATATATATATTATATATATATATATATATATATATATATATATATATATATATATATATATATATATATATATATATATATATATATATATATATACACAGTTTAACCTCCTACTAAGACCACTCTTTAATCGGTCCAATTCCAAATCATCTCTTCGTGTTATAAAAACAATTTGTCACAAAAATATACCTCTTGAATCGGACCACTTCCAAATAGGACCTATGGACCACATTTTTCCTTTAGTTTTGGGTTTCCAGAACATTAAAGTTTAGGAATGAAAAATGTGTACACGGTTGCAAAAAATGGTATAATTATAATAAAATTTTCGTATACATATAGGTCCACTAGAAAATCGTTTCAATTTAATAGACTATTGAAATGTGTATTAGTTTTATTTTGTATAGTTATAAATTTGATAAATAATTTCAAGAAATTGTTTTGAATCGAAAGCGGTATTGAGATAATAAGGTCTGTGTATCGAAACCATTTACATATATTATTAAATTAATAAAGATTTTTGTATTAAGGTTTGATATGAAGAGTTTATGAGATTAATAGTAATTGTAGTATTAATTTTATCAATATTCTACTATTTATACAATTGATATACTTACGCTTTAACTATTCAGTACTGGATAATATTTTAACTAAAACCAAGAAAAGCGTAATAAAATAAAATATACCAAAAATTAAGCTTAAACATGTTTTATTTAATTAAAATAATCAATAACACTTGCATACAATTTGTCTATTTAACAATTGTTAATAAAATAATATTTGTTTGTTCTTGATGAAACAAGTTCGTAAACTATAATCCCTCAAAGTTATCTTCTTCTACGTTGTCGCTGATTCAGTCGCTTCAATCGTTTCTCTATTCAATTCTGATTTTAATTCAAACCAAGTACTGCTTAAGCTAGTACACTTTAATTGCTAATTCAACTAATTTACTCAAAGATTATTAATACTTACTAGTTGTTAGCATGGAAATACATGCTTCTGCTGTTGAAAAAAGAGCGCCTTTTCATGAATTGAACCCAAAATCTTCATGGATATATTATGATATGCAGCTACTCGTAAAACCGAAGTATTTTTCTTCTATGGTTATCTTTAAGCCAGCTATGTTTTCAATAATCTGCATAAATAGATGATCCTTTTGCTTATGTTGAAATGAACTGTTTACCAGACTGAACGAAAATATAATAAATTCAAGGTTTTAACCATAAAAATTTTAAAAGTTATCTCTTTAAGAAACTTAGTCCTTTTGAAGAAACTTAAATATCTTATACTCGAATATGTAAAAGTATGATACAAATGTAGTATCTACTATTTAGCTTTTTTTCAAAGAACAAATTTAATAATAACAATATATAATAATTTTACCTGAAAAGTCGTAATCGTAATAGTCCAAGTTCTTCGATATATTATATTTAACGATTTTCGGTAGTTTATTAATATAAACTATTATAAAAAGCCCGACACATTTTATTACAATAACTTATTACTTTTTTAACTTTTTATAATATTCAGACTCACTGTATCATAAATATTTATGCACAACACTTTATTTTAATCACAATATTAAGAAAACATTGAACTTTTTGATGTTACAAATCTCAATCTTTGTTAATTTAGTAGGTAAAAATGTATAACTTTTAACAAGTTATCACGATCGATGTCCATTTGAAATAAATTTAAAACTGCCAAATGAATTGAATCCTAACAGATCATTTCTGATTAATACACCAAGTTATTAGTTTTATATGAAATCTGTTTAGAGTTTATATGAAAATTGTATTAACTATATCTATGCCTAGTTTGAAATCAATTTTTATACAAAATATTGATTCATGTGATTTTCCAATTTTATTAACTATTAAAAGCCGTTGAAAATATGCAATTAGACTTTTAACTGTGTACTTATATTCTAAAGTAATTATTGTGAGTTTAACATTTTATAGTATTAAAATGAAACCTCAATTTTATAAAATAATAAATATAAAATTACTCAAAAAATTATTTTCACCATTTCATATAAGAATAGTATAAATTTAACAAATATATTGTATTGTAATGAAATTAAAACCAATTTTATATTGGTTTTATAACAAAAATAATATAAAACATTTTGATAAGTTATATTTTTATAGATTTGAAACGAAATTTGTTATTTGTGGACTTCATAGCATAAAATTTATAAAAAATAATACCAAAATTTCTAACCGTGTAGGAGGGAAAATGTGTAAGAACGGGTTGATTCGCTCTTTTATGTAATATGGTTGGGGAAAAGGAATCCTTTCTTATCATAGGCAAAACCAAAAACCCACGCGCATTCAAAACATAAATATTTAGGATGCTTTTGAAGTTGTTTGGCGATTTAATAAAAAAGCGTGGATGATGTCGATTATTTTCCAGAAATGGATTTATTCATTTAACAAAAAAATGGCGAAACAGAAGCGAAACGTTATTCTGTTTTTAGATAATGCGCCTTGTCATCCAAACAAACAATATAGTAACGTTAAACTTCAATTTTTCCCTTCTAACACGACGTCTTCATTACAACCTTTAGACCAAGGAATCATTAGAAGCTGCCAAATTCACTACCGTAACCTGTTAATGAATCGATTGGTCGTAGCTATTGATAATTCAAATTGTCTTGAAGATTTATCAACAAAAATTAATGTTTTAGAGGCGTGTTCATGGTTAACCGGGGCATGGAGCAAGATTACACCTGAAACAATTGGGAATTGCTTCAGAAAAGCTGATTTTTGCAACGGAACGGAAGAGCCAGAATTAGACATCGTTCCTGAATCAAACGAATCCGAAATGGAGTTTCTCGGATTTGACGAAAACCTGCAAGTTTTTGAAGAACTAAACGATAATTGGGAAGAAAATTTGTTTTCATCGATCAACACTCCAGTCAAAACAGCCTCGCTTGATGAAAGCTCATCATCCGATGGTGACGAATCAACAAATGTTGAGGAAATAGCACCTACACATTTGCTGTCTTTCATTGAGCTTCAAAAGAAACTACAGCAATTAAAAGACTATGCTAGCGCCAAAGGCTTGGATGAAATGTTCTTTCATTTAGAAAAATTCGAACAAAAATTAGTTGAAAAGGAAATTTCTATCAAAAAACTCAAGCAAAAATAATTTATTTTGGTTTCATTAAAATCATTGTTTTAGTTATATGCAATTTTTTTAAATTCTATAATCGATCCACCTCTGAATCGGACCATTTTTTAATGGTCCCAAAGGTGGTCCGAATAAAGAGGTTGAACTGTATATATATATATATATATATATATATATATATATATATATATATATATATATATAAATATATATATATATATATATATATATATATATATATATATATATATATATATATATATATATTTATATATATATATATATTTATATATATATATATATATATATATATATATATATATATATATATATATATATCCATATAGATCTCCATTTGGTGGTTTATGTTTGACTTTATTGTATACTTACTTTGATGAATGGCTCGGATAATGAGGTCGGGGTGTCAGTTATAATCTTCAGCTTCAATAGTGAGTTTCAAGTATACTATTGAAAGAAGGTCATGATGACCTCTTTTAAGAGATTTGTTTACAAATATGGAATATTATCCAAAGACATTCCAATCACCAACCAAATTTCGTTTTGACATACCAATCGAATCTCGAAATGGTTGTTATAAATATGGTCATAAACTGACAGATCCTCATAATAAATGAAACGAGTCACAACCCACATGTGTTCATTATTGATTTTAATTAACAGACTCGTGTGATATGTATACGTTATACCATCTCATCGACTATTTACAGATGGTCGATGTCGATATTATTTCAATAAGAGTGGAATCAACAATTGGAACGTTTAAAAATAGTGATTATCCGAAATGACATGAATTTCCCGACCCAATAATCGATCAATCAATTAGAAGGAAATATTTTAAATTAATATTACGTCACAAACAGAACTTGTCAAAATGAAGAAAATTAATAATATTCTTGTTTTCTATACACAAACTCTTGTGTACCATATACGAGAGCCAAACAAGAGAACATAACATAGTTTTTTTTTTCTTCTTCTCGAAATTGAATGGAAAAGCTGCTCCGACTTCGCAACAAGCGGGGTGAGGAGGCGACAAGAAAACAATCGATGATAACATAAATTTTCAATACATAATTCTTATGTATTTTGGATTGTTTGGATTCTTCCTCATCTCGTGTTTTTCACAACAATTCATGCTGTCGTATACTTCAATTCGAAAATTGAATTTTTTTTTTTGTAAAAATTTTATTGAATGACGTTCCTGCTATTATGCAACAAAAAGAATGTGTTTTCCTCTCGATATATTATATAAAGATGCATTATGTTGAATATAAAGGTTAACGAGTTAAATTGTTGCATAAATTGGACCCGAGAATAATGTATGTATACTCAGAGTTGCTATTCAACTCAAACAATAAGTTGAGCATTGCATCGAACGTATATGGTCTTTGATTTGCATCCGTTAAAATTGATTAAACGCAATCGGTAGTGCCTACTGTGGAATACCCTTGATCAAACAGTTCCCGGAATTTATTCCCAAAATTAAAAATACAATCAGTGCTTCCTGTGGTTTTTCCATTATTTCCTCTCGGCGGCTGAAACGCGTTCTCCGTAATGGTTTTTTAACTCGATTGGACAGAAAGGAGTCACAGGGAGCCAAATCAGATGAATTTGTTGGCTATTTGATAGTATTTGTTGCATATTCTGGTCTCTTCCGGCGAATTGCTGCACTCAAACGTCTCATAACGCCAAAATAATACTCTTATTTGCTTACGGTTTGGCCTTCTGGCAAAAGTTCATGTTGCACACCGTTGTTATCTATGTAAACCGTGAGCATTGCCTTCTTTGGCACCGTGAGCATTTACTTAAAACGACGTGGTTCTTTAACTCTCGACTCATTTGGTGAACGACATTCACTTGCTTGATGTCTGGATTGCGTATCGTACTCATAAACCCACGTTTCGTCTCCAGTAATGATCTTTTTGATGAATGTGGGATCGGATTCAGACGTCAACACGGTCTCTTTATTCAAATTGAGGTTTTTTGGCACCTACTTTGCTGCTTCACGACAAAAACCCAAATCATTAACCAAAATGTTTTGGACGATTCTATAGGCAATGTTCAAGTCCCCTCCACTTTCTTTCTGATGGTTAATTTGCGGTTATTGGCCAACATTTCGTTTACTTTATCAAGGTTTTCCTCGGTTTTCGATGTCGATGTATCACGGTCGCTTTTAAACCGCTCGTGCCACTGGTAAACGACCGTTTTTTTAGAGAATCGTTGCCAAAACACTTTTCTAAGATTTCAAACAAACAGAACTCAGGGAACACCACTTGAAACATCATTTTATTCCTTCGGCTATCTATACACCACTGTTGAGATTTTACATGTAAAAAACTAAGAAAACATTCGCAGTGCCATCTGTTTTAAAATACCAAAAATTGACCGACGTTTGCACAGGTCGACATCATATTATTATTTGAAAGGTCACCCTCGTGAGAGATAACGTGCTAGATCTGTCGTTCGAGTGGGGTCTTGGGTTCAATTACCCGTGGTGATTAAAAACCAAAATTGGGCGTTTTTAATAAGTAAATGTTTGTGGGTTGAACCATGGGCCCTAGTGGCAATGAGTTCCCTAATTTTAAAAATGGTTGAAAAGAGCTTTTTTTTACCTACATCCGAGTCAGTTAAGGTGATTTTCAACTAAATTAACCTGTTAATAATTATAAAATAAAAAAATATTTTTGTGACGTTGCGACATCCAGTATAGACAAAAAAAAATCAAAAAATAGTTAGAAGGTTTTTTAACAGATGGAGGTCTAGTTACAATTGATGGCGCATCAGTTTTTTTACATAAAACTTATTTTACGTTGTTTACATATAGAATGTAAAAAATTACACATTTTTTACATGTAACAAACCGTGTAAATAATATCGTGTAATTTACACGTCCAACAGTGTTTTACACTACATCTGTCATCTAAGGGTCTCAATCTAAAGCTGTATAAGATGGCAGAAAATTTTCAGCAGAAAAAATGATTTTGATTCTCGCCACCAGTGCTACTATCGCTAAAGAGTATATCTTCTGTTGTCATCCGATGGAATAGGAATAGGCTAGAAACTTGTTATTTTTAGAAGAACATGAACATCTGATGTGATAGAAAAATGTTTATGTGTAATTTTATACTGATTTTCAAACTACCAGAACAGATAACGGTATTGGATCCCATTCCTCGTATTTTGACAACTCATTTATGATGTGAATGTTTAAGTGACGACGCAAGTGGTTTGGTCATGAAATTAATTGGAAGCCAGAGTCAAGGAGTTTGCTTACGATATGCAGGTGTTGAATTGCAATATGGCCGAAGCCAATTGTATCGAAATTGTACCGTTGATCAATTGGTAGATTAAGAAAGTTGTGACATCTAACTACCGTGACTATTTACTGATCAGATCTATCAATTGGTTTGTGTTAGAAAAGGCTCGAACGAGTTATTTCCGTATAATTGTCGTTTGATATTTCAACTATTGTTCAACTGCAGTTCAACTACTATTGTGTTCAGTTCGGCAGTCGATGCTGTATTAACTTCTTGTAACAAAACAGCTATAGCGTTCTAACTATTCTAACTGATTGACTATAAACAGTTTCGATCGACGCGTGGCCAAATTTGGGACCATTAAGTATGGTAAATGAAATCGTATCGGTCGTCAACAAAATTCGTAGGCAGTGACCATTTTATGTTTGCTGCAAAGCTACGATGGAAATTTTCGTTCAAGTCAGGGAGGACAGGGGAATATACAACGCGATTCTCCTATGAAGATCTGATAAATGAAGATACGTAACGAAAATGTCAAGATTTTGTCAGCAATAGCATTATGCAATCCAATTATCAATCTGATGATGTAAACAGTGTCTGACAGGTATTGAAAACCTCGGTTGTCGATGCTGCCCAGCACAGTCTCGGTATAGTGAAAACTAAGCCCAAAAATGATTGGTTTGATGAGGAGTGTCGTCTTGCTGTTGAGCAACGCAATAAAGCCCACAACGAAGCGCAGACTCGGTTTACAATTGCAAGGAAAAACAAGGCAATTCTTGCTAGGAGGACAGCTAAACGCATTTGTAGACTGAAGAAGCGAGAATGGTGGAAGGCTAATGTCTTAAGAGTACAACAATTCAGCAATGAGCGCAATTCGCATGATTTCTTTAAAGGAATCACCGAATTGCACCATACCATAAGATCTCGGTCAACTACCATTCGGGACCAGGATGGAAACCTCTGTGTTAACGTCGATGCGGTACTCGATACATGGCGTGAACATTTTTCTGATTTACTTAGTGTTCCACGTGTATCACAAGCTGTATTTGAATACTATCAAATACAGACCGCGGAGATGTTCATTGAGGATCCATTCTATGAGGAATTCACAATGGCCATGCAGAGATTAAAGAAAAATCGTTCACCAGGAATTGATTGCATTAATTCAGAGCTCTTGATATTCGGAGGGCTAACTTTGTGGAACTGTCTTTTCGACCTTCTCCGATTGGTATGGCGAAATGAAGTTATGCCCGAAGAATGGAAAGTGGCCGCGTTATGCCCAATTTTCAAGAAGGGTGGTCGCTTGAAATGCGAGAATTATCGCGGTATAGCTCTGCTTTGCACATCATATAAGTTACTGTCGTACATTATCTTGGGAAGAATTACTCCTTTTTCGCTACTGATGATTCTTTCCAAGTACTACGAAACATCTCGCGATGTACACCAGGTATTCCTAGATTTCAAGCAAGCCTATGACTCGATCAATCGAGAGAGATTATGGTATGCGCTTGAATATTTAGGAATACCAAAAAAATATGTACATCTGTGTAAAATGACAGTAACGCAGTCACAATGCTGTGTTAAAGAACAGGCTATCGAGACCTCTTGCAATCACTACTGGTGTTCGACAAGGTGGTGCGCTGTCCCCGATACTTTAAAATCTCATGTTTGAATAGACCCTTCGTAAAAATGAAACACCTCAGGACAATGTCTTATTCTCCGACAATCCAATCAACTTCTTACTTATGCAGACGATATCTGTGTTATTGGATTAAATGGCAACGGAGTGAAAGAGATACTTGATCCACTGGAACAGTGTTCAGCTTCCGTTTGTCTCAAAATCAACGAGTCAAAAACAAAATATCTAATCTCTGGTTTTCGAGACCAAGTCGCAAGTGGTTTCAGTAGTGGTACCACACGTTTGAAGGAGTGATGAGATTCAAGTAACTCGGATCTCTCATCACTCACGATAATAGTGTGGGCGAGGATATCAAGGTCTGTCTTGCCGCTGGCAATCGGGCTTTGTATCCTCTCTCTTGTACTTTGTGCTCTCTTTGCAATCAAAGGACAGCGAGTACGCTGGCTCGGACACGTTCTGCGTGCTGATCCGAAACGAATGATACAGCGAACGTTTAAGGGGGAACCGCCTTTCGGGAGGCGAAGAGGTCGCTGTCGGCGACGATGGCTCCACGGCGTAGAGAGCGATCTGGCATCTTCATACTGTCTACAACGGTTTGAAGAGCTGGCTCGTGATGATCGAAACCGATGGAGTTAGATTGTTGACACGGTACGAGCCAATAATGGCCTGTAAAAACCGATAAAAAAAAGTACAGTAAATAAAAGTTTACCTAAAGTTTTCTAATGGAAAATAATAATGGCATATTGGTTACATAGGGGTCCATCCATAGTTTTTTAAGTATATGGGCCAAAACTTTGTTAGAAATTTAAAATATTTTCAGAAAAAGTCTGTTGTCTACAAAAATGATGTATAGAAGAAATGCTCTTTAGCGATAGTAGTGCCCCTCGTGGCGAGTGTAAAAATCATTTTTTCTGCTATCTTATACAGCATCTTAATCTACATATAAAGGTTTTTATTGTTCATACGACATTATATTGTAATTGGCACTATTCTCAGATGACAACCCCAACAATATACATATAAAGTGTCTGCGGGGTATAACAAAAGAGTAAACACGGAAAACACACACACACACATACACATATTTCAGCGGAAATTCAAAGGAAATAAATTACGCAATAATATACAACAATACACCGTGGAAAACACAAAAGGGGAGGAAAAATATGTTAAAAACTTTTCCTATTTAACATAAGTAATTAAAATAAAATCTTTAATTACTTTAATAACATTAATTTTGATGTAATTTTGTATCTACATGTACATATATACGTTTATTGTGTGTTGGAGTAAAGAAAATTTTCTTTTTATTTTTTCGCCAAGATGGTATATACTTTTGTCTCGGGTTCCTCCATCCCTCAACTCAATATATACGATCAACTTATGTTCGAGTATTATGTATGAAATATATACACAGGATTCGTGTTATTAAACATAATGATGGTGGAACGAAATATGCAGCAAAAAATAAAATGTTATAAGCATGAAAAATTATTAAGGAAAATTCAAATTATTCTTAAATTTAATTTTTATAAATTAAGTTTCTGATAACAGGTGAGAATTATTATTGCATTATTTTATTATATGATAATGAATATGTTTCAACCATAAAATGTTTTTCTTTAATGTGCTTGTTGGTTTCTGTTAATTTGATTATAGTGTCTATGTAACATCATAATATAATTTAACATATGGTTGAGAAAGAAAACCGATTCGGAAAATTAGACAGTTGAATAATTGTTTTTATTTTTTTAATCGGCTTTTACAGGGCATTGTTGGCCCGTGCCGTGTCAACAATCTGACTCCATCGGTTTCGATCACGAGCCAGCGCTTCAAACCGTTGTAGGCAGTTTGAAGATGCCAGATCGCTCTCTACGCCGTGGAGCCATCGTCGCCGACAGTGACCTCTTCGCCTACTGAAAGGCGGTTCTCCCTTAAAGGTTCACTGTACCATTCGGTTCGGATCAGCACGCAGAACGTGTCCGAGCCAGCGTACTCGCTGTCCTTTAGTTTCATGCACGATATCAGGAATTTGCATTAAATTCCTGATCTCGTAATTGAAAAGAACTCGGTAAGTGCCATCGACGTCGCGTTTTGGACCATATATCACACGCATAATTCTTCTCTCGAATGTTAGAAGCCATTTTTCGTACTCATCCGTCAAGGTCCAACTCTCACATCCATACATGACAACGGGTCTGATCAACACTCTGTACAGTTTCAGCTTATCCATATTTGCAAGATATTTTGATTTCAGCAGTGGACGTAGAGGATACAAAGCCCGATTGCCAGCGGCAAGGCGGACCTTGATATCCTCGCCCACACTGTTATCGTGAGTAATGAGAGATCCAAGATACTTGAATCTCATCACTCCTTCAAACGTGTGGTTACCACTACTGAAATCAATTGCGTCTTGGTCTCGAAAACCCGAGATTAGATATTTGGTTTTTGACTCGTTGATTTTGAGACCAACGGAAGCTGAACACTGTTCCAGTGGATCAAGTATCTCTTTCACTCCGTTGCCATTTAATCCAATCACACAGATATCATCTGCATAAGCAAGAAGTTGATTGGATTGTCGGAATAAGATGTTGTCCTGAGGTGTCTCACTTTTACGAAGGATGTATTCCAACATGAGATTAAAAAGTATCGGGGACTGCGCATCTCCTTGTCGAACACCGGAATTGATTGCAAAAGTTCTCGATAACCTGTTCTCAACTTTAACACAGCATTGTGACTGCGTTACTGTCATTTTACAGAGATGTACATATTTTTTCGGTATTCCTAAATATTGAAACGCATACCATAGTCTCTCTCGATTGATCTAGTCATATAGGCTTGTTTGAAATCTAGGAATACCTGGTGTACATCACGAGATGTTTCGTAGTACTTGGAAAGTATCATCCGCAGCGAAAAAACTTGATCAGTGACTAACCAATTTGGACGGAATCCTTCTTGGTAGTCACCGACAATTTCCTCCGCTAGA
This sequence comes from Tipula lateralis, assembly GCA_963932295.1. Taxonomy (NCBI): domain Eukaryota; kingdom Metazoa; phylum Arthropoda; class Insecta; order Diptera; family Tipulidae; genus Tipula; species Tipula lateralis. The sequence continues at coordinate 156,152,823 of OZ010738.1, forward strand.
GGAGTAATTCTTCCCAAGATAATGTATGACAGTAACTTATATGCTGTGCAAAGGAGAGCTATACCGCGATAGTTCTCGCATTTCAAGCGATCACCCTTTTTGAATATTGGGCATCACGCGGCCACTTTCCATTCGTCAGGCATAACTTCATTTCGCCATACCAATCGAACAAGGTCGAAAAGACAGTTCCACAAAGTTAGCCCTCCGAATATCAAGAGCTCTGAATAAATGCAATCAACTCCTGGTGAACGATTTCTCTTTAGTCTCTGCATGGCCATTGTGAATTCCTCATAGGATGGATCCTCAATGAACATCTCTGCGGTCTGTATTTGAGGGTATTCAAATACAGCTTGTGATACACGTGCACGGAAAAAAATATTTTGATTAACATCATTATAGTAGTTTGGTAACTAGATTTTTGTGATGTTCATTAAATTTTTACTGATTTCAACTTCTTTTTGAGGGAAATTGATTAAATGAATTTATGAATTTTTATTGACTATCGATATTCATAAAAAACGTTTTCTGAAATTCATTATATACATTTTTGAAAAAGTCAGTACGTCAGGAAAAATTTGTGTATATCAGTAAAATCTGGATTGATTTTCATAATTATAAACACCAAAAAATTTTGGTGATCAATATTTTTCAACTAAACTGTCATTTAAGACATGATTTTCATATTATTTCGGGCGTGTATTTGCGTGTATTTAATTTAATTTCCAAAAAGTGGTCTTGCATATCAGAAGTGTTCCTGAATATAATCAAATGTGTATTTTGATACAATAAATAATTATACGTGTGTAAGTATGAAATAAAATATGTCGTGTTATTTCATACCTTCTATTATGTTACAGATTTCAATTACTAATTATTTATGGAATAAAGATAGAAGAATATGGAATACCTGGAAGAAAATAGTGAAGTGATAGAAGTAATTGATACAGAATCATCTGTATTAGATAGTCACACATAATGTATATCTTTGACAGATAATAAAATAAATTCAAATAAAAAGTCTCGTAGAACAGAAATAAGGAACTCTGAATTTTATTAAGTCTCAAATATATATATATATATATATATATATATATATATATATATATATATATATATATATATATATATATATATATATATATATATATATATATATATATATATATATATATATATATATATATATATATATATATATATATATATATATATATATATATATATATATATAATATATATATATATATATATATATATATATATATATACATATATATATATATATATATATATATATATATATATATATATATATATGTACATATATATATATATATGTGTGTGTAAATATACATATAAATGACATGTTATTCACCATTTGCTTATATTGGCCATTATAAAAGATTTTCATCAAAATAAATACTTATTTTAAATTATTTTTCAATGAAATTCACTAAAATGTATATGAATTTCATTTTAAAAACAATTGTATTTCACTAAAGATTTAATCCTCAAAGTTATAAATTTGTTTTATGCGTTGGCCATCATCAAAGATTTGATGTAATTCATATACATGGCGTCATAAATATTCAATATGAATACTTAGTGAATATCATTTACCAGTTTTGTAATATTCACTACAGAAAAAAATCACTAAAGCAGTTTAGTTTTAATCACCATTGAATCGACTGGAGCAGTTTTTAATGATAACTATACTGTTTTTTGGTGATTCTCAGCCTGAATTTTTTTTCCGTGTGGAACATTAAGTAGATCAGAAAAATGTTCACACCATGTATCGAGTACCGCATCGACGTTAACACACAGGTTTCCATCCTGGTCCCGAATGGCAGTTGACCGAGATCTTAAGGTATGGTGCAATTCGGTGATTCCTTTAAAAAAACCACGTGAATTGTGCTCATTGCTGAGTTGTTGTACTCTTAAGACCTTAGCCTTCCACCATTCTCGCATATATCGACAACCGAGGTTTTCAATGCTTCCCAGACACTGTTCACATCATCAGATTGGTAATTGGATTGCATAATGCTATTGCTGACAAGATCTTGATATTTTCGTTGCGTTTCTTTATTAATCAGACCTTCACAGGAGAATCGCGTTGTATATTCTCCTGTCCTCCCTGACTTGTACGAAAATTTCCATCGTAGTTTTGCAGCAACCATAAAATGGTCACTGCCTACGAATTTGGTTGACGACTGATACGATCTCATGTCTTGGACAACCCGAGCCCGCCCTTTTGAAATCAACACATGGTCAATTTGGCTTCGGGATGTTTTACGTGGGTGTGTCCATGTTTCTAAGTGGATGTTTTTATGGGCAAAGAATGTACTTGCTACTTTGAGATCATGAGCGATCGCAAAGTACATCATTCTTTCCCCATTCTCGGTCGCAGTTTCGTGTCGGGAGTACGGACCTATATTGTAACATAAGTCGGTCTGATTTCTGCCAGCTCTAGCATTTAAGTCACCAATCACCAATTTGACATCGTGCTCCGGTATAGAACCCATCAGATTATCCAGATTATTGTAAAATGAGTCTTTATCCTGGGATTGGCTTACATCAGTGGGCGCATGTATACAGACAATTGACAGGTTGGCTAATCTCATGTGCAAGCGAAGCTTACACATTCGATTATCGACTGCTTGAAAGTCCAAGACAGCCTTTTTTACCTGTGGCCCAATGAGAAATCCAACCCCAAGATTTCCGAGGTCATCTCCACTGTGTAGCAACGTATAGCCTTAGGGACACATGGTCTCCACTTTTAGGCCATCGAGTTTCTTGGAGAGCTACGAGTTCCAGCCGATACTCTTTCATGCATGTGATAAGGCCGTCCAACACGCCAGGTTTTCTTAATGACTGCACGTTCCACGTGCCGATCCTCAATCTCGTGTCCGGGTACTTAAGCGGAGGTTCGTTTTTTTTGTTGTTTTGGCGGTATCCGATTTTTTGGTTTTTGTTGACATTTTTAACATTTTTTCTTTCTTACGGATGCGGGTCGTCAGCCCAGCGATCCAACCAGATTTAGTCGCCTCCTGCGACAAGCTCTGGATACTGTGGTCGTATTCTATGGGTCTCATGTTTCGTTCGTAATATTTACGAAACACGAATGCCCCCAACCACAGGGCAACACCGATTGATAATGAACCAATTGATAATAGAACTATATAAAATTTTAGATATTTCGGTACCTGGCTCTGGCTCTGGATAATATAAAATAACAATCCGGTGTATAGAATTGGCACAGTTGAAATACTTCCACATAAAATTGTATAATTTTATAAAATTCTGTATTAAAATCGCGACGTGTGTTGTTTTGGTTCACCCCGAGTATTTAAATTTCCCGATACCTTCCAAATCTGGCTGCCATTCTCCTATCCGCCATCTGGAGAGGCGCTCGATGGGGGTTTAAACTGAAATTCCACACGGGATATCTGTGTGCGTGTTTGTGTGTGTGTGAGTGTTTGTGTGAATGTGTGTGTATGTGTGTTTTTTTTAATTTTTCCTATTGGGTAAAATGAGGAAATCTTCATGAAGACGAAGCTGCGATGGGCATCTCAGCAACAGTGATGGATTTTTACCATCTAAAACCACACACCCTCATTCATCTTCCATGTGGAACTATCGTTAGACATTACTTCGCATGGAAGTGACTAGTTATTAAACTCTTTATTCTTCCCAGCGTCTCAACCTTAGATTGAGATTGCTATCGCTATATATAGTCATAGTAACATGTTAATCTAGCATTAAGCGCCTCAGCTCCTTCAGTACTACTGCTGCCTTGTAGGTCACAGCGTTCCACTTTTTTCAGACGCAATCATCAATTCAACTATGTTGTCGGGTGTTGTTCGCTGCCCTAGGACATCCGAGAGATCTCTCCAAGTTGTATCGTACCTTGGGCATTGAAAGAAAATATGTTCCACATCTTCTTGTGATCCGTTACAGGTTGGACATTCTGGAATGTCGGCATGTTTGAATCTGTATAGGTATGCACCAAAACAGCCATGCCCGCTTAGCAACTGTGTCAGGTAGTAATTAACTTCGCCATGTCGCCTATTTATCCCCTTTCCGATGGATGGTATCGTACGATAAGTTCATCAACCTTTTTCCAAGCTATCCCAGCGCCTTTGCCATTCTGCCACTATTGCAATGCGTTCTGATGCTCTACTTCCTAGTTGTTCTCGGTGTAGATACCATTTCTTCCTTTCCTTTCCAAGTAGTTCAATGGGGATCATCCCTGCAATAACAAGGGTCGCATGATCGGATATTGTGTGAAACCCACATATCAATCTTGAAGTACCTAGAAGGTAAACCGATTGCAACTTGCATCTATACGATTTAACATCCATCGCATCACTCCATACAGGTGATCCATATAGAATGATAGATGTTGCCATATTTGCCAGCAGAATCCTTTGACCGGGTACCGAAATAACTCGAATTATAGAATTTTATATGGAACTTTCTGAACGCAGCTCGATTGTGCCAATTCCATCCACCAGATGGTTCTGTTATATTCACTATAGAGTTGGTCCATACCATGACCAACACAAAACATCAAGAATAATTTCCGGCCCAAAAGATTCTCAGGAGCCAGGTAACGAAATATCAATTGGTGCAAAATTATAGTATAAAATACATGAAACTGAAAAAAAAACTGGGATGGGATGGTTAAGTTTCTTTTTATTGTTATTTATGTCGCAAATTTCGGATAGAACGAAAAAAACTGCGATGAAATAGAAAAATGTTGCCTGATGCAACTTTTTATTTTTTCTGGGATGAAACACTGGGATAACTTCACATGCTTCAGTAATATTTAAGAACCGCCTACTTATTGAACTTTTGTTATACTCAGGAGGGGAGTGTAACAAAAGTTCACTTAGTAGGTAATTCTTAAATATTAAAAAAAAAAATTAAAAAATACCAAATCCTTTGCAATTCGTTTTGAGACTCAAAAATTCAGAACGATCGGTTAAAATGAAGACTAGAACATGTGAAATAGCTGAGGATGCAATAGACGAAATTACATCAGCAACGCAAACAGAAAATTACTATGTGATTATGTACGGGTGTGAAGATTCCGACAAATCGACAATAATATGAATGTATTGATACAAATTTAATAGTTCACCGTATTGAATTTTGGCCAAATTAGGTAAAGCGAATGATTAGATGAATTGCGGCCGAAACGGCCTCATTCTATTCTCAAACTTTAAATGGGTTAGATCCTCGACTTTCTTGATTAAAGTCATTAGAGGTTCTTTAATGATATATTGTGCCTAGTGGGCCACTTATGGTAAGCAGAACTGGCGCTGTGGGTTGAATCAAACGTTATGTTATGGCGCTGAAATTAGAGAGTGTGTAACAACTCACCTGCCGAAACAACTAGCTCTTAAAATGAATGACGCTTAAGTCATATATCTATACATAATCGATGTGGCAAATTTAATCTATTAAAATCAAGCCATATCGGGCAGGTGGGTACAATGATATGTATTGAAGTTTTTGGTGTAAGACTGCATGGAGCTGTCGGTGGCACAGATCTTGGAGGACTGACGTGGAAAAGGGTTTCGTTTGTACTGGTATTGATCACGAGTAAGTCGGTCCCAAGCTATATGCGAAAGCTGTCATAAACAAAAAACGATAAACTTAAAGGGTATATTTCTTTAACCTCGGGCCCATTAATCTGAATGAGTACATTTTAATTCTTTTAACAAGGATCAATTAGAGAGCAAGTCTGGCGCCAGCAGCCACGGGTATTTTATCTCCAATAGACTAAATGACTGGTTTTGTGGTTAAATCGTTCGTAGTTGTGTCAAGCAGAGGTGGTAATACATAACTGGATTCGAAAATTATCTAGGTGCAATGACGTATTATTGGAGTGGTTTAAACGTAATAAATTTAAAATAGTCTCTTTACCGAGTATTGGTCTAGAACTGGAACAATAACTTTGAACAAATAAGAGTGCTTAAAGCAGGCCATTTGTACCTAAATATTCTCTGCATGGAATAATGGAATAAGACGAATCTTCTATTTTCAATTGATTTTTATTTTAAGACGTAATGATTAATAAAAGCTATTGATGGAATTAGTATATACCGGTGCGAGAGGTGAAATTCTTGAACGAAAGACTAACATATGCGAAAGCATTAAATAGTTCTAACCATAAACGATGCCAGCTAGCAATTGGATGGACTTACATATATGGCACTTTTAGTCGCTTACTGGGATCCAACATTTTTGGGCTCTGGGGAAGTATGGTTGCGAAGTTGAAACTTAAAGTGATTCTCGGAAAAGCACTACCAGGAGTGGCCGCTGCCTAATTTGACACAATACGGGGAAACTAACCAAGTTCGACCATACTTGTAAATGAGTAAGGAAGATTAATAATTCTTTCTCGAATATATGAGTGGTGGTGCATGGCCGTTCTTGGTTAGTGGAGTGACTTGTCTGGTTAATTCTAATAATGAACGAAAATCAAATCATTACATTGCTTTTACCTACTGTTCCACCAATATATTTACATTTTTTTGTTATTTCGACAAATTTTGTATACATATATTTTTGTCGATTTGTCGAATGTTGTCGGAAACTTCACATCCGTGATTATGTTCCGTTTTCGGCGTAAACTAAATCCACTGCAAATATTCATTGAATGCCAAATTACATATGCAATGATTGCAACGTCTCTAGACTATTTCCATGTGGTTCCAAAGATTCCAGATGGGATATTTTTTGTAGAGGGCGACTCCACTGATCACACTTAGTCTAGCGACTTTAGTAAAGTCGTTAAGTACAATCTGGAAACCATCCATGGTATGGAGTCCAACTGGAGCAAATCAACCCGTAAAGCTAAGCCACAAAAGTAATGATTTTAGTTTATACATGATCCAATCAAACCCTGTAGCTGCTATTCATCTGAAAAAGAGTTCGACGGTAACTGCAAACTGGTATACCGAAGACCGGTTACCAAAGAAAATTTGCGATCTCTGGCATCGAAGAATTACGACCTGCATTATATTCCCGAATCTAGCAACATGTGATTTCTGGTTAATTCCCAACATTTAAACAAATTTAAGCGGAAAGATCTTTCCTAACAACGCGGAGATAGTTGATACGGTTTGTGCTGATAAGCTTAAAAATCATATGATTTTGAAGACGAAAGAAGAAGAGAAGTGTATTTATAGGCTTAAGAATGCATTGAAATCAATGGCGATTGTGAAGCCAAGATAAAAAAAACAAAGATTAAGACTTTTATTTTATTTTTCTATCCCAAATTATTCGTAATGTTACTGTTTGCTGTGAGCCAAGTGAGTGGGAATATTTGTTAATAGAATACGTCTACCGTTCAAAAATATAATGAACCAAATAACCTAATAGCAATACCCACCTGATAAATAAAGATATTTGAACGAGCTTTCTGTTTTTACCGAGAAAACATTAAATGACGAAAAGATCATTATTTTAGAAACAAGAACCAGTTTTTAACATCGTGCCAATTAACTGTGCACATGCTTTTTCAGATGAAGTTAGTGCATGTTAAATGACCGAATAGTACTTGAAAGTTGGATGATTAAATTTAAGTGAAATACTTTTTTTTGCATTCAGTTGCCTTAAGGGTATCTGCATAAATTTAATCCAAGTGAGGAATGATATCTGACAAAGGTTAATTATAGTCTGCGATTGAACACTGAGAAATGAACTCGGTGGAAACTAGGACAGAAAAAAATGAATTAGATGGAATTTTAGCGCCGTGTAGATGGAAGACTTTGTGAATTGTTTTATTCGAAGTGGTACACGTTGTTATGTTGTTGTAATTCACTAGGCCGGTTTTGGTTTGATGATGACGTCATTGACTGACTGTGTGGTCGAAAAGATCTTAATCCATCTCATCAGACGTATGCTACTGGACTTAATGTTCGTATACTATGCGATTCGTATATGTAGTATTTAATCGTGTCGCAACAGCGCACTAGCGAATTACAAGAACTTAAACTCGTTTTTTTCGATTTATTTGATTGTGGCGTTAATTGTACGAATTAATTATTTTTGGTTCGTACTACTGAATGCCACAGAGTCTTCATGATTGTCAAGATAGTTTTTACATCGAACAATCTGAAAAAGAACAATTGAACTTAAATTTTCATTAATCTGGCTATATTCATCCATTACTTCAATAAGGTTCATCGCTCTAAACTTCTTCAAGCAGAGCATGCTCAAGTAAAGTCAATACAGGCAAACCTAATACAAAATTAATCATAAAGGTAGAGCAGTCTATAATTGAAGTGTATCCAATTTCCTCTGGGAAATGATTTGGCACTCAATATCTCCATTTTTGAGAACCTGGTAGGAAAACATGGCCAGGAAAGTCCTAAAGTTGGCTTTTATACCTCATTATCAAATTTTATTAAAAATTAGGTTCTGCTTCTACTAACCTCGTACCAATTTGAAAGTATTACAAACGTCTTAAACTATATTAATTGACCTTTGTCTGACCAGAGTTTGATTTAATGGAAACATATGCAAGTCTAAGAGCTAAATCTTCTTAAAAAAGCTTAATCAACCCTAATTGCGTTCTTTTGTTTTTTTTCTACTTTAACATCAATCCGACTAAGCTTAATAATTTCATTGGACCGTCTAGTACGATATCTTCTAGTATGCTTTAGATCATTTACTGAGCCGTTTAGAAAAAAAGCATTGGGATCCAATTATTTCTGAAACCCTAAAGTTTACCAAAAGCTCTGCTACATTGCCAGACTATGGCAGTACTAATCTGTAGTACCACTATGAATATTAAAACCTTTGTATTAATTCAGAAAAGCTCTCAGACGATTGCCAAAGAGTGTTAGAGAAAGTTTATCCGAAAAACTCTGAATAATAAAACCAGAGTGTCGCAACGTTATAAGAGGCTCGTTATTTAGAAAAGTTAAGTAGAAGTTAACATACGTCCAAAAGAACAACCTAATATGTACCGATAAACCATCTAGCTCAGGCAACGCGAGATCCGATTGACAATACTAGTTAAACGAAAAATAGAAACTGCCATTGAATGAGGTACTACCAAAAGTACCCTCAATATTCAGAAAATTCTTTACTATTACGGAATGTCAGTTACAAGTTTAAGAAGAGTATTTTCGCATGATTTACTCACAGGACAATCTACATCTTTTAAAAATAATAAATAAAAGGAGCTTGACACGTAAGGAAATTGGAACGTTTCAGTAACCATCTATATTCTTTGCAGCTTTCGGAGACGTTCTTGGAATTAAGTAAATGCAGCATTACCGTAATTAAATTATCTCATTAGTAATATTGAGAGATCAATCGCGGGAAAAATTGCTATCTGTGTCTTTGTTGCCATTCAAGAAGCTTTCCAAAACATCTCTATGGGCTCCATTTAAGGTAAAGCAGCCGAAGAGAAACATAATGATTCGCGTATACTACGGCAAAGTGGATTCAGTTCCTACTCATGATGCCGGAATATCACAGCTAAATTGGGAAGTCGGTCATGAAGGCCGTGAAAGGGTGCTTTTTATTCCGTGTACGTATACTATGACTCTGAAGATTGATGAACAGATCAATCATGGATCAGATGTTCATGGTTATGGAAATTATCTATGGTTATAATAATTAGGAGCAAATGTAATTGAACCTAGCGTCTATGTAAGACGTAACGTCAACCTATCTAAAACAGTGATAGAGTCATTCACTATAAGGATGATAAAGCTTCTGCTTAAGCCCACCGTTTTTAATGCCAGGGCAAGACAATTTTTGAAAGAGTGTCTGGTTGCTATTTTTTATTGGGGGATTAAAACCAAAAAACTCGTTGATATGTGGTGTCCTATAAGACGTTAAGCGAATTGTTAAATAGGCAAACTTTGCTCAATTATGTCCCACCAATATAGTTTGCATTAATAAACTGTCCTGCTAGGTCTGGCTTCACTGCATTTTAACACCATAAGACACACAGTCTTTCACTTCATTGAAATCTAAGGTTAATCTAAAAACAGGAAATTTGGTGGATTATCTAAAAATTCTAGTAAAATTTCAAGACCAGATAACTACTGAAATGGCTTTCGATGTATGCCGATTCAAATAGAATTCTACAATCCTTTCATTGTATAATTTGGATAGAATCGAAGAAAACCCTTGTTTGGGTCAGAGCGTGCGCAAATTTTTAAATATTGGAATATTATATATTGGACTAAAGCCAACATTTTCACGTCAAAGATCGTGTGGGACTGATACTGGAATTTAATAGGGCCAGAACTATTCTGCAAGGACATAAAACAAGAGACCAGAGCTGTAGTCAAGCACTTTAGGTGGTTTCAAAATGTACTATACAAACTTTCACAATGTTCCAGGATTAACACCGCGAAAAAAATAAAACTTATTGCTATTTGTGTTTTTGATTGGGAAACGTATACTGTGGGGCACGTCATGTGTCATTTCGCAGCTATTATTCGCCTACGACTCTACCATCTTGGAACAAAAGAAACTGGACGACAAGTATATTGGGCAATAAAAGATATAAGATCATTTCGGACGTGATATTCTGCGGCTAAACGTCTTCTTGTGCACACTTATAGGCAGCATCTGAAATTATGCTTTTCTTTTGTTATGTTGTGGTACATACTGGTACATAAAAATATGAAAATAGGAAATTACTGAAATTTCAAGACTACAGTTATAACTACTGGAATGTCTTTCAACTTAATGCCAACCCAAATAGAATTCCACAAACCTGTCATCGCGTATATAGTATTTAACGATCGGAATAGATAGAGTTGAAGAGAACTTTTTGGGTCAGGGGATGGAACCTGAATAATAGTCTTAGTACACAATTTATCCATATCTTAATCGCTGGGAGCTTACACCACCGTCTTTAAAGCAGAAGTGCATCTGATAAAGCTTTGTGTAAAGGCTGGTCCAACCAAAGGCTTAAATAATAAAATATTCAATCGAGCAGCAAACCATCTTGAAAGCCATTAAGGTCAAACTTTTTTAGTCTAATTTAGTATGGTACTAAAATTACGGTGCTGAAGAGACACAACCATTAATAGGGCCAAAACTATTCTGCAAGGTCATAAAAAAACAAATCAGAGCTATAGTCGAGCACTAGGTGGTTTCAAAATGAACTACAAACTATAGATCAGTGTTCTAGGATTAATCCTCTCAGTTGGTCGATAGAACTGTGGCGTCCACTATAAATAGTCACGCCCCAATAGTAAATTTAATAATTAAATCGAAAAAAGGATTTCGATTCAAATTCTGTAAGTCGCTAGCATTGTTGATACAAAGCCACATAACATATATAGAAACAAAATGCAACATACATCAAGCCCGGTCGCATATGCCTGATGAGAACGATTTGATATTTTCAATCACACAGCAAATCAATGACGTCAGCAGATCGAAACCGGCCTATAGCGAACGGCTCTTTACAAACGTCTTCAACGGCTGGTTGATTCAGCGCCCAAGCTGTCATTCAGTGCCACTTTGGAGTTAAAAGATTACTCCCATCAGCTATCACATTCACAGCTCTATCATCCCAGAATCATAAACAATATCCTAAATTGGTGACCCCGACGTGATGTTACCCAATTGATTTTTTAATCGTTTAAATGCTTCTTGACATACGTCGGGCTAATAGAAGTTTTTAGGTGTTTTGGGCTTTCTGAGTAGAACTGCTAAATAAAAATGATTTGGAGCGAGTGTTTCAGCTAGTTTAGGTTTAAATCGGTAATAGTAATTTATAATGCCGATGAATTGCTGAATATGCTTGATGGAGCTGATAGACTCGTAATGGCATTAATTCTCTCTTGTGAGGGCAGAATCGATTAATATGCACGGCAAACTCAGATAGTTTTTGGGATAATTATTCCAAATGTAGTTTGTGCTCTTCCTCACTCTGCGAAGCAACAAGAACGTCATCAATATATACCAAATGGGGTTGTAATTGCTGTTTAGTGAATATCTTCGAGCGCTACGGGAATTAAGGCTCTGACGAAATTGACCTCGGAAAATATTTTGCAACCATGTAGGTAAGTGCATGGCGAAATTCTGTATATCAGGAATTGAGTAACGGTCGGGGATTGTAACTGCGTTATGTCGTCGATAGTCCACACAAGATCTCCAAATCTTGATCTTTTTTTTTTACCATGTCTAAGTCTACAAATGCCTAGTTTCACAAAATGCTGGAATTAATCTACGTGGTCTTGACATTAGTAAATGTCCCGAAGTAACTATATGATGCTCCACGTTGTGACGAACTAGTGAATTGTAATTTGGTTCCCGGCTGTGAGTGCCATAATCGTTGTCGATTTGCAATTGTATCGGTGTTTGAGTGTTCACTGTAACAATTGTGGCATCTGACTCCAGATCAGAATGTTGCGTGTGTGTTCAAAATCACGTCGGGGTCACCAATGAAGCGTGTATCTTCCTAGTTTTGAAGTAATTGAAAGTGTTTTTTGTAAATCCGAGTTGTGCTTGTATCTTGTATCCACTAGGCCGGTTTTGATCATTCAATGACTATGTGATGACGTCATGCAATGGCTATGTGATCGAAAAGATCAAATCCATTTCAACATACGCATTTGCTACTAGACTTGATGTACTAACTGTGCGATTCGTATATATACGGTCAGTCGTGACGCGACAGTACTAGTGAATAACAAGAACATCCGAATTAAGGCTAAATTCTGCATTTTATTCACGGATCACACTTCATTAAGACAACACCGTAAAAATATAAAACTTATTGCTATTTGTGCTTGTGATTGGTCGCTTACGACTATACCACCTTGGTGGTAGAACATTAAGTCGAAATGACTTGAAATTTACCCCTAAAATAAACTGGACGATTAGTGTATAGGGAAATAGAAGACATAAGATCATTTCGGACGCGATATTCTGTGGCTAAACGTCTACTTGTGCAGACTTATAGGCAGCATCTAGAATTATGCTTTTCTTTTGTTATGTTGTGGTACATACTGGTACATAAAAATATGTAAATAGGGAATAACTGAAATTTCAAGACTACAGTTATAACTACTGGAATGGCTTTCGACTAAATGCCAACCTAAATAGAATTCCACGAACCTATTATCGCGTATAGTATTTAACGATCGGAATAGATAGAGATGAAGAGAACTGTTTGGGTCAGAGGATGGAACCAGAATATTAGTCTTAGGACATAATTAATCCATATGTTAACCGCTTGGAGCTAACACCACTGTCTTTCAAGCAGAAACCTGATCAGTGCATCTGATAGAGCTTTGTGTAACCGCTGGTCTAATCAAAGTCTTAAATAATAAAATATTCAATCGAGCAGCAAACCAGCTTTAAAGTTATTCAGGTCTAACTTTTTTTTGTGTGAAATTTAGTATGGAACTGATACTGAAATTAAGGTGCTGAAGAGACACAACCATTTATAGGGCCCAAGGTCATAAAAAAATAAATCAGAGCTACAGTAGAGCACTAGGTGGTTTCAAATTGAAATACAAACTTTATCAATGTTACAGGAGTTATCCTCGCAGTTGGTCGATAGAATCAACGAGCTTGTATTTCATCTCAGAAAATTCGAGTTAAGGCAAAATTCTGGTTTTTATTCACGGATCACACTTCATTATGACATCACCGTAAAAAAATAAAACTTAGTTGGTGATTGGGCTTACGACATCTTGGAGGTAGAACATTAAGTCCAAATGACTTGAAATAAACTGGACTAGTATAAAGGACAACAGATCATTTCGGAGGCGATATTCTGCGGCTCAACGTTTACTTGTGCAGACTTATAGGTATGTATCTAGAATTCTGCTTTTCTTTTGTTATAATTTGGTAAATACTATATCCACGATTATTAAAATGGATCAAATTTAATAAAAATAAATTACCGTGGGCGAAAACATTTTTAACCATCGTGCCAAAAGTTTTGATCAATCAATATATTGTCTGTGAAAAAATCGTGCGTATACTCCCGTAACCATTCCCATTCCTATTTATTGTTTTATTACAACACTAAATTATAATTTATCAACACATTTTCCTATTCTATATATTGTACCAAAAACAAACAAATCTTATCAATGGACCGACATCCATATAACATAAAAAAATTAGTGCGGCTCAAAGATGAGTAAATCATTCTTTCAATATTATGTAGACCATGGATATCTCTCATAAATATTGATATTGTTCATCTACACAGTATATATGTAGACATATAGCTGTTACACACAAAACACATTTAAAATTAAATTCTGGCAAAAGATGTACATATTTGCGTCCTGTATATATCGTAAAGTGAATTATTAAGCTTTTTCCTTATATTTTGTGTCTGTTCCGCACATTTCCCGCAACACACCCCAAAATCTTGCTATATACACAACATAAGAGTATTATGTAAGATGGAATTTTTTTTATGTTGTGTTCAGAGGTAATTTAAATTCTGGACATCGAGCGAGTGTATCATCATATGGTTTCTTGATTAAAAAAAATAATTCAACCGACGACCTAACAAACTGAAAACTAAATTTCTATAAATAATATGCTTCTCCGATCTCGATATAAGAAAGGACTAAATTTCTTTCTAATTTCAGAGATACCCGCATATACATATATACATACAAAAGTATTTTGCGGGATTTTCTTTCATAATCTATAGACGTTCAATATAATTTATAAGTCTGTAGGTTTCTCGTACAATATATATACATAATATAATCTTGCCATAGATAATAAAACGGAAACTATCGTCTCGAACATGTTGTTGCATTCTAAATACAAAACGAGACCAAAAATTATATTTTTTTCGATATGTGTATATAAGGAGAAGCCATAAAAGAAGAAAAATGTTTAATTCATAATCGGATTTCGAAGATGTATTAAAACTATACACATCTTGTGTAACATCTTCCATACAATATGTATACATACATGTATGTATGAAACTCTGCACATTTTTTTATCTCAGATTTATGTACGATACGAATTTGTACAGTTTTGATAGAAGCATATAGAGAAAATCATAAATTTCGATGAACTGATTATGAAATATATGTAGTTCGTAGATGTACAGAAAGAGCGTTGTGGATGGAGGTGTCCATATTTCGTACATAAAAGCCATAGAATACCACCACAGTAAATTAGAGTTTGAGACTCGAATCCGTTCAAAATGTCAACCCAACAACAAAACAACGAACCCCTGCTTAACACTTTGGCTGCCAATGTTGTAATAAGCATACACTCTAAATACCACTCAACTCTTCTATAGGTTGTTCGAGACATACATTCCAAATTCAATTTTACTACACCAGTGTTAATACATTTACATAGGAACACATACATAGAATGTTTGTTGGGAACAACACTGGAATGCTTGGGTGGAATTAAGAGTGTATGCTCATTATAGCATTGACAACCAAAGTGTCAAGTACCCGAGAGGTGAAATTAAATCTTGGGGTCACTTAAAAATCATAGTGCGTTTGACAGCCTTATGAAATGTATCAAAGAGTATTTCGAGTTGAACTTGTGGCACTCCAAAAAATTGATGGAGTGCCACAAGTTCAACTCGAAATACTCTTCCTCACGGTCCTAAAGACCGAGTGTCCCAAGGTTAAACTTCGCTACACATAGTGAAGATGATATCAGAAATCGAAAATTTGGATTCCTCTTTTGGATATAATCAAATGTGTAACCTTCACTTGCACATGAGATTAGTAAACCTGTCAATAGTCTGTGTACATTCGTCCACTGATCGAAGCCAACTCCAAGATAAAGCTCATTTTGCAATAATTTGAATAGTATAATGGGATCTTAAACTGAACACGATGACACATATTCGTTAATGGTGACTTTAATGCTGGATCTTACATAAATCAGTCCGACTGATATATTAATAAAGGTCTGTACTCTCAACACTGGAGTACAACCGAAAATGGAGAAAGGATTATGTGCTTTGCGATCGCTCATGATCTCAAAGTGGAAAGCACATTTTTTTCTCATTAAAAATCCATTTGGAAACATGAACACATCCGAGGATTACACCATACCTTAAGATTCCGGTCATTTGCGACTCGGAACCAGGATGGAGACCTCTGAGTTAACATTGATACTCAATACAAATCAACCAGTTCCTAGTGACATATACCCAATCTTAATGACTTAATCTCATCTTAAATATTTACTTGGAAGACGGCATATACAGATAACATCAAAATAGTCATCAGAAGAACACCTACTGTTGTAAGAGTACCAAACGGACAAACGATTCGGAGAACTACAATTTACTCTTCCAATACATGCCGTATGCGGCAATGAATTCTGACTGATTGAGTAGTATGTTCTAAGAGAACATGCCGGACCAACCAATGAATAATGTAACATTTCAAGCCATTGAAACAACTATATGCGTATGTAGAGCAACAAGGAACAAACATCACAATTACTCGTAGTCTCCCGAAACAAAAGCAAGGCAGTACCAATCGCATGAAGCTTTTTATAACGGGAAACGAATGAACTGGAAAGACCTCTACACTGATCATGTTTAAGAACCAAATCTGCAAACAGTATTCGAAAGAAGCTGTGATAGTATGTGCATCAACAGAAGTACTGTGTACACTGAAGTTACTCTTACAGAAAAATAAATGAACAATACAGATGCTATTATATACAGGTTACATAGAATTTTAGTTCATCGTGACGATACCAATGGTCCCATATTAGAAGTTGTGTATGATCGACTCACGCCTGAAACAATTTACTGCAAAATGGGCAAATTTGATCTTGATCAAAGTAAAGTAATACCAACTGTTATTAACCAGTTATAATTATTTTTGGGTGTTGCTGTCATTAAGTCACTTTATCCGTCCTTTAAGAATTTATTCGGGTTTGTTCATCGTGTAAGAACTAACTGTTTGAATTAACATAACTTAGGTTATGTTGCACCGAAAAAACTAGCGTGTGTTTTCGGAACTATATTGACTAGCTGTAACGGTGTCATTGCGTAGTTTAACTTATTTATTTATTTTTTATTGATTTCTTCAAATACATTTAAGATTTCAGAAAAGAAATTTAAATTTTAAGATTTAATAATAGAAAATTTAAAAATTAAGTATATAAAATTATCTGGTTGGATCCCTGGGCTAACGACCCGTATCGGTGAAAAAAAACAATTCTAGTTAAAAAAGTCAACAGCCAAAAAAAAATCGGATACCGCCTAAATAACAATGACCCCCCGCTTAAGTACCCGGATACGAGATTAAAGATCATCACGTGGAACGTGCAGTCACTAAGAAAACCTGGCGCGTTTGACACCCTTATCACATGTATGAAGGAGTATCGGCTGGAACTCGTAGCGCTCCAAGAAACTCGATGGCCTAAAAGTGGAGTCCATGTGTTCCAAGGCTATACGTTGCTACACAGTGGAGATGATCTCGGAAATCTTGGAGTTGGATTTCTCATTGGGCCACATGTAAAAAAGGCTGTGTTGGACTTTCAGGCAGTCGATAATTGAATGTGTAAGCTTCGCGTGCACATGAGATTAGCCAACCTGTCAATTGTCTGTGTACACGCGCCCACTGAGGTAAATCAACCCCAAGATAAAGGCTTATTTTACAATAATTTGGATAATCTGATGGGCTCTCCACCTGAGCACGATGTCAGATTGGTGACTTTAATGCTAGAGCTGGCAGAAATCAGACTCGCTCATCAATGAAACATCCATTTGGAAACATGAACACATCCACGTTAAACATCCCGAAGCCAAATTTACCATGTGTTAATTTCAAAAGACCGGGCTCGGGTTGTTCAAGACGTGAGATCGTATCGGTCGTCAACCAAATTCGTAGGCAGTGACCATTATATGGTCACGATGGAAATTTTCGTACAAGTCAGGGAGGACAGGACAATATAAAACGCGATTCTCCTGTGAAGGTCTGATCAATGAAGAAACGCAACAAAAATATCAAGATCTTGTCAGCAATAGTATTATGCGATCTATTTATCAATTTAAACAAGTGAACAGTGTCTGGGATGTATTGAAAACCTCGGATGTCGATGCTGCCCAGCACGGTATAGTAAAAAATAAGCCCAAAAATGATAGGTTTGATGACGAGTGTCGTCTTGCTGTTGAGCAACGCAATATAGCCCACAATGAAGCGCAGACTCGGTTTACAATTGCAAGAAAAAACAAGGCAGTTCTTGCTAGAAGGACAGCTAAACGCATTTGTAGACTGAAGAAGCGGGAATGGTGGAAGGCTAAGGTCTTAAGAGTGCAACAACTCAGCAATGAGCACAATTCGCGTGGTTTCTTTAATGGAATCACCGAATTGCACCATACCTTATGAACTCGGTCAACTGCCATGCGGAACCAGGATGGAAACCTCTGTGTTAACGTCGATGCGGTACTCGATACATGGCGTAAACATTTTTCTGATTTACTTAATGTTCCACATGTATCAGAAGCTGTGTTTGAATACCCTCACACATCGCAAAGATGTTCATTGAGGATCCATCCTATGAGGAATTCACAATGGCCATGCAGAAATTAAAGAAAAATCGTTCACCAGGAGTTGATTGCATTAATTCAGAGCTCTTGATATTCGGAGGGCTAACTTTGTGGAACTGTCTTTTTGACCTTGTTCGATTGGTATGGCGAAATGAAGTTATGCCTGATGAATGGAAAGTGGCCGCGTTATGCCCAATTTTCAAGAAGGGTGATCGCTTGAAGTGCGAGAACTATCGCGGTATAGCTCTCCTTTGCACAGCACATAAGTTACTGTCATACATCATCTTGGGAAGAATTACTCCTCTGGCGGAGGAAATTGTCGGTGACTACCAAGGAGGATTCCGTCCAAATCGGACAGTCACTGATCAAGTTTTTTCGCTACGGATGATTCTTTCCAAGTACTATGAAACATCTCGCGATTTACACCACGTATTCCTATAGATTTCAAGCAAGCCTCGATCAATCGAGAGAGGCTATGGTATGCGCTTGAATATTTAGGAATACCAAAAAATATGTACATATGTGTAAAATGACAGTAACGCAGTCACAATGCTGTGTCAAAGTTGAGAACAGGCTATCGAGAATTTTGGCAATTACTTCTGGTGTTGGACAAGGAGATGCGCTGTCCCCACTACTTTTTAATCTCATGTTGGAATACATCCGTCGTAAAAGTGAAACACCTTAAGACAACATCTTATTCCGACAATCCAATCAACTTCTTGCTTTTGCAGATGATATCTGTGTGATTGGATTAAATGGCAACGGAGTGAAAGAGATACTTGATTCACTGGAACAGTTTCCGTTGGTCTCAAAATCAATGAGTCCAAAACAAAATATATGATCTCTGGTTTTCGAGACCAAGACGCTATTGATTTCAGTAGTGGAAACGACACGTTTGAAGCAGTAATGAGATTCAAGTATCTTGGATCTCTCATTACTCTCGATAATAGTGTGGGAGAGAAGGTTCGCCTTGCCGCTGGCAAACGGATAAGCTGAAGCTGTACTGAGTGTTGATCAGACCCATTGTCATGTATGGATGTGAGAGTTGGACCTTGACGGATGAGTACGAAAGATGGCTTTTAACATTCGAGAGAAGAATCAAGCGTGTGATATATGGCCCAAAACCCGATGTCGATGGCACAACCGAGTTTGTTTCAATCACGAGATAAGGAATTTAATGCAAATTCCTGATATCGTGCATGAAATCGAAGGACAGTGAGTACGCTGGCTCGGTCACGTTCTGCGTTCTGATCCAAAATGAATGAAACATCGATCTTTCATGGGAGAACCGCTCTTCGGTAGGCGAAGTGGTCGCTGTCGGCGACGATGGCTCCACGGCGTAGAGAGCGATCTGGCATCTTCAGGTTGCTTGCAACAGTATGAAAATCTGGCTCGTGATCGAGAGTCAGATTGTTGACACGGTACGGGCCAACAATGGCCTGTAAAAACCGGAAAAAAAATATAAAATTATAATTGTCCTAAGTGCTGTTTTAATTTGTTGTTAAACTGTCCTTTAGACAGTCCAAACTATAATAGGTGCTCAACATATAGGTAAAAAAATTGGTCATCATATTGATTGGTTCATTTTCGCCTTAATAAGTACGATGTTTTTCAAGTTTTAACAACTTGTGCAGACGAAGATTTCTACTGGGCACGTTTATCTTAATGCTCTGAAGAATAAAGGGAGAGTCTACATGACCCAAAAGTAAATTTCCCAAAAAACTTGCACAATTTTGTTGCCTGCGATTAACCAAAGTTGCAATATTATATGCTTTACAGCGTATACAGTGTAAGATGGTAAGAGGGCCAGGTTCTCATGGAATGGTAAATTGTAGTTGTAGTTCCAGTTTGTTTTTTTCATAATATAGAGTAAAACTCGCTTTTCTACACCCTCAATTCTATTAATGTGGTCAGCGTTATGGGGGCACCAAACTGCTACTGCATATTCAAGCTGAGATCTTATGTATGTAAAGTATAGAACAAAAAGTGCATTTTGGTCTTTAATCTCGGTGGTCCAGCGACGAAGAAAACCGAACATGGAATTGGCTTTCGATCCGAACACGGAATTGGCCTAGATCCTTAATTGTGGTGACGCGTTCCATTAATGTTCCATTAATGTTATAATTGGCAATTATTCGACATGTTTTCCTATGATAGGACATTATCTTACATTTTTGAATATTAAGTTTTAACTGGTTCACTTCACACCATGAAAAAATCTTGTCAATATCCTCTTGAAGCTTGTAAGATTCACTTCTATCGTAAATTGTTCGGAATATTTTAAGATCATCAGTAAATAAAAGCACAGAAGAGAGTTGAATTATTTAAGTGATGTCGTCAATAAATATCAGGAAGAGATAAGGACCAATATTTGAACCCTGGGGAACTCCAGATTTTGCTAAAATAGGACTGGACTTTTCACCAGCTATTTCGATAAATATAGGTATCTCTTCGTTAAGTAACATTGAAACCATTTGACGAACATTGATGAAAAACAAAACTTGACAAGTTAAATCAATATCTGGCCATGTTGAATGGAGTCAAAAGCTTTACAGAAGTCAGCGTATATGGTGTCAATTTGGTGATGATTTACTTAAGCTTTAATAGTAATACTAGTAAACTCAACTAGGTAGTTGATCTGCCAGGCATAAATCCATGTTGATGAAATGATAGATGGCTTAAAACTGTTTTCATGAAGGAATTGCAGACTAATATTTCAAATAATTTAGGTAAAATGGAAGTGGTTGCAATTCCACGATACCAGGAAATTTCATTTCTTTTACCAGATTTGAAAATCGGCGCGAGTCTCGAAATTTTCCATTTATCAGGGAAAATTCCGGTTTGCAATGATTTATTAAAGATGAGTTTTAAAGGCTTGCAAACTACATCAGCCACTAATTTAATGATGGATGAAGGGATAGAATCAGGTCCACAGCCACCTCCTAGTGATTTAATTTCAGTTAGTATCTCCTCTTCAGAAAAAGTTTGGATATGTATTGAACAATTTGCGTAGCTCGGAGGGTGATTATTCCAAGGTGAATTATCAGGACTGTAAATTGTTTGGAAACATGATGAGAACAGGTTTGCTATTTCATTGAATAATATACCATAGAAATTGTTAATATTAGTGTTAATATCAGTTAATCCATCAATTTCCTCGTCCCAAATTTTATTATTCAAGAAGCCTTTAAGTCCAACGATGTTAGCTTTGGCACAGTTATGTCGTATACCTGGTTCTTGATGGAAATTGGTGCGTTTGTTAATTTCGGTTATATTAAAGCTGAATTTCATGGATTTGTGATGAATATCGTTGCATGTGAATGGTGACAGTGATTCATTTACTATAAAGATGTCAACTTCGTTTGCTAGGAATAAGTCAAGAAAATTACCATTTACATTTGGAAGATGATTTATTTGTTTAAGATCAACGTAAAAGCAGGTATCAATAAAACAACACTCAATATCAGATAGAGTAGAAGATGGAAGCCTGCATTTTAGATCTTCGTCATAAGACCAGGTCACATTGGTAAGGTTGAAATCTCCCACTACTAGCTACCAAAGAATCACCCGGCTTAGTAAGATTATAAATTTCTTGGATCGTTTCAATGCAGTGTGCGTATGTTTCACTTGGTGAAGAGTATGTACACAGTATAAATGTATATTTTTTTCTTATTGATTGTTATTATTACACAGGCATGTTCGACTTGACAATAGGAGAGTTGAATTTCTTCACTGGTAATTAAAGCGTTCACGGCAAATACAACTTAACTGGTAAGATATATAGTGTCAAACCATATCGGAGTGGAACGTTTGAAACACGGTTTGAAATATTATTAACCCATAATTAAGTCAACCCATTCCGCGTTTACATGAACAAATACTTGTTCTGTGTCCAAGTAACGTTATTACTAGATACAACACAGGTCCACTTTCGAACATCGCCCACCATTCTCGACACGTAATCGAAGGACGTTAAAGGCGATCAAACGGCATTGATCAAAATTATTTAAACTATAATAAACGTATTAAGAGTCAACACTTTTCACAGAAATCGACAAGCCCTTCCGGTTTAAACAAAGAAAAAGAAGAGAAGCATTAATAGTTTCAACAACGCTAAGAACATTAAATCAACGACGTATAAACGAATGCAGTTGCAGTATATGAATGATCGAGGTTTATATATCATCGGATTGCGATTAAAAGAATGTGTTGCGCGAACGGAAAAGTTACCTGAGTTTGAGCAGATAAAACAACCACTGAAAAGTTGGTCAAAAATATTAGAAATAACAATTCATGAACAAATTTAACAAGGTGTTGCTTCCTTCCTGTCTTTTTCTAGCAGTTCCTACAAACTTACTTCATCGGACATAAAAATTACTCCTACCACATTTTAACTGAAATCAAAACGCATATTGTGTTCCCAGGCGACGGTAAATATATCGTTATCATTTCAACATGGAAATAAAATTTATAGATTTTGAAATAGCGTCAACTCATATACTAGCTGTACATCGAGGATATATCGGCAAAACTAGAATCGGAGCGACTACTGCTAACTGATATATACATTTGAGAAACGATAAAGCATCAGACTTGAGAGAGGTTCTCCACTCGTTCTAGATCATTGTATGAGATAAGTGTTCAATGCTTCATAATAATTCATTGGAAGCATTAGTCCGCGCATTGAAAGACTTGCCAAATAATCAAGTTCAGTTTGGTGAAGCATTGGAGCTACTTTATCAGGTGATTTCAGATAAATGCTTCCAGCTATACCTCTAATCAACCCCAGCTGACGGTTACTGGGGTTGAAAGAGGTAATTTCTGCAACATCGTTAACAAGACTAGGCGATTCAAAGCATCGACACAAATGACCGAAATCAGGCAATATTTCGAATGAAGTTTCTTAATTCTCACGATCTTCGTCTGCATATTCTGAATATCAAAATTGGAACATTAATCAATCAAAATTATGCAATGGCATACACCTATATACTACTTACACAAATACCATATTTCCAAGTATGAGGTTTGAATTAAGAAACGATTATTTACTCATGGGCTGTTTTCGTAGGTGGATCCATTTAATCTTTATCTTTATGCAGAAAACAAATCATGTTGCTAAGATGATATGACGCATGCAGATAAGATGATATCAGAGAACAATTAAGCTATAAGTTTCAAACAAATTACAACTTGGGGCCATCTATCGGTTTAAACAGTGCGTACAACATCGAAACTGTGGCTAAGAGTGTGCGTGAGAATCCATCAACATCAACTCGTCATCGTAATTAAGAATTGAACCGTTTCACGCATCAGTTTACGTCGAATTTTGCGAAAAGCTGCTTGACCATCCGCTTCGTTTCCACATCGCTAGATGGGCCAACGATAAACTGTTCAATGATGTTGATTTTGCCACTAAAATATATCTAATCTTTTCGTATAAAGCTCATTTGTCCCTTGGTGGGTACGTTAATAAGCAAAATTTCCGTTTTTTGAAGCTTTTGAATGCACCCATTACGAGTGACTGATGCAGCTTGTGGATCGGAGGCCTCATTGGCCCATATTAATTGGAAAATGAGGACGACGCAACTATTGCGGTCAATGGAGACAACTATCGCACCATGATAACCTATTTTTTTGCGCCCGCTCTTCATGGTATTGATGATTGATTTCAACTGGATGGCTGTTTAATTAGCCGGAATGATGAAGTAAATTGGCCGGCAAGAAGCTGCGATTTAACACGCGTTTTCTGTGGGGCGCCAATAAAGACAAGTGTTGTGCCGCCAAACCAGAGACAATTGAGCATTTGAAGGCCAACATTTGTGATGCCATCGCCGAGATACGCCTCATACACTCGAAAAAGTACTCGAAAATTGTTCCAATGGAATGGAGTACTGTGAGGCCAGCCGCGGCAGCTATTTGCATGAAATATTAGCCGTGTTTCATGACTCCAACTGATTCAAACCGAAACAATTGTACTTCACAACAAAGAAATAAATTAGGCAAAATTTCACACCGTTTTTGTTTTATTGCATTTTTAAATTTAAACTTTTAAATGGCCTTTATATAAGTCTAGAAGCTTCGCTAACAGACAATTATTTACTCAAATCAATTGTTGCTTCGCGATCATGTAATGGCTTAACGGTCGCAGTGGGGTAAGGGACAGATAATATAGTCCTATATAAAATCACCTTTGTTGGACCACCCTGTTCAAAATTCTATATCAACCAGTGTCTCTACGATACACTTAATTTAAAAGCTCCTAACATATTTTGCTCTATCTAATATCTTTATATCTTTTTTTATATATTTCCAGGTATGTGTCTTCATCACTAACAACTATACCGTAAGTCTACTGCAGTTTACTTTACAAAACTATACCATTATATTTAATGAAATGCTTTTACTTCACTATACATGTATGCATTATTAAATATTTAATTAAAATCTACATTAGTTTCAGTTCTCGCTGTATCAAGTCTCTTTCATATCAAACATAAAAATGTAATTAAAATTATATATAATATTGTAATTAAGTTTGTACACAAAGACCGGGTAGAAGCTTTATAGTTTTGCATATATGGAATTAAAATGTTCTATATGATACTAATTTGAAGTGTCTCTACGGGATTTAATTTATTAGTACAACTATATATAGAGCTTTTATCGGAGATATGCAAAGAAACTTTTGTTGACGGGAGATGCAACACCTGACCGATTCTTTCAAAAGATATACAAAAACACGTTTTTTAATGTTGGCAACACCAACGTATATATAATGAAAACTTTCATGATAGAGAAGTCTAAATGTAGTGTCAGTCCAAAAAAAAAATTATATCACGACATTTTATTGATGTTAGCCCAAAACCTATATCTTGTATTGTGTCACGAGAGTAAAAATATACAGTAAAGTATTCTCAATCCAAATAAGTAAAAGTCTACATCGTACAAAAGTATGTATTGATTTCAGAATGATTTGTCGATAGTTCTGGTCCTTATCATCACCAGTGCAAAATATTAGACGGTTAAAATGGCGATCTCATAGCCATAATGGCTCATATAGCTACTCGGAAAATGTTCACTTCATTTCAATATATGTGAACATTTTCAGTTTAAGACCAGAACTATCAACAAATCATACCAAAATCGATAGTGAAAACTGAAAATTTGACATACATTGAAATGAAGTGAACATTTTCTGAATAGCGATATATAGGCCAATATGGCTAAAGATTCCCATTGTACCGTCTAATACTTTGCACTGGTGATGGTTAAGAATAGAACGATTAAAAATTAATTCTGAAATCAATGATATTATATCAAAGAAGTTACGGTGATCCTATAGGTATGTTACCATACTCCTAGAGTATATTTGGCAGAGGATGTCTGAGATGCGGGCCCACAAATTTGAATTTGTTAGTTTTGTTAATTATTGTTAGTTGGATAGGATAGGAATGATTGAGGTTCATCATGTATATGTAAATGTCTATGACAAGTATTACTGGAGCATTTGACTTTTATTTGGGTCATCTCATCATATGCTGTTAGTTATTGTTATCCCTATTTATATCCCACCACTATTTTTTTAGTTCTCTATTATGTTTCAAAGAATCTTAAATAATTTTAAATAAAATTTTAAAAGTTTTTTCGTTATAATCCTCTAAAATAAATTCCCGTCTGAGGTATATATCTGAACCACTAACAACATTATCAGCCATTATTTATATTCAATAACACTTTTTCCTAACTTTATGATTATCTTCTCCATTAACTCCATCTGATATGCTGCGGTATGATAGGAGAAGCATAAGCCAACCAACCACGGTGATCTTAGGTACGTTACCACAATCTTGAAGGACACTCAACAGAGCTCCAAATAGACAACTGAGAATTCTCACTTCAAAACTATACGGAAAGGAACGCTTATCACAGAAACCACCAAGGTGACAATCCACAGCAGATTCTCCGCTAACTACAACATTCGTAGATCATCACATATTATTAGTACAATCACTTTCAGATTGAGCCCACTAGTCATGTTACTATTGTGAATTGTACAGATAAGGACAGTTCCAAACTTAACACACGTATTCGAATCTCCTCAACAGCCCAAACTGGAGTACTTTAAAAACATCTTTGGGTCATCTCCTCATATGCTGTTTTAAAAAATGTGTCCCTACAACTCCGAATACACGACCATCCAACGCGTGGGAGAATACAAATTTCCGCAATGACCCGACACCACTTCCATATACAGCACGATGATCCAACAAACTGTCAATTCGTTTGTGAGGGAAATTATTTTAACAAACAAATAGTTAAGCACAGTCCCAACCAATCCTAACATTCATTCGTCTATCTTTATGTCCATTTTAAATTTTAGAACAAACATTCACATAATACATACAAATTTATTTCTCGTATAACACACCACAACGCAATGAGAAGTTGTCGCTTACTAAAGTAACAAACTCTCTGGTCAAGACCACCGACCAAATACTACCCATGTAATCTTAAGCATGTCACTCAAGTAATCCTATCCAATTTAATCCTATTAGAAATCTAA
The DNA here is from genome assembly GCA_963932295.1 of Tipula lateralis. Taxonomy (NCBI): domain Eukaryota; kingdom Metazoa; phylum Arthropoda; class Insecta; order Diptera; family Tipulidae; genus Tipula; species Tipula lateralis. The sequence goes on from OZ010738.1 coordinate 156,179,909, forward strand.
TTTTTAATGACCATATATATTAAGTATCGTCAATGTATCGTAAAATGGAAGTGATCGTATTAAAACAATCTTCAACCCCTTCTACCATTAATACACCACATCAAAAGCCGCAATAGTCTTATAGATATCCCAATTTAAGTTTTATATAGAATTCAAAAATTAAAGCATTATGTGTAAAACCATTTAATAGCTAAAACCAGCAATATGGAAGGTTTTACTGTATGTATAATCTGTTTATAATCTCTTCTACTAGTATGCCATGATACATGCATAAAACAAAATATAAAAAATCGTCTAAAGGAAAGGGAAGTATATAACGTTTCTTTAGTTAGAAATTTTGAATTATATAAAGAGCGAATTATTGGATGGGGTAACCAAACGAGACAAAACGAAAGACACGTCGCATGCGATCGTTTTCAACAGAATATTGAGATGTTATATAAAAATGTTGTATATAAGATACCAACACAAATACGTTATACATATATTTATTATAATATATAAGAAGCAAGAACCAAACTAAATGTTATGTAAAAATATAATATAATATAATAACATAATATAAATATTATAATATAATATTATATAATAATGATGCTCATCTACCATCAGGTTTTAACATCACACACACACAAATAACACATTTATTTAATTTAATTTAATATAAATAACACTGAGCGGAAAAAACACGTCCACTCGGAATGAAGATCAACTCAACACTATCAAAAACTCATTCTGAAAGCAATCCATATTTTTGTACTCTATGTATACTTTTACTAATTTGGGTTGAGAGTATTTAATTGTAAACTTTTACTCTCGTGATATAATTTTTTTTGGGCTGACACCTTAATATGATCTAAATATATTTTTAGTGTTGCCATAGCATTTTTTGGATTGATTTTTGGGCCAACTTCACATATACATCTCAAACAAATATAATTAAGTATATTCTTCAGTTTCTATAGAAAAAACACACCTTACAAATCAGTCACTGACCAAATGGCGCAGTGGTTAAAGTTGCGGTAGTTGGAGCGGCAGGTACCGGGTTTAAATCCCGATAGGGGCGGGATGCAAAAGGAATTTTGACCATGTGATTACGATCGGTGGTGTGAATGAACACATCTATGACCCCCTGTTGCAGTGCAGAACTCATGAACCAACCCACCTTCCATGGCAGGTAATATAGGCTGGCGTGGAGCTTTGCAATGTGCAGATGGTTCTTCGTAAATCCGACATATACGTCCTCGATTTGGCTATAATGGTGTTAATGCAGGACGTTAATAAGCGAACTGCGAAAGAGTTGTGAGTGCCTTGAGCCTCGAAACGGATTGAAAAGATAAAAAACAAACGATCATCTCAAACTCATATAAAATTACATGGCAGGAAGCTCACTCAGCAGTACATTCTAATAATAATTCACGAGGGGATTATAAAAAAAGACATTAAGAATGATCTGCAGCAAAAACTTGAAAGTGATAGAAATACAAACAATAAGCGTTAGTTATAATACCCGAAACCATAAAGTAGTGGTGACCGCAATATATTGTACACCTAGAATTGGAGGACATGTGAATTGGTGCTCAAGACTAGCAATAAGTAAAGAGTAAGAGCTCCACAGCAATAATCAAATACTACTCCAACTTACTGGCCCAGTGACCAAAATAAAACATCACATCTATAAAGATGGATAAACCATCTGAAATAAGTTAGCTCGTCTAAATCCATTAAGAATTGATTTGTGGTCTGAAGCAGAGTTGAAACTGTTTTCCACCCCATCGTTTCCCAAGCAAACGGATAATGAGAAGCTGTAACTGGGGTAGAGTTTTTGTAGTTTGCAATCCAGATAATACTCCCAAAACGTTCTAGGTATCGTGCGGTTGAACTCTTGTAAAAAATTCTGCATCTGAAGAAATTGAGTTCAGACAGCAAACTATCAAAAAAAAGGTTCTTAAACCATAATTAAATCTTAAAACAAATTGACTGAGGCACGTACTGTAACAGCGGTCCGGAATCAACAATGTGCGACCGGACTTGATGTTAGGTGCATTTTGTTTGTATATATATTGTGATTCTTTGATGCACCAGTGCTAGTGAATTACAGATATTTTAATCGAAAAATTTTTTCGATAATTTTTCTATTGTGGTGTGACTGTTGTGAGCGCCACATTACACCCCGAAAAGGACTTCCCTTCCTTTGACTGCGATTATTGGATGCATTATTATTGTAGTGTATGTATGGTATAGGTGGCTGTAAATTAAGAATTCGTGTTTGGCAGGAAAGGCATGTTTGTGCTAAATTGTAGCACTTGGAAATGTTGAAAGGTCGTAGTCATTTAGAAGGTTATTGAATATATTAGGTTATTGAAGTATTATTACGAGTATGTTTTTATTCGTATCGATAGAGTATACTAACCGGCTTTTAAGTACCTTACGAAGGACCGTACAGAGACATTCGTTCTTTCACAAAACATTTCATTTTAGACGACAAATTAAAGCCGACATAATGAGTGAAAAGAGTCCGTTTCCAACTTTAATAGCCTATCATCCCGAAAATCCTTGAATCATCCTTTTTCCGCTTTTCCGTTACCATAATTCCGGGGAAATCTTCTTGCTGGTTGTGGTGACCTACTCCGAGTAATCATAGATTACTTGAGTGCCCCACAAACACTTAAGTTTCATCTAGTACCATTTTAGTACTAAATGATTATAAATGATCTAAAATAATTAGAACAAAACAAATTGCATCGTCACGAAACCACACAGATATTAAAAATAAGTGACGAACAACACAAGAAACATGAGAGTAAAATAAACGACTCGTCATACTCAATAGGCTTTAAATGCCGAAACACAACGGGTTTGCGATAAGACCCTGGTCTGTCTCAGTCAATTTTCCGTTCTTAATACTTACATTTAGACTCATCACACATATGTAATCTTTAAAAACAGGAGAATCCAGGTGTGGATTAATAGGGGTCACCAATTGGAGCTACTTTGGTGATACCCCCCCCCCCAACCATTTGTTTAGATTACGTTATTGGCGCATTTACATGCAAAGCCGCCATCTTTTAAATAGCAGCCCAACGTCTGCGCTATAAAACCGTTGTTTTTGGTCCCATTCTCAAGAATACGTTAACCAAAACCAATCCGAAAAATGTTTAGCTTAGCCTCATCCAACGTTTTGGTGCCGTGATTGTAACGCTTGCAGAATTATTGGTCTTTAGCTCTGTAATGACCTCAGCCAACGTACATCTCCCTGGAATAGCACAAAGCGCCAGTCCAGTAAGTCTTGTCTGATTGTTTGTATGCTTTAAAGATATGTTCCATAATTATGAATACAGCTTTTGAATGAGGTTGTGGTAGAGGACGTCGTTAACTGCTGATAGAGAGATTTATCTAAACTATACAGTATACCAACATTTCAAAGAATTTCCGCTTGAATTCAATAATCTCTGTTCATTGTTTTAAAGTTTGTGATAATTTTTATTTATTTTCACTCTATTTATGTATACAAACAAACGGGTACACATACTCCCATACATATTTATTCTAGCTTTATCATATATCAACAAATTTTTTTTGTTAAATTTTATTTATTTTTATATATTTTTTGTGATATCTCATTTCAATTTATTTGCCAAAAATGAGTACAACAAAAAAACGGATTCATCTTATAGCGGAACGAAACTTAAGAAAAATAGAAAAATTTTATTGATCTAACAAGATGGTTTGAATTTGTTTTTCTGTTGGCTTCTGTTTGCTTTAAAGCAAAAAAGCTCGTCAAAATATAAAAGGAATACAGTAAGATAAATTCGGTTCATTTTATCAATATTTGTCTAGAATTGAAAAAAAAATTGTGTATAAACGATATGTTAGACTCATATCTGACAGAAAGGATGATGGTTTTTGACGCGAATCAATTTTTTGATATAGAGTTAAGTTTAAACAATCCAAACATGTATTTATAAACGTCTGTATGTACTTTATCTATTCTATATTTGTTTAAAAAGGGCAAATTGTAAGTAAGTTCAATTTTTGATAAAAGCTTCACAAAAAATTATATGCGCAAACACATGGTATACCAAGCCCTATCTCGTTTCAGGATCTAAAATTTCATACTTTAGCGCTTTCTAGACAACATGGATTAAATAAGTAAAAGCTCCTGAAAAATCAAGCTTTCAAAATAATAATTCATAACTTAGTTTCGATATAAAAAACAATTTATATATAGTTATAATAAAAAATCCTATAAAGCTCATTTTAAAGCTTTGAGCTTTTACATTCATACTTTTCAAAAATTATCTTGAATATGTTCCATTCAAAATTAAATAGATTAATCAGATCTTTAAACACGAAACTCCAAGAAACTAAAAAATGTGACAACAACAACTTTCAATTCGTATTGACAACAACAACATTCGTATGAGGATTAAAAATAATGAGTTTGAGCTATACGAATTTGTCACCGGTCGAGGTAGATTTATTATTCAAAGAGTTGTTTCATCGTCAGATTTAAGACTGTGTAAAACCATGACTTCAATGGCTGCAAAGATTATGGGCTTACTTTTCTAGTAACATATCCGTGTTACTCACCGATCCACATCCAGTTTCCTTTCAAACGAATTGTCAGGTTACTCAACGAGCTTTACTACTAAAACTATACGTATTGTGCCGTGGTTGTCACGCATACGGAATTTCATGATCGTTAACCCTGCATTGACATCAGCCAACGTACGTGGTTCTTGGCTACCAAATCACGAGAAGACCAGTTATAGTGCGCAACCTCTTGGGTTTCGATGAAGAGGGAAGTTTAGACTCAAGATAATAAATAATTTGACAACAACAACAATCGTATAGTAAATTTAAATAACTGGATGTGAATTAAGGGTTTGTCACCAGTCGGAGTGGATTTACCATTCAAAGAGTTGTTTCATCGTCTGATTAAGGACTGTAAAACCTGTACTGCTACGGCTACGACGCTAACGAATATGATCTAGGATAAACAAATACAGGGTGTCCGCCGGGAAGGTATTCTATTTTATTTGCCGCCATTTTGGTAAATGTTAGTCTTGACAGTTCATATTTGGCAGTCGTGAAGTAGACACGTGGCAAATTTATTAATAAGTTTTAATGGTTAAAACATTTTATCAAAATCAATCATCGATTACTGTGACGATGAGAAAGTTACGTGAAATTTTTAGGAGACCCAACGTGCCAAAAAACGCACTATTTATCGTGTAGTGAAAGATTTCGAAGAAAGAGGGTCTGTAGGTGATAGGCCCACGCATGGGCCACAACGTACTGCAAGACCGCCTGAAAACATTCCTACTGCTCAAGAAAGTGTTCAAAACAATCCATCAACTTCAATTCGACGCCGTGCTTAGGAGCTTGGTCTTCAAAGAATAAGTTTGGCCACAATTTTGCACAAGGATTTGCATTTGTTTACATTTGAGATTCAGTTGACACAAGAGTTTCCTCCACAAGACCATTTACGCCACCGTACATATGCCAATAGGATGTTACAGCTCACCCATGGCAACCTAGATTTTCATGAAAAAATCATAATGAGTGACGAGGCACATTTTCGTTTGAATGGATATGTGAGAAAACTGAATAGTCGGTTCTGGGCAATAGAAAACCCCCCAAATTATTCATCAGTTACCTTTACATCGATTAAAAGTGACAGTCTGTTGTGCAATTTGGTCAGGAGGAATCATTGGACCTTACTTCTTTGAAAATGAAAACGGCGTAACGGTTATTGTGAATGGGAAGCGATATCGTGATATGATTGAAATTTTTTTAACGCCACAACTGCATGCTTTGGGCTTGATAAATATATGGTATCAACAAGACGGTGCCACATCGCATACAACCAGGATTACATTGGATCTACTGCGAGATCCCTTTCCACAACAAGTTATTTCAAAAAATGGTCCGGACTTTTTTTTGCGGAGATATCTGAAAAGCAAGGCTTATGCAAACAGACCAGAAATGCTTGAGCAACTGAAACAAAATATTCGTGATATATATTCGTGATTCGTGATGATTGAAATTAATGAAATACCGCGTGAAATGTGTGAGAATGTAATGAAAAATGTGCTTAAAACGGATCGCATTTGTCAGGCTAACAGAGGCGGACATTTACCTGATATTGTATTCCATACATAATTGCCGACATTAAATAAAACATTTATCAACATAAGATCCATTCTCTTTAATTTAATCAAAAATTGTAAACAAACAAATTAGTATACCTTCCCGGCGGACACCCTGTATTGCCTAAAGAGGATTTGAAGGATTACTGCGGGCTTGCTTTTCTAGTAACATATCCGGGTCGCATAACGATCCACAATTAGTTTCCTTTCAAAACGTCTTGGTAGCTCAAACGACTGTACGAAAGCCATACGTATTGCACCCAAAACAATTGAGGTAAACTACCAAGGTCAAAAATAAAGCAAACTCCTCGGAGCTACAGGTTCTATTGTTCAAATTCTAGAAACCTGTGGCGTCAGTTAGTAGATTAAATTAGATATTTCCAAAAAATGAAAATTATTGACTCACGGTGCTACATGTACCTAATCATTTATTCCATTCATTCAAAGCATATAAAGCTTTTAGCACTATTCAAATGGTCCCATTTATTATTTCTTAATTTTCTCAAGCTTTTTGCTCAACTTTACTCGAAACGAGTGAGTTGTAAAATACCCACTCTGGGTGATACAAGGCGATATGTTATGCTTTGTCCAGCAAGTTCAAATCATTTTGACTGATAATTGATCTATGATGTCATTCTGAATCCAATTTCAACTTAAGAAAGTCACTAAAAGCTCAAAATCTAATGGAAAATAACTGAAATACAAACTTACACAACGGTAAGGAACACTACGCAAAATCAATAAGTGCCCTAGAACTGGATAAGAACTTAACATTGAAAATCAGTCATGAGTTATGCATACAAGCATAACCTTCTTGTGGAATGACTATATGAAATGCGCAAATATGATAACAAAGGTTCATTCCTTTCCTCAAAGTTAAGCCATTAAACCGATAAAATGACCATTATACACTATAAAGCTAACCAATACCAAATAATAGACTGGGTCTGAAGTATACAGCTAATGTGGGATTCCAAACTGGGAATTTTCACTAATAATATTCATCCATGAGTCTATATATATACCTATGCAGAAGCTTTCTACACTCTTTTCAGAAACGTTTATTTTGGCTAGATTTTAGTTCAAGATTGTTTAAGTTTGATCAAAAATTCGTTTTCAACAGAAATTAAAATTTTTCGCATTCGCTGGTTCAATTATCAATGTGACGATAGATTTCATTTCTGGCCGTGCTATTTCAAGTGTTATATGATTGCAAGCCAAAGCTTTCTCTAAAAGCTTTGGCTTGCAACTATAACTCTTTTTTGTGAAACAAAGATAATGTGGGAAACTGATTAACTAAGTAAGATCACAAACGGTTTTATGACTATTCGAGCGGTCGCGAACACAAAATAGAAAAAAGGAACAATCGTCTGAGCAATATACTATCGATTTATGTAATAGTTCTCCAGGACTCTGTCGTGGCTGAAATATAAATTAAACGTTTTTGAATGATTACTGTGCTTGCTTTTTTAGTGACACGGATCACCGATCGATTCATATATTTAGTTCCTTTTCGAAAGGACATGGTTACTCAAACGGTTGTACTTAAGAAATCACGTACTGCACCCAAAACAATCGAAGTAAACTACCAAGGTCAAAAATAAAGCAAAATACTCGAAGCTGCAGGCTGTACGATATAAACAAAAAGCATTTATGTTCAAAATTTATCAGAACATGTGACGTAAGTCGATCGATTAAATGACCTATAATATCGCATAGAAAATTTTTTTTTTTTTTTTTTTTTTTTTTTTTTAATTATTTATTTATTACAACTGATTTACAAATCATCTAGTAATTTATCTTGCATTATTATTTAAATTCGCGATTGAAGGGTTATAGCCTTTAGGCTAGTACCTTTTACATAATTTTATTATATTTTTTAGCCGATCCAGGTTGGATCTAGTAGATCAACAGGTTTCTTCCTTCGCAGCCTTCTTACTGGATTTGTGTCATCCAACATTCGGCGAATTTCAGCGTTTTTATGTTGACTAATCCGTTGCATGTGTTGTCTTGCGTATTTATTTATTTCTACGCTAACGAAATCCATCTTCAAATCTCTATATGGATGTTGTCATTTCTCACGTACCACGGTGCATTTACTATTCCACGTAGGACTTTGCTTTGGAATGACTGGATGATATTGACGTTTGTTTGCTTTGTACAGCCCCAGAGCTGAATACCGTAAGTCCATACAGGCTTAAGAATTTGCCGGTATAGTAGCAATTTATTATGTAAAGTAAGCTCAGAACTTCTCCCTAAGAGCCAATTCATTTTTCTGTATCTAATGTTTAATTCTTCTTTTTTCTTTTTCACATGCTCTTTCCATTTTAGTTTCGCGTCAAGAGTCATGCCTAAGTATTTTGCTGTGTTTGCATATGGAATTTGCTGGGAGTTTAGTTCTACTGGTATCCAAGCAACCTTTTTATTGGTGAAATTTACATGAACAGATTTTGCTTCATTCAGTTTTATTCGCCACTTTTTCGTCCAAGTGTTAATCATATTAGTCGCTCTTTGCAATTTGCTTGTGGATTCTTCTATGTTATCAGCAACTGCTAATATGGCTGTGTCATCTGCAAACGTTGCTATAGTTGTCTCTTCTATCGTTGGCAGATCAGAGGTATATAGTACATATAAAGTTGGTCCCAGAACGCTACCTTGTGGTACTCCTGCTGATATTTTCTTCATTTCCGAGTATTCACCATCTAGTTTAACACGAAAGTGCCGGTTAGCTATGTACGATTTAAGTATTTCATAGAATTGCTTTGGTAAATCTCGTTTTAATTTGTATTCCAAGCCTTTATGCCAAACTTTATCGAAAGCTTGTGCTACATCCAAGAAAATACTAGAACAAACTTTCTTGTTTTCAAGTACATCTTCAATTATGTTTGTAATCCGATGCACTTGCTCGATTGTTGAATGATTTTCTCTAAAGCCAAATTGATGAGGTGGAATAAGATTTCTTTCTTCAATTATTGGTTTGAGTCGCTTAAGCAGTAATTTCTCGAATATTTTTGAAATTATTGGGAGTAAGGAAATTGGTCTATACGAATTTTTGTCATTTAATGGTTTGTTCGGTTTGGGAATCATGATGACTTCAGCGACTTTCCATTGATTTGGAACGTGTTTAAGTCTGAATACTGCATTAATTATTTGGAGTAGCTTTCGTATTCCTTTTTCAGGTAGGGCTTTTATTATTTGTCCTGTAATTAAGTCATATCCTGGAGATTTTTTTGCAATTAGGTTAGTTTTGATTTCATCTTTTAATTCTTGCACTGTGACAGCAGCTATATTATAGTTGTCCACTTTATGTACTGGTGGTATGTTTTCATCTACTGTTTGTCTAGGAAGAGCCTGGAACGTGTTTTCAAGATAAGTTGCAAACAATTTTACTTTCTGCTTTGCGCTTATAGCCCAAGTTCCATCATCGTTTCTAACTGGAGGCATTTGAAGTTTAGGTCGTTTTAACATTTTTGTTGCTTTCCAAAGAGAGTACTCAGTATCTTTTTCCCCAGACAGGCTACTTAGGTATTTATTAATGGATTCATTTTTGATTTCTTTGATTAGCAGCTTTAGTTTGTTGGACAAAAAGTTTAGAGTAGTTTTATATTCAGGCGCTCGATTCCTTTGCCAAGCTTTCCTTGCTTTTCGTTTTGCTGCTACCAATTCCCTAACTTCCAAGGGATAAATAACATTCTTGCGTGTTTTTGTTGTATTTGATGGTGTACTACTCCACGCAGCTTGTTGTATGACGCTGTTAAATTGTTCTATTTCTTCTTCTAGCTGTATCGGATTTGTAATTGGCACTTGGGGATTAATATTTTCCTCAATTATTTTCTGAAAGTTTTCCCAGCAGGTTTTGTTGTTTGTTAGCCATGGTGGACTTGTTTTCTTAACAATCGTTGCACTGATCGTCATAATAACAGGTGTGTGATCTGACATAATCCCGTCGCTGCTTTCTAGGTATATGTAATTATCGTCTATACCTTTGGTGACAAAGAAGTCTATAAGATCGGGTAATTTGTTTCTATCCGTAGGCCAATATGTTGGTTGATCTCCGGAGTGAAAATCGCAGCTGCATTGTTGTCCTGCTGCAAGCAACTCTCTTCCTTTTTTAGAGGTTACTCTTGATCCCCAGAATGTGTTCTTTGCGTTAAAATCACCTCCTATTATGAAACAAGATCCAAGTGATTTAAATAATGTGCAATAGTCTTCCTTTAGTAGATTAAATCTTGGAGGGCTATATATTGATGAAACGCTATATTCTATGTTGTTATTTATATATACTTTTATTGTGACTACTTGCATACATTCTTCTTCAATTTTAAGATCTATATAATGTTTGATGTTTTCTTTAATTACCACTGACGATCCTCCGCTCTTGCTCTTCCTGCTGGATGAATGGCATGGTAACAACTGTATCCATATAATTTGACATATGAAGTTGTAGTAAAATGGGTTTCAGATATTAGGCATATATCTATTTTCTCGGAATTTAGAAAAATTTCTAGTTCTGGAAGATGTTGCATTAGCCCGTTTGCATTCCAGATTACTATTCTTAATGTTTTATTTATTGCTGTTTGAGACATTTTAATAGAGAATGGATGCATAGAAAATGAAGATAGATTGACTCTCATTCGTAATTCTTACAGTAGAAGCAACCTAGTTTTTATTAATTTGTAGTTCACGATCCCATTTATTATTTATCAATCTTTTATAGCTTCCTGCTTAACTTTACCCGAAATGAAATGAAATATAATCGATATGTGATGTCATTATGAGGCCAACTTCAACTTAAGAACGTGTGATTTAGGTGTTTTATTAAGATTCGCTCTCTTAAGATGCCAATGTCACTAGTGGAAGTTACATTACATATCATTACTAGTTTACAAATTATATAAAAATAAATTGGAAAGCAGTGTTTAAGTCGGGGAGATAAAAAAAGTTAAAAGCTCAAAATCTAATAATTTATAACTGCAACACAAACATAAGCACAACGAATAAGGAAAACCTCTGATGCGCAAAATTAATAATACACCAATTAAAAGTGATAGTTGGTAGAGCTGTTTTAGTTGAGAGTAACTTAGATTACACCTCAAAAGGTGATTAAGAAAACGAAGGCAGATCGACGACTGCTCATAATTATTTCGGATCGTATTTTAAAATGAAAATTTCACTTAAAACTTCAGACGGGATGGCTTGGAAAGTAATGTTTTGTAAATAAGAATCGCAATATCTTAAAGACAATTATGCAACGCAGAAGATCTGGCTTGTTGTTTATGGACTACGACGAAGCTCGTTTTTCTTCAAAAAGTATTATAATACTATGAGCTTTTGTCGAATACGTCCAAGTGTTTTAACGAAGCTGTACAAGCACTCCTTCAGTATGACAGACCAAAAATATCATTGTACGAGCGGGACGAATAACCGTTGACTGTCCAATTTGTTACAAAACAACAGTAAATCTGACTGTGTGTCTTGTAATCTATCATGTGACTCAGATGCCAAAATTTATTAATTGGTTGATCCAAAAGCAACTGTTTGAAATACAAGGTGAATTTCTGTTGAATCAATATATTCACGATATAGAGGTATAAAGATAGTTCACTGAAACATTTTTACTTAAATCGTTCAGCACGTTGCATTCGGGTTTTTTCCTTTGTGTCCGCACAAACCTATAGAAGCTACTCGAAAGTTATTATTTTGCTTGGTAAGCAAAGCGAATGCTTAATTAAAAAAAATTATACATAACTGCTCCCATCTATAGGTTTGTATGTACAAGATAACCAGAAAAAATTCGCTTGATTACGGTTTATGTTGTAAGCCCATGAACACGATTAGACAATGGGACCTTGAGCTGAAATGCTTTTAGGTAAGTCAAAATGATCAAAAGTCACAAAAGATTCATTAAATAATCAACATCGGCTTAAGGTGTTGTTGTGCAAAATGCGCCTTATATGTTTGTGAACAATTGTAGGAGCGACTTTTTGGAATAACTATCCAATCTAGTCGTTCTTTACTATGAATATAGCAGATCATTACAGTTAACATTAAGCTGATGTAGGTGCCAGGGCACTACAATGTGGCGGGAAATATAAAATGATATTAACACGTTTGTCAACTCACTTTCTGCCTCATTGTTCCAAGAATATATCTGGATCACTGAATAAGTATTACATCGATACAGATATGAGAAATGTATAGAAACACTTTCTCAATCGTAAGCTTTTAAGGGACTATAGCACTCATCTCGAACAATCCAATTCAGCGTATACCTTAACAAAATACTACTAGCTGTTCGATTAATATTAATTGTATACTACTTATATGATAGAGGGTGACTAAATTACTGTGCTGACGTTTTTCCATAAGTGTTATGCCTCATATGGGTTAAGTCAGATTGAATCGGTTCACCATTATTATAATTCATATCATGTCAAATAACTTTAAGCAAACACATTCTTACTCTGAAATATTCATAAAACCCGAATGTTACACAGAATCCAACTTATTATTTTTGTGTACACATTAGGAATAGGTTCGCACAGTGTTGAGCATAGCACAAATCACAAATGTAAAGCAAACATCTGGAAGCACAACCAATTTCAATTACGCTCTGTGTGCGGTGTAAATGACAATAAAACGAACGGCAAGGTAAATTTTTTTATTTAGTCTTGACATTGTTTTTTAAGGAATCCAATTCTCTTGCCTAATCGTCACATTATATTCGTGTATACATTCTCCATATACCATCGCACTCGGCAAGACCAACAAATTTGATTTGGCGCGCACACAACAATAAAAACTTTTTTTTAATAATTTGTGAGCACGCAGTTGAAATGTGGAAGGAAAATTCATTAAATTTTCCAGAAAAAAAAGCAAAAACAAATATATGATTAGGATGTAAATTGTCTTCTTACATCGGGTAATTCGTAGAATTTTCTTTTTTATTGTTTGTGTCGAGCTTTTGCTTCAGCTTTATACAGTGTTTTGCCTAATAAAAGGAAATTTTATTTCTATTTTTCTGTCAGCAATCCTTCTGCTCTTTATTCAACGGAATCAACGTTATCGCTAATCTACACTCTCGAGCAACACATTCGACTCTATATCGTTCGCTCGTACCGATTTGCATAAAATAACTGTTTTGACCACCGAAAGCTTGTCGGAGAAAAAACCTAGACAGTAAACTGTCAACAAAACCTAACACACATAAACTAAATTAAAGACAGGCTGTAACTTAAGAATCCATGGTTTGGCGAACTCATTACATGTATGAAAGATTATCGACTGAAGCTCGTGGTTTTTCTAGAAACTTGATGGCAGGAAAATGGAGACAGTGCTAAATATTACTGCACAGTGGAGTTAGAATACTAACTGGGCCACAGGTAGGAATGGCTGAGTGAAACTCACAAGCAGTCGATAATCGAATGAGTAAGTTTCGGTTGCACATGAGATAGGTGGTGATAACAGGGACAAATAAGGGATAACAGGGAATATATGTATACGCAACGCTATGTGTTTGTCAAGCTTTGATAAATTAAGAAACGCAACGAAAGTTTTGAGATCTGGTAAGTAATTGCATTTGTGATCAACTGACCAATTTGATAACGTGAACACTGTTTGGATATTGGAAAAATAATGATTATCTCGGTTTTCAATGCCACCCAGCAAACTTTCGGTAAAAGTCTACGGTGTAGAGTGACCTGATGTCCTTCATTTGGTTACAATATTTTAGAGCTGGGTTGTGATGTAAACCGATGAAGCAGATTGTTGATATGATATGGGCCAACAAAAATTCCTAAAAATCATTAAAAGAAATTCGATATTTGCCATTAGTCACTTATCAAACACTTATCAGAAGAACAAATGTCTACCAGTTTTATTCGTTTTTTTCTCAAAAACGAAAGATTCTACACCAAAAAACCTTAAAAAGGTTGTTTTATTGCAAGAAGTACCAAATCGACAAGAAATACGTTCGTCACCTAAACATGAGCCAATATCTAAAGAGTATTTAGAATGTTTCAAGAAACTCATCTTAACTTAACTGAGCAATCGCTTTACACTGGCAATCTTTTGCAGTAGCTAAGCCAAATTCGAGATAAATCTGTTATTCAATTTACTTAAAATATGTGTCCATGGTAGTGATACGAAAAGTCTATCGGCGCCTAGGGGAGCGATTTGCACAGTGCTATTTGGCTAAAATAACCTAGTCCGATGGCGGTTCATGAATCGTGTGCAGGGCTTACTTATCGCTTCAAGGTAAACATTTGATTTTCGTTCCTGGTTGAGGTCTAAGAAAAGGTCCGATTGCTGAACAATATATCGATGATATTGGATAATTTCATATTGATGATTGACAATATCCGGTGTCAAACAACTAAAACCGCAGTTCATAAATGAGGTTGGACTCGACACAATGGGGTGGTTAGTCGTCAGTCTAAACCTCAACCGAAGAGTCTGAGCCAGACACAGCTTGCAAAATTTGGTAAAGTCGTTTGAAAATAATTCGCTTTTCTGCGAACGCTGAAGGTTTGAGTCGATTTAGTTTTTTTCTCGTATCTCAGGCGTTATTGGCCGGTTCTGACATTCTTTCCCATTGCATACACTTTCACTCCCGAAATCTAAAGCAGTGCAGTATATATAGGAAGAGTATGAAGAACCAAGGCTTAGAAGTGCTCAACAGTTTATTATTCTTGTTCCGAATTTTTATTCAGAAAATAGTGTCCTGTGCGAATACCCAATAAGATATTCAAAATGTGTCTATCATAATTCAAGAAGAACTGGGATATTTACTGATTCATTGTTCCAAAGTAAATTATAAAAAACTCATAAGAGAGGAGGTGATCCCATCTCTTCTGGTGCCGGTCACCAAAAGGACAGTCGATATCTCTCTTAAGAGACAATAATATTACCCCCAGTGCGCACTCACGTCCACAAAAGTGGAAGCTTCACTCACACGAGACAATTTATAAAACAATACGTGATATCCATGTGTCTAACTTTATTCAGACAGCCTAGTCGATTCAAAGCAAATACTGGCTCCAAAATAGAAACAGTATTGGAGTTTTCAAACACCGATCTCTGCAATTGCTTTCCATAGAATGCTTCTTTTAAAATTGTCACCTCAAAGACAGAAGTGTACCTATATACGGGGATATAAAAAATTTTACCTAACGATATAGCATGTATAAATCGGGAGTATATGTTATCTGTTCGATGGACTTCGGAAAACTACTTCGTTCTTCAAGGAGTTTTAACGACTACTGTATACCACCAAGGCGATATGATCCTATATAACAATTTATTTTTGATTCAACAAGGTGATAAAATCTTAAGGTGAGTGACTACATGATAAAAAAAATCTTATTTCTCATTCCTCTGTAATAAGGTGCGGCCGACTGTTAAATATATTCCGACTAGTCCAGGTATTGATGTCTTTCCGATAAAGCTTAAGCATGTAGTAGATATCATTATAACGGCAAAGGTTCAAGTTCAGCCCTTAAACATTATACATTTTGAGGCGGTGTCTGAATGCTAACACAATTACAAACCGCAACAATACTTAAGCACTAGAACTAATATATTGGGAATATTCTAGTAACGCACTTGCGTCAAGTAGTTCAATATATGTGGTCAAAGGTAAATATAAGCAACGAAGCAATGATGTCCATTTCCTCCACGGTATTTCATTACATATATTGAGTGAAGTATTACAACTAACTGTTGACGATCAGTTTTAAGGGCTACGATTAGAACACTGAGAAATCGATCTAGTTATCAAATGGCTTGATTCACTACTGCAAGAGTTGCTGAAAAATTACGTCAGAATCTGTTTCCAAACTCAATCGGAAAGGGTTATTTATATCTTGACTTTACCACTTAAGCATCAACTATAAGTTTGACTCTTCGATTCTCACTAAAAACTGAGTGGTTGACGTGCGAGTTCTAGCATTATTAGCTGGTAATGTGATTTTGGCTAAGAAAGCGGAAATTAAGCTTACTAAAAAGGTTTATACCCAAGGCAAGTTTTTATACCCTATAGCTTGCCTTTTTCTAGCATTACGCACCTTTTTGCTGTCGATCTTAGAGCAGCGCGCTGCTCTTAAAGTTGCAGTGATTTTTGCCAAAACTACAGTATAGCGTACCTAACAAGGGGAATAGGTAATTCCACCTTCGGATGTTGTAAGTATAACACGGCACCAGCATACTGTTCCATCAGTAAAAGGCCTCATATATCATCACAATATGGAGCATCTGATAATTTAACTTTCGCCTTGATTACGAATGTTTGTACTAAATTTGGTTTCGAACCTAATATCATCAAATGGATTGAATGTATATGCTTAAATCTCGCATTGTGACATGCGTGGTGAAGGATACCTTTACTTCGGTCAAAGCTTCTAAAAAAGGTTGATCACAAGGAGGTGTACTTCACCCCTGTTGTGGTTCTGGTCATTGACGAACTTCTTGTTATTCTTCGTGAGTCCTGTTTTGTCGCTCAAAGTTATGCTGACACAGTTTCAGGTATGAATGAATGTCTTATCAGATTTAACTTCACACGCTCTTCTCATTACAGAACAGTATAGTGTCTTGATAAGAATTTACATTTAATCCGTCTACACCCAATTTGATTATATTTACAAGACGTAGGAACACTGCAGCTTTTTGTGTTTCATCACTTTTCGGATGTAAGGTTAATGGATTAAGTACAAAAAGCCACTGCTATTTTTCGGCAATGGCGTAGATCTTTTGGGAATTCCTATGGGTATTATTTCCCAAAATTCTTTATATTATCTACAATTCACTGGTTCTATCAGTGCTTACTTATGCATCTTTTCTTTGGTGGCCAGTGGTTAAAGTATGGCTGTAACTGGGGCCATGTCTTTTACTCCACTCCTAGCGATGGAGCTTGTAAGCTCCAAATATATTCTCTCCCTACCCCAATTACATTCCGTCTTTTTTTGTTCAGCGTATTCAGTTGCCTTTCACTTGAGGAGTGCTGCTTTCGACACGTCGAATGGTTTCGGCACTACTTCAAACAAAATATCCATTCATAATGGATTCAAACGAGCTATGCTAGAAAGTGACATGGTTATTGTGTTTGCCTGTTTTTTATTTCTACAAATCTTTTGAGGTGGTTTATCCATCCAGGAATATGAGAATCTGGCAGTTTGAGGACCTACTGTAATTGTTATCAAGCGGAATTAATTGCGGTTACTTACTGTGTGATTTCAGCTTTTAATTTCGTTGCCGACGACAAAGAGGTTATGTTTTGAACGGATAGTAAAATGGTCCTTAATTCTTTGAACAACACTCTAACCAGCTCTAAACTGCTAGGGGATTATTAGAAATTTCTGGAACTCATTGGTTCTAACAACATGAATTTAAGGTTGATCTTGTCAGCTACCCCTATTGGTTGTCAGGCGAAATACTTTATCAGCGTGAGTAACGCGAAGCAAACCAATAACGTTCTATCATTGAAAAAGGGAAACTTGAGAATATTAGTTTCTATACTTACTGGCCATGATACTGTATGCGACGAATGTCTTGAGGATGTTGAGGAAAGCAGTTATCCGGTTTTTGCCCGCATAAGATCCCTTGTGTTAAACTCTAGGACTTTTCTGTAATTCTACTGTCTTCTCTACCCTGGTTCAAACTGCTCCAGTTTGCTAAGGTTGCAGAGCGCGCCTGTGCGCTTTGACAACATCCGAGGTTTCCACCATTGGCCTTTTGATGGAATGAGTGTGGAATGTTGCCCGGGAGTGTACATATCTTCAACGTAATCTCTAATATATTTTTGTCTTTCGTGAGATTTTCCAACCGCATTTTCTTTTTTCAAATTTTGTTTTTATTACTCATTTTGTATACCAACAACAAAACATCGAAAAAAGCACGAGACTTGATTATGGTGCGTGTAACATAGTGTACGAATACAATTATATGTACTGTAACGATACGATACGGAAAACGAGCAGAACATTATTATTATAATTTTCCGACGAATTTTTTTTTATTAATTTTTGGTTTTTCTTATTGTTCTTCTTTTGGTACATAACAAATACCCGTTTTTTTATTATTTCATTTTATCAAGATAATTATTTTTCTTTTTATTTGTTAGCATTAAATAAATAAAAGCGAAGTGAAGAAAACGGAAAAACTCGTCGACTGAAATGTATACATAAAAAAAGCAGCACATACAAACACACAGCCACACACACACAGTATGATGACAGTAAAATTTTAAAGAAAGCAACCGGGTATAAGATGCGATTTGTGTTTAATGGCAGAAGAAAGCGACTGAAATTTGTTTTGTTGTTGTTGTTGTGTCTTGCTTTAAGATAAATTTTATTACAACCATTTTTTTATTGTTTTGGATTTGTATTATAATTTTGAAGCAGCTAATGCGAAAAACGGTTGAAATTCGCAAAAGGGGATCTCTATGTTTATGCTCTCGCCTGCCTGCGATACATACACGCCTATATATAACAGGTCATTCAATAATTCCGTAGGATAAGTAAGAAAAAAACAAAATTTTATTATTCAACATAGTTGCCTTCGAGTTGACTCAGTTTCAGCGATGATCATCATTGGACTTAAATTTTTTTCTAACCAAAATTCACTTGAGATCTAAAAACAGGAAAACGTTGCTGGGGGCTAAATGTGGAACATACGGTGAATGGGTATGCAATTCAGAGTCCAATACATTCAATTTTGCCTCCGTTTTCATCGATCTGTGACACGGTGCATTGTCGGTGCAATCGATCCAAAAGTGCACAGTAATAGTCACTGTTGATGGTGGTATTTTTTTGAAGATAGTCCATTAATATTATTTCGTTCGCATCTCAAACTATACAGACGCCATCACCTTATTGGCAGACTGTCTTTGCTCCCATTTGGATTCGTTTCGTGGACTGCTATCCACTCAGATGACAGCGTCTATTGGATTCTGGTGTGTAATTGCGAAACCATGTCTCATCCATTGCCACATATCGCCGATAAAATTCTATTTTATGGCGGTATAACAGCGCCAAACACTCCCCTGAAGCATCGATTTGTTGTTGGTTTTGGTTGACCGTGAGCTTTCGCATACAATGGTAAAAACACTACCATCTGATATCTTCAATTTGCGATCGTTCATATATAACCAATTTGTGGATTATTGATGTTTTCTGGAATAACAGCCTCATTTGGACGTCGACTACGCTTTGCATTAAATTTAACAACCCACTAATCTACCAGCTGTCTCGATGGAGCACAGTTCGGATAGTGTTTATCAAGCCCTTTATTTATTTATTTATAAATATGTCTACAAATACGACTTGACCTTAAAAATTACGTAATAGTCAGACACATAAAATAATGATTAAAATCAGGAAGAAGCAAAGTGTTGCATCAATCTGTGTTTTAAGCTATCCTTGCTAGAAGTAAAATCGAACAGGTGATTTATCTGATTGAAGCTTTTGGACATCATGTTAAACTCATTTCATCTTAGATGTCTACTGGGTACTTTAATTTGTAAATTTTCCAGTATTGATTGTGCGTCAATGTGACCTAATAAAATATTACCAACAAACGAACACTTTAAAAGCTCACGTCTATTTACGTGATCATACTCCCAACCGCTTTTCCAAGTTAAGTGATGGCTAAACTTTTACTGAATACCCTCAAGTTTACTGATTAATGGACTGATTTATATCATAAAATGGACACCAAACAGTAAACAGCATGGACACTAACCAATTACGAACGCACGTATGTGAAATACAGAATCTTGATTGTCTCCAGGTCATAAATATCTCCCGTCCATCGTTTAATAAAACCCCACATAGAATTAGATTTAGCAACACATTGTTCTACATGTTTGTCACTGCTCATATTTTACTCGAAAATAACACCGAGGTCTTTGATCTCTGATACTCGCTTTAGTGGCATATTGTTTATTTCGTAATGTCTTAATACTGGTCTTACACTTATTGATGTTCCGACTAATAAGATTTGACTCAAACCATATCGCTAAATTGTCAATTTCCTCTTGAAGTTTCTCGGCATCGCTTAAGTTCTCGACAGTTTTGTATATTTTGAGGTCGTCAGCAAACATAAAAATTTTAGAGTGTAGAATGACTTCAGTGATTGCGTCGATGAAAATGGTAAAAATCCAAGGGCCAAGATGAGAACCTTGTGGAAACCCCGATGTAGCTTGAATTGGCTTGGACCTGCTGTTATCAATGTCGATGTTTTGGATGTGGTTGCTTAAGTAGGATTTAAACAAGCCACATGGTTGAATGAGAATCCTAATGAGTATAACCGTTCTCGTGTTTTACAATGGTTAATGGAGTCAAACGCGCTTTGGCAGTCTGTGTAAACCACGTCAACTTGCTTGTGGCTTTCAATAAATTTGATTGTGCTGCTGGTGAATACAATGAGGTTTGTAGATGTTGACCTCTTAGGTATGAACGTTGGTACGGTGAAACATGTCGCGGCACCATTTCTTTGGAGGAATTACATATTACAAGTTCAAATAATTTGGGTATAGATGAAATCGACGTTATACCTCTATAACATGATACATCTTTTCTATCCCCAGTTTTAAATAATGGGGTTATTCTGGTTATCTTCCATTTTTAAGTAAACTCTCCCAATCTCAGTGACTGATTGAACGGCATGCAAAGAAGAAGTTCCAAACAGGTGTAATCTTTCAAAAAAGAAGCTGGTATTTAGTCAGGACCGCAACCATCGCCGAATGTTTTAAGAGCCTTGTTTATATCTTGTATTGTGATATCCGGTATATCAATGGACATGTTCCCTACGCTAGCGTCGTGGGTATTTTCGTATTTATTAACGTCTTCTGGTCTAAATACAGATTGAAAATACTCAGCGAACATTTTGAATATAACATGCGCGTCCGATGATTTCCCTTTTTGCAATGCCATATATGCAGGAAAACCATTGATTTCACGTTTTGTCTTAAAAAAGCTCCAAAAGTGCTTTGGATCATTTTTAATTTTGTTATGTAAGTACAAGACTTAAAATATAGTTTTTGAAATGTTGGTTACATTCTGCATATTTAAGCTTACTATAGTGTCTGCCTTCCTGAAGTTGTAGAAAGAACTCGAGCTCTTGTGACTGGATTTTTTGTTTATGTTCTCGATTTCCAATACGATTTCAATTTATTTATGGTGAACATCATTCACAACAAAAGGTGTTGCTGATTGAATTACATTAAATGCACTTCGTTCATTTGTAAAAATGAGTTCTATCTAAGCCGTTTTGTATTTGGCAAATTTGGCTCAGGTTCGAGTCGTAAATAGTATCGCAGTGACAAATGTTCCTCGTCAGACGTAATATTCATAGAATTAATAGAAGGAAATTGAAGTTACCACAGTCATGATTTAGATAATGTCAGATTGATTAGCCATACTGTTGGTTTGTACAATTGAGTCGCAGCATTTAGTATATGATAATATCGATGCGTCAGGTGGAATATATACAACGTAGATGTATAATGTCGTTTTGTTAATCGATATTCTTACGCACAATTGTTCAATAGACACGCTGTTTAATTCAACGAGCTCACAGGGTACAGAAGTGTCAATAGCTATTAATACTCCACCACCAAATTTTTTAGTACTGGTTTCTGGTGAACGATCACATCTGTAGACAACATACTGGCTGGGAAAAAATTGAGAACTCAGAATCTCTTTGTTTAAGGACGTTTCACAAATTATATATACGCGGGGAATAAAGTTTTTAAAACGAAATTATGAAACAGCGAGTATTGGACCAACATAGTCCACTCCAATCTTTAGGAATGGTCGAACTAATTCTACTCGGCAGCTTGGTAAGTTACCCATCAGTTGTGTTTTTACTCGCGCTTTGAGCTTTACACAAGTAACGCATCGGCCTATGACTTGTCGCACCGTGCTTCGACCGCTAGAGATCCATAGTAATTCTGTCTTGTGATAGCTACTGTTAACGATGGACCAGCATGTTTGCTGTCTATATGAGTGCTTATTACTATAAGCTCTGTTAGGTGTGATTTTTGATGCAGGATTATTGGATGTTTGGTGGCAAATGAAGCTTTTGAGTTTTCTAGTCGTCCTCCAACGCGCATAATACCAAGGTGGTCTAGAAAAGGGTTTAGTGATTTTAGATTACTTGAGTTGCTGACCTCGTCATTAGCTTGCAGCAACTTTATCTCCACCTTGTAGAATTTATGCTGTTCGTGCGTGCAGACTGTGTACAATGCGTTGAGCAATTCTTCTCGGCTTAATGTGATGTCTATGACTCTCGATGTCACCGGGCTCTTGACGTGGGAGATAAATCGCAGCACGTATGCTTATATAGTTTGTAGTTTGGATAAAGTTGAATATCTTGATATCAACTCATCGAACCATGTAGTGTCAATTGTGGTCGAAAATATGAACGCACGTTTATTTTCTTCCTCGATATTTCCGTAATTGTTTTTTTGTGGAGGCCAGTATTCGACAGATTTGCGCAGCCAATTTGAACCATTCCACCACAGTGGATGTTGATGAAGTTCATGTGGTGATAGACCTCTAGAGGCACAATCGGCTGGGTTTTCCTGCGAGGAAACATGACGCCAATGCTGACGTGACATTACAGCAAAGATTTCGGATGTTCGATTGCCTACGAATGTGCTCCATCTCTTAGGATGACTGGAAATCCTATCCAACACTATCCGAGAGTCAGTCCAAGTCTGGCTGGCGTCAGAAAAACCATGCAGTTCAATAATGTCATTCCGAGATGCTTGCACAAATCTAGGTATGGTAATTATATTGACATTTTGTAACTGCCTTCGTATTTCTTGCCACTTGTTAGACGCATGATCTGGAAGTGGTTCATCCCAGCTCAAATTGACAGCCCATAATTTTTGTATGAAGATTTTGATGACGATGATAACAGGAGACAGCCAACCTAGAGGGTGAAAGAGACGGCTTGCTTCGGATAGTACTAGGGTCAGCTTTCGACGACATTTTATTTACATTTTGAAAATAAAATGTAGTTCTTTTCCTCAGTGCGTTGGCTTTCAATGTTCTACTACTTGGACTTAGTGACTTGTTTTGAAATATATGCGTGACTTCGTGTAGATTCTGCTCATTTGCATATGGATAGCTCTGTTTAGCAACTAATGAAGTTGGTCAGCTTCTACTGGAGAAAAGTATTGAAATAAGAATGTGTATGTGATAAGCTGTCTATTGCATGTGGTAAGCTGTCAAACAGTTTAATTTTTTTACGCGACAATCGAACACAAATTACATTTGAAGATGTTAAACCTTGAGCTTCATGGATAGTTTGAATTTTGCTTGACTCCAGCAATTTACATTTGTTAGTTAATTCCCATTTATTAGTCTTCGTGAACGTCAAATATAATGTATTCGGTGATATTGAAATGGTCAGTAATTGATTTAATAATAGTGAATCGAACGGTGTTAGAAGCGATGTCAGTGGTACAGCCCGGATATATTTCTTTTAATGTGTATATCACATCAGCTGGACATCTATATAAGTTGTTTTTTTTTTGTTTTTGGTTTCAATCAATAGTCAGATTGCTGTCAAATTTATACACGTATCGTAGGTACAAATAAAAATCATATGAAAAAAAAATATAGCAATGCCATCTATATATCATCCTACAGACTTATTGAATGATCCTGTACATACAAAATGTTAGAAAGTAATTAACTTTTTCTTCTGATTAAAGCTAATATTTTTGGATTTTCGGTTAAAAGCCTTTTTATACCGAACGACCTCAAACCACCACCCGCTGTTGTTTTTTACCCATAATGAACATAACCAATGATAAAATATGCGATATAGATAATACATTTCGAAGTAGGGCATGTTCGTTCGTATAAAGCAAAAATAGTAGTTTTCGCCCTACTTTCATCTCGAAATTTGGTTGATTACTTTGTGTTTGTTTTCCAATTATAAATTAATAATCCAAACGACTGACTATATATATACTCGTACATATAGCTTACGAACAGTTGTTATGAGATGAGATTTTTGGTTTTATGAAATATATATATATTTATGTCTCTATACATATTTGAATATTCGCCCACAGTATATTATAATAATCAACATTCTATTTTAAGCTTTTTATTGCCCATAATCTTCTTCTTGCTGTGAAAGCTTGTATAGACGAGAATTTGAATAAAATTCAATATGGTTTTTTATTGTTCGAAGTAGAATAGGGGGATTGGAAATGTAGAATTTAATGGTGAACTATTTTTATAGCGGTCTTAAAGCTATCTTGTCCTTATGGTATCTTATATAGTCGAGAGGAGTTTGAGATGAATGTATAACCTAATTCTATATAATCAACATTCGAAACACATTTTTATCATTCGGCCATATGCCAAATTATTTTATTTCTTCGTATTTTGCTGAGAATGTGTTTTCTTACACATATGAAAGTTCTCAACAAAATTGGAAGAAGAAGTTGCAGGACGGTAAAGTTCGACGCCGTTAATGCAGTGGTTGATTTTCATCTTTAGGACATGTCAAACTTTTATTTTGTTCAGGATCAGGACGGCTTGTGAACCTCATAGTATGACACAAAGTGTGTCAGGAAAAAATTTTTTACAAGAAAGTGTCAAATGGGCAATTAACTTATGCAAATCTTTCAAATATCATAAGAACAGAACACTTTCCATTAGAACTGGTTCACCGACTAAGATTGGAAATGCATTTTAAAGCCTTCATACAGCTTCACTTCTAGGATTTAGAGCAATCACTCGAATAAATAACTCTCTGTGGCTTTATTGGCATTATTGGAGCTTCCGATTACACCTCTTACGACTCTTTAAATAAAGCATTGGAGATGGCGGGTTTAGGATGTGAAATTATTCGTTCAAAATTGCGTAACCATATATACATTAAGGTCTTAATATGCAGATGAAGTTGTTCTTATCAGTATAAGGGTCAAATATCTAGAAGATTTTCTATAGACCAGAAACTGACTTGAAACAATCCATACTGATCACAAATAAAGTTTATCATAACATGTTAAATACTTCACAGGTTCTTTATGGGCCTGTCAAAAGCTTTATTTTATTTCTTCAGAATTAAAGCTTAAATCTATCTATACCGTTTATATTTGATCATATTATCAGACCAATGGTCATGTCAAAATCCTGGTGGAATTCTACAGTCCACCTACGCACTGTCATATATTTCTAACCAAAATTTCGATTTGGGGCTTGACAACTTTTAAGCAAATAACCTAGCTTTCAGTGTCAAAAAACATTTAGTAATGACAACATTTTCATCATGGTGAAGTACACGACCGAACAATGTTTACAAATAATTAAATTTTACTACAACGATTCCGAGTCGATTATGGCATCTTTAAGAGCGTTAAATCATATTTCTGGTCATAATGATCGTCTCAGTAGGCAAGCAATTCGAGTCCAGTGAAAAATTTTGAGCTTAAATATTCGTGGCTGGATGTTCTCGTACCATATAGTGAGTTAACAGGTTGGCCTGTTGAATTGGTTGTAAACCAATTCAATCGATTCAAAGGCGTTGTCATGAATAGGGTATCGCTCAGACTATAATTTGGCAAATTTTGCGAATTGATCGTAACTTACACCCTTTAAAGGTCCAGTTTATACAAGAACTAAAGTTACTCGATCATGTGAAGCTACGTAAGTAAACATTTTTTTTGTTCATGAAAATCACTGTCACATTATACAGTCAATGGAGATCGCTAGCAAGAAATCTTGAAAGCATGAGCTATAGACATTAATAATATGTAATTTCAATAAGATGGTGTGACATGCCACACAACGGTTTAACAATCGACTTATTGAATTCTAAATTCGATGAACATATCAAGAAATGGTTCTGTCGATTGGCCACCTAGACGGTGTGATCTAACACCTCTAGACTCTTAATGAAGCTAAATTAAACCGTTGGTCTATCCCAACAAACCAGCGTCGTTAGAGGAGATCAAAGCCAAATTTGTGGCCGAGTCATCGAGAATTGGGTTCAACGAATCGATACATGCAAATTCGTAGCCATGTTGACATATGAATGATATGGAATACCATATATACATAAATGTTTTGATTGTAGTTCAAATGGTATAGTATGGTATATAGTCTAAAACAGGTCAAGAACAGATTGTTGCGAGTTGATATTGTTTTTGGCCACAGTTATCGCGTCATATTTCTTCAAAATTCCATCTTATGAAAATGGGTCTATAGAAGCATCAAAATTTTCAATCACATGATTTTATACTGAAGCCCCTCGTCAGATCAACCTCGTGAATAATATAACAACACGGTGCGATCTCCAAGATTACGAAACTTTAAATAATTTCAGACTTAAGCTTTTTGCAAGGTGTTACAAAAGAGTAATTAACACATCTCTATGTCGATTGTTGTTGTTGTCAAATTTGTTGTAGTCAAGATTATATTAAAACAAAGGAAGAACATTACGAATCGAAGTGTTGCACAATCGTAATTAATGACAAATATAGTTCAGTAGTTTGTTAGATAAATTATTAAAGGGAAGGCAGGATGCAAAAGGAATTTTTCACCATGAGATTACGATCTGTGGTGTGAATGAACACAATTATGACCTCCTATTGAAGTGCAGAAGTCATGGGTCGATATGCAATGTGCAAATGGTTAGGAAGATCGGACCTTGAACCGTACGTCCTCAAATTGGCTGTAATTGCGTAAAAGTAAGGACGTAAATAAGCGAACCGCGAACAAGTAGGGAGTGTCTGGAAGCCCAAAATAGATTAGAGATAAAAAAAAACCTTTCAATTATTATAAATGCAGTGGATTTAAGATGTCTTAAAAATTAAAATATACAAGGAATAGTGGCTCATTCATGTTTGAAAGAATTGATTCATTTCTTTTAAACAGGAATGTTAATGGATATTTGGAACAATGATATGCAAAATAAATGAAATACTATAGAGATATAGGTTTAACCTAAATGAGATACTAAAGCACTGACCAGGTAAAGTAAGCCTTCATAACCCCTAAAACCGAATCTCTAATTAGAATTCTTGGAACCAGTTTAATGGGCCACTGTACTTGTTTCAATGACACGTGATCACCGTGTCGAGTGACACGTGATCACCGTGTCGAGAGCGAGTGGGAACGAACATTTTCTAGATTGTAGACGCAGGCAATCTTGACTAACTAACTATTAATAAAATAAATATCACCGATTGAGTTTATCATTACACAGCGGTTCAAGTTCGTTGACATTACACAGCGGTTGACATGTTCTGGATGACGTAAAAAAACGATTGTTTGTGTAAGCATTCGTTGGGTAAAATAGTTCGTAAAGTATCAATAGTTGAGACACTGTTAGAACCATATATGACCTATATAGAGGACAAAGAATCTAATAGATTATTACTATTGAAGATGACTGTCACCATTTTCTTGTTGGCCTCCTCTTTATCTATCACCCTAGTCGGGTTGTACTTGTTATATTGTTTCTCAAAAGTGTTGCAATTATTTTATCTTATATTTTACTATCCAAAACTCCAACCCCAATCGAGATTGAAACCCGATACCTCAAACTACCTCCAAATTTAGACACTGCACCATTTGGTAGGTTTTTGTGTTTCATAATGAAGGTTTTTATTTGGAGAAGAGATTTTGGGACTATGATCGTCTGGGCCTTAGCAATGTATAATTACGGACTGTAATTCTTGTCAACTAATGTTGAACATGAAGGTCAAAATTGAACCAATGAGGAGAACCAATACACGCATACCCCAATGCAAGAAATGTAAGGGATTTAATCACACCCAAAGATATTGCAGCCGGGATCCGAGATGTGTAAAATGCTCAGGTAAACATATTAACCCAGGCATGTACAATAGGAAAAGATGTGCCAGCTTAGTGTATAAATTGTAAAGGTCAACATTCGGCCAATTATCTGGGGCTGAGGTTGCTAAACAACTACAAAATCATGAAATTCGAAGGATTCAAACCTCAAATCAGGTGGATCAAAATCCACAACCAAGCAACGTAGAGCAAAGAATAACATTTGCTCAGGTAGCGAAAGGCTCAGGTTCAACCAAAAATATGGGCTCTGAAAATAACCGAATTATGGAAAACATTATGAACAGCATTGAAGCTATTACAAAGCGACTAGAAGACCAAAGTAATCTGAACAACATGATATTTGATCAACTGAAGTAAATGCAATCCTATAAAAAATGTTAAGTAGGAACTCAACTTTCAGAATAGCAATCTGGAATGCGAATGGGCTAATGCAACACATTCCAGAAATAGAAATATTTTTAAATACAGAAAAAATCGACATTTTCGTAATATGAGAAAACCATTTTGTTAAATCTTCATTTGTTAAAATCCAGGGTTATAACTTATATCATTCCATCCATCCAGCGGCAAGAGCAAGAGGTGGTTCGGCATTACTAATAAAAGAAAATATAAAACACTATGTAGAAATAAAAATCGAAGAAGAATCAATGCAAATCGCTACTGTAAGGATTCACATTAAACACAGACAGCTTACTGTCTCTGCAATATACTGTCCTCTCCGGCATAACTTAAAAAGGGAGGACTACATTAAACTATTTAAATCACTAGGACAAGATTTTATTATTGGAGGTGACTTAAATGCGAAAAACACCTATTGGGGATCTGGATTTACGACGTCAAAGGGTAAAGAATTGTTTCAAGCAGGTCAGACATCAAAATGTGAATTTTACTCTAGTGGTTTCCCAAGATACTGGCTCAGTAACGAAGCTAATATACCGGACCTAATAGACTTATATGTAGAAAGAGGTATATCTCAGGACTGCATTCACATTGAAAACAGCAATTCTCTAGTATCGGATCACTCACCGGTTATCATGACAGTCAGTGAAACGGGAATTCAAAGGGATTAACAAATTCAAAAACAAATTGGGATCTCTTCCGTAAATTAATGGAGGAGAAAATCAATCTCCAAGAAATTCTCGACAGTTGGAAGACGTATTAGAACAACTCAATGAAGTAATTCACTATGCTGCGTTGGCAAGTACCCCCACTTTATAAAATAAGAAGACGTTTAACGTATCCTACCCAATGGAAGTTAGAGAGTTGGTAAGAGAAAGCGATGGGCTCGTAAAACCTCCCAAATTAATCGAACACAGGAGAGCCAAACGATTCTTAACAATTTATGTAACAGTCTTAAATCCTTTCTTAAAGAAGTTAAAAATGATTCAATTAGCAGATATCTAGGTAGCAAAAAAATCTGATTATTCACTGTAAAAGGCGACGAATTCAAGTACCTCCACTTAAAAAGGATGATGGGCCCTGGGCAAGAGGTCACAAAGAGAAGGCTGATTTGTTTGCGGAGTATCTCCAGAAAACCTTCCAACCGCTACCAAGAAAAACTGCCAATGAAAATATAATGCCAATTCACAAACTGAATGAATTTGACATACCGACAGTAACTCTTAAAGAACTCAAAGAAGAAGTGAAAAGTAAGATGACTGTTAGGAAATCCCCAGGGTATGACTTGATTACTTGCCAAATTATCAAAGCTCTACCAGACAAAGGGTTTCGTAAGCTACTACACATAATCAATGCTACCCTTCGGTTAAAATATGTTCCGCATCAATGGAAAGTAGCAAAAGTAATCATGATACCAAAACCTGATAAACCACCTAAAAAATCATAACGATAAAAACCACGATAAAAAATCATACAGACCAATTTCTCTGCTGCCAATTATGACAAAACTTTTTGAAAAATTATTACTTAAAATACTTAAACCAATAATTGATATAAGGTTTGGCACGGTCTGGAATACAAGCTGCATAGAGATCTGCCGAGGCACTTCCACACCATTCTAAGATCTTATTTATCCAATATAGACATTTTCGAGTGAAATGAATACTCTGAGCTAAAGAAAATCTCTGCCGGTGTCCTGCAGAGGAGTGTATTAGGACCAATCCTGTATTTTAACTATAAACAAGAGACATACCAACTACAAATAAAGGAACCATAGCCACCTTTGCAGATGACACAGCAATTATTACAATTGGAAGTAATGTCGCCGATGCAACGAGCAAACTCCGGAGAATGACCAATGTGGTATATAACTGGACAAAGCGTTGGCGAATTAAGCTTAATGATACAAAATCCACGCGTATTAACTTTACATATCAAAAGGATTACCATGTACCTATAGAAATTAACTCGCGACACGTGCCATGTCAAAAAGAAAAAAGAAGAACTTAAAATAAAGTTCAGAAAAATGTATTGGCTCATAGGTAGAGGCTCTGAGCTTATAATTCATAATAAGCTGCTGCTATATTGGCAAATTCTCAAACCGATATGGACCTACGGTATACAACTCTTGGGATGTACCAAGCAAACAAACGCCAAAATGATACAGACGTTTCAAAACAAGGTTCTTCGTAGCATCGTCAATGTTCCGTGGTACATAAGAAATGAAATGACAGAGACCTTCGGATGAAATACATCAAAGATAAAATAAAAATGCTTGCCAAAAAACATGAAATAAGGCTCCAGGAACATGGAAACCCCTATATTTGCCATATGACAGATAACCCTATCGTGGAAAGAAGACTCCAAAGAACGAGGTCACTTGACCTAGTGATCTTACCAAATTAAAATTAGTAAAAAGGTTTAAAGTGGGTTACATTTCAACTTAAGTGAATTGTACTAGAAACATAAAAATTCTCAGTCGCAATAAAAATAAAGCAAAAAAAAACTAATGTTAAACCCAAACCGTTCAAAAATGAGTTAGATGGAAAAATATGCAAATCGTGAACTTATAGGTTATTATACAAGGCGTCTTTCCAACCACTTAAGAATTAGTTTTTTAATTTAGAAGACAATGTTCGTGTTTTGCCCATATAGTTGATGTTTTGACAACTTGTCCTTTTGCGTACGTTGTTATATGTATAAAATGGCTAAATATCCCCATTTTCACGATTAATTTAATTTTGAGTAGTCGATCACCTATGAATAACATAAGTGGGTATTAATAGTATCACCTCATCACAATGCCCTATACAGCACAAACAAAATTAATTCTTTTCCGTGGTATTATCCCGATAATAATACCGTATTGTTCGTATAAAAACAGTTCTAAACATTATCATTGTTATATGCCTATTTGTCAGTGGAAATTCCTTATACGATATATAGTCCTTTTGCTGCATTACCCTAACAAAGGATTATTATATAGTCAGCAGTTCACATCATCGTATATAAACGGGCATAATATACAGTAAATAACAATAATCGAAAGCTTTTCATTTCGTTTGCGTATACGAGTATATCGTTCAAATATAGGAAGCAAATTAAATTACCTGTATAGAGTGTGAACGACAATCTGCAATCTATATAGAGTATGAAATATGTTATATATGTGCCACCGTCCTCGATGTACCATTCAATTCAGAATATGATTACACAATACCGGAGCGTAAACAAAAAAGGTCAATAGTTAAATTTATTATATATTTCCTTCGTTGCTTTTCGAAAATTTGTGTGGTTTGGTTTGTTTAGATAAACACAATTCACTTATGTATATTCGTATAGGTGAGACAAAAAAAAATGGTTTCATACAAGATTGGAAAAAATGTCACCCAAAAGAAATAAAATATAACTTTGCGAGAAGAAAAGACATAAAAATGTAACCAAAATATGAATTCTTATATATGTAAGACCTAACACATGAAAATAAACTCAGAAACTTGATGATAAGAATAAGATTGAATCTGGCAATGGTATATACTCTCGTTTACGAATAAAAGGTTCTGGAAATAAATTTATTTTGATTTAGTAATATCCCGGCATCTCATTCTATTCGCCGTATATTGAGAAAGTATTCATACATTGGGGGTGTACAGTATTTAAATCTAGCACGAAATATTATGTAAATTTATTTACTTTTTCGTTTTTGATAAAAAAAAATAAATGATATTAAGATCTTCAAAAAATAAAGTGCAAAGAAGATATAAATTTCAAGAAATGTACATATATCATGCTGCTTGCTAAATTACGCGCCAAAGAAGTATTATTTTCATATAGCATAAAATTGATTTTTAAAAGCCGTCTCTAGAAGGGAAGTGGAGAAATTCACATATTTGTACTAAGCTTTCTGAAGCTTTCAATCAGATTTTCCATAGTAACAGTATTTTTGTCTAAAGAAAATTGGTTCATTGTGCTATCAAGACGGTAATTTAGCTGCGATACTTGCTAATACACACACATATATAAATATATATATTATATATATATATATATATATATATATATATATATATATATATATATATATATATATATATATATATATATATATATATATATATATATATATATATATATATATATATATATATATATATATATATATATATATATATATATATATATATATATATATATATATATATATATATATATATATATATATATATATATATATATATATATATATATATATATATATATATATATATATATATATATATATATATATATAAATATATATAAATATATATATATATATATATATATATATATATATATATATATATATATATATATATATATATATATATATATGCATATATCAGCTTAATAACCGTATCGATAGAACTAAAGTTATGTGCAGAAAGTCTTCCCTAGTGGCATTGACCAAGGTCAAATTGGCATTGAATATTGAAGTTTGAATATTTCCAGCAACTCGATTTTTGAGGAGATGGTCACTCATTACATGTTTGATCCATGACAATTACTAGATCGAAGCAGTCGAAGAGTGGATTAGGAACCAATTAAATATAACTGTTACCGTAAGGGAACTGTAGGATACCTGAAATTACTACAGTAAGCTTACCTGATATCCAGATATCAAATTGAATTATTAACAAAAGAGTTCGGATAACATTTTTCGATAGAATCAATAGGTTCGTCCTATAAAGTTCAGATACAGTCTGTTTGAAGCTCAGATGCAGAGTTCAATTATTTTTTTTTCAAATATGAATTTCACACCCGAATAGCAACAATTCAATTTAAAGTTGTTTCATTTCGCGTTTTCAATTAAAGCAGGAGACCAAATTATCTTGGTAAAATAAGTTGTGACGAGTTATAGCTGGCGTCCATAAATAAATGATAGCAGTATCCAATCTTTCTTTTCGGAAGTATTAAAATATATTTACAACCTGAAGGATTGACATTAAATACTAGGTTGAGGGAATAATCAGTTGATGGAATCATTTCTTTGGTCTCTCATATAGTCCCAGTTCGTTTAGGCTTATTTAGATGGCAGCTGTCCTCAAAGGCGCTGATTAGTTCTTCTGCAAGCGTGTCAACTGTCCGTGCCATTCCTCCTCATTTTCTATTTTACACTGCCAAAGATAGATGATACTGAAAAGTACCCAATCATTGTTTCTTGGGTTCCGAAATTGTCTTATTTCTAGATTTATCGCTGGTTATAGACAGCAAATGTAAACAAAGAGAGGAACGTCATATGAGACCATCCAGGATGAGACTTTCCCATTTAGACTCCGTGAGACAAGAGTATACTATCAATTATTTCTTGTCTTGTCATAAATGTTGTTCTATAGCCCAAATTCAAGGCAAATAGATAGTCGAAGAGAATAATGTATCTACACGATAATTATCGGAGCGTTCCAGCATACGTGACATTAGTTATCATCACTTCCGGCAAATAATGAGATGGATATCATTGCGATTTGCGTACTCTATAGTTTGGCTAAACTTTTGAGAAGGAGAATGAAGCTGCGTATCTTATGGGATATAAATAGAGATCATTAGAACTTCACTTCTCCCCTTTACTTTAACGATGACTCCTATAGGATCAATATAACAGATTTCAGTTAGAAATCTGTAATTCATGTAATTACTTACACAATCACAGGCTCTGGGTCATAAATCGCAATTTTTGAAACGTCTGTTGGTTCAATCGCAATTTAATGATAGGACTGGACAAGGTCTATCGTTGAAAATATAGTGCAGCTCGCGAGTCTTTTGATATGTGAAATTGGGTACCTGTAAGGATTCCACTTACAATTCTTTTTTGTTAACAGTACTGGCTGGAACAAGGACCAAGGGCTACTAGAAGCTCTGCAAATCCCGAGTTTCTACATATTTTCGGGTTCCGTCTTCGTAATGATGAGTTTGTCAGGTGCCAGTCGGCTTGGTTTGCATGCAATTGGAGATCCGAATATCTCTGATTTGTGAGTATTGTTATGTTTTGTAGTATTGGTATTGTCACCGTTAATTACGGCAGGAAATTTTGAAATAATTTTAAAAATTTCTGGGTTTGTCACTGACCTGTTGAACCTAGAAACGGTAGGACCAAAATTTGGAGCAAGCGCACCGTGTGAATAAAAAAAAACTAACGGGTCTATAAACTTTGTCTTTGTGTATCCACGAGGAAACCGACGTTCTTGGGAAAATCTGAGCCGATGATAGTCATCGACACGTCAGTAACGATGAACTCCAAAGAGAATTTGCGACGCAGTCCAATGTTGGGTTTTAAAATTGGTTATGAAAGCGTTTATTATGTGAAGATGTTTTCTCAAAACAAACCGAATGGTCGATCCGTGGTGCCTTAATAAAATGAGCCGGCCAACCAAAGTATCCGCTCCTGTATTAATTGAAAAATGAGTCCGAAGATAATTTTCAAAAATTAAAAAGTAGTTGGATTTGCACTCCACTTATTAAGCTTTTGTGACATTACTTTTTGATATATACTCGGATTAGCTCGAGAAAGAAAGCCTTAGTTCCGAAACTCTGGGTGGATCATCATTATTTTGACAATACAAATTTCTTAAATTTCGTGAATTGGTTCTGGCGATATTTACGATAGTAAAATTTTACGACATCCTAAAAATGTTTGATCGATCGAAACCTTAAAATTTTGTTCTAATATAGAAGCAGACGTCATCTGACCAGACTGACAAGAAGATGCATTTTCAAATGGTGTGAGCACTACTTGAACTTGCTGCCACAACGTCTTCATCCAAAATTGAGGGAGAGTTGCTACATTTAGATGTTTGCCCGCGTTAAACTTCAACAACTGTGACGGCTTCCTGTCTCCAAGTGTCAAACCATTAAATTGTTTAATTCGACATCTAAGATTCGCCTAGTACTCGCTTCACCTCTGTTTTAACGGAATAAGCATGTGTACCCTTCGCGCTATAATTGGGTACACGAGAGTGTCATAAAGGCGGGCTTCAAGAGCACCCACCGCATGAGCATTCATATTGACCATAAGAATTTTCTACCTTTCCCAATTAATTAAATATTTTTGCAAAATACATTAAAGATAAACTCTTTCTTTTCTGAGATTTATTTTGGTTTAAGGGAGGGCCTTCCTAGGCTTTCTGTTGATAGGCTTAACTACAACAATTGACGATGTCGAACATTTTACTGGATTCGTAGTATTATACCAATTTGAGTTTTTGGAGTAAAATTGTTAAGTGACTTGAAATTTGATTAGTTCTAAGATTACAAAATACATGCGTAACGACTTCCGTGGGTATATGGACTGTGCAAAACAAGCAAACAAATTGACAAGTTGAATTAATTCCTATCTGTTCTCTCCTTCTAGATTTATCTAAACCGTTTGATATCGTGCTTCTTGAGGCGGTGTCTCAATGCTCATAGAATTACATACCGCTTATTCTTGAGCAATATCACTATTAGAGCCAGTTTCATGTAACGCACTTGCACCATGTAGTTCAATATGACCACATAGCAATGATATATATGGGCAAAGTAATGATGCCCAGTTTCTCCACGGTTTTTCAATAAAATATATATTTGAAGTATTATAACTTACTGCTGACGATCAGTTTTGAGAGCTACGATTAAAACGCTGAGAAATCGACCTCGTTATATCAACTGACTTGATCCACTTACTGAAAATGGACGATAATCATTTAAGACCGAATAAATAGTGAGCTACTCCCAAAAAGTAATGGTTTTTGATCTCTCATGACTTTTGAGTTCATTTGCAAGAAAGTAATTGAATTTTGCAACAATTATTTGCTAGTATCGATCTAAAAGTTGCGTCAATGTGGAGCAAGAACTAACAAAAGTCGAAGGTAAACTGTTAATCAATAGTTCAGAAAAGGAAGCTTGGAAGAAGTCAACCTCAACCCAAGTCGGCCCACTAGAAGCTCGAAATTGACAGCATGCCACTATACAAAGAACGATCTGAGTTTTCTCGAGAACCAATAAATCAAAGCTTCGAGCAATGAATGTTCGTTATATTCACTGAGGAGTGCAGAATGTCTCCATGCGGCAGTAATAGGAGAGACCAGGTCCACCGGGGTCCAATAGAGTGGTTTTTGCAGTGCTGTTTTGCTGAAACTCGTATCGTGGAGGCTCGTGCATGGTGTACGCTTGCATATCGCTTGATGAAAAACAGGTTTGGATTTCCTACTTGGTAGAAATTGTAAAGAAGGGTTCTATTGAAGGGTTCATATTGAACCATATAAAAGCCAGAAATCTGGTCTTATCTAACCTTAAACTTAAATATTGACCTTAATGAAGTCAAAGAAAAACCACATGCAAACGGTAGTAAAGACGCAAAAGGCGGACAATACTATAAATAAATATTTTGAGAATGCAGGTCAGTAATGTCTTATGTAGAACCTTCTTTATTTATACTTTATTAAACTCCAGCAAACAAAATAATTCATTCAATCTTTGGTACTGGTTTTACTAGTAATCAGTAAAGATTCTCGACATAAGTTCAAAGAATCATGGGTTCAACACCCCAAAAAGGGTAAAGCCGTGATAACCCATATTCCATTTATATAATCGATTTGAATGCTCATCCTGTTTAATCCAATGCTTTTCTTAAAGCTCAACACCTTTATTGTATATTCTTTTGTTTTACAACAGAAACGGAACATGAAAATCTTTAATTTTATTCAAATAAAAATTATGTTTGCCAAAAAATTAGGAACATATATGTACGAGTATGCAGCCAAGCAAAAAGAGAAAATTCTTTTTAATTTATCTCGAGCGAAGATAAAAGACTGAACAAAAATAATTTATTAGAAGGAAACAGACGAATCTTGTTAACGATAAAGATGGGAAAATCCTTCCTTTTCCTTCCACTAACAAAAAACTTTTTAGCTTTCATTTCTATAAACTAATTTTATTATTGTTTCACCGTAAAGTAATTAAATTGTTTAAGTAAAATGTGAAGTGATTATATAAGAGACATAAGACATTCGCTATCTTACTAGAGCAAAAGTACGCTAAACAATTAAAGTAATTTAGCTCTCGTGCCAGATCTGTATTATGTATATATGTCATAAAGAATTGCAGCAGAATTATTTTACAGCAGCCTGGTATATAGGTACTATATACAAAACGTAATTTAATTAATTTTTTTACGAGTGGGTTGGAATAGTGTTTAAATGTGAGATAAATAAGCCGATTAAAAGTCAAAGTAGGCGAAAGGTGTTTTGTCAACCTATTACTCTCAGTTTCAATACATACTGTATACGAGCTCCAAAGTATCGACCAGACACAAATTGAACAAACTTATTGTGAATGGTTGCGTTAAGGGTTTTATAATTAGATGAATTCATTAGACGCAAAATCCAAAGTACCGTTTGTTAATGATATGATAGACAAGGTTGAGTTAAATTTTGAGAACAAAGCTCAGATCTAAAGAAAAAATTTGATTCCTATTTTTCTGCTACTATACAACCAGAGTCAAACTGGTGGAATGGTTGAAAGACCTTGTGTGGTCACAAAACGTTTAAAGCATCACATACTCGCCTCTTAACTGAAATCGGTTGTCAACTCAAGATCGCTTTTGTAACGAAACAAATATCTTTTCGTTGGTGGTTTGCTGCTGGTGTGACAATGAATATGTAACTGACCAGGAAAGTGCATACACGGACCGTAAAGAATGGTGGTGCCGTAGTAACACGTCCTCCAGACAGACGTGTTACTGCGTACCAGACGACAAGGTCTTGAATTAGTTGAGACATAATGTGGTATCCTCGACTGATATCGCAATCTTTATGTGGACAGTCATGCGATAATCAAGTTGCCGGATTCAGTTCCTCTGACATCTAGAGTGGCGTAGGGGTTGACACTTGTTTTTGAATGAGATGAGTGTGCATTTTAACATTCAGATCAACATCTAAGTCTAGTTTCCCGGCCTCTCGTCATGGGAAATTGCAGGGCAGACGAATTTGCGAGGCATGGTACGACCTTCCAACTGCTACTATAGAAAGGCTAAAGTTGGGAAGACCCATTAAGGCACTCAAGACGTTATTTGCTTTAACTCCAGCGTATACTCTTTCTATACGACGATCAAGTTTCTTAATGTTCATGATCTCAGTTGTTTCTTGGGGTAAAGGGAACTATTGAACTGTGTTTACTCGATTGAAATCACATTTTCTTTTAGGATGGAATTCATCCAATGCACTGTAACCATCGAATCAGTACTTTGAACGTTACATCTTATAGAATTATAAAGTGTAGTTGGAAAGTAGTACCGCTCACATAATCCTAAACGTGGCAAAGCTATCCTAATAGAGGTAATGAGCTGAAGACGTACAAAACCTCACCCTATTCACTCTCGCTCGTCTGTATGTATTAAGATGTTTTTTTTTGATTTTCTCGAAGTATATTTACCTATAAGTGTCTGAATCTTACATAGGTGACTGGTCAGATTCAAATTTCGGCCATCATAGCATTTGAACGAATTATTTTTTCAAAACAACTATAAAGATACTACTTTTCAGGATAATTTGATTAAAATAAAAGGAGCTATAGACTCGCTTTTCTTTTATCTCCCATTAAGGAGCCTGTAGGATGGTCCATTATACTGGGCGATCTGACATATTGTTAGCTATGGTTCTCAGCTCGTCCTATGTTTTGACAAGTTCTATTGCTTTAGTTAGTACCGTCCTCTTCTAGATCATTACTGAACTTCTTACTTTCCTCTTACCTTGTGGATTCCATCCCAACGATATCCGTTTTATGTTTCTCCGGGTCTTTTCAAGAGTGTGACCTCCATTTGCGCTTTTTACTTTCAGTTTATATCTGTTTAATATATTCCTACTATTGAAGCATGTTAAACATATGTCTGGCTTTGTTGATTAGTTGATTGAATGAATTGTCTTCCAAGCCGCCTATATTGGTCATAGTATAACGAATCGAGGTGATTGCCGAACTATTCTTTCTGTGTAGTCCCATGATTCGGTTTTATTAATGAAAACTTTGTCGTAGTCTGACAGCTTTTGTACTCTCTGTTGCATGTCGACAGTAAAATTTCATCTGCGGAGTCCAGATAACTGTGTCGCAATTTTCGGCATCACTATATATCTCTTTGATTAGTTCAATTATTTTCTTGAGTTGGTTCATTTCGCAAAGTGCTTCCCACATTGTGTTTCGACTGATTGAGTCAAATGCAAGCAAATCTACACGAGAAGTAGATACAGTGTGGTGAATTCTATTCAGTTGGCTGTTTTATGATGATACGTGTAGTGTTGATATCGGTACAGCTCCTTCCTGGCCACCTTGTTCCATTCTTAGTCGCAGTGACCTTATTACTTTTCATCTTCTGGACGACAGTTGAAACATTACGTTCCGTTGGTTGATAGATGCTATATAATGGCTTCGTTACAGTTATCTTCTGAAACTTTGTAATACGGTTCGACTATATTCTGTTATCGTCAAAGTATTTTCGTCTAGTTGTTACTCATGGGTGGTTATTGTTTGACAGGTCTGATCCTTAATGGAATGTTTATTAATTTTCCCGTACCTTGACTTAAACATTGGTGTGATGTGCGCATATTTCTCCTAGCTGCTGTTTCTTCTGCTGTCTAAAAAATTACTTTCGAGTATTTTCTGCTGTCTATCTATGCCATTTTCTTGACTTCTTGGAATTGAAGCACATTAAGATTGCGACGTTTTTTAATATTCCTACAATGTTCTCATTTGCTCCTCTCATTATCCTTTCTTTGCTTTATTTGTTGTTAAAAGCCATCATTGCGTATGAAGGTACGAACAAAGAGTAATTAGGTATAGTTACCTGTGCTTGAAGTTAACCTTTCGAAATTTTTGTATCCTATTTCACGACCCATGTTGTAGTGATGGTTTTTTTATTGACAATTTTCTCTGCTTTATTCTATATCAGGAAGAAATGTCCTCGTAAAAAAGTTAGGACACGGGGAGTAACAAAAGTTCACTAAGTCTTCGTTTTTTATCTTTATATAATCGCCATTGATTTCAATGCATTTCTTAAACTGTCATGAAATCTTGCTTTTTAAGCTTTTCAAGTTCAGCATTAACCGCATTAATTGTATCCGCGTTCCTGTTAAATATCCAACACTAATAAAGGCTAAAGCCAGGGAATATGGTGCTGGTCGTTTTTCTTCGATACCGCAGTCATCGCAATAAAGTTACTATAGTTATTTCAGCAGTGTGAGCTGGCGCAATGTCATGATGTAAAAAGAGGCGCCGCAAATCCTCTTTCTAATCAATTTTTCTAATCAATTTTTAAAAGCTTTTGGCAAGCAGTCTTCAGTATACCATTTTGCAGTAACAGTTTGAACCATGACAAAACTATTTTCAGGGGCATAACAGCTACAATTTTTGATCGGGTGAAGTAAACTGACATCATTGTTTTTGTTGTTATCGGGTTCCATTTTATGAACTGCTGTTTGGTTTCTAGATAGTACTTAAGAACCAAGATTCGTCATCAGTAAAGAATTTTC
Source organism: Tipula lateralis (assembly GCA_963932295.1). Lineage (NCBI taxonomy): Eukaryota > Metazoa > Arthropoda > Insecta > Diptera > Tipulidae > Tipula > Tipula lateralis. The sequence continues at coordinate 156,220,838 of OZ010738.1, forward strand.
CTAAAGTTGCTCTTTTTACCAAATTAGTTGGGAAGGGAAAAATTACACTCAAGTCACTTTTTGAACCTCCTTAATTTGTAGAACCTATATGTCAGATGATTATTTTATATTCACCGTGGCATTCATCAGCAATAATTTCTTGTGTCAGTCGTGGGTCTTCGAAAAAAATGAACGTTACCAGAGTCACAGAAATGACGTCAGAGGATGATTTTGGTCCACCTTCTCAGGGCTCATCTCCTACAAAAAACGTCCAGTCTGAAAATCTTCGTTGATTATTTCTTTAAAATTATTATCAATTTTAGAAGCAATGTGACGGACCGTAGAACTTTCCAATCTCAATATATAAAAAAACAGCTGTTAACCGGTTATTTTAAAATCTAAAACCTGTTTCGGGTGTTATTCCGAAACATCTGTTTTTGACAAGCCATTTTTGATTTCAGATTAAGAATGATTGGTTCTGCTTGAAAAGGCATGCTGGCATACTAGCAAATTTGATCACTCTGTAAGCTATTATAACTTTTATTCTGGACATTTTCTGACCAACTATTTCGTTAATAGCTACTAATTATAGCATTTAATCGTATAACAACATCTACTGAACATTATACAACAATCAACATCTTATATCAAACAGAATAGTAATCGGATCGGTAACAAAACCAAACAAAGACCAATACTTTTCTGTTCGTATAATAAAAGTGTCATCGTCTTTAATTTAGTTTGTATCTTCCTTAAATGTTTCCAAAACGAGTCCCCAACACAATCAAAATGAGGGTACGCGCAGCTATCCTCAACCCACCCAAACGAGTGAAAAAACGGAAAGCAATCCCACAAAACCACTTTCTTTTCATTTGTCCTGTTCCAACGTTCTCAACAAAGTGGTATGTAATTGACTGAGCACATAAAATTTATCACTTCTGTTTGTGTAAACGAGGACGATTCTTTGTAGTCCAAATGGTATATACGTAATGTAAGGATCTGATTTTTATTTTATTTTATTCACTTTATTTTGTTAGTTTTGTCACTAAAAAATAAAAGATAAACTAAATTACTTCTAACAAACAAACAAACAAAAAAAATATCACTAAAGATAAAAAAGTGAGTAAATGGTGACAAAAGTTTTTCTTGTGATATAAGAAAAAAGTTTTTTCACCATTTGTTTTTATTTTTGTTAATTTAATTTTTTTGTGAATAAAAAAGTTTTCTTTTCTCTTTTCTCTTCTTGGTAGAGATTATGATAATTGAAACTTTTTTGTCCATCTTAAGACATTTTATCCGCTACCACACTATATAAGATGTGATCTACGCGCAGAACATATACAACCATCAAACTTTATAGTGATTGCGATTTCGATTGTTTTGTGACACAGCACTAAAAAGCTCATAAATCAAATAATGAATAATTTTGACTGAACAACAACAACAACCGAGGGGTCAATCAACAACGTGTTTTGGGCAATTAATCAAAAGCGAAAAAACTTTTTCAACACTTTCAGATTATTGGACACTTTCGATACTTTTTATACACACACACATACCATAGTGTGTACGAGTAACGAAGCAAAATGCCAAATCATTATGTGCCGGGATTTGTTTAATCGTAAACATTACTCGAAAATGATTGGACACATTTCGGTGTTGTTTCCTAGTCTCCCCGCAGACACAAGATGTAAGATTGTGCAACATAATGAAATGATTGATTATATCTAGGTATAAAAGAAGTTATCCCCGTTTGTCTGTATATAAAAATATGGATTATCATGACCGGATTTCACAGAACGGAGAGTACAAGCTATAAACGGAGTGAAACTCTTGTGTGTTCGCACAGACTGCTGATACGGTATTCAATTTATCTTGTGTAAAGTAACGAAAAGGGACCATGCGGTTCAATGAATCGCATGTCCTTTTACAACGTTATGTTTTTTCTTTATTGTACACAAAATGATAAGGTAAATAAATTTAAATTAGGATTAGGTAAGACAACTTGTTCTTTTTTTTTTTGATTTAACGAATTTATAATGTTTACTATACTAAAAAATGTGACGATAATAATTAAGGTTCCTTTTAGCCCCATTTATTAAGCTGGTATCTTAAGGTGATGTGACCTATGAGGAAGCAGATGAACTGCCTCAGCAATATGATCAATTTTGAAACAATTCAACGAACAACTATACCTCTCTGCGGTTTTCTCTTCTGGCACGAAGTCGGCTTTTTTTATTATTAAAGTTGGTTGGAACCCTATAAGGTTTCACACTCAATGCCAAAAAGGGCCCATGGTGCAAACCTAGGATTTCGTCAAAGCGCACAGACGCGTTCTGCAACCTTAGCCAACTGAATCAGTTTGAACCAGGGCAGAGGAGACAGTAGATTTACAGGAATATACCTGCAGCTAAACACAAGAGATGAAGTGTATACTATCGTCAACATCTTCCAGACATTCGTTGCATACGGCATCACTGACCAGTCCCATGCGATAAAGGTGGCTTTTGAAACGGCCATGGCCAGTAAGTATAGAGACTAAAATTCTCAAGTTGTCCTTTTTCAAAGAAAGAACATAATTTGTCAGGTTAGAGTTAATTCCTCTGACAAAGTATTTCACCTTACGACAAGTAGCGGTAGCTGACCACATCCGCTTTAGATTCGATAGGATAACTGTTTTAATTGGTTTTTCACTATATAAGCAGGTAAAGGCGAAGCTGGTTCAGGACCTACGAAATATAGGTGGGAACCAGTTTTAGGCAAACAGTCTGCAATTTCGTTGCCCTCAATGTCACAATGGGCAGGAACCCACATGACCGTTACCTTGTTGTTACAACCAAGGAGAATCAGAAATTTCTTACAATCTAGAACCAGTTTAGATATGGTAAGAGGGTTGTTCAATGAGTTAAAGGACAGTTTTACTATCCGTACAAAATATAATCTCTCTTACTCACAACCACATATCCCTGGATGGATGAATCACCTCAAATGATCTATGGAAATTAAAGACAGGCAGCAGCCTATCAGTTACCATGTCAAGTTCTGGCATAGCCAGTTTAGATTCATTAAAAATAGATCTATATGGCCTGAAATAGTGCCGAGAGCATTCCACGGACCACGCCCCAACACTCCTCAAGCGAAAGACAGCCGAACAAGCTGTACCTAAAATGAAGGATTGTAACTAGGGTAGGGAGAGAATCAGCTCCACAGCTAGGAGCGGAGTTGAAGCCATGGCTCCAGTTACAGCCCGACAAGTGAAGTTTTGCAAACAATTCAGTTTAACAATTGAAGATTTAACTTAAACCACTGGCCACCAAACAACAGATGCAAAAGTTAGCATTGGGAGAACCAGTGATTTTTAGATAAAATATAACATTTTGGGGGATAATCCCCAAGAATTACCAAAAGCTCTACGACATTGCCAAAAAATAGCAGTGGCTTTTTGTAGTTTAAAGTCCAGATGATACTTCCAAGAAAGTTTGTTATCCAGAAAAACTCAAAGATGTTTGACGTAGGCTGAGGTATTAACCTTACAAAGTGATGGTACAGAAAAAGCTGCAGGATAACCAAGTCGGTCTTTGATGGGTTCACATATGTAAACCCTTATCCAGACACCACTAATAAGAAGAGCGTGTGGAGTTTAACCTGATGAGACATTCAGATGCTTGTCTGAACTGTCAGAACCAGGTCATCAACATAACTTTAGGCGATAAAACCGGAATCACGAAGATTCACAAGAAGTTCGTCAATGACCAGAAGTTACAGCAGGGGTGAAAGCACACCTCCCTGCGGGCATCCTCTGGAAGCCTTGACTGAAATAAAGGTATCCGTAACGTAACCTCGTATATTGCAATGCGAGATTCAAGCATACATTTAATCCACATGATAATGTAGGGTTCGATACCAAATTTAGTACATGCATTCGTAATCGAGACGAATGAAGTATTCGAATGAAGTATTATCAACCGCTCCTGCAATATCAAGAAAAGTGCCCACAAGAAACTCGTTGCTGTGCATAGATCTCTCAATCCTAGTTACGAATTCATGTAAGGTAGTCTCACAGGATTTGCCAACTCTGTAAGCATGTTGCCTATTACTGACCGGAGCGGTAACTAAATGTTGCGGTCTCTAATTAATCTATCAACAATCCTTTCTAAAGATTTCAGAAAGATTGATGACAGGCAAATAGGTCGAAACGAGTTGGGGTCGGTGTAGTCCGACTTGCCAATTTTAGGAATAAAAATTGCTTTACTTCTGCTCCAAGATTGTGGAACGGAACTAAAAGCGATACATGCCTGGAACAGATGTAGTAAATGTTCCTTAATGAGAGGAAATCCATGCTGTAATACAGCAGAAAATACACTGTCAGGACGCTCCAACGTAGGACCTCATAATTGATTAGTCTACAGGCTAAGTCCCGGGACTTACATCCAAATTGTTAATGACTACACCAGAATTGTCGGTAGTAATGGTTTTATATCCCGGGAAATGGGTAGTGAGAAGTAAATCACCTACTTCCTTTTTCGAGGAAGTAAGCTTTAAGTAAAGTCGGCTTCATTTGCCTCAATCCCAACATGCTGCGGTACTAACATTAAATTTATTTTATTCTTGGTTGCCAGTTGTTTTATCAATTTTAAATCAAAGTCCCAAATCAGGTTTAAGGATAGATCGGAATACCGAATCGTATATCACAATTCAAATGAAAGTTTTCCGATTTGGTTGACCTGCCGTTCAAAATTATTCCAGGTAACCTTTGAAATTCAGTCAAGGCAGCATCATATTTTATAGGACCGGCATAGCTATGTAATCAATCACTTCCCATTGATCGAGTAAAACTGGCAAGCTATGCGTTGTATTTAATTCAGTATGTTTGCACATTTGACACATCATATAGTCTTAAGCTACTATATAGCAAGAGGCTTAGGTGTCCATGATTCTGATATAGTTAAATATGATCAGTAGATTATATTTGGTTCCAATCTCCAAGTACTATAACACAAAGCCTTGGGCAAATCAGAAAAGTGTCGCGCTTGTCTTATATACCTTAAAAATATGTTGTATCCAAGTTAGTTTGTGATCTAGAAGTACTCCGAGATATTTTACTTTATTAGGAAAATTGAATAGTTGTGCTATTCAAAACGGAGGCTCTTAGCATCTCAGTCTTCTTACTTGAATTGCCACTTTAGGTATTTCGATAAATGATTTTCGCCAGCTCTAGTCATTGGGCATCACTAAGCCAAATTTAAAATTACTTTTGGGAGTATCTCGATAGATATCAGGCCCCCGGAAAGTATTCAAAAGGATGTAGTGGCTTTTGCCATTCTCCATAAAACCCTCGATCTTGAGATTACCAAAAATAGGATTCATAGCATCCAAGAGGGTACCAAAAAGCTGTTTTGTGCACGGAGCATTTCACTCTTTCAAGCAGTCTTTATTTCTCCTCCTTCCAACGGCTAAATTTCCCCAACTACCATGTAGAGTATACCCAAACAAATTTTGAAATCAAAGCCTTATTTTCCAGCACAATTATTTTCTCCTTTTCGTTTTAAAAAATTTGTTAAGTGAGTCAACGGTGTAACAATAACTAAGCTTTTGCGATAGATCATTCAAACCATTGTTCACTTAACTATTAGTTTATAGCAATGAATGTGTACCATCGCTAAGCGATTGAGTCGTTTTTCACGTCAACATAAAGTAAGCGAATTACGACTATTTTTTATAGAAAATGAGTATTCTGGTAGAGCTTGGCATCTATCCTTTAATTGAATTTTTAAATCCATCTCGAGTCACAAGTCTTTGCCCTTTCGTTTGATAAAATGAGGTTATTTCCTTATAACGGTAATTGAATCAATCTGTTCCCCAAAGGTGTGTGTGTAGTTCAAAGTCACACAATCCCTATACCTACCACGATAGTTATCAACCAGACATCATTTGTCCATTCAGTTTCTCAAAAGGATAGGAGAGATAAAATCAGGTGCTGTCAAAAACTTATACTGCCATAAAAGATAGATTAAATTGGTGGCAATCTTTCTAGATCAAGTATAATGGTATCAACAGATGAGGACTGTTTACTTTCTATTATTGTTTACAAAATTTCAAAACACTTTAGAATTAGGACTCAGATTATCCTTAAGACAGTAACCAATTTAAAACATTGAAATCCTTTCTACAGTTGCATTAAAAATAAAATTTAACATCTATTGTTAAAGAAATGAAGAGCAAAGTTTATTGCGGCGTTTTTTGTGTCATCAAACAACAATGGGACTACCGAACATATAATGTCCAGCCGTGAATGGAATGCAATAAGCTTATTCGATGTGACACACTTGAGAGCGATTAATACTCCACCATCTTTCAGATTGGTGTCAAAACTATGCCTTTCTGTCCTATGGACTACATATAGATAGCGTTTGTCTAAAACATCATTCAACCAGAAAGTGGGTAACAGGACATGACTTCAGAAAGTATTATCTATGACAAGTTTAAATGACTCGAAAATGATATTTGACCTTTATCGTGTCCTCTTAAAGAGTCCTACTGCCCTTTGGTGGTTGTCGTCACACTTATCGAATTTTATCGTTTGGTGTACGGCAAGGCAGCCATTATGGTCGATGAATGTTCTTTATACATATTCATTAACGATGTAGCACTGGTGAATTACATCATATACGCTGATAACATTAAGCTCAGGTTGAATTTATATTTGATCCTAGCTTTACTAGAAACAATTATTCTACAATTGCAACATTGTGTGTTCGATTTCATAAAGGAAACTGTCGAAGAGGATATGTACAAACCTCTAACATTAAAACCATTAAACACGGAGCAGATAAGGTAACATGTCTTTATATATCGTCAACGATGCAATACGTCAAGCTTGTAAAGATTGACAACCGTTGAGATGTTTTAACAGCACTTTTCATGCATGATCTATGAAAGATATCTAACTGTTGAAACTGTTGATTCAATATGAAAGATATCTGATTGTTGTGGCTGATTTAACAGCTAAATTGTGAAAATTCAAGGGCCAGAAACTTTCGTACTAAGTGAGTGCAAGCTGTTCCTTGTTTTCAGCACGATGAGTATCTAAAAGTTCTTATTCATTTCATCCGGCTTCACAATTGCCCAACTTAAGTCAAAACATCAGGATTACACGTATATTATCTTCAGGCGTGTATACAGATTCGCCCTCTTAACCTCATATGGCGAGATAACCCCAGAAAAAATACAAAAAATTGTATTCGTAAATATCTGTAATAACCCTGTGGGTGTATTCAGAGCTTGTCGTAGAAGGCGGCAAAATCTGGTTGGATTGCTGGGCTTGTGACCCGCATCGGTAAAAAACCATAAATATTAAAAATGTCAACAACCCAAAAAAAATTGGATACCGCCAAAACTGCACTGTCACACATTAGTTACTGTCACACATTATCTTATACTCGGTAATATTCTGCGTGCTGATCCGAACCAAATAATACAGGGATCTTTGAAGGGAGAACCGCATTGCGATAGGCGAAGAGGTCGCTGTTGGCGAATATGGCTCCACGGCGTAGAAGGCGATGTGGCATCTTCTGGTTGCTTGCAACAGTATGAAGAGCTGGCTTGTGATCGAAACTGTGTTAGAGTCAGATTGTTGACCCGATGCGAGCCAAAAACGCTATAAAAGCTGTCAAACAAAAATACGTTAATGTATTTTTATAGATTTTGTATTATGTGCTTCAACTTGTGATGCCACTGAAACCTTAAACAGAAATTCCATCAAACAAATTGTAACAAAAAAAGTTTCTTCATAGAATAGTGCCCAAAATAATATTTCCTGTTTAACGCACACACACACCCCTCAAAAACGTAATAATCTTAAATAATAGTTCACATTTATATTTCACGCTTTATTACATAACTGCCGTAAAAAAGACATTTTTTTCCGTACCTTGAAACAAAAAGCACTAAGGTATTATGACACAGCAAGAACAAAATTCATAATATACGTTTACGTCGGAAGGTAAGACGATATACGTATTTTGTTTATCCCAAAAATATATTCTCTTACATTTTGGGTGATCTTAGATTTTTGCTATATACACTCGTACGCTCGTCTTCACACACCAGCTACGTGATTTTGTTTTTTCGTTACTCGACTTTTGTGTCCTATATGTATACCAGTAATGCTTTGTACATAATCATATGAATATAAAGTAGAAATGACACTTTGAATAATATGGTAATATTTGCCGAAAGGTTATGTTATTAACATTATATACCTCGTTTTTTTGGTACATGCGAATAACAGAGATACATTGAAGATTTAAGCTTTTATTTGGCTAAACGATACGAAAAATTGTGCTTAAAGTGATTTTCGTATACACAAATTATGGATTTACCTACTCATACATATATATTTATACAGTTATTGAATTTATAATCACAACGAGCTTAAAAGCTTACTGACCATTTCCTATATATAGATATACTTGTTGTGTACAATAAAATTCAAAAGAACGTTTATACGAGTATTAAGATTAACAAAATATATAAAATATTTATCTTCAGATACCGATCACTCCATAATATATGTATACTAGTCAAGCGCAGAACAAACACATCGACCATATACGTCTAAGGAGATGTAAACTTATTTTAATTTTCAGAACGTTGAATCCTGTAGACAAATTTAAATCTTTTAAATCTTTTTGCATAAAAAATGGGAAAATCCGATTTTGTTTTTGGGAAAATGTACATATTTAAATTTAGTTTACGTTTCCATCAACAGCAACGCAAACACAGTAAAATGTAAAAGTTTTTCTTAACATTTTAAGAAAAAAAAAACAAAACATATCCTTAATTAAATTTATTGTAAACACGTATTATTTTTATAAAAGCGATTGGATTTGGATACAACTTAGATAAGTTTAGGAATTCGTATTCTATTTTGTTTTTGTCAGGATATAAATTAAGGATAGAAAAATTGTTTGGCAGTTTCTCAAAATTTAGTACGTTCTTTTCTCGAACACAAATCTTGCTAAAATCAAACCTCAATCTTTAAAATTAAGAATGATGGTGATATGATCATTGCCTCTTTATGAAACGAAAACTATTCCAAAATTAAGGAAATCCAGCGATAACAGAATCGAGCTTTTCTCTGGTATATTAACAAAACCTTCTCTGAAAAGATCACATTCCAGAGTCTTTTGAATGTGTATGTGGTTAAGCTCATGTTAATCCCTTAAGAAAACTGCAAACTGTTCACCAATTGCTGCCTATTAAGTAATGTTAAGTTAGTCTCACTCTCATGTTCTGTTAAACTTAGTGCCAGAATATGATTGTCACCTTATTATGATTGACACCTTACCTCACACGCCACATAACTCGCATCATTAGGTAAAGATAATTTATTAATTTTAAAAATAGTTAAATAAAAATTACATTAATCACTAACAACGAAAATTTAACATTACATATTAGAAAAAAATTTTAATAAATAAATGTTACATATTAATATTTTTTCTTATGTGTCGTGTGAACTCTCATCTAAGCTATAGTAGTAGATGATTTTGTATCTGAACTGACATCTGAAATAGATTTTATATAGGTTCTTGAATGTTATAGAAGCTGCAACACTTTGTTTAGAAAAATAAGAAACTATTGAAGTTTGCTTTGCAGATATTTTTTTATCATTATATAATTGCCTATAACAAAGTAGTGAATTTTCGATTTCTCTGGAAACCTTAAAGCTTCTTTCTGAAGAAGTATCGTTTTCCGAAAATATATCCATACCTTCCCGGAAAAGAGAAAACGCCTATGCCATTTTTTGTGTTGTCAAATTACGAGAACTTACACAATGCGTAACATATTCTGATTTTTCTGAAGCTGCGCGTCCTTCAAGTGTCGTTACTAATTCTTCATTTGAAACATCTTCCTGCGCCGATCCAACAACGTTTACCACATCTTCATTATCTACTTCATTCATACCGATTTCATGTGCCATAGCGACATTTTCATTATGAATTTCTTGAATGTTTTGTAGTGAACTACCAAAATCATTAGTGCATTCACGCCAAAATTCTTTCCACACTCCATTAATAACTTTTTCCTAAATTTCATCCCAAGTTTTTTCATTGTTATCAACGTCATTCATTATATAAAATTGTTTTAAATATTCTGTAATTGTTGGCTAATTTGGACCGTCAACATAGTGGATAAGATTTTTGAAAACGCGCGCAAATAATAAGCCTTAAAATTGCCAATTACACCCTGATCCATCGGTTGGAATACGATGTTGCTTATAGGAATACGATTTTGATGTTGTCAGGAATTTCCGTTAGCTTATGACTAGGTGCATTATCAATTATAAGCAATGCCTTGTTTGAAATATTTTGCTCGAGATTAAATTTTGTCACAGAATTTGAAAAATAATTATTCAACCAGTTTTCAAAAACCAGTTTTTATCATCCATCCTTTTTTATTTGACCGCCAAATAACACCAAGTTTGGATTTGTTGCAACCTTTGAAGGCTCGTGGATTTTCTGAATGATAAATAAGCATTGGCTTTAACATATAATCACCTGCAGCATTCGTTCCCAACAAAACCGTCACACGGTCTTTAGCTTCCTTAAATCATGACGCAGCCTTTTCTTGTTTGGAAATGAATGTTCTGGATGACATTATTTTCCAAAACAGACCGGTTTCGTCTTCATTATATACTTGTTGTGGGGTATATACACCGGCTTCGACAATTAAATTAAATTTTAAATTCTGCGGGATAATTTTTTGCCGCCTCAACATCTGCACTTGCTGCTCCTCCAGATATTTTTATATTATGTAATGAATGACGTTTTTTAAATCTATCAAACCAGCCTTTGCTGGCGTTGGAAATATTGAAAAAGTATTTCGGGTAGCACGAGCGGTTTAAAAGTGGTCGTGAGTCAATCGAAGATACTGAACGCAGTAACAGACCATCCAGATTGAAAACCGACGAAAATATTGATAAAGTAAAAGAAATGTTGGTCAATAAATGTTGGTCAAATAAACTGTCAGAGAGATAGCAGAGAACTTCACCATTGCCTATGGATTCGTCCAAGCAGCAAAGTTGGTGCAAAAAGACCTTAATTTCATGTAAAAAAGAGACCGTGTTGACGTATCGAGAGATATGATTTGTGAGGCGGAATCCGATCCCACATTTATCAAAAGGATCATTCTAGAGACGATACGCGGGATTAATACGAGTATACGACTCGCAATCCAGACATCAGGCAAGTGAATGGCTTTCACCAAATGAGCCGAGCAATGCTCACAATTTTCGTGGATTACAAAGGTGTAATGCATTATGAATTTTTGCCAAAAAGCCAGACCGTATAAACAAATAAGAGTATTATTTGGGCATTATGAGACGTTTGCGTGAAGCAATTCACACTCGCGGATTCTGCAGCATGACAACGCACCGTCGCACAGTGCCATCATTATTCGTAATGTTTTGACAAAAAATGCAACAAATACTATCCACCAGCATCGGTGGCTGGTTCACATAATTTGACACCCTGTGACTTCTATTTGTTAAATCGAGTTAAAAAACCATTACAGGGAACGCGTTTCAGCAGCCGAGAGGAAATAATGGAAAAATCGCAGGAAGCACGATCGACATAACGAAAACTGAATATAAATAATGTTTCGAGAATTGGTTCAAGTGCTGGCATAAGTGTGTTGTAGTCGATGGGGATTACTTTGAAGGGGTCAATAAACATTCAGAATCGAAAAACTTGTATTTTTAATTTTCTAAATAAATTCCAGGAAGGAATTTTCTTTTTGATCAGGTTGAGACTCCCGAACGGATTGAACTCCAACCAGAAAAGGACAGTTTTCGATGTACTCTGGATAGTTTTGCTGATATGAACCAGTTAGGGCCGGATGATTTATAGAGCTTGACGTTTCAAGGTCTTCAATGTCTAAAAGCATCAATAGGGCAAGTTTCTAATACGTTTTACAATGTAGCTATTGATAGATAATATCTTAAGATATATAAAATATTTCATTATAAATAAGGTTACAACATCCATAGCGATCCGTTCAAATGGTTCCGTTGTTATATTCTATTTTTCCAAGACTTCGCTTAGTAGGACTAAATCGGAAGTAGTTTTGATTCCTATAGATAGTCTCAATTGTTAACACTCATAGAATTCCAATTAATTTCATGAATTAAAATTTCTTGCTCCCATCGAAATTTTCCAAAAATCTTTGAAAACACACATCTCTATTCCACTGATTCCAATACGCCTTGATTGTTTTGGACTTTTATCAGCATTTTCATTCCAAACCATATTTTCTTGTCTACTATGAATATCATAATCATCGATGCAAAAATTTTGTTATTCATTGGTAATCAATTTTTTGGTATTTTGTACGTTTCCGAATCAATAGAAGTTAACCTGCACTAAAGTTTAATTTAAGTTACAACATTGGTAAATCTACTTACAGGGTAATCCACCTCTATAGGAACGACAATCCTTCAAGAATTGTCTCCGTCTCAACATTGTTAAAGGCACCTTCAAAATCAAGGAACGCCACCATACAAAACTCTTGCGAGAATATTGATTTCTCAGAGCGTGCAGAACTGTGTCCACAGGTTCTCCCTTACAATAAGCATGCCATCTGTCTTTCCAAGGTTTTCAGTAGAAAGAATGATTGAGTTATGGGTTTTAAGTCCTTTTGAGTAGCATTGTGAGCATTTACCCATTTTCGAATAAACATCACTCTGAATATCCCACCCCGCGGAATACAGGATATAGTTTTAAATACCCTTTGAAGATTACTTCCAACCAGAGGATAATTATATTCTAGTTGTTTTGAATTCCTGCTGAAATAATTCGGTCAGGACAAGCTGATTTATAAGGTTTGAAACTGTCAAGTGCACATAGAATCCGTTTATATGTTACGATTTTCTCTATGCGCAGTGAGTGTGCTTCTCGATGAGTACTTGTCTCTATCGAGTCGTCGAATCTTCCTGGGAAATGAGTTTCGATGAAAGTTTCAAAGATTCCTCACTAGAAATAGTCGAGGATTCCACCGGTTTAATTAAATAACTAGGACTATAGAAAGATTTATAGACAGTATGTTCCTAAGACGGGAGGTCTCGGAGACTTCTTCCATTTTATCGCAGAAGAGTCTTCATAATCCCCTGTGTGCCTTCCTCAATTATTTTTTGTATACATTAAGGTCCTCCTTATAGAAGTTCCCAATTATGGCCAATTGTAGAAAACTGAAACAGACCTTATTTTGATCCAACTACTTAATGGATTTTTTGCTTATGATATAAATCGAGGTAGCAAAATAATAAATAAGATGCGACTATCTTTTGAATCACGCATGCTATTGGGAGGTGATTGTAAGGTACGCTCCTATACCGAATATTAATTTATAATGAGAACCTAATGTATACATATATGTACATTGATATCCCATATCTATTATCATTTTACTGACTAATTAATATATTATTACTAATAAATGTACCTAGGTTAAACACTAAATAAAAATTGATATTTTAAAATAATAAGTTTTTGATCAAAAATTCAACACGAGCTTTTTGTTGTAAATGCCCCATCGAGAAAATTAATTATGTTGCATAATAAATTTATAGAATTTCGAAATACTGTGCAGTTTATACGTCATACTGGTATAAAACAGGGTGAGACAAAAGTCGTGCTACCATATTAATTGCGCGCCACCTTGATTATGTGACGCTTATCTCAGTTTCGCTTTAACCATTGTGTTGTGTAGACGGCCCGAATTTATAATGAACGTGTAGAAATAGTGACAATATTTATTGAAAATAATCGTTCTATTGTTGCCACTCAGCGGAAATTGCGTCAAAAATATCCTAATCGTCCTGTGCCTCACAAAACCATAATTTGTCGGTTACATTCGTATTTTCGATAGTGCGGTACGACAGTAGACAGACCTCGTTCTGGAAGACAACGGACGTCTCGTAAACGCTGAAAATGTGGCTCCAGAAACATCAATTCGGAGACGTAGTTCCCAGTTAGAAAAAGTTCCATTACAAAATTTTATTAGGCCAAAAATTTCTACCGAGTGATCCTGATCAACGAGTTGAGAACATAGTATAAGGTTGTCTGGTGAAATTGAAAATTTTTCGTCTAAATTGAAAATTAACGATGAAGCCCATTTTCATCTCAGTGGCCCCGTCAGTAAACAGAATAGTTGGTTTTGGGGAGCACAGAAACCTCAATTAATTCATCAAACATCATTGTATCCACTTAAAACAACTGTATGATGTGGAATTTATGCTGGAAACATCATTGGTTCCTATTTTTTTTTAAATGACCAAGGTGTTGAAGTTACTGTTACTGCCGAATGGTACCAAGACATGATTCGAAATCTTCTTGTGCCTGAAATGGAAGAATAATAATTGAACAATTCAACAATAATTGAATTGTTGACCCGTTCAACAATTCAATTATTGACTGAGGATTTTCCACGAAGACTAGTTTCGCGAAATGGCGGTTTAGCCTGGCCAGCCAGATCTCCGGATTTAACAGCGCACCAGACTTTTTCTTATGGATTTTTTTAAATCAAAAGTTTATGTGAATAAGCCGCAAACCATTCAAAGACAAAAGTCGTCACGAAGTTGAAGAAATTCAGCCTGATATGATGCAGGGTGTCATGAAAAATGCCTTAAAAGAGCCGAAAGTTACAAAGTAAATCGCGGCCACCAACCTTCTTATCTTTTCTTTGAACAAAGTTATAGGCAATGAAAATGGTATAGCGGGACTTCTGCTCCACCCTGTACAATATAAATTATTAAACGACAAATTTTAATAATAAAAAAATTATAAATCTTTATAATATGGTTGTTGTGGTTATAGCAAATAATATAAAAGCTCTAACTAAAACTCTATTGTGCATGTAATGGGGTTATAGTTTTTCCAACTACATACTATATAGATGTATAATAAGGCAAAATTCTCTGGATTTTCTTTACTTTTTCCCAAAAATTACATTTCGGAAAAGTTATTTTTATTAGAAAAACTTTTTCATTCTAATTTATTTATTTTAGTACACAGTATTATAATTTGGCTAATAATATTCAATTTTTTTATTTCTCTCCAAACTGTTTGTGCTTTATAAAATATTAAGTTCGAGCACACACAAAAATATACAAAAAAAAAAGCTCTTTACTACTGAACGAAAGTCAAATTAATTTTCATTAGAAAGATTTTTTTTTTTTTATTATCTGGAATATTAGGAAGGAAACTAGGAAATGGATTTTTTGTTTTGTGTGTAGACAGCTTTTTTATATGATTTTATTAAATGGATGAAAAAACAAAATATTTAAAAGCTTTTTCTTGGATAGTATATATACCACGAATATCTGTCTGTGCATTATATTATGTAAAACAAAAAAAAAATTGAAACACTCGTTGCTATATGTACCATGTATAGCATGTGGATGTACATACATATGTATAGTCGAGTAGTTTTTCGAGAAGACGCACACAAAATCTAAATATATACCGAAGAAAATGGTTCGACTACACAAAACGGAAAACTTTTTCGTTTTGCTAAATGCTTTGATTAGATGAAAAGCATAATGAAAATGTATATACATTTTTCTTTAACATTACTATTAATAATAAACGTAACAGACGGTGGTATATTAAAAGTGTATACATAATTTTATCATACATACATATATGTGTATATACTCTCTGGATTCTTATTTCTATTTTTTTATTTTTTTTTTTTTTTGATAAAAAGAATGTTTAATTAAATGTTATATTTAGAGGAATTCGAATTGATTTTGTTAGTATACTTGTTGTAGATTCGTTATATTTTGTGGATGTGGTTTGGCATGGTAAATTGAAATTTACGAAATACTTGTGAAAATTCGCTTTTATGATGGAATTCATTTCTATTAAGAATTGTGGAATTCGTTTGAAATATAAAAAAAAGACAAGATAGAGCTGAGTCTGTCGTGCACAAGAAAGTGGTGAGCGCATAATACCAAAACCAACTAGAATTCTTAATCGACGGAAATACATATATGAGGTGATTTACAAAACTATTGTGCTCACTATTCGTTATTTATTTAATACTAACATTTGCTGTTTATTCTAACCCTGTGGTTGGGGAGGAACGCTTCGAATTCTACCACAGCACCCACTGCTTGTCTTAAGAGGCGACTTAAATGGTTGGATTGAAAGGCTTGACCCACATCTGTAAAACTAATTTTTACTGGTTAAAAATTAAAGAAGGCGGAAATTATTCCTAAACTCAATGCCACTAGAAGGCCAAGGTTCAACCCACATACACATACAGATTAAAAACATCCAATCGTTAATGATAAATGGTCACCACTCCGGGAATTGAACCCGAGACCCCTGAATGACAAAGCAAATACGCTACCTTCTATGCCACGAAAGCGATTGACTCATTTACGCTCAGTTTATTATTTTGCTCGCGTTTTTCGCATTTTTGAGCACAAAACTGTTTTTTTTAAACAATGAAAAATCCTCGAAAAATACCACTTCGGATTATCTTCCATTTTGCCAATGTCCTTGGACTCTTGCCTAATAAAAATGACGCACATCAACATTTCGAATCACGCAGACCCGACACTTAAGTGCTAACGGAAACAAAAGTATCTCATAACATCTACGAGAACCGATTCTACGTCAACCGGTGCCGGTTCGAACAAGCATTCGAGTTGCAACGAGGAGTTTGCGTATTCATTAAAGACCACATACCGTACGCTCGACATACGAACTTTTAAGAAATACGAACTGTTTTCAAAGACCGCTCAAACTATTGTACTTAAAATATCACTTCCTAATAAAATCCTTTTTTTTAATTGGTTTATATAGATCCCTCAATCAAACGGATTCAATTCAGAAACCATGAATTTCTTAGAAGTTTTGTCAGACAATTGTGATGACATTCGCAATCAACATCCATTCTGCTAAGAATCTTTGAATCACCAAAATACGAACTGTGCTGGGCATCAGACGGAGTGGCTTCCTGTTTTGATGATCTTACGCAGATTGTAAGCGACTCCACATTTGAATGTAAAATTATACCAGCAGTCATATTCTGGATCTTTATCTTACAACAATTCCGACATTCCATGGACGCACGTGTCGTGGCTGGAATTGTAAATTCTCACCACAACTTGATAACCGTATCAATATCTGTCCAAATACCAGCCAAGGCGTATATGGCATTTTAACGAGACTAACAATGATGGGTTACGATAATTTATTCAACATTTCCCATGGGAGAGCCATTGTTTTTATAACAATCAAATAGACGATGCTGTTTCCAATTTCACCGAAACCGTTCTACATGGAATGAATAAATATATCCCATCATGCTTTTCCAATTCCAATCCTAAATTTAAAATTTTTCGAACAGAAGCCGCCAAAGCAGCCAGAAAAAACAACTGCTTAAGAAATATAAGCATGCTAAGAAAGCGAAAAGAGCCGACAACAAGTAAGTCACTAAGTCTTCCGAGTTGAAAATCTCCGATCGCAACTTTTACCAAATGGTTGCATCGGTTGACAATATCTCTAAACCATATCTATTTCTGCATTGAAATGTGCAGACGGTGCTTTGGTGGTATATCCATATTTGCAGTCCGACTTACTGGCAAGCGTCTTCACTTCGAACTCGACCTCAGTTGTCCACGCCACCACCAATTCCGTATTGTGGTTCTAAAATGAATTCTGTCAACTTCTCGGAGGAAATTTTATACAGGAACTGAAGGCAATAGACATAAATTATGCCACCGGATCTGACGGAATTCCTGTTCGAATATTGAAGGAGTTTGCCAGTGACTTGGCTCCAATATTAACTAAAATTTTTCTCCTTTTTTATAAGCAAGGTAAATACCCGAACGCCTGGAAGAATGCGATGGTGCAACCGGTCTTAAACGTGGTTGTGATAAAACTGACCATTCAAACTACCGACCAATATCAATTGTGTCAGCCGTGGCTAAAGATTTTGAAAAATGCATTAACCAACAATTGGTGAATTATCTTCAGATATATAAAATAATTTTAGATAAAAAATATGGCTTCCGCGAAAGACGCTCCACAACCGATCTCTTGACATATGTTGCAAACAAATGAAATCTCGCCCTTGAGCACTACGGAGAAGCCTTTGCAATCGCTTTGGACATATCCAAGCCTTTTGACAAGGTTTAGCATGAGAATTTCATTTGTAAGCTTGTGGCTTACGGCTTTCACTCGAAGACCATCACATCAAGTGGATACAAAATCAGATCAAATTTAACGAGAAAAATGCACAAATATGCACGTTCCCGCGTTAAGACGTCCTAACAAATTCCCTTTTTGGGGTAAAAGGTCACGTTATCGTGGGTTGTGACTCTACTTGGTGTTCAGATTAGCAACAATTTGAAATGGAATGAACACATTATAGCACTAGCCAAATCTGCTTCACTTAAACCTGGGTTCTTCAGAAGATGCAGACGCCCAGACTAGCTGTTAGATCGTATCAGGTTCTCCAGATATATAAAACCTCTATTAGAGCTCTGACAGTTACAAAAAGCTTCAACAGTCTAAAAGTCCACCCTGCTAAATTAAAAAAAAAATACATGAAATTTAGAGAAATGTATGAAATCTGTATTGAGTCAGACGATCTATCTGGCTACGCCTGAAACGGTTCATACGAAGGGTCCAATTTTGGCATACTCTCATCAGCTTAATGGCCTATTTATCACGAATAAACTCTTCTATATTAAGGCTTCCAGTGCGTCAACCGCTGCGGGCTTGTTCCTTTAGAAACGGACCAAAGTCCCAACATAACCCCACAAAAACATTGTCTAAAGGCGTGAAATCACACGATCTAGGCGGCCGATTGAGGGAAATAAACTGTTCACCGAACTCGTCTCTCAATTAGGCCATTGCTTCACGTGCTGTGTGGCACCATCTTGTTGAAACCACATGTCAGCCAAGTCAAAATAAAATGTGTAATCATCACACGGTAGCGCCGGTATTCACAGTAACGATTCTGCCTTCGGTGTATTTGAAAAAGTACGGTTCAATGATGCCACCGGCCCATAATTCAGATCAAGCCAGAAGCATTGCAAGCACTGTAGTTCTTCTGGCCACTTTTCACACCAAACACGGCAATTTGGCTTGTTCACGTCATAAATGTGCTACGTCGCCGAACACAATTTTCCGATAAAAAAGTGGATCTTCATCAAGTTTTGCCAGCACCCATTTACTAAAAGTTACCATTTGTAGGTCGTGTGGTTAATTGGGTCGTGTAATGGGGCCGAATCGATAATTTACGCTATGATATTTCCTCTGTCCGCCCTCTACGTGTGCGGGTTGGTGATTTAATGTCTAATAATGTAAATTTAGTGTGGAATTTTGTCAAAATTTTGATTCCGAATACCCGCCTCAGAAGGTCGCCCAAACTGACGATAAAATGGAAGAAGTGCACGATGCCGGTTAAGAAAAAACATTTTCAGTAACTTTCACTGTCCAAACACATGAATTTATACCTGTGAAAAAGAAGCTTTTGGAATGTGATTTCTTCAAGCCACGATAAGGGAATCGAGCGGTCTTTTGTCATCAGTCTATTTATAGCAAAGGTTACAAGTGAGACCTTTTTTTTCAGAACTCTTAACCTGACTGACATAGTACTGCGGTTGGACTATCTGAAACTGTACGTTAGTTGCAATATGTTATCTCGTGAACAAGACTGATTTCCTTTTTATGTTGTGGGTTGGGTCAAGCAATGAATACAATAAGTTGATAGTTATTCTGTAGTATATTAGCGAGCGTCAGCGTGACGAATCCAATTGTCAATATTAATGAAAGGAAAATCGTCCGACACAGACGAGAGGCTAACTGCCAATATATTGTGTTCAGGTGGATTTAAAGACTATATTGAGCACATTAATGGATCCAACTCTTCCTTACTCTAATAAGGAACTACTCTTCCTTACTCTTCCTTACTCCAACTCTTCCAACTCTTGATGAGCTTAGTTGTTGCACGCATTACTCTTAACTCTAAAAATGAAGTGGTTATTGCCTCGTGTACTTTCCCCACGATTTTGTTACTTTACATCCTTTTGAGGATTTTACATATACCCATAATAAGTTGGTGTAGTGATAAAAAGATTCGTCTGATAGCTGGTTGTAATGCTAATGCACATCACTCTCTATATGGAGGAATACTTACAACAACAAGAAAGGTTCTGCTCTACTGAATTATTTAAGTTCTTCTGAGTTTGAAATCCTTAATCTCGGATGTGAACCCACTCTGCTCTCAGTATGGAAATTTAAATCAGTTTGTGTTCCATGTCCTTCACTAAATAAATATTAAACTGGAGAGTGACGAGTGTTATTCTCACCTCCGCTCACAGGTGCAGTTTTTTTTAATATTAATCTTAATATTAAAGAACTCCGGTTAAACCTTACCGTAATAGGAAGCTTATCAACTGAGAAACATTCTCTTTTGAGCTTGTTTCCTTAATTAAACCTAGAATTGCAGGCTTCAGCACTGTCTAAACAATAACAACTGCGCGTTTGAAATTATGTCTCCACTTATCTCGAACCAAATAACTCGGAACAAACCTTTTTGGTGCTCTGCTATAAAAAGGTTAAGGAGAACGGATACCAGAAATTTAAAGCATAGGGCCAGATGATTTAATTTTCAGTCTGATTGCAACAGCTTCCTAGCTGCACAAAAGGTGTAAAAATACTTAAAACATCACAGAGATCCTCCTGGGTGATCTTCGTCCTAATGGCAAGATTACTTCTTTTGAAAACGAAATTTTACGAGCGTAAAACCATTGCAACCGACAATACTGGTGTGGTTACCAACGTAATTGGATGTAATTCCCAATTGGGGCTAAACCTGCAGCTAATCAATTATATGAGGTCCTTCGTTGGAGCCTGTTCTCCTGGGTCAGCTTGAATTAGGCATGGTCTAGGATATATAGTGCAATTCTTACTATTAAAATATCGTTGCCATAAACCACCATAAAGGTCTGCTTTCGACTTTCCATTTTTAGGATGATGACGTAAGAAACATTTTATAAAACAGGCAACGTAGAATAATGCTTTAATTCTCATGACTTTATACCACATTGGCTTTCGATAATCCTGATACTTTACATCCAAACAACCGATAAAGCTCTTACTATACTTCTTCAGCAATGGTTGCAATGTTAAGAAACTCTTCAGGGTGAGATCATGCTATTCCTTTAACTTGTTAGGAACTTTTTTTATCAGGCGCTATGACTGAATCATGATCTACATTTTAATCTCTTTGAAACAGAAATGAGTTATATATGGATCGCACCACGAATTTCAACCAAATTCAGTATAATTTGTTCTGTGAGATAGTGTATCTTTGGAACTTCATTTGCAATATAGGATTTTTCTACTGTGTGGAAGGAGAACTTCATGCTAAAACCATATATTTTCAAGTTTATCACACCCAACTTAGAAATATATTGATATATCACACTCACGTTCACTATACAATAGTACCAGCTAAACCACAAACAGAGATGTGCATTGAATGCAAGATGTGCTATACGAAAGCTTCATAATTTGGGGTGCGCGGAGCACCAGTTGAACAGTGCTGATCATAACTATATCTTCATTTATACATACATAATCTTAGGCATCCCATTAAAAATCTCGATATTTCTTCAAGTATGAGTGTAGTTACAAAATATTAAAAAATTATAATGTCTAAGGTTTACAAAAGAATTGTTCTTTATTTCACTACTTAAATATAACATTCTTGTTATTCGAGTACATCTTATATATTATATGTATAGTTTTGAACAGTGCTTTTCAATCAGAAAACGTAGAAGATGATACATGTATACATACGAGTATAAATTTGCTACGAATGGAATGGGAATACCATATACTAAGTACTTAAGTCGATTTATATTTAAGCTTTACCATAGAATAGACTAAATACAAACAAATACGATGTTCATAATAAACAAAGCTTGAAATCTAAGAGCTGAGCAATTTCATTGTTTTAAGCTGTATACCACACGTAAGTTGTTTTTTTCACATCATTCCGCGTACAAGACTTTTACAAAATCTCCAGAAATGTTTTATCACATGAACAAAAAAATTCTATACAGCATCTCTTAAAAACACGTATGATACGAAAAGTGCATGCATATTTTATACATACCAGTGTAGAGTACATAACACTAAAAAGAATTTTTATGTTGAACAATCTAAAACTGAAACATAAAATTATGGTATTCAAATCAATGTTGGATGCTTTATCCTTATTCATAACCCGATTTTTACATTTTTAAGATAATTCAAGCCGATGTAAGATTATATCGATTTTTGATGAGTTCCCAAAATTCTTATATAATGACTCGGCGATGGAGCTTTTATTGAACTCCGACTATACATTTCAACTAAGAGTAACTGAGTGCTAAACCGTGTTGATTCTATCGACCAAGAAAGAGATCAATCTTTAAGATTGTTTTAACCTTGAAACGTTGGGCCAATATGTGGTCTAAATTTTTTTTAGATCGCATCAGGTTCTCCAGATATACAAATTTTTTATTAGGTCGTGTATATAATATTGCTGTCAGGTTTAAGGTGGAACGTATGCTGGATAGAATTCAGCCACGTGTCATCCGAATAATACGAAACGTTAAGACAGCCACGTATATAAAGTTAGCCCATGATTTCATCCCAGAAAAATATCACGATAGTATATCATTTAAGTGTCAGCCCAGGATTTTACTATCACGACAGTTTTTTACTATCATCCCAGAAAATAATTTTTGTTAGTTCAAGAATATCGTCGATAAATAAAATTAAAAAAAAACCATACAATATATAATATTGGAATCCGATACAAACCAAATAATATTATTATAATAATAATTAATAAATAGTAATAATTACACAATAAACAGATATTTGAATTTCGAAGGGATTTCATTCGAAAATTTGTCTGGGGGGTGATTATAAAGTGTCATCTCAGAGGGTTGCAAAATTATGTTACGAATCCATTAGAGAATAACTATGTTAAAAATTAGGAGAATCCTACCGTTGCGTCATAGTTAGATTGATCAAAATACAAGCCATGATTTTAACATATGTAATGACCCACATTCGAAAATTCGTTTGGGGAGTGATTATAAAGTGTCATCTCAGAGGGTTGCAAAATTATGTTACGAATCCATTAGAGAATAACTATGTTAAAAATTAGGAGAATCCTACCGTTGCGTCATAGTTAGATTGATCAAAATACAAGCCATGATTTTAACATATGTAATGACCCATATTCGAAAATTCGTTTGGGGAGTGATTATAAAGTGTCATCTCAGAGGGTTGCAAAATTATGTTACGAATCCATTAGAGAATAACTATGTTAAAAATTAGGAGAATCCTACCGTTGCGTCATAGTTAGATTGATCAAAATACAAGTCATGCGTTTAACATATGTAATGACCCACATTCGAATATTCGTCTGGGGAGTGATTATAAAGTGTCATCTCAGAGGGTTGCAAAATTATGTTACGAATCCATTAGAGAATAACTATGTTAAAAATTAGGAGAATCCTACCGTTGCGTCATAGTTAGATTGATCAAAATACAAGTCATGCGTTTAACATATGTAATGACCCACATTCAAATATTCGTTTGGGGAGTGATTATAAAGTGTCATAAACGAATTTTCGAATATGGGTCATTACATATGTTAAACGCATGACTTGTATTTTGATCAATCTAACTATGACGCAACGGTAGGATTCTCCTAATTTTTAACATAGTTATTCTCTAATGGATTCGTAACATAATTTTGCAACCCTCTGAGATGACACTTTATAATCACTCCCCAGACGAATTTTCGAATATGGGTCATTACATATATTAAACGCATGACTTGTAGTTTGATCAATCTAACTATGACGCAACGGTAGGATTCTCCTAATTTTTAACATAGTTATTCTGTAATGGATTCGTAACATAATTTTGCAACCCTCTGAGATGACACTTTATAATCACCCCCCAAACGAATTTTCGAATGTGGGTCATTACATATGTTAAAATCATGGCTTGTAGTTTGATCAATCTTACTATGACGCAACGGTAGGATTCTCCTAATTTTTAACATAGTTATTCTCTAATGGATTCGTAACATAATTTTGCAACCCTCTGAGATGACACTTTATAATCAATCCCCAGACGAATTTTTGAATATGGGTCATTACATATGTTAAACGCATGACTTGTATTTTGATCAATCTAACTATGACGCAACGGTAGGATTCTCCCAATTTTTAACATAGTTATTCTCTGATGGATTTGTAACATAATTTTGCAACCCTCTGAGATGACACTTTATAATCACTCCCCAAACGAATATTCGAATGTGGGTCATTACATATGTTAAACGCATGACTTGTATTTTGATCAATCTAACTATGACGCAACGGTAGGATTCTCCTAATTTTTAACATAGTTATTCTGTAATGGATTTGTAACATAATTTTGCAACCCTCTGAGATGACACTTTATAATCACCCCCAAACGAATTTTCGAATGTGGGTCATTACATATGTTAAAATCATGGCTTGTAGTTTGATCAATCTAACTATGACGCAACGGTAGGATTCTCTTAATTTTTAACATAGTTATTCTCTAATGGATTCGTAACATAATTTTGCAACCCTCTGAGATGACACTTTATAATCAATCCCCAGACGAATTTTTGAATATGGGTCATTACATATGTTAAACGCATGACTTGTATTTTGATCAATCTAACTATGACGCAACGGTAGGATTCTCCTAATTTTTAACATAGTTATTTTCTAATGGATTCGTAACATAATTTTGCAACCCTCTGAGATGACACTTTATAATCAATCCCCAGACGAATTTTTGAATATGGGTCATTACATATGTTAAACGCATGACTTGTATTTTGATCAATCTAACTATGACGCAACGGTAGGATTCTCCTAATTTTTAACATAGTTATTCTCTGATGGATTCGTAACATAATTTTGCAACCCTCTGAGATGACACTTTATAATCACTCCCCAGACGAATTTTCGAATATGGGTCATTACATATATTAAACGCATGACTTGTATTTTGATCAATCTAACTATGACGCAACGGTAGGATTCTCCTAATTTTTAACATAGTTATTCTGTAATGGATTTGTAACATAATTTTGCAACCCTCTGAGATGACACTTTATAATCACTCCCCAAACGAATTTTCGAATATGGGTCATTACATATGTTAAACGCATGACTTGTATTTTGATCAATCTAACTATGACGCAACGGTAGGATTCTCCTAATTTTTAACATAGTTATTCTCTAAGGGATTTGTAACATAATTTTGCAACCCTCTGAGATGACACTTTATAATCACTCCCCAAACGAATTTTCGAATGTGGGTCATTACATATGTTAAACGCATGACTTGTATTTTGATCAATCTAACTATGACGCAACGGTACGATTCTCCTAATTTTTAACATAGTTATTCTCTAATGGATTTGTAACATAATTTTGCAACCCTCTGAGATGACACTTTATAATCACTCCCCAAACGAATTTTCGAATATGGGTCATTACATATGTTAAAATCATGGCTTGTATTTTGATCAATCTAACTATGACGCAACGGTAGGATTCTCCTAATTTTTAACATAGTTATTCTCTAATGGATTCGTAACATAATTTTGCAACCCTCTGAGATGACACTTTATAATCAATCCCCAGACGAATTTTTGAATATGGGTCATTACATATGTTAAACGCATGACTTGTATTTTGATCAATCTAACTATGACGCAACGGTAGGATTCTCCTAATTTTTAACATAGTTATTCTGTAATGGATTCGTAACATAATTTTGCAACCCTCTGAGATGACACTTTATAATCAATCCCCAGACGAATTTTTGAATATGGGTCATTACATATGTTAAACGCATGACTTGTATTTTGATCAATCTAACTATATCGCAACGGTAGGATTCTCCTAATTTTTAACATAGTTATTCTCTGATGGATTCGTAACATAATTTTGCAATCCTCTGAGATGACACTTTATAATCACTCCCCAAACGAATATTCGAATGTGGGTCATTACATATGTTAAACGCATGACTTGTATTTTGATCAATCTAACTATGACGCAACGGTAGGATTCTCCTAATTTTTAACATAGTTATTCTGTAATGGATTTGTAACATAATTTTGCAACCCTCTGAGATGACACTTTATAATCACCCCCCAAACGAATTTTCGAATGTGGGTCATTACATATGTTAAAATCATGGCTTGTAGTTTGATCAATCTAACTATGACGCAACGGTAGGATTCTCCTAATTTTTAACATAGTTATTCTCTAATGGATTCGAACATAATTTTGCAACCCTCTGAGATGACACTTTATAATCAATCCCCAGACGAATTTTTGAATATGGGTCATTACATATGTTAAACGCATGACTTGTATTTTGATCAATCTAACTATGACGCAACGGTAGGATTCTCCTAATTTTTAACATAGTTATTTTCTAATGGATTCGTAACATAATTTTGCAACCCTCTGAGATGACACTTTATAATCAATCCCCAGACGAATTTTTGAATATGGGTCATTACATATGTTAAACGCATGACTTGTATTTTGATCAATCTAACTATGACGCAACGGTAGGATTCTCCTAATTTTTAACATAGTTATTCTCTGATGGATTCGTAACATAATTTTGCAACCCTCTGAGATGACACTTTATAATCACTCCCAGACGAATTTTCAAATATGGGTCATTACATATATTAAACGCATGACTTGTATTTTGATCAATCTAACTATGACGCAACGGTAGGATTCTCCTAATTTTTAACATAGTTATTCTCTAATGGATTTGTAACATAATTTTGCAACCCTCTGAGATGACACTTTATAATCACCCCCCAAACGAATTTTCGAATGTGGGTCATTACATATGTTAAAATCATGGCTTGTAGTTTGATCAATCTAACTATGACGCAACGGTAGGATTCTCCTAATTTTTAACATAGTTATTCTGTAATGGATTCGTAACATAATTTTGCAACCCTCTGAGATGACACTTTATAATCAATCCCCAGACGAATTTTTGAATATGGGTCATTACATATGTTAAACGCATGACTTGTATTTTGATCAATCTAACTATGACGCAACGGTAGGATTCTCCTAATTTTTAACATAGTTATTCTGTAATGGATTCGTAACATAATTTTGTAACCCTCTGAGATGACACTTTATAATCACTCCCCAGACGAATATTCGAATGTGGGTCATTACATATGTTAAACGCATGACTTGTAGTTTGATCAATCTAACTATGACGCAACGGTAGGATTCTCCTAATTTTTAACATAGTTATTCTGTAATGGATTCGTAACATAATTTTGCAACCCTCTGAGATGACACTTTATAATCACTCCCCAAACGAATTTTCGAATGTGGGTCATTAAATATGTTAAGCGCATGACTTGTATTTTGATCAATCTAACTATGACGCAACGGTAGGATTCTCCTAATTTTTAACATAGTTATTCTCTAATGGATTCGTAACATAATTTTGCAACCCTCTGAGATGACACTTTATAATCACTCCCCAAACGAATTTTCGAATATGGGTCATTACATATGTTAAAATCATGGCTTGTATTTTGATCAATCTAACTATGACGCAACGGTAGGATTCTCCTAATTTTTAACATAGTTATTCTCTAATGGATTCGTAACATAATTTTGCAACCCTCTGAGATGACACTTTATAATCACTCCCCAAACGAATTTTCGAATGTGGGTCATTACATATGTTAAAATCATGGCTTGTAGTTTGATCAATCTAACTATGACGCAACGGTAGGATTCTCCTAATTTTTAACATAGTTATTCTGTAATGGATTCGTAACATAATTTTGCAACCCTCTGAGATGACACTTTATAATCAATCCCCAGACGAATTTTTGAATATGGGTCATTACATATGTTAAACGCATGACTTGTATTTTGATCAATCTAACTATGACGCAACGGTAGGATTCTCCTAATTTTTAACATAGTTATTCTCTAATGGATTCGTAACATAATTTTGTAACCCTCTGAGATGACACTTTATAATCACTCCCCAAACGAATTTTCGAATATGGGTCATTACATATGTTAAAATCATGGCTTGTATTTTGATCAATCTAACTATGACGCAACGGTAGGATTCTCCTAATTTTTAACATAGTTATTCTGTAATGGATTCGTAACATAATTTTGCAACCCTCTGAGATGACACTTTATAATCACCCCCCAGACAAATTTTCGAATGAAATCCCTTCGAAATTCAAATATCTGTTTATTGTGTAATTATTACTATTTATTAATTATTATTATAATAATATTATTTGGTTTGTATCGGATTCCAATATTAAATATTGTATGGTTTTTTTTTAATTTTATTTATCGACGATATTCTTGAACTAACAAAAATTATTTTCTGGGATGATAGTAAAAAACTGTCGTGATAGTAAAAGCCTGGGCTGACACTTAAATGATATACTATCGTGATATTTTTCTGGGATGAAATCATGGGCTAACTTTATATACGTAAGACAGCCTACAGTACCGCAGAGATGTTTCAAAACTCTGCGTGTTCTGCAAAAGGAGAAAATACCACCATTTGTTATACGCCAGGACGGGTAACACGAGAAACGGTTAATGCACATAGGTTTATGGTAAAGCTACCAAAACCACGAACTGAAGATGCAAAGCGCGAATTTATTTATCGAACATCTAAAAAGTGGGATTCGTTGTTCGGTTTTCAGTTTTCGTTGGAGTATAAAATGCACCAGTTTAAGGCAGCTACCACCTTTATTCGTCGGAACGCGCGTTGGGTGCAGGAGCTGTGCCATTTACAAGGAGCTATGACAGTCTAAAGGTTCGCCCTGCACCCAACTAAGCTAAACTTAAAAAAAGCATACAGTGCTCACTAGTTTCGGTTCAATAAATGCTATCAGATAAAATTAAAACTCACTGCAACGTTAGGCCTTTGGTTAGACCTGCCATTGCACAAAGCTGTAACGCTGAATGAAAGATGGTGTTGTTTATTCCCAGAGATTTAGATATGGGCAAATCGTGTTCAGAACATCTACCTCTGCCTCACCTTTCATATTTTAACTAACCCTATCATAGACCCCTGTTCGCATGATTAATTTTGGTGGAATTCTATTTTGGTCGACATAGTGTCAAAGGGCATTACAGTCAGTGGGTGACCTTGAAATTTCACAACAGATTTAAGATGTAAGTGCCTGTTTGTATACAAGATTTACCTAATAAAACCATACCAAGGAGACATAAGTGACCATGAGTTTATATATATAACATTTAGTTTCAATCGGCAAGTACTGCAATTAAGCTTTTAACAAGCCCATAAAAAATCAATTTACTCCTAAATATCTTGCGTTTTTAGGAAAATTAGAACGTCGTTCTATTGAAAATAGAGGATTTAACAACAGCTTTGTCTTCCTAGGCGGTGGAACTATATCACTGTTTTTTTAAGAGTTGGCGTGATAGGTTGAATTGGTACGACCAACTTCCATACCGTGTCTATTGCTTCTTTCTTAAAATCTTTTACTGTTACCCCGAATTTGAACTTATTTTATCTCTCAATCTATAGGGTGGCAATCCCTGAGTACGAAAAGTATCCATTTTACCCAAGTACGAGTACTTAACACTTGTTTCTCTTATGTTGCTATACCAATAGACTCCTTAGAGGTGTTATCGAAAGCTCACTCGTTTTGATCCATGAATGACCCCTCAATATTAAAGACCAGATTGTTTAATGCCATCACAGTCCTATTGAGTTGTTCAAATCACTCTTATTATGCTGGTCCAATAACTTTTCCATACCTACGTTCCTTAGGTTGAGTATCAGGATGTCACCAGCCTTATGGTACACATAATTCAATCTCCTTTTTTCAGTTACAAAAGATGTATTTAACAGTGTAAATGGATCTAAAGGTACGAATCAACTCGGGGAGGAATCTCGTATTTACTCCTTTCAAAAAAAACGCCTCCAGGAAGTTAAGAGCTTTGCATAAGTTAATCTGATACGTTTGGGCTTTCACATTTGTAACGACCGATTCTGTATTCTTATAAGAGGTTCAAAGTTCATCTTATTACTGATTAAATCCTCATTACGGAAAAATGGATACTTGTTGCCGACAACGATACCTATATCTCGGATGCTTTTGGATCCCAATAAAATCCAAAATACTAGACTCCTTTTCCACATGGAAAATGTTTCTGTTGTAAGGTTTTGCGAAAAGTGTTGTCACATAACGAGTTCATATATAACTGAAAATCACCAACCACTACACATCCGATAGAAGTAACAAATATAAAAACAAAACGTGGTAACACACCCGACCGGCCTCCTTCCATATTTGACAGTGCCCAGAAGAGCCAAACAGATTGTCTTTGCTTTGTAGGCACGCGGCTGTTACCGCTGCATACTTTCTGATCCAAAGATCAAGCGGCAGCACACCCACAGCCACCCCAAGAGCTGCAGTAGATGTGGTGTGCATAGTTCGTACAATACCAAGACAAACAAGTTTTTGTCCGCTCATTATTCTAGGCCACCAAATAAATGCGGCAAACGATCTAATGGGTTTTATCACTGAAACGTATGGCCAGCACAACTGTGTTTCAGGCCCCATGATAAACCAAATGACTAAAACAAGATGATTTCCAGGAAATGTTGCATTTCTCTTCTATATGTTTTTGACAAGTATTCTTCCGATCTTGCCAGACCCCCAGATACTGAAAGACTAAAGTTTCCCAGAGCCCTCTGTCTAGTTAAAAGCACCATCTCAGTTCTTAGGATTGACTGATAGACAGTGGTCACTGCACCACGATACAACAATGTAAAACGCGGTTTTCATGCCATCACATAATATTACATTCGTAAATTTACCTACCAGCATTATGGCGATATCATCAGCATAACCTTGGCACAAAAATCCATTGTCGTTTAGTTGAACTCGTAATGAGTTGACCACAAGACGCCACAGGAGACAGAAGACCGGAAACAGAACATCCCCCATCCTGAGAAAATCTCTTTCGGGCGATTACCGTTGTCGTATCACTGCCTAATTCAGCAGTAATTCTCCTTGGCCTAAGTATGGCACTAAACCTCCGAACAAGTGCGGTCTCTATGCCATGTCTTTCAGCATTGTCAAACGCGCCTTCTAATGTCCAGAAGCGCTACCAAGGCAAATTATTTGCCAAGTGATCTTTCAATCCGTGCAACAACTTCATGGAGTGCTGTTTCAACAGATCTGCTTTTCTGGTATGCATGTGTTTGGACTGTATGGGATTTACTAAAAGTGCATTATCACTAAAATGCCTGTCAACCAATCGCTCTAAGTAGAAAAAAAGGACAGACTGATAGACAGAAACTTTTTGCCTGGCTTTCTATCATTGGGGATGAATAATACCCTGATTTTTCTCCAAGATCTTGGAATGTACTCATGGGCCAAACTGGCCCTGAAGATATGTTCAAGGTGGTCTAGGATAATTTCCAGTTTTTCCTTTAGGAGACCATGGAATATCCCATCTGAACCTGTTGTTTTCCATTTTGAGAAAGAACCGATGCTCCATCGGATTCTGTCTTTTGTCACCACCTTCGCCACCAAGCTCCAATCTATGAAACTTTGTAGTTGGTATGGGAGTTGATTTCCAACAACTTCATTAGAATTTTCACTTTCGGGGAAATTAATTATTGATATCATACAGGTGAGCTTTTGGTGAATCTCAAAACCACTTGAGAAAATTATATATTTAGAATATTCGTGACGTCACTGCCACTAAGATCTATTAATCATTTAAAAGAGATACTCCTTCAGATATTCCATTATGCTGCGAACAAAACTCCAAATTGTGGAGTATTTCACCTTCCTCTACATTTTCACTTAGTTTCGACCTATAATGAACATAAATTGGACTTTCTACCAATTACAGACCTTCTATAAGCTGACTCCAGAAACAGGACCTTCAAAAGACTTTTGATGTTCTCTCTACTCGATAAATGACGTCATATTGTGCCCTGACAGGCTAGATCTTCCTTAGTTCCATTTCTGTCAAACTTGGTGGTACCCACAACAGATGGATGTTGAACAGATCTCTCTTTTCATTTAAAGAGATTTCTGAGGTAGCTGAGAAGTAGGAAAGAATTATGGCCAGTCCTCTGAAGGACAAAACAATCGTTTTCAGTTTTAATAACATAAACACTTAAATAAATCGTTAAATATACTCAACATCTTGAAATATACGAAAAACCTAATTATTTATGTATTACCTCATCTTGTACAGATCCAACTTTATATTATTATATAAACCGGCTACATACCCAAACATCTTCTTTCATATACCAAAATTTAACCCATAAAATCATGATGAAGGGGGGATATACAGTTGTGAAATTGATTCCCTCAATTTATATCCTAGATATTTTTTACCCCGATATACGGAAACATACACAGAAATGATAAATAGTTTTCCGTACAAAAACTATCTATACATCTCTTGCTCACACGTTTACAACAAACCTAGTGGAAATAATCAAAAACATATAATGTTTTCGTGATAATGTTACCATAATCAATCAATCGATTGATAAATTTTTAAACATTATAAACTAATGTTTATGTAATTTGTTCGTTTAAGGTCAGCTCAACAATCAATCACAATAAATAATAAATGATAAGAAAGAAAGGATATGTATGTATAAGATACAAAGTAATTAGACTAATATCATATTATATATATATATATATATATATATATATATATATATATATATATATATATATATATATATATATATATATATATATAAATCTAGATCTTCGGCTTGCTCTTTTTTGATCTCTTCGTTAGTCCATTCTATAGTACCATCATTAGTCTCACGTCAACGAGATGTTTTTCATTTTTTACAATCCACAACACAAAGCAGGTGCATTACCATAAGCTCTCCCTTTGCGAAGTTGCATCGTATAATCGAAGCAACCCAATCTCTCGATCGACGATGCCATCTGTCACTCCGGGTTCTTAAACTATAGAAACCATGTTACAGCACTATGATCTGTCCTTATACGAAATGACTGCCCATACAGATAGTTTTGTAAATTCTGCATGCATTGTATTATAACTAACAGCTCTTTCATTGTTGCGCAAAAATTTCACTCTGGCGCTGATAAAACTTTTGAAAAATATACAATAACTCATTCTTGTCTATTTTTTCTTTAGAGCAATATCATTATTACTTGCATCAGTATTCACGATAAAGCTTTAGTTTGGTACTGGGTATATATGTATATATATATATATATATATATATATATATATATATATATATATATATATATATATATATATAATATATATATATATATATATATATATATATATATATATATATATATATATACATATATATATATATATATATATATATATATATATATATATATATATATATATATATATATAAATATATAAATATATATATATATATATATATATATATATATATATATAAATATATATATACATATATATATAGAGAGAGAGAGAGTGAGAGAGCGAGCGAGAGGGGGAGAGAGAAAGTAAGACGATTGAACTGTAGGAAAGATTCAATAGATTGTCGGAGCTTAGGCCATTTTGACTATATAAAATATACGTAAACATTCTAAATAGTTCGGATTGAGTGGGTGTAGGAATCCACATTCCTTTGTTGAAAAAAGAGAAGGTTTTGAGACTTAATAACAGTTTCTATATAATGAATGCCGAGTTCATTGGAATAATTGAAGAAATCAAGTTGGTCATGAATGAAGGGAAGCGGAGAGCTGTTTTTTCTCTAACTCTCTAAGTGGATTAGAATTAATAAAACGGGGAAGGAGTTCTCAGGGAAATGTGGATGTAGAAAATCTGTATAAGTAGCTTCAATTTTGTAGGAAGCAGATAATTTTCTATATCTTCACAGCAACAATGAAAGAGCTAATATGCTTGCGAAACGGAGTTGTTTGCTTGAGAAGAAATAAATGAATATGATTTTATGGTTGTAAGAGATGTACTTATGTTTAAGGTGAATTTGTGGACAAAATGATAGAATGTGTTTACACAACAGAGCCAGGTAAAAAAAAGAAGTACTTTTAGTAGAATAGTGAGCCTTTGATTAAGCCTCTTTTCAGTCGCAGTTCATAAAGGTGACACACGAATGGTGCGAACAATTGAGCGGGTAAGATTAAATCATGGTAATTGGAAAGAATCTGATTGAAATTTTCCGAATAGATAGTATAATGTGTATAAGGTTTTATATGAGTTTATAGAAGAGAGTGACATAGCGGTATGAAAGTGGATCACTGCGTATAAGGATAGTAAATGATAAAAAAATGTAAAACAATAACTGGGGCATTAGACTCCTATCATTGAAGTTAGTGCCAAATAAATAAAATAAAAAATAATATTGGTTCGATTTAAGCTTTAGATTTCAAGCATAACAAAAGAGTAAAAGACTATACACACAAAGTCCGTTTAATTATTTGTTTGCACCTGTGCTGTAACGTTGCAATATTTATATAGCATTTTGTTTTGACTGATATGGCCACAGTAACAGTATTTGAGTTTGCATCATGCATTTTTAACGACCCATTTTATACGTCAGCAGTAAAGGGTGGATTGGGTGGTTCTACGTAAATCGGACCTTTAACCGGTTCGGTTGTCGATATAGTTACGAAATGGAAATAAATTTTTCCCAATATCAGCCGACATTGGGATTGTCAAGTTGCGTCTGTCTTTTCGAGCTTTGCGCATATATACCACAAGGTTTTGACGAATAAAAAACTATCATATACCTAGAAAGTGTCATCAAATATTGTGGCCAGTGTTGGGCAATTACACCTCAAGCCAACAACAATTTCCAACGATCTTTTTCATATAGATATAATATGTATTTGTGTGATACTGCTTCCGTTTAGAGACCAAAGCGCAATGAATTTAACTAATGATGACCACATGCTTAAAAGAGATCTTGTATATCTCTCATTCATTACACGGCCCAGGTGTCGCAGTGGTTAAAGCAACGGCAGTTGCATCTTCGATCCGGGGCAAGATGCAAAACGGAATTTTTCACCATCGATTGTTTGGGCGGTGCGATCGGTGGTGTGAATGAACACATCTGTATCCTCTGTCGAATTTAGAATCCATGGGCAGTCTCATCGTTCATGTCAGTACTATAGGTTGACATGGAGCTATGCAATGCGCAGATGGTTCTACAAAAAATCGGTCCTATAGCCGTACATAAAAGTGGTATCAAAACGGACCAATCGTCGGTCAAAGTGTGCGTTAGCAGCCGAAATAACATAACATAACATCATTCATTACACATGATAACATAATAATCAAGCTTATCTTGCAAATTTAGATGACCAGAAATTGTACAGAATGTTGATATACTCGTTGTTGTATGTATGAATTCGAGCGTTAGACCTGGACTTATGAATGATGGCTTTTACCATTTGATATTTCTTTTCAATCAGGATGAGTATACACTTGTTCAATCACGTTCTACCTGTTGATCTCGGTCCAAATGGCACAGCGACACTTGATAGTGTTTGTTTGTTGTATTTACAACAGTTTGAAGAGCTGGTTCGTGAGTGAAATCGATTGAGTCAAATTGATGACACGGTACCGGCCATATATGTATGATCGTAGCCTAGCCAGTGCTTATTGAATTCCACATATGTTGTTACCACTCATCAAACCGAGGACATTGATCTGGTTACAAAAACAAAATCTAAATTCTCAACCTTAATTTTTAACCAATTAGTTAAATTAACAGTCAAATAAGATCAAATTTATATTCAAATCTAGGAACGACACAAACAAAATTAATTTTAATTATCAATTTAATTAAAATTTAATGATATTTTAATTTTTTTGTTTTTGTGTATATTTATTCGGAACGAGAAAAGTTTACCAATCGCTTCTAAATACTAACACAATATACTCGTACACACCCACACAAACACACAGTTGTGTACCGAAAATGTGGAGAGGCGGAAAAATAATGGAATCTATCGACCGTGTCGATTATAATTGTATCCACTTTCGAAATTTAAGTATTATATCGTTTTTTTTGGGTTGGTATACGGGATGGGGCGATATGGCGGCAACGAAACAATCCTGAATGCCGGGATGAGATAATATTTATTCAAATTTTATACTATGACCTTTTATACACACACACAGAGATACATATATTGTGTACAACATTGTATTGTCTAAGTGATAACTGATAAGCATAACAAATTGGATTTTCCAATTTTCTGTTTTATTGGGAAAATCTAAATAAAACAAAAACTTGTATTATTTTACTATTTGTTTCACGTAAAGTTAATTCATTGCTACGGCTGCTGTTGCCATGGTGTGAGCATTCACAAAAAGGGAGATGTTACGAGGAAATTAATATGATTACGAATATTAGACGAAGTGTTCTCAAAAAAATTTATGTAGCCAATCTATTTGAACGAATTTGTATTTAAATTAAAATTAAATAATTTTGTTTTTAGTTTTAATTAATTGAATAAATCGCTCGATGGGAAAATATTTGGATTTTTATTTCTTGTTACGCACTGTAATTAATTACGTAATTGGATTGGAATTTGTGTAATTTTTGTCGGAATGCGATAAAACCGTACCTTGTATATTATTACTGATTTCGTACACTCGTAATAAATTTTGGAACGACACGGTAATGGATCACCGGATTACTCTCACTTTACCTCCTGCATCTAACCACAATAAACTTAACCACCAGAGTTTGAGTCGCGCCACTGTATTATTTTCCATGCTAATTTATTGATTTTTTTGCTGTGGTACATCACTATGTCCTGTAAAATCATGTTTTGAAACGTTCCAATTATTCAAACATTGGTTTTCTTGGTACAACTTATACCATTATATTATTTGGTAAATACCAGTTAATTATTTTTAATTAACTTTGTGGTGACCGATTTCTTAGCAAGAACTTTCAAGAAACTGATCTTTACTACCTGATGTTTTTATTAAACACTTTCAGAGCAGACCTGGTAGATGATAAATTTGTTGCAGACATATGTAGATGGTAAGACAATATAGAAGTCGGAAAAGCATAAAACCTCTTGGCGTCAAAAATTTGTTACAATGCCAAATGAGATGCGAATTTACCATATTTTAGTTGAGCAAGTCTTTATCAGTAAATAAACATCCGATCCCCGATCTCCAGTATGCAATCCTGTATATTTCATGGTCAATGGCATATTTCCTGCAAACAGCTGTATATGAGTATTCAAAGGGATCCTATACTCGTTAAAAATAACAGATGGCACAATATGTGTTACAGCGGCGATATATCGCTTACTTTCGGTGAAAGGACCACATAACTCAAATGATTCACACTAACTGTAAATCTTAATGGGTTCGAATTGTGCGTTCCAGTTAAGTTTTGCGGAACCCCAACATTAATTATTATACCTCATA
Organism: Tipula lateralis; assembly: GCA_963932295.1. Classification (NCBI taxonomy): domain Eukaryota; kingdom Metazoa; phylum Arthropoda; class Insecta; order Diptera; family Tipulidae; genus Tipula; species Tipula lateralis. The sequence goes on from OZ010738.1 coordinate 156,258,462, forward strand.
TATTATTGATACGAACCATCTACGTCCGAGTTTTGTCGAAATACAAAAATGAATAAAATCATTTACGGATCATAAAAGCCGAAACAGAATATGGTTATTCCTTTATCAGTGTCGAATGTTCAAACCTAATAAAGCCTTATGTCAAGTTAATAAACAAGGCGTTTGTTCTAAACCTTCATCAATATTGGTGTTAATTCTTCTTTCAAAAAAATTAGGTCACAATCTGGTCTTCCCAGCGGATAGTCTACAAGCTTCCTAGTAACCATATAACATTACACTACCAGTCACTATTTTGAAACTCCTCAGAGAATCTTGGAGCCACAGTTTCCAAAAATGCAGATACATTTGATTAATTAAATGCCATCTCACTTATAATAATAATAAGTAGCATAGTCAACAGAACCTTTGTATTGCAGTAATAGTAGAAATACTTGTTTTCTCCTATAAAATTGGTGCCGTCGTCATACTATAAATAGTGAGGCGGTTTTCTCTAAAACTTCCTCTACAGGTGAATCATGTTCTAAGACCAATTGAGCTTTCAAGTGGCAAGTTTCCTTCAACCTCTATTCCACTGCACATCAGACATACAATGACAGGTGTACACATATCGTTACTGGATTTGAGCCCCCCGGTCCTAATTTTTTTCTATAAGCTCACGCTGTGGAATGCTTTCCATTGAAGGTTGGTTCGTTAAGATCTGGTCTAGGTTTGATAAATCAGAATCTGCGACCTACAAGGCAAACCCGTTTCTGTTTATAAATGGACGTATGCTTTTTAGGTTGCTATAATAAATCAGTAGGGTGGTTGCATATTGCAGTTTCGATGTATCTGAACAATGTTACCTTATAAGAAAATATCTGGAAGGAAAGTTCAATAGATCATTTTCAAATTATATATCGATAGCTAACACATCCGTCTTGTTTACCTGTATCGTCTTATATCCTTTTATGGATAGATTCATAAAAGGACCAAACCATATAATCTATAATTAAACTACACAATCGAGGCAGAACATATTCCAGGAGCTTTGGGAGGTTCTGATAACGTTGTTGTCTAGATCATGTAAGATGACATTCACAATCTACATATGTATACAGCAATAAAATGTGAGTATTACTCTCTTAGCAACCATATTATACACCAATATACAAAAAATCTAAGCCCTGTAGGTTTCGTAAATATTTCGAACGCACGATAAGACCCATAAAATATACTTACAGTATCCAGAGCTTGTCGTAGGAGACTATTAAATCTGGTTGGATCGCTGGGCTGATGACCCGCGTCCGTAAAAAACAACAAATGTTAAAAATGTCCACAAAAAACTGGATACGACCAAAAACAAATGGACCCCCCGCTTAACTACCCGGATACCAGACTGAGGATCGGCATGAACGTGCAAACACTTAAAAAACCTTACCAACTTTACCATAATAACAGTTTGTAATAAAATAGCTTCATACTCCCGGCACAAAAGTGCGACTGAAAATGGGGAAAAAATAATAAACTTTGCGATCGCTCATAAACTTTGCGATCGCTCAGGTCACTAAAAATCTACGATGGAAATTTTCGTACCAGTCAGAGAGGACGGGAGATAATACAATCCGATTCTCCTGTGACGGTCTGCTACGAAAAAATCAAGATCTTGTCAGCAATAGAATTTTGCGAATTATCGCAGTAATGCTCTCCTTTGCACAGCATACAAAGTACTGGCATACATTATCTTGGGAAGAATTACTCCTCTGGCAGACAAAGTTATCGGTGACTATCCAGAATTAAATCGGTCAGTCAGTGATCAAGTCTTTCGCTACGGATGATTCTTTCCAAGTACTACGAAACATCTCGCGATGCACACCAGGTATTCAAGCATGCCAATGACTCAAGCATGCCAATGACTCGATCAATCGAGAGAGATTATGGTATGCGCTTGAATATTTAGGAATACCAAAAAAATTCGTACATCGGTGTAGAATGACAGTAACGCAGTCACAATGTTAACTCAAAGTTAAGAAGAGGTTATCGAGAACTTTTGCAATTATTTCTGATATTCGACAAGAAGGTGTGCTGTCCCCGATTCTCGTTAATCTTATACGTTGAAATACATCCTTCGTAGTAGTGAAACACCTCAATACAATATCTTATTCCGACAATCCAATCAACTTTTTGCATATGCCACGATGGTATCTGTGTGGTTGGATTAAATGAAAACGGGGTGAAAGAAATACACGATCCACTAAAACTGTGTACAGCTTCCATTGGTCTCAAAATCAACGAGTTCAAAACCAAATGTCTGATCTTAAGTTTTCGAAACCAAGACACAACTGATTTCAATAGTGATAAGGACACGTTTGAAGGAGTAATGAGATCCAAGTATGTTGTATCTCTCATTATAATCACGATAATAGAGTGGGAGAGGATATCAAGGTACGCCTTGCCGCTTGCAATCGGGCTTTGTATCCTCTACGTCCACTGCTGAAATCAAAATATCTTGCAAATGCGGATAAGCTGAAACTGTACAATCATGCAGCGATGAAGGAGAGCCAACTTTCGCTAGGCGAAGAAATCGCTCTCCAATTTGGTATCTTCTATAGTTGTTTATAAACTATAGCAGATGCACAATATGAAGAGGTGGTTCGTGATCGAAACCGATGGAGTTAGATTGCTGACACGGTAAGGGCCAATAATGGGCTGTAAAAACGGCTCATAAAAATATGGAAAAAATCGTATACTGGTACACGCAAGTTCTTCTTTAGAAAGGATTGTAACGAGCCCATACCCGAAAGGAGAAACCATTTTTTTCCTTCAAATGGAAAATGCAACTGAATCAATTCTCTTTACTTACCCTTCCCAAATAGCATTTTTTAGTTAAACGCCAGCGTGCACGAACGAGTACGACTAGCTGATCGTTTAACTAGATACACTCGTCTGTGTTTAACAATGCAGGGCTTCAAGAACGAAAACACTTGCAAAATGGGGAATTAAGGATTGGAATAATAAATAGGATGCTAATATTGACGTTGACTATATCCGCCTGGTCCGGTTATTCATAGCACATGCTCAGAATTTGCCACCTACTACTTTCGTTACCTCTCTTGGAAGTTTTACCTATTCTTTCGAATATTATTTAACACTTGTGATCGCTGTCTCCTGCCCACTCACACACTTCATGAAGCAAGCGCTCGTGAACATCTACACGAATCACCACTAACCGATTACAATACTTTTTCACTGTACAATTGGATTTAATAGTCCATTCGTTGGAAAAATGTACTTCAACGAGTAGATCGAAAATGCGCCACTAGAGCTCATACCATTCTTGGTTTAATCTAACTATGTACTGCAGACATTTCCGAAACACATAGGTAAAATAGGTGATAGGAGTAAATTCTAACTTAAAATGCATGCATTTATGAAAAATATGCGAGTTACAGCGGTCATATGTAAGAACTACAGCTTGACAACAGTAGAATACATACGTGAGTTGACTTATTTCAATATAACTGCCTTCTTCATCTCATCAGATAATATCCTGATAGTTAAACCCCATTACCCCAATAATGCAAATAAAGCATATTCACCCCATCCAAAATATTATAATACATCCATTACACTCTCGTTGATATGCAACATATGTTCAGTACATCAGATAGAGCATACCAATCATCTTCGTAGATCCCATATCATCCAGCATTATAGCATAATAATCATTATAACTATTCAAACTCGTTATTACGTTCAAAACGACTTATATTCAATTTTGACCTTTTCGATTCATTTCAGTTTTATATATATTGTATATATTGTATCTATCAGATCTAGAGATAAATTTAATGGGCTATTTATCGATTTATCAAACTTTAAATATCAAAAGAAATTAAATATAAAACTATTACCATAAGGAGTATCGTACCAACTATACTGTATACCAATTTCGTCCTGTTTGCTCATCGATATACATAGTCTTACATTTATACCTATATACATATATACGTTACATAAAAGTAAAAGTAAATGTACCATTTTGGATAATAGATAAAATAAGGTTAGTAAAGATATTTATATCTTGTTTTGTATATATATATGTTGGGGTACTTAGTGTGTATAGAGCTAGAAATCCAAACACCAATCTTAGAGATTTTCAGATATAAACAATGAGAATTAAACTTTTATAATAACAATACTAGTAAATAGTAATAGCACACACACACACACAAATAAAAAGATAAAATGAAAATAAAAGGAAATAGGACACAAAATTGTATAAGGATGGGGTAACCGCCACCTTTGGGGATTGTTAATTAAGATTATTGGGAAGAAAAGATTTTTTTTGCTTTGATAAAACCAAAAAAAAAAATATTATAGATAGATTAGTGGAGGATGGACTTTTAGTTGTTGGTATTTAAGATCTACCAATATACATTGTGTAAAATGGGTACTCCACAAAAGCTAATTATCCAAATGATGTCGATAATGAAGGTGTCTGCCTGTTTGATCTGTGAATTCTATTTTTCGGCCCAAAATACGTGCTCTCAGTTTTATCTTCCCTCTTAGTGAGGTAAATATAAGTAAACAACAAATATCGAACCTATCTGATACTCTTCGTGGCCATTACAAATTTGGTATATTTCAGTTTTTGCTATTGCTCCATTGGCCTATATGAAATTTTTTACAAAAAGAACATTTTCAGCCTTGATATACCACCTTGATCAAAGAGTTCTCGAAATTTATTCCGAAAATTAAAAATTTTTATATTCGGGGTTCGGTTGCGTCCTGCGATTTTTCCAAACGCGTCCCCCGCAATGGTCTTTGACCTCGATTGAACAAAAAAAAGTCACAGGGAGCCAAATCAGGTGAATTTGGTAGCTGTTGGATGGTATTCGCCAAAAAATTACGAATAATGATGGCGCTGTGCGACGGATAGTTGGTGCAAAATCCATGGGTTTTCTGCCCACAATGTTGGTCTCTTTCGGCAAACTACTTCACGCAAACGTCTCATAATGACCAAATAGTACTCTTTGTTTACGGTCTGGCCTTTTGGCAAAAATTCATAATGCACTACACTGTTGTAATCCAATGAACATCGTGAGCATTGCCTTCTTTTTTGACTGAAAACGTTTTTTTTGGTCGAGGTTCATTTGGTGAATGCCATTCACTTGTCTAATGTCTGTATTACGTGCCGTACTCATAAATCCACGTCTCGTCAAATCATGTCTTTTGTGATGTTTTTTTTGCATACCCAACTCATTAACAAAAATGTTTTCGACGGACCAATAGGCAATGTTCAAGTTCTTCGCTATCTCTCTGATGGTTTATTTACGGCTATTGACCAACATTTCGTTTTCTTTATCTACGTTTTCGTCGGTTTTCGATGTCGGTGGTCTGCCACTACGTTTATCATCTTCGATTGACTCACGACCATTTTTTAACCGCTCGTGCCAATGATAAACGTTTTCTTTAAAAAATCGTTGCCGAAACACTTTTCCAACATTTTCAACGTTCCCGCACTATTAAATCCGTTTTTCGCACGCACAATTTAATAAAAGTTCGTTGTTGTAAATTTAAATCCATTTCTAAAATTGTAAATAATCACCAACACGCACACAGAGATAGATGTACTCTTGACAATGTAACTTTTGCAAATGTCAAGCTATATGATGCTACCAACTTAAAAAAAACAGAACTCAAATCGGAACGATGGGAGCGTCACACTGTGGTTATTCCGAGAACATTTTGATCAAGGTTATATGTGTGCCTTTTGAATAAAAGATAAGGACTGTAGTTAATTCTACAGGAATGCAGTCTATGAAGAGAATAAACAGAACGCAAGCAAATTCATTAGTCTCCACTTATCCTCCTTGCACTGTCTGCCTTGCAAATTTTTAATTTTCCTGTCGAGTGATTGTATCAGACTTTAAGATTAACATCAAGCGGCAGTAGACCCAAACCGTTTGCGCCAGGTAATCTTCCAATATAACTAGATTACCAGGCACTTGACTTCTATATTCTGAAAAGAATGGAATGTCATAATACATTATTTTGGGAAAAATTAACATCCAGTGACAAGCGATAAATAAATTTATTTGAGGATTTCTCAGTGGGTGAACCACAACACACCACAAAAGCGAAGCAAAAGGCTCCTTGAATCTTCAAGATTAATATAATTTCGTTAAGGGCAATCATCGCAGTTGTATGTCTATACTTAAACCAAGAATAATCTCCTAGACATTTCTAGGCTATTAAAATGTTCGCAAGGCTATTTACTTCGTTTTTTCACTGTGACTTAAGACTTTATGAAGTGAGGCTTTGATAGATAAAACAACATTATACATTCACTCTCAAATTTTCAGTAGCAAATTCTGTGAGTCTGAATTAGTTAAAATATTTCCTGGCTAACACAACCTTTATAACTCTTTTTAATGGTATTTGATTAACGTCCATTATCTTATTTCTTAATCGATTACCTCACTCGAAAAATCCTTTTTTGCATCCTGCCCCTATCAGGATCCGAACACGGCACCACCCGCTCCAACTGCCGCAGCTTTAACCACTGCGCCACCTTGGTGGGTATTAACTCTTTTACAAATCACGATTTGTATGTCTTTGTTTTTAGGCTGCTAAGAAATCCAACATTGAGAAATCCAATATTGTCAAAGTAATCTTGATTGTGTAGTAATGTAAATAGCCTTTGAAATCTTCACTTTCAGACCATAGCTGTCTACGAAAGCAATAAATTCCAACCGATGATCTTTCATACATGCAGTAAAACACTCAACCATGTCAGCTGTCGAGTAACTCCATTTACCGATTATTAATTTCGTGTATGGAGTCCTTATATACCTTCCTTGGGTTGTCAGCCAAGGAATCAAAAAATTTTAAGCTGCTTCATACGAAATGTGTGGTATGGTAATATTTATACGAACAGTCGCAGTCCTAAAATTATGACCATCTTTGTTTTTCTCTTATTCCACTTGAGTACAGATATTTCAGATTTTCAGTAAACATTAATAATTTATATCGGCATTCAAAGAAAAGTTTCTAATTAACACATTCATGTATACAACAGTCAGAGGAGTTTAGATTACCTATTTAGAGTTCGACAGTTCTATTCCACCACCGGTGAATCGAAAGTTTTGAATCGTAAGCCATTAGATGTAATCCTATCATATAACTTATTCCTCAGGAGAAAGCTTTGTTTCTCAGATGTCATCGGTCAGTTCACATCGCAACATTCTTTGTTATTTACTTGAACAATTTAAATCAGTGTAAATATAGAATTATCGTGTGAAATTTTTCGTGTGATGATTTATCACGATTTTCGAAATGGGCTAAGTGTTTCTAATTGGTACAATGCATTTAAACGCAAACGACGGTCACTAAAGTCGAGCATCGTGTAGGTCGTCCAAAAACAGTTATTGTGCCAGAAAACATCAATGCAGCGTATTATAACTGATTGAAAGGGATCGTCTTATAAAAGCGAAATAAAAGCATGCCTAGACATTAGTAACCCTAGTGTACATACGACTTGAGACATGGATCCACATTTGTTGATAGACGAACGAAAAAGTTTTGCTTGAAAAATTCTGGTTAAATGTTTGTAACCAGTCATGGATATGAGCATATGAGTCGGAAAGAAAAAAGTAATCGACTCTTTGGGTCTTTCACCGTGGAAGTGGCTCTTGAAAATCAAAAGACAGTCAACTCAGCTATGGTATACGACTATTTTTTTGGATGACGTTTTCAAAAATTGAGAGAAAACAACGCAAAACGTCGAATTATTTTTCATCACGTTTATGTGAGCTCAGAAACATCACATTTTAGAGCACTCAAAATGATAGAATTGATAGGTCAACCAACTTCTGCCTTCTCCAACAATCGAAGGTGAGCGGAAAATGATTTAAATCACACGAGGAAGCGATCCAAATCCGTGATAGCTCCTATCATTTTCGGGATGGTATAAAGTGTTTCGATAAAATTTTGAGGTTTCAGCGTTTACCAAAGTGTATAGGTCTTACAGGTGAATATTTAAAAAAAAACAATATTTAAAGAAAAATTTCAATGTTTTTTACATATTCTGAATATAATTTACGACAGCTCTCCTACTATTAAAATTATGGCCTTTAGACTTACAACAAATAATACCATAATATACTCTATGTATACAAATTGATATTTTTTATAACAACAATTTGTTTCTACGCTACTTAAAAATAATTTTTGTTTTTGTATTTTCAGCCATTTTTAATTTAAGGAGAACGACAAAAAAACCATTTCTTTAAGCCTAATGAAACAAAAAATAAATAGGACAAACAAGATATCGATTATGTAATGTGTTAAAAGAGATCAACTACATTTATATCTAAATAAGTTTTGGCTCGCGCAAAGCAAACTAGGATAGTTCTATATCATAAAATGTATATCTCTTTCGATCATTCCATTACGTAATTTATTTTAAACACCAATGATTTTTTCTCTTTCTGACAGATAGTATAATTTTATTTGAAAGTGAAACAGATAGTACCCGTCGATCCGTCTATTAACAAAATTTCGAGACAAAACAAAAGCGTAAATCTTTTTGAATTTTTGCTGTTTATGAATGAATGGATCAGACACATCAAAATATTGTGTTTGTTGTGGAATTTACTCATAGTTGAAATTCAAGGTCAATACTTACACAATGAATTTGAATGTTTTTATTTTGATATGCAAATTTTAGTATCATTACCTATAAGTATTTTCGATTATGTAATTGATTTTTGATATTTGGATTAAATTTATGAAAATTTCGAAAATTAAAATTTATGAAAATTTTGGCTTAGGGAAAAAAGCAACATCAAAATTCTTATCTAGAGGGATAAACTGAAAATGTATACTTGTTACATCAAATATTGATTGATTGATAGGACTGTTGGACTTAGTATTAGCATAAGGTTATCGAATAATTAAAATGTCTTATTATGAAATAACGAATATGGCATAAATTGTTCCATTTTGCATTTTAAGATGAATATCTTACAAGATGATCCCATCTTTGATATATTCTCTTAAGGCTGCCAACATGAATGGATTCTTTCTTTTTATGGCAATAACCTGAGGAATGAGAATTCATTGAACATTATGAAAATATGCATAAATCTATTTTTGGTTCTAGGATAGGGACCGCGAAGGTTTATATCTTGCCATGTTGGTTCGCCGCTGTGAACTGGACAATTTTCAATAAACTAAACCCCTTAAATCGATTAAAATTGAGAAAACACGCATGTAAACCATCCAGGTGATTTGGCAAATGCAGCTAAAGTTAACTTTATAAGTACGTGCCAATCGGTAAAGTAATTCAACTATTGCCTAGCTGTAAGATAATAGTGGAGTTTATTCAACAATCTGGTAAATGGCTCTCTATGCTATATGGAACCAGAATTAATCGATGTCTAAGACTCATAACAAAAGGTTAATAGAGTTTTCCTGGATAATAAACTTTCTTGAAAGTATCATCTGGATTTCAAAACTACAAAAAGCCACCGCTATTTTTTGGCAATGTCGTAGAGCTTTTGGTAATTCTTTGGGTTTATCCCCCAAAATAATATACTTTATCTGATAGGCCCGTGGTTAAATTAAATCTTCAATTGGGAAACTTAATTGTTTGCTAAATTTAGCTTGTCGAGCTGTAACTGGAGCCATGGCTTCAACTCCACTACTAGCTATGGAACTCATTCTATCCCTACCCCAGTTACATTACTTCATTTTAGGTTCAGCTTGTTCGGCTGCCTCTCGGTTGAGGAGTGTTGGGGCGTGGAATGCTCTTGGCACTAATTCAGGCCATAGATCATTCTTGATGAATTTATACGAACTATGCCAGAAATCGACTTGGTTATTGATAGGCCTGTATTTAATTTCCACAGATCTTTCGAGGTGTTGTATCCATCAAGGGATATGTGGTTTTCGCCAGACTTGCTCAAACAGTTGTCCAAATCACTTGTTTTCTTTTCAGATGGCTCTGTCTCTGAACAGGGCACTGGCTTTGGTTACTACTGTCCATCGCATGATTTGAGATATTAAGGTCGTTTGGGAATCTACTGTACATCAAGCAGAATTAATTGCGGTTACTCACTGCGTAATTTCAGCTCTAAGTCTCGTTGCCGATGGCAAAAAGATTATATTTTGTACGGATAGTAAAATAGTACTTAACTCCTTGAACAATCCTCTAACCAGTTCTAAACTGGTAGGGGATTGTAAGAAATTTCTGAACCTCCTTGGTTGTAGCAACAAGGTAGCGGTCATGTGGGTTCCAGCCCATTGTGACATTGAAATTGCAGATTGCTTGGCTAAAACTGGTTCTCGCTTACATTTTGTGGGTCCTGCTGCTCCTCTACCTCTTCACATAGTGAAGAATACAATTAAATCCGCTGCCCTATCGAATCTAAAGCTTACGTGGTCAGCCACACCAACTTGTCGCAAGGCGAAATACTTTGTCAAAGGGCCTAACCCGAAGTTAACCAATTACATACGTTCTTTCATTGAATAAGGACAACTTGAGGAAATTGGTTTCTATACTTACTGGCCATGGCCGTTTCAAAAGCCACCTTCATCGCATGGAACTTGCCAGTTATGCCGTATGTTCTGCCGTATGTGACGATGTTCTTGAAGATGTTGATGATAGCTTACACTTTATCAGCAGCTGTCCGGCTTTCGATCGCATATAGATCCCTTGTGTTCAACTTCAGGAATATTCCTGTAAATTTACTGTCTTCTCTGCCCTGGTCCAAACTGCTCCAGTTAGCTAAAGTTGCAAAACGCATCTGTGCGCTTTGATAGAATCCAAGGTTTGCACCATGGGCCCTCTGTGGCATTGAGTGCGGAACCTCTAAGGATTCCAGCCATATTTAATAATAATAATAATAAGACTCATAAGCAGAGGTGATAACTGGCCTTATCAGCATTTTAAAGATGTCCAGTTAAACTTTGATCGTTCCTCGATGACATGTGTATAAAAACGGAATTTTGCTTGGTGATCAATAATTCCTGATATTTAAACATGGTCATCCTCTCAGATTGTGTTTCTCCTGAAATACATTTTTCATTTGTACGACTACTGGCGGTGAACATATATTTGGTCTTTATTCGTTAATTTGAAGGCTGGTATTTCCATCGGAAGAAGATGTTGCTGCGAGCGTTTAAATAATATATTGTTACGATCCAGAATACAAATGTCGTCCGTGTATGATAATAGCTCGGTTGAATTGTAGTAAAGACGGATGAATTATATTGAGCTGATGGATGACATATTTACTGATCGGTTGACGAGAATTTTACTGATTTGGTCTCCTTACCACACTTTTTATAAAATTTCGGAGGCATCCGATGTTACCTTGAACTAGCACCTGACACTTACTCATTCATTAGAAGTTATAGATACAATATGTTCTACAATGCATTCCTCTTAATGCTGTTGCATACGGTTGCTAAAAGAATACGAATAGTGCAGACGAAATTTTGATCAGTTGTTCTTTTTGGTCGAAAACAACATTGGCCATCACCGAAAAACCTCTAGCTGTATGTTTATAACTTAGTTGCGACTATTTTTATGATGGTTTCAACAAAGCTATACTGCAGTAGTTGTTGCAGTTTAACTGATCTCACTTTTTATGTTGTGGACAGATAAAAGCCGTCTATCACTCTTCTGGGATATTTTCTTTTGACAAGATTATATCTACAAGCTCAAACATGTGGTAGAATGTATGATCGCCGCCATATGAAATATCACATATGATATGGCTTCATCAATGGTAATATCAGACTGACTCAAGGCAGTTTGTTTCTCAGTCGGTTGTGCCTGTCTATTTAGAAGCGTATAGAGAAATAATTCCTCTACACTTCCGTAACACTTCTTGCGTCTATTTTTGATTTTCCTTGTTTGTTGTTTAAAGCGCTACCACCTGGTATATCTTGGATTCTAATTAAATGTTGTGTACTTGTCGTCCATGCCAATCGCCTTTTCTTGAAAAGCTCTTAGACAATCGTCGTTTAGCGATTTTTATGTCTAGATAAACTATGGCATATAGTTATCGCTATATTTTATTTATTTCTCATTGATTATGAACGGAGTCAGAAATTGTTTTTATATACGCCGAAATCTTTGATTGTATATGGTTTGCAGGTGAAATTTTATCTATTTGATTGACCATTTATTTGATTGACCACTTGATTTTGGAACGCATCTACTTTTTCATGCAGGATAACCGGAGTACTGGTCAATGGTGCTGCAATGGGTTACACGATTTTAATGTCGTTTTGTGGTATTTTGCTCAAGTCAGTTTCAAGCTTATTATATAGAAATTATTCTTGATTTGATCAAGTTTCTCCTCGATGGGGACAAAACATTATAAATGGAAAATTAAAGTGATGTCCATAAAACCTGAGCTCATCGAAGAAACCAATGCTCATCGAAGATGTCATTACCGATCATTCTTGCTTCATGCAGTGCCATGATTTCGAGCTTATAGTCAGATGCCTGCAAAAACAGTTACTGGAGGGATTCTGTGCGATTTAGATTTAGTACGTTTCATGTTCCAAATTTTTAATTGTTGTCCAAATAGCGTTCCTAGGGTCGTTGTTGTGAATGCAAATATATCCCTAGTTGATAGTGGCCTCCACGAAGAGACAGTGTGATCACTCTGTATGTGAATTTTTAAAACCAAACCTAATTAATACTCAATAAACAATTAAGCAAATTTTATTTATTTAAATATTGACATACAATTATAAAAATGACATTATACAATTTTTAATATTTTATTTTAATATTATATAAAGCTATCTCAAATTATTAAATTTAATATGAATATTTAATTAACTTATATATTTGCTTTCTCATATACGCTGCAAAAGTTTATAATCTCATAAAACCATATAACACAAATTAAATATTTTCTTTTATAACTCAATAAACACATTATATATTCACCATTAATTTATTTAACTCAACTTATATTATTAATACACTCCCAGCTCTGTTTGAGTACCGAAGCACAGCATAATGTTCAAACAAAACTTTTTTTTTCTAATTACTTTAATTGAATTGTTCTCGTTACATTGAAAAGCACAAGAGGTACTGTAGAACGCATACATTACGCGATTTCCTATAATAAATCTATACAATTTGCTTTTTATACATAGTTCAAATTAATCCTTACATTAAACTGAAGAATTTTTCATCATTTTCATCCTGCTCATTTCCCTCGTTTCAATGTTAATAAAAAACAAAATCTTCATTTGCCAATTATCCAAAAACAAAATTTGTTTCTTTCGTTAAAAAAAAAAGTTATCTTAAAATCTTATAATTTATTAATTTTCTCTTCGTTTTAATTGAAATGGGGTGAAATTTTCATTTTCCCTCAGTTTTGGAAAATTTTAAATTTGATTACTGTATTAGCTTTAATATAACAAACTTTATATTTATGTTTTTTTAATAATAAGTTAAACAAACAAATTTATTTTAATTAATAAAAATACTGACTCACACTAGTGAATCCAAATATTCGTGTGAAGTTTATCCTAAAATATTCCGATTGATTACTCTATCATGTAAGTGTTGATGGGGCCATCTCTTTATTTAAATTTAACTTGTTTCACAAAATATATCGAAAAATTTTCAACGTGGTCTAAAAGACGTAACAATACGAGAAACGGTTGCAAAGGTTTGGGGCTGGGCATTTAACCTTCTTTTCTAACCTTTTCCGATTTCCAAACATGAAGAAATAACTCGATGGAAAGATATTTGGGATATCAAAATATTAAGGTACAACTTTTTTCCAATACTTGTCACATTAGATCGAACCAACATTAGGTCACCAATCAGTATTTGCCACGACATAATAATGGCATGCAACAAAGTTGATATATAATTACGGTATGAGCAAAATGCTCCATTTGGGAAACGTAAATCTACACGCCATCAATATGGGACGCAAAGTGACTGTTTGGGCCAACGTTAACGTCAAAGCCATCATTGGGCCATATTTGTTAAAAGAAAACAACGAAACAGTTTGATGGGAATCGAAATCAGAGGATGTTGGCTCATTATGCCCGCAAATGTGTTAAAAGGGTATTACACGGTTTTAATAAGACGGTGCACTGCAAATTAAAAAAAACAGTTTCTGTACAAAAAATTCCTTGGACGTCTGATGTCCAAAAGAGGCGACATTGACCTGCCATCTAGATCTTTAGTTTTAACCACTCAGGACTTTTTTGTGAGGTTATTTGGACAGCAAAGTGCACACCAGGAAGCTTCAAACCATTGACGAGCTCAAGTAAAACATATATTCCGAAGACTAAGGTTTGTAGATCTACTCTGCACAAATCGGTATTTAATCTTCTAGATGAATATTATCCTGATCAATATGAGTATGACTCAAATGGTTTGGACTTTCATTTACTTATTACTTTTACCTGAAGGCTTTCCTCTCCAAATTTGGCAATTGTTAAATTGGCAATTGTTTTATAACGAAGCACTCAATTGTTATCATATGAAGCTTTCAATGGACTTTCACCAACATTCCATAAAACAACTCATATTGTGGGTTGCTGTAAAATGGTTCAAACTTTCAGGGATGAAAGATGATTGAAAACTCAATGATCATAACCATGTGAAGTCTAGAAAGTCTAGTCATGCACCCTGCCTTTATAGCTCCAAAGGTTAAAATAATTGATGAAGCTACAACTACTACAGTTACTAATGATTCTGATGGCTTTGTCTACCTATTATTTTGAAATAAGGAACAGGAGGTTCATTGGAACAAGGCATAATTACATACCACAATGACCTACCCAGTGATTCAGTGAGTCTACCTTGATACTAACTGATTCGTTGTTTTGGCCATAACCCACCCACCACATCCATTTGAAGGAACTAAATTTGTAAACTAATTAAAGTCTTAAATTATGTAGCAACCCCAATATAAGACAATGGTACACCCTTTAGACAAGGGTAAAATCTTCAGAATTTCTTGGAAACACTTTACACGTATAAAAATAGATTCACAAAATCTAACAAGGTGAGTATAAATAAATTTCGGCTTTTTAAAGCTCATTTCGAAGCATGACAGGATACTTTTCGATATCCAATATTTTCTTTGCTTGTACACAGTCTGGCAACCAATTTGATCTCACATGTCGACAAATAGGTGAATATTTTTGTCTATAAATAAATAAAAAAAAAAATAATTTGATATATTGAAATGGGTTCTTATATCTCGTTCTTATATCATATAAAAACGTAATTTATAAGCAAATATTTGAGAACACGTCTTCATAATTTAAATCAAGTATATAAAGATAGCTTTTTGCATATTAAGATGTATTCGAGATGTTTATGTACAATTTTTGTTGTTATTTTATGAAAGCAGAAAAGCACGATATAAATACATTATTAATGGTTGATGAATTAAGCTCGAGGATATCGTTATAAATTTATCCACAGGCATTCTTCTAATGGCCGTCAATTTTCATAACATGTTATTATAATTGTTAATTGTTAATTTGTTTTTCTACTGCGACTGTTGACGACGATATAGTCGATTGTATTTCTAGGATTTTTCATCAACTCCTACACTGGTCTATATCTGTCATTATTCAGAAAGGGCAGATTATGTATTGATTGTTTGTGAGTCTTTATCGATTTGATTGAAATTCTTCACCACATATCGCATTTCAAAGTGCATTCGCCACCGTACCCAATACCAGCATTCTCTCTCTAATGGTCTTCTAACTTGTAGGAATATATGGGCACGTTAATAAGTAAACTAATAGGAAAAGCTCAAACAGAAGATGCAATATCGCTCAGTACACCGTGGATCCATTGTCACCGATAGCCTTCGCTTCGCCTATCGAAACACAGGTGGACGTAGAGGATATAAGCCCGATTGCAATGGCAAGGTAAACTTTGATACTCCAAGAGAAACATGGCCTACTGAAATGATGTCTCCAAGTGCTTTACTTCGACACAAATTGTATTCGATTTTTAGAATGGACATAGTGCGGATATTCTCCATTATTTGGCCAAACCAATTGAATAAGGTCGAACAGTTGATTTATTCTTAATTTGGAATCTACTTTATCTTTAATAATGTTTAAATCCGGCTGACATATTCTTTGAGAAGCTCCTATTAGCGAATATTGTATAGCAATAAGACTATACATATGATAATATGAGATTTACGATAAGAGAACAATAAGCAGACAAAGCCTGGACATGAACAAAAGATTCAACATAAAAGAATATTTCAACACAAACAGAAGTCGGATATATACTTAAAGCGTACATATGGACAGTATAGATGTGTACAAAATAAACATAAAACTCAATATTCCATCAGATTGTAACATTTGGTGGGAAATGGATGATAAACGAACAAGCAACGTGGATTGCACATTGACATCTTAACAAATGGTCTAACAAATACGAGTACAGTTTAAAGAGCCAGACTGCATCAATAAAGAGGCCAAAATTAACCTTCGAAATGACATAAATACTGATCTACATTTGGCAAGAAAATTATGCGGTGGTGTGGGGTCCATATCTCTTTCTTATTCTGTAATGTATATTTGAAACCTATATATACATACTTAAAAAACTGGGTTGTAATCGGGCGAAGGAACATAACGATCTACACTTCAATCGAAACAAATGGGGGTGCCATTGTATCTGCATTATACTTTGCCTAATTGATTGTTTTCATAAAAACAGATCTATCCAAAATGCATTCCCTCGTATACACATCTACTTGTTCACATTCCCTAATTGGATTTGAAGCTTTCTCAAGGATAAAGTAATTAGCTCTAGGTGTCCACTAATAAGTTCTCCACCAATTCTAGATCTATTACTTTCAACCAAACGACTTTTAAAACACCTTCTAATTTAGAAGCTTCAATCAGATTCTCTAAAACGTCATGAATAGACATAGATATTAATTAAGTGCGATAAGTAATTATTTCTATTAAATAACAAAGAGTTTCAGCTAAACGTGCTTAGCTAAACTGTTGTCCACTTTTGTACGAAACGAATACTACAACTGTAACTATAGAAGGGAGTGACTTTATCTGGCTAACGACTTGCATCCGTAAAAGCTAAAGATTGTTAAAAATGTCAACAAAACTATATATCGTATACCACCAACTTAACGAGACATTATACGGATATAATTACCGGTACGTGAAAGTTGCAGTCATGTACTATCGACCTCGCGCGTATAACGACCCTATCACATAAGTTCGAAAAATTTTAAGCTCTTCAAGAAACTCAATGACCTTAAAGTCGCAACCATTTGTCCTTAAAATATACATTGATGGCCACCCTGTAGAAATGACACAGTTCGAATAAAAGCAAGCTATGCTTGCACATTATATTAGCTACCAATAAATTGTCTGGTGTACACGACCCCAATCATGTAAGCTGCCTTATAATATAGACTCATTTTACCACAAATTAAGTGCACTGTAAGATTTGTGACTGAAATAACAGCGATATATCACTCACCCAAAGCGCAAAATTCATGTCACATGCCGAGTACTTTTCAATCACGTGATCAGGAATTTTATGCAATAGCATGATGTGCATGAAATCAAAGGACCGAGAGTACCCTGGCTCGGTCACGTTTTGCTTGCTGATCCGAATCGAAAAGTACAGCGATCTTAAATAGTACAGCATCCTTTAGGAAGTAGAGACTTATTTATGAAATAGAGCATTTTTTATGGAATAGAGCCTCATTTATGGAATAGCGCTCCTTTATGGAATATAGCCTTCTTAATGGAATAGAGCTTCTTTTATGAAGTAGAGACTCCTTTACGGATGGAGTACAATTATTTTGACAGGCTTTACAGGCCCGTTAAAACAAAGGTCTATTGGAATGTGGATGTTAGTAACAATTTACCAAGTAAAAGTGGTTTTAATACCTTACGAAAGTAATAATTTAGTCATTTATCTTCCATTACATTCCATTCTACCATAATTACTCCAATAATGGAGATTAGGTCAGGACGATAAGTGATTTTCTATATAGAATAGAAAGAGAGAAACGAAAAAATCAAAATTAAATAACAAAAAGTTTCATCTAATCATGCTAAGTCTCTCTGAGGTTAAATGCACATAAGTACGAATCACAAGACTGTGGCGTTCAGAGCAGCTCAAACAAATCGCAAATTAGCTCACGCCACACACAATTCATAAAATCGATATTTCGAGTTAAGTTCTGGTAATTCAATAGTACTGTCGCGTCACAACTGAACGGATATATACGAATCAGTAAGAACATCAAGTCCGGTAGAATATGCCTGTTGAGATGGATTTGATCTTTTCGATCACGCAGTCATTCAATGACGTCATCAGATCGAAACAGGCCTAGTGGATTACAAGATACAAGCAACAACTCGGGATTACAACACAGTCAACATTTACAGTAAGCTACACGCTTCAAGATCTATAGAGTACCACCACAGTAGCTATAGAAGAAGGTGACTTTATCTGGCTGAAGACCCGCATCAGTAAAATCTAGATCGTTAAAAATATCAACAAAACTAAAAAAATCGGATACCACCAATATAACGAGTCACAGCTTTATCACATAAGTACCAAACATTATTATTTGGAACTCGTGGCTATGAACATGATATACCTGTAAATTGTCTGGTGTACATGCGCCCAATCATGAACACGATATCAGATTGGTGATAAAACGCGACGGCACATGCCGAGTTTTTTTCAATCGTGTGATCAGGAATTATATGCGATTTCCTGATGTGCATGAAATCAAATGGACCGAGAGTAAGATTGCTCGGTCACAACGATAACGTACAATAAAAGGTACAACGATACTTAATAGTAGAGCCTCCTTTATTAAGAAGAGCCTCGTTTATGGAGTAGAACCTATTTAATGGAAAAGAGCCTCTTTTTTGAAAAAGAGCCTCTTTTATGGAATACAGTCTCATTTATGGATTAGAGTCTCTTTTATAGAGTACAGCTTTTTTATGGATGAAGTGAAATTGTTGACACTGGCCTGTAAAACAAAAGTTTATTTGAATGAAAACGGATGTAGGTAGTTTTTATATTTTGCGAAAGTAATAATTTTGTCAATTATCTTCCATATGTGCTTTTCTAAGTACAATAATTATAAACATAAATCGAATTAAGAAATAGCAATCAATTTGGGTTATAAAGTCGAAAAATATTATAATTTAATTAAAGAAAATTATAACAAATTTGTTAAATTTAGTATATTCAATCGAAATCATTCCACTGTACCATAATGATTACTATACAACAATAATTGACAACAATGAGAGCAAATAAATAATTACAATGTAAAAAGCTAAATAAAAAGTAATTAGAAGAGATAAAAATGTATTTATTCGCCGTTAATAATTTTCACGAAAAACAATTGAGTTTTCTTTCTAAAAAAAATTTTTTTTTAACAATAGTAATAGTCTTTATAATATTATTATTATGAGGGTGTTAATTGTTGTTATTGAATGATTAGTATGAATTAGTTTTTCCTTCGTTTATTTTTATTTATTTTTTGTTTTATTTAAATTCTTGACAAAGAAAATAAGTTTTTCACCGTTTTGTTTTTGTTTTATTTTAACTGACTATATACAGATGGGAGGTTCTTGTTTATTTCTTATATTAGAGTTTATATACATCTTAACATAAAACGTCTGTGTTTATATTCTGCTGCCAAACTATGGTGTGTATAGTGACAAATGAATTATATGTGGGATGTGTATGGGGGTTGGATTGGGGGTAGCAGCGATATAACCAGTATATAGTACATATTGTAATTTATACAAATTAAAACAAAAAAAATTAATAATTAAAAATTAAATTAATTTTTTGTTGTGTTCGGGGTTAGAATTTAGTATATAGCAAAAGCTGTGTAAATCTTGCCCTTCTCTTCCTAATAACGTGTAAATGTTGGGATGTAATGTTATTTTTATTAGAGTGGATTTTCTTCTACTTCGTTTTGTTAGCATAGGAAAAACAAAATAATTAAATATAAATCATTTAGTTTTAATGAAAGATTAAATAAACATTTTGTGTTGTTTCTACAATTTTGTTTGTTAAACAAAAAAAAAAAAAATAACAATAATAATAACACAGAGTATTTATATAATAGTATAGAGACTAGAGAGTATTCCGAACCAGAGGGATGTTTATTATAATTTAATGATACGAACAAAATACATTCAAATTGTCAGCACTAATTCAATTAAAAGCGAGCTTCGATAGCTCGTACACCATATGCAACGATCGCAGAAGAACATAACAGACAACTTACGATTCTATATACATATATACGACCACCATAAAAACCCGTACAAATAAAATATATAGTTTGGTTAGCAAACTATATATCTACAATTGGATATAATACACAAAAAGTTAAGCGACAATTAATCTTCGTTATACGCTAGTGCACACGACATTACAATTTTTCTTACAAAATATTTGTTTTAAACAACTTGGTGTATATATGTATATTCAACGTTCTAGTTATGACCCCGTATAGACAAATTAATCAAGTTATATGCAAGATGAAATTATTTCAGCAGCATTATGTCGTATATATTGTCGAACTCGACAGAGCGCAATGACTTTGTTTTAAAATAATAATATAGTTTGACGGTTGTGTATACATCAGATTGTAAAAGTCATACAAATTTATACATATATGACAGACGAAAATAGATATCTGCTATATATACTACATGCAGGTATATATAAAGCGGTAGGTGACATATACGAGACATCAAATCGGTGACAGAAAAAATTTATTCGTTTTATTCGTATAATATGTCCACGGAGAGTGATTGTTTCAATAGGATATTCGTTAACCGTCTATGGCTATGAGTGAACTTACATATAGTCTTTATTCTAACGTTGTAATTATGTAGAAACAAACCACTTTAGTCGAACTTGATGTGTCTGCAGATGGAATCTCCCAATAATTATGTGATGTTCAATCCAAAAATAATGACACTCGGAGTATAGATAAAAAAAATGTCTATAGGTGTGTTCTCAAAAATGCAAAAATCATCCAGATTTCTTATGGGAGCTAAGACACTATCACACGAGGATAAAAATAAAATGCCACCAACAAAATGAAGAATTCAACTGAAAACACTTGCGTGGGTGTAGGATCACATTTGCTTGGCTCGTAATCAAAAGCCAATTGATCAATAGTACCACACAGATTATGGAAAATTATCTGCTTGATACAAAATGGTGAAGAGCATGCTTGTTACACATTTGCAATAGAGTTATGGCTTAAAATCTACCCTCATGTGTAAACGAGAAAACCGAATAGATCACCTGAAAGTCAAATTAAAAAATCAAAAATAACAAACAAAGTGCTCGGCTATCAAGATAGTACTATAAAAAAAACGTCACTGATTACTGATGAAACGTGGAAGAAAATTAAAGAACGTCGCAAATTTAAGGTCCTATGCTACCAGGATACAACGGCAACTAGAATAAAATATGAGGACACAAAAAATATACAGAAGAGGTTTTCAAGACTATACAAAAGGAGCAAATGGAAGCAGAGTTATGCGCACACTACAACAATGTGTACAAAAGGTCACTGAACAATTCATGAACTGCAAGCTAGAAGTTAAAAAATAATAAAGCGGTGGTTTAAGGTTTTTCCAAAAGCAAAATAAAATAATTACCGATTTTAATCCTTGAGCAAATACGCCCATCAATCAACCAACAACTAAGAATGAAACAAGCTTGCTTTTGATCAGGAAGGAGCTGTACAAATCACATCAACGCTATACCTTCTCTTGCTTCCTATTTTTTTTTGTTACCTAATCTCTCCAAACTGTACCTTATCTACGCATAATTTGAACACGCATTTCACTTAATCAGGCGAAACGCAATCTGGAAGCCGCTTTGCGAAATGCGAATACTATAGAAAATGTTTAAATTACATAGGGAAAGAAAGTGAGATATTCTTCAACTGGGGAGGAAAAGGCAAGAAATATACTACAGAAATAAGAATGCTAATGAAGGCAAAAAGAAAACGAATTCTATATGGTCCTGGATACAGAAAAATTTATATTTGCCTCATTTTTAAAACAGAATTTAAACTTCCATCTTCTTCTGTCCATAAATTAAAGCGCTAAAGAATAAGAAAAAATTAGAAAAAGAAGTGAGGCTTGCAGGAACATACCCCTGAGAGTAAATGGAAGAGTATAAGAAACCACTACCCCGGGAGATTTGGAAAACTCGAAGAATAACAAGACAGTAAAGAAATTTTATCAGTTACACCAAAATAAGTTAGGCGAAAGAGGATCATGGTTTAAATACTACGTTAGCTGCTTTTAAAGATCTACCACGGAAAGCTCTGTCTAGTAAAGTTAACTCAGTTTAGAAATGACGTGTTAAAAAGTAAATATAGACCCAGTTAATGAAAAGTTAAGAAGAAATCATGATTCAAAAACCAGGGTAAGCACCACATGAATAATTTGCCTTAAGGCCCAATATGCTCCGAGTTATGTAAGCACGTTAAACCCGAGAGTTAGTTCGATTTTCAGTATGGATATTCAGCAATCAATCTATAGTACCCAGAATAACCGATATTATTGATAAAGTGTTAAGCGAATCAGATACATAATGGTATTGTATTGGCAAAAAGGAGGAAACTCATCTCTCACGTGCTACTAACTTCTATTCTAACCGCGGAAATTGAAACCAATTTGGGCTTAACAGAAACGATCGATGAATTCTGGTATGTCAGAAACCAAAACAAGGACGTTATAGAGGGCTACTTTCTAAATAAATCCAAATCAATTTACGTCTATGTCGAATATGCCAACAATATTTAAAATCCTAAGAAACCCACATAAAATTTCTCACACTGACTTAAAACAACCAAACGCTTTGGCTTGCATGTAATCCTAGACACCATATAGAACGCCAATGACACAAACAAAGGATCAACTTAAATATGAAATTTTTTTAGTGTAGGATTTGTTATTATAAACGACCAATGGCGAGTTGGTTGATGTATAGTGGTTGGAGCGGAATGTAGACGGTTCGAATCCCGAAGGACACCGGATGCAGAAAGAAATTTTTATCATCTTATTATGAAAGGTGTTTTGAATGAGCTTATGCTATAATGAACTCCAGTTTTTATGAGGTTAAGCTTATCTTGCTCTCTACCATTCACTTTGAAACCATCTCTGAAAAATTACATTCCATTTCTTGTCAACAACCCAGATTTGAAAAAGGAACCGAGGTTCCTAAACTCGTATATTTTATCATATGAATCAGTTGCCTTCTGACCAAAATTCATCTTATATAAGGATTTAATTATTGTTGAATATTCTGTTCGAAAATACAGATTCAATTGCAGACGGGAGACGTTTTTACTGCAAAAAGATAGGATTCCACAATAACCACAAACACAAATATAAGGTTTGTGTTTAAACATTGAAGTGCAGCTTAAACTCTGAAAGGCAATTGACAACATTGGGCAACCAAGTTAATTAAATATAACTAATTTCTTTAAAGAGTTATCGATATTTTATCTGTATTTGCAACCACTATACCATCACTTCAATCTCAATTTCGGACAGTAGTGCATAAATAACTACGTTCCTTAAGTGATTTATCGCCCTTTTATTACATCCCTCTAACTGATATTTTAAAGAGTTTCTAAGTACATATATTAAATCTGCCACCAATTGTCAAAATTGATCTTAAGTTTAAGATAAATTAATCGTTGTAAAGGATTAATACTCACAATATATAAGGCACCCTCAACATCCAAGAATTGCACGGAATATAACCAAGGGCAAGTGATTTTTCAATCGTACCAACCAATCCCCTCCTTATAGCATACATGCTAGTCTTCTTACGTATGCAACTCATACATTTTACAAAGTTTCTAAATTTTTGAGCTGAACGAAATGAAAGAGTTTTTTCGCAATTTTAAGGATAGAGAATATGTTGAATATTTTTTCTATATATGTTACGAATACATATCAAAGTTAGACACCCTTTAAGATTCACTGTTGATAACGAGCAAATGCATTCTAGACGAAGGCAGAATTTTTTCCTCTCTGGAATATTACCTGGCAAACGTGCTCTGATTTAACCAAGAAACTGAGATTAATCAAAAATTAGAATCAAAATCGAAATTGTAACAGCGAGCTAAAATCATATACTGCACCTAAATCGAATTAATTACAGCAATGCGAACTAGTTCGAATCTTTAAGTTGTTCCTGACTTCTGGTTAAAATTCCACTAAAAACAGTAAGTTCAATAATATAATTGGTTTGAAGGCCTGCTCATATGAGTGATATAGTTTAATTATAAATCATCAGACTGCTCATTATAATCGCCTGATATTAATCGACAACATCAATTAGTTTTACCAGCATGACAACCTACCCAACAACTAATTATTTAACATTAAATATTCTAAAACATAAAGCACATTAATTAAGCTTTTAAAATAATAATAAACATTTTTGTTTCTGTTGAATTGCCTGTATATGACATGATATGTACGTGTTATTTGGCCATGATACTAAAATTAATTAAGCAAAAAGGATTGGCACGTAGCTCATAACAAAAATATTAATAATTGCTACAATTAAGAAAATTAGTACTTGATAAAATTTCCCCAAAACAACTTAAATTGTTGACGTCTATAGAGACGTATAAGCACACAAAACTATCATAAAAATTATCCACCTACCTTAAAGACGACATATCATCTGCAACAAAATCCCTTTCGTGTAACGCATGGTTACAGTTGTTCGATTTATTTGTTAAGCGGCCACCCAATGCTAGAAACACTTTAATATCCTTGCGAAGTGAGTCATACACATCATTTGCTGATATAAATAATTTGATTCCATCGAATATTTTACTCTTATCTTCATCAATCCTATCATCGTTATTGTTGTCATCATCACCATCGTTACCACAATCATTGCCACCCGATGTATTGTCATCAAATAAATATTTCATCTTTTTCGATTTATTTTCCGATTTTGGAATTATTTTTGTATTTGCTGTCGGCACTTGCTTATTTTGATACATGTTATCAGCTTCATCATCATCAACATCATCGGTTGTATTGTGTTCCTTCTTTTTGATGTCATGGCTAGTTTCTTGCTTTATCTTCAATTTGTCGTCGAATATTATATTATCATCAATTATCATGTTTTTATTATTATCATCATCATCATCACCATCATTGTCATCGTCACTTTCAGACGCTTTCTCCTTTTTAACATTGTCACGATTACGATATCGTTTTTTATTATTTAATTTTTGAGTTAAATTTAAATTCTGTTTGTGTTCATCATCACCATCATCATCCACATATTTCGTGACTGAAATTTGTTTTTTTGATTCGTCCTCATTATCCGAATTATTTTGTTTAAGTTTCTTTATCGACACATTCTTCTCAATTTTAATACCACGTTTTGCTTCATTTTTCACGCTTATTTTGAGAAGGCTACTTGGACCAGCCACAGCTGTTTTCATTTTATCTTTATCGCCGACGTCATCATCATCGACATCAGATGTTAGTAGTCCTAAATTAATGCTATCCTTTGAATTGCGGAATAATGTTTGTAGCTCGTCGAGATTGGTTGCCGTGTCGGGTGACTTATCGCCACGGAAACGTGTAATGCGAGGAAAACGGATTGATATACCATCAGCGGTATGGATGTCAGATTTTGTAAATTCAGCACCTGGAAAATAATGAAATACAATAACAAAATTATTAAAATATTGTGTTTTTTATTTTTATAGGATTATTACTAATACATTTATTGAATTCCAAAGAAACAAAATAAGTTGTAGTTGAGAATGTAGTTACAACGTAAATAATAAATCTCAAAACAACCATTCCAGGTATTTTCCCATTTTACTTCGAAACGGACGGTCGCTCATCGTTATAGAGTGAAACTGAATATTTTATCTAGAAATCTAAACATTCCACAAGTTTACTTTTAAAGCTTAATCTAAAGTTTGCCAAGAATCCCTAATATTTTCACATTTAAACCCGACCCAAAACGTACGTCGCAATACTTTAAATTTAATTTAATGTAAAATTATATTAAATAAAAATTTTTTCATTAAAATTTTTATCATATGAATTTTTTTCGTTGAAATTATTTTACCTGAAAAAAATTTAGTAACAAAAAATTTTTTAAATAATTTGGAAATAATAGTTATGCTTTACTGGTTTAAAAAATGAACCAATATAAACGAATAAATAATTATATGAAAAAAAATTTACCTCAAGATACATAATTTCAATATAAAATTTTCATCGTTGAATTTTTTAACGTAAATATATTTTGGTGGAATTTTTTTCACTTTATTAAATGTAGACATATATCTAAAAGAACTGACAGTTCATTTATCTTGTAATTATAAAGGGCCAGCTATCGTAATCGTAAGAATAACAAACTGAATATGCGCGTTCTAGAAATCTTACAATAATTTGAATATTTGATAGGTTTATAGAAATAAAATTATGTTAAAAACATTTAATGTCGAAGATGATTTTACCTTAAAAATATTTTATAAAAAAAAAAAAAAAATTTAAAATACTGTCAGCTAAACACTTTGCGCAATTTTTAAAGAAAATGTAATGCTCTCTAAGTATATAGAAACCTAAATAATTAAAACGAAAAAATAATTACATCAAAAAAACTTAACCTCTGAAAAAAATTTCTATATAAAATTTTTTTCGTTGATATTTTTAACCTTAAAATTTTTTTATCAAAAAAATTGTATTATACTTAAACTGAATTGTAAGTTGATTTATATTGTAATTTGAAAGCTTTAGGCAATTTTAAAGAAACTTGTCGACCATAATCTGAATATTTGAAAAATTTAAAAAAAATTTAAGTTTAATTAATTTAACCTCTGGAAAAATTTTATTATATAATTTTTCCATTGAAATTTTTAACATCAAATTTTTTTCTCTGAATTTTTTTGTTGAATTACCGCTTAAAGTTTAAAGCCGAATATGATCACTGTCACATTAGTAATCTTAACATTTGATACGAGTCGAAAAATATAATAACGTGAAAAAAATTTTACATCCAGAAAAAAATTAAAATATCAAAATTTTTTCAGTGAAATTTTAAAATTTTAATATTTTTTTCATTGAAATTGTCGACTTTATATGAAAAGATATGGTTAAGTATTGCTCCACATTTCACGAATATCAGATTGGTTCCTTGGTCATTCTCTATATCCACGAGGTTTATATAAAGATACATCTTTCAGCATTCAAACGAATTTCACGAATCTAAAGATTGGTCTCTATAGGATGTCCTACATTGAAGAGTTCATGACACTAACTGTGAATATCATATGTGAGGCACACGTATCGCATTCAATTTTTATATCCATGAGCTTAATGTGAAGAAAGATGGTTCAGCATTATGCCGAATTTCATGAATCTCTTAACAAGCAATTAACGAGCACTAAACGAGCTAACAGTTCAGTAAGTGTTGTTTTTATAAAAAACAGTTGTTATAAGCTGGTCAAAAAGATCTGGTTAAACCATTTACACTAGTCACTTTACTAAACTACATTCGGTGAGTACGACTTGAGATGCACTAACCTCTAGCACACACAATTCTTACAATACTTACAACAAATGTGTTTAATATGCAACGATCTTAAGACATAAAATTCGTTATTCTTTTGGAAAATTTTTCATTTCACAAACTTGTTCAGACGCTTCAGTTCGAGTCCAGGATTTAACGTCGATTATTTTTCTAGTATTAGCATAATAACCAGAAATTTTTGGCTGGTGACACTATTAGTTATCTAGACAGCAAATGCAAAGTAAATCGTATAAATGACCGTTTAGTTGAGATAAGTTGTGTAGACTGTCCATAAACTAATTTCGAGTTGCTTCCAGTCTAAGAAATCACTAGAGAATCTTTAATAAAAATCGGTCACTGTTATCAGCAGGAACGTAGCTCATTAACCAATGTCACATATACTGTAAAATGTTTTTTGCTTCTGGTGACAGGCCTAAACTAAGGATAACGCAGAAGATCTGACGAGTAAGTCTATGGAATTTTTCTTTTCGAGCAATTCTTTGAAATGCTAATTGCGTATTTGTTGGAAACGAAATCAGAATTAAAGTGAATTTTCGGAAAATAATTCTATTACACTCTAAACTCAAGAATAAGACAGCTTTCATAATATCCTACTTATCACATTTCCAGTTTAAGATAATTCTTTTCAGTTTAAATGTATTAGAATTTGCCTTACCATTTACTCGGCCCAGTTCTCTCCCAAAACATAAACAACTTTGATTGGCTACTCGGATTTGTTATAGTCAAGTGCTCTATAAAGCAAAACTTAACTGCTCAGCGATGTAAAATGAGCGATTGGCAATCGTTCAGATAAATTTATATGGAAGACATAATTCTTAAAAAGCTCTTGTCGGTTAATGAGGTGTATTAAATAGGAAGGTTTATCATAATCTTAGAAAATCACAATCAATATGCAAAGAGGAACAGCGGATCTGATTAACATCCAAAATTTACAAGTTCCGCAATGGTTAACGAAATGAACATCGAAGATCGGTCGTATTCTAAAAAACTCAAATCCTCAAAATCTTCAAAACATTGACATTTTGGAAGAGGATCTATCTAAATATAAAATTACATATATATATATATATATATATATATATATATATATATATATATATATATATATATATATATATATATATATATATATATAAATATATATGTGTATATATATATATATATATATATATATATATATATATATATATATATATATATATATATATATATATATATATATATATCTTAGGGTAGTTCTCAAATTGATAAAGTAAATGGGGAATTTGATTTTAAGCCTTAGTGGAATCCGAACAAGATCTTTGCAGGAATGCAAAACGCTATTGTTAGATAAAGTCGATAATTTTCGAAACATATATACTTATACGACGATCTTAAGACATGTTTACCTGCCTTCACCATATACAAACTAGAATGCTGAGAACATGGCTCAAGTTTTTGTAGAACGAATATTTTTTAAATATTTTAAGAAAGCCCAGTAAAGCTTAGACATTCACTTGTTAAGTAATCAACATAGACGAACGAAATTTTAACTCGATTCAGATATTGCCTTGGTTCTCACGACATTGTTGCGGTATTATGTGGATACAATATTTTTATTCAACACTAATGGCAAAATTTGTTCTAATCTGCCACTAATCCATGGATGATCAAGTTTAAAAAATTTATTAATACGAGATAGGTCGAGTGCAGTCAATTTAAGTGTAACTCAACTACTTACTGAACTATATACTGACTTTATCATATGCATATATATCAAATCATGTTCCATTGACATTTTTGGCTTATACATAATACTTCAAGGAATTAAAATTTGGGTGCCACCCGAATAAAGTTTGTGAAAATGATGACACGCGAAGATAGTTAGTTATAACGAAACACCTAAGGATAAATCATATCATATATCTCGAACCTTATTACCATGCCCGTTTAACATCTCACAATAAAAATAAAAAGTAATCTCGTTTAATTATATCGGATAAGCTTCTCAATTTTCGATTTAATCTAAAAGTAATCCTCAATTTTATTCGCCTCTTGTTTGTTATTGTTGTAAAATTACTGTAATTGATGATGTTTGTTTTTCATTTGTGAAAATTTATCGATCGATTTATATAAGTAATAGTCTCCGGGATTATGGTGTTTGTTTAATGGCATTTTGAAATTTCAATTTTTTTTTATTATACGCTCTATAGTCCTTAAGCCTGTGAGCGTTAAAATTTATAGCCGTGTGTGGTCGTATAGTATATTGTCTGGGTTTACATTTTGAGTCTACTGACTAAGTTAATGATACAACCACTATTGTATATGGTAAAGCTGGTTATATAGGTACAACTATTTGAATTAGAATGGAAAATCGATGCTTGGAAGAAGACAAAATGGAGACAAATCTATCAAAAACATTGAAACCGTTACTTGATGATTTCTTTTCTCGACGGTACTTATACCTCGGCCATGTATAGTAATTAACCAACAAAATCGTTTCCCGATTATCAGCGTCTAATCTATACCGTGCCTTATACTTAAGAAAAATTAGAAGTTTCGAACTGAAGCTTTTACAAAGCACAATTCATAACTCGTTATCAGTTAAATACGGATAATGAATTCTCCACGACAACGTGTCTATTTTCAACTGATCGATTCAAAGCACAAGCAGAAAATCGTTTTAATAGGTGGTTATTTTGAGCATATATAGTCTGAGATTATCATCAATCCTAGCAATTTGACCCCTATGAATTTATGTACAGATAATATTCAGTTCCTTAAGCGTATGGCAAATGGAGTTTGCTAGGTTTAGACACATATTTATGAGGTTGTCCGAAATATATTTGAAAGAGCTCACGATGTTAACTTGAGGTAGAAATAAGAATTCCTATCACACAATCCTTCTTCTCGCACTTGAGTGAGTGATAATGTCAGATTATGTAATCATTAATGTGAATATTTTCTAGAAGCTTCACCCTATTCGTCATATATCAGCATTGTCCCATTGGTGAAGTTTTATAAAAATTATACATTGTTTGGCAATAACTGGAGGTCAAAAGAATTTTGAAAAAGCGATATTGGAATATCTCCGAGTGCCTATATCAATTAGAAATGGCTTCTAATATTCAAGAACAGAATGATGCCTTCACCAAAAAAACTTTTTCACCCAAAACATGTTTGATGCCACATACCGAGTTGCATGAAATCAAGTGACAAAGAGTACACTGCCACTATCACTTTCTGCGTTCTGGTCGGGAGCACAAGGTCCATTCTTTGGTTATAAAAACGTTCTTTTTTATATCAAAGCAAACTTACGGCTTGTTAACAACTGTACGAAAACTATATGGCTCAATATCGAAATCAATTAGATTTCCTTTAGCTGCGCAGTGATATACGATAATAACCACACTGTAAATATTATATGAACTACATCCTCACAGAATTATTACGTATAAAACCGATGAAAACATATTGGAATAAGTAATCGCGGGTTGGGACTGATTCACCGGATTCACAACTAACTGGACATAAGAAACAATTCATGTTAATTACTTAAGTAATAAACTAGGAAGTTTGGTTAGTGTATTATCATCTCCCAGCAACAAGTAGTTTGGTGTCACCTTTTATAGCACTTTAGAGAAGATAAATATGGCAAATACGAAAACTGATCTAAAAGGTTGATGTTGTCTCGTCAATCATGCAAAGTGGCCAAGCGCAGAAAGAAACAATTGATCAAAGATCCTTAGTTTCAAGTTTGGCTAGAACTAATGATGCATGTCATTAAATCAATAATTATTTTGTAACTTGAAACATGAGGGTAGTCTTTAATGACAAACATTTACAAATTATCACGAAACGTCCCCCAGAAAACAGTAAGACAATGTATTACAGCCAAAAATTGATAAATGAACAAAAAATGTAGACCACTACCAATAAAAGCAAGGAGAAGGTAAGAAAGTGTACAGGAATACATTCCGCCTGAGGGTATAGAGCTGAATGTTTTTGTTGAGCGTCTACCTTACGACGTTATGGCTATGAATTGTTAAGCAGGGCTCTACAGCACTGTATATTGAAGAAAATATTTGTAGTTGGTTCAGATCCAACAGTTGTATATATATTTTGTTAACAATATTACATAAGCAGCCACTTAAAAAAGACAAACAAATTCTGTTTGTCTGAATATTCTGATATTTTATTTGTTATCAGGAGAGTCCCCAGTCATCATTGACTATAATCTCAACCAAAAAATATTATTTTCTACCTATTCGTTATAGCTACATGAGGTCACATATAGTGCACATCTCTATTGTATCAGCGATACCTTTTCTAATAGCAAAGAGAATTCTAGACAAAGGCTGTTGCCAGAACCAAATTATCTCATTTTAAACCAAGAAAAATAATTTAGATTCCGCCTCACCCATAGTTAGGCCTAGAAATCGATTTACTGTAAGTTTTACACCATTTTTAAAATAATCATGTCACTACAGAACAGTCTGTCCAACTCACACAGTTATACCACTCAAAATTGTCTTCAAGTATAAACAATTGTGAAGATTAAACTAATGGCAAAGAGAATAATATAAAGAGGAACATCTTATATGAACCTCGGTTGTATATAAACTAACAATATTATACTGAGTTTTTTGATGATGGCAAACGCAATAAGATAAATATATATTTTTTATTTCGTTTCCTCTTTCAAACGACAACAAAAAAAAATTTTTACTATTTCAAAACTTCGCTGACTATTTCATACATATTATAATTCGATTATAAAATGGAATAGATATATTTTCATATTATAATATGAAATATAGTACAGAATTATAATATGAAATAGTAAGCCATGCTTTGAACTAGTCAAATATTTGTTTTTGCTGATGTTTGAAAGAGAAAACAAAATAAAAAATATATGTTTATCCTATTTCGTTTACCATCATTAAATAACTCAGAAATATTTTGACATTTTTAGTTTATATGCAACCGCGGTTCACATAAGATATTCCTCTTATATTTATTCTCTCTGCTAATGGAAAGAGCGCAACTCAGCATAAAATGCGTTGATAAAATCGAGTAGTGATATTTGTTTCCTGCATAACATTGGTTCATTGGTAACAATTGGTTCCAATAACATTGGTAATACCTCCATGTTGAGGCCTCCGTTAGTGAATTGGTCTTAATATGAAATAATAGTAAAAATTATAAAAGTAGGCTTTAAAAAATATGCAGCTCCGCTGGTCTGTTTCTGAGATAATTAAACGTCGAGTGAACAGTATGATCATAATCTAATCGAAACTAATCCAGATTAAACATAATTGTCAGAAAAATATTTTCTTTCTAGTTCCGAACTGTTGCAAGAAGAATGTTGACTAAATGAAAAGTCTTTTCTGTGAATCCATCGATAGCTCTATTTAATACTAATATGTGATTGTACTTGTATATGACAAGCCGACCGTCAAATAAAAGCGACCATATCAATCAATGGCGTTCGCTGGCTAATGTCGTAATTGGTTTCACTTTTGAAAGGTATTGCCATTAATTCCATATATGAAGCCTCAAGAGATCTCGATAGGAGCAGGAAGAAGAATAATGTTTTACCTTCTAATTACGATCAGTGGTGTGAAGACATACGTCTATATGACCCCCTGTTGGAGTGCAGAATTTATGTGTCAACTCAGCTTCCATCTCAATACTATAAGCAATCAATACTATAAGCAGCTGTGCAATGTGTAATGGCGTAAGACTGTAACTTTTTCCCAACTTTTTCGCGGTTCGCTTATTTACATTCATAAGCGAACCACGAACAAGTTGGGAGGATCTTTAGTTTTGTGAATCACTATTCATGAATAAAAGAAGAGTTTTGTGATTCACTATTCATGAATATATTATGAACATCTGATTTCTAAAATAATTAAAGATTGATTCAAAATTTTAAACAAAAACACCACGTGAGCGGTCGAATCTGTTATCATTGTCTCTCGACTATAGTCATTTACATTTTATCTGTATATTCTAGAGTTTATGGATTGGTTGGTTTAGCATAATAGCATATGCTTCCGAAATGTTAATATCATATTTTGTTAAACCTAGATTTGACAGAGGTCTAACACAGTCAGAATAAAATAGTGTACTTGAAACATTTCCTGTCGATAACACTAATGGCAAGAAAAAAGCATAATATACGTTAAAAACGGAGTGAGCCCATCAATGCCATTTCACAACAGCTTAACTATACGACTTCAGCCGCATTAAATTAAACCAATCTAATATTCACAATTCTTATAGCCCGACAAGAGGTTACTTTCTCAGATGTTTCTTGAATATCAGTCACTAAGTATATAAGATTTAAATTATCTTCAGGTCTGGTTATCTTAAGCTAACCGATGGAACCAATTATTTGAAACACACGTTGGTATCCTATTTGGTATCCTATTTTACATTTAAAAATTCTTCAAGTCCTGGATCTCTTCTATTTCTAACGTTGGATGCCGTCGTACATTGTGTTCCAGGCGATTACATCAACCACTGAAAAGTTTGTTTTAACACTAGTCATTTTTTAAGCAATAGAATCTGATTCAATGAATAACAGAAATAACTTCAGATTGTCTCTCATATGAGACAAATTAGGACACATAGGGCAAATCACACTTATACCTAATCAACGTTCACTAATTAACCAAAGATAAAGCTTTCTTATAATAATTATAGAATATATTATAACAGGGTGATTCTAAAAATATGTCAACTTACCAGTAATTTCCCATACAGGCATTTTCAATGGATCAATAGCTATGTAGTCCGGTATCATCGACTTTTTGCACGACAACCATTTCGGCTGGTCATGGTGACTAGAACGTCTCATTAATTTTTTAAAATCTCCCTGTAAACATTAAAAAGATATTTAAGTATGTTAAACAACCAAAATATACAACAAATACTAATTAGTAAAATTTATATATAAATAAGAAACATATAAGAAAATAAAAATTATATTTGCCTGAAGCTCTTCCATAGTTTTATCATCGAGACCCGAGTGAACTTTTGTAACCGTTTTCCAAATTTTTGAGTTTTTGTCATAGCATCCCATTAAGAATATGCTCAACATTCCACCAGCTTTTCCCGTACCTAACGTATACATATATATTGGGGGTGGTTGGTTAGAGTGGTGGAAAAATTTGTTTTCCCATTATTGTTGTTGTATTCACCGTGAATTCATCCCAAGTAATATATGTACATTTATTTTGATTATAAATATGTGTATGTGTGTATATTGTTCAAAGACCCACATATTTTGTTTATATTGTTTTGGAAACGAATATTTAAGGAACATAGAAATAAAAATAATAAAATAAATAAATAAGAAAATAAACATTTATTTTAAAAATATATAATAAATTATATAAATTTTCATATACTCCTTGTCGTACATCACATATTTGTTGTGATATTCATCGAAATACACAAAATATTTATTTTTTATATTATTTATGGATTTTTATTATACGACATTTATTTATATATGTTTTTTAATATTTGATATTTAATCAAGTAAATTATAAAAAAACAACAACATAACAATCTGTATATAAGAGTATATACATTGTGCACAAACTGGTACATAAAAATATGCGAAGCTCATAATATATTATGGTACAGCAGAAAACACGCGCCATATCTGAGACTTAAAATATTTTGGTTACCAGTTTACAGCCATTAGCTGGCGAAAAAATATGATTTCTACCTGATGTATTATCAGCCGTAACTAAGCGACTTTACATTACATTATGTGGATGATTCTGTCATGCGATAAATTATAATCCATCCAAATGTGAATGTATTCAGTTTGTATATATACTCGTATAGTATATAGGGGAATGTAAGATTTTATGTTCTGTTATCAATTATCATGCCTGCGTAAAATATTATAAGAAACTATATACACACACGAGCGAAGGATGGTTTAAAAGGGATAACTCTTATATAAGAAAGAATCTGTATTCGGTATATGGTTTTGTCAATAGCATATACGTGAAAGGTAAATTTGACTAAACTAACACTTAAGGGAAGTTATGTTTTGTATATGTCCCAACATATTCTGCGGGCCGGAGAAGATTGACGAAACCGTATTGTTATGAAACATGCCTAGTAAATGACCTTACGTTACAAATTCGTTGAAATCATAAAATTTGAGAACCAAAGTGGATCATAAATTGTCAAACCATTTTAAGTCAACTCATATAAAAGTTTAGTTACCCCAACGTTAAATAGAAGTTGGGAAACTCATAAGAATATACTTTTGTTTTAGCATTGAACTCATCGTTTGCGCCAAATTTTGCATCAAACAAAAGAAGTTATTTGTATTCTAACTGTATCATTTTAATCTTGGTAGGGTTCAACGCACTGCTTTGAGATTTGCTATAGGTCCGATTACGATTCAACCTCTACCAAAACTCTACCTTTAACACTGTGCCATTTGGTCGGTGTATTCGAACTCTTGGACCCTATATTCGTGTCTATTTTCATTATTTTATTCTTTTCAAGGTATCAATGTTGATTAGAGTTAGTATTTATCTAAACAAAATCATTTGACATCACCATGTTATGTTAAAATATCATTTGGGTAAGGTTCCCCTATACGCTAGTAATTCAAAAGCATGCATCACACATAAATACGTAATTGTAGCGTTGATGAAACGTTCCGATTCCTTTTCAATCACGCAATATGACTGGACGAGAACATAGATTGGACAAGTTCAGGCTTTTAATGAAACTAACCATATTTCTCGCAGATGTTGACCTAGAGTCCATTATGATTAGATTTTCGAATCCTAAGGCAACGTGACCTGTGATTGAGCTAGTGATTAATTTCAATTGTGAGTGTAACAGGCCCGTTGGTGATAAACATTCTGTTTGGCCACGGCACCCACATCAAAGTTTTCTTATTACTTAATCGAGTTTAGACGCAGTCTAAAACCAGCAATATTTAACCTGAATGATTTTATTAGCTGTATAAATCGTTGAAATTCTTTAAAGTTTAAGGCTTTTTATTAGACCCAACTTAGCAAAAAAATTCTATCATATACAATTATGCTTGAAAGAAAGGGTCATTCATCACTTTGTATTGAATCGACGAAAAACTTCAATGTGCAAGTGATGAAATTCGCCAGCGGAGCAAGCGATGGAAACTCAAACTTAATGAATTAAAATCTGCCAAATCCGCCGACAATCAGCTTAAACGATGTGATGGTGCGGTACAAGAACTCTGCTAAATATTTGGGTATGACACTGGATGTTAAGCTTGATCTTAAATAAAGACATTCGTGGCTAATTGGACGAAAGTGAAAATTAATCATATGATAACAATCAGGTTCTAATCTGGCTGTATGGCATTCAGCTTTGGGGTTACTAACAACAATACTAACATCAAACTCATACAAAACTTCCAGAATAAGGTACTTCGGAGTATATAGTCAATGCACCCTGGTACATTCCCAAATAGTGATTTGCATCGTGATTTTGAGTTTTCGGATATAAAACACGAAATAAAAAATTTGTAACGAAGTATGAATCAAGGCTAATGGAACATGTTATTGATGCATCACTGAATCAACAGTGGCCACATTATAGTTAAGTTTTTAAGAATTCAAATGTAAATTTATGGTTAGTCTGGAAAGACAAGTTTCAATAATAAATAATTTAAAAAATATTCCTAGGACAGATCTTAGATATGGACAGGTTATGTCCAAAAACTCTTATTCTTGTTTCATCGTCAATCTTTGATCTTTCCGTATAACACACCATAAACGCTTGTTCGAATTAAAATTCATCTCGACTCAACTATTATTTTTAGACTTACAAATTAACAGTTTTCATATTTCCCTACGATTATATCTTCAAAGCAGTCAAGGTAACGTCTTTCATGATGTTATTCATAAGGTTAACGTCACTATCAATCACAGTGGAATGATTAACCTCTGAACTATGTAACTGATCTATCTGCGAACTTTCTTCACAATCGTAACAAGCATAGAGCATAAAGTTGTACAATTCATAGTTAATCATCAAACCAAAGGTAAAGATGATCGTTCGAAATTGGCAAACAGTGAACGATATGGTAAGAATGTTTCAAGAAAAGATAGTGTTTACTATTTATAATTCACTCAATATAACCAAAATGGGAAAACCGTTCAAAAAACGATAAACTACTTGCTGTTCTGATTCTCGCAGACTGGTTTTAAAACGTAGAATTAGTCAATTCTCGGATAAAAATAGTTTTGACATTCTTAGGCAATACAAATATAAAGACATAATAATTTAGGATTAAACTTACAGAACTAACAAAAGCTTTTATAGAGTAAATATTTTACACTTTGGTATGGCTTCATTGAATGACAAACTATTTCAATCAGTAGCAGATTACGTAAAATATTGCTAAGCGATGTATTAAGGTTCCTTAAAGTTCTTCAACATCTCCTTTCAAAAAAACCTGATCTAAAGCTCTATATTCGGCCACTGTGGCAAACATGTCCATCTTCAAGCAGTCAAATATTTTCGACATCATTATTGGGTCTAATTTAAATGTGCAGCAAACTTTCGTCTTAGTCTATTAAGCAATAATTATTTTTGGCACACTTATAAAAAATCTATAAAGTTCATTAGCAACAATACTTCACAAAAATAACAAAAGCGTTACGATTAAGCATTCTAAGAATATCTATACTTTTAGTTGACAGTTCTATTTTATATCTAAATCATTAAAAAACTTTTAACTAAATTCTTATAATTAGCACAGCTGGATGCCACAACAATAAGATCACATAGATTATGAATAAAACTTTATATTTGATCAATATACAACAGCTTTACGATGTACGATGGGTACTATCAGTTTACAGTGCACGATCCACATCCATATACTAATTTCAATCTATACGCATCATAATAAAAGGTTTGAGCTTTTTATTCCGGTCAAATTATTTAATACACTTGTCATATACTATTTGTTAGATAGGCTCCCTCAGATGAAATCTTTCTTTATTTTTAAACATATCGTGAGCATATCACTGGTGGGGCTAACACCAGAATAATTGTAACTTAAATAAACAAGTCAATACCCACTTTGGTGAGGCGGTGAAGAAGTCACTTTGTAGGCTCGTAGGTCACCTATTAGTCGGTTAAGGGTTCTTTGTTTAAATAATCCAGA
The DNA here is from genome assembly GCA_963932295.1 of Tipula lateralis. Classification (NCBI taxonomy): domain Eukaryota; kingdom Metazoa; phylum Arthropoda; class Insecta; order Diptera; family Tipulidae; genus Tipula; species Tipula lateralis. The sequence continues at coordinate 156,297,302 of OZ010738.1, forward strand.
ATTTATGGTAGACTTTCGCCAATGTCATTCTTAAGCGCGTCTTTGTTTTTATGCCAGCAATTTGTTGCCCATTCGTTCCTTTTTATCTATAGCACGCTTACTAGACTCGGTCGGAGGCATCAACAAATCTATATGTAACCACAACTTTTGATTCGTAGATGTCTTATTCCATTCTGCTTCCCATTGTGTATCAGCCCCAAGGTCCCTTGCATTAACAGCTAGTCCGCTATCGTTATTTATGATCATCAGTCAACTGAATCGAATAATTTCAATGAAGCGGATCACAGCACACGTTTACTTGCTTCTCCAGTCAAAAGATTAAACCTTGTCATGTCAAATTCGATTTGTATCAAATTTGTATCAACTTTAGGACTATAGAAAATTCATAATATTTTTATTATGACGTTGATTTTCCAATTAATTGTGACATATGCTCGTTGATTCTCAAAAATATCTTTCTTATAAAATCTATACTTTCAGTTCGCCATGCACGATCGAAATTTATATAACAATTTTGGATTTCTCATCATTATGCCTACCACTTTATAAAAAGCTTTGAGCTTTTTGCTCACAGCTTAACTTTTTGGTCACCTTACAAAGATTTTGAAATCTAATTAAAGTTTTTATTTCACTGAAGCAATAAAAGCTTTACAATTAAGCTTTCTTTATAACATCTACCCTTTTATTTACCAGTGAATGATCGAGACTTTTGAGCTTTATACTCCTCTGAAAGAAGTTATCACAGCTGGATGCCTGTACATTTTGATCATCTTACATAGATTATGGGGTCAACTGAACAGTTATATTTCACAAAAATATAATAAAAGCTTGACGAATAAGCTTTCTCAAATTATGTACATTTCGTTATTCGCAAAAATTAATCTTAACTAACAGTTTAGCTTATTATACAAAAAATGCTTGGTTATATATACATATATATATATATATATATATATATATATATATATATATAATATATATATATATATATATATATATATATATATATATATATTTATATATATATATATATATATATATATATATATATATATATATATATATATATATATATATATATATATTTAAAGAAGAGCCAGATCAATGGTACTATAAAAGCTCTGGTTTCAATTTGCATGTCCTAGCAACAACTCTACCTTAACCTACCGACGTTTACTTTATGAACATATAACACAAAATCATATCATAAATAACTTAAATGTTCACATTCAATATAGTTTATAATTATACATTACATGTTTGCTGTTCAATAAACCGATCTATCTTATCAGTATACACATAACATAAATTACATACAAACCTACATATAATATGAAGATACATCAGTAGAATTATAGTAACAAAATACTATTTCTGAACTCAGTTTTACTAAATCAATATTTTTAATAACTATTAAAAACATAAATGTTATAAGCTTAGATGATTTACAAATATTATGTTACTTTTTGTTATTAGTTCACCATTTTACCTGTTTATGTATGGAGCAGTATATACATGTTTATGTATGTATATAGGATTGTTAATGTTCCAGAAAGGATTAAAAGATTTTTATAACACTCATGTTACATTAGACATTATGACATGTGTAACATATAATTATAATATGTTTGTCTGTCGAAAATAATATTTATTGAATTGGCATATTGGATCGAATCCTTTCGATAACGTGTATAAATTAGTATTAGATCAATCAGATTTTACAACAATATAAATGTTTAGTTGTCGGGTATGACTCAAACCATTATATATATGGCTATACGATATGGTTCTGGTGGTATGATAGTCGGACCTGCATCATTGTGATTTATCGTGAGTTTAATTTTATTGCACGGCATTAATCGTTTGAATGTGATGTATTGCTGTATACTGGCCAAACTAGCCGAATATTTTAAAGTGTGATGATAAGGAGCTTTAAGGTGCATATTAATCACAAAAAATTTAATGGCTAGATTGGTGTGTGCATTTCTAGATAGAATGTGTTTTTTGGTTTAATTTGTTTATAACAACTGGTAAACTTTGGAATTGGAAAGAACTCTTGTAGATGGAGAGTTTTGCCATTTGTGCCCATTAAACGGCATTAAAAACCAACGAATTGCCTTAAAGGACTGTATTATATAGTATTGAATCGTTTATTCCAGTACAGTTTAGTTATTACCAAACTGATTTAAACACTATGGAGAGATCTGTACACCTCAATCTATTTTAAAGATCATATGTTTATTCCAAAAAAATATTCATAGGCAAACCATATTTTAGGAGCTTGATCTAGTCGAATTAACGAATATGAACAAAAGGATTCAAAAGGCAACAAAACAATTTATATCGAGGGCCACAAAAATGGTTTAAAATCGCGTTAACTGAAAATCCTTTCAGTAAATAACACCGATGGACATGGGCGCAAATACAAATCAAAAACCAAAGACATTGCAACTCCGTTCTAAGTTAAAAACCTGACAAAATATTAAAAAATTTGCATAAATCACTTTTTGTCCATATCTAAGATCACTAAATATTTGATAAGCTCAATGCAATGTGCAGATGGTTGGGAAACCGTACGTCCTCGAACTGGCTGTAACGGCGTAAAAGTCAGTATGTAAATAAGCGAACCGCGAACAAGTCATGCCTGGAGCTCCAAAACAGATTAGAGATAAAAAAAACTCAATTAGCTTCTGCGATGTATCTCGGATAAAGCGATGCTTTTAAGTTAATTTTTCAGATCAGTACTCTAAATTCAAGAAAATAAGCTTAGTCTACAAGAAAATATTGTTAGAGTAATTTTGACCCAATGAAGGATCTTATATATATCTAACTGATAAGCATAAAAAATCGGCAAAGGTATACAAATAGTATAATTGGAAGTCAATTAACACTATAGTAAGTATCCAAGGTGTTACACTTAGCGTTAGGCAAACAAAGATGGTTCATGCAAAGAATCCAGGCATAGAGAAAGTATTCTGAGCTATCACTGCATAATAAATTCTCTTACAATCCCTATGACCCTGTATACTAAACCACAACTCAATCAACGTTCTCACTCAATCAACGTTTTTACAAGCAGACCTTTTTAATTTCTACGGTTTAGTCTGATTCTCTTTAATGTTCTCAACATTCATACATCTCTTTTAAGTTCTTTTAGTTCCTTGTAAAAAGAGATTCCCGAAGGAGTGTACTTTTTTCCTTTGATGAAATATTTCCCGTTATATCCACACTCCCATTTTCTCCACCGATTCATCTATATCATTCGAAGAACATTCTTTTCGAACTTCTGACTCAACTCATTCAATGTACAATTTGCTAACAATCTGTCTATGTGACGGTGCCCATTGTGCTGTCACATAAAGTTGACAGATACGAATATATTCAAAAATTATATCTTCATTCACAATGACTTGTATCCCACCTCAACAGAGAAAAAATACTCCCCTGTTGAAAAAGGGAAATATTACAATTTTTCAATTCAATCAGTCAAAAAACTTCATTCCATTTAAATAGTAAGAGTATTAGTAGCGGACCTTTATTGACTATACTCAAAAATATATCCATACGATTGAATGGAATGGTAGTTCTATGTACTGGTTTTTACACCGCCCTACGCTGAAGTGATACAATCATTTCATTCTCATAGACATTTTTACCTGTATATTCGACAGGTAAGGCTTTAATGTTTTTAAAGCACCTAAGGTGATCTAGTTTCTGCTATAACAAGCAATTTTTTTTGTCACTACCAGGACCAGCCATGTTAGCTCCTACTAACAAAGTTATTCTCTCCTTAGACATTTTGCAGCCTACACACTTTCACCTCTGAACTTAAATGTTTTTTCTGGTGTCATTTTGGAAAACAAACCGGTTCCGTCGATGTTTTAAATTTCACTTGCTGTGTATCCAACTCGAAGTTTTGGCCACACAGATGCTATCCTCTTTGCTGGACATTTTACCTAAAACAATTTTGTTCCGCTGTCGCTGTCGAGATCGAAAAACTTAACTTTCTGTTCATTTGAATTCCTTATTCATTATTCTTTCTAATTCTTCTGCCTTGGTTTTTAGAATTGGACCATATACATTTTTAATTCTCTGTTGTATAAACCATTTTAATAATGATTCTTCAATGTCGCAATTTCAGCCCAAAAACTTCATTCCATTTAAATAGTAAGAGTATTAGTAGCGGACCTTTATTGACTATACTCAAAATACTCATTTTTCCTTGTGATAATGCTCACTGTATCTTATACTCTGATCCATTTTTTCTCTTCTAATAAAAAATCCCAATATGTATCTTTGACTTTCATTAATTATATAAACGCCCCTATTGAACCATTTTCACTCATACTGATTCCATATATAATTTGGAAGAAATACGTGCTTTCCTTGAAATACTTGGACTGACATCCCACTTATATTTGCTCATCTTTTTTATTATATGTATGTGCTTATTGCAGTTTCCTGCTCAAAATTGTCATTTGCTTTTCAAAATGTATATGTATCGATCAATACCAATAACCAAATAGAGTTTGGTAGAGTTTCTTACTTCCGTCCAATATTCGTCACCACCTCCAACCCATATCCACTTCCAACTAAAATAATTTTTCTTCCACACATGAAATATTTTATCTGCGTATGGAAATTCCATGAAAATACAAAATTTGCAAGAATTTGTTGTAATTTTCACGGTACAACATAATGATAAGCCCTCTGTATGCCCAAACATATCACAACCACTACAGGGTGGGGCAAAAGTCCCACTACCATTTTAATTGTGTTGTGTAGACGCCCAATTTTATAATGAATTAATATATGCCACAAGAAAGAGTGTCAGAAATAGTGACAGTATTTTTTTAAATATAATTATTGCCAATCAGCGGAAATTTCGTCAAAAATATCCTAATCGTCTAGTGCCTCACAAAACCACAATTTATCGATTACATGTGAATTTTCAACAGTATATGGTACGATAGCAGAGAGACCTCGTTGTGGCAAGCAACAGAGTCTCGTAACGCTGAAATGTTGGCTCTGGTGTGCAATAGAGTTATAGAGACTCCCGAAACATCAAATTAAGGCGTTTAAGGCGAATGTTGAAAACTGATTTGAAAATGTTCCCCTACAAAATTCAATTCAGCTAAAAATTGCTAACGAGTGATCCTGAACGAATTAAGTACAGTAATCCAATCCTAAGGCTGTCTGGTGAAATTGAAGACTTTGCATCTAAATTGATAATGATGAAGCCCATTTACATCTCAGTGGCCACGTTAATAAACAGAACAGTCGGTTTTGGGAAACACAGAATCCTCCATTAATGAATCCACTTAAAAGAACTGTATGGTGTGACATTCAAGTGGAAACATGAATAATCCCCAAACGATTCAACATCTTAAAGACAATTTTCATCACGAAATTGAAGAAATTCAGCCTGAGATATTGCAGGATGTCATGAGAAATTGGCTTAAAAAGAGCCGTAAGTTGCATAGTGAATCGCGGTGACCATTTAGCCGATATAATTTTACAATCATAACAAAAAAAATGTAAGGACCAAATAAACTTTTTATGACAACTAAACCTACTTATCTTTTCTTTGAACCAAGTTATAGGTAATCAAAATGGTACCGGGACTCTTGCCCCGCACCTCGAACTTTCATGTTATTTTTTCTATCTCTACACAAACTTTTACTCACACTCGACTGCAGAGTGATTCTTTTAAAATCCTACGGTTGTTGATGAACTTTTTCAGAACTCCAATAATACAAGTCTCATTCGGATCTCAATCCTATTTGGGAATGGGCACCACTCTGCTCGAATTTCATTAGTCTAGTATTTCAAATAAATTGCATTTTGCTGCTTCACTCAACAACTGAAATATTTTATAGCTTAGAAGCTTCATTCATTCCTGGAGTAAACAATTGAAATTTGTCTAACACTCACTGAAAGTCCTTCCCTCATATTTTCTTCATTTTCAGATATATGCTTTCAACTTTATTTAACCCATTAAAATCATTTTTGTAGTTCTCATTTACTAAATTTCTCTAGTTGTTTGCAAAAAACCTTTTTCAATTTCCAAAAGCTCAAGAAAGGTCTGGGCCACGTTTTACACACGCTACATACAGAGAAAAATTTCACTTTCGGACTTTACTATGTTTACTTGAGAAAAAGCATCACAGTGACGGTTACGTCAATTTAAAAGCTTTTGGTCAATAATATAGTGTGGAAAAGCTTTCAGTATATGTTAAGGACAAATATTAAACATTAAAAATATTTTGTTTTCGCCACACACACACACACTCACATAATCAAGAAGTATTCGCATACAGTAAAATTGTTGTTACAATGTTATTATTTTTTATTTTATGTGAAACATTGCTTAACTTGTGCTTTTTTTTTAAAATAATATTTAATTTTCATTTGTGGTATTTTTATTTGACAGATGAAATAAAATTTTTATGAAATAATCCATTTTTCATTATGTAATTTTTTGCTGGGAGTTTATTAAAAAAATTTGTTAAATTTAAAATAATTTTTGTATGACAATTTTGTATTGTATCACTGCTGTTGTTGGAAAATGTACATATTTACATTTAAAAATGCAAATCAAAAAAAATTACAATGAAAAACCTTTTGAAACGATTCCAAAAATAAATAATATTACCAAAAAAAAAATGGTTGGATGACTGAAAAATTATGATTCGTTTTTATAGCGTTGCTCGTATTTTTAATAAAAATTTAATTATTATTATTATTATTATGAACATTGGTAGAAACTAAGTTTTGTCAAAACTATAAAAGAGGCGAGGATGGAGACTGAGTCACGATCGTTTGAATGGGGAGTGAGTTAATTATTAATATGCTGCGACTTTCGGGATGTTGAAACACATTGCTCGAAGAAAATTAAACCACAATTTCTAACCTAATAAAATTTATTTATTTAAATAGATTTATTTTTGGCTTAGGCTACGAACAGCACTTCTATGGCGACGTGTTTAGCAAAATATTCCATAATTTCTTATTTAAGAGCTTTTTAAACCTCTCGGAATTCATTAAAAAACAGCTCACCACAGAGATGTAATATAAGATATAAAAGATATGAGTAACTTCGATTTTTGGTTACTGAAACACATCGTACCCAAACCGCCCGAAACATACAATTTCTTTAAAAACTTTATGTTATTAAACTGCTTATAAGCTCACGAAATTCAGTATTTGATGTACTCCATGTGACGGCTTAACAGGCTGTTAGTGATTTTTTCCATATCAACAATTAGAATTAATCAGTTTCGAACACAAGCAAGGTCTTTATAAGGTTTTTAAGAGACAGTAAAGGTCAAACCATATCTTTTTCTCCCACCAACTAACAGATGCTGTTTTTTTTACAGGGATGGGCAAACATTTTTGCATCACCCTAAAATAAAAACAAACAAATATTTTGGTAAAGTTTTGTATAATTTTGTTTCTTATACTTAAAATTGGCTAGGATTGCGAGAAGGTTGTGCACTAAATAGCATACAAGACACCATGGTATCCTAATCGAATATTATACCCCAATTCGAACATGCCCACTATTAAGTAAAACAACTGTCAAAATTGACAACCACTGCAAAAGAGGTTGATGCAGTAATGATCTCTTTCAACATATACCTTGTCTCTAACATCATTAGACAGACCAATGCCATGAAAATTTGGCTACCATATTTAGAGATAATGACTATTATTCTAATGTTAGAACAAACCAGATGATAGATGAAATCTTTACAGTCCTTAACAGGTTTGTGGGATCATAAGAAGTTTGAAGTACAACCTTAATATTAATTTACAGAAAAAATAGTGTCTACGACAGAAAGATTAAAAGCTTTGATAACTCCTATATACGTCGTATTCTTAGTTTTTTTAGAAAAAAGTATAAGACGAATACAGACAGAAAAACAATTTCAGATCATTCAAAAATCATCATTTAGTACATAAGATCTTTATGTTTAAAGTATTTGCAAAACACAACAAGAGAATCAGATAATTCTCTAACCCAAAATTTGTATATCCCGTATTAAAGAGTCCAAGCTCCGATACATTGCAAGCGAAACGAAGTACAGCATACGGAATCTATATAGGTAGGTAGGTGAGGCAAATGACTAGCAGTCGAGTCGAAACCATAGCTTCAATAATCACATGAGAAGAACCTTTTGGTGCTTAACTAAAGGTTTTCTTAAAAGCTCTTCTACATTTTCAGATTATGGAATATGTGACATTTTGAGATTTGCACTCGGAGATGATATTTTCAGGTTATAATATCGACCATGATGCTTATTGAAAACTGATTATCTACTTAATGATACAAAAAAATCTTGAGTGTACCTTGCTTAGTAAAAACAAACTCTTTTCAAAATTTCAACGTATCAACGTATCATCAAAGATAAAAAGTGCCTGTTGTTCATATAAATATTCAGATTTTCGGCTGAGTTTATACTATAGCACGCTCATTGTCATAATAAAAAACCTCATCAATGGCCAAGGACAAAAGCACAATTCCTTGAGGACCCTAATTGACTATAGAGAGTCAATGACATAATAGGTATAAGCATACCTACTTGATTCATTGCATTGGTTGAGGAACTATCAAAAGCTCTCCAAATATGCATAAAATTACCCATTGAAAACTCTTTATTTATAACGGATCTTTCCATCCTATTAAAATATTTAGAAATCAGCCCAAATGGCGAATTGGTTAAAGCTGCAGTGTTGAAGCGAGGGGTGGCGAGTACGAAACAATTTGGGGGCAGAACGCAAAATGGATTTTTCACCATCTGATTACGATCGGTGTAAAAACACATCTTTGACCCTCGGTTGAGTATATAATCCATGGACCGACCCATCTTCTATGTCAGGAATATAAGACTGGCATGGAATTAAGCAATGCTTAGATGATTCCCCGTAAATCGTACCTAAGGCCGGAACACGTTGAGGAGTTGTCAGATTGAGCCAATTGAGTGACAGAGACAAAAGAAATATTTAAAAAGAGCAGTCTCGACATATTATGTTACTCTACGAGTGTAAGCATGCTTTATATTACTAAGTTGAAGAAAAGTTAAGGAATTATCTCAAATAAATCGATATATTTATGTATCTTTCTAGAGTTTTGAACAAGATTTTTAGACTAGCCAGTTTTCGGCATAAAGGTTACCGTGATTTTACTCCATGATTGGAACAGTGCTAAACGCGGTTTAAACTTGAGTAATGAAGAATAAGTGGTCAAAATGAAACAAAACCCATTAAGTAAATCACCGGAAAATTTCATCATCTGATGCTGAAGAAATTTTCCAGTGAATTACAGAATGGGTTTTCTTTCATTTCTGACCACTTAATCTTCATTTTATTCTGCTTGGTTTTCACAAATGAATAACACTCCAATGAAGTACGTGTTTCATAATCAGCTTGCGAGCTAATTCTTTAAAGGAAGATTCACCCAAAATATTATTTGGATTTAAGGCAACATGAGCAGAACTGAGAATATCACAGCCGGAAAAAATGAACAGATTGAAGTAACTCACTTCTCTATTTGTTTTAAAAGGCTATCTTATCAAGTAGATCATGATTACCAAACTTCGGTGGTGGCAGTAGGGAAGCAAGCTAGATGGAAAATTGTCAAGGTTTTAATGCTAATTGCGTTTTGCAAGAAAAGGTTTTAATGCTAATTGCGTTTTGCAAGAAATACATCTTTCAATTAGATCAATAATATAGATATTATACAGTCAGTTACCTCTCTGTGAAGTTAATTAACAAAGGTAGACTTGCATTCTTTATTAAGAAATTCCATTGAGACGAATTAAAAGGGTTTTTGTTGACTCCACCTTACTAGATTAGTAACAAATAAAGTTAGACAGCAGATAATTCAACTGTGTGTAACAATACAATACATATAGCTCCTAGCAAAGAGGTTTTTTAATTAATATATCTTTAATATAAAAAGATATATTAATTAAAAAACGAGTCGGATCTAAATTCCAACCAATGTAATCCAATAGAAATCCTAGTTATAAAAATAATTTATGTGATATGCTTACCAAACCATCCACCAAGTACTACCAAATCAGCGGTATCTGCCATTTTTCCATCGAACAAATAATCCTTTTTGACTTTAAGCCAATGCCGCTTTCCCGGCTCATATAAACCATTGATGTTTTTCAATACCAATCCTTCTAATCCTTTTTGCAAGACCTTGATGCATGAAAATAAAATAAATTCCAAAATTAATCCAACAAAAAAAAACTAGCAAAATATTTCATTAAAAAGTATTGCATGCACGAAGTAAAAAAATGTTCTTGCTATAAATAATATACTCGTAGAGCTGTGCTTTTTTGTACAAAGCTCTAGTTTTATAGCATAGAAAGCAATTGAAAAATTATTTATTATTTTTTATATTATTACTTCAGCTATTATTTTTTTAAGCTTCTTAGTTGATGTTATAAATTGATATTCCGATAATTGAACATGGTTCTTTATTGGACATATATTCTGCTCCAGAATTTCTCTTCTTTCTTTCAATGGTCTGAGCATTTTATTATATATGGTATAAACAATAATAATAATAATATATTTGATCAATTTTTTTTTAAATTTAATATTTGTTTGTACAAATTAACGATGGCAGGTTTTTTTGTTTCAATTTTTTTAGTATGCAGCCAGCAAATATGAAAATAGAAAATAAAAAATAAATTAAATTAATAATGATAAGAAATATAAATTTATAGTATTTTTGTAATATTAAATTTAGTGCATTAGGTCAGTCGACAGAATTATCACAAGTGAATCGAGACGTAATCATACTTTTTCTCTAACTATGCGGTCTGTGATATGAATGAACAAATCAATAAACAGCAGATATATTGATCTGTACAGCCCTGTACAGCCAAATACTACAGTAACTAAAACTACGGAAGTTGGAGAGGAATGTATAAGATTTGAAAACCGGTAGGGACTTGAGTAAAAAATAAAAATAATGAAAATAAACGACGTCCACATCAATATCTTTCAATTCCGGCCACAAAAAATCATTAATAATGGCTTGGTAGCGCAATTCGTTTTTCGTAATAGTCCCATCAACCTGATTTTCGAAAAAGTAAGGTCCAGTCACACCACCAACCCAAAAACCGCACCAACCAGTGACACGTTGAGAACCACGAGGCTTTTCAACAATCATTCTTGGCTGATCTGAGCCCCAAATGCAACAATTCTGCTTATTAACCTAGCCTTCGAGGTTAAAATCGAGTTCATCGCTGATGATGACATTTTAGCTAATTTAAGCTAAGCGATGTGAGCTATGTTCGTAGCTCTTAGATGTTTTATATGGAACGTGGCACACTTGAGCTAAACTAAGCGATGTAGCTCTTAGATGTAAATAAAGAGTTTTACATGGAACGTGGCACACTTGAGCTAAACTATGCGAGCTGCGTTTTTCTGTTTTGAGCGATGCAAACTAACTTAGCTCGAGATGTCTTTGCATTGCAAATGTCAGCTATATATCGCTCACACATACATTGATTTTATTTTTTTTTATATACAAAATATTTTTTTATACAATTTTTTGCCAGATAACTCGTAGCATTTTATTTACACATGAATGTTTGTGTAAGCGATGTTATAGCTGAAGTGTACAGCGGTAGGAACCAGGCGAAATAAACTAAGCTAACGAGAATTATTTTTCTCGCTTAGCTTAGCTGAAACGTACAACGGGCCTTATGGTGATCAACCGACTTAAGTTTTAAAGCTACAAAAACCCAAGTTATTATGCAAAACACGGTGTAATGTCGTCAGTGGTATGTCTAATTCCAAAGATCGACGAGGAATCGACAAACCTGGGTTTTTTCAACAGTACGGACTACTGGTCTTGAGCGTCGCACACAGTTTACATTCTTCACATCATTAACTTGTCCCAACAGTTAAAATTTTCTACCAGATTAGCCAATTTGAGAATTATGTGAGGTTTAAAATATAAATAGATTATTCGTGTGCTCGCACTATAGTTGAAACGAAAACTCATCCAAACATAAAACATTCAGATAATATACCTCGTCTCGGGTTATTCATACATTTGTGACACCCTATTTGCAGGAATTGCGGCCATAACTCACTAATGATTCACCGAGTATGGTGCTCTTAGTGTCTAGGCGTCTCTGGCTTATCGACGTAGACAAGTGACTCAACATATCTCAAAGAAAATTAAGTAAGGTCACTCGTTCTTGGTGGCCAAATAACAAGGACATTCATACGTGAGGTTAGTGGTATTGCACTGTGTGGTATTTGATCTCGTCCTATTGGAATCACATACCAGCAAGATTTATGTCAGTCAATTGTGATACCAAAAATCATGTTTCACTGTTCACTGTAAAATTCGGTCCAGCATGTTAACCGAATTAATCACTCTGAGGGATGAGTATGACGACCGTAATTTCAACAATTGGTATAAGCAGTACACTAACACGAGTCTATTCATTATAAATACAAAATAAAATTGAGTATATGATTGGAAAAAGAACAAGTAACTTGCGTTTTAAATGGTGAGAACGTTACATTTAAGAGGAGGTCGTATTGTTCAAAAAGACACTATCCTCAACTCTTAACTATCGGACGAAACTCCAATTAAATTAAATGATATAATTAAGGTATAATCAAAGAAATTGATGACGAAGCATTTTGATGATAAAATTGAAATACTTATAAAAAGTGACAGTTGTAATGGTAACCATTAAGTACATGTACTCCCACTAACAATACTTAAATTTATTAATTGGAAAGGAGATCCCTAGTAAAATACATATCTGTCTACTGCCTCACGACACAGAGATTGAATATAAGACAATTAGGGGTCCCTTACAATCATAATAAAACTATGCAATGCGATACTATACTCCATTATAAACTACTAACCACACGCACAACTCAAAAGCTTTTGAAGGATACCCAAAAACATATAAGGCTTATACACTTACCAAATATTTGGATCATGTGGTGGCATTTTCAGTATATCCCAACCGCAATATAAAAAAAATTATATGATGTCCAGATAAAACAACAATCCCAATCGTACCATTTACACCACATTTGTCTGCGTATTGTCAAATTTTTAAAACTATTTGAAAACTAACAAATTTAAGTATATACACTATATTATTATTTAGACAATTAATTAAATATTAATTAACAATTTACACTTAAACATCAACCGTCTGATTTCGATTTTGAATTTTGTATAATTAACTATGAATCTCTATATTGCTTACTGAACTAATAATCAAATAAACCAAAATATCAGCTTCGAGTTTTCGACTGTACTCGTCTACAACAATGTCCGGTTTAGGTATAATCGAATACACAAACTTGGAATACATACACAAAAAAACTTGGATTGTACAATAATCAACGGCTATTCCATTGTATAAACAAACATCAGTACAGTCTCATGAAAAATGCAGATGTTGTACACTAAATTTGGTGTATCTTATTGAAAAAAATTTTGTAAGCCAATATAATTTGTGGCGGCTCAAACATTAGCGCATAGTCATAGCTATTTACGACTAAATATTTTCCTAAACCAGAAATTGAATCTCTTCCTTCGCATAATTATAATCGCCAGTGCATAGTGATAGGGATGTGAATGGTGTTATACGAATTCGTTCGGCATATATGCAAAGCTCTCTAGATTAAATAAACTTAAGAACCTATTTAAGTATGAAACAAAACAATTCTATCAAATTCAATCACGATATCCGATATTCACTAAAGAAAGTATCGGCTTCGCCTCTGTCGCTTCGCACCCTCATCCTTACATGTTCAAATTGTGCATGAGGTTTACTTTCTATTGATTTGAATATACTATGGGCAGAAAATCACATGACTGCTACTTGATTGGTTTCCACCGAGGGAAACAACAAGAGTAGATGTATGTTCCCACCTGAATGTTTCCATCAGTTTCACTATAGCTAGCCGAGAAGGTGCTTCACGGTATTTTTCTAGTCAATATTAACCATTTCATTGCGTTGTTGAAGCGCGTATTGCATCATTTTTAGTAATGACGTAGTTTTTACGTGTCAAATGTCAATCTGTGCTTTTTATTGCATATCATATGTTTGTGTGTACGAAGGCATTTTATTTTATCTGCGTATTCCAGATAATTGAATTTTTTTAGTAAATATCAACTGGATGACATTGCGAGAAGCGGTAGATTATTTTCTCAAGTTATTGTGTAATAAGAGGGCTTTCAAATGGACGCACGGTGCGTTTGGTTATAACAGCCATGTGATTAAACAACATCTGTAAAATTTATTATGAATTGATCCACGTTTGCAATTCAATAAATTCCATTTTATTACTTAATGCTCCGTACGATAACCATTCCGCGTTCCAGGTTATTTTTATCCTCTTCATAACTACTTTATCGATTCGACAATTCGATGTTTGGTATAGCCAAATTAGAACTTTACCAAAACGGAAGGTATTGAGATTGCTCAAGTACCCAATAATCAAAAAAGTTGCTTATTTGGCTTTCAGCCAATTGAAAATTGACCTAATTTTCGCAAATAAAAAAAACTTTAACCACGAGGCCTATTTTTGAATGATTGGATATGTGAACAATCAAATTTGTAAGATGAACAGCAAATACGTCCCGAAAAATTCACTATTTCTTGTGGATTTTGGATAAGCAAAATAAGCTGTCTGTACTTCTTACAAAACGATATGAGAATGTCAAAGTCATCAATGGATTCAAACTTCAGATAATTGATTGCAAGCAATCCTGTGGTTTCGTATATTCTGTCATGGAAGTTTCATTGAAAGTAATGGGCTGGCGCTTAAAGTTCTTCCTAAACGTCATTGGCGTAATCCAGATAATTGAAATAGTTTGTTAATTTCTACTGGATGACATTGCGAGACCCACTGAACAATTTTCTAATGATATTATATTATAAAAGGTCTTACAATAGGGACGCGCTAAATTTGTTTGGTTATAACAGCCATGCTATTACAGCAATTGCACAGCGTATGGTAATCGTCTAATTCAATTTTAATACAAATGACGTGATACAAATGACGTGTAACGCGTAACGATAACCGTTACGCGTTACACGTCATTTGTATCATCACCACAATCGCTTTGTCGAGTTGACTATTCAGTGTTTGGTGGCCAAATTCAACTGTTTTGCATAATAACGCGTTCATTACCGTAACAGAAGGACTGCTGAAAAAATCGTTTGTTGACATTTTTGGCGGCCTCAACTTGGCGAATTTTGCGTCGAAATTTAACTAATGTTAAGTGTTGGCGAGTGACACACATCTCTGAATCGTTCAACGATACTCGATAGAAACTTTACACAGTCGACAGACGAACTAGCTAATTATGAAACAACTCTACAACTGTTTATGGGACGTAAAGATTGGCTACCGAACAATAAATGTATGCGTTCGAATAAGCTGCTACCGCAAACTAAGACCGGGGACGACCCATTATATAATACCACTATATGTACGCCTGTAGGTCCGATTTACGTAGAACCATCTGCGCATTGCAAAGTTCCATGTCAGCCTATATAGTACCTGTCATGAACGATGGGACGGCCCATGGATTTAAAACTCAACAGGAGATCCAGTTGTGCTCATTCCCACCACCGATGGCACAGCCTAAACGATCGATGGTGAAAAAATCTATTTTTGCAGTTTGCCCCTCTCTCGGGATTCGAACCCGATACCTCCCGCTGCAACTGCCACAGCTTTAACCACTGCGCCACCTGGGCGATAAACACTAATTTACCTCGATGTTCGTTGAAATAAATTCTGGAATCTACTGACAACTTTAAAATCGTTTGGTAGTAGTCAGGAGTAGCGAAGCGACACATGAAGTATTTACAATGAAACGATGTCGGTCTAAATGTGTATGAGCACAACCATATAACCAATATTTTTCAAAAACCATTTTGTCACATTTTTGATTCAATTTATATAGACACTAATTTGAGTGTCGAGCAAACATATAATACCTTAGATATGAAATTGTATCCGCGATCTTTTCCTTTCTGTGTTTGTATTTTTAAATTGGTTTAGTTGTTTTTTTGAATTGGTAAGACGAAACAATTTAGCGGATTGCCATTGGAAGATATAGTGGCAGAAAAAATCCACTAGTTTCTTCCAAACTGAAGTCCCTCAAAAATCCACACCAATAGAGTGAAATGCTCATTGAGAAAGCATGCGTTCACGAGTGTGCGGCCAGGATCGTAACAGGAGTTATAAACGATCAATTGTATAAATTGCAAGGTTAAGCTTACTAGTCTTGATTTGGCAAGATAATACATCAAGTCTAAGTGCCACTGAGTGCCAATAGCAGAAGGTTTCAAGTACAAAACTGCGTATGTAACACCGGAAAAGAAATTTTAATTTAAAAGGCCCTTTGGGCTCTTTGCAACGCCTCTTCAATGTTCCAAAGATTGGTCAACCAAGTCTGAGTATCTTTAAGAACTAATTGAGAATATTAGACTAACAATCAGGTGAGAGGAAATAAAGAAATTAGCGTCTAACACTTTCCTGGACTAATAAGTATCAGAAGTTAAGTCTGAAGTTAATGAGATTGTGCAGTTAACCCAAAATCGAAATGAGAAGTTTACATGCGGATACCAGTGAAATTGGCTTGGGAGCCGTTTTATATAAAGATCAGGAGGAACAATTGTTGAATCCAGCTATGTATTTTAGTTCCAAACTTCTAAGGATATAGTAAACTACTCCGCGATCGAGTTAGAGGTAGTAGCCATAGTGTCAGCTTTAACAAGTTTCGATATCTATTTGATAAACGTTTCGTAATAGAAGAGATTGCAATATATTTACAATATATTTATGATATTTACAATATATAAATCGCATATAATAGTGTAAATATGTAAGGGCTTTTGCAGAGCTATACAGTATCAAATATTACTGCTGAGAAATGATCATCGTTTAAGAAACCATTTCACGTCTATATCTGTTTGTCTAGAAATTATTAGATTGTGTTTGTGAGACACACTGAGTTTAGAAACTGTGCCATTAGAAAGTCGTTTTGTTCACTAATGAGAAACGCGTTCAACTTCACATAAAAGCTATTTCATACTAAGCTTTTTATGTATCTCATTATGTATCTCACAGTAGCCCGAAACTACTTGTAAAATAAATCCATAATTTTGAAGAAGCCATGATTTTTCCATTAGTACCAAATAACACATCAGCATATAAGAAACTAACATTTCTTTAACGGTTGTCTGATTATTACACCTCACCACAATACAATATATGTTTGTATATAATGTAAACCAATAACATCAGACAGTATGGTATACTCATATAAATATCAAGATATAAAAATCACATTTAAATGTAAATAGATACATACATACATACATATATTCATAAAATAATTATCATTTAAATTTATCATAAGCAACAATCTCGTCTTCTTCATAACATCGCGCATAAAATTTTATTATACAATATATGGTATGTATGTATGTTATACATATTTCGATGCTTTGTTTAAGAAACAGCCAGAATATCAGAAGAATTTCATTTAAATTTTTGCAATCATAAACAAAAATATACATATATGGTGTACCATAAAAGTGAGGGGAGGTGGAAAAAACTATATCAAAATTATCCTCCAAGGAAAATTACATCATCGAAGAAGAAAAACCGACAGAATGAAATCTTGAATGTCTGTGTGTGTGTGTATATATAGATGTGGTAAAAACGATTTCCAACCAAAAAAACGAGAATACAACCCGCCAACGCATAAATACCACCGATATTATATGTACGGTAAGGGGGTGGCAAACATCCCATTTTATATGTACATATATATGTATACAATAATCCACATACCTTTTAGTTAAATCTTCGCCATTGTAATAAATACAATCAAATATAAATAAACATACTTCAGCCGAATCAAATTGAGTTTTTTTATGTTTACCCAATGTACCAAATGGTAATAATTCACCGGTTTCTGTGTTAACCATCAGTATCTCCGAATCCAAAATTAAATCGTTCGCTGATGGAAAAGCCTGTATTGTATGAAGATGTACAAAAATTTTTGTTAGTACACAGACATATAATTAATTAAAGCTTATTATACACAACATTGCTATGGTGAAATTTTTTTAATTAAAAGTTTTTTCTTACCTTTGGTATAAATTCTTCACAACGATTTATTTTATGATCAGATACTGGTTTCAAATTTCTAGAGAAAAATCTAAAATAAAATAAACGAACATTACCGTGTTTCTAATACATAAGAACAATATTATTTATTGTAAGTTGCATTGTTGCCCCTTAATATACACTATATATGTATGACTATATAGTAAATATAAATTAACGATATAAATTAAAAATTAAATTTTAATTACTTGAATTCATTCCCTTGTTTGTGCAACTGGACCCGTTCGCCATCATATTTTATTTCACTGTAGAAACCTTGTGGATATTTTGCAATAGCTTTGTCAACACTTTTGCACGCCTCAGCCAACATTGGACTAATGGGGCACATTAATCTTATCCCACTACCCTATAAACAACGAATAAATTTTATATAATTAAGTTAATATATATATATATATATATATATATATATATATATATATATATATATATATATATATATATAAACATATATATATATATATATATATATATATATATATATATATATATATATATATACATACATTTATATATGGTTGATATCATAAAAACTCTCAGGGCGTATGTTGAAGGCAATGTCTTTACCATGATCACAGGTTACCCTAGCTTAAAGTACCTAATGAGGCTAGCAAGATGGAGCCTAAAGCTCAACAAGTTTCATTTATTGATATGACACGTGAAATATACTCTTACTGTTATATACTGTTGTGCCGGATAATTAGAGGAAATGGAATATACGACCTTGCATTAAAAACTCATGGTTCTCTATGTATTTACATATATAGAGAACCTAAAAAAC
The DNA here is from genome assembly GCA_963932295.1 of Tipula lateralis. Lineage (NCBI taxonomy): Eukaryota > Metazoa > Arthropoda > Insecta > Diptera > Tipulidae > Tipula > Tipula lateralis. The sequence continues at coordinate 156,316,308 of OZ010738.1, forward strand.
TAGATGTGTTAACTGATACGTCATTTTGGAAATTAAAGATACCGAATGAGTCACGACGACTTATAATTGAGCAAGAAAATAACAACCCATGGACATCACACTGAGGAATAGCTAAACCTCTGGAGAGAAAGCGATTTTACTTTTGGCTGGGCATGGCTAAAAAAACGAAACTATATAACCAGTAGAGAATTGTGTAAAATCACGAAACAAGCAGCAACGTTCTCCCATCGCTAAACCTTTCAAACGTTTATATGTGGATTTGTTGGGTTACTCAAAGTAAATCTGTAATTTTTATTGTTTTGAACCTAGTCGTTCTTACTTAGCAATAGTTGCGTATCTGAGAAATGGTGTATTTTGTATGTTAGGAGTTTTGCAGACAATGCATTCGGATTACTTCAAAGTGCTGCGATTACAACTTCTTTAACAATATGGAATATTTGAAGCTAAAACTGCTTCTACTATCACCAATATAACACCTCTGAAAGGGTAAACGTTCTACAATCTCTGCAATTAGAGCTTAATAAATGGAATACATATATACTTGGAATCAGTGCAGCTGAAATCGCCCAAAATTCTAACTCAATTAAAAAATATTACAGAAGCTGAGGTAATTCTACCTTTACCAGCTCCATTATCATCACCACTTAACTTATAGTTAAGCGACATATCCCAAAATCATTTCATCATTTCAAGCTCTTTAAATTTGGAAGCTACAACTGCGCCAGGCAACACAAATCCTAAGGATTGCGATTAGAAGGAAATCAACGACAAAGATACTTTCGCAACTTGATGTGCTAGTTGATATCCGCTGCATATGACAAGTATTACGGGCCTGATATTCTATACATTAATAGACGCTGTTCTCGAAACCGAATTGCTGAGCCTCGACATCTGTCGTGTTGATAATTTCAACACTCATCAAACATTGGGTTCAGAAGCAGAAGATTATACTACTATACAGACGTTTACTATCAGCAAAACACGTGCTGAGAAACGTAATCGTCATTATTTAAGAAAAATAAATATTAGGATTTGGTCTCAGCTGGAATATCGAAGAACCGAATGAGGGCTCTCAAGGTACTCCTTAGAGATTTCGGGCAGTTACCGGTTCTACAGATCACATAAAGAAAACCAAAAACACTCATATCGACTAGTAAGTCAGTTTCTTCTCAACTCACGAATCTGCTTACTATAACACACAGATATATTTTTAATACGGTAATCTTGGTTACATGAAGCAAGCATCCAAATATTCCTCTGAAATATTCATTTCGACTTATAGTCAACAAATTTATAAGAGATTATATTTTATTGAGATCACCATACTCAGAAACATGCAACATGTCGGGGTAGTTTAAGATACTTTATATAGGATTTAACATTGTCAGTCGCCTGGTTTTCTTACGATGGATGTTCCCGGACACGGATATATGTAGATTTTTGGAAATGTGATCTGGAACGCTTAGATTATTAACCCTCGATAACCGGATATACATATATTGCTTGAGCAAAAGTAATATTTTGAAATAATGACTTATATAATGAACCAAAATGTTTTGGTAGTAAATGCATCAAGCATTATGTGTGAGTTTATGAAACAAGTCCATATGTGAGCTTATGAAACTAATTCCACTATAATACTTGACAATGTGTGATAGTACATATGCTTATATATATATATATATATATATATATATATATATATATATATATATATATATATATATATATATATATATATATATATATATATTTGACTTACTTTTTTTACTGGCGATGATCCACCCGATATAACATTGGAAGAAATATCTTTGCTAAATTTCTCAACCACATTCTTTAAGTCCCGTGTTAGCTGATACGATTCAAAAGCATTTGGACTTAGTGATGCCAAAATGTTTTTCGCTCCTGCATTAATCCTCAGATCTTTTTTGATCAGGCGAATAATCTAAAAAGATATAAAATATATAGTTACTCAAACGTTTTTACATTGTACAAGTGTTGGCATGCCAATTAATTAAAGCATTAATCGGGGTTTCAACTGAGGATTCTCTTAAGCACTAAGCTACAACCAGCGAAGAGTACAGTGACTTTAAATAAATTATAATACGTTGACTTATTGCATAGAATAATATTAATCAGCCAGCATATCAGCTCTGACCACCTAAAGCATTTGTATACTACCATAATGTTTTATGATTACGTAATCTAGGTTGCTATAACTTCCAAAAGCGCTTAAAGGTGGAACTGTTCTAGTATATGAAATGACTTTGTTTACAAACGAATTAATTGCGTGTTTTTCATGTATATTATACATACTCTCCCCACTTATATTCTATATATCTTATTAAGCGAAAATCTACATTCCGGTGTTTTTCCGAATTGCTGGATGAATTCTTTCTTCCTTCCTATTTTGAAACTGGGACAAGGTGTGGGTTTATTACCATTTCCTTATTAAATTGTTCATTCCTATTTCAAACATTTAACACAAAACGATACACAAAACGTAAAATTGTTAAAAAATATTACGGGTGGCTTAATCGTAGCAACGGGTACCTTTATCCACCTCTCTTAAATCAATGATAATTGCTTAAACCATTTAAATAAACTATTGAAGAAATTTTTTCATCATTTTTAATTTTGAGTCAGTTTTGATCAGATGGATTCAATATTGGTTACGTGATTGTTAGATCTAGCATATGTAAGCTTTATGAAAAATAAATCAATCACTTCACATTGTGATGGCAATCAAAAACATAATTCCACAGCAGAAGAAATAGTGATTCACTTAAGGCGATGCCAGAAGCAATTTCGAGTACTTGTAGAACAAACGAATAGCACAAGACTTTTGAAAACACTGGTCTTTAGATTATTTTCACTAACTTCAACCACGGAGTAAATGAAAACCATCCATCTAAATATAGCAATAAATGATCTAGTATTAGAAAAGGACGACCAACTATACATGTAACATGAAAATTGGGTCGAGCTCTTAACACTCTTGCCAGAAATGTTAATTTAGAGCGGATTGTAACATAAATGTAAAGATGCAACATACAAATGGCCAATAACTATATACAAAATGCCTATTATCGATTCAAAAAGAACATCATCTATGCAGTCAACTGCATCAATAAATGATTTATTACTTTATAGGAATGCCAGTACAACTCCTATGGAGAAAAATTCATTCGGCGAGTAAAAACCTTAAAAAACATGGACCACTATGATTCTTACTCAACAAGAAGCCAGTAAATAAGGGTCTAGGCCTGTAAGGATTACTAATAACGTACAGGAACTTTATGGTCACTGATAGGAAATCAACCCCTTTGATTGACAACACAGTCAAGATTGTGAAGCTCTACACAATAATTAGTATACCAGATCAATCTTAATAAGAAAACAGAAATAACTATATACGACCAGAAATGATGCAACTTCAAGCATATTGAACAATAGGGCTTTCTTGACATGCTATACGATACGCATCATGAGAAAAAAACCTATACAATACTCCTGCCATGTCAGTTAGAAGAGCAGTTTCAATTGATTCAACAACACTTCTCAGTCTTGGGATCAACATTTCCGGGCAAAATCGTCATGATCTCAATTACAAATACCAGATCATCGAAGTTTGCAATTGGCTCATAATAATTGAAATTACTCTCATTTACATGGAACTACAAGCTGTCGTCAGTAGTTCCCGTACCAGATATTCATCACAATATGCGTATCTGGGTTCACCTTCACGAATTATATCTTAATAAAGATTGCCACTGTTTGTATGTTAAGAAACACCGAGTCGTGAATTAAGCTGCTGATGCAACACACAATAATATGAGACTAACATAAGATGTTATACTTCGAGGTACTATTCTAAACGACTTCACCTGAAAGGTTCGAATAAATTACCACGCCAGAACAGGCAATATTGAAAAACAACATTCTTGTTGGTGTTCAATATTGGCTGTTCTGGCGTGGTAATTTATTCTTGATATTACAACAATACATGAATATATCTACAAGAACCATATTATCTTATTCCAGTCTGTTCATGCATAACTGTTCATCTATTTTGAGGGCGAATCACAACCAAATCTATACGCTTATGTCAATCATCCGCTCATTGCGTTGCTCAATGACAACCTCTATTGACATGGAATCATGGTTCAACAATATCACCGATCTTGATGTCATCCTACATCTATATCAGAAAACGAAATCCGACATTTCTCTGACCAGCTATAAGGTTAAAACACTGGAAGATTTTTGACCTTTTAAAAAACATCAAATTTTTGTGTTTTTTGGTATGTACCATTATATTCCGACACCTTCACACGATCGTATTTGCAAACATAAGCATTGTCTGAATCGATCTTCACTTCTACTAAATACGCTTTCACGTCCATTATAAATTTAAGTATTTATGTTAAACTAAAAATGATCCAATACATATGTACTCTCTTGGTTAACTCCAAAAATGTTTATTTTATACCAAACCGAACTTGGGCATAAGTAAATGATGACCAAATAAATATTATTGAAACCCATCAAGGCTCCATACTTAATGCCACATAAAGAGCCCATGGTACAAACCACGGCTTCTATCAAACAAGTTCTAAACCTTATACAAACCGAACCAGTCTAAACCAGGGCACAGCAGACAATAATGTAAAGAAAAGTGTTTGAATTGCATACAATGTATGATGCTGTCGAGCAGCTGCAGATGAAGTGTAGACTATCGTCAAACACTTCAAAACTGACAAGTCCCCTTCAATGAAAATGAATTAAAAAATAGCCATAACTATTGAAATCGGTATTCTGAAGTTATTTTATGCTTGTTAATCTTGAGTTGAACCCGCTGATAAAGTACTACCCACATTAATTCACTAAATTCATAACAATAATGATAGTGCACTACGATGAATATAAGATATGTAAATATTTAAATAAACATAAATTTATTTATTAATAAATAAAATAATTAATTTAATTATATTGATTATCCGAATGATTGCATAATATTTACCTCGCTATAAAAATTAATAATTCAGAGTTAAATATACACATAAATAATGCAGATCTAAACACAAAACCATATTTATAAATTAACGAAAAATAATTAAATTAAATAATGTAATAAATATAAATTAAAATAAATTATATAAATAATATGAAGTTGGATTTGCATAAAAATAATTATTGTTTGATAAAAATGAACTCAGAAGTTGAGGTGTGGCCACCACATGACTTTTTAAGTGGTTCAAAACTCTATCCAACTCACACTATACAGATTTCTCTCTGATATACTTTATTAACGAAGAAGATCACGTTTGTTCCCGCCAACCGACAATTTTGATGTTTGTATATACTTGTATATAAGTCCTAATCCTCTTTGCCATAATATAATACAAATAGTATATATTTATGTCAATATAATATTTTTAATTATATTCAAAAATATTAATTTCATTTCACAAATATTATTTTTTTTATTGCAATTTGGGGAAATGGGAAATGGTAATTCAACCCGTCCTTATATATGTAATTATAGAATTATTGGCTCCGAAACAAAAACTAAATTATTGATTGACTATTTTATTCATTACTTTGCTAGCGTAATATACACTGGAGTTCAAAAATATTGTACCACTCAATTTAAAATTAAAACCATCTTTTCTCCTAGAACTAATGTCCGGTTATAACAGTATTGAATCTCATATAAAACATAAATTATCATCACGCAAGACTTACTTCATCCCATCTCACGTGTTTTATAATCATCTCAGAAAATAATCTGATTGGATATTTTCTGAGATGATTATAAAACTGACAAATACTGTCTACTATTAACTGTGCACAAGAACCAACAGTAGGGTGAGCCGCTATCATGTAATTTCGTATAGGTATAATGTCCAACCGTATGTTCAGATTTGCGATATATGATCCAACCAGTTTATTGTATCGGATCGGACATTTGCTGGTTTTGTTTCTACCTCAAACTGTGCGATGGCAACCCCAAATTATTTTGACAAATGAAAAGACAAAACTACATCATTTTAAATCAGCCACACAACAACCCGTTTTGTTATTCAAACTTATAAAGAACAAAATGAGTGTTTTCGGTCAAAAATCATCAAACACATCCAGTCAACTTCACTCCTGGTCAAACAAAATTGTTTCATTTAAGAGACGGTATATCCTCATGCTGTTCATGCAAAAAAGGTATTGTTTGGTACCTATGGATAGTGAGCTTTTGGCACCATTTGAGTTTTTTTTCAAAAAAGGATGTGAAGATACAATAAAAGTGGATATAGTGAGTTCTGTATCGATGATTTTTATTTTCCACAAGACAGCCACACATGTAAGATGTGACTTATTAGCAACCAAATTCGATGAACGCATATACATAATTTAAAAAAAAAATCTGATTTCTATCGATTATTCATTTGTGGTTTTTTGAAAAGTAGAGTGTATTGCGATGATCCACATAAACAATTTAAAACAAATGGGGTTCGGAAGTAGCCCTGCAACAAGGAACCGTGTGCATGAGCGATATATTTTATACGTAAATATTATAGAACGAATTTACCAAGTTAGATCGAAAACTATCAGATACTTGACCCTTTATAGATTTATATTGATGGTTCCCTGGAACCACGAGTATCGTGGTCGATCTCTTATGAATCCGAATTGGTTTAATATGGACTAACAAAATAATAAAACCTGTCATTTTGTTAAAATTTACTATAGAGGTCACATGGGTATGGGATGCGAGAAAATTCCACCCTTTGGAAGATTAACCTCCAGCAGAAGACCTTTAATGCATCTTTGTGAAGTCTAGTAAACTTTGATATGGTTGGCTAGTATCTTAAGATTTATTAAAACTACCTGCAACATGGACCACTTAAATTTACCATTTTCCAAATACCATGTTAATTGGAAACCCGTTTGTTTCGCTATGAATCGCAATTTCGTTTTTTTAGTTCTGATCTCCGAGTAATGGTGAGAAGAAGATTAAATCACTCAAACGTGATTGTATTAAGTTTGGGGAAGCATTTCATTAGATATCCTGACAAATTTCGTAGTGATACATGACAACAGAAAATATCACACCGCACGAAGTGGTTATTAGCATCGAACTAATATAAATATTGTCACTTTAAAAATTTTGGACCGTTGCAGACATCTAAAATTGCCAACGTTAAGGTGCCAGCATATGGCGTATTTTCATGTAGTATCATGTATACGATACGTTACAAGTCCAATGATGTCTTCCATTTTTCGAGACCTACGTTTCTAATGTGCTATGCGGTGCTACGGTGCATGTTGATGTTGCGTCTTCTTAGTACAAACCTAAAGCTCTATATATCGTAGGTATAAAGAGGAATCAAAATTATAAAACCAATTTGTTGTGTATGGATAGCTTAGAGTTATACTTTATTACCATTTTCTACTCAATTTGAAGTTTATAAACATTTAATGTTTTTGCTTAATTGATCCCTCCTGCGCCAAAATCAATTGTCATTAGATATAGATAATACTTGATTATGACAGTAAGCATGTACATGGTCATAATGAGGACTGGTATACTACTTTGTGGAACTGCTTCAACGCTTTACGATATCTTTTAAGTTTGTCCTCATAGTGCTTCTTCTAAAATATCTATGATTGAAAGTTGGTCTATCGAGAAGTTATATCTGAAGCAATTTTACAAATGACTAGAATGTATCTCAGTTTATACACAGCATTGATTATGGAGAAGTATGATTGTTTATCCGGTTATGACATCGTATGCAGGAGCTTTAGATATCAAATTTTCACTCTTATCTAATTTTCAACGTCGCGTTTGCCTATAGGTAAACATTTAAAAGTTTCCTCTAGGCTTTTCAAAAATAGATCGAATTTAAGCTTGATTTTAAGTTTCCGTGCTTAATGTTTCTTTGACACAGCATCTCTTAATAATATCAACTTAAATATTATTTAAGTGGAAATAATATTTAAGTTGATATTATTTGCATAACAGGGGTTTGGTTAAGAAGTCAGACCATTCCGGCCTGCACTACACAAAAAAATGAAAGCTGTCGGAATTTGTTGCAAAACTTAGATTTTGACTGACTTACAATCTAAAGTTCTCACCATGATATGTATATACATTTGCCGAAACAATTCACCGAAACATTTTCAATTAGTATTCTTATCGGAATTTCTGTTTTAACGATTATTTCTCTTCCAGTCACGATAACAGAAGAATGATATAATAAGGTTATTGTTGTCAGTCATATGAATGAAGTTATCATATATTACCTTTGTTGGTGAGCCACCATAGATTAATAGTTTAATTTTATTTTTTTCCTATGTTTTGAAAAGATCAACCTTATGTATGTCTTTCCCAATTAATTGTGTAGTTTCATATCATTTTGAAGTGCCTGGAAAATGGCTTTGTCTATTAGATTCTGCACACCAACGGTAGAGTCATAGTTGTGTGTTAGACTTCAGCTCTTATCAATTTATTTAATCAGAAGCTGTACATTTCCATTTTAATCCAGTTCTGCAGATATTTGAACCCATGCTGTATTTCGAGACAACTTTCAAAATTTGGCCGTTGTTGTTATCATATCAGTTCATGGTGCGACTGTGCATACGATTGTTCCTCTCGAATCTCGATTTACATGATCTTAAATGTATCTGTTAGTTAGGGTCTCACGAACAATACATACGCCTCAGCCACAGAGGAACAGAGATCTTAACTTATTGTACACGTGCTCGAAATCCGCAATATTCCAACACTAATTTATCTGTTACGTAAAGTTGAAATGTAGTAAGAGACACTGTACACAAATTATTTAAACGTCCAGTAAAAAGGTAAAATATAAATTAAGTAACGTGTCTTCTGGCAGTATTTAGAAGTACTCCTCAAACCGCAAATAACACTCAAATCGAAATTAACCACCTACGAGAAATATTGAATTTAGACCTTAACTATGGACGGTGCGTTACTTTTGCGGCTCAGTGTACTTTTATTTCTATATATATGTACATAAATAAATATTAAATAGCATAATTTTTATTATGAATATAATATGTGTACATATTTAAACATAAAACAAAGATTTATTATAATTTGACTTGGTTTTGTTTTCCTTACTCTATACATTAATATATGGCCGCCTACATTAATATGACAGATAATTTTAATTTATTACATGTGCCATATTTTATTTGGAATATTTAAATATTTTGCCAAAAAAAATTTAACTTTGACCATTTCTATACAGAATGGGGACATATCGTTACGATTTCGCCGTTTTCAATCCCATATAATATAGAATCGGTTCGATAAAGCTAAACTGTCACTTTAGTCTAACTCCACACACATGTATACGACGATATCCAAGTTTCTACATTTATGAATTCCCATGTACCCTAAATCGTCGTATTCCTTTATGAGTAATCAGTTTGTTACCATCAGGGCTACCTGGTGACCCATAACCAATCTTATAGAGTATTTCATATTGACCGTGATCTATCACAAGACAATGCGTTTACCAATTAGATTTAGGTTAATTCATCACTACCCAAAAAGCACCATTTGCAACATTTCCTAAATGGTGAACAACTTGCCACGAATTTCATACAAAAATCGATAAAAATGAACCACCAACTGAGAAGAGTGTGAGGAAATTTGTAAATAAATTACTGTTGGCTGGGTTTTTAATAGACCATAAACACGTTCCGCAGACCATAAACACGTCCAGCGTGTTCAATGGAAAAGATTCATACTATGCCTAAAATTGCGATTGGCTCCAATACAGTTGAAAATCGAAACATGTTTCGAAGACGATAATTGCATGGAATCGACTAGGCAGTTTGAAGAAAGTTATAGGTTTCAAAGGTAACCCAGTCATATAGATAGCAAAGGAATTTTATACGCTGATAAATTAGTTCTTTTGGGAGTTGCAGCTTATACTTTGTAAGACCTACTCTAGACGTAACGTTATTATCTTTAAAGAGATATATCACTTTGATGATCTGCATTACAGCTCATGTCTTGTCACCGATTCAAAATCTTTTTAGAATCAATAAATTAGAAAAGATTGCAGTTGTTCTTGTATTATAAGGAAGAAACTGTTGAGCACTCCTTGTATTCCTGTCATATATAATCTTCCCATAGACTGCACCGAATTATAATTTGTATTTGAGGATCAATTGACGACCTTGAGGATAACGAATATTTTGAGCTTTATTCGAACAACAAACAGATTTCTGAACTGGGAGCGAACGTCAAAATGGTCAAATCAAACCGGAGTAAATACCCAAAAAATACCCAAAAGTGTATCCTGACATACGAACATCGACTGTTTGCAAAAACTGCATATTAGAGATAAGACGTTGTGAAGAGATACTCATACGCCTTTAAATTGGTTAAGTTGCCCCAATCTTCGAAATTCACATTTCAACGGGCCTAGGAGCTGTGATTTGATTCCTTTCGACTATCATTTGAGAAAAGCCGTCAAGGCCAAATAGTTTACTATTATTTCGAAACGATTGTGGTTTACCAGTAGATGGTTAAAATTCGATTCTAGATCGATTAACGATAGGCAGCTTTCTTCCCGTATGAGTGTCAATAAATACAAACAAATAGACAAAATATTCTTTAATGTTATGTGTACATTATCCCATTTCAACTGAATAACCATCTAAGACGTGAAAACACTCTATCTATATAGTATTTTGAAATAAACCACTTATGCATTATGTATGTGCGAGTACTTTTATTTTCTCAATATCAAACTTGAAAATTGATAAGACGAGAAGTGACGAAAAAAAAGGACAGACCACTTCTTTCAAGTATATTATACACGACCATATCAATTTAATGTATTTTAGTGTAAACACAATATCCCTCGACTGCAAAAAAATATATATAAAATATATACACAACAACCCTTGGCACGAGTATAATAAATAATTTTGGAAACATATCGATGAGATGAAATTGTTTTCGTTAAAGTCTTTTAAAGAAGCAAAATTTCATAGAGCGTTAATAAATTGAATTTTATTTTCACAAATAAATCAATGATTGTGAAAATCCAATATCACAATACAATATATCAAAAAATAAAAACTTACGGAATATCATTGATCCGAGATAAATTCTAAAGGTTTACAAATAAAATTTTAACAAACACAAAATTGTATACGAGTACATACACACTCCTTAATGTACAAAGGAATTCGAATATACGGAAAAATTCAATTAAACATTATTTAATCATTTGTGATTAAATATTTGAACGAAATAAGAAATATATATATATATATATATATATATATATATATATATATATATATATATATATATATATATATATATATATATACATATATTATATATATATATATATATATATATATATATATATATATATATATATATATATATATATATATATATATATATATATATATATATATATATATATATATATATATATACATATATACGAACGAAGGCGGAGTGAGAAGTTTGGTAAAATTGCAACAGAGGACACCGCAATCGCAAATCTCAAATCTCATGTGTAAATACCACCTGTCACAAGACCAAATTAAAATTTTCAGACAGATCGGTCAATTAGTTCACTTTTGACAACTATTGAAAACAGACAACCCATTGTTTTATGCCAACATGAAAAAAAGTGAATTTCGAGTGTTAGTTAAACATTAAACATTTTCTTCGTGGATAAACTATTACGCAAGCCAAAACAAAGCTTGATAGATATTAGGAAGCTCTTCACCATCAATTGAAATGATTCAGAAATGGTTAACTAATTTTCGTTGTGGCAGATCGTTTAGAACGCCCAAATAAAGTAACCACACGAAAGATGGTTGACTAAATTCATATTGCGAGACCACATATTGAAAGTGCGAGAGATAACTGAGATAGTATAGACATATTAGATGACAGTGCGCAAAATATTACACGAACTTTTAAAATATGAAAAAGCTATTCACGCGTTGGATGCCACATTTACAATTGACCAAAAACGAACACGTGTGGACAGAGACAAGTTTGGCGACGTTCAAGCGAAATAAAAATGTGTTTCATAACTGTTGATGAAACATAGATCCATCACATATACATCGGAGAAAAGCCTTAACAGTGGATTTCTACTGGCGAATCTGCACCGAATAAGGTTAAGGCATTTTAATCGGCAAAGAAAATCATAGCAACAATTTTTTGGATGTACAAGGCATAATCCACATTGATTAACTTCAAACGGGGAGAACAGCCAACGGGGAATATTATTGCAACCTATTGGACCGTTTCAACGATGTTTTTAAAGAACAATGACTGCGTTTGGCATCGAGTTCAGTTCCATCAAGACAAAGCACGTGTGTAGTTATCATGGGTAAAACCCTTGAATTACGATTCGAATTTCTTCCACATCCGCCGAATATGGCTCCCTGCGACTATTTCCTGTCTCCGAACTTGAAAAAAATGGCTCGACCTAACTCCGCGTATATATATATATATATATATATATATATATATATATATATATATATATATATATATATATATATATATATATATATATATATATATATATATGTACCAGAAATTGGGAAACCAAGATCAACCAACGTTATGATGTTTCGATCAATAAATGTGAACAAATCGATTGATTCTGTGACACCAGTGACAAAAATTTCGCAATGTCTGCTCTTACTTCACAGGCCATAGCCTAATTGATGACTATTTCACCAATTTTATAAAGAAACTGAAAAAGGATAACCGGTAAATTCTACTTTTTCTCGTGAACGCATTATCACATCTTGATGTACCACTTTCAAATGCAAAATTGGTTTCCTTCCGCCGAGTACCACTTCTATATATCACCCTCTAAACAATGGTATAATTGACCACACTTAAAGTGCAATACCGGAAGCTCATATTGCAAGATTTACTTTTCGGAATGGTTAATGGTTTTTAAATGATTTAAAATGTAATCCACACTGAACCAAATGTACCACTCAATCAAATTTTAGTGACAAAAATATTGGTAAATATTTCTCAGTTTTTAATGTTATTTTGAAAAAATTATTTCATCCTGATAATTTATTTTCATTCCGAATTAGAATATTACAGTTATACCTTCATTTATATTTTTCAACAAAAATATAATTTTTTATTATTCTTAATGAACATAATTCTTAACAATATTTAATCACTATGATAAAAATGTATTCTATATGATAAATTTATCAATTTTTTTTTAAATGATCTAACTGATCAGTTTGCTATCAAAGTGAACACCAATCTAGATCGATAAGAAAATAGAAATTTGCGAAAATGGTCGATATTTCGCGTACATTCTTGTAATTCGCTAGCACTGAACGTACTCGACTGAAAGTATATGTAGAATAATTGCAAGACCAAATCTGGTAACATAGGCCTGAAGAGATGGATTTGATCTATTTGATCACACAGCTATTTAATATGCCGTCATCCAACAAATCGAAATCGGCCAAAGCAGAATTACAACATTTAAACAAAAAGTAACAACGAATTACATTACAACTTCGGTAAGAAACCGACAGTAGAAATGAAAATAACATTCATAAGGAGATAGAACTAAGAAATAAACACAAAATCCCTACTCCCAAACCGGCTTTAAAAACCAAATGAGGAACTTATTATAATAACTGCTAAGGAGGATGATTACACAGGGAGAAATTCAAAATGAATATTCCCTTCCCAGAAGAATGTTTCAAATTATGAAAGCTTTTACTTTTATAATATATTTTTAAGCATGTATTTAAATTAAATTCATAAATTGCTATAAATTGCTATGTGCATATACTTAAACATAATGTTAATTTAACAGAATTATTATAAGAAATCTATTAAAATCAAAATATAAAATATACCAATCGATAAATTAAATTTTCTTATTGATAATATATTTGTTGAAAAAGTTCAAGCTAGTTATAAATTCCTAAATCTCATTGATAGAAATCTTTGTTGGTTTTATATTGATAAGGAATTTTGCAATGTGAATGTAATTTTGGTCAGTTTGAACAAATATTTTTTTCAGTGCAGATGATAATCCTCAAATCTGAGTAAACCGCAGAATTTGTAAAGCTTTAAAAGAAGGTCGAAACAGAATTTTTGGTTCCGGATGAAATTCTGAATAATACGACTAAGAATGAAACTATAAGAATGATGGTGATAATCAAACTGGTACTAACGTAACTGACGATGATTCAATGATGATGATGGAAGGTGAAATTTAAGAGCAAGATATTGAAAATAGTTTAAAGAGATTAGTTTAAAAAATGGTAGGTTTAGATTTTTTCAAAACAAATGAGCTCTCAATCGTATGCAAAGCTAAGAGGAAAACGAAACAAACCTCAATTTTGAAACACTGTTAAAAATCGATCCACGTTTTGTGGTGGATTATGGTGGAAACAATTTTATTTTGTGCACTCCTTGATATTTACACTTATTATATAACCCAAGGCTTCTGAGACAACACTAAGTGGTTTAGTTTCTAAAAATTCAAAGTCCTAAGGTCGCTTCTAAATCTGGTAATATCAGTGATTCAGTGCATTTATGTTAGTTAAGCGAAGAACATGATTGTATTGTGAGAATTATCGGCCAAAGGTCGCTGAGTCAGGAAGGAATAGCTGGGTAGGAATGATCATGAGGTTTGATCCTGCTCTAAGTACGCGCATAATCAAGCGTTGGACTAAGCGTCTCGTGTAAACTGGATTCGATGGAAATGTTGCCAAAAGTAGCCGGCCTCATAGTGCTTCGAATACGATGCATGCATTTTGAAATGTAAACCCTTAAACCATCTATCAATTGCTGCCTACTGACAGTGAAGTGAGGTTAACTTACAAGCTCCATCCTCTCTGTTAAACCAAGTTTAGACCAAGCCCATTCCCAATAAAGTAATGATGTGAATCAAGAAAATTTATTTGTCAGTGTACAGAAAAACTGCATAAAATGCAGGAGAAGCCGTTGCATCCCCTCAAAATAACTGGTGGGTATTTATATTGAAAAAATTTGTTGTTATTTTTTTGAGGACGGCATAATCTTAACCGTAACTGGTGACCGCTACAAACAGAAGTTCAACGAGTTAAATTTGACGCAAGTTACCGAATTATAATTCGAGCTTTGTTGGTTCATTGCAGAACGGTCCAACTCTCATACAAAACTCAAAGAAACTTTAAAAACAATTTCCGCGTCGTTTGGTCTCGCCTTCTACATGCTTTTGTTTAGTGAAGTATATTATTGTATAAGAGCTTAGCGATAAGTAAACTTAAGAGACAACAGAGGCACAATGATGGGTGCGAACTAGACTCGAACTAGAAATTTGAAAATGCCTCAATTACAAGTTTCACATCGCTTACTTAAGTGCCGTCTAAATTAAGCAATGACTTTACTTATCTACGTATACTGTAGTGAGTTATTATATTCTCACCTTTAAATAATAATATTTCAGTCAACGAAACCAACAATAAATGAATATAAGCATTCCAAACCCTTAAATTAAGATCTTATAGATGATTTATGGTTTTGTTACAATAATCGTTTAAAGAGAAGCTTCTATACTGATTAATTTTGAGAAAAAATCGGGGACGGAAACATTTAGATAGAGTTGAGTGGTAATTGCTCAAATGTTAGATTAAGGATTGAGTGGTTAAACGTAGATACTATTTCAATACACCACCTCAGCATAAAAGGAATGTTTACCTTTCATTACTCTTGATTAAACGACGAGAACGAGTATCGTAACCCAGTAAATCGAGCTTTGTATATTCGTCTACTTGGAAACGGGACCTATTCCTGTTTCCAAGTATAAATGTCAAAATTTAACCTTGATCTGCGTAAAGGTGTGAGAGAAAGCTTTCATTATTACTTATTCAAATTCCTGATATATAATGCCCAGTTCTGCAATATAGAGCACACAATCACTTAAACTATAAAGGTTATAAAATTGATATCGGTGGCAATTGCTTCAAGGCAAAGACATATGGTATTTCAGTGTTCTTGATAATCATATTATCTTGCATACTTTAGATGAAACCTAAAAGTTCTTAAAGCTCTTCTTACAATAAATATAATTCAAAATTTAAATGATGCCTTTATACATGGTATATAAATAAAATATGTTAAGAAGCTTTGTTTGCACAATAACACTATACTGTTTCTACACAATACTGGGCGAACAATGAACAAAAACTCGAGCATATTTTATGTTGATCGTAAACACACACAAAAATATTTTATTTTCTAGACTTTGCAATTTATGCTAGAAAGCGGCTTATACATTCGTATGTCCACTTGTATGTCACAGAAATGAAAATAATTTCGTATCCGCAAAAAATGGACAAATCGTCTAACAGCATAACAACAAAAAAGGACAAAATTGTTAATGCCATCGCCATCTAGATATATTGTGATAGATAATTCGAGCATACAATACGACAGGGAGGATAGTATATTTAACGCATTATTTTGTACGTATTATATATATGTATAGTTCATGTACTGTCACTCTGGCAAAAAGATAGAAACCAATCCAAGACGCAATCATAAAAAATTTTATTGAATTAAATATTTATCTACTTACCGTTTTCATATCACTACCCGTACAGTTTTTACATATTTTACTAAACACCATCACCTGCTCCTCTTCACGCGTCACATCCGAAAGCTGATCCAAAAATTCATCCACCTCGTACAAGGTTAATAAACTGTCGACCGCCTTTTTCTTGTATTTTGACATATCAAAAAAATGTGAAATGGTTTCGGACACATCACCTATGTATTGTATAAAGCAAACAAATACCATTTGTATATATTGGGTTAAGAAATGTTTACTACAAGTATATAAATACCTTGTTCCAAATGTTCCATCATATCGGTATGATCGGAACTAAGAATTTTCGCAAATATTTTCACCAGCTGTTTACTTTGTACATTGTAAATCCGTTTCTCGGCGTTTGGCAATAAAAGTTTCATCCACAAATATAAATCACCTTCAAATTTTATGTTATTGGCACCCTTTTGTTATACGAAATATATATGCGGTGAAGATGGAAGGTGTTGCGAAATACATAAAAAAAAACAAAATATAAGAAATTAATTAAAAGAATTTCTAGAAAAAAATAATTAATTTTATATTACTGTGTTTTATATAATTTTTGTTGTTTTTGCTTAAAAGTCGAAATTCAAATTTAATTAAATTTTCGTTTAATGTTATTATTTTATTATAAGAATAAGTAAACTCATTTTCATTCTTTTGTTTAGATATACGATAACTATTTTTACTTATTCTTTAGTCTTAAATTGACTCGCGCATTTAAGCTGCAGCCATTGCGACTGTAAGTTCAATCAAATCTAACGTTTTCCTATTTTCTTTTAATTTCAGGTAATAACCGTAACTCTACATAATGACCGTAAGTTTATGAAATCGAACAGAACTATACAACAGAAGAGGTATGTCGCTTTTTTGAGTCGAACTATGTCTTCATACCAGAAGAATAAAAAATAAATGTCCGTCGATAGGTTGACGTGATATATTACATATACCCGGATCCATTTTTTTAATGGGTTCAACCATCTGACCCCATTTGTTTCGATCACGAGGCAGCGTCTTTACGACGTGGGGCGTTCATCACCAAGAACTTTTCGCCTATTGAAATGCAGTTCTCTTCTTAAAGATCGCACTGTCCTTTGACTTAAAAAATAACTCATTGACTGTCATCAATGTCCCGTTTTGGGAAATATATCATACACAAGATTTCAGAAGTGAACGTAGAGGATATGCAGTCCGACCTGATGTCCTTTCGCACAGTATTATCGTGAGTAGTCAAAGACCATAAATCCTTGAATTTCATAATTTTTTCAAGCATAATGAATCAATACCTCCCAAGTGGGAGTGTTCTAGGACCAATTGTTTACCTTCTATATACTACACCAACTACAGAAGTAAAAATAGCGACTTATGCCGATGAAAGTAGCAAAACTTTAACGTAAATTACAGAATGTACTAACCTGAAATGTAATTGAGAAGAAATCTAAAAGCTATCATATACCAATAATAATAAACTCGACAGTAGTGCCCCATGCTAACACTGCTAAATATCTCAGCATCACTTTATATGCTAAACTTAGATGGAAGGTATACTTAAAAAAGAAGAGAGATGAACTAAACATAAAATTTAGAACAATGCATTGGCTCTTAGGGAGACAATCGGACAAACAAATTATACAAACAAATTCTGACTGTTAAACGAACAAATGCTGAAACCTGTACGGACATAACACTTATATGGTAGCCAACTCTAAGGAAGTGCCAAGAAGACAAATATTAAAATCAGACGCAAACATGGTATATACATTCGAAACGACAACCGCCATCGAAGTCTTTAAGCATCATGCAACAAAGCACCTACAACATCTGCATCAGTATAAAAATCTGAACATATGCTGATTACTACACCAACAAGAAAGACTGCAAAGAACCAAACAACTGGAAAAGTCGCGAGTAGTAGTCCAAGAGGCTTTTGTCTCTAAAATTAAAGATCAGTTATTTGGGACCAACGAAATCCGATCTTGCTTGATAGTCACCGATAATTTCGTCCATCAGAGCAGAAATTGTTTTTCAGATAACGCTCGTAGCTCTCTTTTGTAGAGGAAAAATTATATCGAGTAATAGTATCGTAGTTTAAGCGATAACCTTTTTTAAGGGTTAGGCATAACGCGTCACCGTCCATTCTTCGGGAATAGTTTCATATCACCATACTAATCGAATAAGGTTGAAAAGTCATTCGACAAAGTTACCTCTTGGAATGCCACAAGCTTTCAATTATCTAATCAAACCAGATAAACGATTTCTGTTTTAACTATAGTTGGAAAAATGAATGATTGACCTTTGGCCAATTGACAAATGAAAAATTTCTGGTTTATACTAGACTTGTCAATAACAAACGATATTCTTCGAACAATAGGAAAGATCAAAACAATTTTCATACAGGATAGTAGGTCACACGTATGATCTCATTCCTTACTATACGGTTCTCTGACGGAAACCATATATACTTGGCCAAATTTCGAACATTAAAATGATTTCAAATCCTAGTAAAGATGAAAGAAATGAATACTCATCCAGTAAGATTACTACTGCAACTCTTTCAAAATCGTCGGATCAGTCGTGCCGTAAATTAGAAACGGATTTAAATAAAAAAAAAATCGAAAGCTTTAGTAATATTTAAACACGCTATGCAGCGTGTTTAAATATTACCCTAAGCTTTCGATAAAGTAAAGGACAATTGTTGGAGTAAATAAAATCATTCTACAACAACACGATCACGATAAAAAGCTTATATTTCAGACACAAATTTCGGTAATGGGAGTACAACTACGTCATCGTTAGTTATCCTTAGACAGCATTTCTTTATTTCAAAAATCCACGAAACGAGCCAATCTTTATTATAAATATAGGAAATAAATGAGCTTGTGAAATGTAAGGCAGGTGAGAAAGCTTTTCAGTGTTTTCGAGAATTTTTGAACTGGTGTCATGCTGAAAAACAACCGTGATTTTATGATATAATTTTTTAAATGAAAGATTTCGGATATAATTTCATCCATGTTAATGAATTCCGTCAATTTTTTACAAATTACTTGGACATGTGTAAATTACTGTTCAATTAAAGCAGGTGCTATTACACAATGATATTATGAAACTCGAACAATTCAAAAACGTGTGTTATGACGGTTGCAGGATTGTAATCGAAAAAAGTAACTATTTATATACTACATGCAATAAAGCAGGTTTATATACACTCTAAAAAATTTTAGTTGAAATTTACTTCAATTATTGAATGTAACAGGTTACATACAATTATTGTGGTAATATTAAACGTGCAAAAAATATTCAACATCTGACTTAAATATCATCAATTCAATAAGAAAATTTAAACAAAATATGCATTAATAATACCTCGAAACATGTTTAATTTTAACTTAAAAATAGTTAATTTTTAAGCAACCAATAATTGTATTTAATTATATTGCTCAGATTTAAACCATTTTTAAATTAAATTCAAACATACCAGATGTTAATTTTCAACAAACATTGATGATATTTGAAGGTAAAATTGTTGAGAATATTCAGTAAAAGTGCATATGTCAAATTAAGAACAATTGGTTGTTTGAAAGCTTTGCATTTATTTTTATTTTATTTAATTTATTAATTTATTTTATAACAAAATTAAAAACTTATATAAACTGGATTATTATTTCAATGTATCCATCTCTTCATTTAATCTAAGTTTGCGAAAAATGGTCCGGATCTTACGTACATTCATATTTCAAAATTACATATCGCTTCCAAATCGTCTCAAATAATGAACTAAATGCTGTAATGCTGACCTCCATTTTTTCAATAAAAATAAATTTGGTAGAATCCCTTCATCTGAGAGTTAAAATTTAAAGTAATAGTTTTATCAACACAATATTGCTTAACACAAATAAAATTAGCTTACCAATTATTGCAACCAACTAGTTGTAGAAATTGACTGCATAATGTGTTCCATCAAAATACTGTCATGTCGACAGCAGTGTTACTTTAACTAAAACATGAATTGCATAAACTAACTATAACTCTTCTTTTTTGTTCACTGTTTAACATTTTATGTTGAATAATTAACAAATTAAAATTTAAAACAAGATTTTTGTTGATTTTTTATCAATTGTTGAAATTACTAAGAATTAATTGTTGAATATCCTACATCAATTTATTTTTCAGCAAATTTATGATAAACTTTCAACAAATATTTGCAAAAATTCAATAATATGTTGAATAATAAACTAAAAATCCGTTTATTACATTAAATGGACAGAAAAAACTACAATAATTAAAGTAATTTTATCGAACTTCCATTTAAAATTAATCAAATTTTTTAGAGTGTATGTAATGTCCAAAAGATGTGAATAGGGTTTCCAATCCGGATATCCGATCTTAAAATAATCCGGATTATTTGGCCAATTTTGACTATTCTAATATTCGGATATTTTAACATAATTATTCGGATATATTTTATTTTTTACATTTACTTTTACTTAGAAAATAATATACATTTTATGAATGTAAATATGTAAATAGTTTAGAAGATGCTAGCATAATCTTCCAACAGGAACAGAAAATCTCAGGAAAATAATAAACCTGATTAAATTCTCTTCGGTAAAAAGTAATAATGTACAGGGATATGTTAATGAACAAGAGAGTAAATCATTGCTGATGTTTCATATATCAAAATACGATGATAAACTTTGATAACTATGATCAAATGTTGTCATCAAATAAAGGAATCGGTAAATAGAACTATGAATGAATTGGGTCAATCCAAAATAACGGAGAGAATCAATTTTAAAGCAGATGCTTGATATGCCCATCGAAACAGCTGTAAAGAAACCAAATAAAAATTTAGTATCGCTTTTGAAGCATATAGTCACAGTTCGCAAAACTAAAGCACTTTTTGGATGTCGTGAAGCATCTTTCTAGGGTGGCAATATGGAAAATGGTGGAAAAATTTGAGATGATGGAAAAGTTAGTGATCCGAAAAATCGAAACCGAGTGCGTCGCTCTGAACAACTGAAAATATTGCTGTTGTAGCCTAAAGTGCTGAAGCAAACCCAGGTTTGTTGATTTATCGACGATCTTTTGAATTAGACGTGTGTTCAACCTTCGAAAATTTCATGTATTTTGCATAAAAACTTAGGTCTTAAGACTATTAAAGTTAACAATGGAGCTTAAGCCGGTCAACTATAAGCGTCGTACCTTTATTGGTTCCTTCAAATGCTTCGATCCGAATGATCCGGATTTTCATGGAAGAATCATCTTCAGTAATGAAGTGGGCATTTTTACATCGTAAACGCTATACGTTAAAATAAGCAGAATGGTTTCATTTGGGGCTCAGAAAATCCAATGATTGTTGAAAAGGCTCAAAGTTGGGTGCGGTTTTTGGCTGGCGGTGATATTTGATCCTACTTTCTCAAAAAGATGCTGGTGCACCTGTTACGATGAATGGATTACGCTACCGAGCTACTATTAATGTTTTTTTATGGCCAGAATTGGAAGATATTGATGCGGATGACGCGTATTTTCAGCAATACGGCGCTAACGTGCCATGTAAGCAATAAAACAATCACGATTTTGCGAGAAAAGTTTCCTGATTTAGTTATTTCTCGAAGAGGTGATCGCAATTGGCCACTGAGATTTTGTAATTTATCACATTTAGTCGTTTTTATTTGGAATCAAGTCCTTAAAGATGGAATTCGTAAAGTTATCGAGTATAATTATAGTATAATTTTTGTTACTATCCGGATATTCGGATTATCCGAATTATTTTATCCGTAAGTATTCGATATTCGGATAGTCATAAATGTCGGATTTTGGAAACCCTAGATGTGAACTATAGAACAGACTAAATTCTTCATTTTTATTTGAACCAACATTGCGTCTTAACCTGGGTATGAATTACAACATGACTCACGTTTGTAACTGTTTTTTCCATCTTTTATGAGAATTAAAATTTAACCATCGAACTTCTTGCTCTTGATTTTATACTATAATTATTTTGACCTTATTGGAGCGTAAATCCTCCAATTGATTCCTACGTAGGATGTAAAACTTTATGTTCCAACCCTACAGTTGCCATATCACACACCTATCAGGGTACATAAACTAAATAGCACCATAAGTTATAGCCACTCAGCCGTAATCATAGCCCATACATGGTATTAAGACCGATTTAATCAATCAGTAAAATATAAATTAAAAAATTGCATTTCATTTAAAAGTTCCAACATAAAACGAACCAATATTCTGCTGTGCTCTTGATGCAATCGACTAAAACGTCAATTATACTTCAATCAAGATATTGTGTACATAATTGTACATCGATTACAGGATAAAGAATCAATTTCCCATTAGTTGCAGACGAAAATTTCGGAAATACGTTGGAATAATAAACGCGCATAATTTTCGAGCGAGAGAGAGAGAGAGAGAGAGTAAACGTTATAATTTAAAAAGCTTTCATCTTATATACGAGTACAAACAGTACATAAATAAATAAAAATGTTAATTTTTTATTGTGTAATCGAGGAAGTTGCTCTCGAAACAAGGAAAACTATTTAAGATCAAAAATCTATATACTCGTATATACACAACACAACACATATACCATACATATTGTAAAATACGATGCTTAATGACTATCGATTAAATACGCTAAATTTATATTTCAGTAGGGTGTCGGAAAAACATTCAAAACAACTATCTATATTATCGTTATCATTAATTTATCTAATATACTATCCCACTCTATATATACACATATAAACAGATATCCGTACAAAGTATATAAAAAGCTTCATATATTATCCAATTTGCACTCCTTATAGATTGCTTTTTGTCGACAACAGCGCAACAATAACTCGAAGAATAAATACAATATAAATAATAATAAATAATTTAAATTCTTTTAATCTCTTTTAATTTATTACACACTTCGCTTTTAATTTATTCGACACGACAAAATACCGTTTAAATTATTCATTATCGTTACGGGTGTAGTATATACTTATGTATAACGAGTATTATACGAGCTTTTCGGTGCTGTGTTGTTGTGTTTGATGTTTTTTTGTTTTTTCTTTTTTTTTTTCAAAAAACAATTAAATACGAAAATTAAAAACATAATTTTATTTTTTTAATTTTGTTCGAAGGAAATTAATTAATTAACTTGACATTAATTGGGCGGAAGTTTTATATAAAAGAAGAACATAAATCATTTAAGTAGCTAAGTTTTCCAAATATGTTTATCATCTAACTGGATGTAATTTATCGAGCCACAATTCATTTCGAAGTATTCGAAACATTTCTCACGAATTTATCGGTTAATTTACCGTATCTAAGATTTCAATATATACACTTTCTGTTAAGTGGATATACTTCGTTCTTAAGAGGTTTTCAGTAGAATAATTTAATTCCCAAAAATCCCAGCTTAAAAATTTCCAATAGTAAGTATTTTAAGCTTTTTGGAAATTATTAAGCTTCTAAGGTTAAGTACTTTAAGCTTTTGTTCACGTGTCACACACAAAAACAAGGCACGGGCTTAATAACAACAAATAAGTCGAAAAAAGCATTAATATAATGGAAAGCAGGTAACAACAAAATAATAGTGGCAAGATGCCATTCAAAAAAATAACACAACCACCATTCAGTGACATACCCCAGTTAAAGATGCAGATGAAACAACACAAAAATGAATTCGACGAACAATTACAAGCCACAATAGCAGGAAAACACATAAGAACGACGTCAAAAACGTACAAGCAGATTTCAAGGCCAAAATTGAAAAAGAGAACACCGACCTGACAACTTTCATGGGATTTTAAACAACAATTGAGAAAGTGTTGTAGACTTCTATATCACAAATCAGTTGGTCATTGGCGGTAGTAGGTTCTTAACCTGAACTAAAAATTAGATAGACCAATAGTCAACAACAAAATTCTCATATCACTACAAGATGTAAAAGCAATGAGTAGTTCACGAAATGGTTATAGGAAAATTTCAAATCAAGCCAGCCACTGTATGAGATACTCTAAGACAACAAGGAGGAAATTTAACACCGATTTAAAGATACAGACACAAGAAACATCTTCAATGAAATGTTCAAACTCAATCTCCATATAAATGAAGCCATCAGTGTATAGAGAACAAACTGGAACCAAATCAAGACGGCCGGGGAAGTACTCGATTACCAAGAATACAATCGGAAAATCTTAGATTAGTGATGATACATTGAGGAACGATTGAGAAACGCCATCAATTTAAGCTACAAATGTACGAACAAAATACGTCAGAGGTGAAACGCAGATATGAATAAACTGCACGTCAATCAAAGGAATGCTCGAAGCAAATATGCAGAATGCATTTTCAAGTCTGCTGAAGATTCAAAATTTGCGAGCGATAGACCAGTGCGAAAAAAACTCAATCAATTAGGAAACTGTAGCAAACCCATTCCTCAAGAATAAGTTAAAAATATAATTGGAAAAACTGAATAACAATAAGGCTGCTGGACCAGACAGTATACAACCACTGAAATATACAAAGATAGTCATCTACAGCTGCAAGCACAGTAACACCAATAATCCAAGCAGTGTAGAGTTTTGACAGATATGTACCACAAATATGGAAGGAATGCTTGACACAGAGATATCTCCCGCCTCAACAATAATCATCGTTGATAGAATCTAATCTACGATCAATGCGAAATTAAGAAATGAAAAAACTGGCTTCAGAGGAAGAATATAACATCAACTCAATGCGCATCATCAGTGAACAATCCAGCGAACTGGATTTTATACCAATATACCATTTGATACGATTATAAGAACGCAATATGGCACACTAGTAAATGGCCATCCTAATGAAATTGATTGAACTCGTACAAGAAATGTATCGGGATGCTGGAATCCGACGTCAATATAAAAGCAAACAAAGTGAAAAAAACTATAACATTCGATGAGTATTGGATAATGTAATGCGGAAATGGGTGTCAAGTCTCCTAATGGCAAACAATGAGGATTAACGATCTGGACTATATGTAGGTGATATATAAACCTGTTCACACACAAATATTCAGACAACAATCATTAGCACCAGCTAACGGAGTTGGTCTGAAGATACACATCACAAAAACCAAGACGTTGAAACTCATTACAAATATAACAACTTTCGATGCACATCAATTATGAATACAAGTTAGAGATGTAAATGAATTGTTACACCTTTGCTGGACAGTAGCGAAAACAAGTGGGACAGGAAAAGACACCAAGAAACGCATAAATAAGGCTAGACATACATTTATCATGTAGCATTAAGTCTGGAATTCTTCTGCTCTGTCACGTAAGACCCAGATACAAACAGCAAGAAGCATTGCTATTTCAGTCAGTCATCTTTGAGGGTTCGATAGAGAAACATGGGTCGAATTCTGAACAATGATCTTCATGTCACATAAAAAATCAAATAATTCGAAAATACACGACGCAAAACGTCTTCCCCTGCGTTTTACTTGGACTTCAAATCGTTCACATAATATACAAGATTGCGTCCAACGGACCACGTCTTTATTAGCACCAGTTCAAAAGAAGCGAACTATTCTCAATTTATGACTAGTACGACCTCCAGCATACTACTTTATGAGATGCTGTGTATAGTGTGTTGAATATCGTGGGAAGTGGCCGCCTTGTGAAATACGGTCGATTGTGACTGTTCATATTTCGCAGTAGATCTCGAAGCTATACATAAATAGTTTGAAAAGCTCTAGTTCGGAAACAGAAAACAAATTCTGGAGTTAAGTTTCTGAACCGTTTTGTATACTCCGTCTTGTTCTGATTTTGGTATCTTTCTTAAGACTTCCAATTTATGCAATTTATGCATTGACCAATTTATGCAATTTATGCATTGAAAACACCTTGAGCTTTATAACAGTTAAAAATCAACATTAATAATGTGTTTCGACGACTATATTAACAATTTCTCGTATATTAATGACTAATGTACGAGAAATTTGATTGAGACTTGCTTACTAGATTCGTTAAACCAAACAAACAGATAAATTACCAACTCGAGTGATAACGTGATCAACAAGAACAGACATCTCATCCAATCAAAATCATCAGTTAATAAATAACAGTGAGAGTATTGGTTCTCTTGTAATCGTCTTCCTTCGCTTAATGGTCGTCAGTTCTTTTCTCTATAGGCACAAATATTTCCAGCTAGTTCGTTTCATACTGTAACAAAGATGGATAAGATGGATGAGTGCCGTCACCCACAAATTTTCTGGCACAGTCAGTAATACAAATATGTTATGTGACTTTAAATCCACCTTAAAGTGTGTTTTCTGCTTTCCATTCCGACTCAAAATTCGTTTTCAAATCAACTAACCGTTTGTGATGCTGAACGTTTTAATGGATGAGCAAACACAAGCAACCCTTCCTGATCTCTTAAATAATATTTGAGATCAAATTGGTTACACCAGTTCTTCGATAAGTTTTAACCCATGTGCCTTAAAATACAAACATGTTGGCGGAGACTTATACGATACAGCTTAATGCAGTCTACGTTTTGTGAATACGCAGGCATAATATGCATCCCATAAAAAAGCGATGGCAACAACTAATCTCTACTATCATGACACTTTTACC
Source organism: Tipula lateralis (assembly GCA_963932295.1). Lineage (NCBI taxonomy): Eukaryota > Metazoa > Arthropoda > Insecta > Diptera > Tipulidae > Tipula > Tipula lateralis. The sequence continues at coordinate 156,343,597 of OZ010738.1, forward strand.
CTCAGCACAGAAAAATTTACTGTCATGACAGCTTTTATATAGTCGCTGCAAATCAGAAATTACTGTCACGAGATGTATGACCCTGAATCCAAACACTACGATTATTCGCTATTGGTCCACCCAACAACTATCATGTTTGAGCGCCTTTATCGCAAAAATTAAGAAAAATCACAAAACTGTCGCGATAGAGATTGTTGGTGATGGTGATCTCCACTTTGACCAATGGTAAGCTATAGAACTCTAGTCTACATTCTTAGACTATCGGGTTTCTTTTATAGCAACATTTAAAGCCCTCATATGCGTGATAATTGCGCTAAAACCCACGAATCGTGTATGCCCTTACCTTTGAGTGGTTTTGAACAAAATATTTTCATTATACTCGGTATGATGAATTTCAGTGAGGCAAAGAATCATTTCAATATCAATATAGTTTATTCCTTAGACGCAATAATTTCAACTAATATTGTGAAGAATTCGAGAAAATTTCTCACCCTTTCAGCATCGAGTACTAACCATACCTTCAACGGTAACACAGGATGTACAAGTCGTTAATTTTCCTGCTGTGTAGTTGGAGCCCAGCTCATTTTGATGGTTGTACAACATGTATACAATTACAAATCCACCCTAATCGTTTATCCCGCCAACACAAATGTGTCTCGCTTTATCGTTAATTATTCTCAACGACCGTAACGAATTTAAAAAATAAACAAAAATCAAGCTTACCTTCAAAAAGAATTTGTGTAATACTTTGGTCTTCTCCAAATAACTGCTCTCATTGGAAATATCTGCACAAATTCGTCGAAATTCGCAAAATGAATTATCTTTGCTGTGCTGGTTGGAAATCGATTTTAAATTATCATCATCAATTTTCTGGAAAATGTACACACACAAAAAAACAGAACGAAAATGTAAAATAAATATAAACCAGAAATCTACAAAAAAAAAGTAAATAATAATATAAAAAAAATGAAAATCTCTGGAAAAATTGTCCGTGGTACGATTAAAAAAACATTAATAAACCCCAGCATCAACAAAAAAAAACATTATAAACATAAAAAAAACCGGGAATTTCTTTTGTCTACATACGAGTAATATACCAAAATGTAATACTAACTTTAGAGGTCGATGCGGTTGCGGTGGTTTTGGTTCCAATCCTTTTTGTCGTCGTCGTCGTTGATGATGATGATGATGCGACTGCCGCTCCCGCTGGTGCTGCTCTAGCTGGTGATGATTTTATTTTTTCTAATATTACATCGCGATCCAAATCATTTAATTGAGACCATCCATCAATGTCATCAGATGATTCAATTCGTTTTGTTGTTGTTCTTTGTTTTTCAAACTGTTCAAACAAACAGTCAACATGATACCACTGTTTGAGTTTACCGGAGCTGTGTATATAGATATATAAATGGAAAATGAGATATATAGACGGTGTTTGCAATGATATACATAACAACTTTGAATTAAGTTTTTTTTTTGTTTGTCGTTCAACAATTTCACATCGAGTTTGATTACATTACATGATGTTGAACTTTAGAAATGTTTAAGTTTGAATCGGGTACATATACCATAAGTGTTATACAGCGAGGGAAATTAGTAAATGTATATAGTGTATTAGTTAGGTTAGGTTGAGTGGCTGCTACAGCACACTTGGACCAGTGACGATCCGTTGTGATACCGCAGGATCTTACTACGCTATTGCCATTATGAGAACCAGTTTGAATTTGTCGCGCCTTGCCGTTTTTCGAGATCAGACAGACAGTCTTTTCATCTTTTGTTTGCGAAAGCCGGGCATGAGCATATAGGAAGTAGACTACCGTCTCTTCTTCATCTTCGCCCATCCAGCTTCTGTAAAAGTCATTAATTTGTAGACATAGCCTCCTCGCATGTTCTCCAAGAAGGCAGTGTCCTGTGAGTATCCCCACGATCGTTTTTAGTGTACATCTTCGTAGGGATAACAGTTTATTTGAGCGTTTCAAGTCCCACTTTGGCCAGACTTGCCTTGCTACACTACATGAGAGTGTTCGCGTCCACCTTTCATTGGCTGAGACTCCTGGCTCCTTTTTAGCACAATCTTGAGTGCCTTAATGGGCCTCCCCAACTTTTTACTTTCCGGTAACAGTTGGATAGTTCTACCATGCCTCGCTAGTTCGTCCGCTAACATAAAAAAGACTAAACTGCTCTTTTTGCACTATACTTTGCATACATAAGATCTCAGTTTGAATATGCAGTAGCAGTTTGGTGCCCCCATAACGCTGACCACATTAATAGAATTGAGGGTGTACAAAAGCGAGTCTTACTTTATATTATGAAAGAAAAACAAACTGGAACTAGAACTACAATTTACCAGTCCATGAGAACCTGGCTCTCTTACCACCTTACACTGTATACGCTGTAAAGCATATAATATTCCAACTTTGGTTAATTGCTGGTAACAACATTGTGCAAGTTTTTTGGGAATTATACTTTTAGGAATTATACTTTTGGGCCTTGTAGACTCTTCCTTTATTCTTCAGAGCATTAAGTTAAACGTGCCCAGTAGAAATCTTCGCCTGCACAAGTTGTTAAAACTTGTAAAACATCGTTTTTTTACGGTGGTTCTATACGGCGAAAATGAAGCAATCAATATGATGACAAAATTTTTTACCGATGTTGAGCACCTATTCGAGTTTGGACTGTCTAAAGGACCGTTTAACATCAAATTAAAACAGCACTTCAGACAATTATAATTTTATATACTTAATTTTTAATTTTTACTTTCCTTAAAAAATCTTAATTTTCTATCATTAAATCTTAAAGTTTAACTTTCTTATCTGAAATCCTAAATGTATTTGATTCTATATATTGATTTCTTTAAATTAAAAAATAAAATAAAGAACTGCAATGCTTCCGTTTCCGCAAGCAACCTGCTCCTCTAAGATTCTCGTGGGAGGCAAGAAGTTTGGGACCTTTCCTCGAAGCACAAAGTCGGTGTAACGTAGTCTAGATTCGCCAGTTCCTTCCTTAGCGATATAATTATCTTCGAGTGTCCTGTCTGAAGACATTTCCACTGAGATATGGCCGATAGTCGGGTGTGTGTTAGTTAGTTAGAGACTATTTTCGAGATAATACTTTGATATTGATGGATCGATGCTCCACTTGTGTCAATGGGAGGTACCGGAATCACAATAGGGTAATATAATGGCGTTATAGATTGAACGAACAAAGCAAAATAATCAACTAATATTATATAAACTTGGTGTAGATTTACAACATTTATATAACAAAAGCAAATTACTTTGAAAATGTTAAGATTAGTAATAAAAATTAAGATTAGCCCTCGCATCACAGCAAATTCTCTTTTCCGATATGAATTTTGTTCGTAAGCTTAAGTGTTGGTTCGAAGTGGGAAAAATCTCGACAGTCAAACCGCACACGATAAATTATAATAGTCTAAGGTGAACCGAGACTTTAAAGCTCAATGATAAAGTCTAAAACATATATCTTATAGATCACTGATGGCCGACCCACATCGAAACCTTCAGTGATGGAGAATTTGTATAAGAAACCCAGCAAAATAACAAGATACTCAAAGTAAAGTTGTAACTCTTAAGCAAATGTGTGGCATATCACACAGTCGGAAAGCTATCTTCGAGAACAAGTGCTTGGATGATATTAAAATTCTAGAAGTAAGAATCAGGACCACTGGTTACATGAACCAAGAATATATATAAGATTGTTTTCTACCTATTCCGTGGTTTAATTATTGTTCTTACAATTTCATACGCCCGTTTAATATCTAAAATCTCTTTTCAATCTGTGTACAAGCTCGAATCATCGGAATAATTCGGTTGACAAAGTCATTTTGCAATTTGACGATAACTCTGTCGTAATCGGTAATATAAAGATAAGACCCTAATTCCCAGGTCAGGAATGCGTGACTCAGGTAGCAAATTGTCAACCCTAGAAAAGTTGGGAAGTTGTATATAGAATGATACCTAATGGGTTTAAGGGTGGTTTTGAAAAAATATTTGAAAGTGTAGAATATACAAGGGTGTTAATACATCCTATGAACTGTTGATCTATATAGCCTGATATTTCTCGCACCTTACAGTTTTTGAAATCAGAGGCAGTTTATTAAGAATTTAACCAAATATTCATGTCTTTTGTTTGTGTAAGCCGAGGATGAGTTAGGGAGGTGGGTTACGTTTCTTCCTCCTCCTCGTCCATATAGCTTCTGCAAAAGTCATTAGTTTCTGAGCCTATAGCCTCCTCGCATGTTCTCTAAGTACACAGTGTCCTGTAAATATCCCTACGATGGTCTTTGAGCGGTTCAAGTCCAGAACTGCCTTGCTACACTACATGAAAGGGTGTTCGTCTACCTTTCATTCGCTGAGGCTATTTAAGCACAAGGCATTGATGGGTCTCTCCGACTTTGCCCTTTGAAAAGTTTAGATTAAATGACAGCGGTTGTATCATGGACACAGAGTTAACTGAAATGTATATTTTATATAGTATATTTTTATATAGTATTATATTCTTCGACTTCCAGGTTGGATTAAATTATAAGCGTATATATGTTTATATTTATAGAAATGATGAGTAACATTTATCGTGATCCGTCATCGTCAAAAAGTTAGTCAAAGTTAACATTTTTATTTTTCTGTGCCAATGAGATAACACAAATCGATCGAAGTACCGAAAATATTGAAACCGTAACTATGTCAGTTCTAAAAAAGCAAAATCAGTCGATTTTGCGCTATTCACAAGAATTGGGAATCTCTCAAACTCACTCAAGAACTGAAGCCTCTCATTTTTGATTTGATTAAATAGCAACAAACCTATACGTGTTTTCAAATTTCATTGGACGGTCAATGGAGTTCACTATTGGGTTATATGTTAGAACACTCTTTTGGGCAGAATTACAACTGGACCTGAGATATAAACCACATGCCACCCAGCTGGTTTATTGATCTACTGAAGCAGAAATATGGTAACCGTGTGATTTCGAGTCGAAAGCCACCTAGCTCAAGACGACATTGAATATGATGTTCTGTTAAGAAACTGGCTTATGCTAACAGACCAACAATATTAGAAAAGCTCCGGGACAGTATCAAACGCGAAATTCGTAACGTTCTGGACGATATGTGTAAAAGCGTGATGGAAAATTGGCTTACAGTGGTTATATGAACGAGCTCGAATTTCATAGTTAAGTGTAACATGTCTATACTGCACCTAGACTAAATTTTAACCCAATACCTCGTTCTGTGTTTAATTAAATCACAAAATTGTTATGTTAATATTGATAAAAAACAACTTTCTAAAGGATTGGATTATCTTTGCCTTGATGCAATCTATATACTCATTGAAGTTGTTTGTAATCGATGTTTTTGGTTACTAAAGCGCTTACTGTCAAACTATTTGACATTTACTAATCAGTATACTCTAAAGTAAATAGACTCACCCATGAATCAATTCATCCAATTTTACTTTAAAATTGTCATCGTTTCACGCAATTTAGTGACGACCTCGCAATTTTTACGGCGGTCAATTTGAGCTGTAGGTAGATGTCGCACTATTAACATACGTGTGGAAGAAGATCCCAATTTATCGATTCGTCTTTGATCGAATTGCAAAATAGAAGTGGAAAAATTTGCTTAGTCTCACTTTTGACCTTGAAAGGACGAAAATTAGAGATAACCATCGATACAAGCAAGCAGGCATTACTCGTAAGTATAAAAGACATCAACTTACGCGGATTCAGGTAGCCAGGATTACAAGAGTCAAATGGAGAAAACAAAGCGAACAACTGGTTGCAAAAAACTTAAGCAGTACGAGTCATATGCCACATTGGTATAGAACCAATACGAAAACAACGTACAGGCATTGACTATGAATATCCTTAGTTTTAGGTATACGCCAAACTTCGAAAAGGGGACTGTTATTGGACTGTATACCTCAACAATTCGAGATCAGCTAGAAAAAGCAATTAAAATAGGCATCGCAGCTGTTTAAGACTCTACGTGCTGTTGACGATCAACAGCACAATTGTTTACCCAAGAACTCAAAAAGCAGTAATTAGGGCTCCAAACAGCGTGGCTAAAAAATAATCGAAGTTGTAAGGAAAAAATTGAGCACAAAAGAAGCTCGTCCAAATAAATCTTAATCAATGTGAGGCTAATCAGGATTTTATGCAGCAGTCAGCACGGAAAATTGAAGCTGATATTGCAATTGTGTGTAAGCAATAGAGAAACCGCGATAAGAGAAGGGTTCACAACATAGTACAAACCGTACAAAAATTATATCATTGAAATACAATGAACAGTCACGTAACAATAGAAAATTATATAAAATCGAAAACAGTTTCGATTCAAATTCTGTAATTCGCTAGAACTGTTGCAACAAAAGCTTCATATAATAATTCAGCGCCCTAGCCTTCATACAATAAGGTAACCCCATAGCTGTCACGTTCACAGCTCTATCATCAGCATCATCAATCAAATCCTACATTGGTGACCGCTATGACCCTGTTTAGGGCATAACGCGTATCAAGTCCAAGGACCTTATGATACGACCTCTCAGAATTTCCAACTGCCACAACAGGCTTATTATATAGAAAATGGTTAATGGTGCTGATGAAAGGACCTGAGAACCTGAGAGCTGATTATAGTTATCTTTTAACTTGATCTATGTTGTATTTTATTTCTTTATATGTTGTGAGGCTTTTGTTGCAACAGTTCTAGCGAGTTATATAATTTTATAAATCTCCCCTAAAGTGATTTCCCCCCTTCGACTGCTATTTGGCAGGAGAGGTGTTGTGTGCTGAATTGTTGCACTTGGAATTGGAAATGTTGGGAGGTCGTATTGAGAAGGTCATTGACGCGTTATGCCCTAAACAGGGTCGTCGGGATCATCAAAGTAGAATCTGGTTAATGCTGTCACGGATACATGGGTATCGAATATATCGCACCGGGTTGCTGTATGGGCACATCCGTAAGATTCGTAATGTATCATTGTATAAGATATCGAATCGAGTAGGGTTCTGGAACATCTAATTAAAGAAGACCTACACTGTATCTTTGTAGAACTCATACTCTTTAATCCAGTGTATCTACATTCACTCTTTTAGACATAAGTTCAACAAATAGTCACAAGGAAACGTCTTTTTCCACATATTTTGTTCTTTTCAATCAAACTTATGTTCATAACGAAAATGTATGCCTGGATTCTGCTAAAAACGTTACTACCTGGTAGAAATTTATACGCAAAGACGATTTCTACCACCCAAAATATATATACGTACGAGTTCATATATACAAACACATAAAGTCAAATCCCAAGAAAAACGAATTTCTTTAAGTACACATTTTGGTAAATAACAAAATTGATTAATCAAACTCAGAAACAAAACAAATTTCTAATTTTCACTTTGGATAACCTTTTTTTTTCGGGTACTCGTGCTGTTGTTGTTTGCTGCTGCTATATATACATTAAAATATTATGAGGATGAAAAACCCATTTCCCCGCACTTGTTTTCGCTTCAACTCCATTCTATGCACACATAAACACTGATTAATAGATTAATTAATTTTTCACATCATATTGAATTGACAAATAAAAATGAGCGATAATTAAAAAAAAAGTTCGTTAATTTGTTAGTCGGTTCGGTTGAGTAACAACCGCACATCAAAACTATATATAACAAATAATAGTAGTGTAATAATGATAGTAACGATGGTAGAAATATGTATAGTATGGATGATATATGGTACATACCCAAATGGATTCGTCATCAATCGGGCAATTCGAAGTGCGCCCTTTTCACACCGTGTTTTACACTTTTTGCAATTGGCCTGGCCGGTTTTCGATTTTTCCGCAAAAAATGGTTTCTCATCGTCGATTTCGTTATCAGACATATTTTGTTGTTGTTGTTATTGTTTCGCTTCTGCTCTTCTTGGTCTGTTCTCGTATATAAGATCTCAGAATTTGTTATGATGAATTTATAATGATTTACGATGTTATTTTGCATTCATTTTCCCTGTGCTGTATCCAGTTTCCTTCTTCCTTGTGCACGCTTTCCTTTCAACTGGGTGTCTGTGTCTGTGTATTAAAAATAAAATATATATTTAGTTACATATACACAGGTAAATACACAAAGGCGGCAATATATAATGTTTAGTGCAATTGAACTATTTTTCATCTCGTGGATATACGAGTAAGATAGAATTTATAGTTTTATGAAACGGAAGTCAAAATAATGATAGAAGCAATTTATATATCTTATAAGGATACACAAGGCGATATACATATATGGAATAAATTAAAAGACGAGAAGAAAGCTAAGATTTCCTGTCCGGAGGGAATTTTATGCAGAAAAAGAAAAACTTGCTGTCACGAATCCACCGCTATAAACCCTAAGGAGAACAGCATTGCTTAATTAACGTAATAAACAAGCATATAGAGAATTTAGAATATAACCAGTAGAATGTGTATCTCGTTTGCCAAACGGGGAAAGCATGATTGGTGGAAGGCTAGTCTCTATTGATTATAAAGCTTTGCAATTTACGTTCTTATACTTTACGGCGCTGTAGCTAAATCAACCATAGCTCCATGCCAGCCTAGAGAACTGAAATGGAAAATGGGTCAGTCCATGGATTCTGCATTCGTTTTGCATTATGACTCTATCGAGATTCAAACCAGATACCTTCCGTTCCAACTGACGCAGCTTTGCAACCGCACAGCGATGTTGGTCGATCAATGATAAAGTCTTAAGAACACAACTCTGTAATGAATGCCATATCACAGATATTAATGAATGGATTCTCAACCCCATGAAAAATTTACAAACGCCATGCAGAAGTTCAAGAAAAATTGTTCACCTGAATTCATTGCATTAATTAAGAGTTCCAGTGTCAATAATTATGGCACAATTTCGTTCAAATGACTGCCACGAATGGCTGTGCAGTACGCTTTTCTGCCAAACCAATTTTTAAGAACATTTTCGATTGTATGAGCTTCTATCTCATCAATAGCAACTTCTCTTTGAGCTTTCAAGCCTTTGATAGACTCTGGATAGTTTACGAATCTCTTGAATTATGGGTAGCAATCGTTAACAATCTTCATTTGCTCTACGTATACGGCCCCTTGCCCATTTTGAAATATGGAACAATGATGCACAGTCCAAAATTCAAATCTCTCACTCATCGAATGCATCGGCTTCTTATTATTACGTGTGGATTTTCTGAGCCCCAATTACGATAATTTTTCTGTTGACATAACCTCCGAGGTGATAATAAGCTTTATCGAAGAAGATTATTTTTCTGTAAAACTGTTTTTTCCAAGCGTTCACAGCCCAATTAGGATTCCAAAAACGCTGCGCATGGTCATTTTACTCCACCTCCTGCACTAGTTGACTTTTGACACCTTCACCCATTATTTACAGCTTTGTTGTACTTTATTAAGGAAACAATCACTCTTTTGAAGGAAGTAAATTATCGGTGACTACCAGGAGGAGGAAATCGACCTGACCAATTCAACAAGTCTATGGTATACGCTTTTATATTTAGGAATACCAAAGAAATACATCGTATCTCCATTTTCTCTGACGGTCAGACTACTTTAAAGCCTATTAGCTTCAATCTGTTTCCTCGAAACTTATTTGGTTGACAATGACTACCTTTGATCGATTTGGGATTGTGAATAAGTCAAACTGTACTGAATACCTATAGTCATGTTGGTATCAAACGAAACATGTTGGGCGATAACTTGGCGAGGATTGTGACACATTAGCCAACCTTAAATGTAATGCTATTATGATATCTTAAGAGAACCATCAACAATCATGTTAACGTTCTTTACCATGAGAAATGGGATCAACTCATGTAATATCGCTGATTCCAAATAATCTTTGAAATAAATAACTAGGACGATCCTCATTAATTTTGACAGACACAGTTTAGGGTCTTGCTGATATTCTTACTTGTCACTGTGTTTTGAGTTAAGACATTCGAATGAAAACTCTAAACCATGTGAACTGTGAGTTGTACAGGAAGAAGGAGTGGAAATTGTTGAGCACTTATGCTCCTGTAATGCATATTTTCTCCACAGGCATCACTGCTTTGGGTTGCGGTAACTTTGTCACTTGTTAACTTAATCAACTTCAGAACTCAAACAGAAATTCTTACGGCAAGTTAACGGCAATGGCTTCACAGCATAGAAATCGACAGCCTCTTTTGGTTGTTTATAACAGTACGAAAAGCTGGCACGTGATCAAACCCAATAGTCAGATAGTCGATACGGTGCTTATAAGCCCAGTGATAATTTAAAGCTACCTTTTATAAAGCAGATTCTCATCCTGACATTGGGACCGAATACAAAAGAAACTTCTCATCTACTTATTACGGCTGTTCATGTCCGTCTCATGCACCAATTAATATTTTATTGCAGATCTTTTACACTTCTGTCATCGATTTCACTCGGCAGAAAAAACCTTGATTTGATTTAAATGTTGTTTTACTTGCCTGAGTATCTTCTTAAAACAGTAACTCACTTTACCATAGCTGTAGCTCAATTTTTGGAAGAAGGCAATAGCGAATGGCAGGCGAACGATTTATGTCAACCTCAATGTTTTTCTAACCGCACCGATAGTGTGAACATTTCTATGAACTCTTAATTGTAAGCCGTTGACCGATGATTAAGACCACATTTTAACTATCCAACCAAATATTTGCATATAAAGATGATGGTGATACACTACAAGATCGACAAAGTATTAAATTAAAAAAGAACCATTTTGATGTAAATGGAGAAGCCATTCAAACCGAGTATTATTAACAATCTATCGAAAGCTCGTCCCGTATACTCTAAAGGGATTTTTATAGAAATATTTCTTCACTCCCACGTATAGGCATCTATTGGTAACCGGATATATAAGGGTCTTCAAAAACGATAGACCAGAGATAATTACACTTAAATATATTCGAAACTGCAGGGTTGTTTCAGCTTATACCTCGGGATCCTCTGTTAACAGATTAGTGAGTGGGGCTACACCACAGGGTATTGTCATTCCTTTTCTTAAACTTGGTGATTAATGACCTAAGGGACATTAGGCTTCAAGGTGGTTCCCTATATGTGATTCATTTTTATATTCCAGTTTTTTGGAAAGATCTTTGCAACTTTTACGTGCAACAGATCCTTGCAACTTTTACGTGCGATATCATCAAGCAACTATGGATTTTAATACATAGAAATTTAGCTGATCCTGATAACTACTATGAGTGACAACTTCCATGTTGTGATCGACTCACATTAAAGAGTACTGGTTTCACCTTCACGGACAAAGTGAGATACATCGGGCTTGAACAGCAAACTATGTTGGGAATTTAATGCACAAGAAGGAGTATAGGGAAGCCGTTATCGCATTTTATTCCTATGTATTGCGAAAAAACGGGGACTGAACCCAATGTCGTATATACTGATTATAAACTTAACTCATTAGACATATTTTTTTATTGTATTACTATTTGGTGGCCAGCAGAACCTGAAAAATTGCCAACCTGAAAAATTGTATGAAAGTTTAGAGCAGAGCCTTCATTTCGACTTGACAGAAGAGTCTGTACAATAAAGATATTCTCGATACTATCGACTACGCCATCCCGTTACCATTCTTGGAACTGAAACAGTTGACTAACATTGGTTCGAGAGACAACTGGTTGCGTAAAGTAGTAGCATTTCTGAATCACTTCACAAATGAATCAAAATGAAAAAAAAACGGTCTTAACTACTGTCGAGAATTTAGGCTGAATTAATCGCGATCGTGAAGCCGTAGACTGGCTAAGGATATTCGAATTTGACGAGAAACATAAAAGCAAATGGACTCGCTTATTAGGGCACTAACTGTCTCATTGAATCAAGCAGGATAAGTTATTAACATCTAGTAAAATGATGCTTCAGGAAGCTATGATTCTACTAAATGATAGATGGCCAGTTAGCAACTCAATGCAATCCATCAAATCAGTACTGTTGTGTCGATAATCGTAAGGCGTAACATGGTTTACCAAAGATCTCTTTTACCTACTGTCCCTATCGCGATTCGAACCCGGTACTCCCCGCTCCAATCGTCCCAGCCTTAACCACTGCGCCAATTGGTCGGTCAAGTCTGATAATCAAAAGTGATGGTTTTAGATATCTTTTGAACAGTATCATTATTCAATGGAAAAGTTGAAGTTCGAACATCGAGAGTAGAATTTTATTTTAAACGAATCGTATAACACCCACTATAACGGCAATAAAACACTAATCCCTAAATTAGTTGTTGACAGAAGTTTCTGTTAACGGAACCACCTGTTGGATCGAAGTGTTAACGGATCGTTTCAAGGCAAAGAAAAGATAGCGCTGAGATATAGAATAGAACGTACTTTCAAACAGCCATATGGAGCTGTGGTTAGCTATTAAATAAACTGTTTCGGCAATGTGCTTAAAACATCGATAGTCCCAATATTAGCAGATATATAAATCGACACGAAAAACAATAATTTCCAACGTAATTAGTGACGTCATTAAACTAAACAAGTTGCGACAAGTCCAAATACCTACATGAGCAACGTAATATCGACAAAAGACAGCCCGCGATTGGATTTTTCGAACACGCCAAACAACTATAGTGTCTTTCGCTACTCTCTAAGGGGGTTCATGTGTTTGCACATAAATTTTCAACATTCATCCAAAAGTTCAAAGCACCATAAGGAAACACATACTACACCAATTTTTTCACTCACACAATAAAAAACATATTACAAACAACACAAACTCACTTACGTGTATAATAATTAATTATTTATTTATTATTTGTTCACAATTTTTAATCACAACATTCACTCGAAAATTAACTCAAAAGTGTTGTTTGTCTGGCATTATTTTGACATATGCCGGGTGATTTTGACGTTTCGCAAAGAACGAGACAACTATATATAGTATTTTAATCAATAATTATGGGAAATTTTTATTTTCGGTTCGTTTCTCAGCTAATAATTATAAATAATTTCCTTCTAATTGCTAACCAGCCTTTATAGTATATTAAGGTTGGTTGTAAATTAGAAAAGTTTACTACACGAATGCCGAAATTAGATTATTAACTTTGAAAAGTTCGATTTGAATAAAATTACGGAAATCGAATGCAGGTAGAAAAATTTGAATAAGTTATTTATATTGTTGATTGAAAATCGGATGGAAAATCATAAAAATAAATGTAATCTTTAGAAAATTGTGATGTTTGTATCTCGAAGAGTGTTTCGTATTCTGAAACGGTTCATCTTGATCAAAATTACTAAATTTGATTGGATACAATCATATATAGTTGGGTTGAATCTCTTTAAGTTAATGGGGAGGGATAGTTTCTGTATTAGTAAGTCTCAACAGCTACAAAATGTATGAATTATTGAGATAAGATAAATATTCAAGCATAAAGGTAACAGGTTTACAAAATTTATTAGTGATGGCTAATCCGGACTCAAGCAAGAATATTCTTCATGTACCACAAGATATTCCACCAGCTTTTTTGATATTATATCAAGGTGTGGAGAAAACGATACAGTTGTTTGTAAAACGGTTGTCTATATAGTTAAAACTATTGGTCATAGTGAAGCCCGACAAGACTCGGTGCTCGAATGGGTTACGTTCCACGAGCTTAACCAAAGCTTTTAATTTTACAGAAGCAGCGATCCAAAATTCTTCTAAAATATGCTACCTAGATCACTTATAATTTCGTGTGATATAACAAACCTTGAGAGGTACTACTCGATAGTGTCTTAACAATAGTATAGCAGCTGTATTATCTCAAAAGATTTATGACTCAGAAAAGTTAGTACCATCTGACGGTGGACACATAATTATGTTCGAACCGTGTGGTTGGAAGATCATAATGTCGAGATTGTGATTAAGTGTACCTTTGTACCTTACTTCATTGACGCCCATAGTACAACTACAGACCCAAAGTAGTTTTTCACCATTTGAAAACGATCGGTGGCGTGAATGGCCACATCTATGATCCTCTGCTGGAGTACAGAATTCATAGGCTGACCCGATTTTCCGCATATCAGTACTATAGGCTAAGATGGAGCTATTCCATGTGCAAATGATTCAAGCGTAAATCTTAGCGATAGCCCTAAAAACTCGAAATGGTTGTATAATGGCGGCACAAAGTAGGATGTTAATAAGCGAACATTATAAAAGAGTTGCAAGGGTCTTGAGCTGCAAAACAGATTGCAAATATCAGAAACAAATAAAGGCATAATGTCAATTCTGTCAGAAGCTTTTTACGCTCGTGAATTGTTAATTGATGTGATTATGAGTTTCTGGTCAGTATATGTAAATTGCCTACATGCTATACGAATTGTCGAAAATGTTTAATTATTAGATAGATAGCTAGGGGAAAGAAGGACACTAAGGGTCGACAATATCAATTATTCATTTGTTATTACACTGCTCCTTAGGCAATGTTTGAAGCATCGGTCGCAATTTATATGGTTAGTAAGGGAAGTCAACTTTGTTACTTAAGTTAACTTTAGCTACACATTTTACAGTGCATTGAGGCCATAGGAAATATTCCTTAAAAGTTTCTGTAGTTCTGCCACATGTGTATGAATATATGATAGAGTAATTCGTTTAACTTGGACATAAATCAGTGGATGCATATGCTATGTGCTTAAAAATCGTGCTTGAAGTAATTCAGAGCAGTTGTACCGAATTAACTCTTTAAGATGTTTATATCAAATTCGACTTATCGCTCAAACAGTAACTTGAGATGGAAATTATGCCACCCGAATATATGGTACATGAACCAATCTGCTTTTCGTCTGTTACATGCCTAACTGAATCCTATCTCTACAAACACTGTCTTATATTTCATAGAATCTAAACAACGTGGTTTTAATAAAGTTAAACGACTTTTTGTATAAATATGTACCACGTTTTGCTTCACTGAGCGATTATAATTGAGCTCCTAATTATAACTATGAAGGAAACATCTTATAAAAAAACATCATTCTCATTGTTATCAGATGAAAGGACTGGTATGTAGGTGTCTTGGCCTTAGCTGCACTTACAGCCGTGACAGATAGTCAAAATAAGATATTCAGTTTCAAGTTTAACTGAATATGTATACTGTGTAACGGGCAACCGCATCTTATCATTTTGGTGTTGAGTATAAGACATTATACTCAGTTTATTTATTTCTTCCTCGATGTTTTCATACTTAAGTTCACCCTGAAGGTTGACATGTTTAATGTACTACAGATCAACCATGTTTTTGGAATATTTGCATAATTTTTACATTATTTTTCATCGAACAGCCACATAGCTGGATCCTATCGCTCAAATCTGTCGACGGACTATAGCTGTGGATCCTTTCATGCTACTTCAATTTAACCCTATTCTATCAACTTAGTCATACTGAGATATTTAGATGAATTCCCATTAATATGATGCATTAGAGGTTTTATGCTAACTGCTAGAATTGCGATATAATATGCATACATCCTAGTGGGGTATCCAACTTCATATTTAACCCGAAAGAGTCGATATACGATTTGAATACTAAAGAGAACTGTTTGGGTAGATCACGATTCTGTTCATGTTATAAGCGTTGATGCCATACGTGGACCCTTAAAGGGTTGAGCTACATTAAAAAATTCGGCTTCCAGTGCATCTTCGATTTTGTTGGTAATTCAATGCACCGATTGGCAAGTTGAAAGATTTTCTCTGAATCCTAAATTGCTTTGAAATATTTGGGAGCAAAGAAATTGGCATAAAAGCGTTTTTATTGTTAAGTGGATTATTTGGTTTGAATATCATAACTACCTCAACCAGCTTTCATTGAGGTGGAACTTGCTTTATAGTCTGAATTTAGCATTATTATTAAGCAGTTCATTAACACTCTGCCCTGTAATTAATTAGATAATCTTTAAATTCTAGTAATTTTACAAGTCAAATGTTCTCCAGATCAATTTTTGGTGCTGAAGCTATTTATCTATATGAGCGTTTAAAATATGATTCCAAGGTATTCTCAAATAAATCTGCTTTCATAGAATTTTTGGGCTTGCAAGTCCTTTGCTCTCCATAAAGAATAGTTTGTCTTCTTTTGACCAGAAATGCATTCAGGCGTTGAGGTATTTTAATTGATCCTTGCTAAGTATATATATTGTATTCAAAGAGTTACCGAAAGAGATCCCAATTAGTTTAACTTGCGTGAATGATCATCACGATTTTCAATGAGTATATCTTTGCTATCCATATACCGTTTTGTCACATAAAAATGTATCAGGTCTGGTATTTTCGATGGGCCATCTTAGCATGCAGCTGTTAAAAGTATCTCTCGATAAGTAAAGGGCACCTCTAGTCAATGTGGGCTATATACCATGACTGCGCAAGTTGAAATATTCCTTAAAGACGAAAAAATTTAGTCAAATTCGTTTTAAATGAATATAAAAGCTTGAACCTCATCTACTTTTCAATAACAAAGAGTTGATATATTCGTACATATTCGGAACGTCATGATATAATGATGATATGTGCACTCGCATCAAAATGATAAATCATGTGTCTATAATGACCGAGCAAAGTATTCAAAACGACCCTATATAGCTTCCACTCGTATTGTCGAACATATATAAGGCAAATTACAGATCCCATACATTGTGTGTGTTTGTGTATATGTATATACAGTTAGAAAAACAACAATCATTAATCAAGTTTCAAATAACATGACGCCAAGAGAAAATAGGAAAAAGTTTGAAGCAAATTATACACAAAAAAGTTCATAAATGATGTGAACTTATCAAAAAGTTATTCATGTATGGTAGTTTTTAACGATTCGCCTCTTTCTATATATACACATACATAATAAATGCGTGTATAACTCGAAACCTGGTGCCAAACAATCACAATCAGTATCAATACCATGTCAAGTACACGCATATATTTCATTGCGTATATAGATGAGAGTAAATCCTAGTGTGTGTGTGTGTGTGTGTGTGTATAACCCCTTAAACGAATGGTTAAACGGATAATCCGTCTACAATAAATTTCAATGATATAGATTTAAACACACGACACCCAATCGAAAACTATAATTTCAATCAGAATAGATAAGCCCTAATTTTTCATACTATCCATCAATTGAATTTCGAAAACTATATAAATCGACATATATAGAGCTATACATAGATATATTTCGAGATACATCTATTATAGTAAGTAGTGTATAGGGGAGCCAGGCCACGAGTAAAAAACACAAAACGATTCTCAAATCACACAACATAAAAGCAATTTGAGGGTGCGGGAATACTCGAAATACTCGTTTCTGTTTTTCTTTTATTTTTTCATCCCAACCGACAAATTCAATCATGGATAATGGAAAACTAAACCAAATACAATTTATTCAATTTTCTTTGATTGAAAATTTAAAATTCAAACATTTTATATATTTTTGGTGTTGTTCTCTGTTCGTTCAATGTTTTATGATGATTTTTCATTTATCCTTTTTTTTTTTTTTATTTTCAGTAAAAAATTGTGATATCGTATTAGATTCTTCAACATCAAAAAATGGTTCATTTCAATCCCCAATGTATCCTGGCACATATCCACAAAAAACATTTTGTCGTTACGACTTTCGTGGAAAAGGTCGTGAAAGAATTCAGGTAAGAAACAATCAACTGTTTTTATATTTTATTTCTCTTTTAAGTTTAAATAAACTTCCTTTTATTTATGTGTAAGTACTCACAAAGGATATATACCAGGGGTTGGCAAACACATTGTAAAATAGTAAAATCAACGAATCAAAATAAAATCACTATTCGTCCATAGAATGATGTAACGATGGAGACATGATCTCTAATTCCGTTCTCCAGTTGAGGAGGTCGATGTCAACTTATCTTAAGTCCAAACATCACTCTATAGTGAAGGGGCTCAACTTAATTCCAATCGCGTGAGTACATGATTTCCATGATAACCGGAATAAAGTAAATTGGAATCAATTTATATCCAAACTTAACCATGACGACTACACGCCTAAAGTAATTATTTCGAACCGAACCTAAGACCCATAGAATACCACGACCGAAAGTATTATTTTTTTTTGAGTTTTCTAGTTTAGGAGGCGACTAAATATGGTTCGATCCCTGGAATGCCGACCCGCATCCGTTTTAAATTCAATTTTTAAAAATGTAGGGTGGTAGACTTTCAGCAGTCGATAATCGAATGTGTAAGCCTAGCGGAGCTTCGCTATTTTAAGTAGACAAAAATAGCGCGAATAGTGGAAGTCTAAGTTCTTAAGAGTACAACTGAGTCACAGGATTGCGCCATAACTTAAGATCTCGGTTACCATTCGGGACTAAGATGGTAATCTCTGTGTTAAAAACGATGTGATTGAATACTCGGAAATACACACCGGAGAGATGTTCATTGAGAACCATTCTATACGAGGAATTCACCATGGCCATGCAGAAATTAATGAAAAATCGTTTTCCTGGAGTCGATTGCATCAATTTAGAGCTCTTGATATTCGAAGGGGTGTCAAGTTTCTAAAAGGGTGCAAGAATTATCGCAATATATAGCTGTCCTATTCACAACATGCAAGTTACTGTCGTAAATTATCTTGAAAATAATTGCTCTTCTGGTGGAGGAAATTATCGGTGACTATACCAAGACTGATTCCGTCCAAAATCACTGATCAATAGCTAAATACACCAAGTATTCCTAGACTTCAAGCAAGCTTATGATTCAATTAATCGAACCTGCCCAACACGAGACGTTGATGACGAGTTCTTTACAATCACGAAATTGAGCTGCTCCAAATTAAGAAGTACTCAATTGCCATCGCTTAGAGAGCCAGATAACAAAGTATCAGCAAATAATGTTGAACTTTCAAGAAAAAAATTGCTGACAAAGGAAGAGCACAATCTCAGATAAACATAGAAATCGCAAAATTCGGAAAAAAGCTTAAGTGATATCCTTCAGGCAGATTGAGTTTTCTAGGAAACCTCCAACAATCGAAAACACAGATTTACATCCGGAAAAAGCTCGAGACGACAAAAAAGAAAAAGAAAAAATCTTCTTCAATAGCTTGATGCAAATTGTGTGATTGAGAGTCTAGATGGATACAATGTGCTGGAAAACATGTTTTTCAGGTATATCTAACAAATACAGATCCGCACTTCCAAATTACTAACCCAGATTGAAAGGACTAAGAAGGGACGTGTAACAAATTGCAGAAAACCATTTATTTTTTCAATGGACGAAAAGAAGTATTTCAGTGTGACACTTGGTGAAAAGCTTTAATGAAAAGATCATATTAAAACGAAAGCAATGGGCTTATCATTCAGTACAAAATAATTTACGACTCTTAAGAACCGCGCCCACGAAAAAGACAAATGTAACAAGGTTGGAACATGATTGGAACTGTGTTTTGGAACATGAATGCTCCGTGGTTTATTAAAAATTGAACCTTCATAGAGATCTAATAATATAATTAATAACCATCAGGTTAGTCTTGGCCAAATCAGATTGGAACCGCTGCATTGACTCCTGATATAATTTTTTGTTCAGACTTACCAATGCCGTTCCAACAAATCAATGACGACTACTATTCCATACTGTGGGTTTACTGTGTTGAAGTCACGATCCATCCACAGTTATGCGCGAATCTGAGAGTATGTTTTCATTGTAGGAATGTGTTGCCTCGGACCAAAAAGCTTGAACAGATTTTATTTCACTCGTGAATGGGGACAAACTATATTTTAAGAGTACAATGTAAAGAATTCGCTTGGTTGCGGTAATTTACTTCTCAATTTTATATATAATCGTAAAGCTGTAACTTTTTGAGCTTAAAAAATTATATTATTCGTTATCTCGAGCCTACCAATAAAGTCTGATCAGGCGATTTTCATCGCATTAAGTGACGTCGAGGATTGTAAAGCTTTCATCACGAATCGTCTTGACTTATACGGTAAAATAACATTGAAGGTCCACAATGGTCAGTGATACACGATCTCAAATCTTTGATCTCGAACCTTCTATTTTGATATCATACCGTGCCAAAAGTGCTACAAGAAGTCCTGTATCCACCTTCCAGTACTTTTTCAATTATATTTGTATTGATTGATGATTTATCGATAATCTGTCTACGAGTATTCAACCATCTACAGTTGCAGTACATATATTCAAGCCATTACAAACATACAAAAGCTTTTCTTGTGACTATTTTTAGGATTTGACATGCTATTAAATCGAGTCCTGGATATTTTTCTAGTCGGTATGATTGTGTTTCTTTATTTACTTCAGTTGATTTCGGTTAAGGAAATTGTCTTGAAACTGAGCTATAGCTCATAATCGAGATTAAATCCTTTGGCACGATCACGTTATGAATTTATTAACCTGTTTCTAAGAGAGCCAATGACTCCAACGTCTGCCTTGTTGTAATTGAAGTTAAGATATATTCTCTACCCCAGCACACTACAAGGACCCTTGTTAGAGTAAACCTTTTCAAATCTGTATTAGTAAACAAGCTAAATTTACCATGACCAGATATAACGTGTCACATGATTTTATGTCTCAGAACTTATATAAGCGATCACAGTAGACCATGTTATTTCAGAAGAATTAAGGGGTTTTGTCGCGCCGGTCCTATATTTCTATTGAGATTCATGGAAGAGAATGTCAGTCTTTTCACTCGATCGACTACTAAGTACCTTACTGTTTTTATAATTTTTAGGATTCGATTAGCAAGCTTAATCGAAGGGGGTTGACGAAAGTCAAATTTACCATTTATGCCATTGTCATGGTTGACGTGGATTAAAATTACTTTGGGCTTTGCAGGCAACCCCATCAAACCTATTCATCATGGTCGATAGTGGACCTTTATATATATAATTTAGGCTAGCAACAATTGGACTTGCTAGGTTGTCAAAACCACATGATATATTTAAGAAAAGATCCGTTACGTATTTTGATCGTATTTCATTATTTTTATCTGAACGACCACGTCTTGTTGTATAGATTCTATCAAGATCTCTTTCGAGAAGATGACTTGTCGTCCAAACAATGATTTCTGTTTATTGAAGATTTAGAAAGAGCACCAGCAACATCTACCTATACTTGAATGAGGGGTACTGAAAGATGCTATTGACGAGGCCGCTTGCATTTGTGATCACCTCAAATGCATCATGAAGTTTGACGTCAGAGTCATGCAATGTTTCTGTGATGAGCCTATTGCTTGACTCTTCTTCCAGTCCGTGTTTTGTGTTTTTCTGAATATTTTGCACTTCCTGTTTCAGGTTTTGAAACTAAGTATAGCTTTTCTTGGCGCATTTTTTTATTCATGCTTAACCAATCTATGCAATAAATGACCCATCTTAGAATACATTAAGTAAGTCTCCATAAGGGGTCAAAATACGAATTCACGCACTGATATACCACCTGAGTATTACATGATGGATCTTGTAAATCCGCGGTATTTTATGATATCTGGAGACATGAACAATTTTGACTACAAGTTCCTGAAAATTGTACAAGGTACATTTTGAAAACCGTTTAGCCACCCCTGCGATTCTTATACAAATTTATGTAAATCTAAAATACTAAATATTTCTACCTTTATGAACACGAAATCGACATAAACTAGAGATGAGGGAAAAAGGTTTCAATGATTGAATTGATTTGGAATTTATTTATACCAAAACAACTTTTTTTTTTACTTTCAGATTATATTTACGGATTTCAGTGTTCCATCGGAGGGTGATCCTGAATTATGTGATGTAGCTGATACTTTAAAGGTAACAACCAAAATTAACATAATTTACATCGTACATCCCATACATGGATATGATGTATACTAATCTACCGAATTTCCTTTGTCTCATTTTTTTTTCTTTATGTCCGTGCGGTGCGTGGGGTTGGCGCAGATATTTTTATACGTAAGAAGTGAAAAAAAATTAGAAAATGTTGAAACATTGTGCGGAGATACAATGCCAAAACCAATTATGTCGAACGGACCACGTATGGTATTGGAATTTCGTGGCGATAAAAGTGGGAAAGGAAATCGAGGATTTCGAGCGGATTACATTTTTTTAGAAAGTAAATTTATATATGTGCGCGCCATATAAAAACATGATTTGCATACATTTTATATTTTTGTCCGCAGATTTCGGTGTAACAACAGGTAAACAAATACCCGATGAATATTGTTCCTTCCATTTTAATAGTTCGAACGCAGTTAGTGGGTGGTTTCATTCACCCAATTTTCCTGGATTTTATCCACGGTATGTATTTATCATATATGATTCAAAACCAATGACGTACATTACTAAACATGTTGTATGTACACATTCACAGAAATATCGAATGTAGCTATTTCTTCCACGGTGGAAACTTAGATAAGGTGCTAATACGATTCTCATATTTCGATGTAGAGGGAATTCCACCGTAAGTACCGATTAAACATTATTTTCACGTGACCAAATTATGAATACAATTTTTTTCTCAATTCTAGATGCGATGAATACACGGCAAGCGATTCTGTAGAATTATCAAATTTTTTAACAACCGACAGAAAATTTATGCGCCATTGCGGCCAGGTAAGAGCATTTCGTTTTAAATTCCACTCACCAAAATATTGTGTGTCAAATCAATAAAATATTTCATTTTTTGCTATTATTTTCTATTTAAATTCTATGACATGGAATGATTTCAAATCAAATCAAATAAAATCAAATAAAATTTCAAACATTGTAATGGAAAACGAAACACCAACAACAACATTTACAATTGAATTGTGCAGACGCGTGATTTTACTGTCAGATCAGATGGAAAATTTTTTCGTATCACATTTCGATCAAACGATCGATTAGATGGGACTGGTTTTCGAGCATTTTATGCATTCGAAACAGAAAAAGTAACAACAGAAACAATACCAGTTATCGAAAGTAGTAGTATGGCGAAACGATATAAATTTAGTAAGTATTTCACTGATTTGTTGTTGCATTTCAATTTTATATTTTAACCGAATTTTTGAGTACCAAGATGGTTTACCCATATACGGCTATTTACCGATACCTTAGTAGAATACTTCTTTCTTACTTCTACTTAACTGCGGTGTAAGCTATATGTCAGAAATTAATAGAAGTAAACGTAGAAGTCCAAAGTGTCCAAAGTGTTGAATTGAAAGACCGAACACTGTATTACAAATTTAATATTGAACTTCAACTGTTAGAATTTGACTTTAAGAATCAACCTCATGAATTAAAATCAAATGTGAACCACTTATCTATAAAACCTTTCATTTCCGACCAATGCTCACTAGAGTAAAAGCTCACAACCAACCGTTGTGTACTAACAAGCATTGAAAACATAAGTGTCAACCTGTTTTCCAGCTTCGCAACTCTGTCGCGGTTCTTTTTTAACATCTTACTGGCCTTCACACTCTACTTAATAATGTAAACATGCCCAACTGTATACCTATAAGGATGCATTAGTGCTTTTATGCATTACTGCAACTGCTTTGAAAATAGCATATATAAACTAAACCTGGAAATTTTAGAGAGTCGTCTTAAATCCTGGTAAGAAATTAGTGGAGCTGAGGCCAATTGCAGGTCCAACATCTTAGTGAGTCAACGCTAGGTTGGGATTGATTAAACTCGATAAATCAACTAGCCATCAATAAAATAACTTGTCATACAGAAATGAACCGCTTTATTGCATGCCTGGTGTTGATGCGACATACCTATTTATGGAAATTGAACCATTCGGCGGAGTCACTAAAGGTTCGAATGACTACAAAATGTACCTCGTATTATAACGTTCGATGTCTCACGGAATTTAATAGAATAATCTCAACCTAGTTCGATGAAACCACGGCTATATTTACTCACTTTGACACGACTTATATTACATTGAGATACCAGCATAAAAAATGGGGCTAAGTGAATCCAACAGATGCGATTAAGTATTGTCTTACTGCAACTTTCTTGAACGCAGACAATAAGTCGAAACAGATGTTAATAATGGCGGATAATATTGTCGGGTTTGATTAAAAGACTGGACGACTTGCTTGTAGGGGAATATAACACAAAAGATGTTATAGGTCGAGGTTGTCTCTGTAAAATGAAATTAACAGATCAACCACTTCTTACGAAACGGCATGAAATATAAAAAATCGGACGTTTAAATAGTTTGGAAATTCCTTAAAATTTTTATCTGATACACTTTAAGTCTTTTCGGAGGTTCAAGTTTAAACAAACCAGAGGCGACTATTTGGTTTCATAAAATTCTTAGATTGGGTCTTCTAAAATAATCCATACATTAGCATCATATCCATACATATGATGGTCACCTATCCCATTTCATATGACGGTCATTTAGCCAGAAGCGTAGAGACCTAATATCAATTTTGACTCTGGGTCATAAAAACCTCCTGGGTGGGGCTTTAACTGAAATTATTGATAAGTATTATAGAATGGGAAGCTTTGTGTTGGCCTGATGCTATACGAGCTACAATTCATCAGCTAACTGAGCTGATTGCCGTCATCCTTCTTTATTCTCGATCGGTTGTTCTTAATCATTTTGTTATATAGGCTTCACACTTTGCTCTCATATAACATTATTTCCCTTAGACGACTCATTTACATTTGGGCTTAGTGATGGTTGAATCTGATTGATCTAATAGTCCTTTCTGTAGCACATTTTTTGTCACTGTGACACATAATGTCATGTGCTAAGGGATTGATACTATGGCTTCTTCCATTCATGGAGGACCCTTTATACGAGCTGAGTTTTTAAAAATTGTGCGTTTACCGATGTCTTGATTGTCCTGTAAACATTACCATATTATAGTTGTTATATTTTGGTTGACATGAGCGTCTAATTTGCAAAATTTTTTGAAATTTTGAAGAAACTGGTTAAGTAGAAGGCCGTAGATTGTATCAACATGTTATTAGTGAAAGTGTTCGTAATCAACTAAGAACATCAACCGCAGATATAGTTCACAAGAACTAAACATTTCACGAACCACATTTCGACATATTTTGCATGTTGATCTTCATTTGCATCCATACAAAATTCAATTAACTCAAAAATTGAGCCCACCAGAAAATTTAAACCATCGTCGGATTCTTTAACAAAATGAAATCTGGGAAGCGGAGAATCCTTATGCCATTCACGAAACAGATTTTAAGATTCACTGTTTGGTGTGGTTTATGGGCAAGTGATATAATTGTTGAACGTTATAGTTACATATTAACCGCGGGTTTTTATGGGCCAAATTGAATAAATTGCGTGTCAAGCGAACTAAATTTCAAGAAATTGTAAAGTTCCTTGGCCACCAAATGATTTAACACCACCCGGATTTAACACCACTTGTTTATTTTTGGTGGAGTTGTTTTTAAGGGAAGGTGTATGCTAATCATCCACAAGCAATTTAACAGTTTAAAAGCAACATTCGAGTTGAAATTTCCATGTTTGGGTGCAAGCCTCTAATGTCACGTTTGGCATTTGAACGATATTGTTTTTCAAACATTTCATCCCTAAATGTGTGTTTTATGTACCCTGTACTCGAAAAAGAAAAAAATCGGTTTGATTTTACATTAAATCAAGAATTTCATTAAAATCAAGTAAAAAGCCATCTGGAATAATAAGGTCTCGTTGCACCAACATATACATTGTTACGACTCTCGCGGCTCGTATATAGATTATTGACGATTTCGAGGTCGATCAAAATTAAAAATGATCAGAGTTTAGTGAAACTTTATTCAATTAACTCAACAAATTAGAAAGATTGGCCGCCTGTCACTATAGTCTTGTCAACACAATTTATCACACTTTACAGTGCTCCAACCAGTCACTATGACACTATTCTTCATTTCACTTTTGAACATTTAACTGGTTAAAACTAAACTTGACAGATACGGTGATTGAATACTGCTTGTATCAAAAACAGTAAGATTCTCGATTTTTCTATTTTACTCGCAACAGTCAATGTAGTGGTTCATTAATTGTAGTGTAGTATAATTCGAGATTATACCATGCGTCACTGTAGTAGTATTCCCAACTGGTTTTTATTTTCATTCACTCTCCTGATGTTGATCCTGATGTGTTCTCTTTCCTCATCTGATTATCACTTCTCAAGCTGTAATCAACTTTCATTATCGCTTGAGGCGTTGAAGAGGTTACATTGCTCACTCTGACGTAGATATTAATATAATATATATATATATATATATATATATATATATATATATATATATATATATATATATATATAATATGTATATATATATATATATATATATATATATATATATATATATATATATATATATATATATATATATATATATATATATATATATATATATATATATATATATATATATATATATATATATATATATATATATATATATATATATATATATATATATATATATATATAATGTTAAGTGCTTCCGAAACCTTCATATAAATATTTTAACATTTCATTTTTAATTTTAATTTTAGGTAAATTGGAGTTGTCATCAATTGTCACAATAGCTGTTCTAATAAACTATATCAAATCATGTTATATCAATTTATAGTATTCATAGTTATTATTAATTAAAACCCTATTTAACATTAGTTTAAAATAAATATTTATACATATAGTTTTGTAAATATTATAAATAATTATTATTATAAACATTATATAAAATAAAAAAAAACCATAAAAAAATTAATTTATTATTTTATTATTATTATTACATATATAGTGTGTTTTCAAATAAATATATTAATTTAACACAGAAGAAACGCAAAGTATTTGTATATTTAAATAAATAAAAAAAAACACATTTTTTTCTAATAAATATATAATTAAATAGGAATGAATTGAACAAAAAAATAATTAAGCGAAATAATAAATTAAATTAATAAAAATGATGAGATGAAATTACAAAAAAAAACAATAATTAAATTACAAAATATATTTATTATGTTTTTGATTTTTGTTATTAACTATGTTTTTATATTTAAGTCATTTATTTATAATTATTATTTATAACGAATGTTTAAAACGTCAAATTAAAATAATATTAAACTACAAAATGCAATTGTAAAAAAACATACATGTCTGAAATTCTATAAACCTATTCAATTTGTATATTTTTGTAAAAAATTACAAAACATTAATAATATATGCTAATAATTAAAAATTTTAATTAAATGTTTGTCAAATTTTTCCTAGAAATATTATATAATATATATATATATATATATATATATATATATATATATATATATATATTTATATACTTTTATCGACTAATCGTTTTATCAAATTAACTAATCAACTCCTTCCAGTACAAACAAAATCTGAAAATTTAATAATTGAAACATCGCTCTAACAATATACAATATATATAGCATAGTTAAATTTATGCTTTTTGCACAAAGCATACAAAGCTTGAAAAAAGCTTAAAATAATTCCTAACTTAAAGAAGATACTTTTGTTTATATTATACAACAAACTGCAATGGCTAATTCATATTAGTACTATCAGCTCTTGTCGAACTATAAGTTTAGTCCAACTTTATAAAGCTTAATGTTTTGACCTTCTATCTATATCGGTTTCAATACATTTATCACCTCACCCATATTATTTATTTTATTTAAAAACTATTAAATAATACAGTCTTATATCAAAGACAAATAATTGACAACAACAAATATCGAATCAGAATTGACAACAACAACATTTTATATGGCAATAATTTAATACGAAATACTAACAAAACCTATTTTGGTTTGAACAATTAGACCATCTTAAATAAATAATGAAACTTTAAATAAACTGAAAGTTTAAATTTAAAATAATTTAAGAAAAACTTTACGATGAAGCTTTCTAATTATATTCATAAACGTTCGATTTACATTACACGATCCAAACTCATGCACAAATTTCCGACTTAAGCTCATTATGCTTTAAAAAAGTTTTGAGTTTTTCAATCTTTTCAGTTAGGCTATCACTTGTGGACGTTATATGTATGTATATGTGGTTGATGCGGTTGTTAAATAATAATGTGTCACAGCAACTTAAGAAAAATAATCTAATCGAATTGACAACAAGAACATTTTTCATGAATAAGAATTATGTAATACACTAAAGGTATTTATAGTGTTGTCCAATTGAGACGCAGGCTAAGCGGTGTCCTTTTTATATTAAGTTAGGAGCTTTATACTGACGTTTCTATAGCATTTTCATTTTTGTATCGTGGCTGCACTATCAAAGTACATTTCATTTTGTAAAAATCACCATAAAAAGTAATCTAATGGAGTGTGCATGAAATATGAGTATTGAATGATCCTACTTTCAAGCCAATTCACATTTTCGAGATGCAAAACTCAAAAATTATAAGATTATTATCATTAGTCGATATTTTCTTTCGCGTATAGTGTGGCAAATTGCATCGTCTTGTTGAAAACAAACATCACCTTAGTCGATTCCATCAATTTTAGACAAAAATTAGTAGCCGCATTTATGTCTGCATTTTCAAACTGTTTGATGATGTCTTTTACCTTTGATGTATCCACGAAAAAACCCGTAGTCTCAAATTGAAACATTAAACGACCGATAATTATTAAATTATATTTTAAGTTACTCAGCCGTTAAGCCTGATTTCCATTATGAAAAAATACTGACAAAATAGTCAAGGCGGGATAAAAAATTAATTTTTTCTTAAAGTGCGAGTGAAATAAAAAATATTTCCAGTACAAAAAATTTAGTCAGTACTGAATAAATTTTTATGGTTACTGAGAAAATAATTATAGCAGTACTGACAAAATATATCAAGAGAAGTATTTTTATTCAGTACTGGAGAAAGGAAAAAACGATCTCAGTCACTCTAATGGCATTTTTACTTTTTTTTCTCGCTTTTGCTTTTTCAGTAAAAAATACTGACAAAATTTTTTTTCATAATGGAAATCAGCCTTTAGCCTCTGCAAATCCGATAAAACGATTCGATATCGTGCCTCAAAAAATAAGTAAGCGCTTACATTTGAGAAAGTATTTCGTTGAAATTTGAAAGAAAAAGCTAATCGTCAATTATAAGATGCTTCATGAATGCCGACAGTTTGGAAAGACTTGATATGAGATTTCATATAAGATTCCCAGTCACTTATTGTTTATTTTAACTTGTGCGATGGTATAATCTTGGTTTTCTATACGAAGACACTAGTTGCACCTCTGTTGTGCTGCGTATTCTACATAGCGTATAGAAATATAGTGTATAGCGTATATGCTTTCCTTATTTTGAAGAACGAACTAAATAGTTCTGTTCTTCAAATCTGATTTAAACTCGTCCATTAACAAGAGACTCTCATTAAAACTAACTCTCAATATATGTATAAAATCGATTCTGAACTTCTGTACGTAAGTTGTCTCAAACCCTAAAACGATCCAATCTATTGAACAAAACAACTCTAAGCTTTTGCACCATATTTCCATATTACCGTATTAAAAGAATTCCGATCGGCTTTGAGCGTCTCAAACAAATCAATTATAACAATTTTTACAAAACAAAGAAAAGCTTCAGAACTAAGCATTTAAAATTTAAACCTTTCAGAATACATTCAATGTGATAGAAACTCAACTATCAGTTTCACTTCCCACAAAATTACACACAACACTATATCTTCAAAGCTTTTCGGTTCATTGTTCATTTCCTTAACAAAAATGTTCAAATTGGACTATAAAGCCAATACAACTCGACAACAGTTATCAAATTAAATTGACAACAAAAACATTTGATATAGCAACAAAATAAGAAAAAATAGTACCAGGAATTATAAATCCAGAAAATTAAAGTTTCAATGTTGATTCAAAAAGCTCTACATTAAACTTTCTTTAAAATATGTTAACTTTAATGTTTTAATTTCACGGTTGAAACTCATATACAAACCAGTCTCAGCATTACATACAAATCTTTCAGCAGGAACAACATAAAGCACAAGAAATAAATATTAAAGCTTATATTTTAAAATTATTGCTTCAGAGTATAACTATAAAATTAATTAATAAACATTTAGAAAGCTTGCAGTTTGTTTTAAATTTTACATTTCTATACAATTAGAACGTTAATATTTTCTTATTTATAAGAATTATACAATCGAGCTTATTGATTCCAGTTTTCCTTTAGTTCAAGCACCATTTACAATAAAGCTTTATTTATATTAATTTCGAAGTTTTTACCACTTGAATTAAATAATAAACTTATTTATTTCACCGTTATAAATACTCATCGGTTTAATAATCAATTATATATAAGTAAAATCCCTTGACAACAACAACTATCAAATCTTATTGACAACAACAACATTTTATATGTTGAGTTTTAAATATTGCCTATCTTATTAAAGAAACGTTAAGCTTATTTTATTCGACCAAAATTGTGTACATACATTTATTTAGTTGATCAAAGTATATGTAAACCATATCAAAGCTTTTTTGTGAACTAAAAGCTTTTTTGACTATCTAAAACCGAAAATTTTATAATTTTGCATTAACTGGATTAAAATTTAAAAGAAACAATTAAGGTGCAAATTCAGAATAATAATTCAAAAAAGCTCATTGAAAAAGCTTCAATAGTTTTGGTTAAACTCTATTTAAACTAACTTAAATAGCTAAGTGATAACTCAAAATAAAATTATATTCGAGGCTTGTAACAGACTAATATTTTGTTAACAATAGGTAAACCATACATATAACTAATGTTTGTTTTGATCAACTTCTAAATGTGTTTTGATTAAAGATGTTTTGCAATGGATGTTTTGCAATGGATGATTCACTTCAAGATGCTTTTTTCAAAAATGAAAATAAATTTTTTTTATCAAAAAACTTGAGGTTAATCTTAGCTTCAAATTTCTCAATGGTAAGCAACTTATCCATATGTACACTTTAGACTACTCGTTGCTCTAAAGGAAAAAGTAAAAAGGTGTGATATAACCGGGTCTAGGTGGCCGATTCACTAGTCTACGTGATATTAGTTGTTCACTGAATTGTTCTCGCAATAAGAACATGGCTTCACGAGCTGTATATTAAGTAGTTCTGTTTTGTTGGAACCAACTATCGTCGAAATCACGGGCTTCAATTTTAAACACCAAACACTACATTAACATTCGAAAACAGTAGATCTCCTTCAACCATTATAAGAGCCTAAAAAGACTGAAGCGTTGGTAATTTAGAAGATCGGCCGTCTTCAATTCTTGTTTGAGTTGAATCATTTTAAACCAAAATCCTTACTTAAAATAACCCAAAAGGCTTCTTACGACAAGTCAAGCTGTTAGGAACGCCACCGAATTGATTCATCACGATCATCACAAACCCTCTCAGCTACCGCCGTTATATTTTCTTATCTAATTTTATTTAAAACTGGCTGTGAGAGATGGGAATAGGAAAATAGTTATATATTCCGATTCCAAGAGTAGGTTTGCAAAAATGTGGAGATGGGATGCATTTTCAACCTATTCTTATCTGTCAAAACGACGTAACAAAACAATAGGCACCGTTAAATTGAAAGATCGAAGAGAATGAAATAGCAGATTTGTTAACTAAACGGTTCATTTCGAATGAGTTGATTAAGAAGTATGACTTAAAGCATGTAAGAGATGTGCTTCGAATGCTTCAGACGAATCTTGGAGAAAATAGGCATGTGAATATCACGATAAATATTTAATAAAGGGAAAGAAATAATGACAGTTATAAACTACTCCTTTATGCACACCTTTCTATGGGGAACAAAACGGATACGTACGAATACTCAGAACAATCGAGGTAATCAGGACAATCCATGAGAATTCAAAAGAACGATTGTGGAAACGTCGATTGAGTAATGATAAGGATTTTGTATTGTGTGACAGTATGGGAGATGTTGAAAATCTGGATTAATTTGTCCGAAATACAATCATTTCAGATAATATTTCATCATCCTCCGCAATGCAAATAACACAACTAGATTTATAAGTGAGGGAGATGTGGCTTATAAGCTAATGTATGAATTTATGGAAATTTGAAAAATGATATTTAAAATCAAAAGCAAGATGTAGATGAAGAATATCTGGTTCTCTATACTTGTTGATAAGAACAAATATAAATAGTAAAGTAGAAAAGTAATCTATGGCTTAGTGCACATGGTACGTGCACATTGTAGGTGGTCAGCGCAACGAATATTTTTACACAGAAACGTATTTTTATGTCATCCGGGTGCATGTTAATTTTTGAGACCGCGGCGTGATAAGAAACTATCATAACCAATTCAGATGATGAGAAACTATCATAACCAATATCATAACTAATTACATTTCAGTTAAACAATTCATTACTTTATTAATTAGTAAAGTAATAAAATGTTTAACGGAAATGTAATTTAACTAAAACTATTGTAAAACTATAGGTCTGTGGCGACAAAACTATCTATTATTGGAGCCAAGTTTAAATAGAAAAAGCAAAACAAAAATTTAAACGCAACTAACAAACTAATGGATAAAAGAAACATGGTAGAAAGCTTAATTGTGGAAGCTTTTTTATAACTTTCACTTTGGTCAACATATTTCACAACCAAAATTGTATTGAATTAGAACTAAATGTTTATTTGTAAGTTATATAAAAAATATAAAGCTTTTTAAGCTTTTTATTTTCTACTTAATAATTTTTATAATTGATTTCATTTTATTTGAATGTTGCCAAAGAAAGATACTTTAAAGCATATATCACCAAATCTAATAATTGAATTGGCTTAGCACACACAAGTGACATCTGACAATTAAATAAAGCTTATGAAAAGCATAAAGTTGGTTTTAAATAATTTCAACTATCAAAATCAATATATGTTTAAATATTTATATAAATATGTCCAATATCTTTCAGGTAACAACCAAATGAGCAAGTAAATGTTTTGACAAAAACAACAATTATATTTTATTGACAACAACAACATATAAACGTGAAATGTATAGCTCTTCATGTTTATCATTTACACTAGATAGTCGTGCATAAGCGAAATTAAAGCAAACTTTGACTTAAACTTTTTTACTAAATATCGCCTATATAGTGTTGTGGCCAAACTAAGTTTGACAGATTATCCAATATGGATGAAATCTCGATTTTTAAGGTAACAACTGATGGACAAAAACCCTTTCCATAGGCCAAATAAAAATTTTTCAATATAACATACCAACAAGTTAATGGACATTAAATTCCAAACCAATTGAATGTCACAAGAGACCAATTAGTTGATTGACACATAGTTTTGCTCGAAAGCATAAAACACTATTTATTATTTATTTTGTTAACCATGAAATAAAGACATTATGACGTCTAATCACTGAGGGAGTAGAATATTTTTTTCACCTTACGTCCCATTATGAGTTGATTGTTTAACAGTCGATAAAATTTCGAAACCAATTTAATGAAAATTTCTAGGAAAAAAAATTAATAATTTTATAAATATATTATTTATATTTAATAAACAAACATATTTTCACTTAATTTATAATATGTCATGTAATACCAAAACATCTTCGGAAAACTTATACGTAAATTCAAACAATATAAAAAATAAAAATCAAAAATAAATAAATAAATAAAAAGTTTACTATATATAGAACTTGTGTTGCAAACGAAACAATACAAATATAATTAATAAAAAATAAAAATTTAATTATATTCTTAAATACAATTATTTACAAAACAAAAAATCAAATTCAAAAAACAATAAAAAAATTCAAAACATTTATAATCTATAAATATATAATTATTAATTTAATTTAATCACTCGTCAAATCATCAATCAAAATGTCAGTAATTAAAACAAAAACTCAATCACTCGTATAAAAATTGGAAAAAAATTAATTAGAAAAAATTTACAAACACATATAGCTAATTAATTTTTGAGGGATTTGTTACCTAAAACTTATTTGTTTTAAGAATTCAGCAGTCGTATGCTGTAATTATGTGAAATAAGTCTAAGAAACGTAATTGATAAGAAAAGAAATAAAAAAAAAAGTTTTTTCAAAAATAAAATATAAAACAAAAATGTCTTTTAATTATCGCCTCTCCACTGTACTCTCGTACTTCTCGTTCCGACCAGTAGAGAAAGTAGATTAAAACAAAATGTGTAATAGCTTTCTTAACCCTATTCGAGGCTAGTTCGAACCCGATGAGCTCAAATCGAGAACTCGTTTTGGTGAACATGTCAGCGAGTATATGCCCCAGTGGGCTGGTACACTATTGTTTTAACAGAGAAGACCAACAAAATTTCTGCTGTCCTTGGGCAGTTTGGTCAGCTCAAAAGATTTTGATGCTAAATTTGCCCAGCTTTACATATAAAATTTGTGAAGAGTTCAATATTTTTAAATAGATAAAGAATTTAAAAGCTCAAATCACACAATGTGTGAGGACTTTTTAACTTCATCTGAAACGCCGTTAGCTACAAAAGGACAGAATTCTAAGATAGCATATAGGCCTTTATATAATTATCAATATTTCAAGAGTTAACCCTCAGTACCGATGATAGTTTTCCCAAATAGAAGGAACAGACCGTTCACTAAATTTCATTCTCCTAATGAAGTTCTGCAAACTGTGCGACTTATGGGCTAACATGCAACCTCTACTCAACAAACACAAAGCCTTAATGGATAAAAACTACTGTTTTTTATTCCATATAAGTAGAACAGTGCCAAAAGCATTACATGCTTCGAATATTTTGGGTAAGTGATCAAAGAAAATTGAGTATAGAAACACTATCAGGGGTACCTGTTGTATACGGTATAAAATACTCCAACGCAAAAAATAGGGAGTAAATACAAGTCAGGAGATTAACGGTATCGTTAAAAACTAATGCATCATCAACATCAAAATTGGAAAATGATACGATATAGCAGCTGCTTCTCAATTTCTCTGTTGGCAAAGTTAATTTGCCACCAGATGAACGCGGTACATCAAGTCGGGTAGCATATTAATTTTTTCTCAGAAGCTGCAATTCAATTAAAATCATGCCAGTGGATCTTATACGTTTTATAACTTTGACATGCAACTAAAACATTAATCCAATCAATCTGAAAATTACACCTTTTGGCTTAAATATTACGTTCCCCAGTGGCAAAAGCATATCAAACTCCATAATACCAAAATCATGGAGGACAAAAATCAAAGTCGTAGCACCTTCGGTTACATTAATGAATATATGTACCTAGCTGTTACATTAATGAATTGATTTGACTTGAAGACCAAGCACTAGGTTCCCGGTTGACGCCGAGCCTATTCCTACAGCAGTTCACATAAAACAACAGGTAAGGATAGGAATGTATGTTAGTGAGGAAATAACAACACGGTTGTATAGACACATAACAAATCGCTACTCAACTACTGTTATCACAAAACAATCACATTTCTAGTCTACTAATATGCAATTACCAACCTGCAGCCTCCAGTTCACAACAACTATCTGCTCTTCTCCTTTTTCATTAAAATTAAAAAATTAATAGAAAACTCTGAAAAAATATAGAAATGGATCAGGAATCTGGAGCTAAAAAAAGTACAAGCCAACCAGTACGGTGATCCTAGGATTGTTACCATACACCTGGAATATGGTATGTTCAACAGAGTAACAAATAGATATTTAAAATTTTATTATTTTCCAAAATTCCCAACACTGAAGCTTAAAAGGAGCATGAATGATTGTCCCGAAACGATTGGGATGACAATCCGCAGCAGAGCCATTTACTAATTACATTATTAGTAAAAGAATATAATTTGTTAGTAAAATATATATTATTGTTACGTTAAAGATGTAATTATACATTGGTTATTACTGTTAGTTGGAAATAGGCTAGAACATTTTGAATTTCATATGTATTTGGATTAAAACTAGAATACTCTAGATAAGTATCCTGTGGTCTTCTCACCATATGCTATATATGTAAATTTGCGTTCCTATATTTTCCGACTCACCATCAATCTCATCCCACGCTGCACTTACATATGCGCCTCCATCTGCTAACCCAATGCGAAGGGTAACCTCAATATAATCAATGACCCGATAGCACCTCAATTCGACCACCCAACGCTAGGTCAACGCTAGGTCGATCACGGTGACAACGCTAGGTCGATCACGGGAGAAGAAGCCATCACCCCTCTCAAGCTATGATGCAAAATCACACCATAATAAACTCAACAACACGATAATCCGATCGGTAAATCACACTTAATTTGCGAAGGCAAACATTTATGATGAGCCCGAAAATTTAAAATAGAATAAAGACCTTAAACCTTCCAATATACTTAGTTAGAATCGTATCCTTAAAAACATAAGATTCCTGAATCTGTATGTAATACAGGATCGAAAAAGACTGGTTGATTATGAAGCATATAATTTACTTCAAATATGGAAATAATTTGAATACCAAGAAAGGGAATTCTCAAGAATGTATTAAAGAGTGAGTCCAGACTCAATAATCTCATCAAACGACTTCCGCTTAATCTTATACACAGATTGATTGACGCCTTGCTTCACGTTATACTTTCATCGAGACAAACCATCACTTTGTGTTCATCAATGTTTGTATGGTAACAACATTAAGATTCTCAAGATAACCCAAGTGTGAACGAAAGAGATTCACAACCTTCTCAGATGTTCCTAATTTGTAGTTTTAGGAGCAAAACCACTGATTACTGCGATAACAGATTATGATATAATCCGCCAAGTAGCACAGAGTACGGTTTTCGGCACAAAATTGTATACTTCAAAAAAGATTATAATAATAGTTCGAAGCAAGTGCAAAGGACTAACATCACTAAAACAAATTCAATACCAAGATGACCATTCTAACCACGGAAAAACTATACATTTTGTTGGCTCTGATACTCAGGTTGTTCTCTCCGAATTAGTAACAAAACGATGTATTTCGGAATATATGCATTATTCAGGGAGCAATGCCCAGTGAGAATACCAAGTAAGATCGTTAAAGTGCTTCTATCATAGTTTAAGTAGGCCTGGGATCTTTACTGGTTTGTTGATCCAAAGAATATTTTGGATAGTCGACAGAATATGAGGCTATCTCATCTTTTTTGGTTCAGATCACCAAATGATAGTCAATTACTCGTTTAAGATATAATGACGTCACTCCTAAAACAGTCTCAGGTCGAGAGAGCGGGATCGTATGAGCTCTAATTTTTGAAAAGAACCATCTCAGTTTTCTTTGAGTTAACTGATAGACCCTGGTTACTACACCAGACTACAACTATGTTGATCGCAGTTTGCATGTAATCACATATTACATCCGTATTTACCTATACCAGTATTATGGTGATATCATCAGCATAACCGTGGCAGAAAAATCCGTTGTCGTTTAGTTGGACTACGAGTGAGTTCACCACAAGAGCGGAGTCCGAACTCCACTCTGAGAATATCTCTTTCGGGCGGTCATCGTCGTCGTCTCACTACCTAAGTCTGCAGTAATTCTCCTTGACCTAAGCATGGCGCTAAAGCACCGAAGAAGTGTGGTCTCCTTGCCATGCCTTTCGGCTGAATCTTCAAATCCCGATACGTTATAAACTATGTGTGGGCACCTTTTGATCTGAGTAGTCATGTATAGCAGTATTGTGTTAGTAAATTAAAAAATGAATTAACTTGGATTACAAGGAAGATTAGGTGAAATCCAATCTTTAAAATTACTGTATAACCAAAAGAGAAGGAATAAATCGTTCTTACATTCTTACTTTAGAAGAAACATAAGTAGAGCAAAATCCGTAAAAACCACTGTACATTCCTTCATATATCCGTTCATAAAATATCTCGAATGATAAGAAATACTCTCTGGTTACCTTTTAAGGAATCGAAAACCAATCATTAACAGAAATATATCATTACTCAGACCATTTCAAACTTATAGGCGAACGAAAAAATAATGCATTGCATAGATTCCGTTTTAATCACATGTTCAAATAAATAAATTATAAAAGGGACCTTTGAGGATCTTAAGCAAATATTCTTTAGTTCTTTGGAAACTGTACCAATTTTGTGTTAACTGACTTTAAACCGATCTGACCTTGTCTTATTCCAAGGAAGCGCTCTTCAAGATGGCCTTCAGAGTAGATGGCCTTCTGTGGCGGCTCGAGCGCGAATTACTGGGTTCGTAACCCGATAGTGGCAGGATGCAAAATAAATTTATTTTGCACCATCTGATTATGATTGGTGGTTTGAATTAACACATCTATGACCAGGCGGTCTGCAAAATTCATCTATCAACCCGCATCTTCCATGTCAGTACTATATAGGATGGTATTATACTATGTGTATGATGGTTCAACAATAAATCGGACATAGCCGTACGTCCTCGATCTGGCTATATAATGGCGCAAATAAAAATGTAAATAAGCAAACTGGGAGAGCCTTCAGCCCCAAAACAGATAGAAATATAGTGCATTTCTTAATTAAAAGTGACATCCTATACAAGAGTAAACACGATTTACTCTTGTGTGGAGGAACGTTCTCCTTTAAACAGCCTGGCTAAAACTGCAGGTATAACTTAGAAAGATAGACGTTAAATATATAAATCCGACACTTCGTCAAAAGTTTAAAATAATTACAGGAGCATTGTACATCAATTAATGACCAACAGTTGATATTCTTCATAGAGACACTTCAACCTTCAAATAGTATTGAGAACCACCCATACTGCGACTAAGTACAGGCTAAAGCATGAAATAACCAGACTAAACTCACCAAATCGTGCTTCAAACAGTTAAGAACAGTATATAGATAACAGTATCTGAAGTTTCCAGGTTTATCATGAGTATATACCGAGAATAATTCATGCTCGAAGGTTTTGCTAAATTGTCTCCGATCGAATGTTTTATTTACTTATTTGTTTTTAATTAATCGATATTTTCAAGTACTTATTACTCATACGCATCGTGATATATGTACGTACATACCTATTTTCCGCGACTAAAGATATCTCAAATTCAAGTTCACCTTCATCGATTTATATATGTCATTATCACACTCACTGATTTAATTCATTAATTGGATAATTTATATAAATTTATTATCGATAAAGATAAGCGAAGAAAGAACTGAGTGTGTCGTTGAGACCTTTGTAGGTATAAAATATAATCTATCATTTTTATATGACGGATTAAAATAACAATTGGGATTTAATTGGAATAACGTCCGCTTTATTGATATGATAAGATATGTCGATTTTGGAGATAGTACATAATTTCTCTTTACCATAGTTATGCTAATTCGAAAACCAAGTTCAGAGACCTTTCCAACAATAGCTTCCAACAGCCTCAAGTACTGTTGACACTGTAGATAAGCGGGTCTGTTACCGAGGATTGTGAATTCTTTGGCTGAGCTGAACCTGGGGGTTTCCAAATTTTGAGTTCCAACCAATTATCTTGTATAATTTAATGACAGATATATCTATACACAATAAGTTAATTTGTTACGAGTAACGGGTAGGACAGGTGTTTGGTTTTTCTAAAAACATTAAAATTTCCTTTAATCTTGTTCGAAATCGAAACAAGGTGATAAACCTGGATTTGTAATGCAGTGGTTTTATGAATCAGACGATCATCGTGAACAATACTCATTGTTGGAATATTTAGCCAATTTTCAATTATGTTGCTAAAGAGCCACCCTGTTCTTAAAAATATGGTTTTACTTCAGGACATAACAATATTCTCAATCGAGGTTTAACCTTCGGTGACTAGAAATTTATTGTACACTGGCATTGCTAGCCTCACAAAATTTATTATAATCCTCACACTTAATATAAAAGTGGTACATCGGAAGGTAAGTTTATGTGAGAGAACAAAAGTATATCAAACCTATCTCTGCTCTTACTGTGCAGTAATTAAAACTTTTACCTCAGAATTAGGAACTATTTAAGATCTCCCACAATTTAAAACCAAAGTACAGCTCTGGGAGACGATATAGCATATGAAAATTGAGGAGAGTTAAGTCAACATTGGATCAAACATCCATAATTATGAAGTAGCGGAAAAATCTAGTCTAAATTGTGTTACGCACACCCTTAATATTTATAGATTACTCCTAAAATATTATACCTTAGAATCCTGCATTACGAGA
Source organism: Tipula lateralis (assembly GCA_963932295.1). Lineage (NCBI taxonomy): Eukaryota > Metazoa > Arthropoda > Insecta > Diptera > Tipulidae > Tipula > Tipula lateralis. Next base: position 156,383,745 of record OZ010738.1, read on the forward strand.
ACTTAAAACAACCGGGTGATAGGTTTTAAACTTTTCGACCCCACCCCTTCAAATAGCATTCCCAGTTATGTAAAGATCAAGTATCGTTAAAAAAAAGTTAAGTTGTTGTGGCTGCTATCGCACACTTAAACCAATTATAGGTCCGAGTCTTTTCGTAGAACCTGCGCATTGCATAGCTCCATGTCAGGCCTATAGTACTGACATGGAAGATGGGTCGGCCCAAGGATTTTAAACACGACAGAGGATCCAGATATGTTCATTTTTCACCACCGATCGCATCGCCCAAACGATCGAAGGTGAAAAACCCATTTTGCATCCTGCCTCGAATCGGATTCGAACCCGGTACCTCCCGCTCCAACTGCCGCAGCTTTAACCACTGCGCCACCTGGGCGGTTAATACATGAAAAAAGGTTTCTTTTAAAGTATCGTTAAAAGATTCATGAGAAAATGTCAAAATACACGTGTTTATGAGCTTGTAAATTAGATACATAGATATTAGTTTAAATCTGTTAAAGTATACTCGTAGTGTTGGATTATCCGATTAATATTTATAAGCGTACATGCGCTATACAACGCCGATTGTATGACTTTCTTCGAGCTCAATAATCTCGTTTAATTCTGACAAAAATAAAATTTTAGAATTGTATATACGTTATATGTTGGAAACAGCTGAGACAACGTTGGCTCTGACACTCTTCCATCTTCAAATGTACATATGTTATATATATTCTAAACTAGATGAGCCCAAAACTTTTGTTTTTGAGTTCTTAGAGCTTATAAATAGCATACAATTATAATTCTGAGCTTATTTCTGAGCTTAGTGAAGTGAAACTTAAACTGAATTGAATTAGAAGACACAGCCTCCAAACTCAGCTAACCAACTCTTCTGAATCGATCTGGAAATTAGTCAAATTTTTCATTTTACAATGATCACTGCATAACTGAAAAATAAGCAAAATGACAAAAACTATAAGTTCAGTATGAAATGTCATGTAATGATATAAATCACAGCATTTAACACGATAATTACAGAAACTATCAATTAAGAGCTTTGGAGCTTATTCAGCCCAATGGTCCAATGAGTCATGTTGTTCAAAGATGGCTCAAATCATTAAGTAAGAGTTCGAACCTAGTACCTATACCATTCCGACATATAATGATTTAACTAACCAGTGATGCGATATGAACCGATTAGGCTTAAAATTTTAACTAGAAATAAACTATGGAAATTATGGAAATAAAACCTGCGAACTAAGATAAACGATGGCTTTTCATCCTTAAATTAAACCAATGACTCGGTTATTCAATTAGAAAGAGTTTCAAGTAAATTAACGTTTCCAAATTATGCTTAGAACGGATAGTTTCGAAAACGTTAGAAGCAACATGATATTGTCCAATCTTAATTTCTCAAAATTCAAGTGCTTCTCGTATTTCAATCTTCTAATGGCTTTTTCTAAGCCTTCTATTGAATATGGTGCAAAAACCTCAATTACATAAGCAATTTTCCAAATTTTAAATTTCGGTGTCTGAAAGCCACCTGTCAAATACAAGCTAATCTATGTCATAAAAGATTAAGAGAAACTTAAATACAGTTTGGGCATGACTTGATAAGTGCACGATAATGTAAAAAATCTTCTTAAAAAATGTTTCTAGATATTATCTTATATTTTTCAGAATAATAATGGGTTATTTTCTCCTGAAACTTGGAAAACTTCAAGAATTATATAATGATTCCCAAACCAGATCAAAATGAAACAAAGAAAGCTAATATCGATGAAAACATACATCTACCGAATGTCAGTTTATCTTTAACGCTGCATCATTTGCTCTGAAACAGCATGAAGTGATCGAGCCACCGGACATCACCGTATTTATACATAAAATCTACAACGTAGTCCTTTCGATTATTCGGGCATAATTTCAGTTTGCTACACCTTTCAAATAACGTTAAGGAGAATGATTTGTCCTTAATCTATGATACTGCGGTTAGTACTGAAGAATATTTAATTACTATATGGATCAAAAAAACATTCACGCCACCTGTTGAGCGCCTATGATATTGATATTGCCATAAAAAATTACCATCACGGTCACCAATCTGATATCACTTATAAGAGTGCGAATTGCAATGGCTGAGAAATTGTTTATCGTTTACAACCAAATACAAATTCGTCATTGTACACAAATAGAATTATCATCACGCCACAAAAAAAATTAGTAAATCGGTATTTTTAGTAAATATCCCAATTCAATAGAACAGTCGCGACACGATTGCACATTATACATAAAAATCGTTCAGTATGCTCGATGTGGTGGATTTAAGCTTTTGATCAAGCGGTCATTAAATGAAATCGAACAATATCTAGCGAGAAAATACATAATTTACAAAGATTACAGATTGTTTAATAATAATTCAAATTAAAAAATTAACCAAAATTTCATTCTTTACACACCGTTTAAACTTCAGCTTTCGCCATGCAAGCCTTTGACACCACCGTTTGGCTGTCAACAAGAAAATCAATTACATATTTAGGTTTTACCAAACTCATGGTCTAACCAAACTAGGAGAAATGATTTACAGAGATCAACATTCGAAGTGTTACCAACTTCACGCTGCTATAACAAGCAAATAGCACATGACAGAATATCGTTCATTTTTTGATAAATGTCAATCTGTAATGTTGTTTACAACCTACATTAGAAACAGCAACATCGCCAGAAATAGTTCGGAAAGTGAAGGCTCGAATTCAACGTTTAGTCAACATTGGACTGCTCATAGTAACGACCAAGAGCAGTCCAATGTGTCTACTCTTAGCATTGGCCGTCTATTACAAGATGAACTTAACACTTTACACAAAAGGCAGTTTGCCTATAGCGAGAGCAAAGGTGATAAAACAGTAGCACGTTAGTGGCGAGTTTAAGAATTTGATATTTTCTGATGAACAAATTTCAGCCCGTAACAATTCAGTAGAAATCAATGGACGTTCCAACGAGACTTGGCACCATCCCATAATGACCATCATTTTCTCCGGACCACTCTGTATAGGCCATGAATACCGTCCATTCTACGCAGACCAAAGTATTAACGTATAAAGCCTTCTCGATTTCTTTAAGTTTGAAATGTTTTTACGATATACTACGAAGTTTAAAAACTGACAAATGCACAGCATTTTTAATTAGTAACACCGAGTGGTGACCCCTGTATATATTATCTTATCAGAACTTGTACAAAATTCTATGTTGGTGTGATCATTACCTACGTATTTGGTCGAAAGCTAAAACGATCTCATACCTTAGACAACTCGAGTTTGCTATTTTGAACTTATAGCATATGGCCAATTAGGCTCCAATTACTTCATTTATATATTCCACATGCATCCAAATAAATGTTCTTGTATGGGAAAGTATTTAGCTTGTCACTTTGGTGCTTTTACATAAAGCGAGCAGTGATTTTATTCTGATTAAAGCCACGCGCTTATCAAAATTATTGTATTAACTGATTTTTTTATCGCGGAATTGAAATACAGCAATGGACACGTGTATTAATACAACCGGTATGTTGACTTTTCTACAATACTGTTTTTTCTACAAAAGCTAAATGCATAATCTAACTCCCAACAACATCGAGTTTCTTGGGTAGCAACGCGTTGAAGAGTTTTAACATAATAAATTATATCAATTTGAAAGAATTTTGATCATTTCACTACATTGAATCTATCAGAGTTAGTTTTTCCCATAGATAAAATGAACAAATGTTCTTTTGGAAATAAACAGCTAACCAAACACAAAACACACCGATCGTCCACATTTTTGTGTTGCCCTTCACTTTCAAGTCTTAAGATACACGCTATACATTTATATACCCTAATACAAACAGAAAGCATACACACTTTGATATTATATATTCTGAATGAGAAAAAACAAAAGATATGACAAAAGAGAGCGAATATATATTTTATCGCAACGATGACGTCATCATATAAAAATTCGCGCATGAATCGAATCAGCTGGTCATAAATTCCCCTTATTTTCCAATATATCCGATGTCAAACATAACCAGTTGGCAGATCACAAAACGTTCGAGCGGTTTTTTTGTTTTTTTGAGAAATGAGATAAGAAAATGGTTTTATCGTATAGTCGACAAAAAAAAATGTTTTGTTTCCATTCAAATTATCTCGAACGAGATAAAAAAAATATTAAATATGTATTCGTACACAATCATATTAATATTCGCAATACATCCTCAAAATACTTCGCTCGCTCGAATGAAATACTCAAATTGGAAACCGCCAACTCTTCTCAGAACTCAGCTGTTCGATTTAAAAAAAAAAAAAAAAAACAATCGAATGAAAAAAGTAATTTTTATTCAGTTCATACTCAGACTTCAAATTGCGCAGGTCGAGCCCCATTTTTGGATGGTAGAAAAAAGCCCAAACAATAATTTTATTGAACCGTGTGTGACATATCTATATAGTTAATATTATTATTTATAGTGTGAAAATATTGTATTCTAGTGTTGTGAATTAATTAATAACAGTTTTAATGAACACTTCAATATTTTAAATAAAAAAAAAATCCGAAACAAAAAAATTTTCCGTACGTGAAATAAAAGTCAAAGTAAAAAATGTTTGCTAGATCACTAATGTAAGTATTGATTTTTTATTTTTTCGTTTGTTTCGTGAGTGGCAACTATAATTGGGTGAATTGTAGTTTGTGCCCAAAGTTTTGAACCACTCAACCGGAAGTTACGTAAATTAATTACAAATTGTGGCTTTGTACTGGATTTACTCTCGAAAAATTCAAATTTGCAAAAAAAAATATATGCGTGTGTGTTATTTTTGTATGTTACATCATATTTTTGGCAACATAACCATTTTTTTTTTATATTTTCACTTGAAAATATTGTTCTTAGTACTTTTCTATATATTAGCCATTATTATGTCTAAATTTATCTTATTTGCTTTAGTATGTTAGCTAATTTAACATACATTATTGTGACACTAATCTATAGATAAAGCAGTATTCGAATAGTTTTTCTATACCATATATCAATGTAAAAATGATGATTCAAACATTTATGTTAAACCACATAGTTTTATATTATAGTAATTCGTCATGTGGGATGATATAACCACATCAGTTTAAAAAACTTGCTATGCTAAAATGGAATATATACAAAACATAACGCGATTTCGGAAAAGGTTACCGAGTTATTTATTATGCTAGTTCGAGGTAAGACAAAAGTTTCTTTCCGTATAGATATTTAAAGATAATCGTGTCCACCTATTAAAATACAGGTTAATTGTATTGATATGGATGAGTAGATATTTACGTTTATAATCGACAAATAATCTGATTTTTAATGGCTTGTGACGAATATCATTGAAAAATATAATCATTAATGTATAAATATCATTAAATGCCAACTATATAATATATACTATTGTGAACGAAAATATTCCATAGATAGAGTTCTTGGTTATTTGAAATTTTGGTCAGGATTCGTTTTTCAAAATCTTAATATAGGAAAAGAATAGAATTTGCCTTCAGGCTTTTGCTGGTTCTCCTTTTCTCCGAATTAAGTGGATGACAGTTCAACGGAATTAAATCGGATGATCTGGGTGTCCAACTTTTATTGCCAAAAAGACAATCACAGCCATGGAAATGATTCATGCAGTAATTGAGGGTTCCTCCAGAAATATTGGTTTTTGGAGAGCCTATATAGATATTTGATTAACAAAATCAATATTTGGAAATATTCCAGATTACTAAACTATACATTTATTGCCAGTTTTCGTATTTTAGAGTATAATACTCCCATGCTCACTTGCCTTATTCAGATTTTATTAATTCATTTCCCAATTTCGAGAATAATTTTTTCGAATCATTCGCCGATCCGTCGAACTTCAGCATCGATTTTGTTTTACTTCCTGGAAATAAGGAATTAAATCTTTTCCAAGTAACAGCTATTTTTTGGACTAGCACACCCTTTTGCATAAGCCGTTTCTAGGAGGAAATGTTTCGAAACCGAATATTACTGTGAAATTTGATTAAGAGTTCTATAATCCTTAAACATATCGAATAAAGCTACTTGACCTTTTGATCCCAAACACCGATTCTCATTTCTAATTTTGCAATATGCGATAAAAAAATAATACATTAACGCTGGAACCACTTCAAATGTGTCGTCCATAAGTGATCATTGTACATCGGCCAATAGTTTTAGACTGAATGGTGTCGCCAATTCTATTATGTTTTGAATTTTAAAATCTTTAAGAGACAAATGTTGAGGTTTTTTGGTACTATTATATTTGTATACTGTCTGGTTTGTTCTATTGATACGTCTTGAGCTTTATCACAAACAAATTATTCAAAATTTTGGAAAATCTTTTGTCACATAGATTCAAAAAAACACTATTAATCAAACTATACTGTTGATCATTTAGGCAAACAACACAGAAACTTCGGGTTTTCATTCAAGTAATTCAATATCGAAAAACAATATATTTCATTATTTTTCCAACTTAAATTTTGAAATCTATAATTTTTGAAAACCTCTTTATACAGCATGATTTGCAATACAACACGAGGATTTTATTCACTGGGATTACCTATACCAAACACATTACACAGTCACTCGTATATCTTCTGAACCACAAATGCGACAATTTTGATAAAAAATGAAGGCTTAAATAAGCCTCGAGCACTTCACCCTACAAATCTCTTTTAAGTTGCCATTTTTTTATAAATTGACACTAAAACAGCAAACCAACAACAATGTCAGTTTGGAAATATGATTAACTTAGAGTATCGTGCACTAGTATGATCAGAAGTTGATATATGCCCACCAGATCTGGGATAGTAAAATTGTTTCAACTTGAAACATTCGTCCTGCTTTCGCAGCAAATACTATCACAAACGATATTTCTGAACCAACAAATGCTCTGAATCAATATCCATGTCCTCAAAATACGCTCAGAATATATAAGACGTCACATCTGACTTTTAAACAAACAAACAGTGAGTGTCTAACCAGTTCATTACCTTTTCCAACTTAATACAATTTCAAAACTGATGTGAAGGTGAACGAATGTCGAATCACCTAATGTGAGGGTTTTACCTGTACATTTTATTAACTCATCTTCAATATATGTGTCGAGTACAAAATTCTACTTCAGTCGCCTAAACCGTATAAATACATATGTTGCTCTGAAAATATCTTCAAATCAACCAGCACAGTTATACGTTGACCAAAACAACTGTTCCCACTATTTATTGACCTCTTGTTTGAACTAAGTATGTGGATCTGCTCTCTTGTCGATCAGTATGAAACCAGTGAACTGTACATATGGATGTGCATTTAACACTGAAAACGTGCGTAAGTACTTTGTGCCGTGACAGGCTACTTTTGCGGTAAAAATTGTTTGCTGGATCATAACGTTTTTCTAACGTGATATTATCTGATATTAAAGCTTACTTTACGGAATTAGTTAATGGCTCATTTAAGTGTTGACCTAATCTATATATACAATATCTAACCAAGTAAATATGTTATGTAAATAATATAGATTATTCATAGTTTACACTTAATGTCGCCTCACATTCTAATTTCTTATTTGCTTATGTACCGTCTTTATTAATTTTTCGTTGTAAAATAGATTATGAAATACGATTGGATATAATACAATTCGAATTCAATCAAACATTTAAGAAGTGTATATCTTAATTGATTTAATCTACGAATCACGACTGTTTCGTCTTATAAATACAACAGTTTTAGGTTGAAGTTGGAGATCCTTTTGCAATTATAGTTAACTTTCCCTCTTCTCTATGGGCATGGGAAATTGAGAAATGGACCATAATAGATTTTAAAGATAAGACAAAAACCGACATATGTGATTTGTACTATTGATGTTTTCAACATTTGACTAAGTTTTTTAATTTAATGTCTTTATGACATCATAATTTATATCACACCTCCAAATTTCGCGACTATGACGTTGGCAAAATGTCAAATTTTAGTTTTATTGCAACCTATTAAAATTTAGATAAGATTTAATTGCAAACAGCAGTAAACAATTCCAACTGCATTAGGAGGCACTATGTTTATACCTACCACAAACCTGTCGAGAATAATGTCGATATGCCTCAATAAAGTTTTTGTTATTGAACTTAAACTTCTTCAAGTTAATTAATTTATACAAATTTCGTTTAGGGGGGGTATAACCATGACAGTGACATTTGTTTGGTTGAATATTTATTTCGATTTGTTATCTATATAGTAACGACTTACTATATGAATCGATTGACTAACTATAATAATATAATGAATCGATAATTCAGTATTATGTACTCGTTTATTATACAACGATAACATTTTATTATATTTTTGAGTTAACAAATTTGTCTTTAATACGTCATCACATGATGTTTTTGACAATGAATATTTCAAAAATTATTTTTATCTTTTTGTGTTTAAAAATATTGACTGAAGACCTTGTGTATACTCGTCGGTGTCTCGTGTAACTCATAATTGGTTTATTTCAGCTGTAATAATAATTTTGTATTATAATGATCTTCAGTATGAATTTTTTTGTGACATTTACGCATCTTCACTTAAATACTATAAATAATTTACATAATTTATAGAAAGTATACGAGTCAAATGTTTCTATTCTCGAAGAAAATAACGTGAGTTGTTATTTCCTTCGATAATAGAAACATCTGAGTAAATCTCTCGAATATTTTGACGAAATATATATCCTGAAGCTGTATATACTTCAAATAGGTATATATCCAATGTTAAAACCATACTTATTATCACACAAGAGTTATATACCTCTATATAGTGGTAATAAAAATATATCTTGAGTCCTCTAAGTGAAGCCTATATATGTGATTTACTTATTTTTATACATAAACATTCCAAAATGCAATGCCATAGATTCGAAAATGCTGAGATTATTGATTTTAAGTAAATGTAATAGTTAAATACGAAAGTACGACAAAAGAAGTTAAGAAATTGGCAAGAGCGAATCGTAGAAGGTTTACGGAAAACATTTTCAAGAATTCAGAAGAAGCAGCAGCAATCAGAAACATACGCGGACTAAATCAATGCGTACGGAAGGTCACAGGAAAAAATACCAACAAACGGATCAAAATGGCTGAATACTTCGGCGATGGAAGACCAACTGCCGGTAAACTTCATATTACCCAATAACGCTGACAATGAAACCATTAACATCCATCCATCAACAGAGCGGGAGTTTGGTAGTATAATTGAGAAATTGAAGAACAACAAGACATCTGGAACGGATAACATACCAGCCGAATTATTCAGACACGCTACATCAAGATACAAGTAATCGTCAAAAAATGCCTCAGACGAATACTAAGGTGCTTCTGGCGTAACAAAATATCCAATACCGAGCTACATAGACAATGAATACATAGGCAGAGAACATTGAGCCTGATATAAGAAGGCGTAAATGAAAGTGGATCGGTCACACATTATGAAATTACAAGACGATATAACTCGAACGGCACTATAGAGTGGAACCTATAAGGAAAAAGAAAAATAGGACATTCACCTGTAACGTGGAAGCGAATGATAATTGCGGAACACATTTAAAAATCAGTGGCCATAAACAGAGTTAGATGGAAAAGTCTAGTAGACGCCCTATGCTCTTAAAGTGGAGATACAGGAAATAAATTTAAAAAAATAGTTAGCTCCTGTTAACACTTAACTTCCAGTGAAAAGCTCAAACATCGCATATATAGTGTAGACTGCTACAAAAATATTTATTTGATCAAATTATTAATTTGAATAATTTCTTGACTGAATTTTCTGAAAAGTGCATTGAATATTTACGAAATCGGGAGATTACAATATACCCCGTCTAAACTCATTGGAATTTATAGCCCTGGATTCACTAAACCATATTGCGAAATAAAGAGCGGCAAATTAAAGAACTTTAGTCTTTTTGAAAGATGCATCGTTCACAGCAGATAAAAACAAGTTTGTTGATAATGAAACCTATAAACACACCAACAATATACGCACCATCAAACTTAGGGTAAAAGCTTATGACGTACCACCAACTGAAGATCTTATATATACATATATACTTCAGGTTGACGTAAACCTTTATTTCAACCATCTATTGGAAAAATAACTTCTTTAGAAGAATATGTAAGGAGTGATTCTTACTTTATACTGTTTTTGTTGTTCAAGAATACGAACTCAATGTCTGAATTGATTGTGCAATTATTATTATACCTATTACAGCTTAAACTTTAGAAATTACTCTAGGGAGGGTACAAATAACACCCACAAGCATTGGTTTAGGAATTGGTTTAGGAATGGGTGGAATTCCACCCAATTTTTTTATTTAAATCAAAAAAGCAATGCTAATTTGACATTTTGTGGTCATTTTTTTACAATCAGGTTCGTTGCGGCATATTTTGGTGGTACTTGTTTAAGCTAAACGTAAAGTCAGAATCGCAAGCTCATATGAATCTATATAAAGGCATTAGTTTGGATTATCTAAAATTTTATTTTTCTGAGATCGAATTGTTTTTGTACCAATATATAATTGCATATCTGAGCTCTAAATACCTACATATCTATTGTTAAAGTTTATTTTGGTTTATTAAATTATCGATTTGCCACAATTTTCATACGAATTCAATGTAAATGGGTCTTGGTACTATTGCTCGGCTTAATCATATTGTAAAACTTTTATTCGTTGTGGTATTATCGTGTGATTCGATGCATGTTGTGGTAACTTTTTATTTTTAGGCAAGAACCAAACTTGAGACTTATGGGTAGAATAAATCATCGCTCTACAATTGGTAATTGAATAATGAATCGAAATTAGAGTTTTGTAAATTCGAAAGAACCCCGTCAAAAATTTTGCCGTTTATACATTCCTATAAAAGAATTTGCTATGGTGCTGTTTGGAAACCCGATAAAACGGTTTTGGTGTGCCTATTTTATATAATAAATACTGATCTCAAACACAAATAATCTAGTCCACCAGACTTTTGAAAATTAGATGTATTTTAGAAAGCTAACATGAATTACCTTATTGTGAAAAATACACCATCCGACAACATTTTCAAATAAATACGATTAACAAAATATATTAAATTGTATTTGCAATTGGAAAATACTATGGTAAAATTGCTGGAAAATACAGTGCTAATGTAATAAAAATCTTAGATGGAAGGAATAATTTAATAAAAATCTTAGATGGAAGTAATAAACTTCCTGGCATTTTATATCGATTGTTACACTCGTAATATCCTGTTCACATTTTTCACTCTTTCAACAACACTGCTGGTCTGATGGCAGAAATGTATCATTGAAAAGAATAAATTTTCATTAGAAACCAAAATTTCAAGAGTAAAATTTCGGTTTAAAAAATTTGGCAGTTAACCCGAAACGTTGAGACTAAATCGACCTATATAGTTGCTTTATACTAAGCAAACCGCTTTGATAAATCTTATATTAAGTGTCCTCATCTTTATCATGTGGATAATGTTACTCATCCCATCAAAATCTCCTCTATCATTTACATTAACCAGGTTTTGGATAATTTTATCTAGACTTTTATATTATAATAATTGGCAATCTTAACCAGACAGTCAATCTTAAATTTATACATACATAGATGATCGTTCAAATGATCTCACTTATTTTATATAATTTTATATATATCTACACTTACCTTGAAGCATCATAGTACAGTGATATTCAGCTATTCCTGTTGCTTATTGTATCGTTCCTGTAGCAAATCTGAAAATATAGATACAAGTGAAGTGTTCAAGTATAAAGTATGACAAAGGATCGAATTTATATTTATACATCAATTTTTAAAAAACGTTGAATCACTTTTATTTGGAACTAAAACTGACAAACGAAGTAACATGCGAAGATATACATTAGGATTCTCTTTCACTCAAATATGATTTGTCATCTTGAGTGTCATTTAATATTTTCCTAGAAAATACAATTTCATATTCCACAAAAATGTATTTTTAGCGAGTTTGAAGGTTACTGTCGATCAGATTTTACTTGTAATATTTTTAGTTCTTTGACCTTGACCATGGTTTTCATTTATCGTATAACCGTCTTTGAATAAAAAAATATTTCTTACATCGGTTAAACGTTTATTGGCGCGACCTAGCTAAGTACACGAAATTATAATGCGTAGCTCTAATCGATCTCGTCATGAATTATTAATCAAAGATTAATATATTAATATATTTTAATGAACCAACGACCGCTGATGGTAAATAGATAAAATGGTTATATTTACTTATTGATTTTTTTAGTACGTCAATAATCAAAATAACACAACATTAAACTAATAAATTTTTCATATTCGATAGTTACGCAGACAATAAATTTTTCGACATGCATTTTTGATGCGTGGTGGTGGATTTGGCATCCCATTTACTTCGTGATCAATAAAACATCGTGATTTTTTTATGTTATCTATTGTGCTTTCCTATATAATGAAATGGTTTTCTAAAAATGCTCTCGATTTTGTCTAATGTTCCTCACTGATCTAACTCATTTCACAAAGGCTAGATTGAGTTCATATTAGATACTGTGTTGATGAAATCATACCTTACGAAGCTTATATGCTAATCGCCCAGTTGTGGCTTAATGATTAAGAGAGTTTCTCGTAAAACCACGGTCACGAGTTCGATTCTCGCCGTTGACCAAAAATTAACATACTCCGTTACATGACATAAAAAGCGATTGTCAGTATAGTAAGCATTCGATGGGCTTACCACCTACAATATGCACCAATACGTTTAAATGGTTCGTAATAAATGTTACGTTTAAATGAATCCTCCCTTACAATTGTTCTCTACTATGGAGAGAAAGCCGAAACAATCCATTCTCCATTAAACTTTAAACAAATCTTCAACTTTGTTGTTATCAAAATAATCTCTTTACTTCACCAAAGTATATCCGTGATTAACTGTAGCCGTGATAAGTCAGATAGATTCACTGGAGCTGCCATAGTTAAACTAAAGATTTTAACTTTGTCCATCCGACTATAGGACTTTTTCCATTTTGACATGTACCATTTTACGTGAGACTTGGCCTAACAAAGCTATGTTATACGGTTTATCGAGATAGTGATCATATTTCACACCACACTTGTCAATTATTCACCTCACTTGTTTCACTCCTGCCCTGGTTATTCAAATACCCTAAAGATGTATTGAAAGGTATAGAGTTCGAAATGTAAAGTTTATCGGTTTAGAGCTTATCAACTATATTTCCTTTTTTCAAAGCTCGTTGACCTCGGCGATTATGTAAACAGCCAAATTGTCATTCTTGTGGCCCAACAAACAAAAATAAAACAGTTCAAAACCCAATACACCCAACACTTGTGACATATGATGTGAGATAAATGTATATGGCCTAAACGTTTTGTGTGGCATATAATTTTTTACCGATGTAGTAATAACACAAATGGTATCATTAGTGATAAATATATTAGTGATTATATTATGGAAACTATATACAAGGTAAACATAAAATCATGAAATAAACACTATATAGTAGATAATAATATTGAAGCATTCATTAGCTAATCAAATCGATATGTATACTTAATAATAAAACTCCCATGATTTGTGCAATATACACTACTGATGTGTGGGCTAATCTCTTTACTTTTATCTTCGACACATTGCTAAGTACACACAATATTGCAATACATAATTGATAACAAAACAATGATTACTGACAGCTTGTTGGCAAAAATAATATTCACGTCAAATGTTGGGTACTTAACTCCTTGCACAATTATACCAAGTGGTAAAATATTTACGAGTAATAATGTTTAATGCTTCGATCCATAAATTTGTCTAGACACATCGATTGGATCCTAACGCGTCCACAAAACATATATCTAACATTCAAATTTTCTATAAAATTTAGAAAGTTAATTTATATTTTGTTTTAACCGCAAACAAATAGTTGCTAATGAAATCTGGCCAAAAAAAATCGCGATACATTAATCAACACTTAATCACATGATTTTTTTTACATACGCATTCGTATAAGTATATAGACGCTTAGGTATATACAGCCAAAAATAACCACCGAGTGTTTGGAATTTTCCATTGTTGTGTTTTGCCTATAAAACGACAACGCCTGATTTTTAATTCTATTTATATCATAATGATATCAAAATAATAAATTTATTACATATATATACATACATATAGGTAATCATTTTCTTAGAATGGGTTGTGTAAGTCGAATGTATATAAGTATTGAGCGTTGCGAAAAGCAGATGTATAAAAACATATATATATACGCGCACATATGCATAAATGGCAAAGAAGATGTTTTAAGATATAATTAAATACAATATGTATGATATATCGTGCCAAGTAATTTCATTAAACATATTTCAACCATTTCTAATGCCAAGAAGGCAAACAATTTTATTTTCCGAATCCAAATTTTTAATGAACAAAAAATAGTTTCAGACCTATCACAAAAAGTAAGTCTGTATATTGAATATTTTCAATGTCATTGAACTGCCAAAAACACACAGAGTAGTTTCTTTATTAGTGGGTTCGTTCTATATTGCTCGCGATCTTATATTCATACAAGACAAACATCGTGTTATATATGTATATATACAAAACGAAACCATGGAGTAAATATTTATGTACTGTCACGTGATTAATGATGTATGAATATAATGTATATAATAAAGTTATGATGTAAGTTGGAGTAACTTTCTTATTTATAATAGACACAATTCTTTTTATATATAAAGAAGAATTTTGCGAAAGTTATATTAAAATAGATAAATTTAGACATTCCTATACTCATCGTTGGCAAATGTATACACGTGGTTATGTACATGAAATGTCAATGAAAGTAGTACAAAAGCGTATAACAATCTGGCTTATTCAGTGTGCATATGCTCGTAAAGTCTAAGAAATATTTTTATTTTACTTCTTTATCACGACCATTATTATACTGTATTACATATGCGTGCATTGTATAATCAGCGAAAGGAAATTAAATGCAGAATGAGTTTAAATTGAAAGTAAGTGATCTTCAAGGTTAAAAATTTTAAATTATGAGGGTCAAAAATATTATAGTGGTCAGATAAAATTCGCTATATTTTTGATTTTACTAAGCAACAGAGGTACGTTTACAAAACAATTTGTATATCTTAAAGACCAATAGTTCTTTTGAGTGTTCGTATAACTTTTCTTAAAAAATGGTTAGCAGATTTACTTGACTATCGGTTTATACTTTGATGGCAGCAATGAAATTGTAAAAGCTCAGGAAAATGAACTAAACACCAATGAATACAAGTTAAGATACAACTCTATCAAATGGAGGCCAATAATGTTTTAGGGTGACAACAAAGGACCGTCTCATGACATGTGTATGGTGTAAGAACAGAAACTGAATTTCGTAAAAACTTAAACCAAGACAAGTCGAACGTCGTTTTTTCAGCTGCGAACATCTGCTCTGAAGACAAAATTGAAAATCCATCGAATCGTAATAGTGAACTCAGTATAAAATGGAGGATTCGCTTGACTATGCATCCACTTCAGCGAAACCGAAAATCAAGGCAAAAAGCTAATGATGTGCTTTTAGTCGAATCAGTTCGGAGTGTTTCTCCGAATAAGAGCTATCTCAGTTGATGCAATAAAGCTGCGATGGTCACAATATGTCATGATAAAGTGATTTTTCAACACAATACTTATGTCTACCTGAGTATAGTAATACCACTGACGTATGTTATCGATTCAAATCGAAATACTTTAAATAGTCCAGTCGACATTAAACTGTCATTCATTATTACATGTCAGAACAACAATTATATTTACATTCTACTTAAAATCTTTATTATCTGGACAATATGTATAACAATTTCATCGCATCACTATAATTCAATCATCAGTCATATGAAACTATTTTAAACTGCCATTCCCAAGTGTTGCAATAAAGAGGTATATCCATCAATTCTTTGATGCACTATCGTAATGCATACTTCGACACTAACGCAGTAGACTGTAATATTTCTCAGGTACATATCGCAATGTCACTTTCGAAGTATTTACTAAAATTGATCGTTTTCAGGTGGTATCAATGATCTATACCGTTTCCACTAAAACCATTCAAGCCATTTAATACGAATTGCTGGAAGACTAATGTATGTAGGTAATTTTAGGTCAACGGCAAAAATTAAATTCTTGATGGCAACGTTAACTATCTTATAATCGGCGACGTTTATGTGAGATCTATCAACCACTCATCTAAGACAGTGACGGTGAATGATACATCCGAAAGCTGTTTGAAGACCGAAAATATACAATTACCGGAAATTTTTGCAACTGATAGTGTTTTTGACTCTTCGACAAGTAGAATCATTTTAGTTTCATCGTGTCGTTGGCAAGAGGTAGCGATCATAAATGTATAACTAAATGGTCTTCCTATGTATGTTGTGGCGGATATGCATTGTTTCTCGACTTCGTGCAACGTGAAATCGAGAACAGCAAACCTTGTTGGTTACTTTCAACAACTGCTTCCTAATCTTAAAACTGTCATGATTAGTGCATTGATATAATATAGGTAACCATGGTCACCTATATTATATCAATTGGAATGATATTGGAATCTCAGCATTAAACAAATATTGTCTTCTTCTCTCATACTAAACAACTGCTCAACGATCATAAAGCTCCTTATGTCTACCTAAGTTGAATAATTTTGTTGTAATTGAAAAACAATCTTAGCATTTGACGAATTTCAGGTCTCATTGTCTTGTAAACATTTGAGTACATATTTCAATACATTTAATACACCCACATAGTCACAAATGACCTTTCAAGCAAATTTTATAAATCAAATCATAAAAGAACGAATTAAGTAAATAAAAATCTTTGGCATCGCAAAATTACTTTCATTTTTGAAATCAAATAAAAAATTATTATTCATGTACTCAAAATTTAAATATTTTTAATTTAGGCCGATTAGTGTTATGCCAATGTACCACAATATATAGAGTAGAAATATTTCATAAATATTTAGATTGGATATTACGTAAAGATGTGTTTATATATTTTTAATCTATTTTGGCGAAAAACCAGCCTCAACTCTTTCGCAGCTTCCATTTTTCGTTCTACTTTACGCCGACAACAAATTAATGGTGTTCACATGAATGCTAGAGAGATAGTTTGATCTAAAAGTCCTGCGATCGTAATTTGCCATTTGGTCGGTCAATAAATGTATATATTAAACCGCTTTTATCACGAATCTTTGTGATCATTGCTTATTAATTAAATTAACATTTTTATTATCAAATAGTGCAAATTTGTTTAGTAATCAATATATGTATTGTATATATGCGATATTGAAGATGTACTAATTGCGTATATTGTATGATTAAAATAAGAGGTAAAAATAAATACTTGAAAAAATCTTGTAACTTTAAAACACACACCAGACACACTGGCAGACGCTCAGCTTATGTATACATACCAGTTTGGTTTTATATATAATTATTTACTTTAACATGTACACATACATATGTTAAAGATAGAATATGTAATAAGTACTAGATCTTAATGCAATATAGTCATTCATCGTCTTATTAAATATAAGAAGAAAATTTCTCTTTCTTTTCATTTTCATCGTTCGAGGTTGAGTGCTTATGTTTAACTGTACAACAATATGCGCCAATTTTTTATACAATAATATTTCTCAGAATAATAATTTTACGTTTTTCCATTTAATCTATGACATCATTTTCGAATTATAAATCAAGATACAATTTTCCAAAGTCTTGTTTAAACTGGAAGTACGAGTAAGCTATTCTACATACATAATATGATTTACGTAAATGTTTTCGTTTTGGAACTCATTTTGGCGTACTTGTTTTGATACAAGGTGCGATGCGTTATCATGAGTATTTGTTTATATTAGTATTAGTTAACAAAACTTATAATTAAAATGTGAATCTCAATAATAGAGCTCTGATGTGTTCTGCAAATGTGACACAACTTATAAACTGCTATTAATAAAAATTGTGGCTTGTGTAAGCTTACTCCAGCTTACTATAAAATACGTTTTTTTTAAATTGTAGCATAATAATAACCAACAACTATCCGGACGAACGCAGTTGAAACATCAAAGAGTCAGGTCACATATACACTGCTTAAACATAAAACAATTTTGACAATTGAATGATATCTATTGACGATTACTGTTCAGGTTGTTATGCTTTATACAGGTTGTTATAGACACCAAAAAATTCAATGTTCGCCTGAACAAAACTAGTGTGAATTGTTAACGTCTTGGATTATTATTATAATGAGTGTAAATTAATTCTCGAAATTTATAAAACTGAGGTTTACTCAAATTTATATATGCTTATATATATATATGTTTAATTGCTTAAACAAGTTTGCAACTTCCTTAATAATTATCTTGCTGTGAATTGAACTTTCTATCCAAGGTATCAATTATTATATTAGCACAAACATATATTATTGGTTTATTGGTGTTCAGCTTTTCATTACCTAGCTCCTATATATGAGTAAATCAAGAGGAGCCTACTCAGGACATCATGGGTCACTTTTTGATAATAATCGTATTGGACAGGTTGTGTGGGATACCAATTGATCCAATTCGGACACTCAAAAGTTGGTCCATCAATAACTTTTACAGGATTGCCTCTAGTATTATCAAAAAAATATGAACCAATGATGCCATCGGCCCAACTGGTACACCAATGGCTTTCAGTACCCCACAATAGCGACAATTCTGTTTATTGACAAAGCCAGCCAAGTCAACATGCAGTGCCATCTCGAGCACTTCAGTTATGCCTTCGTTCGTGGTTACTTTTCTACAGCTGTTGCTGGGTTCATATGAATAGAAATAAAAATCTATTTCAACAACTTTTATCAAACATGGTGGAGATATTCTCAGGAGACAGTGTAAGAAAGTTTAAAAAATTAATCATTACACGCATTAGTCAACCATTGACTTGCTCGCCATATGATTATATATACGACAGTTATTTTATGATCGTTATTTAGTAATTGATTAATTTTAATTGTATCTCTAGACTGTATGGTGCTCATATTATTAAGTTCAAATTTCTGAGTTCCGTTTCGATAAAATTATTGAACTAAATACTTTATATAATGTATATTGATTCACACCATCAATACCATAATATTTTTTATGGTTAATTGGATTTACATAACTATGTGTCATATATTGAATTTAACATTTTGCCTTGCAACGTTTGAATATAAAAAAAAATGCACAATAGATAGAAAATCTACGTAAACTTCGTTAGTCTGAATCAATGCAGCAAAAATCTAACATTGAAAAAGTAAGAAAATATCAAGAAGATCACATTATACATAAATTTTACTTTACAATCATATTCGTTATTGGAAGATCAAAACCGTTGATCAATGTAGTTTCGGAATGTTGTTTTGATGGTATCTTACTGGATCTTTAATAAATCTTCAAGCAGTTTGCCCAAACAAGTTTATATACCTCCGCACAGCCCAACAAAATTAATGTCAGATTTGATTAAAAAAAGATTAAAGCTTTTGGTACTTCTTTCAGTACATCCAGATAATTATGCAGGATTTTATTATCACTGCAGAAATAAATCTTCATAAATCCCCAAATTATTTTAAAAGCCCGACAAGTGAAACTTTTAGTTAAAATTATATAAGACATCAACTTAAATGTAATTGCTGTGTATTCAGTTTGCCTAGGGAAATATATAAATGTTTAACTTTCAAACATACCATAAATTTGAAATCCTGAAACAACATCAACAATTCCCATAAAATTATATCAAACCCATAAACAAAAATTCCACAATGCCTATCCTTTTATCAAATGACTTTCCAAATTAAAGAAATTTTCCAATTATCATTTCACATGAACATATTATACTCGTATATAGTTGCGCAACACATGGTTAAAAATTCCACATAAACTGACACAATTTTTGGCTGGTTGAACCCTGTACATATCGATTTTGTGTATATATTTACTAGTAAGTCTTCATATAAATTCGTAGATTTGACCTAAATTTGGAATGTGTATTACATAAGAGACACTGTTCCAATATTACACAAATATTGGCTATCCAGTATTTAGTATATAGATTATTCTGTTTGTAGATATGTAAAAAGAAGAATTGATATATCGATTTTAGGCTCAAGGTTTACACAAATATTTTCCACATTTTCATCCAGATAAGGAATGTTCAACTTAATCGATTATACATTCCACTTGTGTAATAAACGATAAAAATTGCTCCCCTTCTGTAAATATTACTTAAATATCGTGTAGGAGTATGTATACACCTTGAACTTATTTTAAGAAAGCATAATAAACCAACACTATATATAATACGTTATTGTAAATAACAAAATATTTAAGCAAATATTGTATTTCAAGATTAAAACTATAAACGAGTAAATTTTTTCTTGTTACATAACTTAAATGAAATTTCAAACAGCTTGTAAAGTTACCTATATACTTGTGTTTCTATATACAGTGACGAATATTCACGTGCACAGTCAATGTCAAGATTAGTTTGAAAAGATATAATACAGCTGTTTTACAATGTATAACTGCAATTTATAGCATTGGAGTTCGAATTATGCACGATAGTTTTGTTTATTTTTTTTTTTTTTACTTTTGGGAGAGTGCCAGATAATTAATAACTGATAGAATCTGAAGTTTAATGTTTATTGCTGAAACATTGATTTAAAAGGTTACATCCTTCTATTTTTAATGTTTACAAATACTTTGATGATAATTGCTTTAATCTATCTTTTTATAACAAACATATTTGTAGTTCTTATCACTATAATGTATATAAAGTGTGACCAACCTAAATGTTTACAATTTTATTTGATTCAAAATTCTAAAACGAATAAGACGACCACATCTCAGCTGAGTCATTATAAACCCTTAAAATACGTATTGGTGCCCACATTATAGCAAGTGAATAGAACTCGAGACCGCGATGTGATGAGAAAGTCTCTTAATGTCTCAAAATACAACCGAGCTCTACATATTCAAAATCCTTGTAAATTAATAGGCGGGAAGCTTGACTTACTTAGACCATATTAACACCTTGAACGAGCAATCAAACTATTCCAATTAGATTCCGAAATGTGGAGTTTCTTCACCCCAAAATTGCTCGTTATGCTCTGTGTTACTAATTTTACTCAATCAAATTGTTCCTGACATAATAGAGTAGGACCTATATATGGCTTAAAGGTTAGGTTTAAATACACCATGTGTTCATGATTAACTCAACAACACCCGTTCGTTTGCCATAAAAACATGCAGATTTCATACGTTCATTGCAACTCGAACTATTATATTACTGATAATATTTTTTGTTGCATGTAGACGCTCAGCAAAAAATTTATTTCTCTTTCATTCTAAATTTACCTCCTCAGTAACTCAGTATAATGAATGGAAGTTAGTGGTTGCAACCAACATACCAAATAGCATTATATAGACTGAACGACAGCATTTTTATTTTATTTTTGGACCTATATCCACGTATGTCTTGAAATTTTGCAGATAAAATGTATACAGTAGCCACATACGTCCTATTATATTGACGTTGGCTTGGCTTCAAACGATGTAGTCTAAGATAAACTCCTCTCCTTGTAACATTAATAATACCTGTACCCGGAAGATACAATTTTTAGGCTCGTAGAGTAACAACTATGTAATCTTTCGGTGTGATGGAGCTAACCATTATTTGATTATTATTATTATTATTAAAGTTGGTTGGAACCCTATATAAGGTTCCGCACTCAGGCGGTTCGACGCATCGGCTAATGTTGAACAATCTCTCTATTGTGCTACGTATTTGTAAAAACAAATTATAAATTCAAATAGGTTCACTACATGAAATTGATCATTATTTGATTAACATCTGTTAATATGCTCTTCAAATAAGGGTTGAGCAAAATAACGATTCCATCCATAAATAACCATCTATTTTTTGTCCAAACCATTTTTTAACTCAATTCTATGTAGTCAGCGTATTATTCAGTTACGGAAAACATTCGGCTATCTCTAATTGATTTTTGATAAACAGTTTTAAACGACAGTTTATGGTTATAGCCGGGAAACATAGGTTAGGTTGACTTCTGCACATTAAGACCGATTCTTAGACCCACTTCTTATTTATTAAACTAGTTGAAGATCTCGCACATTATACTCGCTCAAATACATATATCTTCTGCGTGTGCTAGTACTAGCAAAAGAAGTTTTCTCCTACCATTAATCCTCACAGCTCCTGCACAGACACCCGACTTAGCCTTCTCGCATGTTCCTAAACAAGCAATAACTTGTAAGTATTCCTTCCACCGTTCTTAATTAACGTCAATGTAGTGAACTAAACATTCTAAAGTGACTCGAGCCCAATTTTGGCCAAACTTATATTGCTGCACTGATCATTAAAGCTTCATTAGTTGCAGCTTCTGCTGTCTTTTTTAGCATTGATTAGCATGCCATCGTGTGACCGATAATCTGGCTGTTAAAATGCTCACCTATCTAGTTAAGAGAAGAGTGACAACTCAACGCTATCCTAGACGTGAATTAAATTGAGTCCAGTGACTTATGTAAGGATACATAATTATGTCTCAATCCGTTTAAGGTCTTCTCAATCGCCCACTCCTCATCTTGATAAATACTACGCTTATCAAGGAAAGAACCGACATGCTCACTCCGAGCTTGTAAAGCCATTCTTAAAAATAAGCTACTGTTTTCTATACCGACCGATCTTTTCAGGATTCCTAGAGGGGTACATGGTTCGAAACCCCTTATCGATGAATAAACCCGTTGTATAGTGTAATCGATATTCGCTAGTTCCCCACATAGCGACCTAATTATATTAGAGGCATTTCCAATAACCTGTTGCAGATAGCCTCACAGTCGTATAGGTTACTTTCGTCTTGAAAACAATTGGTCAATATTTTGCACACCTCCCTGAATGTTTCTATAGGAATTTATTAACTAGAGTTAAATAATTAAATTTGTTTAAATTTTATTGCATATTTTATTAATTAAAGAAAATGGTTTCCAGATTTTTTTAATTACTAACGTCGTGTGACAAACAGAAGTCAAAAATGTGGGGAACCAGAAGAATTAATATCTTCGGTGTGACTGTTACATTATCGATTTTTGCAACTCTGCTAATAATGGCTAAACAAAAACTAATGAAATTCGATCATTATTCCTTTGCTGATATTAACTCATCGATTCATTGGCGGTCTAAAAGGTCCACACCAAAATCGTAAAATACATACTTTAAACTATTTCGTCCAAGGCCTATAAACCTAAATATAAGTTAGAAGTCAAAACCAAACTGAGCTATCTAACGAAGTTTTTAAATCATTTAGAGTAGATGATTGATACCCGGATGGTCTAATTATCTACTACAAATTTAAAGGCTCTTGTATTTGTCAAATTCGAATCAAGGGAAACTACTTAACGCACAGTGTAAGATTTAAATGAGTCTTAGCTTTCACCTCTCTTCGTATGAAATTCATTTGTTAACTTTTTGGAGATTAGAACTATTGAGACTATTCAGAGCCCAGATTAATCTGTATCAACCAACTTTAGTATTATAGGAAAACCTAGATGTCACTATAAATGAGATTTAATGCTTGCATATACATATCTTACTATAAGTAACAACTATGATGCCAATGAATGAGCTCATAATGTTTTACTTCGAAATTTCAACGTCGACTATATAAGATCGATTGATGATATCAGTTTCAAAATTTATTTAACGACCATCATATTATACGACAATGCTATTCCTAATCATGATCTAGTCATAATGAATTTGATATCAAATTTAGTGAATTGTTTTATGCATCCATTTAAACATAACAATATTATTCACTTCCTGTCTGTTTTTATATATACCAACGTTAGCAACATCCAAGCACAAAACGTACAATTTAAATTAATTGTAATTATAAATTTTTTTTATATAATTTACACATTTCATTACAGATTAAATGGATCGTTTTCCAAACACACGTGCGTCAATACGCTGGGCCGTATACTAGGATCGACTGGAACGCAATCTGCCCCAAGCAGTCCCACACACACATCAAAACGGGAATATCATGAAGTCACGGGTGATATCGTTTGCCCATCAATGGTTATGGGGATCGATCATATAAGAGATCCACGTTTGAATAAAGTACAATATATTGTTTTGAAGTTTTTGTCGAATACATAATAATTTTATTCTATCGTTTACAGGGTTTGGCCTTCACACTTGAAGAACGTCAAATATTAGGTATTCATGGTTTACAACCGGCACGTTTCAAAACACAAGAGGAACAACTTGAACTGTGTAAAATTTCCGTGGCACGTTACCATGAAGATTTAAATAAATACCTTTACCTAACCGATTTACAGGTGGGTTAATATATTTGACTGTGGTCACCTCGATATTTCTTAACATTATTGTTTATTTTACAGGATCGGAATGAACGATTATTTTTCCGTCTTTTGTCCGAAAACATTGAAACCATGTTACCGATTGTATATACGCCGACAGTAGGTTTAGCATGTCAGAAATTCGGTTTAATTTATCGTCGTCCTCGTGGTCTATTTATAACAATAAACGATCGACATCATATATTTGATGTGATTAAGAACTGGCCAGAGCCTGACGTCCGAGCGATTGTTGTGACAGATGGCGAGCGAATTTTAGGTTTGGGTGATCTAGGTGCGTGTGGTATGGGTATTCCGGTAGGAAAATTGGCCTTGTATACCGCTTTGGCTGGTATTAAACCACATCAGTGTCTACCAATTTTAATCGATGTTGGTACAAATAATAAAGTAAGTTTCACTTATACACTATAAACAGATTTAATTAATGAAACTTTATATAAAATATTTATATTTTAGGAACTTTTAGAAGATCCATTATATATTGGGTTGCGGCAACATCGTGTCACCGGTCAGGAGTATGTTGAATTTATTGACGAGTTTATGCAAGCGGTGGTACAACGTTACGGGCAGAATACACTGATTCAATTTGAAGATTTTGGCAATAATAACGCTTTTAGATTCTTAGACAGATATCGTGATACATACTGTACATTTAACGATGACATCCAAGGAACAGCTGCCGTCTCACTAGCTGGACTATTCGCATCGAAAAGAATTTCCGGAAAACCTATTAAAGAGCATAGAATACTATTTTTGGGAGCTGGTGGTGCTGCCATTGGTATTGCTGATTTAGTTGTGAGGGCGATGACAAACGAAGGTTTACCAATTCAAGAGGCTCGCGATAGAATATGGATGGTTGATGTTGATGGTTTGGTCACTTTAGATCGGCCGGAAGATACACTCGATAGTCATAAAATAAACTATGCGAAAAAACACGCCCCAGCTACCAATTTCTTAGATATTGTTAAAGAAATCCAACCAACCATGATAGTTGGTGTGTCGACAGCAACTGGAGCATTTACGCCCGAAGTTTTAAAAGAAATGGCGCGACTCAACGACAAGCCACTAATATTTGCTCTATCAAATCCTACCTCGAAAGCCGAATGTACCGCTGAAGATGCATACAAGTACACCGATGGACGTTGTATATTTGCATCGGGATCGCCATTCCCACCGGTTGAATTGAATGGAAACACATTTTATCCAGGCCAGGGTAATAATGCATACATTTTCCCGGGTGTTGCATTGGGCGTAATTGCGACTGGAACCCATCATATACCAGATGATTTATTTTTAATTGCGGCTAAAGTATTATCCGATCATGTGACTGACGATGATTTAAAACGTGGATCATTGTTCCCTCCTCTTAATTTACTTAAAGAAGTTTCATTACAAATTGCGGTTGAAATTTCAAAATACGTATACGCAAAAGGTAAGAGCTATATAAAAATAAATTACCGCCATCATTAATCATTTACATTAGGTTTAGCCACATGTTTTCCTATTCCTAGTAACCAAGAACTTATAAATAAAAGTTTTTTCAAACTTTATAACTATAACTATCAAGTATTTTATCAAATGGCGCGCCAATATACCTGGCCGAAAATAGATACTCTACCTATAGCAGAGTTACGAAAACTAACTGGAAAAATTTACCATTGAACTAAGAATATAAGAAAAAAGAAGAATTAATTCCGTCAACCCGCTTAGCTACCTATATATAATACCTAATCCACTCTTCTCATTTAACTGCCGATACTAAAATATTTTAATCGTTCAAAAACAGGTCTAGCTTCATTGTATCCCGAACCACACGATAAACAAGTGTGGCTAGAAGAGCAATTGTACAATTTCAATTATCAAACATCAATGCCCGTAACATGGAAATGGCCTGAGCCACCAGAGATCAAAACTCGCGATTTAGTTCCAACAAAATTGATGGCATCATTTTCGAAGGGTGAACAACAACCCCATCCACCAGCAGAGAAAAAGGATAAGGTGTAAATTTAAATCGTTTTTATAAAACGATTATAATCGACAAAATGAGAATTAATTTATAATTAAATTAAAATAAAAACAATATAATATATAATAAATTAATTATATATCAATTTTATCATTGTAAACCAACAAAATAAATGTTAAAACTATTATGTATTTATTACTATATAATATTATATTATTATTTATATTTATAATTATTATACAAATATTTTAAATATTTATGTGTATTAAGTAAATTTTATTTCAGAAATAAAATTTTACAAATCTGTTGATTTAATTAAAAAAATTCAAATTCAAACTTTTTTCTATATGTACATAATATATAAGAAAATATTTCAATGGAAGAAAAGTTCACAAGACGATTTTTAGCAAAGAAATTTGTTTTATAGTTGTTTATAAAAGATTTAAAATTAATTTAATTTATATATTTAAATGTATGTTAAAATTAACAATATTTTATTTATAGCAATTGCACAGAGACGATTGCAATTTTTTAATTGGATTAAGTATAGATCTACCGACTACTACTTTATACGAGTATATACGACAATATCCAATATCATTTTTTTAGATGTTCCCAGATTGCTCTTAACACATATTCGCCTACCGGACTTAAACGCGACTACCCCTTTAATGATCGCTATTTCAGCTCCGTCGTTTGACTAAAAGACCTTCTCGCGATTAAAAAGATCTAGTCCTTTGGTGCCATATATTGCTTGCTGCGTCTCTAAAATTTTAAAAGCTCTGACCAACAAGTGGATTTTGATACACTTTCAAACTATTATTACGAGTAATGATGAGAGATCCAAGATACTTGAATCTCACCACTCCTTCAAAAGTAAAGTTAATACTATTGAATAAAATTATGCCTCGGTATCTAAAAACAGAGATCAGATATTTTGTTTTTGGAGTTTGAGACCAATGGAAGTTGATGCAGACGATTTTTTGATCGCATCAGGTTCTCCAGATATATTAAACCTTTATTAGACCTTGTATAGAATATTGCTGTCAGGTTTGAATATGACATTGTTCTCTAGTTGATGGATAGAGTTCAGTGGCGTGGCATCGTAATAATACGAAACTCCAGACTTACGAAAGATCTAGACAGTCTACAGCACCGCAGAAATGTTGCAGAATTCTGTGTGTTCTAAAGATTAATAAATGGTAAATGTTCTGCAGAATTAAAGGAGAAAATACCACCATTTGTTACGCCAGGACGGGTAACACGAGGAACGGTTAATGCGCATAGGTTAACTGTGAAGCTGCCAAAACCTCGAACTGAAGATGCAAAGCGCGAATTTATTTATTGAACATCTAGGAAGTGGAATTCGTTGTCCGGTTTTCAGTTCCGTTGGAGTCCGGTTTTCAGTTTCCGTTGGAGTCCGGTTTTCAGTTTCCGTTGGAGTATAAAATGCACAAGTATAAAATGTAAGAGCTCTGACAGTTACAAGGAGCTAGGTCAATCTTAAAGTCCACCCTGCACCCAATTAAAGCTAAAATTTAAAAAAAAGAATTCGAACACTAGAACAAATTTCAAAAGTTCTCGATAAGATAACTTTGACACAACATTGTGACTGCGTTACTGTCATTTTACACAGATGTACGTATCTCCTAATATTCAAGCTCTAGCAATACCATACTTTCGATTGATCGAGTTATAGGCTTGTTTCATAATACTTAGAAAGGAAATTCCGTAGCTTGATCAGTGACTGACCAAATTGGACGGATCCCTCCTATAGGTATAGTCACGGATAATTTCCTCTGTCAGAATAGTAAAACTTGTATACTGTGCAAAGCAGAACTAAACCGCGGTAGTTCTCACAATGTTCCGGCATAACTTCATTTTGCCATACCAATCGAATAAGGTCGAAAAGACAATTCAATAAAGAACCACTTCGAATATCGAAAGTTTTAAATTCATGCCAAAAGCTTTGAATGCAATCAACTACATGTGATATTGTGATCTTACTCAATTCCTCATAGAATGGAACCTAAATGAATAGGACCTTAAGACTTCCGTCATTTGAGCTTCTTCTGTCAACCGTTTAGCTGTCGTACCACGGTAGCAGGAACGGCTTTATTTTTCTTGCTCAACAGCAAGGCTACAGTACTCATCAAACCAATCATATTTTACTTTAGTTTTCACTATACATCGGAGAGTTTGATATGAGTGGCGTCAACAACCGAGATTTGTATTACTTCCCAAATCGTGTTCACTTCTCAGATGATAATAACATCGCAAACTACTATTGCTGACAAGATCTGGGTATTTTAATAATATTTCTTAATTTATTAGGCCTTCAGATGGATGTGTTTATGACCCCAAAACTATGTCAATTTAAGGTCATGAACGAGTGCAAATTACATCATTAGTTCATCATTGTTGGTCGTGTCGGGAACTTTAACGTTACCGTTGTTAAATAATAAAAATGGAATCTCCTGATCAAAAGTCCATGGACATTTGGAAAGTCCTGATTGTACCATATATGTAAATATTACAGATTGGTGCCTCTTACAAAGAATAAGAACCGGTTGAAAATTGTATACCAATGTGCGCACCATGACCAAATGAATACCGTACTTATGTCACATATTACACTTATTGCTATACACTGCAAGATTTCACAAATGCTTGAAGATTGTATCTAGGAAAATAATGGAGAAGTGAAGACAGTTATCATGAGAATGTTGTCCCAAAATAAGAGAATGTTCCGTTTCATTACTTTATAATATTCTGGATGTTTTAGTCCTACACTCACAGATTACAAAATTTTACAAGCCCACTGTTGTACACAAGCAAAATATAGTCAAAGCAAACAATAAAGCGAAACCTTTATTTATATAATTCGGTATAGAGTACCATTTGTTGAATGCGTACGATTTTGCAGCGGAAACGGAGTATCAGTTTATGGAGTTCGGTAGTAAAGGTAAAAGAAAACGTGGTAAAATTCCGAGCATCAACTTGAGACCAAAAATAATTCAAAAAATTTCAGATTGAGCCGAAAGTCAAACCGACAGTACAATATGTTACAATCTGAGGTCAAATGATAAATTAAAATGTATAAGCTATTCATCTCAGCAACTACACTAAACAATAACTAAGTAATTCAAGATTAGTATAAAGAAAATAAGACATCGTCTGGTTTCTGTTTATGTCATGAATAGCAAGGGATTGATAAAAAATCTTTACAACCTAACAAAACCATTCCACTTTCACTGTTAAAGTACACTGTTTCAGTATACAACAAAACATCCATTCCAAACGAACACTGACAATGAAACAATGCTGATATAGCAATGCAAGAGGTTCATCTAGCGATGACTAAATTATAAGTTTTTCATAGTGTCACTATTATTTTGGTCTTCATAGTACATATCACTATTAAACAGATAATGTTCTCCATACCTAGCATTAGATGTCGGATATCATCGCTGATTTGATTCCTGTGGTCTGTAAATAACATTTTTCGTTTTGAATCAAAATAGTAGGCCAATATAGGGTAAGTCCGAATATTTATGACCGAATTAAATTGCCAAGAAAGGTATGGAATTGCTAAGTAGACCGTATGCGTAATACTTAGTTCTCTACATGACCATCTTGTCGCTAGTTACGACTTTGAAAACTGATTCGATGGGATTAAATGAATCAACATTTCAATATTTTTGAAGTAAATTCAAATGTCACGTGTTCTAGAGACTACATCTTATAGTTCAAACAAACCATAATTATTGTTTCAAATAATTTATTTAATTAATTAAAATCACAGTACACTCGAGATCTTAGAACATTAGTCACGTTTCAGTCTATCCTTGATATAAATTTTATTTAGTAAACTTCTCAGCCTGATTGCCTAAGAACCAAAGTAGGCCAACAAGGAATGTGGCTGGAGCATTTATATAATCTTTTGTCTGGATCAGTTTTTTGGCATCGTCTATGGTATATTCAACGACTTCGATTAATTTATCGTCTACACCAATATCATGGTTAGATTTGTCAATGTCGTTAACTTCACAATAAAACATTGTTTGCTTATCACCACTCCGGCCATCTGAAGTACGAAACGATATAACATTCTGGATTCGTTCGTTTGATACTGTGTAGCCCATTTTTTCTTGGATCTATATGTAAAATAATACAAACGGATGGTAGATATAGGTCGATAAAATCTAATTTATTATTGGATATATCATAAACTTTATCGTGTACCACACAATAATCAACGTTGTCAAGAAAACGTAATTAAATAGCAGTTCTCCTTATCAGAAAAGCGAATATTTACTAAACAATAAAGTGCAAACTTTATTTAAGTGATACTCATCAGATTTGTGTAACCAACAAATAAAAATATACAATACTCGTTCAAGGTCAAAACTGATTAAAGATAAGCCACCTTACCTCTTCTCGTGCTATATCCACCAGAGACACATTTTGATCAATATTTCGTGAACATATTTCAATGGTGACTCCAAGTTTTGATGGATAGTTTACAGTATCACACTCATTGATATCACCAACAAACGCCTGAGCATGGTACACAGCTATAAGAAATAAGATAATTTAGATCCGAAAACGAACAAAATCCCATTACCTGGACGAAACTGTTTTACAAACAGCAAGACATTACGACTCGTATTGAACAAAATAATCGATATGCTGTCGTGCAACTTCAACACATCTCTTGATTTGGGCATCCCATTTTGTGTGTATAGAAAACGGAACGGTTTTATATACGATGAATCTCCTGGTAGGAGTGGCCGACTTTGTATATTTGTTATATTTTCCATTTTTCAGACCATAACAAACAGTTTTCACAACAATGGTAATGACCTTATTGGTTGAGAAAATTGATGATACTTTATAAATGGCGCCAGTGACCATAAAGAAGATAAAACATATGTTCATTTTCAATTTAAATTAAAAATAATTTAGATTTGTTTATTAATTCAGAACTATTTATAAAGCTCGATGCCTTATTGTTCAGGAACCATAGTAACCCAATAAGAAAGGTTGGATTGGTATTTACATAACTACCACCATCGATTAATTTCTTAGCATCCGCTATGGAGTATTCAACCACCTCAATCATTTCGTCGTCTACTCCACCACCATCGTTGGTTTTATCGCTATCATATACCTCACAGTAGAACAAGGTTTGCTTGGCCCCACTTCGCCCAACTGCAGTACGGTATGATAAGATCTCTTTGATTCGGTCGTTTGGCACTGTATAGCCCACTTCTTCTTGGATCTAAGTACATACATATACATATAAATAAAAGTGTGTTATATTAAGTATACGAACTTAAATCACTTCTTCTCGTGCTATGTCCACCAAAGATTTATTTTTATCAATCATTCCACAACACAATTCGATAGTGACGCCGAGGCTTGGTGGAAACTTGCACGTATCTACTTCTTCATTGCCATCAGCGAATGCCACAGCATTGTACACAGCTTGAAGCCAAATATAATTGAGTTACTTAACATTTAAATTGTAGATTAGTTTCACATACCTGGCCGAAATTGCTTCACAAACAGCAACACATTACGAGTCGTATTGAACAAGATAATTGCCACACTGTCGTGCAGTTTCAACACATCCCGTGACATTTGCTTACCATTTTGTGTATAACCGAAACGAAATGGTTTAATGTAAGGCGAGTTTTCTGGGAGACGGCCAAACTGGATGTTCGTTATATTTTCCATTTTACTAAGATGTGGCGATAAGAAGCAATTTTTCAATGCAACAGATACACGTTTATTTTAGTACTGTCACACTATCAAGTATACAATATAATCAATCGATTGGAATTAGAACAATTACCAATGACCCGTTTTACAATATTAAACTTCAAAATGAGAAAAACAAATTGAGAAACAAACAAACCAATTATACATCAAACGATATTGCGGTAATGATGATTATGATAGACGGTACTAAAGTTTTGTCGTGGCTTACTAACCCACTTAAGTGAAGTAAAATATTTTGGATCATGTATTGTCTTCCCGACAAGGACACGATACGCCGAGCGACTTTTATAGGTATACTATATACGTCGTTGGTGGTGATTTTGCACCATTATGTTTTATTAAACTGCTTGTCGTATATTTAATGGATCAGGCCACGTTAGTAAAGGCTACATCATTGAAATTCAAGGAGTGAAAATATATTTAAGCCTGTAGGTGAACATGGTTTATCTGAATATAGCTATTCAGTCATTACTCCCCATACTAAAGTAGAAAGCGATATTAACTTATCCGTTCTGTATGGTATCGGATAAGGTTAAATTGCATAAAATGTTGGCCGAACCTGTTGTCATATATAAATGACCTTAAGTATGAAAAATGAGTTCGAACTTTCGAGAAAACGATGATGCAGCACCAAGAAAATGATGTAGTAGTTAAAGCTACACTAGTTCGAGCAGAAGCACTGAGTTTCAAATCCCGATAGGATCTGGAGTAAAAGTGAGTTTTTATCTAGAATCAGTGATGCGAATGAACACATGTCTACGAAACCTTATTGGAGGGCAGAACTCATGGGCCGACTTACCTTCCATTTCAGTACCATAGGTTGGTATTGAGAAAAGCACTGTGCAGATAGCCCACATAAATCTATAGCCGATTTGGGTTCGAAGTGATTAGCTATAGCCAAAGACAGAATAAGATAATAGATAGAGACCAAACAAAATATGGCCCAAACCATGACGCTCACAGAACAAGTTCTGTTCAATCACGAGATCAGTAACTAATTGCAAATTCCTTGTCATTGCAATCTCGGTAACGCTGTTAATTTTAATAAGCAACTGATGTAGTAACGTGGTGTAAAACACGATCTGGTTCGGCCTAGAAACTGATTTAGCCCAATTCTAGACTCGGTAAGAGGCAAGAATCAACTGTAAAAACTTATTCAAGAACAGGTATAGAAATTATAACTGCCACAACAGAAGTAGTTCGAAAAATTAGATCAATGGTTACTAGACTAAGCATCTTTTCGGCACTTGATGGTATTTTCGCTGAGGGTTAACGAAGTATACCACCGGAATTATGAGAGTGTTTTGATAATGAGACTGTCAGCTAGCCTAAGTGTAGAATCTAACAATCATAACATAAATTTGGTGTTTTTGTGTGAGCTGTTAGGTTTCTATGTAATCGATTGATTAAACGCAATCGAGAGTGCATATCGTCAAGTAAACCATAATGCTGGCTCGTAATCTTGAACGGTTAGTTCAGACACATTCATGCCATCTCATACTTAATCAGTCTAATCTTGGGTGTATGAAATCTCCTGAACTAAATGCAAAACACAATCTAGATTGCCGTTCCAGTAAACTAGGAAAGCTGCAGAAGATAAGTTGCCAATGTGCTTCACAGATTATAGCAATGAATGGTAATTGTTTGGAAATGAATGTTTAGTAGGCTTATGAACACTTAAGACATTTGCCAATCACCCAAACAAACTATATCAATTGCAAAAACTACGCCAGCGCTACGACAGAAAAAAGCATACTATTAATAACTTAATTTAATCGAATACTTATCGAACAGCCAGCCAACCATCAGTACAGCAACCAGCGCAAATATTAAAAATTTACTTGATACCTCAGATGAAGTATTACGAGGGTTAAAAGCTGTAGGGTCAAGTGAGGATTCTAAAGTTCAATGGCTTATTTATATTTTGTTGAACAAATTGGATGAAGAAAGTAAAGCGCAATGGGCTCAAAATACTGCAGAGAAGGAATTTCCAACTACAGATGAATTTTTTGAATTTTTATACGTAGAGGAGACGCTTTAGAGGCTATGAAGATAACAGTTAGACAACCAAAGGAATAATTAGTTAAGTGCCACTTCGTCTCTCGTAGTATCAGCTGCGGTTTTTGTTATGACACAGAACAACTTACCAGTGTCCAAAATTGGCATCAATGGGATTGGGTGAGCGAAGAAAATGGGCAAATGAAAGTAATCGATGTTTTAATTGCTTAAGCAGTGATCATGGTGTTTTCAAGTGTAGATCAAATCAACGATGTACCACATGGAATATAAAATATCATACATTATTACATACTGAGCAATCTACATCATTTAGCACAAATCAAGTTAAAGTCAAGAACAAAGAAGCAATATCTAATTTAGATGAGTCGAAACTAAGTACAAAGATATGTGCATATACTTTTAAAACCATGTTTTACAGACAGTGTTGCCTACAGCGATTGTAAATGTAATTACTAATAATGGTTAAGTTTTTCCAGGTCACGCACTTTTAGATTCAGGCTCGCAAGCTTCTATCATAACAGAATCGTGCCTGCAGCTGTTAAACATTAGAAGAAGAAATGCACACATTACTGTTTCGGGATTGGGTAGTTCAGCAATGAATAAACTACCATAAATAAACATCCAATCTACCAGCAAGTATCATTAATCGAAGCGATTAATGATACTTGCTGGTAGATGGAAGAATTCAATGTTCATGAAGTTACATTTGCGGATCCCGATTATGACAAGCAACATAAAATTGATTCGCCGATTGGAGCCGAACACCTTTTCCAGATTTTGCGAATGCACGAACAAAATTCTACAAAACACAGTGTTTTGTTGGTTAGAAGCAGGTCAATTGTTAAATCAGCATAATATCAATGTATACTGTGGCACCACTATCGATGAGAGTACCAACAATATTGATAATACACTACGAAGATTGCGAGAAGTAGAGAAAGTTCAAGCTAATAGCTCATAGTCCAGTGAAGAAGAGTATTGTGAAAATCACTTCAAGGAACATACACTAAATGCTGAAGATGGCATAGTAAAGCTGCCGTTTAAAGAGAACAGAGTAAAATGGGGCGCATCTTTATCACTTGCTGTTCGAAAACTTCAAGCGATGGAACGAGGGTTTCAAAGAGATTCAACATTATATAATGTATAAAAACTTCATACAAAAGTTTTTCTGAATAAAAAATAAAATTTGGGTTTTGAGAATCTGAGTGATTGTCAGTTAGTTGAAGAGTCATAAATTAATATATTAAAGTAACTTGAATAGTTAGCGTTGCATTGCAATCAGATCGTTTCAGCTGCGTCAAGAACGAACTAAATTATATATTTCCGACACAAATATTAATCGCTTGAATAATACAGGACGTTATGGGACATGAGTTTTCAAAATTTATGCTTCTTAGTAACTGGAAAAGTCACAGCCCGATAAGCCTAAATCGGTCTTGTTCTTATAGTTTATCGGTACGAATAGTGCTTTCTTATATTATGACAATTTCGTCTTATACAATAGATCTTTCCTTTCAAGATTTCAGGCAAGCTTACATCACTCCATATTGGAATACCACTTTCGTAAAATTTCCAACAGCTCAATTTTGAGCCAGAAACGAGCTCTGGTTTCAGAGATAAAGACGAGGGGTAATGATTATCTCAGATGGTGGTTTAATTTAGACGAGCCATCTTTTAGTAAAGAAAAGAGAAGTTGTTCAGAAGACAAATAAATACAACTTGGCCGTTTTCGTGTTTTAAAGCGTCAACCTACTTCGGGATTAATCCAAATAGGCCAGATAGGTTAAAGGTAGCAGAATAAAGAAATGCATGAATTTCGTTTCCAAAAACCAATTACAATTGTTTTAAAATAATTTGATTTATTCTGTGATACTTAATAAAGCGCTTGATATCATTCAAATCCCTTTAAAAGGTAAATATGAGTAATCATAGTGATCAAAATGGAACTATTTAAGTAATCATTATACTATGCTATTCCCTATTTAATAAACCTTGCAGCCTTATTAGTCAAAAACCATAGCACACCGAATAGGAATGTTGGTGGACCATTTACATAGTTTCCTGGCCGGAGCATTTGTTTAGCTTCGTCTATACTATATTCAACAACATCGATTATCTCGTCATCCACACCACCACCATCGTTTATTTTATCCTTGTCTTCCACCTCGCAGTAGAACATCGTTTGAATTGAACCGCTTGTTCCAACTGCAGCTCGATATGATATAACTTCCTCGATTCGATCATTTGTTACCTGGTATCCAACTTCTTCTTGAATCTTTAAAATATACCATACTGTAATATGTAGTACAAACGTTACGAAATTATGCTCACCTCTTCCCGAGCTATATCGACTAATGGTTTATTTTTATCGACAATTCCAGCACACATTTCGATGGTGACCCCTAGTTTTGGTGGGAATTTTACTGTGTCCAACTCTTTGATACCATCAGCAAATGCCTGGGCATAGTACACAGCTAAAATTGAAGGCACAAATCAAATTAACGTTACGATTGACTATTTAATGTATTTACCAGGGCGAAATTGCTTCACAAACAGTAAAACATTACGAGTTGTGTTGAAGAGAACGATCGATACGCTGTCGTGCACTTTCAACAAATCCCATGACTTTTCCTTCCCATTTTGCGTGTAGTGCAACCGAAATGGTTTAACATAAGGCGAATCCTTTGGAAGCTCAGCAAACCATAAATTTGTTATTTTCTCCATTTCACAAAAAATAAGCCTTCAACACTTCACTAAACCCAACCGAACCGCAACAAAAATTACAACTCCACTAAGGTGACGTTTGGTTTGACAATTAAAAATTATACAGTGCATACTCGATATCGTAGAGTTTAAATTGTAGTACATTTTTAAAATTTGGCGCTAGTGTGCAGTAAAGAGAAAAACAATTTATTTGTATAAAAAATAATTTGAAATTAGGAATTTCGATTTTGTTATATTTTCTAATTAGTTTTTAAATTGATTGGCTTTATTTTCTAGAAACCATAGAATTCCGTATAAAAAATTGGGTGGACTCTCGATAATTTTGTCGCTTTTAAGCATTTTTTTCGCTTCATCAATACTGCATTCGATCACTTCAATTATTTCATCGTCGACCCCTCCACCCGTATTAACTTTATCGTTATCAGTCACTTCACAATAAAACATGGTTTGTAGACCACTTTCTGTGCCAACGTCCGAACGATACGTCATCACTTTTTCGATTCGATCGATTGATACGTTGTAGCCGACTTCCTCGAGAATCTGTATACATTTATACATAAATATCAAATATTATGAGATAAAATTAGGCAACAAACCTCGTCTTGTGCTATTTCTAGCAGTGACTTGTTTTTATCCACCATCCCCGCACATAATTCAATCGTAATTCCTAATTTGGCTGGAAATTTATCTAAATCGATTGCGCTTATTGATTCCCTTCCCGATGCACTTAATGCAGCAAAATAAACGGCTGTGAAGCAAAATACGAGTAAGTAATTATTTTGTCGAGATGACTAGTCACTGCATACCTGGACGGAATTGCTTGACAAACAGCAAAACTTTTCTCGTTGAGTTAAATAGCACGACCGATATACCATCGGGAACTTTAATTAGATCCCATGATTTTTCAACACCGTTTTGGACGTAGAACAATCGATAGGGTGTTACGTATGGCGAATCTGGTGGTATTTGGCCAAAATTGATGTTTGTTAAATTTTCCATCGGGATTTTGGGCTGTTTAGATCCAATACAAGGCGATTTTAACTTTGACAGCAAATTATTTTATTTTGACATTTATCTTGTGCAGAAATCTGTTTTATCGACACATCCAAGACACAATTTAGAAAATTTTCGGAATTGGGTGGTTGCGAATTTATTGGTTTTTACAGGGTGGCATCATAAGACAAAAGAAAAACGGATAGTACAAGGCAATGTTGGTCGAGCATTGAGTCGATTATTATTAGGGGGCACTTTACTACTCTAATAAGATAATCTCAGTGACAATTCGAAAGATAAGTTTTCCAAAACAAACACTATGCAGCTCTTTGATACCTCTGGTACTATGCTTCTTGGTAACAGCAACCGCCCCATTTCTTTGATAGAATATCCTCATCTGTGAGTAAAAATATTCTTATATCGCTCAATGTTTAGTACCAAGACTTTATGTTTAGAGAGATATGGCCTCTTTTCTCTTAAGCCCTTTGAGAAGCCAGACAAAAGTTCGTAAAACTTCGATGAACATGCATAAAACTTTCCTATAGGAAAGTGAATCAAAAGGTGATGTTCTGGGGAGTCAGAAACTTATTCGA
The DNA here is from genome assembly GCA_963932295.1 of Tipula lateralis. Classification (NCBI taxonomy): domain Eukaryota; kingdom Metazoa; phylum Arthropoda; class Insecta; order Diptera; family Tipulidae; genus Tipula; species Tipula lateralis. The sequence goes on from OZ010738.1 coordinate 156,422,380, forward strand.
TGCTCCTGCCATCAAGTCGAGAATTTCAAACGTGTCATATCGAGCCAAACTAGAGTCATATATTTGGGGATTGAACGGAAGGCGATTTTTCAGAACCATTCTTTTTGTGAGGACGTACTTTTCCGCTGAAGAGGAAGGTAAACAGTATGATTAGGATAGTGAACTGTCATCATTATAGGAATATTTAATATTGAGAGTTGACGATAGGAGACTACGCAATGACTTGTGGTTTGCCAGATTGATGAATGAACATGTCCCAATGTTTTATTAATGACATTATATGTTTTGAGAGCACCGAGACAATAGCGATTAGATGCTAATTGAAACGGTCCGTTTTGATGTCTTTTTTGCACGAGATACACGCTAGTAGTTTCAAATGGAGGTCAAAATGATAGATAGACTTTGAGGGCTTACAAGGATAGTTGAGAAGAATAGGGTGAATCCCAAAAGTAGAAGTGCAGCTCTAGGTCCAAGTCTAATGCGTCGCATCCATGAGCTAGCTGTAGCTAGAGATATCAGGAGATGGGAAATTAGTATTAGCCAAGTTAGAGTTAGCAGCAAATTTGCCTTACCCTGGGCAATAGACAAAATATAGTCTCCATCTTTCAAAGGTAGTTTAAACGATTTTACACTATCCAAGAAGTTATGCCTATGTTACAAAGAGACTGGAAGGATCGAACCAGTAGTATGATAGAACGATAGTAAAAACCAGAATGGATTCAGTGTCAATATTACCGAAGGCAACAATAGAGCTTCGGTGTAACGGATTAAGCTATTTGTCATTGTGGACATTTTTGAAGGAAGCGGGCTCAATGGAATCTAATAGAGCATCAAATCCATAACGATTGGCGCTGTTTGGAACATTTAAGACCAGAGGGTGTGTTTTGAGACATGGATTTCAACCCAAGTATAGCTGAAACGTTAGTCGATCTTTGATCTAACAAACTGGGAAAATGGAATAAGATATATCGTTGCGAATATAAACGACCAAGTTCTCTTTTGATGAAAGAACCGATGTATAAGGAATTAACCTTTGATACCGATGGCTGAACAGTCATCGTGAAAACCAAAGATAAAGAACGGTGTTAAGTCAACAAATAATGATAAATCTGGTTCTTCATATTCTCCGTTTTGAATAGCGTTTATGAATGCAACTGCCAGCTAATCTTTGCTTAACCAGCTGTATAGTCCAAATAGTTCATCGACTCCTTCTATATGCTTCAAACTTCGTTTTGTCTCGAATGGTTCTCGAATCCACCTAGTTGTTTCTTCAGTCGTCTTAACTCACTTTCTTGTTATTGCATTTGCTCTTCTTTGACATCTGGTCCATGGATGGCGTATGCCCGGCAGTCCATCATTCAGCTAATTTTGACTTAGTCCATTAATGTTCAGCGTCAACAATCCAATTTATGACAACAATCGTAACGACTCTAAAACGATACATGTTCTGACTATAATTCCATTGCTGGCCTACTTTGCAGCGACAACGGCCTCTTTGGTTGCTCTATAAGTTTGCTAATGTAAGAGAGTGAACTTATCAGCGGAGTGATAACAAGATTAAAATTGGTTGACGGATGATCGGTTTAGTGTCCATGTTATCAACGTAAGTGTGCTTTTTTAAGGGTAGATGCACATTTTGAAGACATGAGTCACCGCAAAGTGTTATATTAGTACAGTTTGCATGAGATTATCGATGCGGTTAGTCAGCCTCATTCGACTATCAACCTGTTCAGAGATATTCATCCATAAGGTCGTGCAATGCGCGATCATCGATCTCAGTCTCACAAGCGGGCTTATTTTTGCTTCCCAGCTCTTATATTGATTACATGATAATTTAGACGCCATAAGAGCGTGTTAGTTCGTTACTTCAAAACAAGATGCGATTAACGCCTGCACACGTTTATCTATATATCTTCCCATGAAGTCTAATCGTTAAACTATTTGTTCTATTCTAATATACATATACATGCATGCGGCTAATTAATTGCGATTTATTTACGATCAACCTCACATGTCGCACCTCGCATACATATATGTACAATCGTTTTTCCGCGTCTGCTCTATCTTCAGTTTTGTACGTTTCACACATCGATCGATTCGAATGCGAGCCACATACAAAATGTAAACAACGAATATGTAAATTATTCTGAACTGCATCATGTTGATATACGAGTACGAGTATATAGTCAGTATATATGTTGTTGTTATCATCGCTTATATAGTGTAGTCAACAAAAGACACAAAACTTCATTTTCGAATCTGATCTAGACTTGAATAGTATACGAGTGAGTAGTAATCAGTATGTGCTTAGTCGTTGACGCGTTGTCCAGTGCATTTCGAAGTTTTTGTTTTGTTTTGACAATTAAATTCGAATAAAATCGAATTATTAATCCGTAATTATACATAAATCGTGGTGTAATAGCGCGTGTGTCTTATATACAACAAGTTGCTTACAAACATTAAGTTGGTAATTGTAATTGTGCGGTGTGCATTTCGAAATAAGTCGTAAAGACTGTTTGTTAATTGGTGTTTACATAACACATTCTTCGTGTAATGCTGTTTTGTGTGTAACATACATATGATTCATGTTGTGTTATCAAACTACATAAATGACCTATAAGTGACTCGACGATGCAGTTCTTCGAATTGTTATAATCGCATCTTGATTACGTTCAGTCGCGATAAGAGAATCATCTCAAAGATAATTTATTTAAATCGAACTGATTGTTTTAGTCCAAGGACATTGGCTCTGCAGACCCGATCGCGTGCGCTCGGCCTTAAACAACACTTGTGCAACACTGTCGAATACACATATTCAATGTGTGTTTAACTAATTGTTAATTAATTAATAATTCATAACTGTGACATTGACATTAGTGGCATCTGATCAAAATGGATGCATTCAATTATAAAGTGTTGTACACTGTACTCGTTTGTGTGGTGAATCAGCTAATTGTGTCCGGAGGAGTAAATCTAAACTATCAATTTCCAAAAGGTGGGTTAATTTAAAATTGTTGTATTTACTGGCGTTGTCCAGCAATGCCCGAGTAGAAAGCTTGATTAAGTATGTTTGTGTATTTGATGGGATGGCTTTTTGGTCCATATCATGTCGACTAAGTATATATTCAGGCAATCAATTTCTCATCGTTCACAAGAACTTGACCATTCTGCGTCTTTAACCTGGTGGATTTTGCGTCGCGATTTGTGTTCGCTGATTGGCCTTTGGAACAGTTGGGGATTGACAAAGGTTGTTCCCAAAATATCAAGTTTAGCAATTAGGTCCATTTTTGGGGCGATTTGGGCCGATACTTAACCAGACAAAAAATCAAATACTTACATAGCATCAAATGCATCCCGAGAAAGTCACTGGTTGGTGTGGATATTAGTCTGGAGGAATACTTCTTCCTAAATGAAGTACTTGCTTAACTGGATGATATACATAACCGACGTCATGTTATGTTCGAGCAGGACGTTGATAAATGTAAAACAATGCATGCCACACTAATTATCTGAGGCCGTAACGGCATTAACGCGGCGTTTATGGGAATAACGGACGCCATCCAGTAAATCCAACCAGATATAATCCAGCAATAGAATTTTGGCATCGAATTACCAATCTGATGAAGTGAACTCTGTTTGGGAAATAATGAAAACCTCGGTTGTTCAGATAAACTTATGTCCGAAGAATGAAAAGTGGTGCATTATGCCCAAAGTGTATTTTGGATGTAGCCCAAACCTTTGATAAAGTAAATCCAAGATGTGCTTAAACTATCGCTGCTGAGCATGAGAGGCAGTCAATTTCTCATCGTTCACATAAAATTGATCGCGACTCGTATATAATCCAACTGTCTCACAGACTTAAGGTAAACGGCCATAGGCAACTCGATGTGTTCGTTGATTGGCCGGAACAGTTGGGAAATTTGGTCAAAAAACTCATCTCGAAAATTTTGGAGTTTGATTTCTCATTGAGTGAGAAAGCTCCGCTTGTGGATTAAACTAACTTATAATAACTTAGGCTCATACTCTCGACACTGATTCCAAAGGTATCTATTATTTCAAGGTATCAGGCTCGAGCTTTCCATAAATGTGAGATTGCATTGTGTTTAAACCAAAATAAAAGAAAAATATACAGATCTTGCCAGCAATAGGATTTTGAGATTTAATAACCTCGGTTGTTCGCAGATGAAAAGTGGTGCGTTACACCCAAAGTGTTTTTTGGATGTAGCGCAAATCTTTGCATTAGAATTTAAACTGACCTATGATCCTATTATATTGTCGATCGGCCCCTTTGTGTTAAATATATGTATAGACGAATACTTAAGAGTGAAAAGAAATATCAGCAGGGGTTCACTTAAGCAAGTGAGCTCATAATACCACAATTTTAGTAATTGGAAGAGATCTAACAAAAGATGGGGAATTTACCTGAATAAATCAAAATCTGTGAATAATTTCCAATACAAAGAAAAACCTAAGTATCTCGGAGTGACGCTTAATGCCAAGCTTAAATAGAAAGGGCATGTTAAGAGTAGGTATACTGACTCTTAGAATGGAAATCAGAGCTAATCCTCCATAAACCATAAAGGGACCTATGATATACTTAGCAAACTATGGAGGCTGCACCAAGAAAAGATATGTAAATATGATACAAACATTCCCAAACAAAGTCCGAAGGGACAAAGTGAATGCCCCGTAGTTCATTACAAATGTCAACCTAAACGGAGATCTACATAGATGAAAACCGTTAAAAAAGAAATACAAAAATTTGAAAGAACACATGTTCAGTGAGTTTCTCAGTACCAATATTAAATGACAGAGGGCCCTAACCGAGTCTCACCTGAGACTTTACGAACCATTAATATGTATTGGTGCATATTTGAGGTGGTCAGCCCAACAAATGGTTTTACATACAATCGCTTTTTAATGTGATCCGGAGCCTGCTAAGTTTTTTGAAAGAATCGCACTCGAGACCACGACGTAAGACATGTAAGATGTCAGTTCTATATAATCCGCCTTAAAAATTCTGGAATCAAACAGGAGATTGTAGATGTTTTGATCCACATCGTAATCAAATGATTTTGCATCCAGCATCTATCGGGATTCGAGCTGGATACCATTCGCTCCAACTGCCAAACCTTTCACAACTACACCATTATAGCCTATCTTGGATTAGTTGAAAGCTTCGTTTTAGATATAAAGTGAAACATGAATCTAAAGAGTTCTTTACCTTGTGATTGTAAACTAAGTGGAAGCTTTATCGAACGATCTATTTCACTACTCAACACCAAGGCGATCCGTTGCTTATCAAAAAATAATTTTATGTTAAAGTTTCACCATGCCGTGAGTCTGCTATATGTGACATCCAAACAGACTGCGGATATCTTTTCCATCAGACTTAAAAGAAACGAACTGACATGCACGAATAAGATTCCTCTTATATGAGGGACCTTTCTAAAACCGGTACAGACGTTCATCTTTCATTCATCAAAATTCTGAGCTGATCTGTACAAGTCTAAATTCTTGTGTTGCGGCTCTGACTGATAAAAGTTCTGATATTTGTAACAATTTTATTGTGAACGTAATTTGTTCAGATTAACGATTTACAATAACATTAGAACTGTTTACCATAAATATCAGCCTCAAAGTGGGTCGTAAACGCGACTCGACTTTTTGCCCTTCGTATAGATAAGAAAATCGTTTGTTTTCTAGTATTCTAAACGCTTTCTTAGTAAAATGATTTGCTATCAGCGTTTTTCTGGTGATTTTATTTTCAAAGGCCAACCAGTCAGTTATGTAACGCCCATTCTGGAAATTTGTCGAACTATAGACAACTAGGTTATGTTAGGCTTAGGTGACCGTCGTGACTTATAGAAAAATATGTGGTCCACCCACAACCATATCGCACGAATGGCATCCATTATATAGTGGTCGAGGGAGTGAAAAGATTGAATTATGTTAGGACTCTTCACTCTCATCTACCCACCAATTTTCGAATTGATAAGCTAATGGGTCCGATAAGGATAAGCTAATATGTTCTAAGCTTTTAGCATTGCAATGAGAGTGTTTACCCGCCTTAGGTTCTTAAATTTAGTCTATTTGTTGCGTATGAAGTCAAGCTCACGGTTTATTTTGAAAATCACTTTCAACCCAAACACACCCATGTTAATGGAATTCTGTAGAAACATGGTCATCGCTCATCTTGATCTTAACGTGCTATGATGGTAGCCCTAAAATTTGTATAAGAATACGGAGCAGGTTTCTGCGTGTTCCATGTTTTGTTGCATTTAACATCTATCCATTGAAGGCAACCCCGTCTACTTCGACTACGAATAGTCAGATGATGTCTGTATTATAATTTTTTAGGTCTTCTCAAGCCAGTTTGGTCGATCTTGTGGTTTTGAAAAGATTGGTGTTTTTCTTTTGACCAACATAGTGGACGGACTATATACCCTAATGCGCCTCTTAAGATGGTTATAAAAACTAACAGCTTCTCTTAGGCCTTTTCGTCTACTGATCTACTGATTTGATGGTGGGTCTCCTTTAAGGATGGTTTAATTCGTTTTATATCAGTACTCCTGCAGAACACGACCTTGATATCTCGATTTCAGAACTGGACGTAGAGGATGTAAGTCCTATCAGTTATTTGGTTTTTGATTCGTTGATTTTGAGAGCAACGCAAGCTGAGTACTGTTCCAGTGGATCAATTGTTTCTTTTACTTAATCCAATCATATACACCGATGATATGCAGATCCAAGAACTTTTCGCGTTAGAGTGTTTCACTTTTACAGAGAAAGTATTGGGGACAGCTCATCTCTTTGTCGAACACCAGAATTAATTGAAAAAGTTTTAGATTGTGACTGCGTTACTTTCTGAATACCTGGTATATACCAGGTCATCGGAATATTGGAGTACATAAAGAGATATTCAGTACTGTATTGACCGATTTGAACAGAATCACCCGACTTACCGTTAATTTCCTCCCAGAAGGAATGATTCTTCACAAAATAATGAAAGACGCAGAATGACTTAGTTCTCCCCATTCCAAGTGGTTTTTAAGACGTCTTTATTTCGCCAGACCAATCCAATAAGCTCAAGCACAATCAACAACACCAAGTGAACCATTTTTCTTAATTCTCATTAGAGGTGAATTATTCTCACTGATAAGATATAGGTATACTTGTTATTCCCGCCCTCGAAATTCACTTAGCTATCATTCTAGCTTTCGTTATTCAATAGCAAGAAGTACCCATTATTAAACCAATCATTTGTGGGGTTCGTTTTGACTATACACCGACAGTCAAACATCAGACTAGGTTACAAAATGCGATTGCTAACATGAACTTGATACTTTCTCAATAGATTTCTCCGTCCTCCCTGGCTCGTACGCTAATTCCCATTGTGGTTCGTCATAACCAGGTGGTCTCTCCATTCGCATTTAAATAACAAATGATACGTTTTCACGCCTTGGATATACCTGCTACCCATTTGAAATTTATTCATGGTCAATTTAGCTTCAGGAAGTGTTCCGTGCAGGATGTGTTCATGTTTCCAAGTTGAAAGTGTAATTCAGACAGGAAGCCAATATCATATGTTCAAATGATCGTTAAAAAATCTTTATACTGGAGTTGGCTTACATTAGTGGGCGCATGCGTTTCATTGGCTGACTATATTTCATGCCACGCATAGCTTATTCTGACATAATAGATTATCGGCTGGTCCGAAGTTCCTAACAGCTGTGTTTACCCGCTAGATCAACACCAACATATACTGTCATGTTCACTGCGTGTATATAGCGTGTATATATGATGATGCGAATCGCCAAACCACTTATGGCATATACCTTATCGTATATGCAAAATTATTGTCAATCGATATGGTCGATCACATTCGGGAAATCGATTGTGATCGCAACCTTAACTACTTTGTCACATAAACTGCGTATTGATCGTTGAAATGAACATAAATGAGTTGTGAAACCAGAAATAAATTATAAAGCACATGACGAAATATTTTAGAATGCATTGGAATGTGCATTTTGTGATTTGTATGCTAAACGGTTGTAAAATTCAGATAAAACTTACATTTACTGTAATTAAAAATCATTACACGAACAAACAGTATATAATAACAACTATTTATTATTTTTCCAGTTTGTAATGGACACCAACAAAGTAGTGAAGGTTTTACGATAAACGACGCGCTACTCCTAGATGCAGCTAATTTTGGATGGGATGGCCTTAAAAAGCAACAACAACTTGAGGATCATTTGGATAGTTCACCAATACAAATACAAAACGATAGTATATCGGACGGATTATTAATCGATGGAAGGCCATCGGCCGTACAAATTCAAAGTGATCAAATTGCACAAGCCATACTCAAGTCGACGAAATATTTAATGGATTTACGATGTTCGTATCATGGTCTTAGCGATCGACAGTGTATCAAATATATTCGTGGTATTCCACAACCACAAAGTGAACTACTCGATCAGTGTCGCATTGTTAGCAATCAATTGGGTTCAACGGCATATCGACGATTGTTGCGGTCCAATTACAAAGATGGTGTCGATAAAGTTCATAAAACATCACTTCCGTTGCCGCGCGACGTAGCAGAAACATTATACTATGCAAATCAAAAAGATTTGCCACAAACAAATACAATGAATCGAACCGCCGAGGGTGTACTAGACAATAAGCGTAACGTATTTTTGGCCGCATTTACCCAATTCATCGAACAAGATTTGACCAAAACCTTGATACGTACTATGAAAAATGGTAAAGGAATTGAATGTTGCGACAATTTATATTATAAAGCACCGCCACGGCATACCCATCCAGCTTGCATGCCATTGGAAGTTCCGGGAGACGATCAATTCTATCAACGTCAACACATCACTTGTTTGAACTATGTTCGAAGTGCGCTACATTCGAAATGTGTTTTTGGTTCGGCGGAGCAGGCCAATGGAGCGACCAGCGCTTTTGATTTATCACAAGTGTATGGAACTAGTTTAGAGGGCTTGGCAAAATTACGAAAGGGCGAGGGTGGCCTATTGAAAACGTGTCGCACCGAAGAATATCCATTTTTTCGTTTGGGCAGCACCAATCACTGTTTAAAGTACAAACGCAGAAATTCGACGTTTTGCTATAAGGCCGGTGATGCTAGGATCAATGCAAATCCATATGTTACCATAATTTATACAATATTTCTACGATCACACAATCGTATTGCAACAGCCTTGGCCGAACACCATCCCACATGGAGCGACAATAAGATATTCTTTAAAGCTCGCGAACAAAATATTGCAATCTACCAGAAAATCGTGTACGAAGAATGGGCTAAAGTATTTTTGGGCAAAGAAAATCTCGTCGCCCTCAAAAAAGAACTAGTTTCATACGATAATATAAATGGGGTGACGAATGAATTTGCAACGGCCGCGATACGAGTCTATCATTCATTACTGCCGGGTGATTTACAATTGGATGGTGGTGGCGTTTTAAAATTGGAGGACGTATTTTATCGGCCGATCAATTTGAAGACAAACGATAATTTTAATCAAATACTACAGGCACTGTTTAACCAAAGAACTATGGCGATGGATAGTGGGTATGTTGACGATTTGATCAATCACTATTATCAGAGTCCGAGCAGTGAATTTGGCCAGGTTGGTAGCGATGCAATGGCATTGGATATTAATCGGGGTCGAGATCATGGCCTGTCTGGGTATGTGAAATATTTATCGCACTGCTTAAATCGAAATATTTCGGAATGGGACGATCTGGTGGGAATTTTACGGCCTGCGGTAATATTTTTATTTTATTTGGTTTAGTAATTTACTAATATTTGTTTTAATAATTGTAGGATTTAAACCGAATAAAACAAATCTACTCGTCTGTTAACAGTATTGATTTGTTAGTAGGATTGTTGGCAGAAATACCTGCTACTGATGCAACGGTTGGGCCAACATCTATCTGTATTATTGGTAAGATTAATTTTATTTGCTTCTTCTGTCATCTATTGTAGCAATAAACTACTAACATAATTTATTAAATAGTACAGACACATTTAGTGTAGAGTCTTTAATAATCATTTAACTGGTCGGTAGCGTCATCTTATTAAAGCTAAAAACATCTGCTTGCTCTGTCACCTATCGTACTAATAAAGTACTTAAATTATTAAATAGTACAGACACAATAAGGTTTGGTACTTCAATTTTCATTTTACTGGTTTTGAGCGTCATCTTACTAAAGTTAAACAAAAATTCTTGTTGCCTATTTGCCATCTATCGTACTTATAAATTACCAATATTTTATAAAATAGTACAGACACATTTAACGAGTTTTCTTTAATCATTTACATGTTGGTAGCGTCATCTTATTAAAGTTAAAAATATTTTATTGTTGTTTTAATGCGTATAAGCTAAATGTGTAGGGGAAAATGGAATACATAGACCTGTTTTCTGCCAATTACAGTGTTTAGTAAGCGATTTGAACTAGGTTTTTATACAAGTTGTCACGTGTCTCTTTGCAAACCGGAGTAGTATATGCCTTATTGGTTGTTCTATGATTCACAGTACATGTGAAAATGCAACGATAACGCCCCGGATTTGTCTTTGTGAATTCTTCATACGAAGGATTCTCAATGCACATTTCTGCGACCTGTATTTGAGGACACTTCGCCTTTAATTTAGACATAATGGTTTCCATCCTTGCTTATTAGATTAGACCAATTAAATTTACATACCATTTACGTCATACCTCGAGCTTACTATTGCTAATTGGCAGAAAAAATGATCTCTACTGTGGGTAGGACTTTTCGTAGATAAAAATGTTTCAACTTGCAGAGAGAAACCGTTGTTTGTAACCACAACAAGACTTATGAGTTCGAAAAGAATTTTTCCTACTGCGTTGGATAAGCTTATTTGTCTTATCCAATTACAGTTTAAGCTTATCCGCATTTATAATATATTTCGATTCCAGAATTGGACGAAGAGGATATAAGTCAATCCGGACTTTGATATTCTCTCCCGAACATTTATTGGTTGAGGATTTGTTGATTTTGCAACAATCTACTGTTCCAGTAGATCAAAAATCTCAATGCTACAAAATTTCACTTTGTAGCATCCTAATCCAATTATACAGGTATCGTTTACATATGCAAGAACCTGATTGGATTATCAGAATAAGTTGTTATCTTGATGCGCTTGACTTCTACCAATGATCCAATATGAGATTGTAATATCGACTTATCTGTGACGAAAACCTGAATTGCAAAAGTTTTCGATAACCCGTTCTCAACTTTGACGCTGCATTGCGTGGGTGACCGATCTAAACAGACTTCTCCTTGGCACTGCATTTAGTCAACTGAACCATAAGAACAATATTGAAAATCTGCTATAGTTCGAAGCAAAATCTGGTTCGAGTAGGGGTATTGGATCTATACAAAATAGGCCAGACGATCTGTATTTCTGGTATTATTTCCTATATTGATGATTATTAGAAAGGAAACGAATGTAGATTATCTTGTCATATCACGATCATGATTTCATCAAATCAGATGTATCGAATGAACCGCTTCAACTATGTAAACCAATTAGTATGTTGTTCTATGTACTCAGAATGACATTATTGCAAACAAAAGGTTAGCTAAGGCGCAAGTAAACTTTGAAACTGAAATCAAAACCCCTTTGAATTTCATGACTATTACCAAATAAAAAAAATTCATACTACACAAATCGACAGTGCATTGTCTTCGACAAGTAGTGAAATCAAATAACACGTCTGAGAAAATTATGCCTCTATCTCGTAAAAAAATGGTTGTTAACACAGATCTGGAACATGAGAATCATTGGTTTGATTTTGTACAAATAATTTTCAACGTAATGCTGCCGATCAATTTAATTATATGTAACATCGCACAAACCAAAAAATTTTTCATAATTATTTCTAAAGGTATTCCGTGCTCGAAAATGTAATTAAATTAAAAAATTAGCCTTCAATCGAACCAATTTCGATAATTAGAAAGTAGGAAGCACATATTTTTGAAATGAACTTTACTAAATATAACCTCTAAATTTGTGTGATTACAGGTGAACAATTACTAAATTCGAAACTGCACGACACAATGTTTTACACGAAAAATGCTGATTTGTGCACCGGAGTAAGGAACATTACAGCTGCGAAGTTGATATGTCAAACAACTGGACTACGCCATGTGCCAAAAAATATATTTTACATTCCAAATGGCGAGTAAGGGATTTGAATGGTTATATGCTGAAGCTTTTGAGTTTAATTTTATCTCGTTTAATTGTAGGAATGACGTGATTGATTGTGATCATCTATAGGTCGATATGCAGCGGCGCATCTTCTTGTGTATCTTTGAAGAGAATTTTGTTATTTTATATACATTTTATTATATAGCCAAATAAATAGACTTAGTATTTATAGAATTTTGAAGATTTTACTACATATAGTCGACAAATCATCAAATCCATTCAAATTGTGAAAATACAATCGGTTTAGTGAGGCTAAAGAGGCGTTCATGAGAAAGAGTCACCAATTTTGTTCATTGAAACCATTCCTGAAGATATTCTGATATCACTAACAACAAGTTTGCTCGTATCCAAGCCAATGTAGAAGTAAGTTCGACAACTTTGCTCACATAATCCATTGCATATATATTATCTGATTAAACTCTATCAAGTCCAGTTTTATACTTTTTACAGCCACTAATACAAAACGACACGTGTTCTCTAAGTTGGCATAATAAGGTTTTGATTGACCGTTCTAACATATGGCAACCCCAAACATGGGATAAATAAAATATATTGCCGATGTTTTTCTCTTCAAACTGGAACATAGTCTCACAAAAATGGAAGAAGTACTTGCTCGGAGCAAATTATCGGCCAACATGCATTTCTTTTGTTACCCATATGTGATTGGGTGGTAGAATCAAACTCCATTCCGACTACCAAGTCGATGCAGGGTAGTTAATGTCGAGGACACAGTACTCAAAGAAAATGTTGGATGAACAAACAATCATGTAACTGGTGCTTTTTGTCCAGATGAAACGTAAAGTCGTGTATCTCATTCAAACAAAGCTACAGAAGACCTTCCAAAAAATTTAGAATATTATAATAGCACAATCCAACTTTGAATGAAAAATATTCACAATGCTAAATGTAACGTTCCCAATGGATGCTGAAGTGTAGAAATATCACATGAGAATTGGGAGATCTGTCGATTGACAATCATCTATGCAGATTAAGCAACCTCAGAGTTGATGTTCAGGGCAGATGTAACACAGGATAAAACTGTCGCTTTATCCACTGTCATTAGAGTAGACTTCTCATTTTGAATGGCCAACGATTCAAAACAGTTATTTGGAATCAACATATTACCAAGATATAACACTCGTCTTTGGGAGGCTAAAACCACTATGGCAATACTTAGGGATTGAAACTAAACATGATCTACTGGTCATACCTCCTATTTCTCCTTGGTATGGTGGCCCAGAACTGAGGTGATGTGATTTATAGCTTGCATTGATATTTCTGAATGAACATGTACGATTGCCAGCTATGGAAAAACCATGTTAGGAATATGGCTAAAAATGTGAAGCTGTCTTGACAATCTTAAATATGAGACCAAGCCGTTAAGTAAGCCATTTTCAAATTCTGATGGAGTTCCAAAACCAAATAATACCAACCTCTTTTCGAATGTTATGCGAACAAAATATAATTTGACAAACCTTTTTGTGGTATATTCCCTCATCGGGATAAGCTAAGTCGAGGACAGGTATAGAAATCGTTCTGACATGACTTATAGCCATATATGGATACCCCACAGTATTTCAAGCAGTAATGCATACAATAAAGAGTTCTGTACAAAGTCTGGTCTATCGAAAGGTCAAAATAGGGTAAGTGCTTATATTTTATCGAAAAATAGACATCTTTAAAGGAAATTATATATGGATGGCAGCTAGGGCATGTTAGTATTGAGGAACATAAGAATCCATTTGTATTGTCACAATTTGTTTATTCATTTGTTGATCCATTTATTGATCCATTTGTTTTCGAGGCTGACAATGATGGGTTACGGTAATTTTTTCAACATTTCCCGTGAGAGAGCCATTGTTTTTATAACAATCAAATAGACGACGCCGTTTCCAATTTCACCGAAACCGTTCTACATGGAATGAATAAATATATCCCATCATCCTTTTTCAATCCCAATCCTAATTTTAAAATCTTTTCAAAAGAAGCCGCCAAAGCGGCCAGACAAAATAAATCTGCTCACAAGAAATATAAGCGCAACGAAATTTCGTTTGAAGTATGTATATAAGGCCACACATAACAACTGTAAAAAAATCTGTGCTAAGGAAGCGAAAAGAGCTGACAACAAGAAAGCCGCTAAGGTTTCCGAGTTGAAAATCTCCGATCGCAACTTTTACCAGATGGTCGTATCGGTTGCCAATATTTCCAAAACATCTATTTCAGCATTGCAGATGGTGCTTTGGTGGTGGATCCATATTTGCAGGCCGACTTATTGGCAAACGTCTTCACTTCGAATTCGACCTTAGTTGTCCCAGATGGAGTTACGCCTCCGTCAATTCCGTATTCTGGTTCCAAAATGGATCCTGTCAACATCTCAGAGGATATTGTCTTGAGAAACCTGAAGGCAATGGACATAAATAAGGCCACCGGACCTGACGGAATTCCTGTTCGAATATTGAAGGAGTTTGCCAGTGACTTGGCTCCAATATTAAGTAAAATTTTTCTCCTTTCTTATAAGCAAGGTAAATACCCGAACGCCTGGAAGAGTGCGATGGTGCAACCGGTTCTTAAACGTGGTTGTGATAAAACTGACCCTTCAAACTACCGGCCAATATCAATTGTGTCAGCCGTGGCTAAAGTTTCTGAGAAATGCATTAACCAACAACTGGTGCATTATCTTGAGATTAATAAAATAATTTCAGATAAACAATATGGCTTCCGCGAAAGCCGCTCCACAACCGATCTCTTGACGTTTGTTACAAACAAATGGAATCTCGCCCATGAGCACCACGGAGAAGCCTTGGATATATCCAAGGCTTTTGGCAAGGTTTGGCATGAGAATCTCATTTGTAAACTTGTGGCATACGCGGCTTGGATTCGATGACCATCAAGTGAATAAATAGCTTTCTCAAAGACCGAAAGATCAACGTTGTGCTAAATGGGAGATCATTAACGACACACTCCCCAAATGCCGGAGTCCCTCAAGGATCAGTTTGTCACCTACTTTGTTTTTGTTATACATTAATGATTTGTTGGAAAGCACTGTGAACCCTATCCACAGTTTTGCCGATGATGCAACATTGCACTATTTTATTTCATTCGAGGTCGAGCCTACTCCTTCAGAGTTAAACGGTAAACGGCTGGAAGTTATCACTTCGCTTAATTCCGATTTAATTACAATATTTGAGTGGGGAGTTAAAAAACAGGTCAAATTTAACGAGAAAAAAACACAAATATGCACATTCCCCAAATTCCAAAAGAAGTCACAACGAATACCCTTTTGTGGTAAAAGAACACGTTCTCGTGAGTTGTAACTCAATTCGTCTGCTTGGTGTTCAGATCGCATTAGCCAAATCAGCTTCACGTAAACTCGGGTTCCTCAATAGATGCAGACGGTTTTTTAAATCGCATCAGGTTCTCCAAATATATAAAACCTTTATTAGACCGTGCATAGAATATTGCTGTCAAGTTTGGGGTGGAGCATATGGCACTGCTCTCCAGTTGCTGGATAGAGTTCAGCGGCGTGCCATCCGAATAATACGAAACTCCAGACTTACGAAAGATCTAGACAGCCTACAGCACCGCAGAGATGTTGCAGAACTCTGCGTGTTCTATAGATTAATAAATGGTTAATGTTCTGCAGAATTAAAGGAGAAAATACCACCATTAGTTACGCCAGGAAGGGTAACACGAGGAACGGTTAATGCGCATAGGTTTACGGTGAAACTGCCGAAACCTCGAACTGAAGATGCAAAGCGCGAATTTATTTATCGAACATCTAAGAAGTGGAATTCGCTGACTGGTTTTCAATTTCCGTTGAGGTATAAAATGCACAAGTTTAAGGCAGTTATCAACCTTTACTTGAAGGATCACGCATTGGGTGCAGGAGCTTTGACAGTTACAAGGAGCTAGGTCAGTCTAAAAGTCCGCCCTGCACCCAACTAAAACAAAACTTAAAAAAAAAAAGAAAAATTATACTAGATGGCTTCAAAATGTACCACATATTGGCCGAACAATATAAACGGTAGAGGCTATTCATTGGCATATTACCATAAGATACCACCATAAACACAATTATATGCTGATTATGTCCGAAAGTTACGACAACAACGTCTTAGACGGAGAACAGTAACCACGAGCGAATTGACGAGTAATATTGCCGTCGAATTCATTAAACGAAGACACAAAAGTGGGGACTCATAATCAGGCAACAAGTATATAATTAATAATGATTTACGATCGCATAAATTAAATTGATTAGTTCACAAAAAAAACCAAAGTTATCTTATTTAATTATTTAAAACAATTTCAATTTTAATTATGTTTTTCATTAATGCTTTATATAATATTGTACAGCGATAGATAGCCATATATATACATTGAATATGTAACAGCAAAATTAAGTGTTTTGGTCTAATGACCTTCCAAGCTATAAAACTATACCTAAGATTATGTTAAATAATAATTAAAACTACGAGTATAAACCATTCACATTTTGGTTCATTAATTTGGTCTTCAAATACTATGCTGTAAGTTGCAACATAACCGTATCTACATTACACTTGAAATTGTAATCAATATAAGTGATTTGATAATTTGTATAGCAAACACCTGCCTGTATTAACCACAACCTACTCTACAATATGTCTATAATAGATACACCTCCAAACCGTCACATGTCAAGTTAATCGATCTGTATAGAGGGTTAAACCATTTATGTCTAGTGTGGCATACGAATTAGTCAATCAATCTTATTCTGGTTCAATGTACAGTTTTTAGAATCCCGTGAGATTTAAAGGTCCCATTAAACACGAGCACATTGTGAAATCGCCTCTCATTTTATCGCCTCTCTATTGGGTTAACGATTTCTACCTCATACACATTAAAGTAGTTTAGTGTCTAAAGGTCGAATTTTTTATGTGCGCGAGTATTAATTACATAAACGTTGCAATGCTTAATGTTAATTAATGAAGCTTAACATACATACATAAATTCATATTTGTTTCAAAGACACGAGACATAGCTTATTTCAGACAACTGATATTTCTTACTATACTAACTCTGTACAAGCGAAAACTTTTTTTCATTGTGACAAAGTTGGTTACATATGGATGATTGGGTCGATATATGTTAAGAAAGTTGTCTCTGTATATCAATACTCGGGCTGGTTGCGCAGTGGTTCGGCGTGGAGCGGGAGGTACCGGGTTCGAATTGCGATAGGGGCAGGATTCGAAAAGGAATTTTAACCATCGATCGATTGGGACGTTACGATCGGTGTTGCGAATGAACTCATCTTGAGACCCAGTTGAGGTTACAATCCGTGTGCCGTCCCATCTTCCATATGTCAGTACTATATTGGCTGGCATGGAGCGATGCAATGCGCTGACGTTTCTACGTAAATCGGACCTGTAGCTGGAACGTAATGTATTATAGTGGGAAGTCACAAGGGGCCAATATAACCTGAGTGACAGATAACACTACAACAAAAAAGAGAAAGAAAAAAATACTCGGGCCTCAACTTTTATAATTTCCCATTACTCAGGCTCGATTGTCGCATTGTGAACATTCATTTTCGAACGAACGCTCTCCGTCCTGAAAACTGTTTGTTATTCAGGGAGGGAGGCTATAATATCTGATAGCTTTTTATTTGTTAGTTGATTCTCAAATAGAGACCCCGTTCCAATGACAGTTTGTGGAGAGAATATACAAGACAGGAGTATAGAAAGTCCTCAACAGACTCTGCTTCTTGTCCTATATGGAAAATCCTTTATGTACGTCTAGTTTAGAAATAACTGGGATCTTTGCTCGTTTCGTCTTCCAAAGAAGATTTTAGGAGAAGCGACATAAGATTGCTTGATACATATACAGACCGTGAGAATCTAGTCTAGTTCATTAAACCAAGTTCTCTTCAAGGGAAGATGCACCCACACGGGCCATTTTTTAGGCTACCACATTCTTTTTGAAGGTATCAATGACACTGGATATCCAGTTAATCTTAATTTCACTCAAACTGCCAAATCCATTAAGGCTAGGTAATGTCTCCCAAGCCTCGAGAAGATTATATTCAATTGCCCCTAAAGCAGTTCGGCTGTTATAGATACAATACAGATACTCAATTGTTCATGATTACAAAATTGCAGCAATTTTCGTCTCAAAAAATGATTACAAAAAAACAGTGGCGTGCCTACCTAGGGGACTAGATAATTCATTCTCAGGATTAAGCACGTATCAGCCATAATACAATATACTGGTTCACATTGAAAGATTACTATATCTTCGTCAGAGTGGTATAGGATTTATAGTTGTCACATTTACACTTATTACACTAAAAATAATCACAAGAGGGCTTCATACTATATCGGGGCATGTGGGTAGTGAGTTATTTGCCCCTATATTCTTGAGGTGAGTTGCTGAAAGTGCTGGACATCTTCTGATCTAAAGAACAAGTGTGGTATGCAAAGATCCCACAATGTCCAGACACTGAACTATTTATTCAAAAGTGTCCATCTGACCCCACTTAAAGTGCTACCAGATTGCCACCATATTAATTGGCATTGTGATCACAAAATAAACCATATATTTACCAATCAGTATTATAATGCTGATGTCGGCATAACCCTGAGAAAAGTCCATCTTGAGGATATCCTGTTATGGGTAGTACCAAAAGTTCATATCACTGTCTATACGTCGGCAGTAATTCTATTTAACTAAACTTTAGTACTTAACCACTTTATACGACTTCACTCTCATGTCTTTCAACCGTGGGCCATACATGGTTTTTCTTACTGTCCATCAATTCAATCCGACCTACGACTTCAGGCAGTGCTGTTTCAACAGATTTTCTTTTCGTTGCATCTATAGGCTTCTCCATGCATTAGTAGTAAACTTTGACTTTCTTTCTACGATCTTGGAAGTGGTTCACGGGATATATGTGAAAGCTAGTCTAGGATAATTTCCAGTCCCTCCTGTAATAGCCTTGAAAATATTCCACCTGGTACTGAAGGTTAAACTTTAATAATGAACTGATGCTATTTTCATTGAAACCTCTAGAAATTCCTGATATGTACTCGTGTGACTATTATCAGGCTTTTCTTGAGTGTCGATATTTATCTTCATGTTTTCATAGAAAACTCTCTTAAGTCTTACGTAAGGCTCTCTAATTTTTACAGATAGATTCAATCCGTCGTCTCGTCAATAGGAATACATTTACGAGATTGAAAATGAAGCTTAGGTTGGAAAACAAAATTTTTTTTGCCAAAACCATTTATTTCTCATGATAGTCTCTTTTACTTCGCCTTAGTAAGACGATATTCCAACTTTTTTATACCATCTGAATAATACGATTTCGGGAACCTCTCAAAATATGCGTTAGTTTCGGTAATCACTTCTTCGTTTTAGATGAATCTTTGTCCTGCAAACCATAATTTTAAGTTTGGAAACAGGAAAAAGTGACTAGGAGCTAAATCTGGACTATAAGAATTCGAACTGTATTTCACGTAATTTTAGCATCGTATCTAATGCTGTGTGAACCGGTGCGTTGTCTTGAAGAAAGAGCACTTTTATCTTCTTTAAATGTGGTCGTTTTTCCTTGATTGCATCAACCAATTGATTCAATAATGTACGATAATACTTTCCTGTGATTGTGGATACTTTTTCAAGATAATCGATGAGCAATATTCCGTGTGCATCCCAAAATATAGTGGACATAACCTTGCCAGCCGATTTCACTGCCTTTGCCTTCTATTCGGAGCACTTCCACCAGCTTCCACTCATTGTTTCGATTGATTTTTGGTTTCAGATGAGTGTGGTGGACCCACGTTTCATAAACAGTAATTAATCGACGCCAAAAATCAACAGAATTACGCTTTATCATGTCCAAACACCGCTGGGAAGTGGTCTGTCGAACTCGTTTTTGTTCGACACTGAGCAAACGCGGCACCCATCTTGCCGATAGCTTTTTCATATGCAAATGTTCATGCAAAATGTTAAACACACGTTCATATGATATGTTTACCATTTCAATAATCTACCACCTCTTTTGGCCTTCCTGTTGATGGTATTGTTGCAGTGTTTCTTCGGCCCCGTTTAAATTCAGCAATCCAATATTTTACCATGTAATCTGACGGAGCAGACTCACTGTAATGTTTATCGAGCTTTTATTTTGTCTTTTTCGCCGTTTTCCCTTTCAAGTAATAGTATTTAATCACTCACGAAATTCGTATTTTTCCATTTTTCAAGAAACACAAAAGTTGCTTACTTCAAACGACTACAACAAATAAAGTAATCGATGAATTTGGGTGAAATTTTAACAGCTGACGTTTGAAAGATTGCAATTTCTAAAAAAAAAAAAAAAAATTGTGCTGTCATCTAGCGCTAGGTAGTTTCATTTTCAATCCGCCGTATAGAAGGTGGTTAAGCATGCCAGCTCCTCTTTTCATTGTTATAGATCGAAGCGACTAACAAATCCATGACTTTTACTTATATAGTTCCCCCTCACTCTTAGTTATATAGTCCTTTCTCCCTCTTCATATTTTCACCAAATCTATACTTACCAATGAAAAAGTGTCCAGAAATGACACTGGCAATTTTGCTAATGTTATACCGTTGCATTCCCCTATAACTTTGAAAAGCTCTATATAGCTTTTAATGACATATTAAGATTTTTGGGCAAGATCTTGATAATACACTTAGCTGGAAGAATGAATAAGATCACTATAGCATTGTACATGTGTAAAAAATGTATAAGTGGCTCTCTATGTAATTCTAGAAAAGAGGATCGGAACTGGAAACAAAGCCTTTGTAATATTTGTTTTCCAATGTTGAAAGCAAAGCTCTAACCTGAATGGAAGAGTATACGAGTCGTTTGCAATAAACTCGAGATCAGCATATCTGTTCGCCTCCCATGATTACTGCTGTGTATATCATGCTAAAACTAAAGAGATCTGCAAGGTATAGATAAACTAGAAAGATATGGTTGAAAAGAGATGAGGCCTTGACGAATGCTAGATGGAGAAGCAGCTTAACGTGTCGTATAGAGCCAGGTAAGTTATGTAAAAATTGGACCGGAAACACTTGAACACTATAATTTACAATAACTACAGAGACCTCAGTTAAAAGGATGATGGAATATTTACAAGACGACTCCTGTGAGCCAGGTAGTTGGCCTAAATTTACCATACGATTCCGAAATCGATTTACCCAAACATTATGTCTTAAATGGGCTGGGGTCCAATATAAACTATACAACTTTTGACTTTTGCTGGTTCGATTAAATAAAAGCACACACAGTCAGAACCAATCAAAACAATAACAGAGTACCGCAAAGGTCATTAACAAATAAAAACTGCTTTCAAATTAAGAAACGATGAATAATCTCCACGGTTTTGAAACCATTCCGGTGGGTGTTAAATCTTAAGAAGTTTATAAATTATAATAATCTTAAACAACAGTAATTACTTAGATTTACAAGCAAGTTCACAATTAATTACTGGTCCAAATATTTTTTAAGGCCACTGTTGTATGATGTAAGATAGTGGGTACAGTAGTTTACCAAAGTACATATATGTGTAGTTTAACGAGGTTAAACTACACATATATGTACTGATGTGTACATATATCAAATTACAGCCTCACGCGTGCCTCTCGATCGACTTATTATAGCTTAAACGATTCGACTTAAGCCAATACATTATGTCAGATTTAAGATTGTGTAAGCGAAATTCCATTAAAGCACGAACCATTCTAATAATAATTAGGTGTGTAACGCCCATCTGAGAGATGCGAGATTTATATACACTTTCCATTATTATCATGTAATGGCGTGACATAAACACTCAATTAGCAACAAACGAGATACATATGAGGACTTTCTATTTTTAAAACACAAGGTGCTGAATGCTGAGTGAAATTCTTAATGGAAGGAACGAGGTGTGTACATGATAAAAACTAGCTCGTCCGACAGTGTATCCATTCCATTCTGATTCATGTGTGAACCTTCAAAATAAATTTCTTACGCGTATACTTTCCATATATACGTTGTTGTTAAGTAATTCATGCACCTGAAACCGAGTTTCGTCACATATTGTTAAATAACCTCTAAAGTGGTGTAATGTATGCTCATATATGTAATGTATGTATAATTAAAAATAGAGGGTTATACGGTCTGTAAGTGCTGTCGTATGTGTGTTTATGCCTCAGACCAAAATTTTTGCGTAAAATTCACCAAAATACCGTAAATCAGTTACCTTGAATTTTTGTGTAACTTTTTTAATGGTTATTATTTAAGATTGTGTGTGCGAAAATTGTCGTTAAGTTTTCACAAAGGTCCAACAATTATATCTTGAAATTGTAACCGGACATGAGTGGTGGGTAGTTACATCACAACAAAATTTCTATTCACCTCAATATATATGTTGTGAAGTTTGTACTAGACTAGCAAAATATATAATTAAACCGATTTATAGACCACTGGTGAGAATGGTCGCGAGACAGCCCTTCATAATCAGATTACACCTATTGAAAGTTAAGGTCCTATGCTGGAACACCATCGTCTATGCATGGTTAAGGGTCTACGCAACTCCAGAAAATTAAGCAGTGCTTAATAAAGCCCAACATAACATTTGAAATAATCGAATTGGCGGAACAGTTATTTGCTTTTGGTGTGCTGTAATCTCCTGTATAATATCACGTGGACCGATATTGTCCATCACTCACTTATCAGACGTTCGTCTGAACAAAATTTTACCAGTTGCATCGATTTTTTCCCTAAAATCATGGAATACTATAAAAAAAGCCACTCGTCAGCTAAATATGAACCAATCTACTGTCTCAAGGTATCCAGATGGTTTCAGGAAACTGATATTTTAATCGTAAACCACAACCAGCCGGTATAGATGTATATCTGAGAGGGACGATATCCGAACTTATCTGTGAAATCGCCATCTTACTGTTGCTGTTATAGTCAATGGACAGTAAGAAGGCGTATACGAAGACAATCTCACACCAAGACCTGCTATAGAGACCACAATTGAAAGCATGTCACCGCTAAAAGTGACTCATATCTGAGCATCGAGCAATGGAGTTCGATTAACTGACCAAAGGTCGAATATACCGATTTCGATCGATAGTGTTCGTATAGCGTCGGTTCATGTATCGTTTGGGTTGGCATGTCGCTTGAGGCAAACACAGATTTGTTTAGGTATCTGGTGGATGCCGTAGACATGGTCTGACCGTTGAACGATATATCGAGACACCCTCTCACACACCACTCATGGATGATGTTGTACTCGAGACGATGAACTGGCCAGCCCTCAGTCCAGACATGAATCCAATTAAACATTTATGGGACGAGCTTAAACGGTGGTTCTGAACCGGAAATCCGAATGAGGAGTGGAAGTGCTCCGCTGTTTTATCTGTTACCTCTTCAATAGATGTGAAGTTGATTCATTAACCAAAATACTCCCACTATCTAGCTAGATCTATATCGGTGGGCCGAGTGCATATAAAATGGATAATATCCGAAATCTGACAGACCAAATGGCGTAGTGGCTAAAGCCGTGGCAGTTATTTTACCATCCGATAACGATCGGTGTGGTGTGAATGGGCACATCAAGTTTCCCCTATAGAGCTACATGGCAGTACTATTAGCGTCAGTGCTGTAGTTCCTCGATTTGGTTGTAATGGCGTAAAGTAAGGCGTAAACTAGCGAACACAGGGCGTGTAAACTACACGTTGTAATTTTACGGTTGTTTACATGTAAAAAACGTGTAATTTACATATTATTATTTTTTACATAAAGCCATCAGTGTAAAAAATTGACGCGCCATCTCTTATCAAATCGAATTGTAACCAAAGCGCCATCTGTTAAAATCTTTCGTACTATTTTATAAACAGAATTTGTAGAATAATAAACTGAAGGTAAAAAATTTAAATAATAATTTGAACCACAGTAAATAATAATTTGAACGTTGGTAAATTTTTGACATTTTAAATACTCTACATGTAAAATCCTATTGTGGAAAGATGGTCATATCTAGATGTGCGCAGTCGAAAAGTGTCAGTGCAGAGTACATAGTGGTAGTTTTCAGCACTCTCATCACTTTTAAAAAAAAAAATTAGTGAGAAATACTGTCTGAAAACTCCAGTGAGTTTCATGCCCTCGACGTGCTGTACAGCTCTGGGAAGTAAACGGTCAAGATTATTCCAGAATTCCCTTTTGTGTTTTTCATCATCGTGATTTTGGTGTTTGCATCGTAATAGTTTTCTATTACGTTCACTTTGCTTTCCTGCTTCATTCAGAGAATTGCGTTTTTCAGATGGCCCATTTCCACTCAGTAACAAATGGTTCATTATCTGTATGGCACGAATTAAGTTAGGAACTCCTTGATTCACGGGTTTAAAATTAATAAGATAGTGAACATCAAAGAGTCCATCAGTTTATATATGCCTGTTCGGCAGTTGATTAGATCCAAAAAACTTTAAAGGTTAATCTGCACAACTCGAAAATCAACGCATTGAATCGCATCGAATTATTTATCTCTACTTCAACATAAGATTTTCTTGGCTCAAATATCTCCTAGCGCTCAACCCAGTTGTTCCTTTAGTTCACAAGACTTCTATTGTTCCTGATTTCATAGACTGTTTTATTTGCCAGTATAGTTGTTGCTGTTGTGTCGAGGCGATTGCTCTACTTGATATGTACTCATATTTGGAAAGAATGCCAATGTCGTTATCTCTCACAACATCAAAACATCACAATGGGGTATATATGTCGCTGTTGGTAAAGGAGTTTAACCGGGTTCCCATCAGTATTATTTTCTGCAACAACATACTGGATTTCTTGGTTAAATCGAAGAAAGATGGGCACGCGGAATATGGAGGAATAGTTAGTGAGATCAATTGTGTATGAAAAAAGTGGATGAATTGCTATAAATTTGGTTGTGAAAATATTGAGGACATTGTGGCCTTTCTTAAATTTATTTCAGGAACCATTCTAAAGTCGAGATCAGTATATGGAACAAAGGGAAATTATCTTGAGTGAGGCTGTTATGGGTGTGGTCTAAAAGAGAAAAGAATATCTTTACAAGAAGCAACAATGTGTTGACAGGACGCTTTAGATTTAACGGCCGAACAACTACCTATAGTTAAACGTCTGAAGTGAACCATTTACACACTGAAGAACGGATTAATAACAAGCCCAAGCAAAGAGAATATTTTATATATAAAAACACCGCCCAGGTGGCTCAGTGGTTAAAGCTGTGGCAGTTGGAGCGGGAGGTACCGGGTTCGAATCCCGATAGGGGCAGGATGCAAAAGGGATTTTTCACCATCTGATTACGATCGGTGGTGTGAATGAACACATCTATGACCCCCTGTTGGAGTGCAGAACTCATGGGCCGACCCATCTTCCATGTCAGTACAATAGGCTGGCATGGAGCTATGCAATGCGCAGATGGTTCTACGGAAATCGGACCCATAGCCGTACGTCCTCGATTTGGCCGTTAAGGCGTAAAGTAGGACGTAAATAAGCGAACCGCGAAAGAGCTGGGAGAGCCTTGAGCCCCAAAAAAGATAGCATAGAATAAAATAAAAAATAAAAAAAAAAAAAAAATATATATAAAAACGAATTATAATCACACTCTTGAGTCCAAATGTCATTCAAAAACTCGAACAACGCGAAAGGTGTTACGATGGCTATTTTTGGAATGTCAAAGGGAACCACTAGATGTAATGTAGTAAATACTAATCCTGACGTTATAAGAAAGTTGATATATAAAGCAGTGGAGATGTGCTGCTAAATATTGATTTGGAATGGCTACGTAATTGAGTGTCCAGCAATCCCCTTGAGGTCACAATTCTACGTTCTTTTGTCATTCCAAGTTCAACGGAGTGTATAAATTACGCGCTCATACTTGATCTACATATTGCTTCAAGCATATTCTCAAAATAGTCGTGAACAGTAACAATCTGGGCTTTTGATCGATTGGAGTTTTTTTCAATACGCTCTAATCTGATGTTTAATCGTAAAGTAAAATTATCTAGTCCTCTTGGTACGTACGCTAGTAGCTCTTCTGACGACTAACCTGCTTTAAGAGCTACTGATCAATACTGTTTCCTCGCAACATGTTGGCAGACAATATAACTACCATAAGTCGACTTGGCAGTCTGATTTAAGTCATAAAGGCTACCTTATCATAAGGGTACCAAAGGAAACCTGATAGGCCAAATTACTTACACCTATCATCCACTTTTACGGGGCCAGAGGCAACCCTAGACAGACGAAACATAGTTCTCTCTTAAGAGAGTCATCGAGATCCTAGTTGTTATTGAACTATGACATACGTACCCTCAGGATTCACGTTGAGCTATCACATTTTCCAAATGAAAATTCGGAACAATATAAACAGTGAGCAGTACACGCGAAATCATATAAGATTCAATCGATGCAACTTCGTCGACTTAAGTAAGGTCGTGTACACTGTAATATCTTATATCGTATACATTGTACTGCGGCAATATCGTTTACTGTACCCAAAATTCCCGCCAAATTTCCTGTATTTCGCCAACACACAGCATACAAAAAGTGCTTATGCTCGCATTTTTTTTGTATCTATCGAATTTTGAACGCCAGTACCTTTAATTTCATGCATTAAATCTACTTGCTGTATAGTAAACACAAGCTAAAAAAATGTTGAATGACGAAATATAATTCAATTTCCATATATAAACCGCGATATACATTTGTTGTGCGCATTAAGCATTAATTAATAAATTAACAATGCACAAAAAATTAAGCAATTTGACTGTCTGTGTAGAACACTTAAATTTACATCATAATTCAATCATTAAATTCGCGCATTTATTGAAGATCATCCCAATTACACACTCATTAATCATTGAACATGTGCGCGGAGATTGATTGATCGATCGATCGATCTAGGCGAGTACATCATTATGTATCGCCGGATTGCATATAAGCTGTTATATAATTAATTAAATAATTAATTGGATTGCGTGCTGTACCTGATATAAAACATCAGTGAGTTGCACAATTACAGCTTATGACAATTGTTTAATTATAGCGAAGACAATAACCAGAATGCAACGGAAACAACACTGTATACACAGTAGACTCAAGAAGGTTTCTTAATAGCCATAAAAACGAAAGCATTTTTCTACATAAACATTAACTATAATTATAAACAATTGGAAATAAAAACTATAATAATAATTGTTAGTTGGTCGTCGTAGTTTAAACCGAATCTTGTCACAATGTCGTCCCGTTTTATTCGACTAGATACATTATAAAGAGTGATCCAATAGGATGTACTTCATCCAATTGGGATTCTTATTGGGATTCATGCGTGACATCTGCCATGTTCATATAACATTTGTCTTCAGTATTCATTGCCATTTCACCATGAATAGACTTACGCGAGAACAACGTTTACAACGTCTGAAAATGCTCTTCGACCATTTTATGCTGTTCATAATCGTCCAACTGAAAGCACTATTCCCAAAACAATCAATAAATTTCGAACCACTTTCGCACTATTGGATATTCAATACCCGACTGGAGTGCGTACGGTACAAGTCGATCTAAGGTGAATATTGCTGCTGTATAACTGAAAGTGTACGTGAAAACCCTCTCAAAAGGCACATTGTGGCGTATTTTGAAAAATGATTTTGGTTTGATGTACGCCTTCAAATAAAGTTTGTTCAAGAATTGAAGCCGGCTCCAATTTGATCCGTTTTTTTATCGAAAAATTGTGTTCAGCGATGGAGCTCATTTCTGGGCTGATGAACAGACTAAAAAGGTTCAAGAGCTTCCATTGCGTCTTGTTTGGTGTGGTTTATGGGTAGGTGGCGCCTTCGGACCGTATTTTTTTACAATGCGAAGGGACAGATGTAACAGTTCAAGATATTGGTGTTGACTGACTTGTGGTTTCAACAGGATGGAGCAACATGCCACACAAACGGCCAAACCATAGATTTATTAAAAAAAAAAATTGAATGAGAACATATGAAGAAAGGGATCCGTGAATTGGCCTCCACGATCTTGTTATCTAACGCCATTACATTACTCGAAAGAGCGCTGAAAAATTGGACCCATAGATTGGATCATCTAAGAGCCAGTTGCGGACAACATTTAAAAGAAATTATTTACATTAAATATCATAAACCGAACATACGTCACAACTTCCGAAAGCTCTTATTGGATCACCCAGTAAATACTTGTCGTCATTATAAACTTGTTGGTTTTATTGCGCGATGTGTCTGTCACTTTGTATGTGCACATGAGGTAACCCATTAACTTGGAAACGAAAGTATTTCTTGTTAAATGCTTTGTCGTGGTTTGTTGTTTATGTTTTATGTTTTTTAAACATAAAATGTAACATAATTGTTTCGGTTGGTCGAACATACGTACACAAACCGTGTCAATAAAATGTATCGGTACAAAATATTGTAGTTTTTCCAATCGGTAATTTTGTCGCTCGTACTACATATTTCGTACATGACATGAACAATTTATTTAAAAAAAACCCAACGTTTCCGGAATTGAAAACTGGGATGAAAGTAGTCAATGGGCTAGGAGGTATTTGGTAACATGTTAACTGTGTAGTGAGAATTTTATTTTTGGTTTAAAACCCATCACTTATAGACTCTAGAGTCGACATTGACCCTAATGTAATATTTCTATACACATTGCATAGCTCGATGCTGGACGATGGTAATCTAGTGAAATTTGACTTAATTAAGTCTGCCAAGATTTCTTATGTTCATAATTACATTAACTAATCTTCTAAAGAAGTATAACTAGTTTATAGTGTCCGAGGTCATGTGAACAGTTATGTCCCCGTTTACCTAAGTTTGGCAATGCCCAACACTTCTGGAATGATTGTCACTGTCAATAATTTATTGTATATCTGTTCAATATGTTCTTGGGTAATTTTTCTACCTTACCAAATCCCCAGAAACTTAAGTTCTGAAGTGGTTGCATGAACTATAATTTTTGAAAGACTCATGTTTCCCAGAGTCCTGCGCCTTTGAGAAGCACAGTATTTCTAGAGTTAACTGATAACCGTCAATGTTCATAAATGCTATAAAACAGAAACAGTATATTGTCAAAGGTGTTTTCAATACGTCCAATGACTTTTCGGCAATGCTGATTTTGGACATATCGGCTAATGACCTTTTGCGATAAACACAACTCAAAGCTTTTTCTGACAGTTCAGGTTACGAAGGGTGGTTGCTAGTTCCTTATTTAGGATACCAGGAAATATATTTTCTTCTCCTCGATTTGTGTTAGAATATTGAACTTTTTAACTTATTTCAAGCCATTAATTCCATTTAGTCCAAAGCAGTTGGAATAGATGCAATTTCTTAAAAATAATCAAGATCTTATATTCAATATAATATAGGTACTTTTCAGTATACCACAGTCACTCTCGGAGGTAAAACATTTAAGTTATAATGATATTCAAACTGTTACAACTTTAGTTCTGCTGGGCTTAGTAAGCCCTTTGATACGGAACATTCAACAGAAAGAATTTGCAAGCCAACGATAGGAGTCAAACTCGATCAGTTTTGAATTGCGAACTCTGGCTCAGTTAATACAATGTTTGCCTCACAACTAAAGTGTTTTGTTTATACAGACGTGATTACAACCCAAGAATTTCATAAATCGAGGTGAGTTTTTCTCCGAGTTTGTGTGTTAAGGTTGTTATTTGATCCTCAAAAGGAACCAAAGTCGAAAACATGCGATAACTTAAAGAACAATGTACAGGAGGAATACCCAGCAACATCCTGGTGGTACGTGTGCCATAGAATTGAACAAGAACTGAGATGTTTGTTGGTTTATTGTTCTAAATTGTTTGTCCCATCTCTTGCCTCTTGGTGTAAACGTCCCAGAAAAGCGAAAGACCACACCCAATCGAGATAAGTTATTTGCCAACACGTTTTCTTTGATACTCTCACGACTGGATATGTGAAGTATGACTTAATTAAGACTATAACAGGGATAAATAATTTGATCTGATGATTTAACACCAGTTGCTGATCTATCCGTATAATGATTATCATACCCTTTTCATAGAGGTTATTGTGGTACTGTTTATGTCTTTTCGTGATAATAACACTTTACAATTTACACAAAGATGCGTTTGGACTAACATTTCTGTTGTTCTGTTTCACAAAGAGGTGTTCGGACTAACATTTCTGACGTGCATTTCTGTTCAATATTTTCTTGCAATAGGTTTTCCTATCTTACCAGATCTTTAGCTACTAGGTTTCTGATAAACTATAATTTTTGTAAGACTAAAGTAGCCCAGAATTTCCAAGATTACCTTTCTGAAATACCTGTTGTTTGCAATATATGGATTTTTGTTTTCTTGCACTACCTGTAATCCATCTATCTATATAGATTTAAACATTTGATAAGAGAAAAGGACATGCGCTTATAGCAAGAGACATTTTGTAAAAATCCAACGTTTCTGGTGTTGCAAACTGGTATGAAATCAGTACATGAACTAGAAGGTATTTTTCAACATGAGAAATTTATTAAAAATAAAAGCTTTAATTCAAGCTGTTTAATCCAACATTGATCCAGTGGGATATATTTGCATAAGAACTCTTCATCTCCGCGTTTCATAGCTCGATATAACAATCTGTAGTGGCTGAGGTACATGGTTTTGTCCGTTGGATTTTGTAAGTCAATAGGAGTCAAAGTTGTATTCAATATACCCATTGCACTAATTATTTATCTTAATTTTTACTTTTCATCCAGTCGCTGTTACGATTCGAACCAAGTATATATTTCTTGAAAGAAATCAGGTTTAACCAATGTTAAACCCATTTGGTTGGTTGTGACAATTTGACTCCAAGTGCATTTGGAAAAGAATTTATTATATATCATCTAATTATAGCTAAAGTGTCTGGTTTTTGACAAGTTTCAAGTTCATATCTTTCGAGGCTATTGATTATTAATCTCATAACTCCTGATATTAGGGAATATCCATTGAGTATATTCAAACATATGTGTATAGTGTGAGTCAGTAACTGTTAAAAGTCGTCACTGTCAAAAGCCCTATAAGTAATATTATCAAAGAATGGTAGTGTACTTCAACAAAAGAACCGTAGAAAAATTACTGTGTCACTATAAGGAAACAATCGGATATCAAAGCAGTTTATTTTCAGAAATAATTGTGTCTATAGCTATTTTTGATAAAAACCAATCAAATCTATTTAAAATAGTTCTTTCAGTTCAAATACTAAGAATTACCTGGACTGAAGAGGTGGATCGAGATGATGTGGCTTCAGTTATTATAGCTGAAAGGAAGACAAATAACTTCAGTTATTAGCTGGGAGGAAGTAGATTGCAGACTAGTATATGGAAGGACGTAGTACCAGGTTAAGCTAGTACCTGTACAATGTAACAATAGCAAGGACCTTGATAAATTATTGGGTAAGCAGATACTGGCTACCATAACTAACACACACGGATCAAGGAATAAACTGTGAATTCAGCAACTAATTCAGATACATGTGCCAGCTAGGGGCAAACAACGACGAGATACTTTTGCCTTATGTATTTGTTTATAGCGATATACATACACGAAGGTGAGAGCCTATCGCCGAGTTCTTATCTAGTGTATAATGGTGTGTGTCGCTAAACGTAAACGTAAACCAAAATTATTCGTTTACATTTTGTTTCTATTACGTTTTTACGATACTTCACAAATTTGTTTCATGTCCCAAAAAACTACACTGAATAAAAAACTGACATACTGAAACCAATAAACCAAATAGTTTTCAATTATTTCAGAGTCTACTTTGTTGCGATAAAACAAAATATAATCGTAACTCAAAGTCTGTTACTGCCTTTTAAGTTATAATTTCATTTTTCGAATCGTCGTGAGAATAACGAGATAGAAATCATTTTAAGGTAAAATTTTTTAAACATTCCAATAATTAATTGGAAACTTCAAGGTAATTAAGATCGATATACAAATTTAGTCGTTCAATTAGTCATTGTTTAAAACAATTAAATAATAAGTGAAAATGAAATTTGAATATATTCAATTAGATTTTTGAAAAATCAAAGAAACGAAAGTTTTAATCAGCTTCGTTTTAAAAGATAATTGCCGGAAGAAATCACTGGTATCTAAATCAATATAGAGATTTAATTGATTTATCTAAACAATTCCGAAATATCTAAACATAACATATAACTGAAGTGGATTTACAAACTCTACATATTATTTATATTGACAGTACTGAATCGTTTGGAGAACTCCGAGAATATCGCAGCCGTATAAGGTCTTCAACAAGTTTCGAAGGCAGTAATTATCTTATCACATTTCGACAATCCAATCAACTTTTTGCATATGCAGATAATATCTGTGTGATTGGATATAATCGCAACAGAGTGAAAGAGATACTTGATCCACTAGACCAGTGTTCAGTTTCCGTTGATCTCAAAATCAACGAGTTCAAAACTAAATATCTGGTTTCGGGTTTACCAAGGCGCAATTGATTTCAGCAGTGTAACTACACAATTGAAACAGAGGTAATCTCTCAAACTACATTGTAGCAATTTAGGCGTAAAGAAATTGGCTTATATGGATAAAAGATTAAATTATATCAAGAACTAAAGACTTTTGATAATTCATTTTTGGCTTTGTTAGCAATGCGTTAATGGAGAGCAGTTACTCTGTATAAGACTTTATTACACAAAAAGGTAATGATTTTATGCCAGACATGTTATTGGGGCATATTTTGGCACAACATTGCTCATGCGATTTAATATACTATTGGGTTTTTTTATGGGGTTGTGTTAAATCGTTGGTTTATGCCACAAGCCAACAACGTTTCAGAAGCTCGGGGATAATATCAATATGTGTTGATAGAAAATTGGCCCAAACAAACTATCAATACAAACGTATTCGCTAAAATTTTGGCCCAGTTTCTTAATTATTGATAATGTGATAATTATCATAATTCAGGTTGGGACATCTATGGAATCAGGCATTTATTTGCGAAGGAGTTGATGAAGGGCCACATAATAATAGGGTTACCAAATTTCATAATAAAAAGACAAGGTCCACAATCAGAAAATATTATATTATTAAAAATGTGATAATGATTGAAAAAGTCACATTAGAGTTTGACTATTTGGACAACCTTTTCAAAAATAATCAATCGATTTCGAACCCCATCGTCGTTTCACCAAATATATGTCCAAATATCATAAGCAATCGCTCTACTCATGCAAGTACGTTGACTAGTGTAGATATACAGTTTGGTCTTAATTTTTCCAATTTTCATTGGGGCTCAAGGTACTCCTAATTTTGGCGTTTCACTTATTTACGTCCTACCTTACGTTATTTCAGCCAAATCAAGAATTATCTGCACATTTTATGACTCACATTTTATTCACACCCTCGATCGTTATCAGATGGTGAAAATCCCTATTACATCTTACTCCTATCCGCATCACATATTTCCTATTGAGATTATTTGAGGGAAAACAGTTTTTATTTATGTATATAAGAGAATCAACTTATATACACCGTCAACAATACCCAATCGATTGCCTCTTTATGACTACTTGAAAAAATCCATTATATGTAATAGTGCGTGGACTGTTTGAATCCAAACGAAAACATGAGTGTAGTTACCCTATGCTTTATGTATGATTTTGTTTTCATTGAGATGATGAGACGGAGTTGAAGGTTTAATTTTGATATGAATTTTTATAGTGGTCAACAGTCACAGTTTCTGCCATAATATCGATCGATTATATACGTAGTTAGACAATAACACAGATTATCTGACACAGACAGTGATTCGATAAGCAATGCACGGCTGAGCCCTATTTATTTATATATCCTTCCTTATTGAAGGTCATTAATACTTGGTTGTTGGCAGTCATGCTCAAACTCCAGAATGAAAAGGGTCCGATCGAAAGCTACGATAGAAATTTATCATATGCCAAAGTAAACCTTTCAGTTTAAAGTGTCAATTACCTTGACACTTTCTGGTTTCGGATGTC
Organism: Tipula lateralis; assembly: GCA_963932295.1. NCBI lineage: Eukaryota > Metazoa > Arthropoda > Insecta > Diptera > Tipulidae > Tipula > Tipula lateralis. The sequence goes on from OZ010738.1 coordinate 156,456,703, forward strand.
TCACTGATATAACTCAATGAAATGTCTGTACTGCGATCTGACAACTAAATGTCATGCGATTGAATTCGAACGGTCCAAATGGTGTACATGTTGTAGTTTTTTTGGAATATCGAAAAGGTTGTAAACCTTAGCATCCATCCAGTTGATTCATAAAATTCTTGATGTGCGGGATAGAATTCGGGATCGCAGTGACATGAACAATTCTTTCACGAGATGAGTAGCAAGTAATATCCTGATCTATCAGATAATCGAGTTCTTTTTTGGCGACTAAAATATTTTTTAGGCTGAAACCTTATAACCTTTGTCCATTTCTGGTTTCTATATATGATATGTAACTGAATCCAAACCGTTAATTTATGATTTTCGTACTTTATCAGAAACTGCCGAGAGTGTCGATGAAGCACCGTGAAATAATATGCTTGATGTGGAAAGCGACGTTGATCGACGTTATACTAGAAGAATCGAATAAATATAAGTGACATTTGATTTGGGGCCTAATTCACTCGTGAATGACCTAATGGGTTAACGACCTGAAACCGCATTGAAGGTTGGATGTGGACACTTTTAATCGAATATGGTGGAAGAGACAATATGAAAAAGGCACTCAACCGAGTATCAGAGCTCTGCACTAATGCAATCAACTGATTTCCAGTTTCGTTCTGAGATACATTCCAATATCATGGAGAAAGGCAGGGTAGTGAGATATTACTGTCACTCTGGTGATCTTCACCAGAAGAGATGGGATAATCTTATCTCTTTTCGACTTTATAAAATCTTCTTTGGATCAATAAATTAGCAAAGATCCGAGTTCTTATTGAATTCTCACGGGCATTGTTTCTTAAATAATTGGTTCCGAAATAAAATTCGAAACGTCGCAAATGCGAACAGTGTGGGGGAGGAGAAGCAGAAACTGTTGAGCACTTCTTGTGCTCCTGTACTTTCTGTACTCATTCCAAAGACTGCACTGTTTTTGATCACAATTTTTATAAGAGGAACAACTGACCACCTTGAGGATCTCAGGTATCTTGGACTTCATTAGAAGTTTTTGGGGCTGAGAGTGTACGTCTGGGAAGTGATTTCTAAATTGGTCAATCGAACGATTTTTTCTGCCAGCTCTAGCATTAAAGTCACTAAACTGATATTCAATCTGACATCGTTTCCAGGTCTAGGGCGCATCAGATTATCCAACTTATAGTAAATTGAGTTTTTATCCTGGGGCAGGCCTACAGCGATGCTCGCATGTACACAAACAATTTACAGGTTGGCTAATAGTCATATGCAGCCTATTTTACTTGTGGGCCAATGATAAATCCAACTCCAAGATTTCTGAGGTCATATCCATTTTGTATAGCAATGTATTGTCTTGGAACACATGGTCTCCAAGTCATTGTGTTTCTTGGAGAGTTACGAGTTCTAGTTCTTTTCGTGTGCAGTTACTTAAGGTAGGATTTCGTTGTCAGATTTAGTCACCTTCGTGACAAACTCCGGTTAATGGTCATTTACTCTGCTCAATTTCCACCAATTATAATGGTGGACTGACACACATAAATGAATATAATTTTAAACCGTAAAATCTTAATTTATTAATATTAATATTCTATTAATTGTAGACTACATCGTGTAGATGATATCTTCATTTGACAGCGAACAAAATCACCTATTCAAACCTAGTTATTATTTACCAATATTACGTCATAATCGCATCTTAACTTCATAACAGCATGAAGCTGTCTTGCCGTTGGCACTATTATGATATAAATCATCACAACAATATTTTCGTGTAATTTGGCATCACTTTCAGATTCATTCACTAATTAAACGAATTCCAATTTATTTTTACCAAAATTAATTTAGGAAATTAGAAAGGTATACAACTCGTATATAACCATCCCACGAAGATACACTTCTTATGGTCCAAATCAAAATTTATTACTATACACGTAACATATATGATTTAGTTCGATAATTCGTTATCTAATCATCACTTAAAATTATTAACAATAATTTGGTGCTCGAGCACAACCATCGTTCATGTACAATGATGAGAATGGAACATGATATGCGAAAGTGCAATCTACAAAATTTGACAAAAAAAAAACGTTTGATTTTGATTTGCACGCATATGGGTGGAGGAAGTAAAACTGGCGATCCGGTTTATTAAAGTGCTGTACGATTTTAAACAATCTCTCACTTTCAGATTGGATGATTTGAACACGTATGATATTATTGGAATGAAACGTTCTTTAAACTCGAACCGCTCGTCTAGCCTGATTCAAATATGGTCGGAATTAATGTGACAAGATTACATTTGTTATAGTTGAAAGGCTCTTACAAATTTAGGCTGGGTGATATCTTAGTGCAACCAATGCCCCGAATATATGTGATACAATATAGGGCATCCATGGTTCGTAAATATTTCGCATGAAACATACGATCCACAGAATATCACCACAGTAACCAAAACTTGTTTGACTACATAGGAGACGGCTAGTTCCCACATAAGAATATACACAAATATACTTGCACATCACCAGATGAAAGAACCAAGAATTAAAATGATCATGTACTACAGGTTAATAAGAAATTTCTATCTTCGTTACAAGACGTCAGAGCAGTGAGAGGAGTTGATATACGTACTGATCATCAACTGGTAATATCAATTTTAAAGTCAAACCAGCGGCAGTGGAGTATGCTATATTAACCGGAGGAAATTCCACATCGGATGATTGAAAAATACTGACACCAGAAACACATTTAAAGAAACGCTGCCACACGATATTCCAACGGCTGAAACCAGTAACATCGATCTGAAATGGGAACAAATAGAAGAAGCCTACGTTAAGACTGATACAAATGTACTTGACTACCAAAACAACTTCAGGAAACCATGGATTAATGATAAATGGACAATGCGGCGGAATCGAATCAAATATGAAGACATTGCTTAACAAATAAAGAAAATTGCAAGAATTGATCGGAGGATGTACCCTTTAGGCTGTGGTGGACAGAGTAACTGAAATAATTCACGAATTCAAAATAATTTCATAACGCCACAATCAATCAAAAATAAAAAATCGATATTTCGAGTTATGTTCTTTGTAATTCGCTAGAACTGTCGCGTCACTACTTAACGTACATATACGAAAAGCACAGTACAAACACCAAGTCCGGTAGCATATGCCTATGATGAGATGGATTTGATCTTTTCGATCACACAGTCATTCAATGACGTCATCATCAGATCGAAACCGGCCTAGCGAATTACAACATACAAGCATCAACTCGAAGGACAACAAACATTCAAAAATTACATTAAGCTCCACACTTTTACTGTTGCTGTTTCTGCATTCTCGAGACTGCGGAAACAGCAACAGCAAATATAAATATGCGCACACTATATCGATGTGTAAAACGGGTCATTGGATAATTCACCAACTTACCAACAATAATAAGGATTGTTCTGGTCAAGTCCTAACCATCTGAAAGACAACAGCTAAATATAGATGGAAAGAGTTCTTCGAAGACGATGGTACAGATAGCGAACAAAATGAAGAGCTCCTTGATGGCAACTGTAACGAAGTAACCAATATACCTATCCACCCACGGAACGGGAAGTTAAAAGTGCTATTCAGAAGCTAAAGAAAAACAAAGCGGCCGGTTTGGAGAATATTCCAACAGAACAACAAAATGCGACGCATCTGTAACAGCCGGAACTCTAACCGTACTGTAGCAGAAGCGTGGAATACTGGTAGTATTCGACAGAAATTAAAAGAAGGCTCGACTATAACAATTCCAAAGAAAGGTGATCTTAGAGAATGGAAGAACTGGGAGGGAAACTCCCAAATCAGCACATAAGAAACGAACAAGCTGATTTTAGACCTGGAAAAAGCTGTTCAAAACAGATCAACTCAGTTCGTATCATCAAACGAATGGAGTTCACTATTATATATCTATATAGTCATCAGTATAGATGTTCAAACTGGTAAGCACTCTACGAAATGAGCATTCCGTAGAAAAAAATAGAACTCACAGGGAATGTACAGGGATGCCACAAAGAGAGTTCAATACAAGGGCAAACAGATTGATAAGTACCACAACACACGAGGAGTTATAGACAAGGATGTGTATACTCTCTCCACTACTGTTCTTAATAGTTCTGGGCAATATGATGCGCGAATTGGATTACGTGGACGATATATATATCTTAACGCAGAGAAGTTTACAGATTTGGCCCAGAAGTTAACAGATGTGGCACAAGAAGTTGGTCTCAAAATTAACATCAACAAGACAAAAGCTATGAGACTGAACACGACCATTAGCACACCAATTACCATCAACCAAGTATCCTGTGAGGATGTTGATACCGTATACCTTGGTTGTACTGTAGCGAAAACAGGCGAAACCGAAGAGGGCATCAACCGACGAGTAAACAAAGCAAGAAATACATACAACATGCTTAATTCATAAGATCTGGAGGAAGGCGTTCGCCCGGTCACGAAATACAAAACTGCAAATGTTCAATACTTGTGTAAAATCAGTACTGATGTATGGCTGTGAAACATGGAAACACATGCATGATAACCAGAAGACTCAGGTATTTGTAAATATTCGCCTCAGACAGCTAATCAAATGCTTATGGCAGAACACTATCACAAATGCCCAATATTTTGTCACTCTCGTGGCAGAGGACGTAACGTGCTTGCTCTGTCATTTGGGAGCTTCGGCTTCTATTCCCGGGGTGGTGATCAAACATCAATCACGATTGGGTATTTTTAATCGATGTATGCGTTGGTTGAAAAGTAGCACGAGTGGCATTGAGTTCTGGAATAATTTCCGCCTTCTTTAATTTTCTTATCGCAAATGAAGAACTTCTGCGGTAGACGAGACAAATCTAAATAGAGCGCAAAATTAAGAAGCGAAAATGTAGATGGATAGGACACTTACTAAGAAAAAGCCGCAAAGCAAGAAAAATGTGGTAAGGTCGGCATTGACAGAAATAGAAAGAGGGCTTGACTATAATAATTCCAAAGAAAGGTGATCTTAGAGAATAAAACAATGGTTGGAGAACAACGGTGCTAACCGAGGCGAAACAACTCGGCAACTTAAATGAGTTTTGAAAGCCATAGAGAATTTATAGCCAGTTGAAATAGCACATAAGCCCATGACTCAGATCAGATGAGAAGGGGCGGAGAGTTATCATATCCAGTTTTATTGATATCTAAGTTGCATAGGCAACCGGAGTGGCAACTAAATAACATCTTATGGGTAATTTGGATAGTAAGATTGTTCGAACGAATTGATAGTTTCTTTGAATCATACTATGAATCATCTCAGAGATCAACTGAGGCGATTGATTGTATATTTCACAGAAACAATGCTCCCGAAACAGGGTTTAATATCTTCTGAGAAAAATAGAGCGGGAGGTACCGGGTTCGAATCCCGATGGGCAGGATGCAAAAGGGATTTTTCCACCATCGATGGTTTGGGCGGTGCGATCGGTGGTGTGAGTAAACACATCTGGAACCCTGTTGAGTTAAGAATCCATAAGCCGTCCCATCGTCCATGTCAGTTATGTATAGGATGACATGGAACTTTGCAATGCGCAGATGGTAGCGCATGAACAAGTTTTTAATACGAATCACCGCAAATATTTTTTCTAACAAAGTAATTTGTTTGAACGTTTTCAACAGAAGACATAAATTATGGTTTGCTACATTTCGATGATGGAAGAGCTTTGGTATAAAGGACAAACAGGCTTTGGAAAAACCACTCTGTTTGATATTCAGTATATCTTAAATAGGGAGAATTTTCGCAATTATGGAAAATCACAAGAATAACAGCGATCTTCAGAGCCGGAGATCTTACATTTCTAAGGTATTTTAATTCATTGTATTCAACTCTTTAAAATCATTTATGACATCATCAAGCCAACATGGTTTTATTACCAAAAACCAACATCAATCAACCTTACTGAGTTCTCGTACTATCAAAGTAAATAGAACATTATAAGCATGTATATACAGATACAGAGTATACAGACTTCAGTAAAGCTTTCGACATTATCATTAATGGCAAAGTACTAGGAAAACTTCTGATTTCTTACCCACCTTTGTCTTAGAAATACTTGAGCGATTTGACCCACTAGTTTCAATACATTGAAATGGAAAATCTATTAAAGTGAGTTCAAGCATATCAACAATGCTTTCCTATCGGTCTATGGAGCTTTACTTTTTTCATCAACAACATTACCGAAAATGTTCAAGTCTCTATAGGAACTCTTGTTCACTGGTGAACTTTAAGAAGATGTCAAAAGTCAGTAAGAATAATAGATTGTTGTAACAATGACATTTAATTACAGAATGTAGGTAAAAGCGTATTGATCTTTGTGTTGCTAGAGCCAATTATCTGTTGCTGGGTCAAATTGATATAATTACACTGGTCCAACTACACTGCCCTGAGGTATGCCTAGGTATATCATTTAAACTGGAAGTTTCTTATTTTTAAACCCAATTTTGCCTTTGAACGAGTCAGTTTTCAAGAACTGAGAGAGTCTACTCACAACTCGAGTTCGTAATAACACAAAACTATTCAATTTCACACGACTCACCGTTCGAAATTGTGTATTAATATGCAACAAAAGTTCATTGAAATTTTCATCACTCAATAATTACTCATGCTGCATAGATTAATTAGCAACCTAATATGCAACGAATCTCACACAGAACAGCAATTGATTATTTCTATATAATTATCCAGCATACCAGTGAATACAGATAATTAGTTTGTGTAATACCGGCTCGTATATATAAGATGCCGTCACAGTGTTTATATAAGCACAACATATTTTATTATTTCTATGTAATTAAACTCACATACGTATCTACATTTTTGTGGATTTACTTCATAGTTGACAGTTCAGAAAATTATTGTGCTTAAATAACCGAAATCGAAAACACAAAAAATAGTTTTGTCATAAAGATCACAATCTGCTGTCTGTGACGATATGTATGTTCCACGTTTTTGAGATCATAACTTGTTTGGGTATACGCTGCGTGTCTGTCAACCAACTATATATAAATTATAACACTGGACATGTGGAAGTAAACTGTAAATCACTGTATACAAAAAGAAAGCGTAGAAGTATGTACTTGATACACAACTCATGTTTTACACATTTAATGGATTTTCAAGTTTTTAATTAATAAACTTATTATTAATAATAAATGTAAGGCATACCAAATTATTATATTCATAATGTTATTTCATTACACTACTCGAGATTATTATTATTTCCTGTTAATTTTGTTATAATTATTATATCAATTGAAAGCGAAACTTGAAAATGTACACTATAAGAATCGTCGTTAATTTATAATCAAAGTCAAGCTTCATACCTACTTATAAAATATATTATTGTTAAAGTATAGTTATATAACGTTTATGTACTAGCTTACTTTATTAATTGGCTGTATATAATTGTGATAAAAACCTATAAACACAATAAATTTTACGTTATAAATTCCATATTAAATTTCTATATAAATTCTATATTATTTCTATTCTACAAATTCTATATTAATTCTGTATAATTCTATATTCTAAATTCTACATTATAAATTCCTTATATGTTATAAAATCTATTTTAAATTTCTATATCAATTCTATAATATTTCTATGTTACATACTCTACATAAATTATATATCAGTTCTTTATAAATTCTATATTTTTTATCAATTCTATATTCTAAATTCTATATAAATGCTTTATTATAAATTCTATATAAATTCTATGTTATATAAATTCTTTATTCAATTTCTATAATAATTCTTTATAATTTGTATGCTAAAAAATCTATGTTAATTCTATACTCTAAATTTTATATCATAATTCTATATAAATTCTATGGTATTAATTCTATGTCAATTCTATATTATTTCTGTTACAAATTTTATATAAATTTTGTATCAGTTCTAAATAAATTCTATGTTATAAATTCTATATAAATTCCAGATTAATTCCTTATAAATTCTACATTAATTCTAAATTCTATATTAAATTTCTATGTTACAAATTCTATATTTATTCTGTATTAATGCTATATTCTAAATTTTATGTTATTAATTCCTTATTAATTCTATATAAATTCTTTATTAATTCCATATTATTTCTATGTTACAAATTCTATGTAAATTCTATATTATAAATTCCTTATAAATTTCGTATTCTATGTTATAAATTCTATATTAAATTTCTATATCAATTCTATAATATTTCTATGTTACAAATTCTACTCGTATATCATAATTTATATAGAATTCTATATTATAAATTCTATGCTAAAAATTCTATATTACATTTCTATATCAATTCTATATTATTTCTATGCTACAAATTCTATATAAATTCTATATCAGTTCTTTATAAATTCTATATTTTTAATCAATTCTATATTGTAAATTCTATATAAATTCTATATTATAGACTCTTTTTAAATTCTATGTTATAAATTCTATATTTAATTTCTATATTTTTAATCAATTCTATATAAATTCTATATTATAAATTCTATATAAATTCTATGTTATAAATTCTATATTCAATTTCTATATTAATTCTATATTATTTCTATGTTACAAATTTTATATCAGTTTTTTATAAATTCTATATTTTTAATCAATTCTATATTCTAAATTCTATATAAATTCCTTATAAATTGTATGTTATAAATTCTATATTAATATCAATTCTATATTATTTCTATGTTACAACTTCTTTTTCAGAATTTATATATTGTTTTTTTTGTTGGGTGGGTGCTACCGCACACTTAGACCAGCGACGGTCCGTTGTGATACCACTTTATGTACGGCTATAGGTTCGATTTGTGTAAAACCATCTGCGCATTGCATAGCTCCATGTCAGCCTATAGTACTGACATGGAAAATGGGACGGCCCATGGATTCTAAACGGCCCATGGCTTATAATGGTATATTCAATAACTACTAATGACAAAACGTTCAATACGCCATAGGCAATGGCAACTCCACAGGTCACCTACTCTTGACTTAAGGTTAAATAAAGCGATAAAAACCCTGAAAATCGCTTTGTTAAAAGAACAAGACATTATCTCAAGTTACTTACAGCTGCTTAAGCATCGGATTTCTCACTATGGAAAGCTACACACAAGCTGAAACAACGAACACTCTCATTTCCTCCAATACGGCTCTTTGACGGAAACAGGACAAAAAGTAAATATACACCTTAGCGAAGTGTTTAAACCCAACGAGCAAGTTGGAAATCAAGAAAGTCTAATGAATTTTGTAGAGACGTTTGAAAGTAAGCCAATTAAATACAAGTGGCGCAATGTCAAACAAATATGATTTGATAAGTGGAAAAATGCTGTCAAATCTACCGGGCAAATGTATCAAATTAATAACTTATACATATTCAACTATATGTACTATAATGAAAACAGGTCACTATCCAGAAATCTGGAAACCTTCAATTATTATAATGATTCCGAAACCTGGCAAATATGAAACAACAGTTAGCTCATATCGCCAAATCGACTAGTTACCCACTCTCTCAAAGCTGTTTAAAAAATCGCTCCTGTAACAACTTTTGAGGGGGGAAAAATCATTCCGGATCATTCATTTGGATTTAGAGAAGAACACGGAACCGTAGACCAAGGTCACAGAACCAGTACTTTGGCCAGTGTTGTACTATATCTATACAGCAGACCTATCAATATCAAATTTCGGGATAGTTTCAACACACGCGGACATTTCATTCCTAGCTGTACATCAAAATCCCGCGATAGCAACAAGAATTCTACAAGAACATTTAGAAAAATCAAAAGATGTAGAATTAAGGCCAATGAGCGTAAATCTGTGCACATTATATTCACACTCCATAAGCTCACCTGTCCACCTGTCAGACTAAATAAAAATAAAATCACCCTCTCACAGCACGAAAGTGTTAAATATCTTGGACTACATTAGATAGAAGACTCACGCGTAAAAGCTGAACGTCAACAAATCAAATTAAAATGCGTCAAACTAAATTGGTTGATTGGAAAACACTCAAAGTTAAGTCGAGACTGTGAGCTTTTGCTGTACAAAGCGATACTTAACCCTATCTAGACATATAGTATTCAGCTGCGGGCTTCGCGTAAAAATAAAACTGGAAATAATCCAGTCACGAATACTTCGAATAATGGTAAACGCACTCTGGTATGTACGCAATGCAAACCTTCGTCGTGATTTACTTATCGAAACTGTAACCGATACAATTCATCAGTACAGCAAAAATACCCAGTTATAACTAGATTGTCATCCCAACGAATTAGCCAAGGAACTATGATATAGGCGACTAAAAAATAGATCCTCTGGATCTAGTCAGGTCTCCAGGAATAACAAAACACGTGGATCCAAACACCATCCAATAACCATATGTTTCGCATTGTTTAGTCGAAAATTACTCGACCTAATTATACTACCACGATCAAACAAGTATTCACGATTATAGAAAACCGTGCTCCAAAACTATGGTACTATAAAAACAGTCTACTGGACTTACAAAACTGATCTATATTGTTACGTATAGAGGAATTTTATACTTGCTAGTTTCGTACCACCCCGAGTTGGGATAGCACAAAAACATCTAGTGAAAAATTGCAAAACAAAAGCAGCCTAGAATTCTGTCATAATTGAAAGAAATGAACTGAAGTAAAAGAGTATATATTCCAATGGCGAGAACAACCCTCAATCGATTTCCGTGTTTGAATGAAACGATTTTGGGCTGTCCCAAACGTATATAAGCTATATTATATTGGTAATATGTATTATCAAGTATAAGAAACAAGTAAGAAAATTTGAACATCTTCACTTACCTTGTTTTCATTCGGCCAAGCTCCTTCTTTTCTTGAATCACAATTTATCACTCAAATTCCTTTTTTTCACTATAAATAAATTAAATATTTTAATCTAAAATCTAATTAAATTTTTGAACTAAACTATAAAATGAACACTATTGACACTTAGCACTACAGTAAGCAAACACTTTTTTAAGGAATTTTCAGTTCAATATATTATGATCACCATGTAACAGTCTGTGACCAACTACACCTACCATATGATGCAGCTGATCACGTTGCATGTTATGCGATTTTGTGCGTCTTATCGTCAACCGCAACTTTTCAGGATATAGCGATACCTGAAATAATTTAAATGAAATTAGTTAAAGTGAATGATAAAGTAAACATTAAAGTGAACAACAAAATGAGAGGCAACGAGACACTCATTTATAAGCCACTGATTATAATTACCTCGACCTTAAGATTAAGGTTTATCCAAATGTATAAATAAAATTGTCGAAGTACTCGAGTCACCCATTCAATCAATTTCAAAATCACGACTACAACGGCGATTCACTCGTTTTTGGATTGATTTTTCAATTTTGTTACATTTTGTGGCGAACAGGAAAAATCTTGTTTTGCATTCAAAACTGGTTCACAAACATAATTCAACATTACGATGAATTATATAGAACAAAAATTATTATAGAAGGGGTGTGAGCCAGTCCCAATTTCAAACCAAGGAAGGTGACGAATATATGTAACAAGTGGAAGATGAAGAATATAACGATTATAGGTGTTTGTTTCTTATGATTATAGGTGCATCACTTTTAATATAAATATTAAACGGCCACCATTTAACCCTAACCGAAATAGGAAGCTAACCGATTGAGTGTAGTTCTCTATCGAGCTAGCTCCTTCAGTTCATTTTATAAATTACTATCTGGTTTTCCAAAATGTAACCAAAAGGCGTTTAAGAATAAGGGTAGAGTATCTATAACCTTCATGATGATTGGAATAGTTTCCTAGTCGCCACACAAGTTAACAACCATGATGTTTTTTGATGACCTGATGTCCGGCCTACCACCTCAAATATAGAGAAGTTATTTTCGCTGTTAATTTGCCTTGCTTTATCAGTTCCGATCCTTTTACCACACAAGGTCAAACCAATTTTTCTGTTGAAGCGCTTTCGAGTTTGTTCTCCTTTGCGTCACAAATTGTGCATCCTTATTGTTTTTTTTCAGTTGAATTTCAGTGTGGGATTTTTCAAGGTTACATTGTTTTTAAATTCAAGTCGATTCAAAACCAATTAGTTCGTTGACTTGCTTAAGACTAAAAAATCAAGTAAAACTGTCTCTATAATAACCCGTTTCTCAGTCTAGATGGATATTGACCAAACAAGGCTGAAGTATGCTCTAGACCCAGTCTATTGGGTTCAGACCCAGTCTATTATTCAGTCTATTTCACTGAGAAGTACAAACTTGATCATTGTGATCCAATCACCACCTTAACCCTTTCAGAACTGAATGTTCATTTTAACAGTTTTAATTTGAAATTCACTTGATTCTTATTAATTTTGGTTCAAAGAATTCAAATCTTTTATCAAAATTAAATTCTGGCTGCTCGTGGCAAAGTTATGGCTTGGCAACAAATGATGCCAAATGGACTTAGCTGTTGGAAATTCTAGAAATAAAAAGCTATAATAATTTAACAAATATTTATTCAGACTATATACCTACTTCAATTCCAAGTTTATTGCATTTATCACAGATTTCAGGTTATAACTATTTACACCAAATAAATATAATTATAAATTATCAACAAAATATATCACAATACATTTTACAAAATAAAAAAATCAGTTAATTCTTAAATATATAAAATAAAAAATAGTACATGTGTATGCAGAAAACATTACTTTTTCTTATGAAATAATAAAAAACAATTGTTATTGCCGTTTACACACAAATGCACATTGCATTTAGTGCATAGTATTCTGGATCGTGATGTTCATCCCGGACGTTTGCATCAGAATGCTGAGTGAGAGTCCTCGAACTGTGGAAGGTGGTTGAAACCGTCAAAGCGTATGTCTGTGACTGGTCTCGCTATATTAACACGCCGTTCATTATCAGGGCCAAATTCTGAACTAATTGTCTTTCTTTTTTTATTCGAGAATTCTGCTTTGGTTAAACTATGAGCCAAGCTCATCTTAAAATCAATTAGAGTTCCAGTTTCTCTCGGTTTCAATTGATTGATTTTGCATTGTCTTATGTGCTCCAAATAACTGGCACAAACTGCAAAATCAATGAAATGCGATATAACCCGAAGAGTCCATTTTCTTGACTTAATGAATATACGATAGTAGCTCATATATTGATCGAAGAGGTCAACCCCACACAGTAAAAAATTTCCATTGAATTTTACACGCTTTTAACAGTGGGCAAATTTGCCTAGTCTTTTCATGTAATTTTAAATGGGTTTTTAAAATTACCATTTACAATTAAAACTAATTGTTTTAACACGTATACTACATTACATGTTTAAATGATTAATAACAGGAAATGTCCGTAATATAACTTAACAAAAAATTTAAAAATCATTATTTCATCTAAAATTGCATTGTTTAGTCTGTAAATGTTCGCACTATGATTCAGCAATTATGCTTAAGAAATGTGAATATAAGTAATTCACTTGTAAAATTACATTCCTAAATTCGTAAATTTTCATATAAATTTAAATTTAGTTTAAAATTGCATAGTATAGTATGTAAATTTCCATAGAATGGTCGACATTATTATCCTTCATAAATGTGAAAATGAATAACTCGCTTGTAAAATTGCATTGCTAAATCTGTAAATTTTCATACCAAAGCTAGTCAACGTAAACCTTTTTTTGACAATTACGAACCCAAAATGTAAAATTAAACAAACTTTCAGATTTCGTTAAACAATTATATATTTATTTAAAATTCTTTTCATGAGAAATATAATAAAAAATTTATATGTACATGTATATACAATATACATGCATATTATATGAAGTTATAAATAAAAAATTATAAATTATAATTATTCAGATTGGCCACGCAATTCAAGGCCACGCAAATTTCAATTTTCAATTTGTCAAAACAAATTTAAAATACATTAAATTTATACTATTTCTTTTATAAAATTTATGATTTTTGCCTTATAATTTGATTTTTAGATCTGGAGTAGTCTGTATTTTAATTAAGGCATACCCTCCAAAGTTTGAGATAGCTCGGAGGAATATTCTCGCCAAAAAATATAAAAACATCGGTGTCGTCTACTTCGGTTCCATCAAATTCCAGTACCAGCTTCGACCCTTGAATGCCTGCAGCATTTGCTAAAATAAAAGAATAAACTTAAAATACTAAATATTTAATTTGAATATTTCTATATTTACCTTTTTGGATTTTAGGAAAGAAGTATTCAGAACTCCGCGATATCTAATTTGGTTCACTTATCGTATTCACACTCGGGTTGTTTAATTTTTTTTCCTTATTAAATTCGTATTCGTCGTGTCTAAATTTGTAGGGAAACACTCGTTTTTTAAAGTAAATTTTAATAATTATTAGTATATATACATACCCGTTCAACTCAAATCACTTTCACGTTAACTTATAAAATTTATTAATTTATTTAATAATGTAAAATTGATTTACAAAAATACTATAATTTTTATTTTAATTAGAAACGACATACAACATGTCTGCATTCCGTAAAAAATATATGAGTAATGAAATGATGAATGTGCTTGAGCGCATCATTTTCGTTATATTTCGGAATTTTTTCAACGAATGTGCATTCTAACATGCAATACTATGTAAAATTGAATACTTATTCTATGATTATTAAATTTTTATGGTAAAATTACATGAAATATCATTTAGTATAAAACAGATTATTTTTCTAACAGGAATTTGAACATTTGTTTTGTAGGTGAAATTATAAATAACAAACCTTATTTAATAATGCGTCTCAAAACCAATATATTCACAATTTTTTGATGTGATTTTCAATTGGAACTTTAAATTACTACAAAAAGCGTGTAATTTTATGTCCAAAACATTTCAATTCTAATTTGTTATGAAAATTTACAATAAAAATGGATTATTGAACTATATTTCATGTAAAATTTAGTAAATTGTGTAATTATACAATATTTTTGTATTTGTATCAACAAAAGCATGTAAAAATTGCATTTAAAATTCAATTTTTTTTTTACTGTGCACCCATTCCTCCATTATAGTTTTTGACAATAACAGGTTGTGCTACACGTACCTATTGTTTTGCTTTTTTGTCCCATCGTTTTACGTTTTCGGTTTCTCCAATCCCACAAAAATTTGAAGCAAGGTGGACAGATCGGTTATCCTGCCATTTGACCAGAACTATGTCACCATTAAGGTTTGTGATCTCTTCTGCGCTTCCTCGTCCACGCTTTCGCATAGTTGAATCGCTGCTAAAGTTGGGATTGTTGAATCTATTAATACGGATTGTACCAGCTGCATTAATATTTTGTTGGGTAAGCACTTCAAATAGCTGATACGTCGAGAAATAATTATCAAAAAATATGGTATGTCCAGGTGTTTCTAAGCGTTTGATTAAATGAAGAACAACGGCTGAACCAAGCCCCACACGCGCGCGATCGAACATTGAAATTTCTGTTTGCGAGCCTTGATATAAAACAAAATCATACGGGTATCCCGATTTACCACATAACAGAAATATTTTAAGGCCCCACGGACAGGGTTTGCCTTTTATATACTGTTTGTTGTTCAACTGACCCTTAAAAGGAATTATCTGCTCATCAACGCAAACAATTTCTTCTACTGGTACTTTTAAACATCGTCGGCGAACACATTCAATCAAAGGTCGTACTTTAACAAACTTATCTTTGTTATCCTTCGGTATTTTATCATTATCTATTAAATGGATACGTGATCTTAGCCAAAAGAAACTATCTCTGGTCATAACTGATGCAATCGATTGAACCACTCATTGCTCCAAAACATTTTACAATTTGGTAATTTTATTATGCCCATGAACAAATGAATACCAAAAAATTTTCTAATTTCTTCCGGCGTTGTATGTTTAAAAGCAGAGGGACCTTGTTGAAGGGCATACATATTGGTGTACTGAGCAATTTCAAGTGGTGTTCTGAACTCCACAGAATTAGAAATAGGTTCTGCTAGTGAAAATGTAAATGGTTCCGAAATAAATTCTCGTTTTCTCCATTTTATATCTTTTTTCTCCGTAATTATGTAATTCGATTGTTAATCAATAAACTCAACTTAATTGACGATAGCATGAGGAAACCCGGATGTTTCTAATTCGGAATGAACTACATCCGTTAGTTCAATTTCGGTTAATTGATTGGATTCAACTTCATCACTTACTACATCTAAAAGGTTTTGGCCTTTGCAGTTTAGTACATCTTCAACGTCATCGCCGTCCATAATATGTTCATCCAATTCTATATCGGAATTCTCTGCCATTATTAAATCCGCCGCTTCCATCGGAGTGTAATATTTGATTGACTTAGACATTTTACCTAGATACGTACAACATAAATGTTTCTTATTAATTACTGTTGAGTTACCGCTTTTCACAGACTTTATTTTTTTGAACTGCCTCACCCAAAAAACATATATACACTATTTTTATTTTATTTTGGCGCAAAATATTTCACAGCGAAACATAACGAATATATAAAAAAACTAGACTAGATGTTAAAATTGTGTAAAAAATAAATATAATAGTTTTTATTCAAGTATTAACTGCATGGCAACATATGTTGCCAGATGGTCTGAAAGGGACGAAACCTGCAGGCTATTATTAGCTGTGTAAGCCATTTGGAAAACCGGTATGGACCTATGGAACATTAATAAGAGGCGACTTCAAACAAAGCAACATCGATATAATATAAATGGTTCCAATATCAACTTCTATGGAATAAATGGGCTTCTT
Source organism: Tipula lateralis (assembly GCA_963932295.1). Taxonomy (NCBI): domain Eukaryota; kingdom Metazoa; phylum Arthropoda; class Insecta; order Diptera; family Tipulidae; genus Tipula; species Tipula lateralis. Next base: position 156,473,543 of record OZ010738.1, read on the forward strand.
TGTTGATTATTTGTTGCAGCCGGTTTTTAATGTGAGGAGCCATAATTTCGTTATGATCCAGAGCTTTACCCAGTAATCTCGACCGAACAGCTGTCAGTGATTGCATGCCATTTATTCCTTGGTGGCCTGATAAGTGTTTGTGAGACAATTTCTTGCTGTTCCGTATTCATAGTCGCGGTGTATGAATATCTTTCGGCTTAAAGGTTCGATTTTGAGATGCTTCATGTAATACGTCAATGGTGTTTTATGACATTTTCAACCGATGGTATGTCTTGGCTATATATGATGCATGATCGTTATGATCTCTTTTCGCACTTTTAATCAGCTTCTTAATTTTAGAATCGGTGGATATGTTTCTCTGAATGAATGTTTTTGCATTTTCATCTATTGGCAGTGATTTCAATGCCATGGTTACACTGTTCAGTTTAAGGCTGGTATAGATAAATATCTTCCGTTGGTGGTCATAAAACCACGATTGTGAGTCTCTAATATTGAGTAAACGAAGTAAAATCAACAATGAATGCGGGATCGATTTCTTCCATTTCAAAGTTTTTCTCATCGGCCGTATAGACAAAATCGACCATTCAGTTATTGTCGAAAAATTCAAAATATAATTTCATCCCATGCTATCACTCTTATCTGTCAGATTGTTGGAAATTCGTAAAGTTATATGACTCACGTTCTCGCTTGTTCCGGCTGGATTACGTCAATCCAGCCACAAAGGTAAGGAAGGGTCAGATGAGACCATGAATCATGTGCTTCAACGAGAGGTTATAGATACCACCCCTATTGGGTTTTAAACCCGATCTCTTTCGTGCCAACTACCACAGACTGTTTAAATTTGCAAAGTGATCTGAATAATTTTTATATTGTTAGCTCATCAACAACATTATACTGTAGCGTGAGTAGCTTTTGTACTATTCAACAATATACTATTCAACAATTGTTGATTGCACACTTTATTTCAGTAGGAAGGAACAATTAACATTTATTTAGAATCGTAGATCGGCGAAAGCAAATTATCAATGAATTTTTTATTAGGTTTTTTTTAAGGTTTCTTAGTAGATAAAGGTTTAACCGATTACGTTTTAGAGCGATTAGTTATTTTGGGATTATCTATTAATGACAGTGGAGAACAATGATATGACAACGGTTCGAATATGAAAGGGAAAAATATTGAAATGCAAGGACAAATATATTGCACAGAAATATTAATAAAGAACGTTAAGTTTTTAACTCTCAAGCCACTATATATGTACAACCAGATGTGAAAGTCGTAAAGATGCATTTAAGTCGTTAGTTTGAAATTAAATGGACAAATGAAGCTTTACTGGAACTAACACTCGACAAAGATCCAGCAACACGAGTTGCAAGTTTCAAGAAATATTCCCACCAGTTTTCCCTCTGCCTTAATCCTTCGCACCCATCGAAAGAAACTTCTTTTTTCTATAAAGGTAGAGATGAAGACTCCTGAAATTTAAGAAGTGAATTGTTTGAAGTTGGAGCACTACCTTTCACATATTGGCAAGTCAGATATTAGTGAATCAGAATTATTTGATGCACTTATAACATTATCGCCAGGTGGCGCAGTGGTTAAAGTTGCGGCAGTTGGAGCGGGAGGTACCGGGTTCGAACTCCCGATAGGGGCAGGATGCAAAAGGGGCGATTTTTCCCCTTGTTGAAGTGCAGAATTCATGGGCCTACCCATCTTCCATGTCAGTACTATAAACTGTCATGGAGCTTTGCAATGTGCAGATGATTCTACGTAAATCGGACCTATAGTCGTACATCCTCGATTTGACTGCTATGCCGTAAGGTATAAGGACAGATTGTAGAGATAAAATCAAAAAAACAAACAAACCAGCAGCTAAGCAATAAAAATAATACCTCGTTAAAAAAATTATAATTATAAATCCTACCTCCAGGGTAATGAGGAAACAGTTTTTTAAATAGTCTAGTGCTGGCTCTGCCCAAACGTATATATAAACTATGCTTATATCGTTAATATATGTCGTATCAATGTCAAACTTGGACCAAGATCTTATAACTCTGCCATACATAATTATTGTAAGAAACAGATCAATATAGGACTTATGGTTAAAAGTTTAGTATTTAGATTTCAGTGATTGAATGAGATGTGGGATCAGTCGCGAACGTATTTAAACTATGTTTTACTATAGATAGGACAGATGTTTCCATATGATATAGGTTGCTGTACCAGATGTCTATGTCAACCATCGGGACAATCACCCTAACCTTGTATTTAAATTAGTTTTTGAATTAAGCACCAAATTTGTTGCACTCAGATTTTCGCGAAAGTATAATACATTCGAGATAATTAGGTTAATGTATAAATGTTAGCTACAAATTATCGTCACATAATAAGCTTCCTGCATACCGTATATTATGCAACAAAATATTTGTGCTCATAAATGTAAAATCATAGTCAATCGAATGCGGCAATAAAATTAGAAATTCCTATTAAAAAAATACTGTGAATGAATTCATTTCGGAAATAAGAACATAATTAGTGTAAAATTATATTTAAAACAAAAATCATAAAAAATTAAATTTTATTAACAATGAAATGTAATTATTTCAATCACATATAGTGGAACGGATTACTATTTCTAAAAATAAATAAATAATATCGTGCACCAATTTTGAGCGGACCAACATTGAAAGTAACGTGCAATTGCCGAATAGTTCACACCATAGGTTCAAGTATTTGAAACAATAAAAGTTAAATAAAAGTATAAGGTTACGAGTCACGAATAGTTTTCTCACGAAGACTTTGTTTTTGCTTTACCTGGAATTGTAATCCTATTGTTAACTTGGCCCCTTCAAATATTTCCGCTTAACCAATCTAATTATATTCATATAAACATGATTTTGTCAATGTTTTTGACTTCCTATTAATTTAACATTAAGCAGCATTTTAACATTAATTTAATTACTTATATTATTTAATGGCGCATTCTAATGCCGGATACCGGTACTAAATGCCGCCGAATGCAATTTTATAATGACAGTGTATACTGTGCTTTCCATCCGATTTTGGCAATTCGATTCGAATTATTTATTACCTTGTAACGGAGAGATTAATCACTTGGTACCAATAAACACGCGTAAAGGTAACCAAATCTTTACACCAGATCGAGTGATCGATCTTGTTATCTATCAATTAATTATATAAAATGTATAGCATTGATTGGAAAGTCGTTAACGCGTTTTACTTTCGGTTCGCAGATATAACTAAACATAACATGTTTTTATATTGCTTTACCTTAAATAACCTTGTTTTAGTTTGATTTGAATGTTCCACTTATCTGATTACGATTCCCTATAGCAGGGATTCAAACCAAAATACGGTTCGGTCAATCAATTTTTCTTATTTTCACCATCGAAGATGAAGCAAGCGTGTAGCTTTATGTAAAGTTGAATATGTATTGTAAAAATCCGAGTTGTTCCTTGTATCTTGTAATCCACTAAAAGCCGGTTTTGATCTGATGATGATGACTTCATTGAATGACCGTGTGATCGAAAAGATCAAATCCATCTCATCAGGCATTGCTACCGGACTTGATGTTCATATGTTCATATGTGCGATTCGTATATATATATGTTTAGTTGTGTCGCGACAGTACTAGTGAATTACAAGAACTTAACTCAAAATATTTTTATTAATTAATTGTGGCGTGAGATAATTTATTTGTATTTGTTGGAGTTGCTCAAAAATGCCTCAAACACTATTACACTCTTTTTATAATTTTCAAAACCTTCGACTGCTTCTATAGGCTATCGTATAGACATTTGTTTATTGTTTGGTTTTGTCGTAAACTTTTTAGTTATTATACTGATACAAAGATGTCGCCCACGTCCCTAACACTATTTTCTGTCCACATTTATTCATATCGGACATAGAATCCAATTGCACCCCTCTGATCTTTCCTACCTTATGTGGCCAATATCATCTATGCACGGTTAGAAATTTGGGTATAATTTTTTATAAATTTTATGCTATGAAGTCCACAAATAACAAATTTCGTTTCAAATCTATAAAAATATAATTTATTAAAATGTTTAATATTGTTTTTGTAATAAAACCAATATAAAATTGGTATTAATTCCATTACAATACAATATATTTGTTAAATTTATACTATTCTTATATGAAATCGTTAAAATAATTTTTTAAGTAATTTTATATTTATTATTTTATAAAATTGAGGTTTCATTTTAATACTATAAAATATTAAACTCACACATTTTATAAATAATTACTTTAGAATATAAGTACACAATTAAAAGTCTAATTGCAGATTCTCAACGGCTTTTGATAGTTAATAAAATTTGAAAATCAAATGAATCAATATTTTGTATAAAAATTGATTTCAAACTAGGCTTAGATATAGTTAATACAATTTTCGTATAAGCTCTAAGAAGATTTTATATAAAACTAATAACTTGGTGTATTAATCAGAAATGATCTGTTAGGATTCAATTCATTTGGCAGTTTTAAATTAATTTCAAATGAACATCGATCGTGATAACTTGTTAAACGTTATACATTTTACCTACTAAATTAACAAAGATTGAGATTTGTAACATCAAAAAGTTCAATTTTTTCTTAATATTGTGATTAAAATAAAGTGTTGTGCATAAATATTTATGAAACAGTTAGTTATATTATATTACAACTTTATATTATAAAAAGTTTAAAAAAGTAATAAATTATTAAAATGTGTCGGGCTTTTTATAATAGTTTATTTTAATAAACTACCGAAAATCGTTAAATAAGTATAATATATCGATAAACTTGGACTGTTACGATTACGACTATTCAGGTAAAACTATTGTATTTATTGTTGTATTATTAAACTTGTTCTTTGAAAAGAAGCTAAATAGTAGATACTACGTTTGTATCGTAGTTTTACATACTCGCGTTTCAGATATTTTAGTTTCTTCAAAAGGACTACGTTTCTGAAAGAGTTAACTTTTAAAATCTTTATGTTTAGAACCTTGAATTTATTATATTTTCGTTCAATCTTATAAACAGTTCATTTCAACATAAGCAGAAGGATCATCTATTTATGCAGATTTATGAAAACATAGTTGCCTTAAAGATAACCATAGAAGAAAAGTAGTTTTGTTTAATCAATGAAAAGGCGCTCTTCTTTCAACAGCAGAAGAATGTATTTCCATGCTAACAATTAGTAAGTATTAATAATCTTTGAGAAAATTATTTGAATTAGCAATTAAATTGTACTAGCTTAAGCTAGTACTTGATTTGAATTAAAATCATAATTAGTCAATACATTTAATAAAAACATGTTGATGGTACGATTTGTGTAAAAGCATCCGTTGGGTTAACCACGTAAAATGTCTTATCAACACTTTCTAATAATTGATTATGATTTTTAGTAGATATGTGGCAAAGATGACACAGAGTCTTAAACCGATTATACTTTACCAATAATGTGTTTTCTTATTGAACCGACTAATAATTATTTAATTTTGTTTGTTTTTCCTAGGATTTGCTGATCAATCAAAGTAATACAGGATTTTTCCAAAATATAAACGATAGTACCAAAAAATTGAAACTCGAGAAAGTTTTAAACAGAAACGACATCAAATAATAGAGAAACGATTGAAGCGATTGAGTCTTAAAGCGATTAGTTAAAATCAACGACATCGTAGAAGAAGATAACTTGAGCCTTAACAAATTATTATTAAAAAATATTTCGAGGGATTATAGTTTACGAACTTTTTTCATCAAGAAGAACAAACAAATATTATTTTATTAACAATTGTTAAATGGACAAATTGTATGCAAAAGTTATTGATTATTTTAATTAAATAAAACATGTTTAAGCTTAATTTTTTGTATATTTTATTTCATTACGCTTTTCTTGGTTTTACCTCAAGTTAAAATACTATCAAGTACTGAATAGTTAATAAAGCTTAAGTATATCAATTGTATAAATAGTAGTATATTGGTAAAATTAATACTACAATTACTATTAATCTTATAAACTCTTCATATCAAACCTTAATACAAACATTTTTATTAATTTAATAATATATGTAAATGGTTTCGATACAGAGACCTTATTATCTCAATACCACCTTCGATTCAAAACATTCCTTAAAATTATTTATCAAATTTATAACTATACAAAATAAAACTAATACATATTTCAATAGTTTATTAAATTGAAACGATTTTCTAGTGGACCTATATGCATACGAAAATTTTATTATAACTATACCATTTTTTACAACCGTGATGCTGAAGCTTTGATAATAAACCTTTTCATTTCGTTTTCTTAAATTTTTTTATTTTTTCATGAAGTCGGGACCCAAAATCCTTTCATCAATAATATTCGCTACTAGTACTTCATGGTGTAACGGCGTTTTTCAAAATTCGTATGACCACTTCCTTCTGCCCCTTAATTTCCGTGCTCTCACCGGTTGCTTTTTCCAACAGCTCTCTTATGGATGGTTCTCATAGTCTATCAAACCCAGTGTTATGACTGATTCCTCCACTTAATGCCAAACTATTGCCACATAGATGGCACAACTTAGTCTCTTTCTTTAGCTTTTTCGTTTAACCTCTGTAATTTTATAAAACTTTGAGGAAATTCCCGTTCATTTACTTTTGTCACAGATCCAACTTATCATCCCGAAGAGTACTGTGCTAGGGTCCTGTCACAACCACTCTTTTTGTATATGATTGACAAACACCATCTATAAATGCATTTATTATGATTGTTTGGTGTGTTTAGGGGTCATATTGATATTTTTAGATAAATTAACCGTTCTATGTCCACTCTATGTGCTGTTTCCTCAACCTTGTTGGTCTGTCTGTATGTCTCTATCTTTCCAATCTGTTTTAGGGCTCAATGCACTGCCAACACTTTTGCAGTTCGCTTATCTACATTTTTCGTTACCCCATTACATAGCCAAATCGAGGACGTATGGCTATAGGCTCGAATTACGTATAGAACCATCTGCACATTACAAAGTTCCATGACAGTTTATATAGTACAAAATTGAAAGTTTGGTTGACCGATGGATACTGTACACCAACAGGGGATCATAGATCGAAAACCAAATGTTCATTCACACCATCGATCGTAATCAGATGGTGAATAATCATTTTTGTATCCTATCCGTATCGGGATTCGAACCCAGTACCTCCCGCTCCAGTTGTCACCGCTTTAACAACTGAATTTTGAGTTCCTACCAATATAAATCTCGCTCACCTTCATATTTTCGTTCAAATGTGAGCAGGATTTTATAGTAATTTCTTCATTAAATTCATATCATTTCAGCCAAACCACCTTCTAACGCCACTGTTAGTGGTGCTACCTAGTCTTTCATATATTAATTATTTCTCACCGCAGCGACGTTTCCCATTTAGTGTTTGAGCTTTAATATCCATATCCTTCATGATTGAGTGATCCAACAAAGAATCACTGCCCGCCCAGAATCACATTCCGCTCTTCAGGTCAATATCTGAACAAGAGTTGATGTCGATACTAAACCACTGTGTTTTAGTAGCATACTTTGCTCAGGCCTACCAAATGATAAAGGGGTTGAATATGTTTCTCTCATGAGCCATCGGGAACATACACGCAATCACCAAATAAACGTCACTGTAATATTGGCGGAAGGAACTTTAAATCATTAATGATACAAAATACTTGAATTTGTGCCTATAGATCTCACACCATTATAGCTATACTAGATGACACTTTTATCTTAGCCGTTGTTTACAGAGATTGCCCGCAAGGTGGTGTGGTTTTACGTCGACATCTTGTTAGACTTCAGAAATCTCCCCATATCGCTCAAAATTATGCTAATGAGTTATTTATAACAAGCAAATGTTTTATCAAATTTGACTCAGAGCATGCTTTTCTTACTGTGGAACGTTGATGGGTGAACAGGAGTTTATGTGTTAACCCTTCTTATACTGATTTTATTGTATTCACGAGATTTATTTTTTATTCAATTTATTTTTGTGAGTAAGATTATTATTTCATCTTGGTGTCATAAATAATCTATTGCTTAGAAGCTGTAATCGGCCCTTACCGCGTCTTAACTGAGATCTTATATACCAATTTAACGTTTGGTGCATAATTGTAGGTAAGCTCAACGAATGTTTCTACACACAATCGTTTTTTATGTCATATAGTGAATGTTAATTTTTGGTCAAGACCCGAACGCGATTCCGCGGCGTGACGAGATTTTCTCTTAACCATTAAGCTACAACCGGCGACCTTGGTGTCTATAGATAATAAAATCTTTTTGAAGTATTTCAATCAAATTGGAAAAAGTTATTGCTAACTTTTGGCAATGCAGAAGACAAAGCTTTATGGTTAAATTAAGTTCATCACTGCACCAAACATAGTTTTTTTTGCAGGATATGGTTGCATGGCAATCATTGAAGCTATGTTTTGACTTCTGTAGCTTAAAATGCGTTTTGTCTCAACCCCAGCTACAGTCTATCGTTCTTGGCACAGCAGGTTCATCTGTGTTTCGCTTGAACTGGTGATTCAACCATTGAGAGTCATGTTGTCCTCACACATTTATATAAATCAAGTCAATTAAACTGCTGGATATCACATAGATTAACAGCTTCAAGCAGCTTGGATACATATTATACTATGCCTCAAGTGGAATTAATTGCGGTAATCTATTGTGCATTTGATGCTATTCATCTTGATGTTAGCTATAAGAATAATATTTTGTACATAATCTTTCCTTAAAAACACAATTCAATGATATCGGACCTCACTGGTCATGGTCGTTCTATGCAATACGGTATGCGATGATGGTCTTGAACATAATGATGACAGTATTACTTTTATCGTACACTTCCACTTCCAACAAAACCAAATCCTTTATTTTTAACTCAAACGCCACTCCTGCATTGCAAATGTCCTGTGTGTCCTAATGAAAACTTTTCCCGTTTGCAAACAATGACTTTCGATAAACTTAATTGATAATGACGACCGTCATGGTTCTCGATTAGCCTTCAATTCACAGTCATTCTGGTTTGCCACCATAATTATTTTGTTGTTTAGCAAAACTGTCGGTTTGGGGATAATTACAACGGTTTTATTATGTCTGGCGTTAAATTTTGTCAGAGGTATATGCGGGAGAGCTTTAACATAGATAATGAAGGCAATAACTTTTTAGTGATTTAAAAAACCTTTTATTTCTGTTTAGCTAACCCTTCATTTCCCAAACGTTGTCTATAGAGTTTGTCTATTCCATTTAGTGAAAGAGAGAGAGAGAGAGAGAGTTTTATCTCGGTTGGTTTAATGATGAAGTTTGATTCAAACAACCTGTAATGTGACTTTCATTCTAGGCCAACGGTAAACATCGTTATTTATGAATTTTTGTTTGTGTGGTGCTGCGGAATACCTATCTTAAAGACGTGACCACACCAACAGTCAGGAAATAATAAAGAAACAAATTTAAAATCATGAAATAAGTAAAAATAAAGTCAGTCCCTATCGGACCGCACAAACACATTTTTACAAGAATGTTAAGGTTTCATACCAAAATTAATCGATATGAGGGACGACACGATCATCTATATAAGAATATATGCAAAGCAATTCGTATCAATTTCAAGGACTCAATTCATCGAAAATCATCTTATTTATAGGTTACATGGTATAATTGCAAACAATTCATTGTGGTATGGTTTAGGCCTCCGGATCAACATTTCAACATATTTATGCAATTCATCTTTATATACATAACTGTATACTAGAACCATTGTGTACGGTTCATAATAATTCAATAAATAATTTATTCTTATATTGTGAATATGCCCGTTCGTGACTGCGATGTTTTTTATGTTAATTTAATTGATTGCATATACATAACCATAATTTTCAATATGAATGATTAATAAAGTCATTATTAAATTGTTGTATTTTAATAGACTATAAAGTTTATAACAAAAAGCTTATGTACGTCAAGGACGGAAAATGGACTACAAAATATCAGTAACCACGTTTCATATGAAGTGCGCAGCTGAAGATCTCAAAAGAATCATGGAATAATCAACACATGCAAAATAATTGAAGTGATCTATCCGCAACAGATAGGGTAGTCTTTATTCATTGTGGAAGTTGGGATTAGAGGAGAAGCGATGAAGGAAAAACAAATGCTTCACCGTGCTATTAAAACGACAGTGTGAATTCGTCTACTATCAGAGTTAAAATAGAATGATTCAAATTATACACCTATAAAGTGAAAGTATTGAAAGCATTGAAGAACCAGGATATGAAAGCACCACGAATGACTTTATAACTGAGAGGTAAAGGAGTAACCAGACAACAAAACTGTTTGAAGAAATGCTACTATTTCAAAATTTGAATCAGTATACCAAAACAAAACCAGATTATGCCAAATCATTAATTTGGATCCCAGAATCAATATGGCACTGTACAACAAGTACATAGAATTTTAAATGAAATCAAAGCCACCTCAGAGGGAAGGAAATGTTCTTCTGCCGTCTTCTTGGATCTTGAACAAGCTTTTGAAAAGGTCTGTCACACTGGCCTTATTTACGAAATTAAAACGGAGTTTTTAAAGAACTTCCACTTAGTTTTGAAAAACTACCGCCTTCAAAGTCAATATCTTAAGCAGAATAGAACAACTACTGAAATAAATGCCATTGACGTAGGAGTTTTGCAAGATCGTGTTGTAGGGCCAGTCTTATACTAGCTTTACGCTGTTAATTTGCCAATGACATATAACGAATTCAATGATGCTACTGCCAAAGCGATCCTAAATAAAGAAGCCGCAATCATCGAAATTGAACTTAAAAAGTGTATACCCCATATTTACTAACACATCAATAAGTTGTGACGTCATTAAAAAATAAAAAAATCGCTCTACAGTTCATATTTATTACTAAAAAATTGAACAGCGTACAGCAAAGAAAAAGTAAAAAAAATATTTTTTATTTTTGTTTTGGTTTTTGCTGTCAAAAATTGTTCACAAAATGTTTATAGGTTATACCCGTCCGTAGACAATAATAAATTATTTATTATAATAAAACATTTATATTATAATTAGTAATTAATATTGTTGGCCTGTGGATAAATATGTTAAATGTGAATGTGATTTGTGCAACTATATCTTTGGGTTTTAGAATTATTGTGGAAATATCACTACTCTTGAAGATTGTGATCGTCTTCCTTATCTACAAACATTGATGTAGATCATCGTCCACTGTGTTTAATTCCAAATTAAATCAAACTATTTTTAGTTCCATGTGGATTGATGGCCTGATGGGTCTAAAATAATTCTGCTGCGGTGATTTAGTTTGTTGGTGTTTTGGTTGTGTATTTGTACTAATTCATGAAATTAGATTAGAATTTACTTGTTTCTTCCAAACATATTTATCGTTTTTGTTCTCTTTTAGTGTTTCACCAAATCGTTCAGCTTACCCATGCGATATACTGTGGTAAGACAACGCTAATATTCTTTCTCCTTGGCAACGATATAAATTACTAAAATATTGACTCTTGAATTGAGTCCCGTTGTCGGTTATACAAGTTTCCAGTTTACAATTATGTGAAGAATTTACTCATCTTCTCGATGTAAGTCGTTGACGTTAGACTTAGAGCAGTAGTGAACGTTGGAAACATTGAAAAGTAATACGACATACCACTTCCATTAGAAGTTCTCGAAAAAGGACATGAAACTAGCCAATAATATTGATGTTATTATCAATTTTTAGTTAGTATGACTCGACTGGCGATTATTGAAGTTTTACACTGAACAATGTTTTGTGCATCTATGCCACTGCCGTAAAATAAGATTTCGGCATCGTGAGGGAATAAAGTTCTTGTCACAAAATATAATTCAACCACACAAAATGATCGTTCTTCATCGGTTCTTCGACAGTTCATCATTGTCTAGACGAATTCCAATAATAAATAATTAATATTTGGGTTGCATTTGAGTCGATGAGACATGATACGATACCGACTGTTTAAAATCATTTATTAGCTTGTATGACATTGCAATATGTCGAGGAAGTCATATGTTTTGAATTTCCACTGTTGAATTCAATATACGCGATGTAATGGAAATTTCGTTTTTCGGCCAAAAATGCTGTGTAGGAATTTCTGTTTGATCACCAATGTAAATGTTCTTTCGTAGATGTCTTGATGGGCTTGGAGGTGGGACTTTGAAAATTTATTTTAATTTCAGCCAATGTGAAGTTATTATTTCTAGATAAACATGGAAGATCTCTGAAGAATTTTTATTCTCGTGCAATTGATTTCTTCCTATATGTTTTGGAATCAAAATAAGTTTTAAAATCCACTGTCTTCTTATTACTTTTTCGGCCCAAAAAACTGTCATACGTATACATGTGCACATGGCAATAGCTGTAAACAGAATTCCAATAGCTGCATCTGTTTAACGAAATCACATATAAATAATTCATATTCAACTGAAGTGGAAAGTTTACAAAGTCTTCATGGTAATTTAAATTAGAAAATCTTTGAATGAATAGATGATTTTTTTTATATGAATTGAAAATAAATATATGTTGACGAAGCTATAGGTACCGTTTTATTTTTAAACGGACAGTCATGCAAGTATTAAATTGTCGCTAAGAATTATTTTCAGCCAAAAAGTCGATTTGACGTTTAAATGTGCTCATGACAATGTCTTAAAACAGAATTTAGACAACATAATAAATAAATATATATGTTGAAGAAAACCATACATGAATGCTTCATATCCAACTGAGGTGAATCGTCCTCATAGTCATGATAATTCATTAAATGAAACAAAATTGAAACCATTGAATACTAATCTGTGAACGAAGCTAAAGAGTTACCGTTTTGTTGTTAAATGCTGTTTGTGACTAAATAAATGTATTTTATCAAAAAAAAAAACAATTCAAATACTTAAAATTGTTTTAAAAATTCCCTGTCAAAAATCGTAACGACTTTTATGATGCCATCTTGTATCGAGTTTAACAACTGCTGTCTTTCATAATGCCATCTTGTATCGAGTATAACAATTGAATGGAAATAAAAAAAATTAAATAATTTTTGAAGTATTCACTTTCATTAACATGTATGGATATTTTAATTGTGCACTTCGTATTATCGCATTAACAATATGCTTTAAAATATCAATAAATACGATTTATATTATTAAAGTTATAAAGTGCCGTCTCTTATTCAATATTTGAAGTATATGTTTCTTTTTCGTAGTTCATACGTCATTGATCTCGTTTTATATATTTTTATACGGCGTTTAGAACCAATTATAACATATACATGTATAAAAATTGAATAAATCAAACCGTTTTTATTTTTATCATAACTATTAAAATAATTCGTATTTTCATTTGATTTCCATATATGTTGTATGAAAATGTTTGATTTAAATTTTGATATAAAAATAATTTTTGTTTTCAGTATTTTTCATTCATTAAAATTGAGCTAAAAATCTTCAATTTTACATTAGTTCTTATGGAGTGTATGAAAATCTAGACCCCATAAAAAAGCTCGATAAATTTAAAGGGTCAATCATTGCGGCTTCTTTATTTAGGATCGCTTTGCTACTGCCCTTCTGGTCTTCAAACAACTTCTAGAAAATTACTGTAGAGCTTATGTTAAATCAACTCACGTTACATTCATGATGAACAGATCCAATTGCTCCAAGAAAGGTGTTAGATGGTAAACTGATATTAGGTAACAAAATACTTGAATGACCAAAAGTGTTCTACTAGCGCAACGGTGATCTATGTATCAATGTGAGGACAAGCCAAGTCTGTCCGCATGTTTAGATATGACGCAATGTCTTGTAGGAATCGCACTTTACTGATGTCACATAAGCTATATTTTGTCCGGATTTTGGTCAATCCAGTTTTGACTAGATTTTAGTTATTTCAAACGAGTTGGAATTAATTCTCAAACTCTTTCCTGAAACACAAGTCCTGATTCGATTCTAAAAGAAAATTTACATAACATCAAAAACCACATTGAAGATATAGAGATTACATCAAAGGAAATTAGAATTTGTCACTAAGACCCCTAAGATTATTTAAGTCCTCGACAGATACAACAAACTTCTGCAGCCGGAAAATCTGAATTCACCCAGTAGACTTCTAAGTAGGAATTGGGTGAAAAGCGATAAAGGAAAAGCCAATGCTTTCGCGTCCCATCTATAATAAATCTATAAAGCTTAATTGAAAAGCAGTAAAGAATACCATAAACAAATGCATCAGCCCCAGAAAGGCACCACGATATCACCTTATAAAACAAAAATGTATAAGATTAATACCATATATATTTAATGCAATAATGAAGATATCTGAGATCAGTATGATATACAAGTCTGGCACAATCTGTCTAAAAAGCTGTTTGAAGAAATGCTATTATAACAAGGGAACCCAGTACTAGAACAAAACCAGATTATACCAAATTATCGATTTGGATTCCCAGAATCAACATGATACAGGTCCATAGAACTTTTAGAGCAATATCAAAGCCATCAAAGAGCAAAGAAAATATTATTCTGCCGTCTTCTTGGGTGACGCCTATGCTTATGATGAGGTTTGGCACAATGGCCTTACTCACTTTTGAATTAAAATTAAATCAGTTGCCGGTTGCAGCTTCATGGTTAAGAGAGTTTCTCATCATGCCGCGATCTAGAGTTCGATTCTCGCCGTTGACCAAAACAAGACCACAACATTGACATGCACAGGATACCATAAAAAGCGATTGTGTGTAAGAGTATTCGTTGGGCTGACCACCTTCAATGTGCACCATTACGTTAAAATGGTTCGTTTAGTTTCGTTTAGTTGAGACGCTGTGGGTTGCCGTTTATTATTATTAAAACAGGTTTTGCCAAAGAACTTCCACTTAATTCTGAAAAGCTTTATCCTCCAAAGACAATACCTATATATATGGTTAAGCAGAATTAAGCAACTACTGGTTTAAATGCCATTCACACAGGAGATCCGTTAAGCAGTGTTGTAGGGTCTATCTTATACTAGCTGTAAACAGCTGGTTTAACAATTACATAAAAACTAATATATCGAATTGATGCTACAACCTGATCCCCAAACAGCTTCTAGAGACATGCAGAACCACATGAGGAAAATAGAAGATTGGCATAATTGACAAACAAAAGTAAACGAAGCTAAATCAAACCTCGTTACTTTCACGATGAACAGATCAAAATGTTCCAAATACTAAAGTTAACACCTTGATGGCAAGGTTATATTGAAAGAACATATTGAAGTGCAATCAAATCAAAAATAACGGTAGATTAGAAAGTACTGCTTTACAAACCAGTTGGTACATTTATATGGGCAGATGGCATTCAACTGTTGGGTTCTACTGAACATCAAATAAAGAAATACTGCAACACTAACAATACACGATGCTCTAGATATCAATAACCGAGATGATGAAAGAGTGCAGATGATGAAAGAGTGATGATGAAAGAGTGCAAAAGGCCACGTTCTCGTGGGCTGTGACTCAATTCGTCTGCTTGGTGTTCAAATTAGTAAAAATTTAAAATGGAATGAACACATTATCGCATTGGTCAAATCAGCTTCACGTAAACTCGGGCTCCTCAATAGATGCAGACGGTTTTTTAAATCGCATCAGGTTCTCCAGATATATAAAACCTTTATTAGACCATGTATAGAATATTGCTGTCAAGTTTGGGGTGGAGCATATGGCACTGCTCTCCAGTTGCTGGATAGAGTTCAGCGGTGTGCCATACGAATAATACGAAACTCCAGACTTACGAAAGATCTAGACAGCCTACAGCACCGCAGAGATGTTGCAGAACTATGCGTGTTCTATACATTAATAAATGGTAAATGTTCTGCAGAATTAAATGAGAAAATACCACCATTAGTTACGCCAGGATGGGTAACACGAGGAACGGTCAATGCGCATAGGTTTACGGTGAAGCTGCCGAAACCTCGAACTGAAGGTACAAAGCGCAAATTCATTCATCGAACATCCAGGAAGTGGAATTCGTTATCCGGTTTTCAGTTTCCGTTGGATTATAAAATGCACAAGTTTAAGGCAGCTATCAACCTTTACTTGAAGGACCGCGCGTTGGGTGCAGGAGCTCTGACAGTTACAAGGAGCTAGGACTGCATTATATTGTCAAATCTACTAGATACCTAGGGGTATCTAGTAGATTTGACAATATATCTCAATTAGTTTTTGTATCGTCCATTATGACATTTGCTTATACTTATCACTATAGGACTACCTGTACTCGGGCATCAAAACCTGTTTTCGAAGATCTTATTACTTAGTTTTATTGTGGTTTATCGTAACAGTACTGGTCTTCGATCATTGCTGATTTCTGGGGACTCTTAAAACAACAATCGTTTATTACTAAGATTTAGAAGGTCTACATATATAGTAAGATGCCCTCTTAGGAAGAAGATCGAGTACTAAACGCTAGCTTATATCACTCAACAGCAACGAGCACCAAACCAATTTGGGTTGCATTTGAACTACGCATTGCGATTCAGCTGGATAGTGCTGACTATACCTACATTAGTGGCCCAACCGATAGTGTGTAGACACATTACTTATTTACAAGTAGGCAGAGTTTAGATATTTCACTATCATCTGCTTTGAACTCTACGATAGTGTCTTCATGACTTGTACAGCATCGTAAAGTCTAGCGATGAGTAGATTAAATTACTTCCTATACAACCATGCTTAATTAATCATGCATTCCTCAGAACCAAAACGCATGGACGGCTTATATATTAATTATGAATCCATCAGTCGCATCACAAAAAAAGTAAAATTTCCAAAAAAACTTACATAAACTCACCAGTCATGTACAGTAACTTAATGAACGTTATAAATCTTGTAATTAATCGTTTGTACCTTTCTTTGTACAGAAGTGTGTGTGTGTGTGTACCAGGTAATATACAAACGATAGAAATATTTTGTTACAGATAATAAATTATCCTAATCATTATAAGTTTATGTTCCACCATTAGTTCAGGGTAATAATGCAAAAACATGTCTACACCTCACGAACACGTTATACTTGTTGAGTTCCTATACACAAATTTGATGTCGTGACTGTCGTATATACGCGCATATGACAGTTATATTTCATTAATCGAAACTACAATAAGAAAACGATAAGTTATTTGCAATACAATCGATCATATTGGTACCGTATAATTAATGCTGGTACCTTAGTACCCTACTTTTCGAAATTCTGACTTTATATTCATCCTTGACTGCGGGTCGCAACCATAATTGGAATATTATATAATACAACTCGACAACATTGCTATTGCTAAATCTAAGCCATGTATATACATATAACGATTATTGATTAGATTTTTATCGAGATACGTATGTACAAAAGTTTTCCAATTACTGGATTGTGACCATGAATAAAATATTCAATGTAAGATTGGGGTTTCAATTTCACGTATTGTTTATAAATAATTATTTAATAAGAAAGAAAAGTCGTTGCTCTTATAATTGAAATAAAAATCTGTTGAATTGGTACAAAAAATACCGACATAATGGACCAGTAGTTAAGGGCAATAGCAATTTTTTCACCATCGATGGACTCGCAGAACTCATGGCCCGTTCCATCTTCCATGTCAGTATATAAAAGGTTGACGTGGAGCTATGCAATGTACAGATGGTTCTAACGTAAGCGAACCGCGAAAGAGTTAGGAGTGCCATGAGTCTCAAAACAGATTGGGAAGATTAGAAACAAACTACAGTAAATGAAGGACTGTACTTGTAGTGACTTTATAAAGTCTATATTGTTGCTTGTCTCAATTTAATTTTCGTTCAAGAACACCCTCTCACCTATCAGTTCAAAAAGAACCATATTGTGGCTCGCTCTATTGATCTTTCTCGTGGGCTGTCATTATTTGACACATATACAACTAACCTCCATGAATAACACCCTCGTGGGAGAGAAAGTAACGTACTTGCTTTGTCGTTGTCCATTGGGTTCGATTCCCGATGGTCACCAAAAACCACAGTTGGGTGTCACATTGGTCATAAGCGTCAAAACCTTTTGACACAACCTTTCAAGTTTCCAGTGTGCAATCTTCATTACATCACTTCCTTCCTAATCTAACATGGCACAAAATAACTACAGAAAATATCTGACCACCAAATGCGGGCGCGTTCTTGCGGCTTTCGATCCTAGTTATCGCATAACTATAAGATAACATCTATGTATATTGTCACAGGGCTTTTGTTGAGATGGAATTGATCTTTTCGATAAAGCTGTTATATAATAACGTCATCAGATTGGAAACAGCTACAGACATATGTACTATATTTATAAGCTCAAACCTATACAAAGCTTTACAAAGCCATATACGTTTTACATTGGTGACCCCTATACGTTTAGGACATATACTTGTCAATGTCTTTAGACAAAACCTTCCAAGTTGTCAGAGTAAAATTTTCAGTACATGACTTCATGCCTTACCATACATGGCATAAAATAACTTCTCATCCAAGCGTCTTTGCATCGTTCGATTCCATGAGGTTTGTGTCATTTCGTAGCAGCCTATTAAAATGCGACAGAAAATGCGAGGCACTGTAAGTTTTATCAGAGAACATATCCTTCGAAAGCACTAGTTGACTGCCGACATATAACCAGGTAACTGAATAGTTGAAGATGTATAGGTAAGTTGGATTGAAGTTGATATCCACTTGTTGGCTATGTTTTGATTGTTGATAGATAGTTGCAAAAATATTTTAAAAACGTCTTCGAGAAGTTTGAAGATACTCATATTCAATAGGTCTGAAAGGATTTACTTCGTTTGCTGAGTTGTAAAGTAGATATGAGCAACATTAAGAGTTTTTGTAGTTTTTGAATTTTTTTAAAATCTTGGATAAAACACAGCAATGTTGTGAATTGGCCTAGACACATTTACATCTATCATTTACTCCATTAAATAGTTTCGTTTACAATACAAGCACACAAACAGGGACCTCGATTCGATTTAAAGCTTCTAGATGTTGTCTTGAGATATAGTTCGCTTTTTTCAACATTGTGGTGAATAATGTTACATTGTTTCAGATCAATGTGACAAGGTGGCTCCTACGAGATAAATGGCAATCGCTTTCAAGCTGTAATGCAATTTTTTTCGTAAACCAAATCTAAAAGGAAACAACCATTATGATACTTCATTGTCGCAAGTATGAGAATTCATGAGAAGTCATGAAAAAATTTCAAGAGCCACAGCTGAACAAATGTCGGTAAGAGAGACTTACTTTTCTTGAAATATGCCTTGTTTCCTGGGAATCAATTGACTAGAGCTATGCTTGTCCATAGCAAAAATACTGTGCATCCATCTGTGGGGAATGTCTGAAAGGTGAGATATCGGGTTCGGTGAACACTAAATACTTGGTTCAGATGCTGTACCAGTAGGATTCAAAACAACTGGGAATGGCTAACAGCTAAAACAAATGACTAGCTTTTAGTGATATTCAATATATAGTGGAACCAATTCTACACAGTCGCAACATCACTAAGATGTTACACCGGGTTGATCTATAAATAGTATAGCCTATTGGACCTGTATGCTCCAGGTTGTCAGCGCAGTTCATTAAAAATAGAAACACTCAAATCTACACTACAGTATGATGCAAAAGACAGCCGCTGATATAGTAAAAACAGTATAGATCAACATTATGTGGATGGCTATACTTTGACAGTTTCGAGTCGGTGAGAAGTCCCTATCGAACCCTCAACGTAAGTTAAATGAAATTATTCAAAGGCTGGTTTCGTAATGAAAAGTATATGCATGAGCACTTCTGTCAATGTGATGAAAGATCAACTAGTGCATCATAATTTTAAGGAAAAGCTACTTCAACCCAAAATAAATTATTAAGATGTTTGGTGCCGCCCATGTGGCTCAGTGGTTAAAGCTGCGGCAGTTGGAGCAGGAGGTACCGCGTTTGAATCTCGATAGGGGCTTGGTTATACGATTGGTGGTGTGAATGAACACAACTTTGACCCCCTGCAGGAGTGCAGAATCCATGGGCCGACCCATCTTTCGTGTCAGTACTATATAGGCTGGCATGGAGCTATGCAATGTGCAGATGGTTGGGTAAATCGGACCTATAGCCGTCAAACCGAGGTGGTTGTTTAGTGGATGCGCCGAACCGAGGTGGTTGTTAAGTAGGAAATATTCTTGCTTAATATGGGAGAGTAACAAACCGCGTGTTGCATATTATTATATATAGTCTGCACCAGAACTATGAAACACTATTGTGAATGAAACACGCCAAATGTTTGCGATTCTAAAAAGTTTCCGAATAAGCGGTACCAATCTTTCGTTGACTACTTTTACTATACGCCAGAAGAAACAGTATGGAATTTTGTTCAATACCTTGACAGTAGAGGTACCATATACTATTTACCGACTGTAATATAGTTTGAATCAAATTGCTTATTGATGATTTAAGTAGTGTCCGAGGTCATGGCCAGACCAATTTGTTTATCGTCGTTATATGGTTTTCCCGATCAATGCAAACTCTTGTTCACAACTTTATTCAAACAAACTTGTTTCTGAGATATCGATTTATGTATAAGTTTCCGGTTTTACTAATTAACACACCTGTGGTGTTTATAATAATATGAATTAGTCGAAAATAATTTTAATACTTGAAAAATTGCATAACAATGTGCAGCCTAAATCTGTTTATAAATGTGTTTGGCACACAAGGGAATAACCGTGCGGACTAGTTTCAAATCAATTTGTCAATAATAAATTTTATAGTATAAAATTAAGATTATAGATTTAAATTCCAAACACGCGTGACGCGGACTTCTTAATAAGGTGAACTAATAAACGTATTTTTTTTTTTTTTTTTTTTTTTTTGCGGTTTTTACAGGCCATTATTGGCCCGTCCGTGTCAACAATCTGACTCCAACGGTTTCGATCACGAGCCAGATCTTCATACTGTTGCAAGCAGTTGGAAGATGCCAGATCACTCTCTACGCCGTGGAGCCATCGTCGCCGACAGCGACCTCTTCGCCTACCGAAAGGCGGTTCTCCCTTTAAAGATCGCTGTATCATTCGGTTTGGATCAGCACGCAGAACGTGACCGAGCCAGCGTATTCGCTGTCCTTTGATTTCATGCACGATATCAGGAATTTGCATTAAATTCCTGATCTCGTGATTGAAAAGAACTCGGTAAGTGCCATCGACGTCGCGTTTTGGACCATATATCACACGCATGATTCTTCTCTCGAATGTTAGAAGCCATCTTTCGTACTCATCCGTCAAGGTCCAACTCTCACATCCATACATGACAACGGGTCTGATCAACACTCTGTACAGTTTCAGCTTATCCGTATTTGCAAGATATTTTGATTTCAGCAGTGGACGTAGAGGATACAAAGCCCGATTGCCAGCGGCAAGGCGGACCTTGATATCCTCGCCCACACTATTATCGTGAGTGATGAGAGATCCAAGATACTTGAATCTCATCACTCCTTCAAACGTGTGGTTTCCACTACTGAAATCAATTGCGTCTTGGTCTCTAAAACCCGAGATTAGATATTTGGTTTTTGACTCGTTGATTTTGAGACCAACGGAAGCTGAACACTGTTCCAGTGGATCAAGTATCTCTTTCACTCCGTTGGCATTTAATCCAATCACACAGATATCATCTGCATAAGCAAGAAGTTGATTGGATTGTCGGAATAAGATATTGTCCTGAGGTGTTTCACTTTTACGAAGGATGTATTCCAACATGAGATTAAAAAGTATCGGGGACAGCGCATCTC
The DNA here is from genome assembly GCA_963932295.1 of Tipula lateralis. Lineage (NCBI taxonomy): Eukaryota > Metazoa > Arthropoda > Insecta > Diptera > Tipulidae > Tipula > Tipula lateralis. The sequence goes on from OZ010738.1 coordinate 156,495,383, forward strand.
CTTGTCGAACACCGGAATTGATTGCAAAAGTTCTCGATAGCCTGTTCTCACTTTAACACAGCATTGTGACTGCGTTACTGTCATTTTACAGAGATGTACATATTTTTTTGGTATTCCTAAATATTCAAGCGCATACCATAGCCTCTCTCGATTGATCGAGTCATAGGCTTGCTTGAAATCTAGGAATACCTGGTGTACATCGCGAGATGTTTCGTAGTACTTGGAAAGAATCATCCGTAGCGAAAAAACTTGATCAGTGACTGACCGATTTGGACGGAATCCTCCTTGGTAGTCACCGACAATTTCCTCCGCCAGAGGAGTAATTCTTCCCAAGATAATGTATGACAGTAACTTGTATGCTGTGCAAAGGAGAGCTATACCGCGATAGTTCTCGCATTTCATGCGATCACCCTTTTTGAATATTGGGCATAACGCGGCCACTTTCAATTCATCAGGCATAACTTCATTTCGCCATACCAATCGAACAAGGTCGAAAAGACAGTTCCACAAAGTTAGCCCTCCGAATATCAAGAGCTCTGAATTAATGCAATCAACCCCTGGTGAACGATTTTTCTTTAATCTCTGCATGGCCATTGTGAATTCCTCATAGGATGGATCCTCAATGAACATCTCCGCGGTCTGTATTTGAGAGTATTCAAATACAGCTTGTGATACATGTGGAACATTAAGTAGATCAGAAAAATGTTCACGCCATGTATCGAGTACCGCATCGACGTTAACACAGAGGTTTCCATCCTGGTCCCGAATGGCAGTTGACCGAGATCTTAAGGTATGGTGCAATTCGGTGATTCCTTTAAAGAAACCACGCGAGTTGTGCTCATTGCTGAGTTGTTGTACTCTTAAGACCTTGGCCTTCCACCATTCGCGCTTCTTCTGTCTACAAATGCGTTTAGCTGTCCTCCTAGCAAGAACTGCCTTGTTTTTCCTTGCAATTGTAAACCGAGTCTGCGCTTCATTGTGGGCTATATTGCGTTGCTCAACAGCAAGACGACACTCCTCATCAAACCAATCATTTTTGGGCGTAGTTTTCACTATACCGAGAGTGTGCTGGGCAGCATCGACAACCGAGGTTTTCAATACTTCCCAGACACTGTTCACATCATCAGATTGGTAGTTGGATCCTAAAATGCTATTGCTGACAAGATCTTGATATTTTTGTTGCGTTTCTTCATTTATCAGACCTTCACAGGAGAATCGCGTTTTATATTCTCCTGTCCTCCCTGACTTGTACGAAAATTTCCATCGTAGCTTTGCAGTGACTAGATAATGGTCACTGCCTACGAATTTTGTTGACGACCGATACGATCTCACGTCTTGGACAACCCGAGCCCGGTCTTTTGAAATCAACACATGGTCAATTTGGCTTCGGGATGTTTTACGTGGATGTGTCCAGGTTTCCAAATGGATGTTTTTGTGGGGAAAGAATGTACTTGCCACTTGGAGATCATGTGCGATCGCAAAGTACATCATTCTTTCCCCATTTTCGGTCGCAGTTTCGTGTCGGGAGTACGGACCTATGTTGTTACATAAGTCGGTCTGATTTCGGCCAGCTCTAGCATTAAAGTCACCAATCACCAATCTGATATCGTGCTCAGGTATAGAGCCCATCAGATTATCCAAATTATTGTAAAATGAGTCTTTATCTTGGGGTTGGCTTACATCAGTGGGCGCATGTACACATACAATTGACAGGTTGGCTAATCTCATGTGCAAGCGAAGCTTACACATTCGATTATCGACTGCTTGGAAGTCCAACACAGCCTTTTTTACCTGCGGCCCAATGAGAAAGCCAACTCCAAGATTTCCGAGGTCATCTCCACTGTGTAGCAACGTATAGCCTTGGGACACATGGACTCCACTTTTAGGCCATCGAGTTTCTTGGAGCGCTACGAGTTCCAGCCGATACTCCTTCATACATGTGATAAGGCCGTCCAACGCGCCAGGTTTTCTTAGTGACTGCACGTTCCACGTGCTGATCCTCATTCTCGTATCCGGGTACTTAAGCGGGGGGTCATTGTTATTTAGGCGGTATCCGATTTTTTTGTTTTTGTTGACATTTTTAACTGTTATTGTTTTTTTACGGATGCGGGTCGTCAGCCCAGCGATCCAACCAGATTTAGTCGCCTCCTACGACAAGCTCTGGATACTGTGGTGGTATTCTATGGATCTCATGTTTCGTTCGAAATATTTACGAAACATGGTTGCCCCCACCCACAGGGCTAATAATAAACGTATAAGGAACACTTTTTTACAGTCAATGTCTATTAAAGATAAATTAATTGTGTGATCAGACAAAACTCGAGCTCAAGTACATATAGTGTAATAATGACATGTTTGATGAATCTGGCCGAGATTTGATGTTCTTACTAAAGCAGTTCTTACTAAAGTTCTTACTAAACTTCAATCCATTAATCGAATACAATTATGCACACGATCACTCTGTATATAATAGATGTTATATATGTACAAAGCTTTTAACACATACTGAGCCACAAGGTGTTTGTATAAGGTTCCGCAAATAATTAATGAATCATTGCACTTTCGTTTGTCCGATTTGCCCACGCTGCCATGTTCGGTTGCTAAGGTTTCAACACCCTGCAGTTTAACAACTATATTAATTGAAACATATACAAGAACACCGCATACATTAGTCACACAGTATCGGTTTGATTGAAATTTGAAGATTGTATATCGTATAACGTCGTTTCAATGTATAACTCAGCTTATAACACGACACTAAATCCTATTGTAATAAATTTATATTAAAAATAAATTAATTAATGAAAATTAGAATATTATATCTACATTCTAAAATGGTAAAACAATCACAAAAGGGTCACGATTATAGCATTCTCATATATACATATAGTGGGTGCCCCATTAAGATCACGGATATAAATGATCTACAAATTGCGGTAAATATACTGTACGCCTTATGATTGGTTAGATGGCATTGATCGTCTTCACAATCTATCCTAGTATGAGGACCAACGTTGTTAAACCACGACTGATTCCATAACGAAAACTTCTTTTTGGTTCGTACTGTAAAAAGCTCATTAAAGTAAATGAAAGCTCTAAGTTCAAGCTTTTAACAAATTTCGTTTCGAATCATATAGAAAAAGTTCACGATTACTAGTTGATTTAGATTCAATCACGATATTTGTTCAAAGATCAAGTCTTGCTCTATAGAAAGTATGATTGTCAACAACTATAATGTGATTTTTGTTGTTGTCAACTAATTAAATTATTTTACTGTCCTTAATATATGCATAGATACGCCATCATAAGCACATATACTTTGAAATCTTTTCATAGCTTTTGATTAAGTAGTGAAAAGCCCTGACGTCACTTAGAAAGGGTGGTTTCAGAAATTTCATCCTGCTCCACAAAAGACTGTGGCAGGTGCAAGTTGAGTATTGTTTCTTCCACCTTGAAAACTTCAAATACCACCAGTAGCTCCATCTATTATTCATGGCACATTTTTTATGCAATAAAACTAAAAATTAAATCACATTTGTTAAGATGCACAATCAATTATAGAAATTATTGGAAAGCGAAGAACTTTGAATGGGGAAGATTCGAAAAATGGCAACCCCGTAAACTTCTTCAACTGGAAAGACAATTGTCGAAGAATGATGAGTTAACTTAGCTACATAAGAATTTCAAACAAGAGTACTACTAGAATATTCACAAAACATTAAGCCCACAACGATTATACGAGTGGAGTGTTGTAAATGCCACATCACGCTGTTTCAAGACTTCAAGCAAAAGATAATTGACATTCTAGATTAAGCACGCATTACTCGGAATTAGCCAGATTACATTATGAGCTGATGCATACTTAAACATTACTTTATCTTCGTCAGAATGGAACGATGAATTATTTCAGTCTCATTCAAGGTTTTTTGTGACAATTACACTAAATAATTTCAGGGTGTTTCGAGAAATTACCTCCGAGTGTATGTGGGTAGTTCTTTAACTAGCTATCTCACCCCATATTTGCTAGTGGAAAATATGTTACAATTTGGTATTTGCACAGACAAATAAGTATTTACAAATAGTTTAGAGGGAGTGATAACTGATCTATGGGTCTGATGTTCCAAAAAATCTGTTCATATTGTTTTAAATCAACATACTTAACAGTCAGAGAACTGCACTTAGTAATATGCATTTGCTCAGTCTTAAATGAGAGATTAACTGATTATCTGAGAGGATTAACTATGACCACGATATATTTTTTGTCTTTTGCCATCATCATGATCATTAAATTAATATTTTTCTTATGAAACCAGACGATTCTCTCTATATATTTGGCTGTGCTACACCGTCTGTTCCAAAGATCAAGCGGCAGTAGGTGGACAAGCGTTTTATATGCATAGTTCATAGGTGTCTTCACACAATGCTACTAATAGTTGTCGGTCACCAAATACATGCGTCAAAAGGAACAACCGCTCTGATTTTTTTGTCCTTTGACTACTTCCGCACACTTATACCGGCGACGGTCCGTTGTGATACCACTATATGTACGGCTATATGTCCGATTAACGTAGAACGCATTGCATAGCTCCATATCAGCCTATATAGTACTGACATGGACGATGGGACGGCCCATGGATTCTAAACTCAACAGGGTTTCCAGGTGTGTTCATTCACACCACCGATTGCACCGCCCAAACGATAGTCCAATTAAGACTTTCACAAGCCCGAAATTTACACTTTGCTGCAACCTACTTTTGGGGTTTTCATTGATCGGAGATTGATGATCTATTGATGACTTGAGTTGATATGTTTCTAACGGCGGATGTTAATTTTTGGTGAATGGTGAGAATCGAACTCGAGACCGGGCGTGATGAGAAACTCTATTAACCATTAAGCTACAAACGGCGACAAAAGAAGTCAGAAAGGTGAAAATAGGTCAGATCCATATATAAGTATTCATGGAGTCAGATGCGTTTTAGATACTCTAACATAAGGTAATGTAAATTTGCATCGAATTCGACAAATGTATGATGACTGAATATGAAGCTTCGAATCATATGGCAACTAGACAGAGATCTCTATAGAATCTAACTGGGTAAATTGTTCCTTTACTTCAACAATATAGGTACAGATGGCTCATCCAAATAAACATTTTGAAGTAGACTTTGCCGTTCTATCTTTTAACCATAGATAACCCAATGGTCGATCCCAAAAATTATCGACAACGAAGCAGATGATACCGTTCTATCAGTGGGCTCACAAGAAGTCCTTGCCAATAATCAGAATAAAGTATTCGGATGGGATTCCAACTCAGCAGGCTCACTTTCGAATAAACTATTGATCAAATTTTAAGGGCACACAATCTAAACGAGCTCTCTTGTCAATACCAAGTTAAATTATCAACCAACTTACTTGGTTGTCCCCGTTAACTATTAAAATAAAAATAACATTTCAAAACCTATAGATCACTGACATCACTTTGGAGACGGTTTAAATTGCTGCTTTTGGTATAGTAAAAACTACAATGGCTTCAATCAAATGACTGACTTAACCAAAGTTAAAACTTCAAGTAACAGTTTCGATAATGGAATTTGTCTCGATGGTTGAAAAATCATTGAGATTGGGTTATGATGGTCAGATTCTGAAATCGTACTAGACTGGCATTTCTCATACCTTTCAAAGTAAATGGAATTTGAAGCAAATATAACAGAAGTGATACTAAACAAATATATCATATTCAGTCCGAAATGAATCTATGAGTACACTTTTCAGAACACAAAGCTCTGATCGACTTCGAAATGATCTCATTAGCCATAGCGTAGCTAGTTAATCTTATCGATTCAGAACGCGATGAGTTAAAAACGATCTGACATATGTGGCTTGTTTGTTTGTTATTTTTTTATCTTACCTATCTGTTTTGGTGCTCAAGGCACTCCCATAGCTCTTTTGCGGTTTGCTTATTTACGTCCTTACCTTACGCCATTACAGCCAAATCGAGGACGTACAGCCATAGGTCCAATTTACGTAGAACCATCTGCACATTGCATATATAGCTTCATGCCAGCCTATAGTACTGGAAGATGGGTTGGCTCATGTGTTCTGAACTCCAACAAGAGGTCAAAGATGTGTTCAATCACACCACCGATCGTAATTGATGGTGAAAAATCCCTTTTGCATCCCGCCCTTATCGGGAATTGAACCCGTTCTCTCTGCTGCAGCCTTAACCAATGCGCCATTTGGTCGGTCATATGTGGTTGTATAAAGAACTGCCCGTAATCGAAAACGATGAACCCAAGCTTTGTAAAATGTATTTAGTGTTTTCCGCACAGTAACAAATGACAAAGCCGCGTATATCACTATATACGGTGGGTGGACGAATGCGATCTTATTGGGACACCGTAAAAAAAACTTTACCGATATATATATATATATATATATATATATATATATATATATATATATATATATATATATATATATATATATATATATATATACAAAAGTAACCGGAATGATTTATATACATACACGTTTGAGTCGTGGTTTATCATCAGCATAAAATCCGCAAATGTTTGGTTTATTAATTTCCCACTCAAAATCACAATAATTTACAATAAATATATTTACCTTTCAACAGCATAATGGGAGGTAAAAAAAACAATACTACTATACATTACAGTAAAGTTTATTTACTTACACTCTGTCTACCGCTTTCTGTATTCAATCGTTCGTTTTTGTGTAATGAACTCTGTTTGCATATAATGGAACAAAATTAATGTCCGCGCTGATCTTGTATACTGACAACAACAAAAACTTGTAAATTACATAATTATAGTTGATTATTACATTACATTACTTGATTTGATTTAGTTTGAATTTTTCAGCTGAACCGGAACCAAAACAAACGTATTACGAGTATATAACTGCTTTACACGTACGAGTGACCATACAGATACAAGATGTTTGTTATTCTTCACGCGGAACAGAAATCAAACCAATCCGACAAAAAAATTTTGGGGAATGCAACTGATCGACTGACGATTTGATCGACTTCCAAGTTGTCTACTTTCGCTGAATACAATTTTTTTGATCGTGGTGTTATGTAGTCGCGTACACATTGTCGAGATCGATTGAATGGATAAAAATGTTAGTCAATTTAAGAAAACAACATGATTCTTAATATTTGGTATACTTGTCTGGTACGACCGCAAACAGACTTTCTTATTGATATAAAAAAAAAATTTATTAGATTATGTGAGACATAAGAAAGCATTATTTTTGACATGAATATATATTTTTGGATATTATTGTGTAATGTTTGGTTGTAAATTGTTTTTGTTGCACGCTATTTCGGGCTTAATATTATGTACATAGTCTTCAACAATTACTTGTATATGTATAGAGTGATACTGTAAATATTCCCATGAAGTTAATTTGTTTTTGCTATACTATGCAATCTAGTTTGGGGTCGAAGCCTCTCCAAATTCTTCTCGGTTTGTTTTAAGCGTCCTATTAAATGCCGTTGCTGCCCAAATCGAAGATGCTCGGCTATTAGTACGATTTAAGTATAGACTATCTACACGCTGCATTGCTCCCTGATAACATACAGTCCTGGTGACAAATAAATCCACATCACCAATATAATTGAATCGTGAACGCCTTCGAAGACAGCATCCGGTATCTCGCTTATTTTGTTTAGTATTAAATCAATTCTTTGCGCTAAAAATTGATCATTTGATTGACTGACCGGTATTCGAAGAAAATCTCAATGCTTTAAATTGTACAACAGGGTAAACATTTTGACTTACAAGTGTCACCAGGAACCAAACTTAATAGTTTTACTCGCGGAATCATATTAGAATGAGATTATAGAGTCGATAAGTAGCCATGAAGAAGTCTTAAAAAGCTCCAGATCGAAAATTTTATTGTTGAACTGTGGCGTTTTTAGTAAAGTACAAAAAATACACGTCACACAAATACAATGATAACAGTCACGCCACAGTAGAAAATTATATAAATTGAAAAACAGTTTCGATTCAAACTATATCAGTAATTCGCTAGCACTGTTGCAACAAAGACTCACAGCATATACAAACACAAATGAAACACACATCAATTCCGTTCCTATATGTCTGATGAAATGGTTTTGATCATTGCGATCGAACTATTCAATCAATGACGTCATCAGATCGAAATCGGCCTTCGAACCAACCATTAACAGAATATCACAAGATGCCATATAAATCATCAAAAGACTAAACTTCTTCAACGGGATTTAACACCCCAGCTGTCAATCAATACCACATCGGACCTATACAGTATAATTCCCATCAGCTATCCCGTTCACAGCTATAGTATCATTATAATATTGATAACTAGGCTAACTAGCCGAAGAGATAGAAAAAATTTGCCTTTTACATAGCAGGGTGGTTCTAGAAGTACCCAACCGGACACTATGTTGTTTAGTCTTTCATCGACAGCCATTATACTTAATAATGAACTCTCTCAATGTATGTCATATTAAAAGCTCGTTCTTATACCAATATCACCGAGCTAGATTTCTAACAAGTGTCTAATCTTTCGTTTTTAATGAATTTGGCTTACAAATATTTCTGTTTTGCGTTCCTTCCGAGTTCCAAAGTTCGTCAAAACGTCAAGCTAATCTATAGCTCAAAATTTCTAGCACATTACTATCCGACGAAGTTAATTGAGTGCAAATCACAAGGTATACACGCTTTACTATAGAACCTTTCTAAAATTTACCTGAAAAACCAATCGTATTTTTTTTTTTCGTTTTATTTCAATGCCATCTGTTTTGGGGCTCAAGGCACTCCCAACTCTTTCGCGGTTCGCTTATTTACGTCCTTACCTTAAGCTTTGCAGCCAAATCGAGGACGTACGGCTAAAGGTCCGATTTAACTAACCATCTGCGCATTGCATAGCTCCATGCCAGCCTATAGTACTGACATGGAAGATGGGTCGGTTCATGGATTCTGCACTCCAACAGGGCGTCATAGTTGTGTTCATTCACACCACCGATATTAATCAAGTGGTGAAAAATCTCTTTTGCAACCTGCCCTTATCGGGATTCGAACCCAGTACCTCTCGCTCCAACTGCCGCAGCTTTAACCACTGCGCCACGTGGGCAGCTGCAAGAATGCAAACTAAAGCTCCATGGTGAGAACGAACTCTAGGTGTATGTAAAACCAGAAATTGTCTCAGGAAAATGTCGACTACATTGAATTTATATCGGTTTCGATCACCAGCTAGCTTTTTATACTGTCGCCAACATCCAAAAGTCCTTGTCAACATTCATTTTTTCTATTCGTAAAAAGGTAATCTTTTGTATATTCGGTGCAATATTCGCCCCAGATCACCACGAAGCATTTGACCAAGCGAACTCACCATCCTCTGATTTAATGGACGACATCAGATATTTTCACTTAGTTACTGATCTCATGATTAAAGAGGAGAGATTATATAAACCACTCGCAACTGGGCTGAACAATATTTTGAACCAACATTAGCTCATCTGTAACTATAATTCTACTCTATCATATTGAGAAATTAACAACTGAACATTATCACTATTGAGCTCCAATGCATCTTGAGCTTTCAAATTAGACATTACATATATAGTTTTAAGAGTTCAGTGTATGACTGATTTGAATGAAATCTTGCTTGACATTCACTCATAATTTTTTGCGCCAAACGAGTGATTCTTCATGCAAAATTTTACCAGTGTTTCAGGGTATTCAGTTTAACCCATGTGAAACATTAATATCACCAAAATGCTCACGCCATATGTTAAGTATTGACTTGAGGTTGTCATGCGGTTTTCATCCTGGCACTGATTAGTAGGTGGCCGAAGTTTGTAGTTTTGGTCCAATCTGGGAATTGTGGCTATTGCATAATATGTACTTTTAGGATTGCAGCCTCTGTGCTTTCGTAACTGTACGAAAATTTCTCTTCAAAGTCATTTCAAATATACAATGGTTCTAATGTTAACATCGTATATATGAGGGGAGTGTACACGAAGCAAAATGATTTAATACTTTATAAAAACAGTTTTTATATACTCAGAGGTAAACCTTCAGATGAGACATATAATTATTTAATTATAAGAGACTACCCAAAATTCCTTGGAAGACTTCGTAATAATTCTGGATATGGATGATAAACGACTGTTTTGCATCTCAACGAGTTGTAATATCATTTTATATCATACGCACACAACATAAAATGTTCAGATAAATCCAATTGGAAGTCTTCTGGATTTACAATATTCTAAAAGGCTTTAAACAATTGTATATCGTCAGCTCTTCGAATTTGTAATGTTGACATTATCTAAAAACAAAATAAATAATAGGGGTTCTATAAATGTCTCTTGTGTAACACTAGAGTTCACAGAAGTCATCAATCCTGAAAAATTCAGTTCTTGAGTATAAATATGAGTAGATTCTAATAGGTACAAGTTTATCACCACTTTATCAAACGCCATGGTTAGATATGTTAACAACCTGTACACCACTCTAATTTTTTTTAATCAAATGAGCTTGAGTTGGTTTACAATTCAAAGAAATATTTGATGTGTTGATCTGTAATATTGTAACGAGAGACTTGGATTATACCATAAACATATAAAGTCCGAGTAATTTTATACGGAAACCATTCCTACATGATCGGTTAAGAATGAGATATAGTTGCTTCACATAATATAAGCACCTTATAAATCCGGTCGGTTCTTTGGATTCGTTAACTGTTTATTATACCACACGGTTACCTTTTCCGATAAGAATATATAAATTTAAGAGTAAACTAATCAATTCTTATATTTAAAACATGATGCAAGCCATCTAAGACTACCATAATAAATTCTCAGCTGTCTTAACTGAATTTCAAGCTAATCGTAAAAACCACGTTCATATAGTTGAACATTTCTGATAAACCTCCTGATCCAATGCCAATAATGCAAGGTTCAGCATAGTTCCACAACAATTTCTAACGTTGATGCCTTGTTTTAGACTGAAGAGTAACACGATAAAAGCTCAGCTTTCAAGTTGAACAAACTTAAAGGAAGTTAAAGGAAGCTTCATTTATTGTATTGCAGCCGATGAATTCTATCTCCAAAATTCATCCAAAACACTTCTCCATATTTTCGATAAGTTTAATTAAGAAAATATATCTGTCTCAAAAATTATCCATGTCTCTGTGGTACAAATGACGTCAACACCATACTGTATAGTTATAGATTCAAGTTCAAAATCGTTAAAACTGTATGTAAGTTGATCTATAGCATAACACCCAGTCGGTCTTTATACTAATGTATATACTTTAAAAAGAATCGAATCGGAATTTCATCTAGTCATTTTTCAGCATTATTCAATCGCTCTACTGGATCAACAGCTCATCCATCACGTTTCCAGCAGATATAACCAAGAACAGCCTCCTGCTTAGCAGATACGTACAATATTTTTTGTAAACCAAGGCTTAAGTTTATCCCTATGCTAGACTATGGTTAATAGAATTCTCCAAATCTACTTCTGCATCAAGTTATACTCGCAACTTTATCTCACGGAGCACGATTAATACCACTATATATTCGTAGTGGTACTGTTTCCAAACATTTGCACGCTATTTTCACACGTCATTATATTTAGAATAATATTATAGAATTGGTGATAAAATGAACATATAAGTCACTAATCACCAATCTAATATCGTGCTCAGCTTACTTTTGTAGCGAAGCATACTGGGCTAGAATTGATCAGTAACGAACACCATTCATCCACTATAGTCGTGTGAAAAAACTCAGATAACATTCCACCAGCCATCATGGTAATTATAGCGTATGCGATTGTGAATTGGTATGCAATCTGCTAAATTAATAAAAATACTAAAAAAGTCTACATACATCGGGGAGATACCCTACAAGTTTTAAATTACTAACTCTATTTCTCGGGATTGCATTCGAATTATTAACGACTTAGACGCGGATCCAATTTCAAACGACAAGATGTTTAATCAAATTTCAAACATTATTTAATGCCTCTAAATAAATTTTGGAAGATTAGACGATTGCCAATGGTGAAGGCACCGTGACACTATTTTTCACTTCTCTTTTCACTTAAACACTTGAATGGTTAAAATTATATATGGTCCAATAGCGCGATTTAGCACTGCTTATAAACAAATCAGATGGATTTCTTAATTTTCCCATTCTGCACACAACAGTCACTACATAGACGTTTATTTCAGTGTGAACTATATACATTTCGAGATGTCACTGTTATAGTGCCTATACGGTTACGAATCACTCGCTTTTGATTTCGTACCATGTTCTCGATCACTACTATGCATACCATGTACTTTTGATTCGAACAGCATTTAATGCATTAATGAATAGACATACTTGTTACATTAATAGTTCAGATTTTCTGAAACGCATGCAAGCAGGCCAACTATCTACCCAGATTAAGCCGCCTGATCATAGTAGGCTGGCTACTCTTAAAATATTTAATATTCTCTATTTCTTAGAATAGTTTAACCTCAAGGCTTAAAAATTATTGATTCAAAACATTGAAGCGCCTATTAGTTACCAATAAGTTTAAAATCAACAAACAAACGAGTTTGTCTTTACGCTGCATATCGACTTTAACATAATCTAACTGTGGATATACAAACACGATTCAAGAATGTGTTTTTACCAAGATTTACTAAATATATAAAAGGTGATAATATGCCGGTTTTCAAACCACACATCACACATTAGTGGGAAAACCCAATACTTAATGTATATACAGTAAACAATAATGTCTTAAACGATGCGTGTCTCTTGATAACTTTTCTCCCTGAAATGGAGAAAATCTTACCAGCATTGTATGTGATCTAAGTATAAACCACCACCCCATAAAAAGTGGGAAACCGTTAAAAATCCGAAAATTTTATACACAAAACTATTTTGATATCGTTTTGACTCAGATATACACTCTCAATCGTCTTACTTCTTTCTTGAGAATTTTTAATTTTCTTTCTTGCACTACCACTATTCATTGGTTTCTTTTTATATCGTGCATAGTGGAGGGAATAGTTTTTCGATATAAAAACAAAAATTAAAATTAGCGCGCTTATAGTTCACATTTGAATTTTGGCGAGTTAAGGTAGAATTTCAAAATATTAAATTTAATTTTTTTTTAATTTCGTGTGTGAAGTGTATGTGAACGATACACATCTAAGGATTAAACTAGTGAACATAAATATATAAATTATAAAGTAAGTGAATTAAATTAATCCAAAAAATATAAAATTTGTATTAAGTGTGTGCGGTGGTCCTTCGACGTACATTTGTTGGATATTGGATATACGATATGGATTATGTTCGATATATAGCTTTGCGGTGATTAATTACGAATGTGATATATATGCAAAAATCAATTTCTGGTTTTACTTTGAATTTCGGAATGTATGTATATATTCCAAGGACGTGCTACATTCTACATTCTAATTCTAGACTCTATATTTTGTTTGCGGCCGAGGAATTAAAAATAATTTTAAGTGGCACATATCAACTATTTTATAACGTATAATATATATATATATATATATATATATATATATATATATATATATATATATATATATATATATATATATATATATATATATATATATATATATATATATATATATGTATATATATAAATTGATCTCTGAAATAATGAAATTATTCGCGGTTGTTTTGAAAATAATGCACGTTTCTTACAATACAATAGACGATGACGAGCTTTTCACTTATCTTTAAGCGATAGAAAGCATAACAAAACGACAAGCGATAGTGAATATATATAAAGAAATGTTTTTACATATGAATTATAAATGTGCGGTGCAAGCGACTGATAATAAATTAAGAAAGTTTTTTTTTATATAATAGCGATTATTGATTGTGGCATCATAGGTGTGGATACATTAAGCACCATAAAATGCCTGTTTAAATTTTAAGTTACATGCATCAAATACGCAAATTGGTTTGATACAAAATGTGTTCCAACGTCTATAGTTGAATTATAGTCGCTTTCTTAAGTGTGTGAAGTGATATAACTTTAATACAACGAATATTTGTTTTTGACCGGAGATGTTAACTCGTGTAATTTCCACAAATCGTTACATGACATACTTCTCGTACTGTAGCTCTGTATATTGATAATAAAGTGATATGGTGATTGAAATGTCACGATATTTGTGTTTGAAACCTTTTTATCACCATTAATTGGTCGAGCTACTATATTGTTCACCAATATCCATTATTTTGACCAATTCATGATTAACCATATATAATAGTGAAAAGTTTTTCCCTTAAGTACACCAAAGTGAGTTTAAATATAAACTTAAGTGGTGGATTATAATGAGATTCAATGAATAAACAGCTCCCATTTCTTAGGTTTTACAAAAAAGTATAAAAAAAAGATATTTTTAAAATTTACATGCAGGAAGTGAATATCAATGTTCAAAATTTCGAATAAACTATGAATCTGTATGTTTTAGTCTACTGCACTACAATTATACTTGATATAATGATATTACACGCAGGAAGTACATATATATAGTGTGTATACTAGCATAAACGACTAAACACCTCATTGCGAGAATATATAAGCCCATTGCTAATGCACTATTCATAAATATATATATTTTGGTTTAGAAAGCTTTTGATTTTCGGATAATTTATATTCTAGAGTAAATGAGTTATTGACCAAAGAACTTTGTTAAGACGAAACCAATAACACATAGCTTTGACAACAAAATTTTGTTCGAGTTTACATGGTTTTTTAGTTGACTTACCGGATTGGGAGTAAAAGTCATTTTGGCTGCACAGAAGTTGATGCGGTACCTGAAACAAAAAATGAAGCTTTTTTATATCATCGTATATTTAAGATCACCAAATTAAGTACAATCTATGTTATGATTTAATGTTTCTCAAATATCCCATTTCAATCCTCGAAACGCGTCTATCACGTTTAATTGTTGGAATTAAACTCAAGAAACCGGTTCTTAATTATTTCTGGGATGTACATAATTACATTCAGGAAGTAAATACAAAATATTAAACCATTTAATTTGAAGTAATTGCAGAACAGTTGAATTAAGAAATTTAATATGTACTATAACATTATTTTTTAGCATTGCATCTGGCCGATATTAAAATTGCATGCAAGAAGTAAATACAATATTTTGAATTTTAATATTTCATTTAGATATTTTTGTAATCAAATACAATGAAACTGTTTTCGAAGCTATATCAGTTCCTCAAAGCATTTTTTATTTTAAACAAACACCGATTTCTTACACATGGTATTTAACAGTAATAAAATAGTTTTGTGTCCTTAAGAATAAAACTCCATAGTTAAAAACTCGGCTTTTGGATATAGTAACTAAAAAGTCTGTTATAGTGTCAATAGTTTTAAAGCGTACAGTTACTTGAACGAAGAAGGTTGAAATGAAGTAAAGAAAATGTTTTGATAGAAAATGTTCACTTCCTGCATGTAAATATTGTTAAATGTAATTTTTAAAGATTACATGCAGGAAGTGAAAATCAATATTTAAATTTTTATTTATATCTACAAATTTACTTAGAATCTGTATGTTTCATATCATTTTTATACACTTTTAGGGAACATTATGATTTTTCATGCAGGAAGTATATACAAATAATTTTAAACAGCTCAAATTTGAATATTTTGCTCGAATCATGTTTATCTATCTAATGATGCATACAAAAACCTCATTAAGAACATTTCAGCTCATTTTATATGCTATGAAGCTTCAATGTTGTTCTGAGAGTCATTTATATTTACAAAACCACTTTGATCAGCCTTTGATGTATGAGCAATAAGATTATTCTGAGATGTTCTTCTAACAAATAAAATTCAGCTAGCATTGGCAAAATAACACTTGTTATCCATTTAGATATTTTTTAGCTGGCTTTGACGATTAAGACCATGATACTTCTAGGTGGATCATTATTGTATATAAAAAATAAATAAGCTATAACCGGCGACAATTATTGTTGTATGAAGTACTTTTTAATTACAGACAGTTGCTTCAAAAATAACTTTTCCGTGCATGTAATACACTTCATATCCAACCCAATTATCAAGCTGTTTAAGTGGTATGGATATTTATTTTGGATAAATTTAAAAATTCTTGAGTCACCTTTAAATCGAATGCGTCCAACATTTTTTTGGGATCTCATCTGTAATATTTAAAATTTGTTACATGCAGGAAGTGAATACAATAATTATTTTATAATATTTTGCAGCACAGTTGAACCAAAGAATCTAACCTGATTTATTACAAATATTAATCATTGTACTGAGCATATAGTGTATTTACATACAGGAAGTGTGTTACAATTTTTGAAAAATCTGTCAACTAATCGTGTCCCTACTTTTCTTTTAAGGTGTTTTTTCCGAAATATCCCAGTTTGAGTTGCTGTTAACAACAAATGAATAGATTTTTAAATCATGTTTGTTTATGATATATTACATGCAGGAAGTGAAGACAAAAATACACAATTGTTGTGAGCTTAACAATTATAACAGTTTTACATTTTATTTGAACAACAATACAAATTGCAAAGCTACATCACCCAAAACTATAGTGCAACCATCAAATAATACCCAGCTTATGACTAATTACCACAATCTCTTTACTAATTGATAACATAAATATGATAATAATTACTTTCGATTTATCTTACCAGATCGCATTATAAGAAAGTAAACAATCAGGTATAAAATAAATACAAGGTATACAACTTGTTCTCTCGATTAGATACACCATTTTCACTTTTAAATCGTATCTCGTATATTGTATATACATATAAGTATGTTTTATGTATGATTCACTTCTCCAAAATGCACTCAACCATTAAATAAATTATATAAAATTGAAAATGCAGCATTATTATAATATTAAATCATAAAAACTCCATTAAAATAAAAATGAAAGGCACCCATCATTATTATTATCATAAAGACGACATGATTTATACTGTAGTCGTATGTACAAACAGCACAAGTCATTAAAACATATCAAATAATGCTCTTACCTCATCCAGTTGATCGTTAAATGTTTATCATAAAAATACTATATTACAAACGAAACAGTTATTATACGATGAGATGAGCTAGCGAGGACGTGTGCAACATGATCTCAATTATATGTTTATTTATATTACTTACTTACGCTTTTCATGTTCAATGTCAATGTTAAGCATCATCATTTTTATGAACATCACGATTTATAGTTTTTATTACAGTATACAGTAGAATGTATTATACTTAGGTATTGAACATGTAAACCGCGAGCCCAAACTATCTGTTTGTCTGTTTCGATATTTTTGCAATCTATTTTGAGACGAATACGTATAGGTTTTTATCCTAAATCGTACCGACATGGAATATTGGTCGGTCTCATGAGCCCATTCCACCTTCCGCATCTTAAACAACTGCGCTACGAGTTCGATGAGCCAAACTATTTACATATGTAAAGAAAGTGAATTTTTTAACGGTGTT
Organism: Tipula lateralis; assembly: GCA_963932295.1. Classification (NCBI taxonomy): domain Eukaryota; kingdom Metazoa; phylum Arthropoda; class Insecta; order Diptera; family Tipulidae; genus Tipula; species Tipula lateralis. Next base: position 156,512,956 of record OZ010738.1, read on the forward strand.
TTGTTATATATAGTCGTTAATTCGAACGCCTTAAGAAACGGGACAAGTTATTTCCGTAACATAACTAATTATGTGACATAAGAAATCAATTAATCACCTATCTCGAGATACATATATTACATAGGTTAGTTACTTAACAGCATAATCAATCAATTATGTCCGTTCACTATATATAATTTGCATATTGTATAGCGTTATATGTATAGGTACTGTATAAGAGTACGAGAGGGGTTGAACAATAAAAACTTTATTTTTTGTTTCATGACAAGTGATATCCGTTTGATCTTACAAGAAAACTTTCTAACAAGATTATATAGTTATTAAATTAATTTATAACAAAGTTGATTAATGTCTAGAAATTTTCATTCCGAAATGTGATTAAAATAATTTATATGTACACAGTCGAGTAATTTATCCCAATTGGACATTCAAAAAAATTAATTATAAGTTGTGTGTGACAAGGTTAAGAGTTAATACTTGTTGTTTCGTTATTTTATTTTTTCAAGATCATGAATATAGAGTTGAATGTGGTGGAATATATTTATACAATTTCTGTCTGATTTTGAACTGTTTGTGCCTACGGTCGATTGACCTTCATAGCGACACTATATATATATATATATATATATATATATATATATATATATATATATATATATATATATATATATATATATATATATATATATATATATATATAATATCGGCGAACTCATATCTTGAACGGATTACTGTTATTGAGATATCGCCCAGATTATTGAAATTGTTAATTGCGGATATGTTGCAACTGTAATTAATCAGAATTGGACCAAGCAACACAATTACTTGTTGAAAATAGAGATCAAGATCGTTTACTTTATCCTTGATTAGTAATTGTCGCGTGTCCCTACCAGTTGATATAGTTCATATATTTATAATAATGCCAGTCCTTACAATAAGCAATTAGCACTGGGACAATTCTTCACAGTTCTTAATCGGTTCTATAACTGGTCATAAGGTCATTGATAAACATGATCATGATTGAATTGATTGGTGGTATATCGGTGGTTTCACTTCTAAATTGCTTGATGTAACGTCGGGGGTATCTTAGAGAAGAATGAAAAGTATGAAGCAAATCGAAACCTGAGGATCATGACTACATCACAACGAATTTTCAATACATGTGATTTTAGTGTATTCGGATTGAGCTTGTCAAGTCATGCTCTTCCTATGAACTACAGTGATCCAAAATTAATTCTTTTGACGCTTGATATCAACAGTCCTATTCTCATCATGCCCACCATATCTAAACACAGTAGCACTAATTCAATAGTTTCACCCATAAATGATTGAATACATATCGCAAGCACTATCACACAATGACCTTCTAGTTCGAACTAAATAATGTCAGTACTAACGATCTTATAGTAAATGTTTGGTAAAGTAGAAGTAAAAGTTGGTTCAGTAGAGTTAATTGTTATTTTCCATACGATAATTAGCTAAAGACTAAGTTTTATTGGTTTCATACACTGTAACGAGATATGGACACATAATTGATATTGTTACGACTCTCTGATTCATATCTGGCTTATTGGCAACTCAGACGCATTTCAATGTTAAAACGGACCAGAGTTGAGTCAAACTTAGAACTTTACTTATTTCTAAATTTTGAAATTATGTCACTATTCTTCACCTCAGTTTTCACTTCTTCACTTCACTGGTTAAACTTGTGGGGGCTATGACAATAGTCTTTACTACACTGTGAACATTTCAATGTTCTAAACCAAACGTCCGATAGATTAAACACCGCTTATATAAAATCAGATGGATTCTCGATCTTTTCATTCTGCCTACAACAGTCTATCGCTATATTTAGTACTTTCCACTGGATTCAAACCAACTTCTCATTTCTACCAGCACTACAAACATTGTGTACTTTAACCACTCGACCATTGAGTATTCGGAATTTTACTGTATTAGGCTATAGACTTTACCCGCAGGACAAAACGTTGTGGAATCTTTCAGAGAGACTTTCTGGTGTCCTAAATTGACCACCCCCCTTATTTTGTGGTTGCATAATATACATAGAAATTTACTAAAATATTAAAGTATCGGTCGAACTGGTTGAATATCTGGTAAAATGCAGTTCCTTCGAATGTACTTGCATTCAGTTTAGCTGGTACATTTCGTCTATCCACTGTCCTAATACATTTTGTACTTAAACAAAATGGAATGTTGTACAGAAGCGAGAACCTCATGCTTTTAAGTTGATCACAATAAAAACTTTTACTTAACTCCAGCAAGTGTATGTTTCGGCAGCTCAAGGTTTGATTACCTTTTACTCTTTGAAACACATCAGCCGAGATAGTGCTAACTTTATACCATGGAATCCAGTATCATGGCATTCACTTCATCGAACATTTCTGAACCTTCTACATAAATTCTACACGATAGTAAAAAGAGCTAATTTCCTATAATTGATGTATCTGAAAATTTGTCCATGCCCTATACTTCAAAGAGAAAACTGAGATGTTTGTTTCCGAGATCACTACTGGTAGCTTGAAAAAGTATTTCTCTAACTCTACGGCATCGTCCTGGCACTTTAAGTTTTTCACGATGAAACCTTTTTCATAAATCCAACAAGTGTGTGTTATATTTTGGCAGCTCAACCTTTAGTTCACCGTTGCTCGTTGACACCCCTCAGTCAAAATAGTGCTAAATTTAATGTTAAAAAGGCAACCGATTTCTATAACCTGTCAAACTGCTTTTCTTGTAGTGGCTGTTGTATTAAGTCTAAATATGCAGCAATTTTTGGTGTCATTCTTGCTTAGCAAAAAACTAACCGACTACATTTGGGCCTTTGTGAGGTAAAGCTAATATAATGAATAAAATCATTTACCTCTAAAGCAACGGGAGGTCTAAATGAAAAATGAATCTTTTATAACAATCGAAGAAATTATAATTGCTGTTTCGAAGGTGGATATATACACGTAGATAAACATTTACTTGCGTACCAATTTGAAATACCCCCTCGCACATTTGGTGAAAAGTGTGAGAAAATCGAAATCAATTTAACATAACTATGATTGGTGCAATGAGAGAAAAATCATTTTTATATGCTTAAAACAAAGAACCACAGCACCAGTATGTGAAATTATGTAATCTCCATTTCTACATACATGTTACAGAATCATATTTGCTTGTTCATTTAATTGGTTATAAATATAACAGATTTGATCTAAATAAGGCAATAAGAAAGCTTTTTTTTTAATAAACAAGAATTTTAATTTTTATTTGATTTAACGTGAATACGTGTGCAAATTATATACAACCTGACAAGTAGTTTCAAAACCGAGCAAAAAACTGTTTGTTAATCAATTCAGACTTTACAGCTCGACGTTTTTGACTAAACAATACACAATCTTAAATTTGGTCCAGAACTGCCATACTCGTAAATATATATTTGCATTCAAAACTCGAAAAAGGTTGTCATATACTCTAGATAGTCCCTGATACACATATCCAAATACATAATGCTCACATGTAGATGACGTTTCAATATATATATTTTTACTATTGAGTAATAAAAATTTATGCAAATTCAACAAATTTTTCAATTTTCTAACACCATACATTAACCGACTATTTGTTGTTGTCTTATAAAATCGCGGTCACTGATTTATGCTAAATTTAAATTGTATGTTTATAAACATTACATAATTATTTTGTTTTTGTTATAAACATTATGTATATGCAGTATTGTTGTGTTTTATTAACGGTTAATAGGAAACATAATGTCCAACAGTTTATGCTTGAAAGTGAATTTTTCACGGAAGTTTATTTTATTACTCGACGAGAAATGGTCATTTGTATGTATATTGAACTTGCATGTAATAAACTGTCACTTGTTCAGTGAAAGAGAACAAAGCGATTGGCACTATTTAGTGTGGTAATCGGTGAATGAATACCATCTATATAATAGTGTGTGTTTCTTTTCATTTTGGGACTTAAACGGACCTTAGTGGTTAATCGGCATGTCCGTATGTCACCCTTTTGTATAACCAACCTTGTGTTTATTGGAATAATCCTACGGTTTCGGCGGTTTGTTGATCTCCAGTGTGTTATAATGAAAACCTCCGGTGTGTAGTAATATTAATGTCATAGAGTTTATCGAACAGTTTTTCAACGTGCTATATTAGAATTTTTTATCCAACCACAACCAAATTCAGCAAACATACTTTTACCATAAATCATTCGGAATGATAGTTCTATTGTCTATCGGAAAGCGCAGATGTTCCTATCGGCGACGAAACTGAACTAATTGAAGCTCAAAAGCCGGTCTCCGGCTTTATGGTAACATCCTTTAAGCTCAATTGTATCTTCCTCATAAGAAACCAAACCAAAATCGTCAACCCACCTTTCTATCCAATTTCGAACCAGTTGTGAAGAAATTCAGAAACTCAGAATTCAGAATTACTTAACCCATTTCACTGCAAGCAATGTGAGGCAAAAATTTCTTAAAAATAATGAACTGGCGAGCTCGATCCTATCGATAATACGATTGTTACACAGGTAGCCCCTTACGGCTATTCTCGCTGCCATTTATTTGTCTAGAATATCTATAGCTGAGTCAAATGAAAGAAAATCTTCAGTGATTGAGTAGGCCTGTTCCTGAGTGCCACACTATCACATAAGCAGAGCCGTTAACTTACTTAACCTTTATTAGAGCTGTCCGGTAACCACAAAATTACTTTCTTAAAGGATTACATAGGTTCTTAATACGAAATCTCCAGCCCTTATTCTGATTCAAACACGAGACATTCCGCTTCGATTGGTCTATAGCGAAATATCCAGATGTTTCTTTTCCTCTATTTCAGGTTTGTTACCTGTTGTTTATATATAGAACTGACACCTAGATGACACCTTCTTTTGCTTTGTTACTTTCAGTTCCACTATTTATTGGTTTCAAAAATTCCACCGCTGTTTGTTATGACTTTTCTTAGTAAAGGTTAGAGCCAAAAAATTTTATCACTGTCATAAATCTGTGCTTGTATATATGCATTTCCAACTTCTCAATGCTAAAAATATTCCTTCATCATTGCTATAGCACCAAATTTACTAACTGGCACATATTTGCAAAATGCGTTAAATTTTAATTAGACAATTCAGTTATTTCTTCTATGTTAGTTTTCAGGAACAGACAACCTATTGAACCAACCGTATCAATTACAGTCACTATAGTTATATTCAAAATGACTTAGATTCGAGAAATGTTATAGTTTAATTGTTTGAAATGTCATTATGGCATGTTGTTTCAACCTCTCGTTCCAATTGCTTCATACCATGTGTATAGCATTATGGCTCATTTGTACCATGCTATTATGAACCGTCAAACTATACACACAAGAATATCTTCTAAAGCATTTCTTCACAAGAATCGTCTGTTTTGTTAGATTATTGGAAGCTTTCGTTAGGGTATGACGAAATTAATAACCATTTGAGCAGCTACTTTCTTCGGATTCCAATCACCTTTTGTTCGTTTGAGTTCTCCATGTGTACAACACCTGTAGCTTTTGTAGTTTACTTGTTTTCTAAATATTTAAATATTTTTAAGACTAATTTCCATCCCTTAGTGACTTAGTCTGATTGCTTCTGTGCTTTCTGTTGCGTGTCGGTGAGTTTCTGTGTTAGCAGACATTTCATCTGAGAAATTCAAATCATTCATCAAGATCACGGAATTAATGGAAAATCCCAACAAGATATACTATCTTATTCTCTCATGCGACACTAGCTAATCCTAAGAACATAAAATGATGAGAGTACCACACCCCGTCTTAGTTACTTAATTTATGCGAGTCCGATTAATTTCATTGTTACACCATTTGAACAAAGTCATTTCGAAGTTCCGAAATTGTGTGTATAGTGATCTGCTGAATGATTATGCTTGATGAGGTGATATGATCGGTGGAACTTTGATCAGATATAAAGCTCGATAGTTTGGTTCCAGGAAAGAATATGCTTGTATTGGAAAAGATATCCCTCCTCAGTTTATACACTATATCATGTCAGATTTATTAGAAATCGCCAGAATGAAGCCTTTGTTCCATTTTTTGTGCCTATATTTGATACTTATTCATATCACCGATAACATCATTTATCTTCCAACGAGAATTCGATACGTGTTTATATTTCCTGCAGATTTTCCTTTCCACTTCACTGACGCCAAAAATATCGATATTGTACCGTTTAATTTCAAATTTCATAATTGTGCTAGCCCTAATGTTTCTGTTACAGTTTGAATGTGTCTTTCCAATTCGTGTTCGTGTACATACAAGTATAGCCGAGGCTCGATTTTTATTATTATTGGACGATTTGCATTATTTTTTCTATGTAATTGTTTCTGCGTAATCAGTTTGGTTTCGCATTAATGAATAATTGTTCTATAGAATCTGTGCCAGGTTTCAGAGGTGCTAGATAAGGCAGACTGAAATATACAGGTGACATACTGTTCTCTCTGGCATAAACTCGGTAAAAACTGATATATGAAGAAGACAAACATATCTTCCAATATATATATATATATATATATATATATATATATATATATATATATATATATATATATATATATATATATATATATATATATATATATATATATATAATATATATTATATATATATTATATAAATATATATATATATATATATAAATAAATAAATATATATATATATATATATATATATATATATATATATATATATATAAATATATATATATATATATATATATATATATATATATATATATATATATATATATATATATATATATATTGTAAACTGAGTTGACAATTACCTGGCATACAACTATACAGCCTTTACAAAGTACAACATAATCATCGAATAATGATTTCTAATATACTTTCTTTATAGAAATCTTTGTCTGAATTGTTGGTGTAATTCAAAATTGATTTATTATGTTAATTTGATTTATTATCAAGATTAAATTTTCATGTTCACTTTTACTTTTCATCTGATACGACCTAATATTTTCGGATATTGTTATAAGGAACACACCTTAACGAATGACATCGCATCACCTACATAAACCGGTACAACCAATTTGACTACTGAATACTTGTTTTAATTGACAGCTGCATTGTAACCATAATGATTAACAATTAATTAAATTATTTTTTGGTATTTAATGTAAATGATACAGCCTAGTTAATCTTGATTAATTAAAACGTTGAATCTATGTTGTAATTAAGTAATTATATATCTTGTTAATTACGATTAATTTAAATAGATTTTTATTACACAATGAAATTATTTTATTTATTATTAATCGTGGTACAATGACAGCGAACTGGTTTTTGTTTCATTATTTCCTTCGAGTTACAATGAACTTCAGAATGAAAAGATCTAAGTTTCAATTACTTATCGAGGTTGTTGTGTTGTATACAAATATACAATTACGTTAGGTTTTGAGGTGAATTCTACTGGTTGAATAATTATATATAATGGGGGCTTGTCTGTGGGCAGGTAAATATGGTGAAGTTATTAACTAATTGGTGCGAAAGGTAAAAACGATTGACTTGCCAAACAGTCTTTTAAGAAGTCATAGTGGGCGGTTGTAGTTTAGTCGTTAAGAGAGCTTCTCATCACGGCGCGGTCTTGAGTTCGATTCAGCTGGTTGCTTTAACCTAACATGCTCTATAGATGTTATAAAAGCATTCAGTGTTGCCACCTATAAAATGACTTGTTTCCTATTCTATCATAGCTACCTTGATTGGTTTCTTTATACTTAAGCATACCAACATATTAGGACCGAAACATAAGAAGTGCTAGGTTTATTCATTGAGTTGGGTTCCCAATTTCAGTCTTAAACTCAATCTTTATAAAAACTGGAATGTGTTAAGTTACAGTTTTCGACGAAGCTTCTATAAATTTTGGTAACATTATTTACTGTACTTTTACAATCAAAGATTTTTTTCGAGTGAGCGAACTTTTTCGGAACTAAACACATTTTTATAATGACCCAGTTTTCGATGAATTTATCATAAAATTGTAAGTCTGCAAATGTTCAACGACTTGACCAGTTCGCCCATAAAAGTAATGAGTTTTGAAGACAATCTGGAATCATTCCATTTATTTCAAACAAAGCAGTCAAACAACACCAGACAACACAAAAAATACAAACACACGACGATTGACGGATTTACAAGTGACCAATTTGTGATCGGAAGTTGTACAATTTATAATGTTGTAAAATGATATATTGTCGTGAATTCCAGATTATGAAATCATAATTTACGCGATACTAATTCCACCGTTAAAATCAATAATTTATGAAATAACAGAATCAAGTTTTGGCAAAAAAAATAAATAAACTGGTTACCCAATTTACATATACCACATTAGTTAATGTGAATTGGATGCGCGCGGAAATTCAAGATAATGAATTATGACCAACTTGCAAAATCGAAAATATTGTGCAAAATGCTAAAACTTGTTTCAATAAAAACCACTCGACAATGCATAAACAAATAATCTTTAATAGCCAATATCTCAAATCTCATCTAAATTTTGAGATAACACATCATAAAGTATTTGTATGGCGTCAGAAATGAGTGTGTTTAGTATCGAAAGAATATCTCGAACCAAATTTTCAATCTTCCAATTAAAATACAAAATGTTAATTATATATAATTAAATATACAATAAGTTGAATTGAAATACATCACCATATGGTTAATTAATTCTGAATGAAAGTAAATTTAAATAATAATAAGCTCCAATGATTACTATATATTATAGTGATAGCTCCTAATCTTCATTAAAGAAAATATATCTTTGGTTTCGAATAAATTAATTCAAAATGAGATGAATCAATTGATCGTGACCATCCGGTTATATTATATATATATATATATATACTAAATATGCTTTTATTTAAATAAGCTTTTGTTACATCTCTGTTATCAAATTCGGAAGTTATAAAGCGGATAATGCATAACAATTTATTATTTAAATTTTCAATATATATATAAATATATATATATATATAAATATATATATATATATATATATATATATATATATATATATATATATATATATATATATATATATATATATATATTAATATATATATATATATATATATATATATATATATATATATATATATATATATATATATATATATATATACCCGGATAAAGGAGGGGCTATGAGAGCCATATGGCACGGGCGCCCACTTTCAAATTGATCAGGATAAAAATGTTAATTCTGTAATATCAAGATTTGAGAGCAATTTGAACCATTCCATCAAATTTGGAAATTATTTGGATGTTTCATTCTGAGGATGAAATAAAAGCGTCAGCTAATCGATTGTTGGCAAAATACTCAAAAGAAATTCATACCGACATATATGTTGAGTTAATATTTTAAAATATTTACAGAGCCAATTTTGACATAGATCCATCACTTGCTACAAAATACATCTAAAGCAAATTTAATGCTATAGTGTTTTCAAATTTAAGGCCCTATTCCATGAGAAACATTGACTTTAATTTCAGTAAATATTAAAATGGGATAATAATATAGATTTTATAGTAGTGTAAGTGAAACAGAAAGCTATCTCAGTCAAACTTGACTGGAAAAATATTTGTGTTTGTGGTAGTGTGACTGCCATAAAAAGTATAAAATTGAATACTTTTTATTGCAGTCACGCTCAGCCTTCTACATAAAATTTGTGTAAAACAAGAAATTATTTTCGCACACAACCAATTTTATAGTCAAGGGTCAAATAGTACATATATTATTTTGGTAAAATTATAATTGAATTGAAATAAAAATCATATTTGTTTAGCATTGTGATATTTAACATTAAATTTTAATTTATAATCAAAAAAAACTCCAAGAATGAATAATTAATGATTTTTTTGGTTATGCATGGTTTTTTAAATAGCGGTCAAAATTCTGCTAATATTTGCTATAAATAAATAAATAAACAATAACATTATCTTTGTTTTTTGACTGTCAGTCAATTTTTTCCCATGGAATAGAGCCTTTAAATCTAAGAATATTTTTCAGTTTACCGGTTTTGGTGCTGCTTCCGTTGAAAAAGATTTAGTTTAGTACATAAAAAATTTCAACAGATCGACAATGTCAACCGATCGATTTAATTGTTTTCAATGCTCAATATATAAATTCTGACTATATGCGCGAAAGGTTGATTTTTCAAATATCATTAAACAATTGGGAAATACAAAAGCGCGGATTTCTTAAATAATTACAAGAAATTAAATGATTATATACTAAATAAAATGTATATCAGTAAATATAAAATTATGTTCTTGTTCTAATTCAAATATCAAGACCGGATTACAGACCTTATCTTTTAAAATATAATATTAGGGCCCTCGAGAAATATTTTTGGCCAATGCTCCGGTTGCAGCTCTCTGCGGGCTTTATATATATATATATATATATATATATATATATATATATATATATATATATATATATATATATATATATAATATATATTTATATTATATATAAATATATATATATATATATATATATATATATATATATATATATATATATATATATATATATATATATATATATATATATATATATATATATATATATATCTGTGGTCACAACTTAAAACTGCTGATATTTTCTCTATTATTCAGGAGAGATAAAAACTGAATTTAAAATATCCTCAAATAATAGAATAACCTCAAATGGATTGGTGGATCTTGTTCCTCTTATCTCTTGGGATTTCAATTTCAAAAGCAGTTCGTTTTTTCTTTCTTTCAATAGAGTAAAGTGATCGACATCATCACACTCGATGTGTGTATGTCCGGTTTCCAAAAAATATATGTTCTATTTGCAGTATTGTATTAGATGAGCGAACATGATAATGAACATTATGGCTACCATTCCGTTTATATTTGGTCCCTCTCAATTTTCACTATAAAATATAATATGATTTATATTTTGGGGTATTTGTTTGAGATATTGATAAAGGCAGGCAGCAATGTCATTCCCACCACGTTTCGCTTGGCTTTCGTTCCACATATAGCAGTATATGGTTTACCGGTAGTACCATAGTGAATGGTCAAATTTCATGCCCATAACTGTTTTTATAGAACACCGCAGATGTGTTGAGATAAAGTGTCGCTAAACACTTTTGCAAATCGAAAGAGTAAACTGCCATATTTCTTGTTGATTGCGCTGTAGTCTTCATATGCCATATCCGCTTCTATAGGTGATGAATTTCTTTTTTTTTTGACTGTACAAGGAACTCTTCTCCAGATACAAAGCATAGCTTCGTTTTAGATGCACTGCAATTTTGACACTTCGACTTTAGGACTTTTAAATTTGTCATTAAGAGTTTTGAAAATCACTGTGCATTTTGACATGCAAACTATATTGTCATGAGATTCAGCATATAGGTTATACATTTTTTTTAATTTAAATCACTGTGGAAAAAATGTCTGTGCCGAGTCACGTCTGGTGTATTGTGACTCGTTAGCCGGACCCGAGTTGATATGATTTTCAAATTTCGTTAGGTTTTTTTCAGAGATCTTGCGTACGATTTCACGAATTATTATTACTTTTGGTCATTGATTGTGTCTTTTTCTCATTAACCTCTATACAACCGGCTATTTAAATAACTCTAAAGTTATATTCACCTAAAGCACAATAAATGACGAATAATTCTTTTTGCTCAGTCTCTTTTATTTTTTCAATACATTTTGTTTACAACCCTCCAATGGTTTTATTGTTCATTTCGCTACCTCTTGACCAGATTTAGTTGTAATCCTGTAAGCAGTTTAACTTGTAACCACAGATAAATATATATATATACATATATATATATATATATATATATATATATATATATATATATATATATATATATATATATATATATATATAAATATATATATAAATATATATATATATATATATATATATATATATATATATATATATATATATATATATATATATATATATATATATTATATATATATATATATATATATATATATATATATATATATATATATATATATATATATATATATATATATATATATATATATATTATATATGGTTTTATTTCAGATCAAAGCTAAAAATAAGCTTCTAGATCTTCACCTTACCTGTAGTCTACTTTCCAGATTGTTAATATGTATATAAATATAATGTCTTATATAATTATAAAAAGCTTTTTGGAAAGCTTCTTAAATGAAAGACTTAAATGAAAATCTAAGGAATTTGGAAATCACAAACTATAGCTGTATACGAGTATAAATATATATTTTGACAACAACAAATATTAAAGCGTAGATTGTAAACAACAACATCATTTCGACATTTAAACGAGGAACTGATAAGAATTTCAGCTATTCATTTGTTAATTTTTGAATAATTTACATGTTTTGACAATTTCGAATTGATATAAATAAAAAATCAGAAAAAACTCCGTAAATTAAGCTCTCTATCTAATTTGTTATTTATTACAGAAAACTTTCAAAGAAGCTTTGAATTTTCTTGTCAATGTTTCATATCACTGTTATCGTGCAAAAAGTTTGCACTAAGAAGACTTAAAAGAGATGTATTTGAGAACAACAACCTTTTATATAGTTGTCTTATACTTGGAATAGGTTTGCTGTTAATCATTAAAATCAATAACGACAATAAACAGTTCAGGGTTGTTCAAAGCTTCACAGTTTGATCATTTCTGACTTTAAAAATGATTTTCGGATATCTTCTGGCATTTAGTTAGTTTTTTTCCGTTCCAAAAGTTGCATTCTATTAAAACAGCATCAGCACAGGACGTAATTTTTATCCTCACTCTATCGATGTTTCCACAAGCATTCTGTTCAATTACTGTGGTTCAGCTTAATTCTCTAGATTGTTCCCAAGATTTGTGTATCCTCTTAAATTCTTTTAAAGAAACGAGTTCTCATTTTTTCCCAAATAATTATTGGAAGCTATCTTTTACATCGTATTTTCATAATCCTGCACCAGTTCAATCAATATATTAATTTCATTGTATTGTATGTCACATACTATTATCTTGCCTTTCACCTACTTATTAGAGCAAACAGACACCACTCTTGAAATTTACAGATATTACTATCTTTGAATTAACAATATTTGCAGCCAGTTTATGGTACTCAAATATTTCAATTAGTTCGGCGTCCATTATAATTACTCTTCTCTCCTTTTCTCATACCTATCCCTTTTATCCTATAGTATTCCTCTCACTGAGGTCCACCTTCTCAAAAAATGATAACTGATTTCATACCACAGAGTATATCGCAATTGAATTAACCAAAGCCAACATACCACTCTGGTACACCCATTCTCTGCTTTTCGTAGATTTTTCTACATTCATTTCGTAACCTTTTTGAGCCACCTCATCGATATTTCTTCCTTTTATACTAATAAAATAATGTGTAACGTATAGTTGTATCTTTTTTAATATCGAACAGGTGCTTATAACACATAAAATTCCACTTGTTCACCGACCAAATATTTATTTAAATATAAATCATGTTTATTATGAATGCCAAGGCTGAAGCTTTATTGCATCCGAACAAGTTTTTTATTATTAAGACGTTGCATTTCGTAATTTAACCCCAAGGTCAGATCGATATGTGCGTATATGATTTTTTATATATTAGATACAAGTTGTTATTGTTGTCTGTTTGAGATTTAGATACTGTAACGATCTATCTTTTCTTTTGATTTATTGTAACTTAATTAAAGTCTGTTGAGTCCACTGAACCGATTATCGCGGTGATTCAACATAAACTTCCCATTTTTCGTCTGAAACATCGTTTATATTAAAAAAGACTTAAGTCTATTGTTCTATCTTAAGGCGACAATGTACACTTGCTTTGCTCAAAATCAGCCTATATACTAATGGCATATAGAAAATAGTCCGCCCTCGAGATTTGTACTTCAACAAGAGGTGGAGAATACACAACAACAATCAAAAGGATATGTGAAAAATCACTCTCACATCTAGAACATGTTTACTGAACATCTGAGCATAAATGCGTACTAAAATTATCAACAGCAGTTCGATTGTGGATTCAATGTTGCTTTGTAAGACGGTTAAACTGCTTTTAACAATTGGAGCTTCTGTGAGAGGTGTTTTTCATAAAATGTGACAATTTTGATACAAATAATTTTTCTGGGATTTGGCACCAAATTTGTGGTTTTCAGTGAATCTGAGATTTATTAATGTTGCATTGCAATCAGGAGTTGATAGTGCCTGAACGAAAGTCTGAGGAATAATAATCATTGAAGACTGTTGAACGGTGACTGTCAATAAGAAAACCAACACCAACATTGCTAAATATATCATATATACATCATATATTAACTGTAGAGCAAAGTACAGCCTGAACACTTCTCCAATCGCTCAGGCTTGATTGGGATATTGTGACATCCCTGATATCCCGATCCAAAGCAATGAAAACAAGAGAGTATATATATGTCATTTCTCAAACAACTATTACCAGTGAGAATAACCAGCAAAATCCTTAATTACGATTGTTATAGTTTAAGAGGAACTGTTGCTGGGTTACTCTTCCAAGGAAGATTTTGACATGAATATAGTGTGATTGTCGAGTGAGTTTCTCTTATTGATGGAAAACGTCACACCTAAAAAGATGTATTCACCTGGGCAAGATTATCTCCAGGATTTAACTATCTTTCGGTCATAAATACACTAAATATTAGAATAAACAGGTATATATGACCGCCTACCCCTCTGAATATCTGACTGTGTTCAATACTACTCGAATCTTTCTGATCTAATGAACAAGTAGAAACCAACTCACCGCCATTTCGAGTGCTGCAATTGGTGTGGTATACGTGGCTCCTTCAATGCCCAGATTATCTGATAACTTTTAGGATAAATTTCCAATAAAAGCAATCTAACCGTATTCTCAACTACCGAAATCTGAGGTAAGCGGATCTGAGGTCTTGACCATAAAGTTTCCCAGAGTCCTGCTCCTCGTAGTTAAGCTTTCCAAACCAGTTAAGCTTTCCTAAAGTTAATTGATAGACCCTGATCACGTCACCAGGTCACCACTATTTTAAACGTTCATCGCGGTATATTTATACCAACCAGTATAATTAAGACACATGCTATCCTCTGTAACACCTACAAGCCTTTTTTTTAAGTCACCTTCTAGACATTTATATAATTTTGTGCATAAGGTTAAGTGTAATAAAATGACCAAATACTGCCCTCGGATTTTGAAATCACCACGCATTACCATAACATCTTTATCTATAAGCATTTTACAATCGATCACCTTCCATGACCAGTTCACCCTTATTTGACATCGATTTACACACCACACATATATGGTATATGTACATAACAAGCAGCATTGCATGACATTGCACGTGGTGCGTTACATTGAATTCCATTATCAATCGGCTCATTAAATTGGTTTTATATTACAAATTGTTCACCACTACAATGCCGAGCAACTTTCATCTTTTCCGATCGGTGCAGCAAAGCATTTATTTACACTTTTCATTCAATTACGATTAAAAAATAATTTATTTTTAACAATTGTTGGTTGTTGCTGCGGTGGTACACAATTATACTTTTTCTTTTCGGATAAAGAAATGTGTAACAGTGTGTGTGTGTTATAAATTCGATCATTTATTGAAAAATAATAACAATTTTAACGACCTTCTTTCAAGAAATTAAAACCAAAGCAGAAATAAGAGTGAGAGTTGTTCTTCGTTTTCATTTTTCACTATTGCATCGTTGTATTGAATAAAGGTAGGTTAAGATTTAAGTAAGAGATGAAATCACAAAATTCAAGAAACAATTTGGATGTTATGTAAGACGGCATCTCTCTCTCTCATTTCATAATTAAAATAATTCCATGCAATTTTTTGTCTGTTCACTATACCAAAGCTATTTAATATGTGTCTTCTAGGTGTGTTGATTTATAATAAGACGATTAAAGCATCATTTGTCTATATAGTTGTTAAAATATTATTGTTAACAACTTGACCTGGATTATGAACATTTGTTGCGTATTTTTAATTACATTTTAATTTTGAAAATAATAATTAAGAAATTCCGAGTAATTATCTCATTGCATGCACGATCGTCTGGATCAGTTAATAAAACAACCGGTCGTTAGTGGTAGACTGGTTTGGCCAGTTCATATAATTATAAACGAATTATTGAATAGAATTCTTGGAGCCGAGTACAAAACTACTCGCATACGATATAACCTTGCATCGAACAACACGTATCACATTTTTATAGCTTCAGCTGTATTGTTAAGCAAATTTGTCGTAAAATTTTATTTATTTCTGTTTAATGTCTGCAAGCATTTAAAACTAAAAGCCGTAACGTATTGCTTTGTTTCATTGGAATTTTCGGATTTAGCAGCATCGAAAGTAATTTGCCAAGAGTTTTGTAATTTGCCATTTGAATATTTGTGAGGTTTTGACCAATCCAAGGTGATTTAAAATTCGTGGTACAGTATTTATAGTGCGGTTATTTCCAATTATGCATGGCTGTTCATAGTTTCTTAAATGGCACGATATTATTAAAAGGGCATCTAACTGTCCATTCTAATTTGTATAGATCGGTGAACAGGTGTTTATTTACCAAACGTTGGACTGTACTTGAATATAAGAGGTAACGATATGAAACAATTACATCTGTCACACGAATGGTTCAGGTTTCTTGCGTGATTCTGGTTTAGAACGTAAGACCTAACCGTTACTAATGAAGTATGCTTAAATACTAGAAGAAGTATGCTTTTGTTAAGATTGACAAACGTAGACTGCAAGGGATATAATTATTTCTTCAAAAATTTGTAGTGCGATGTGATCTGTCAGTTGGGCCATCTTCAACATTATGGCTGTATGTGGAAACTAGACTCATTGTTATAGCTTTATTGGAATCTGGAGATTAAGTTTCAAAAACGGATCATCAATCATTAATGGTTTTAGGCAACATGTACAAAAGTTCGTCAATAATAGGCATTATACTGAATCTCATGTAAAGGGTGATTTTTTTGTGGTTAGGATTTTCATGCATTAGTATTTGACAGATCACGCGGGATTTCAGACAAGGTGTCAAAGAGAAAGATGCTCAGTATGCTTTGACATTTCATAATGAATAGACTTACTAACGAGCAACGCTTGCAAATAATTGAATTATATTACAAAAATCAGTGTTCGGTTCGAAAAGTGTTTCGCGATTTACGTCCGATTTATGGTCTACATAATCGACCAAGTGAGCAAACAATTAATGCGATTGTGACCAAGTTTCGCACTCTGTTTACTTTATTGGACATTAAACCAACCACACGAATGCGTACAGTGCGTACAGAAGAGAATATTGCGTCTGTTTCTGAGAGTGTTGCTGAAGACCGTGAAATGTCGATTCGTCGCCGTTCGCAGCAATTGGGTTTGTGTTATTCGACGACATGGAAGATTTTACGCAAAGATCTTGGTGTAAAACCGTATAAAATACAGCTCCTGCAAGAACTGAAGCCGAACGATCTGCCACAACGTCGAATTTTCAGTGAATGGGCCCTAGAAAAGTTGGCAGAAAATCCGCTTTTTTATCGACAAATTTTGTTCAGCGATGAGGCTCATTTCTGGTTGAATGGCTACGTAAATAAGCAAAATTGCCGCATTTGGAGTGAAGAGCAACCAGAAGCCGTTCAAGAACTGCCCATGCATCCCGAAAAATGCACTGTTTGGTGTGGTTTGTACGCTGGTGGAATCATTGGACCGTATTTTTTCAAAGATGCTGTTGGACGCAACGTTACGGTGAATGGCGATCGCTATCGTTCGATGCTAACAAACTTTTTGTTGCCAAAAATGGAAGAACTGAACTTAGTTGACATGTGGTTTCAACAAGATGGCGCTACATGCCACACAGCTCGCGATTCTATGGCCATTTTGAGGGAAAACTTCGGAGAACAATTCATCTCAAGAAATGGCCCGGTAAGTTGGCCACCAAGATCATGCGATTTGACGCCTTTAGACTATTTTTTGTGGGGCTACGTCAAGTCTAAAGTCTACAGAAATAAGCCAGCAACTATTCCAGTTTTGGAAGACAACATTTCCGAAGAAATTCGGGCTATTCCGGCCGAAATGCTAGAAAAAGTTGCCCAAAATTGGACTTTCCGAATGGACCACCTAAGACGCAGCCACGGTCAACATTTAAATGAAATTATCTTCAAAAAGTAAATGTCATGGACCAATCTAACGATTCAAATAAAGAACCGATGAGATTTTGCAAATTTTATGCGTTTTTTTTTTAAAAAAAGTTCTCAAGCTCTTAAAAAATCACCCGTTATAACAGCAAGAGAGATAGACGAGTAACTTGATCTCATACTTGAACTTGGAAAGATCGAGCAGAATTTCAGCTCATGAAGTACCTTAACATTGACTCAGCCATTCAAGGCATAAAGTCGATAAAGCCTTGACGTCAGAAAGACGTCCTCAATAACAATTAAGGCAAAGTTGAGAAATAAGACAGTCATGTTTCCGTAAGACTGTTGTATAACTTTATCGTCATACGGTTCTCATTTCTGGCTTCATATCAGCCTCATCATATAAGTTACGCAGTAAAACGTATACTTTATTTCTAATTTTTCAATGAAATGAGGTTTTATCACTAAGAAAGGTTAGACAACTTAACGAGCTTGAAGCTCGTCAATTTTAAGGCACGCTTGATTGGTGACAAAGATTTATCCACAGTTGAAAAATTAATTTGTCATTTGATATCATGAGATCAAGCTGACAAAAATGTAATCTCTCAAGCAGATAAGTTCATTAGAACTCGTTCGTACATTAAGGTACATTATGAAGGAGAGATTTAGCCACACTTCAACATTATTTAATTTTCGCTTACCAAAACGAAATATCCCCAGAATATTAACTGGTGAAAGCTATAAGCTCGTCGATTTGGGCCATGTTTGGTTGGTGCAAGAGATTTATGCACAGCTTAATTGAACATTTTAGATAAAGGTGATAAAACCATAATCCTTCAAAAGGATCGATAGTTAGAGCTTAAAGCTCGTCTAATTTTAAGATATGTCTAATTTGTGATAGTAACTTATCCTCAACTAAAAATTTTTCAATTTTGAATCTATAGCTTTCATAAACTTAAAGCTCGTCTATTTAAGGCATATTCCGTTGGTCAAAATATTTATCCGAAATTGATAATTTGTAAAACTGAATATTTGGGATCAAATAGACTTAATCCTGATCTCTCATACAGGTTAGCTATATAATTGGAGCTTGAAACTCGTCAATTTTAAGTGTGTCCGGTTAATGCAAGAGATTGGTCTGAATATAAAAAATCGAAAATTTCGGATCAAGTTAGCCAACAAGTAATCTCTCGCAGAGAGGTTAGCTAGTTTGAGCTTTAAGCTCGTCGACTTTAAGGTATATTCAGTCGGTGTCAAGGTTTTTTGCAATCAAGTTCACAGTTGAAATCCAGTTGACAGAAATAAATTTTAAGCTCGTCCATTTTATGGCATGTTTGGTTGGTTTAAAAGCTTTATATGCAATTTAAAAATTAAAAACTTGGGAACAAGCCGATCGAAACGTAATTTCTCATGAAAGTTAAATAATTTAAGCTCAAAGCTCGTTTATTTCAAGTAGTTTTTGAATGGTATCAAAAATTTACCTACTATTAACTTTGGTCTCATGGTCACAAAAACGTTCTCACTTAGGAAAATTAGCTAGCTTAACGAGCTTGAAGCTCGTGTTTTTTAAGGCACGCATGTTTGATACCAAAGATTTATCTACAGTTGAAAAACTTGTCATTTGAGATCAAGCGGAAGGAGATTACCTTGTTGGAGCGTAACGCTTGTCCATTTAAAGGTATGTCCGGTCGGGGGTAGAGATTAAACCCCTATTCAAAATTTGGAAATTTGGGGATCATACTCACCGAAGCGTTATGTCTCCGGATACTGGTTGAAGCAATTAGCTCCCCGATTTTAATATGTGTTCGTGCTAGAAATTTTGGATCTGTTTCTCGAAAATATAATCCCTCATGGAGGTTAGCGATAGTTGGAACTAAAAGCTCGTCGATTTTAAGGCATAGTCGGTTGGTACGAAAGATTGAACTGCAATTGAAAGTTTAAAAAATTGAATATTTGGGATCAAACAAACTCAGTCCTTATCACTCATGGAGGTTAACTAGTTTGAGCTTAAAGCTTGCTCCGTTTAAAAAGTGTTTGATTGGTTCCAAATATTTATCTGTTATTACAAAGTTGAAAATTTGGGATTACGCTGGCCGAAACGTTATCTCTCAGGGAGGTTAGCTAGATCATCGAATTTAAGGCATATCCAATTGATGCCAAAGTTTTTTCTTCAACTAAATAATTTGAAAGTTGGTAAAAAGCTCACCAAAGAGTTATCTCTCATATAGGTTGGCTAGTTTGAACTTAAAGCTCATCGATTTAAACTCATTTTCGGTTGGTCTAAAATATTTTTCCGCAATTGCAAATTAAAAGATTAAAAATTTGAGATCAAGCAGAATAAATCCTAATCTCTTAGAGAAGTTATTTATTTGGAGCTTAAAGCTTGTTTATTTTAAGCATTGTTTGATTAGTGCCAAAGTGAAATTTGGGATTATGCTGTAAAAAGCGTAATATCTTAGGATGTTTGCTAGGTGGAGTTTAAATCTCCAATGACATATCGTAAAAATTTGAAATTAAGAACAAAAACGTAATATGCGGAAGGTTTGATAGTTGCAGCATAAAGCTTGTCGATTTCAGTTAGTGGCAAAAACTGATTTCACCACAGTTCTCTACGGATGAGTTTCAGTTACGGGACTTTGATACAGAATGTCAAAAGACCCTATATTCTTATTCATACGATCAGCTATCACTTCTTTCAGTAACAAGAAAGCAGACATGGAATCTTAAGCATGGTCTAACATCAATAGTAATCATCTCCTTCTGATTCATCGCCAAAGTCAACCGGTATAGAAATGTATCATATCAGTGTAAACATGATATAGTGAAATTTCTGCCACCTTAATATCTAATTTCACAAGCATCTTAATTCAATTAAGATTTCATCATTAACAAACAATCATACATATGCATATGATAAAAATCAACTTGCCTTTATAACGATCTCTGCATGTCGAACAGATTTCACAAAGTATATAGTTATGTGAAAAATCGTTTGTAATGCAAACAACACAATTCTATTCAAAATTTACAACAAAACTTGCATACAACATATATACATACATAATACATAATTATATTTAATTATATTTCGTGAACAAGTTTACAAGTACAAAAACGAAACTAATGAAAACGGTTTGTAGCGCGCGAATTTTTTTAGCAAGTAGCAGAAATATGCAGAATTAATTTGAAATGCGCGCATATAATGGTTCGTTTATGCTATTCATGTCCCAATTAATAATTTATATGATTTGTTTTATGAATTATAAGTTGATGTTTCAGGGACGTGAAATCTGTTTGTGTTTTTCCATTATGTTTATGTATGATTGTATAACACTCGGTTTAGTCAGGTATGTCATTTGGAGGTGATAACAATTTTCCTAATTATGTCACTCAATTCTCTTTGATTATTTATAATGGAGCCACGCTATTGCTCATCACAACTGGATTAAGTTACAATAATAAATTTGATTGTGATTGGTCGTGCGTTGTCTTTATACTCGTACCATGAATAAATAACCATAGACTTGATTTACAGATGTTTACAATTGCAACACTGCCACAATTACGCTGAAAGCTACTTAAAGGTGTTGAGAGTACAATAAAGCATTTCTTGTCTACGGAAATGCATCATACTATCCTTCAGACGATGGATAAACACCTTTGGTGTAAATCCATGTGGCACCCGTAAACGTTGAATGAACATTCTAGAGATATAGTTTATGAAGTTCATAGTTAATTCCTTAGAGCATTTTGATGCTAATGACGGAGTAGTTGCATTGATTCAGACCTGTTGATATTTCGAGATTATTCTAATCTTGTTCGATTTGTAGGGTGCAAATGACTAATTGGCCTAAGGGTAGTTTATAATTACTCTATAGAGTAATTATAAATTACCCTTAAATTATCGGACTATCAAAGAGGATTACGTCACATTGGGGTTAACCCAATGTTATGTATTGCTGCAGAACGACGTACAATAATGAGTTGTACCTTATGTAAGAAGAGAGATCAAAATATGAAAGAGTATATTTGACACGGATTGAATTAAAACCTATCTTCTCTGATGGCATAATTAGTTTGGTGTCGAAAGCTCAATTGTTGTAAATGAGAGATTCATTTGTTTCGAATGCTCCTGTTTTTCTATTCACTCGCTACATTTCGTTGGATCGTGAAACGTCCGCAGTCACTTAGAAAAATTGGTTCGCTTAAAATGAAAACCACATGTGTTCTAATGCTATAAATTACTATACAGTCGAGAACAAAGACTGTGTTGAGGTTCTAAATATTCGAAAAGTGAATTCGCTTGCATTAACCAACCTGTCCATTAGGGGTATACATGAACCCACTGATATAACCCAACCCTAAGATAAAGACAAATTTTATTTGTCGTGATCTTAGGTTAGGAGCTCTACCCGACTTTAATACTAACCAAGTATCGTGCTCCCGTCGCAAAACTACGACCAAAATTGTGACCAAAAATAATGCTCATGCTTCCTCACAAAAATATCCACTTGGAAACGGTGGATGTGTATCACAGAAAACAACTACCCGAAGCCAAACTATGTTCATGTGTTAATTACGGACTCGAGTTGTTTCTATGCTCGACCTATATGCTAATCAAATACCTATAATGCAGTGACCATAACCTGGTCATTGCAAAGCGATGGTGAAAATCAGGAGGCACAGGCCAAATACTTGGTGATTTTCATGTGTAAGATAAATGAAGAAACGCAACGAAAATATCAAGACGTCAGTAACAGAGGTGTATCGGATATATGGATTTTCTGCTATCAGTGCAGCGATGTTTTATGTGCGAGAGTAGCATTACGACATGCAAAGATGTTGCCGACCGAATTCATTGAAGTACTAACCGGTACAAACCAACAAAGACCTGTTTGACCCCAACGAATATTTCTCCAATTCTTGGTTTGAAAATTGTAAATATTTTAAACACTGCAGCAAAAACGATTACCAAAACGATCATGTTCGATCATTTCGTTCATGTTCGATTGCAACTACATACATTTCAAAACGTCAAATATTTTACAGTCGTACGCTTTTCAAAGCACATTAAGTAAATAAATAATAATTTACGTCAAATTATTAAATAGTGTGATTTAATGTTTAGTGGAAGGTCGCCTGTCGCCAATTATTGACGCCGATTGTGTAATGGAGGATATTATAAATTAAATTGTTTTTGTAACTCTAAACTGTGGTAGCCAGTCTTATTACACAATGGAATGCGTTCAACACAATTGAAAACATTGTATACTGGCTTAACGAGCTGTGGTCATCTAATGACTTTAATTAATAAACGCACGCACACATGTAGGCACCCATAAAGTGAAGTTATAAAAGATACAATCACTCCCCGTTGCGTGATGTTGGGTGATGATGGTTCAATAGAATACCCAATTCATTCATTTGGCAGATTTTCATGGGCAAGCCTCTTAAAATTATATAATGGAAAGGCGTTCAATTGTGACTATTTTATCGACTCTTGCATGAAAACTGTACATGCTCTCCACATTTTGTTAAATCTCACTATACTCTTCGAGCATAACCAATTTTATTTAAATACCATAATCCCATTGCTTGTCGATCGGATTTTCATGAATCTAGTGTTAATTTTCCAAAAGCTCGTCTCTTTTCACTTCTTATACGTTCTTATCATTGATTAACATGATGGACTAAACGTTTAACATTCATGTCGATATACGTCGAAAGTAAAACTGGGTTAACTGAAGCTTGACTCAACACTTGAGGTTTGATTTTAACACACTGATTCAGAAGGCTGGTCCATATTTAAAATTTAGATGAGTTTAAGCCGATTATCATATACTACCTCGCGAGTCAACCATTAGAGACCATGACCAGTCGATAAGAGCAGCCAGGATTCTCAGCCGATACCGTTTTAAATAACGAAAACCTGATTAAGCTTTCGTTTGGTTAACCAACATAGAGTTTTGCTTTACGGAAGGTATTAGGCCACTATAGTTTTACGACATTAAGTGTATGGCCCTTAACAGTTTGGTATTTTTAAAAGTGAGAGGAATCGATAGTTCACTACCGTTTTGCTACCTACAAAAAGTAATACAAAACCTTTTCCCAACAATCTTTTATTCCTCTAATAAAATTCCTCTAATATAATTACCCATGCTGAAAAAGCTCGTCTCCAACGTAAAATATCTGCTGTGAACGTACAATGGGCAAATTTCAGTTTGGTGAATTAATAGAGAAATTGAGTCCCGATACAACAAGTTTAGAGCTAACTACCTTGAAGCGAGAAAATCAGAAAGAAACTCTCACCCATCTAAATATATCATGTCTAAAATTATCAGTTTTGGATCAGATCTTATTAAATATACCGACAGCTGAAAGGCTATTGATTTCTTCACAGAACTTACGATACAGTTTCCCGGCATTTCCGTTGTCTGCATCCGGTTTAAAATTAGGTTACTAAGGATCATCGAGCCAATTACCGAGCCAATATCAATTACCACTCTTTGTATAGAGTTAATTAGGAAGTCATAAGGCAATGCCATTCTAGATTCACTCATACAGTTACAGTAAGCAGATTTCTGAGTTCAAAAGAAGCTAACTTACTGTGTTGGCTGCCACATGTTGGACATCAACCACAGAAAACAAACAAAATTATTAATAAAATGTTTTACGGACCCGAGATAATGTAATGGTCGAAGCCAGTAGTATGTTCGAACGATTTTAAGTTCCATACAAGTGTGATGCTATATGCCCACCGAATTGTTAGTAGCATCATACAAATAATGGACGACTGTCTTCCCTTCACTTCACACATTTAATAGTTGAATACTCGATGTTGTTCAAACAGTTTGAGGATCCGAGTTGGAACCCATTCAAGAGGCTTTGATTTTGACTACTGTTCATAAAACCTCTTATAAGTTGGAGATAATGGCATCATCACTATAAGGTAAATGATACATTCGAGACCGCAAATTTGCTTGAGACAGCTGTTCGAGGAAAGAATCTTTCGGAATTACATACATTTGAAGTGACTGAATTATTCGGTCTACCATCGGTAAAAAGAACCAATAGAGATTCGACTTGTCGAGCCAGCTATATATATTTTACTTATTAAACCAGCTGCACATACCTCGAATTTAAATTATGAGCGACATCACATGGTTAAATTCCTTGGTTTGGAAAATATCAACATTTTCAGCATCAAAACCCATTTCAATAGTGTTTAGCGAATCTGTTTATCCATCTAAAGAATGTAAATGGACCTTTACGAGTCTGTAATTTTTGGATCCATTACAATCGGTTTTTATGAAAATTGTCTTAACCACTAAAGTACGACCGGTGACGATATAACTAGAGCTTCTCCTAATCATTGGAACCAAAGACTTTTACTTAACCGCAAACGATATAGGCGTCTCTGCGGTTTCGTCCGTAGGTGTGCCTTACTTAATAACCAAAACCATATATAACAATAGTTTGAATTACGTCCAACATGTAAAATCAATTAAATTCGCCAGTTTAATTGCAAAACAAATCTGTCGACTTTAAACGAAAGTTATGCAAATTACTTCACAAATTTTATTAATCTCCATTAAAAAAATTTAACGACTTTTCGATACTTTCAACTCTCTTATATATACTTATTACCGTGTAATTTTATGTAATATACATATTTAATTGATACTTAGATCATACATGATTATCTCTCGAATTGAGACCAATCATACTTTATACCACAATAAATAAATGGATTTGGATTATTCCCATACATTTATTACATATCGAGACGTTACATAACATTATGTTGCTACATAAGTATAAGATATCAATGCTCCCTTAATCGTTACAAACCAAAACCACACCTTCTGTATGACACATCACGATTCAAATATACATAATGTTAAGCCTCAGTATGGTAACTCATTTAACTTATTGTTTGTTTGTGGACCAAAACTATATATACACATATAAAGTCGTTAAGATGTTGACGCGATATCGCAAGGTATAATATAGTCTATATACGTATGTTCCTGGTTTGATTCTGTTTTGTTTGTGTAACTTGTACTTTCAAAAATATATTTTATGGTCCAAAATATATTATCTGGTGTGTGGTACCCATTGTCGCACACATTGGTACAAAATAACTCTACCTACATTCCAAGTTTTTTTTTCCTCCATTCAAGGATGTCACGTTTAATTTCTTAAGATAAAGCAAAATTGATTTCGTTTTGCAACAGCGTCAAGCAACAATTTTTGTTGATACATCGCCATATATACTCTTATATATAGAAATATGCTTTGGTTTGATTGTTCTGGCTCGTTAATTTTGTACGCGGCTATGATTTTTATGAGGCTTGAAGCATATTTTGTTTTCCACTCCCTGAAAACACGATACCAAGAATGGGCGAGTTGTGACATGTCCCAGGAAATTGCAGCGACAACGATATGGCAGGAGTTTTTGGATGGCAGGACATCGGAGAGCTAATGAAAATGCTCAAACCTCTCTGAACAGTTGAACCAATGATTTAACGTCGAACAAATATGTATTCAGCTTATTGAAAGTTTAAGTTATAGCTTGGTCATCTTACTGCAATAGTAGAACTACAGATATTTTAGATACCAAATGGTGTATAATTGAAAGCTGTGGTAGTTGGAACGAGAGGTACCGGGTTTAAATCTAAATAGGAGAAGCATCTATAAACCCCTATTGAAGAGCACAATTCATGGGCTTTTTTAACCAATCTTCAATATCAGTACAGCTGTTCAGATAAAGCGAGAACGTGAGTTATAAAATTTTACGAATTTCCAACCATCTGAAAGGCTATAGAGTGACCTGACTGGGATGAAGTTGAAATATAATTTGTCTTGCTTGTCGACAGTAATCGAGTGGTCGATTTTGTCAAAAGCCGATGAAACACGATATTCAAAGGACATGGGAATAGAAGGTAGTAAAACGATCCCAAACCATCATTGATGATTTCAGTAGATGATTCATCGTTGATGATTACAAAAAATTTACATTCGAACGATAATGGGACCACATAAACCTCTCTTTTACCGAGTACTCACAATCGTGGTTTAATTTAGCTCGACGGAACATATCTTTATATATCATAGTTTTAAAATTAACAGAGGTGTAACCATGGCATTGAAATCGCTGCCAACTGATAAAAATTCCAATCCAAACTGCCAAAGAATTCATTCTTAGAAAAATAGTCAGGAATTCTAAAATCAAGAAACGAATTACAGGCAGAATCTTAGAATCGATGGTTTCAGCCAAAAGGTACTCATTTATACACCGCGACGATGAAAACGGAGCGGCGAGAAATTGTCGCACAAACACTTATCTCATTCAGAAATGAATGGCATGCAATCACTTCGTTATATTTCAAGTATATGCTATAAAGTCATGCCAGCATTAAAAAACTGGGAAGCCGTTAAATTCTCCGTCGAGCTGTTATTGATACCTCAGATGCTAAAAGGGATGTGATAGTAGTGGCAGTTCGGTAAAACTCTGGATTATAACGAAATTATGGCTTCTTAAAGCCCATTTATTCCATAGAACTTGAAATTGAAGACATTTATGTCACATCGACGTTGCTTTGTTTGGAGTCGCCCCTTACTTATATTCCATAGGTCGATACCGGTTTACCAAATTGCTTACACAGCAATATAGCCTACCGGTATGGTTAAGCTGGATTTTGCAAGGGCTAGAATAGATAAATTATTGTCCAAAGCCCGATTGAACTGCAGCCTATCTGTACGGGATTCATAATAGTTTCCCGCAATCAATTTTTTCTGGAAGGAGTATCAGTCAAACATTTGAATTCTGTAAATAAGCATAGATTAGGGTATATTCGGTATAGTGTCGAGAATACCTTTGTTACACAGGGCGAAAGAGTACATATAGGAGGGCTACGGAGAGATGGGTTTAAACATAATATCTAAAATGTGAGGTAAATGAGAACATTGAGAGTTTAGTATGCGAACTTCAAAGTGCTCCACTAATACAGAAAGAGGTTGTTCTATGAACTAACATCAGCATTTTCAGATTACTCATTATGGTTAATGCCGGGTATATGAGTTGTAGCTCCATCATTTCCGAATGGAGCGTTTAACGAAGTAAGACACTATAGTGGATTTCTTTACTCTTTTGTAAATTTTCAACTAACTCTAACGTCCAAAATTTTCAGATCATTCGTAAAGGTCATCATAACTCTTCAAAAAGGTTGTACCACAACGATGAAATTTGTACTTCTCAGTGAACAAAAACCAGCTCGTTTCTCTCATCACGTTTCCATTCAAACTACATCTGATCGGCCATGTCGAAAGTTTTTCAACCGCATACCGTATATAATCTCATAGAGTCCATGAATCTCAACTAGCAGTGTGCTTCAACTTACTAATCTGCAACCTCCACCTATAGGTATAGTATAACATTTCTGGATTTTAGCAGCTGATCAGTGTCTGGTCTACCAGATTATCTTTGGTTATCCGTTATTTAAGGATCTCTCTATATCTTAAAAGGTGACCAAAAAGTATTCACTGTATTCTAGAAATTTCTCGGTTCTCCATGTTAGTGAAGATACCTTTATAGATAATTTTATTGGTCTAAGACCGTTGGGTTTGCAATGAGAGATTTTTCTCACTTCATGACTAAATATAACGTCAACTTCAGTCAAGTTGTCCAGAATATGAGAGTTCTAGGCTGTGTTTAAAGATAACGTTGAAGAATAGTAAAATTAGGTCAACAGTTTGTTGGATATTGGCAGGAATAGTTTCATCAAGCCTTGACGATTTAGATAGCTTGAAAATGTTTGTTACTTATACAGGATTTATTATTTTAGACCTGTGAGGCATGTCCTCTATATTTAGTCCATGTCATTTTTAGTGCACTCGTGGAATGATTCTAAACATGGTTTTTAATTAAAACGTTCCTAAGACATCCCATAGTAACAGTTCACGTTAAATCTGGTCGTTCAATATACCTCGGATTTCTCTATAACAATCTTAGTCAGAAGCTTTGGTTTGTATAACGATCTTGAACTAATCTCGCTTTTTGTCGGGTGTTTTGCAGATGTTTCAACTACCAGGACGATCGAGCCTAACCCAAAGACATGCCAACGAGACATGTAGACCTCCAATTAAGAACATTGAATTGAGTAGATGGCGTTGGCTCTCAAAACCTTTCTTGTCTATTGTAGTTTTCCCATTAAATAAGAAGGAGTCATTCAAACCAATCGCGACCAATTAAATTCGTTTAGAGGTCTATATGGTACAAAACAATTTTATATAAACTTAAAGCTCTAATGTTTCAAAGCTTTAAGATAGAGCTTTGTAACATTTGAGCTTTGAGTTTATATAAAATTACCTTAAAGACCATAACAAAATCTAAACCTTAATTGGTCCATAATTATCAAGTTCCTCGGTCGACTCCAAACTCCTACAGATCAACCTAACCATTAGAAATTCATATACAAATTAATGTCAGACTATCATCTACTCTCGTAAACGTACCCATTATATTCAACGTGATACGGACTTAATTTCAGAGGTCACTAAAGCAACATGAATAATAGATTAAAATTCTTAAATTTGACAAACGATGATATAAGATGTTCTCCAACCCAAAGTTGCTTATACGATGTTAGTCAAAGCTCTGTTGGAACAGACTTGTCAGGATCCCATATAATGTCGATATTACCAACTATGCCTCGCTTTACCTTGACCGATAAGAACCCATTACTTAAGGAGCCGTATTGCTCCACACATCACTTATATTCACCATAGACAGTTTTACCTGAGTATTTATTCTAAAATATCACAAGTAAGTCCCGAGTACCGGTACCCAATATTTATCCTACCCACCTACCTTCTACTGTAAATAAAGCACATGTATTTTCTCACAATACCAAGAGGTGATGAATAATCATAATTCGGTTGAATACACATAATCAAGTCAAAAGAAAACCAACAAAACTACTTGCTACATCTTAAATGATTGACCAATATGTCACAATGTATCAAACGCAACAAAAGTGTTTTAGCATTTAACCGCATAAACGAATCGCGGTTATTACGCAAATTAGAAATTCCTAACATGTTGAAAAGTAATACACTTCCACCGAATTCGTCTAACACTTCACTGCATTTCATGGTCGATATACGTATACGACTGTTAACAAACAGTTTGCAAATTGTGTGTTGCAAAGTTGATGCGACAACAATCCAGCAATTCAAATGGACAAATTTCGATATACATATTATTACAAATTAGATAACAATAAACCGAACATGACAATAGAAATTTATAAACCATTTCTTAAGATTTTGTGTAACATTGTATCCATCGACTGTTGTAACAATATGTCTGTGTGTGTATAGATGCAATGAAATCGATAATGAGAGCTTAAAAAAAATGATCTGATCTTTGAACCGCACTGGTCGATATATACGTTACTATAATTTCAATTTGTCACGATACATTTAAACGTGTACACGATCATTAGAAAATGGTCGGATATAATTGTGGTATAATTGATATGTGTGCCAGTTAAACACGATTATGACAAAACGCTATACAGCGATCATTTCGATTACATGCAACATAATCAATCATTTTAACTCAATTATGTTTTGTTTCGTTTATTTCCAGATGCGATTGTTTTTACTAGCTGTCACCCTGATCAGTACAGCATCATGCTACAAGCCATCAACGTCGTACAGTGTCGTACATCATCATACGCCCGGAGTGAATCCGTTCACGCCCAGCCCAATCGGACACACAGGCAACTCATACTTTAGTTCATTCGGTGGAGGCCAGGCTCTCCAATCGAGCTACTCCCCGTTTGCCCAATACCATACACAAGCAAAAGGACCAATTTGCCCTATTGAATTACAAGCGCCGTGCATCGGAGGTAAATATCGTACCCTCGACGGTACATGCAATAATTTACAAAATCCCGGATGGGGTGTAGCCAATTCACGCTACTCTCGTTTACTCACCGCCAAATATGGTGATGGTGTCTCGTCGCCAACAACATCGGTTACCGGACGTGAACTACCCAACGCTCGTCTAGTATCGCTTATCGTTTTTGGCGAACAAGATATTCCCGATCCAGAATTCACATTGGCCAACATGCAATGGGGACAAATTATTACGCACGATATGAGTATGCAGGCGGGTGGTACACAATCTCGTCGCCATGCAACACGTTGTTGTACAGATGATGGTAAATTAATTGGTAAATCGACGGCACACAAAACATGTTTCCCAATTATTGTACCGCCACAGGATCCAGCACACAAACAAACCGGAACCGAATGTATAAATTTTGTACGCACATTGACCGATATCGATAATAATTGTCAACTCGCTCGATCAACTGGACAGGCCGAACAATTAACCGTTGTAACACCGTTCATGGATTTATCGCTCGTCTACGGCAACTCAATTGTACAAAATAGTGCAATTCGTGCGTTCGCCAATGGTCGAATGGTGGTTGAAGAGCGTAATGGTAATAAGTGGCCACCCCAAAATCCTAATTCAACAACCGATTGTGATGCCCAGTCACGCGAAGAGATTTGCTATTTGGGCGGTGATGTACGTTTCAATCAAAATCCCGGCTTAACCATATTCCAAATTATGTTGTTGCGCGAACACAATCGAATTGCCGATGTGCTACAACATTTGAATCCGCATTGGGACGATGAACGTCTTTTCCAAGAGTCGCGCCGTATCAACATCGCACAATATCAACACATAAGCTATTGGGAATGGTTACCAATTTTCTTGGGCAGAGACAATATGATTAAAAACCGTTTGTTGTACAATGTCAAACCGGGCAGTTATGTTAACGACTATGATGCCAGCATCGATCCATCTGTATTGAATTCACACGCAACAGCCGCATTCAGATATTTCCATTCGCAAATCGAAGGACGGTTAGAGTATGTTGGATAATTTCTTTTGTTGGGTGGCTCGGTACTATAATAATATTTATATTTCAGCCTTATCTCGGAGATTAGATCGCGCACTGGTTCACTCCGTTTGAGTGATTGGTTAAATCGACCTGCCATCCTGGAATCAAATAATAATTACGATGATCTCGCTCGTGGTATGGCCACACAACCTGAACAACTAACCGATATCAACTTCGATCCTGAAGTGAGTTACGATTTATAGCACATAAGTGGTAGCACTAATGATAATTTTCTGTTTTTTAGATCAAACATTTCTTGTTCAGACGGGGCAGACCATTCGGCTCCGATCTTCGTGCTCTCGATATTCAACGGAATCGTGATCACGGTTTGGCTAGCTACAACGATTTCAGAGAATTCTGTGGATTAAGCCGGGCCACCTCTTGGGAAGATTTCTTGGATCTAATCGCGGCAAAAGATGTTGCTAATCTACAATCGTTGTACGAAAGTTATGAGGATGTTGATGTAACTGTTGGTGGATCGCTTGAGGCTCATGTTGCTGGTTCGTTAGCCGGACCGACTTTCTTGTGCATTTTAACCGAACAATTCTTTAGAACACGTGTCGGTGATCGTTTCTTCTACGAGACAGGCAATCAAGAGGTTGCATTCTCGCGTGAACAATTACGCGAAATTCAACAGGCCAGCATTGCTCGATTGATGTGCGACAATGGTAACAACATTAATTCTATTCAACCACGCGCTTTCTGGAGAATCAAGGGAGAGTAAGTTAGCTTAACAGTGCAGTCGTTACACAATAACCTGATAATTTTGTTTAATTTTATTACAGCAATCAAGTTGTATCGTGTGACGAAATCAAATCGGTGGACCTATCCTATTGGCAGGAAGCCAGCCCGTTTGGCAATAGCCATGGCTTCTACGGTCATAACTACAAGAAATAGTAATTTGGAAAATCTTAAGAACAATTAATCCGTTATAGTTATAAAAACATACACGTCATGACTATACATTACACAAACGCAGGCATTAACTTATGAAACAACAGAAAACAGAACTCAAAACACATATTTATTATAAATAATTTAATTAATTAATTTTAAAATTATTTTATATAAGATCGTTCCTGTTAGCCTTTCTTCTAATATTCACGACCATCTTCATTTTCGACCCATCCACATTCTGCCATTTTTTTAAAGTGTTCTTCTATATTATTATTAACAATTATTATTATTTGTTTTATTGTGTCTATTGTAAATGATTTTTATTATTTTCATTTTTAATTATTAATGTAGTTATTAATATTATTTTATAATTTTTATTGTTTATGTAATATAATAAATTTTTTATAAAAATCGGAATAAATAAAATATAAAATGTCATTTTTATATAAAAAATTAATTTGTACGACGTTTGATTTTAATAGACTACAATTCAAAGGATGAAGCCATCAAATATCCTCTTATTTCCAGCTATAATAACCTTGAGCCCAATTAGTGTCGCTACTGTAAATAGGGCAACACTAATCGTATCATGAACTATACTAACGACTTCCATCATTCTAAGCATAACTTACACCATACTAT
Source organism: Tipula lateralis (assembly GCA_963932295.1). NCBI lineage: Eukaryota > Metazoa > Arthropoda > Insecta > Diptera > Tipulidae > Tipula > Tipula lateralis. The sequence goes on from OZ010738.1 coordinate 156,546,724, forward strand.
ACTTTACTGAAATGTTGCTATGCTAATACTTTTAATATGGCAACACTAATCCTATCATAAATTATACTAACCATGATCAACCTAGTTACAGCTCGTCCAACCTGACAGAACTTCATCATCCTTGGCATCACTTTCAGCATACTTATTTACTGAAATATTGTCGTGTTAACACAGTTAATAGGGCAGCACTTATTATATCACGAATTAAAATCACTATGATAATCTTAATATTATCACATCCAACCTGACATAACTTCCATCGCTGTTGACATCACTTTTATCATGCCACTTAATTGAAATGTTGCTATGCTTACACTGTTAATGTGGCAACACTAATCTTACCATGAATTATACTAACGATGATCAACCTACAATACAGTCCGGCTAGCCTGACACTTCTTCCATCGTTATTTGAACCACATTTATCATACTACTTTAACCTCCTCTATCCTGCTGTTTCACTTAATGTTATTCATGCCTTCACTATAGTGGTACACGGATCCTTGCATACCCTCAATATCAGAAACAAAATATCTGTCTTTTTACAGCCTACAAGGTCAGTTCAATTGTATATGTGCGTGATTGGTGTACTTTGCAATCGTTTAGCAAAATTTTAATCATGTTAACCCATGACCAATTTAAGATCAGCATGGAATAGCTAGTATGGTCGCTAAGCAGTCAAGGTCAATAGTCAACATTTTCCAGTGTAGGTAAGTAAAATATTGTCTCAAGCTTATTTGGATCAGATCTAACTACCTTTTCTTACACTAAGTATCCTAGATACCGCCTTTCTGCCATCACAAACGTACTGTTCTAAACGTTAAAGCAGTTAGAGCGGGAGGTACCGGGTTCAAATTCCGATCCGGGGCAAGATGTAAAAACAGATTTTTCACCATCGATCGTTTGGGCGGTGCGATCGATGGTGTAAATGAACACATCTGGATTCCCTGTCGAGTTTAAAATCCATGGGTCGACCCATTGTCCATGTCAGTACCATAAGCCGACATGAAGATATGCAATGCGCAGATGGTTCTACGAAAATCGAACCTATAGCCGTACATTTAGTGGTATCACAACGAACCATCGCAGTTCTAAGTGTGCGGTGCAGCCACCCAACAAAAAAACAATGATTGACAATTTCTCCACGACCAACTCTAACAACCCACAGTACTCCCTCAATGTTGCGACGATGATCAACAAAACGTCAAAAATAGAATTACTTGATACCTCAATCGACCATTACTAATTTCAATGACTCCAAAGTGTAACATGCGTTCTATTTATAACTATACACGCATTTTATTTATATTGTGGTCTCAATCATTGATTTCTGGAACCAGTTCCTTAACGGCCAGCATTCTTCCTGTATATTTTGTGGGTTTGTCGCCACTAAATTCTATTATGTTACCGTTGGTAACATAATAGAATCCCAATCATTTCTTCAATCGCCTTAATCGTATCCTCTCATACAATACCGCGGCTACTACTTTCTCAACACATTTAGTTTCATTTAAGAGCTCACCCTACATCTGATCTGAAAGGGCCCAGACCACAATTACAAAATTTATTCTGCTTTCTTTTTCGTCATATAAAAAAATATCATATGCATCGAGGGTTAGTTATAAAATAGAAAATAACAGAAACAAACCAATTATTTTCATTTTTGATACGTGCCATCTATTAGCGAATAGAACCAACTAAACCTCAAGTTTAGTACATTTGTTTACAGTACAACCCTTCACATTCAATCATGTTAAAGTAAATATTTCTGTGACTGATTAATTTAGCGGTTTATATTTTAAGAAGAGACAGTCCAGGTCTCACGTGTCAAAATCCTAATATTATTATATGTACAGTGAAAATCAAATGATGAGTGAACAAGCGTTGGACTTTCAAACAGTTTATAATCGAATGTGTAAACTCCGCTTGCATATGAGATCAGTTAATTGTTTATTGGATATATGCATGCGTCCACTGATGGAGCTTTTATAAATTGTATGAAAGTGTGGGCGAGTATATCAAGGTCAATCTTGTGGTAGGCCAAATAAGTCAAGCACAAAAGCAGTATCAGATTATGAAGCAAACTAAGTGCATCAGGTATTGCTAAGCCATATACTGATAAAGGTACATAGAAATATAATAAGGAATAATTTCTTATTGTAATCTCAAATCTTGCTGGAACAAGCCTGTCAAATAGAGTCAATGCAAATATATTTTGACATCTATAGCAAACACAAAACTCCACTAAATCATATTAATTTAATATTTTTTATCACAGCAAAGGGATTTTCCTTTGACCTTAAGATTGGTAGATAATACAATTTGAGAGCGTTTTAATACTCCAAATGGATTGAAGATCAGCGTGAAAATCAACATGAAACAATTAGGGTTTGGTGTTATATAATTTAGACGAACACCAACCGTTCAACACCAACAACCGTATCGTCAACTCATAGATGCTATATGTTTCCCCGGACAGGATTTGGATTAAAATCGTGTTCTAAAGTATCCGTTTAGTCAATAATGTATAATGGGTTCACACCATAGACGTTACCTAATATTGTTTCTAGCATTTACTATCGATGTGGACCCATGATACACGTATCGGCGATCAAGTTATGTTCAATGAGCTATGCTAGCAATGTTTACTGTCCTAAACTAGTTTTCAAGTGGTCACAGGATTTTAAAAACTATGATTCTAATGAAATCGTGGGAAATATAATTAACTCTGGATGACAGATAAGATCGCTCAGTAGAACAGTCGCGAATCTAGCTATTGCTTCATTATAAAAAAAACTGCGGTGGCATTAGTTTTCCTAAGGTACGAATATTCCAATTAACCACAGGCCAAATCACAACAAAAGCGTAAATTAGCACGGTAAACACGGTGTGCATTTTGGGGGCAATCACCATGAGCTGGTAAGTTTACTAAAGTAAAATCCAAATAGCCTCCCCAAAGAGAAAAGAGGCTGTTGACCAATATGCCTTCCTCTGATGAAGACCAAAAAACCAGTTTTAAATGGATTATAAATATTCTTTTCAACAAACTATTGGCCTCACAATATACGAGACCAAGGTGTGGGTCGAACTCGTAGAGGATGTTTTGGCACCCTATAGCAAAACTAATATCAAAAAGTCAAGAGTGACTAACCATGGGCCAAGTTTCAGTTGAGAGTGTTACCGGTAGCATTGAAAGCTGATAATGTCGCAACCTGGAAAATGAACTGAGAGTAACAGCCCACTTAACTCTCTATTATAAGAGGTCAAACTAATATTGATAAAATGCAGTTTATCGTCTGCCCGATTTCAGCTTAAAGTCCTATTCATACCAAATAATGTTAGAAAGTCGATTAAATTCTACACCCTGAGACGTTATATATACTTTTTATTATAAAGTATATATAAAGTCTCAGGGCGTTGAAATTAATCGACTTTCAAAACTTCCTATTTGTAATGGTATATGGGATGGTTTGAAATCGATACAGAATATTAATAACAAGAGTCATTAGTTAATTTCGAGTCACATGTCCATCTGGTATATACAAGCAAGCAAGCAACATGATATTGCCAATTTTTTTAAATAACTTAAACTTTGTTTAATTTTCCGTTACCCAAAGATGAAATATGATATCATATACGGACATAAATCATAACGGAAAATTCATTTTCCTTATCCTTGTATATACTATGTGATTCGTATATCGGTCATGTTATCGTCCCAAATTTTTAGTGAAAATTTCGAACGTCATATCGGCTCGACTGGATAATAATCAACGCACATATGAGTTCATTACGCGCACATATCAATTTCAATTCATAATTTTAATCTCACCACTTATCATATTTTTTTGTATACCCATTCAGCATCTCTATATGCATGCCTTGAACGTAATTTTATTTGTAAATCAACATAATCATTTTAAAAGACGTCAACTTTATTTAATTCGCGCGCTAAATTGAAGCGGCAATAATAAAATTTACGCGTTAGTTGGTTTGAGAACCGAAGAGAATGAGTAGAATTGGAGACCTTACCGTCTGTTTGTAAGAAAATATTAAAAAGAATGGAACCCACTCCAAAGTAGTTTACATCGGTTAGGTACTGAATCGGCAGGAAATTTATATCTATTTTGAATACCAACATCGAATCAGGGCATAGAAGTTCATGTTAGGCGGATAATTAATTGATTGGACATTATTAAATCTCTTATCCTCTCACCATAATGGTGTAACTCCAATTTGGCATAAGTCTGGCTTTTTTAGTTAAGGTAAACCATTTATGCTTAGTATGCAGTTGATCTACAGTCAAGGCCATACTTTAACGAATTTGGTGATCGACCGTCTCTAATTAACTAAGCTCTCAGCAGAGCTATTCAAAATCAAAGAGTGAAGTTTACGATAAAACATGTGCAGAGAATAAATTTGGAAAGACTTAAGGCCTTAATTTGAAACATTTGTAAATTAGTGGAAATTAGTACTCCAAAATTGGTATATTACGTGTAAAGATCGGCCCATTGGAAACCAGGCCACATAGCTTCAACCACAGGTACTGCAAATGGGTAGTTTATAGAACACTACTACAAATTAACTAGGGGTGTCACGAAGCGGCTACTAGGACATGAGTCTCTAGATTTAAAATATCTTCAAAGTTCCTAGGGTATTTGTCGTATTGTAAAACTGTGCAAATCTTGAAATTATTCCATAATGTCCATTTTTCTCTCCAGTTTACCAACAACTCCAGTTTCAGGTCACCAGGAACTGTCCAGTCTACCAACATCCAATATGTCAGTTATATCGCAACCAATTAATTCAAATGTATCAATAAAGTAGAACTATATGAGCTACCCAGCCTTCGAGATAGTGTTATCAGTGATTGTGGAGAGTGCTCACCACTTCAGAGCATATAGCTATATGTATGAATGGAATACAAACCTAAAATACAAACCTATGATCTTAAATTCCATCGTTGACGCGCTAGGTCTACAGGACTCAATTTGTTGGGTCTTGTAGACTTACCATCAATGAATAACATATGAAATTATTTCAAAAGGTTATGACTCAAAATTTACATTTACGAATCTGCCAGGGTAAGATAAAGTTAAAGTAAACTAAACGGAACACTGGACACCGGCACTGGTGCTCAACTAAGATTGCAGAATCTTCAGATCATATATGTCTCCATGAATAAACTCTTAGAGTTTTCCAGTGATCTCGTGGTACCGTTTAATCACATTAATTACTCGGATGTTCACAGATGTTCTGTGCAGTCAACATTGACAAATATGTCACTAGCAACAACTTCAAATAAAATTGCCACAGCCTCTTTGAAACATTATGACAGTATTAATTGTAATGAGACTTTAGTTTTATCAGATTTCTCATTCCAACCGATTGTACCATGGAGAATTATTGCATAAATCGTTCACACTACCATTCGATAGAAATCACGATAATGACTTGTGGCTAGCGATAATGGTGAAGATCGTATCAAGAATATTTAATAAATCCAACTTTAGTTCATTGTGACATTTAAGTGAAGGCAATGACATTTCAAACAGTCTATAGCCAGATTGTATAAGTTTGAAACCAACTAATCCTCTGAATATTGCTAATAGGTAAATCGGTAAAAATCCACTTCATGATTTGGAGTAGCCATAGAAATTCACTAGTACTAATAGTTGTTTTCCAATCGACCAACCGCTAGTACCCGCTAGTGAACCGCTAGTAGTTCGTTGTGTGTCTTTGCTTAATAATCCATAGTTAATTTAGCAAAGACACGCAACGAACTACTATCGGTTCACTAGCGAGTATTAGCGGTTGGTCGATTGGAAAGCAACTAATAGTGAGCCAAATTCAAGACAGAATAAGCTCTTTCCTTCAATAAGATTAATTTCTAGAGATATTTTGCAAGAACTTTGTTGAAAGTTCTAAAAACCCTCAACCACTTTATAAACGGAGCCGTTACAGTTAAGTATGTAACCAGAACATAGAAATTGGCAGAAGTATATAGTGATGATTCTAAAACATGGAAAAACGTCTCATGAGACCAATATCGCATCATGGCCAGTTATACGTCTTAATTCTTTGAGAAGTTACTGGTCAACAGATTATACCCAATAGTTGAGAAGAAATATTCCTAATTCAATACCAAACCGAGGTACTCAGTATATCGTCTATTTATCCTAGGTTATGGCAGAAACTACAACCTCCAGAAAAAACCTTTAAGTGTACCTACGACTGAAATGAATTAAAAAATCAAAAGTCTTTTTCATCGAACAACACGTGAACGCGGAAATAACCCAGCTCTTAAGCATCTTAAATGTAAAGCGATAGCCAATCTAACGTTTCCAATTAGAATTGGCTTTAATTTCAAATACTAAGACAATAACTCGGGAACGCTCTTCGGTTTTCGAACAAAATCAACAAATTGCACCATCGGTTCAAAATCTATACCAAACAGTCACACGTTGTGGATGCATCGTATTTTTTGAGTCCCATATGCGAAAATTTTGCATGACCTTGAAAGTTTAAATAAACTTCGTAATTGGAGTGGAAAAGTTCTCACCGATCCACAGTCCGATTCGCAGACCCACAACATTGTTGGTAGTCATTTTGCTTCATCGTCTGCACTTATTGATTTTTGTCCGCTTTGTACCAACTTTAAATGTTCAATTCGTAAACACATTCGTAAACGAGTTGATGTTGATCGATGCACCAGCCACGACTATTTGCGCTGTAAATATACATATGTGGTCGTGTTGGTTTATCCAATAACAATCCAATTTCACAAAATTTGTAAGCATTTCATCGCTACTGAAGTTTCCACGTAACTTTGTTTACTGTTTGGGAAGAAAACTCGCCCTTAGCGTTAATCCTTCTTGAAGCGTTAAGTTTAAATTTGTGTCACAACAGGAATGCCACACTAGAAATAATAAGTAAAGTTGAAATTGCAGAGAGGCCCCCACTATCACCCTTACATTAAAAACCCCAAACTCTTCTTGTGATGTCAAGACCTTTTTGTTTATTTTCCCAGTCACTCAGGCTCAATTGGCCCTTTGTGACATCCCTTCCCAGACGCACACTCTCAGTCCCAGAATCTGTTAGTTCTTCTAATGAAATTAAAGATATCTGGTATCTTTAAGCTGCTAAATTGGTCCTCAAATGAGAATTTTGAGCCGAAACACTGCAGTCTATGGGAAGAGTATGAAGAACAGGAGCACAAAAAGTGCTCAACAGTTTCTTCCTCCTTGTCCCCACACTGTTCGCAATAAGAGATGGTTCGAATTTTCAATTTCTTGTGACGTCACTCCTAGAGCGGGCTCAGGTCTCACAAAGATGGATGTCGCACCTAAATGGGCCAATATATTTCCTTTGATACCCATGTTACTGGGTATCCAGAAAAGTCTAACTTTATTCAGCCTGCCTAGTCGATTTAAGCCACTTATCGTTTCGAAAACAAGTTTCGATGAAACAGTATGGAACCAATCGCCTTTAGGGTAGCCTGGCTGTCAGAAAGGATGCAGAAATGACGATCTCTGCAATTTATTTTACTTTTACAAAGAATGCTGCTTTCAAAATTGCCGTAAAGTTTCTGTCTGAAAAACAGTAGCGTACCTACCAAGCGGGGTTGATAATTCAACCTTAGGATTTTGTATGTATAACCCGGCACCAGCTTTAGGTTACGACATACTGATCCGCTAGTAAAAGTAACATATCATTACCGGACGGGTAGGATGGGCTGTTATAGTCCCATGTGTGATTTCTGGTAATAGTTATATACATGAAATATTTTTTGAAGACGTGCTTCGTCACCATAGTGTCTGAGGGCACGTAAACAGTTGTGTGCCGGCCCACCTTCCCTCCATATTTGACAGTAATAATGATTAAAACTGCACAATAACGATGTGGTCTATTAAATCTTACTGGAAACTGTATAGAATCCATTCGGCCAAAACATACAGTACAAGTTAAGTATTAAAATGAAACAGTCACTACCGCGACATATGATGCAGTTTTTTATCTTAGAAGTTTGTGTTGGATGTTTCTAATTTAAGATTTTTATCCATCTCGAATTCCGTTGCAAAACTGTTGGTGGAGTTGAATAATATATCCGATAACATTTAATTAATTAAGTAATTATTATGACCAAATTTTCCATATACAACGAACATCTCATCTAATCTATTTTTATATCTCTCATCTTATAATTTAGCTTGTTAATTTGATTATTAGTTTACATTTCAAACGATATTTTGTATTGGCTTAGTTCAGTGTAAACCAATTTTCTATAAATAGCAACGTTATTTTTGTCGACACTTTCATTACATCAAGCAACAGATTTAGCTCGCAAATCAAATTTCCAAATCAATCAGTTTACTTATATAAACACAGTGGTGGGGTGGTTTGTTGTTGTGTAAATGTCACCCATAAATTTTATTCGACAGAATGAACGCAATTACAAAAACACTGGTTAAGACAAAAAAAATTCAATCGATTTGTTGTTAAACAACAGTTTGGCTTCCTTTCATCCTTATTCGTTCTTATCTTTATATAAGAAAATTGATAAAAAATTGTTTTTTGTTTGTTTTACGGATCATCTTGCTATATTAGTTTTTAAAAGTTTTATTGTGGTAATCAAGCTTTACACAACGTTGTTTATGAGAAGGACTTTGCATATACACAAGTTTTAACACAATATGCGACAATTACTTGTTAACGAGTTTGACCCAGTTTATGAAAAACGATGAAACATTAGCGGAATTCTGATTCTTCGATTAAGGCAACACCGACCACTTGGGGTGAAACATACCGAGTTTTAATACAAAATGGATTCAATGACTAGCTTTATTTCAAACATAGTTACCCTCAGTATATTATAACCAAAAAGGACTTATATAGTTAAGATTTACGTATGTCGTGAAAATGTTGCAAGGACACATTACAAAAACAAAATTATATGAACATCTTCACTTACCTTGTTTTTGTTCGGTCAAGCTCTGCTTTTTCTTGAAGCACAATTTATCACTTAAATTCCTTTTTTTCACTACACTTTAATTAAATTAAATATTTTACCCTAAAATATAATTCAATTTTTGATCTAAACTATAAAGTGAACACTGGCAACACTATTAGCACTACATTAAGCAAACACTTTTTTTAAATGACTTTTTTCAGTATCGATCGGGATTTTCAGTCCGATTTATTTTCCTCACCAGTAATATACAGTCTGTGACCAACTTCATCTACCATATGATCAAGTTGATCACGTTACAGGTTGTGCGATTTTGGCGAAAATAGCGATACCTGAAATAATTAAAATGAAATTAGTGAGTTAAAGTGAGCATAAAAGTGAACATTAAAGTGAACAATAAAATGAGAGACTAACGAGACACTCAAGCTACAGATTATACTAACCTCGACCTTAAGATTAAGGATAGACCTTGAAATGAATAAATAAAATGTTCAATGTATGTATGTACTCGAGGCATCCATTCAATCAATTTCAAAATCACGACTACAACTGCAACTCACTCATTTTTTGATTAATTTTTCAATTTTGTTACATTTTGTGGAGAACAGGAAAAATCTTGTTTTGCATTCAAAACTGGTTCACAAACATAATTCAACATTACGATTAATTATATAGAACAAGAATTATAAAAAAGGGGTGTGAGCTAGTCCCAATTCCGAAATATACTACACCAGCATACGGGGAAGTAGAAATATTAACGGTAGAGGTGCTTCTCTGTTTAGTTAGCTCTTCTGAGTACGAAATATTAAGATATGTGGAAGATGGCGAATAGGACATTGTTATACTTATGATTATATGGGAGCATAACGTTTAATATATATAAATCTTAAGCGGCCACTATTTAAACCTAACCGATTTGGTGAATAATTCTCTTTCGAGCTAGCTCCTTCATTTCCTCCTTTTGCTTATAAATTATATCTGGTTTTCCAAAATGTAACCAAAAAGCGCCAAACATACTTTTAAATTTAAGAATATGGTTAGAGTATCTATAACCTTCATGATGATTGGAATAGTTTCCTATAGTCGCTCAATAAGTTTATAGCCATGATATCTATACCTGATGTCCGGCCTACCTCATCAAAAATATAAGTTGTTCTCGCTGTTAAATCCCAGGCAAATTCAGTTCCGATCCTTTTACCACAAGGCCAAACACCTTTTTGTGTTAAATCGCTTAAGATTTTGGTCCCTTTTGTGCCACAAATTTGGCGACCTTATTGATTTTTTTCAGTTGAATTACAGAATGTCAATAGTTTTTCAAGGTTACATTGTGTTCAGATTCAAACCATTTCAGCTAATTAGTTCGTCGTTTTGCGTTCTAAAACTAGAAAATCATGCAAAACTTCCTCTATATATAAACTCGTTACTCCGTCTAGTAAGATGTTGACCAAAGGAGACTGAGCTATGCTCTAGACCCAGTCTCAGAATTGCTCATCATGGCTGAGACGGATCTCGTTGGCATCAGAGAAATGTTCTTTCATTTGTGCATCTAAACTATATGCTAAAATCGTTAATGTATGTTGTACCAATGTCAGATCTTATATTTTGGTTATCCATATATGGTGTAGATCAAAAGAACTTATAGTTACGAGTGAGCACATAACCAACCGAGAGAGTTGAAAATTCTTCTATATACCCTTATAATAAAAACTGCCTCCTATATGATTTACGTAGACAAACTTTTTGTAGCTATGTGCACACAGCAGAATATATCTGCTCTTACGATTTGATTCTACGCTACTGAAAATTGATTTTTGTTTTTGTATTTCAAGCCATGTTTAAATAAAGGAGTACGGCAAAAACCATTTCTATGAGATCAACGAAAGAAAAAATAAAAAGGAAATATTAAACGCCCATTTCCTATTTTTCATATTAAAAAAAACGAAAAAGATAGCGATTACGAAATATGTTAAAAGAGACTAAATATATTTTGTACATTGTATCGTCATATTTTGCTCTTTTTTCTTACATGATATTTGGCTTGCACACAGTAAACTAGGATAGTTCTATATCATAAAGCGCATATCTGTTTCGATCATTTGTTTTGTTCTAAATAAATAAGTGTTTCTCTTTCTGACACTTGTCTTAATTTTATTTCAAAATGAAACAGATAATATTCGTCGATCCTTCTGTTATTAAAATTTCGAGACAAAACAAAACCGTAATTTTTTGAAATTTTTGCTGTTTTATGAATGAATGGATCAGACACAACAAAATTCTGTGGGTATGTTGTTGTTGTGTAATTTACGCATAGTTGAAATTCAAGGTCAAATTCTCCACAAAGAATTGAATTTTTTTATTTTGATCTGAATTTTCTTTTTCGATGAATTGATTTTTGTTGGAATGATAAATTGAAAATGTTCATGTTTCATTTATAAGACTGGAGGACTAAGCAGAAATTTATCAAAAAAGTCGAGAGGTCTATTTAAGATAGAATCTTGAAAAGAGATTCTATCTTACATCTGATGCTAATTCTTGATATATCCGTTAAATGGATCGATTCACTCTTTCTGACGCATTAGCTTGAGTTGATTATTAGGCCGTGAAATTATTTTGGATACCATATTTCGCCATGAACTCTTTAAACAACAATGAATCAAATTATACACCATTAAATATCACAATAATTTCTGGAACTCCAAAATGTGTTTTGCTGATGTTTATTAATTGGAATTGGAAATAATAATGTTGGAATCTGTTGTAATGATCTTAAAATATAAAAATATACGTAAATCTGTTTTTGGTTCTAGGATAAGGATATAGAAAAACACTCGATATACGTCATATTGTGATTTATCTATCTCAATTCGAGATCCAATTACAGCCAAAGGCACTAAATTTTCGGCATTCCACTATTGAGTATCCGTAAAAGCAGCTTTACGAAAACAATTTTTGATAGTTGAAGGTCCAATGACATCCAATCATATTCGATCGAGTGTTTAACTCAAAATCTTGGCTGTACTGAGTTATGAGATTTCGTATCATACAATCTGTTACAACTTTGATTTTGTGTTTGGTGGAAAATACTCTAGCTCAACGAATTCCAATTTTGATTGAACTTCCTTTTAGAGCGTGATAGATAATTGTCAGAAAACAGGACCACGTTCCGTCTCAGGCAACCAAAATGCACATCAAGATTTATCAACAAACTCTCCCATATGTAACTTGTCATCCTATGACACTGGGAAATTAAATACCAAGATTTTATATTTGTGCCATAAGTATGTAGTGTAAGATACAGATCAATAGGGCTTATACTTAAAATTTTAGTATATACATTTCAGTAATTGAATGAGATGATTGGACGCAGTCCCAAACGTATATATAAAGACTGACTGATGACTTAAATGCTAGAGTTGGCAGAAATTAGGCCAGCTGGCACAAATTAACCATGTGTTGATTTCAAAAGGGTGCGGGCTCCGGGGTTTTCAAGACATGAGTACTCGTCAGAGAGAACAGAGGAATATGCAATGCAATTCTCTTGCAAATGTCTGACAACTGAAATGCAACGAACATATATCAAGATGTAATCAACTGGTTAGTCATAGTATTATATCTGATAAGTAATTAAAACTACAGTTGTCGATATACCACACAGCAGACTCTCGGTTAAGTGTAAAAAGTCAGAGCATCGATGGTCATCTTTTTGTATTTACAATAAATTACCGTAGTTAGCCATATTTTAACAAGCGTAGTATGGCATCGAAATAGCCCGCTCCGCATATACATAACATCTAATTTCAGGATCAAGCTTGGAGACAAGTAAATGATAGATGAATCTATTATTAACTGCGTATAATAACTATACAAATCTGGCAAATATTATATTGGTTCAGATCTGTGAGCTTTGTTACGAAACACTGTTTCATGCAAGCGGACAGACTTCTAGTCTCCCGACATGCTTATACTGTCATTGCTGTGAATATAAAAATGAAGAAGAAATAGAACTCTAGAAATAGTACACTTGCTTTGCACTCGTTCTAGTCTGGGAAATATCTGAAACCACAAATTCTAAATAATCCAACGAATCTTAAAAGGAGTGACACGTCAGTTTAATTCAAGGTAGTTCGATATTGATAAAGGCACCAAAATGTAACTATAAGACGTTTGAATGAAAGATACGATTCAAATCTTGCATCTCATAACTTATGAAGTATGCGGCAGAGAATATCAAGGTCGGTCTTTCCAGTTCCGATCCTTTTACCACAACGTCAAACAACTTTTTCTGTTGAATCGCTTTAAATTTTGGATCCTTATTAATTTTTTCAGTTGAATTATATAGAACGGGTTTTTTAAGGTTACATTGTGTTCAGTTTCAAATCGTTCCAGCCAATTATTTCGTCTTTTTTTTTCCTTAAAACTAGAAAATCATGCAAAACTGCCTGTATATAAACGCGTTACTCAGTCTAGTTGGATAAAATGCCAAAAACCCAAGAGCTCGATGGCTTCAGTGCAGGGCATTGCTAAGACAGAGCTCGATGGCTTCAGAGAAATGTTCCTTCATCTGTGCATATCGGTAATGTATGCATGTCGTATCAATTTCAAACTTGGACCAAGATCTTATATTAGTGCCATACATATGTGGAGTAAGATACAGATCAATCGGACTTATAGTTAAGAGTGACATAGCCAACCGATAGAGTTAAAACACTTCTATATCCCTATAATATAGTCTGCCTCCTATATGGTTTAGGCAGACAAAGTATTTGTAGCGTGCATTTTATGTCGAAGATCTTTTCGTACGATTTGGTTCTACGCTACTGAAAATTGATTTTTGTTTTTGTATTTCAAGCCATTTTTAAATAGAGGAGCACGGTAAAAACCATTTCTATGAGATTAATGAAAAAAAAATAAATAAGAAATATTAAACGCCCATTTCCTTTTTTCATATATATAAAAGTGAAACAGATAGCGATTATGAAATATGTTAAAAGAGAAAGAGACCTAGTATATTTTGTACATTGTATCGTCACATTTTGCTCTTTTTATTACTTCTTTACATAAATTTTGGCTTGCACAAAGTAAACTAGGATAGTTCTATTTCATACAGCGTATATCTGTTTCGATCATTTGTTTTGTTTCTCATTCATATATTATATAGTTTTATTTAAAATGAAACAGATAATATCCGTCGATCCTTCTGTTATTAAAATTTCGAGACAAAACAAAAACGTAAATTTTTTGAATTCTTACTGATTTATGAATGAATGGATCAGACACAACAAAAATCATTGGTTTGTTGTTGTTGTGTAATTTACTCATAGTGGAAATTCAAGGTCAATATCGGCACAACGAATTTTTATTAATAGATTTTTGTTGAGAATGGTAAATTGAAAATTTTCGTGTTACATAAAATGTTGATTGACAAATCACAAGATTGTAGGACTAATCACTAAGAGGCTATTAAGTTTGTCTTATTTAATTCAAAATGTCTTACTATATGAAATAGGACATTTTGAATGAAGTGGTTTACTCTACGAAGATCAAAGTCTAAAAAATGTGGTTAATATTTATTGCTGAATGCACCACGTTGCTAAAAGCACCTGCTATTTCGTCAAGAGATTCTATCTTAGATCTTATGATCATTTTTGATACATCGCTTACGGATCGCTGACGCATTAATCTGAGTTGATTATTAAAGGCTGTGAAATTATTTTGGATACCATATTTGTCATGAAGTCAGAAATAGTTCTGGAAATGTTTATTGCTGATGTTCATTGATTGAAATTGAAAATAATTATCTGTTGTAATGATCTAAGTTTATAAAAATATACGTAAATGTATTTTTGGTTCTAGGATATTAGGGACCGAGAAAAACCACTCATATAGTCTCTATTTCAATTCGAGATCCAATTTCAGCCAAAGGTACTAAATTTTCGGCAGTCTTACGAAAACAAGTTTTTATCGTTAAAGGTGACATAGCTTAACGAATTCCAATTTTGACTGAGCCTACTTTTAGGGTGTAAAGGACAATTATCGGAACACTTTTTGTTTCAAGCAAAATCAACATTAAGATTTGTTAACAAACCCTCCCATATGTAACTTGTCATCATATGAGACTGGGAATATAGATACCAAGATCTTATATTTGTACCATATACTGATCAATAGGACTTATAGTTAACGTTCTTATTACGTTTCAGTAACTGAATGAGATGATTGGACGCTGTCCCAAACATATATGCCAACTGATTGATGACCTAAATGCTAGAGCTGGCAGAAATAAGCCTGCTTGGTACATATTAACCATGTGTTTATTTCAAAAGGGCGCGAGCTCCATGTCTCACAACTAAAATCCAACGATCTTATCAAGATGTCTTCAACTGATCTGTCATAGTATTTGACAATCTTATTGCTAGTCTGATGAGTTGAACTCTGTCTGGAAAGTATTTAAAACGACAATTGTCGATGCCGCAGAGCTGACTCTCGGTAAAGTGTAATATGTCCATTCAGAAGTTCGATGGGCATCTTTGTGTATTTACAAAGAGCCGTAGTTAGAGGCGTATTTTACCAAGCAGAGTAAGACATCGAAATAAACCGCCCCTCATGTAAGATCTAATTTCTAGACCAAGCATGGTGATACGTAAATGATATAGTTGAATCGATCAGCAACTGCGTATAATAACTATACAAATCTGGCATATATTGTATTGGTTCAGATCAGTGAGAGTTGGAACACTGTTTTATATGTAAGAATGCGGACAGACTTCGAGTATCATAATGCTTACTGTCGTTGGCTTTCCAGTCTGGAAAATATCTGAAAGCACAAATTCTAAATGATGTAACGAATCTTAGAGGTAGTGACGTTCAAGATAGGGATATTCCAGATAGTTCGAGCATATAGAAGATCGAAATATCTTGCAAATGCGGATAAAATGAAATTGTACTGGGCGTTGATTAGACCCATGTATGGATGTGTGAGTTAGACCTTGACGAATAAATACAAGTAGTGACGTGAGGTCCAGAACGTTGATACCACATACATTATATTCCGTATGACATTAATATATACAGTGAGTCAAATTGGTAATACGTTATTCGTGTAGATCAGAAGATCAGCTGTCATCGAGGTGACTTCACGGCAGTAAAGAGTGATCACCTTGCTGTATATACAACAATATATCAGGTGATGGTTCGTGATCGAAGCCGATGAGACTCAATGAAATGACCAGATGGTCTCCGCGCAAGTAGGGCGTTAACAGGCAACATATTAACATTGAATTGTCCTCTCCAAACCGATGAGGTATGACTTTCATTTTGGATTAGCATCTCTATACGTTTATTTCATCAGATATATTTCTACAAACCGCAAACTGTATCATTATTCTACATTTTTGATATAAATAACATTCCGGAATATAGCGATTACTTCAATTGGCTATAATTCTTTGAGAATAACATACGACGAGTACATTCGAGAGTCAAATGAAATAATTGAACAATTTAAATTATTTTTTGTGATCAAAAAGATTAACAAACCGACCGTTCATGAACAACAAAACATGTATTAGGTATGTGTGTGCCTAAATGTACACTGTACAGATAGCAGAGCTTTAATTAAGATAACATGCGTAGATCGTATGTACGTTACGTAAACAGATTAATCGGATAAATCTTATTCCATTAATTTTCATATGTGTATAACGTCTCATCTCGTATTTTGTACACACATATATATGATGTGATGCTGTCATTAGCAAGCCTATTTTATTAGCCAATCAAATGCCCAGCATATTGTCATACCGTCACACGTTATACATGTATATACATAAGATGACATTAACGTCTTGGATGTATATATAAATAAAGAAAAGCGTAAATTATTTCGTCTTATCTCAGCATCTAGGATTTTCTTATTTGTTTTTTTTGTTGATTAAAACAATCAAAAATTATAATTAATTACCATTTGTATAAATACGAAAGATTGAATTTTATATTTTAATTTTGGCTTTCTGCAGAAATAATTAACTTCAGTTTGTTGGTTTTTCGTATCGACACCCACTATATAGAGATGGGTGTCCGAATTAACCTAATCGTATAGAATCCAGTATGGGATAGTCAAATAGGCAGATGTATAATAAGTGATAATGACTTATCCACGATGTATGGTTTAAAGAGTAAACTCGGGCTAAGAATAGGGCGAGGGGCAAATAAATCGGTTCTCGCTAGAAGGCCAGCTGAACGAATTTGTAGACAAAAAAGATAGAAGGACTATAAAGTTTTAACAGTTCAACTCAACAATTTGCGCAATTCGGGTGGATTCTCTTGTCGTTTATGCATGCGCTCCAGCACATAGCTATACATTTTATAAGAACAAAATATAGTTCTATATTGATACACTTTGAAACCTGAAAGACCAGGGTCGAGAGATTAAGTATCGTCGATTAAAAAGTGCGCACGATAATGCAGATCATTTTTCAAGACGGTTATACCATTTGTTCGCTTTGTAAACATTGCAATAAAAATGAAGAGAATCTTGTTCACGTCAAACTCATGTATGTGTTCCAATGGCAGAAATAAACATTGGTGTTGGTACTAAAGATTTGGATTATGTTTTGAGCAAGATGTAGACAATCAGTGCCAGGATGGTGACAAAGGTACACTCAATGCAAGAAGTTG
Source organism: Tipula lateralis (assembly GCA_963932295.1). NCBI lineage: Eukaryota > Metazoa > Arthropoda > Insecta > Diptera > Tipulidae > Tipula > Tipula lateralis. Next base: position 156,564,368 of record OZ010738.1, read on the forward strand.
CCCAACAAAACAAAGCCATAAAAATAAAACTCCAGAATAACATTTGAGTGGATTGCTTTAACTTTGCAGGTTCACCTCGAACCAGTGAAACCGAAATCAAATATTTCCTTGTGGTGATAGAACACTGTAAGGGGCCCAACTATATCCAATACAAAATGAAAATACACAATCTGCAATACTGTGGTAAATAATTGGAATAACCTTTTTGATCATAATTTTGAGATTCTTATACAGCTTTGTCTAAAAAAGCCACTATAGAAAAAATTGAAGAAGACATTAACGAGATACATGAATTCCTCAGGCAAAGAATACAGCGTTCAAGCAATCAAAATTCCAATATCAGATATTGATAAGATAAGTTCTCTCAAAGCTCCAACACAAATTTGTCCTAATAAGAAGAACAGCCTCACTTTTACTGGCGATTGTAAACCGAGTTTGCGCTTTATTCTGGACAAGTTCGTTGCTCAACAACAAGCCAAAACTTCCGATCAAATTTATTGGGCTTAGAATTCGTTTAGTGACATTGTGCTCAGATACAGATCATCAGATCATACAAATTATTGTAAAATGATCTTTACAGACAATTGACAGGTTGGCTAATATTATTTCCAAACGTACCCAACACATTCGATTATTAACTGATTAGAAGTTTAATAAGCCCAAGTTTTTGAGGTTACCTCCACTGTGCGTATAGCAATACATAAATAGGCTTGGCAAGCTCTACTACTTTGGTAGTATTATATGGCGCCTATGTTTTGTGTGAAATATTTACGAAATTACACATACCCCATAATCAAACGGAGAGACATAATGATAATATGGTAAAAAGTTTCGAAGGGACTAGCATTTAGTATAGTGTTGGTATTTGCTCCACGAACTGGGAGTATCATCGACAGATTACTGTATATAAGAGACTTTAATGTGTTTTTGGATAAAATAAAGCTTTTAACCTAAGATCATCAAGTAAGAACAATAAACTATAATCATAGTAGATATTATCTGTAACTGCATATCGTCTATATAGGTCGTGGAAAAAGTAAAGTAAACATTGGCTTTGGCTTTGTCGACCATTAAGTGTAGCATTTGCACCATGAATTTATCCAAATTTGCACTAAAGCAAAAGCTCATTTTATTTCTAAACCTGATCACTATATATGTACTTTTATCCACCCGCTACAGTCAAGTTTTAACCGCTTATCCTAACCATGCCAAAAATTAATAATACACGATCATAAAATCAAAGCTTTTATTAGGGTACCTTTTCGTTGCTTTTTTTTACGAAGTCTTTCCGTCTTGTATACCCATTACAGTCAAGTTTAAACCTCTTATCCTAACCATGCCAAAAATTAATAATGCGATCATAAGATCAAAGCTTTTATTAGGGTACCTTTCCGTTGCAAATTTTTTTTACGAAGTCCTCCCCGAAAACGAATTTTTATGTTTAAGGGTATACAAGTCTCTTGTATACCCTTAAACCCAATACCTTTTTATAGGCCCAATTTCATTTTGTCCTCAACCAACCTATTATACTTTTATGTTGATTATCGTTTTCAAAGCTTCATGCAAATTACGTGACTCCCCGTTACACAAAATTAGACAACATCTACCACAGTTAAAAGAATTTTTCCCAATTTTCCCTTTACACCCAACGGTAACAACATACATATATAGTTGTTCTTTATCATAAACGTGACGTAACTTATAAATACACTCGCAGTAGAGAATACATTCACATACAAACATAATACGAGTGTAGGAGACGAAGAGATTTGAGCAACACAAAATTGTAACAATCGAGTGTTACACTTTTCCACGAAAATTGTATTTTTGTATAGTTTTCAGTTTAGTATTATCTGTGGTGCGATACAGAGGACTGGAATAGTGATTGTCCGGTTATTTGGTGAAAAACTGATTTGTACATTTTCTAACCCACCTGTTGTTGGGTTGTGATTTGATTTAAGTGAATAAAAAAATTAAAAATTTACATTTTAATTGGATTATTTTGATCGAAATTGTGCATAGTGGAAATATTGTCTGTGTGTGTGTGATTTTGTGAAAATTATAAATAAAACAAATGATTAATTTAATTAAATTTTGTAAAAATTTAACAGTCAAGTGGATTTAACATCTATAATTTAGAGTATATTTTGGTACACGAACGAACAATATGTTTGTAAACGTACACAATAAATAATAAAATTGTTTAAAATTTATAAGTTTATTAAAAAAGTTTATGAGAATATTTGGAAATTGTGAAAATTTGGGATACGATAAAAGAAAACGTTTAAATTTATAGTGCGTACGGTTATTTTACTGCGTGTGTGTGACTATATATACATATAAAATTGGTGTGTTTGGTTTATTTATTTATTAACAAACGAGGTGATTTATTGTTATTTATATTAAATTTTTTGTTGTTAAATATTACGAATATTATAAACAATTTTTTATTCTAAACGATTTATTATGAGTAATTAGTTACCTTTAAATACAATTTTTGAATAGGTGTATATTGAACAGAACGCCGGAATTTTGTGATAAATATTTTAAAAAAAATTGTAGCTAAAATATTTGAATTAGTTATGTTTACTGTAAAAATATACAAAAATAATGGCGGTTGGAACCAGACTATCGAATCTGTTTTTAACGACCTAAAAGATGGATGGCCATATGCTGAGGTCGAAACTTATTGGTATAAAAATGATTGGGTTGCTCGATAGTGTAACAATTATTTTCTTATTTGGAATGATCTCAGTATACAATTTCGTCATTTATCCTCCCTCGAATACATCATTTACGTATACAGCTTTTATGGACAAAAAAGGAATTTAATTCCACTTGAGTGAACCTCATTTTAGAAAGAGTTCTATAAATAAACCAATTACGTACTCAATAGCTACATGCCTACTTTCATGCCTAGTACTGCCTATGAAAGTTTAGTTTATGAGTTTCTGCACTCTGAAAAAAGATTATAAATCAGATACACCCGGATTTTCTATTTCAGCTGAGGCAATTATGTTAGTGTATTCTATAACCAGCGCCATTATATCACCCATTATACAAATTGGATCGATGGATTGAAGTGACTGACTACAATGACTTATGGTTCCAAATTCGGTCATCTAAGAATTGATGAGAGTTCTAAATTATTATATTTGAGCCTGAAGTCACATCCGTTTGTTTGCCTAAACACTACTAATAAACAAATAACATTCTCTTAACCTGCTTTTGATTGTTAAGGGTATACTTAAAGCTGTCAACTAACGGTGGTGACGTATAATCTTATCTTATATTAGAATAGGTCTAGTGGCACGTAACTAGCATTTCTGATTATTGAGCTTAATAAAATTTATACTTCGTGTAGTGTTCAAAATAAGATTCGAGATTTCCATTATAACAAAACTAACATGAAATGTGGCCGAATAAAACCGCAGAAGTTTTCCTCCCAACAATTAGGAACCACTTTTATATTTTCATGAATTAAAATATATATTTACCAAGGAGACCGAAAGTAACATCAGTCGCTCATACAATTGCCTATAGATAATCTTAGATTGACATAATAACTCTCTAGTATGAAACTGGCCGAGTGATCGCCTCTGGCCTTTCATTGTTTAAGGCCCTATGTCACTCTCATTAAAGGTGATCATAAAGTATAATTTATATTCCAGGGAGCCATTGGAAGGATATGCCTTCACAGGCTTGTATATAATGAGGGTATACATAATTCAGATAGTGATGAATGTCAATGATATGGATATTCGAAAAGAAATTTTACAAATTAGATGAAATGGGATAATGGCTTAAGCCATTTCTGTTTTGTATCCTTGATCCATGCGATTTTGGAAAGAAAACATGTGTTTCTTTCAGATTATCCATTGCTTAGTACATCCTGGTACTAAAATAAACATAATCAGTAGTGGCGCAGAATTTTATATTAATTGCCAAAAATCGAAAATAGGAAGATATACCCAGTTAGTAAATTACATTTCTACAGTAGGTTCTCTAAGTTTGACTAAAGCAATACCAGTCAATATTAAAGTGGCAGCAATATCTTTTTTTTGTAATAACAGATCATGGAGGTTGTAAACAGTTTAAAGATTCCAGACCGCTCTCTAATGTTATACAACAATCGACGGTGACCGTGATCTATTCGCCTACCGTAAAATAGATGCCTCTTTAAAGGAGGGCTATATCATTCGCTCTATAGATCGGCACCCAGAACGTGACCGTGTCAACTCCTCGTCTTGGTTAAGTCCAACTTCCACCTCCATATATGACAACGGGTCTAGTCAACAGTCTGTACAATTTCAGTGTAACTGTATTTTCAAGGTATCATGTAGACCAAAAGGTGCAGTAGTTAAAGCTGAGACAGTGCGACAGTTGGAGCGGGAGTTATCGGGTACGGATAGGGGAATGATTACATTGGAGTACCGAATGGCTAACCTAGAACTATGCAATGTGTAGATAGACGTATTTTCAGCCGTACGTCTTCGGTTTGACTGTTAAGTTTACTATGTCTGGTATGTTTCCACCTAAATAAAAAGTACTTCAATCACTATAGTCGTCTACGTTTCTATCAACTGTACACAAATGGAATGTCGTCTCAGTACATGAAAATAAAGGGTGTCGACCAAACAAATAAAATGGGCAACCCTCATAACTTATATAACACAATTCTGCACTTGATTAAGACATCGTCTTTTTATAAGGTGTTTATATTCTTCTTTATATGTTTGAATTTTTTTTTATGATCTACTACGAAACATTCGTACGTATATGTCATGTGTACATAAATAAACAAATAAACGACTGAGTGTGTATAAATAAGATGAGCTCGATGTCAAACTGAATATACATATATACATACATACAAAAGAGGATTTAAGGACATATTCTCGTATATCCACCAAACTATATTATGGGGATTGTGTTTAGCACTCGGTCGTTAAATTTAATGAAGCTTTTTCGAACGAGAGCCTTATTGATAATATATTTATTGCGACTACGATTTTAATCACCACCGCGGATTACGAACTCCTCATTTAAAACGATTATGGGTCAATCAGTAGCAAAACTACTAAGCTTTTTGATTTGTTTGCACTTTTTCAGGTGTTCTCGAATCGCTTGGATCGATTTTGTTTGTTTATGTATTTAATAGCATATAGTCGTGCTTTAAAATATTTCTAAAAATAGCAACAATATACTGTTTAGTTGATTTCTTCATCAGACGTACACAATCCACACACATATATACTCGTATAAAATGTACATCCAACGCCTGTAGATAAAACGCTTTAGAAATTACTTTAACGTTACCATAAACGACATTATTTGAACTGTTATGTGTACATTGTATACATGTATAACGAGGAGCTTTTATTTTTTATGGGGTTAAGAATAATGAATTTTATATGGGGCGCAGAGTGAATATTAAACTGAAAATTAGATTTTGTTGTTCGACTTAGTTTTGGGATCGCAAGGTTATCAAGCAAAATTAGTAAGTTATGTTTTGTACCCTAAGCCTCATGTCTTATTTTATTTGTTTCTTTCTTTCACATTTACCACGTTTCTGGTGCCACCAAGCTGAACCATAGAGTAAGAACTCAAGTTTTTTAGACTTTATTTGAATATATCCATTTGCCTTGATGATTTTCAGTGAACTGGTTGAGAGAGTTCCGAACTGGTTGAATAATGTGGTATCGATCATATTACAATTATACTAAACCACCTGGGGCTGTAATCAATAGGCTTGATACTGGAATGACTAACCTTCACATCCAATAAGAAGACTATGGGAATGGAAGGTGATGGTTTCTGTAGAAGCTGTGTCGACATGGGAAGGATAAACTGCGTATAGCTTATAATTTCACCTGCTTGACACTACTACTCACAAGGCGTATACACTTAAGTGTTGGTTCTAAAAATCCATACATTCCAATAATATCAGATTACCTTTAATTCATCCAATGTATCACAGTTGTGCGACTATCTGTCGAACGTCACATGAATTCTGACCTCCAATAGATACGTAATTCGATTGCAAATTGTGAGTAATGCCAAAAATGTCGCGCAGCCTCTAGAACGAATTGCGTCACAGGTTTCCTATAAATACTTTTGATCTGTACTAAAAACGTCGACCTCTTCTGTAGAAGTTCCATTTTTCCAATATTATCGTTGAATTACAGTATACATCCCATCAATATATTGAAATAAAGATGACATATAGAGAAAGTTCGTTCATATGCAGAAGACGTGAAAATCATTGAATTATATGGATAACGAATAAATGAAAGTTGGACTATATGGTATTCCTTACCTCTCGAGATAAAGTAACCTGAGTAGAAACATTCTTCTTTGCTATTAGGTTGGCAAAGGATGTACGGTACAAAGTGATTTGATATATTCATTAGAATCTTATAAATCAGAATCGAGCGTTGGCGAACTTTGTCAGAACCGAGTTCCAACAGTTGACTCAAGGCTAAAATGAAACATTTTAGCCTTGAGTCAACTGTTCCCAGAGAATCAACTATTCAGCTCGAGAGTCATCGCTAAAGAAGACAACCGGTTTGTTTAATTGTTCTTCAACAAGCTCTGATAATGAGGAGTTGTTAATCATGCTCCAGTAGTACACACTTCAAAAAAAGTCGCTGTAAACCCTCAAATTAAGATCTGTAGTGTAGAGGCATGATGTCCAGTTAGCATTATTTCAAAAAGCTTTCGTTTAACGATCACTTTTTTCTTACTTTATAGTTAAAACCAATTTTCATGACTGTGATGAGAACTGTTTTATGTATTTTCTCAATCTGCGCTGTATTTTCTAAACCACCACAGTGGCTCACTTCTCTTGGTGTTACTGAACAGACAGCTCTTATCATAAGATCTTATTAGTGCTTTAAGAATGTTCCTCATCTAACACTTTCAAATTTTAAACTTTTTTCCACTTAGAGACCATATAAGTACTCCAACTATAGAAAATGATTTTTGGATTTATATCCGATATAAATCCAAATAATTTTAATAATTAAAATATCATTGCGTTTTGTGTACTCGTAATAATCTCCTGAGTAAGAAACGAAACTTCAAATCATATGAACATTAGGCAAAAATTACTAAAATCTCACGCATAATAAAAAGTTTTACTCAGGACTATCAAGGAAATGTATAGGAATGACCACAAATTCGGCAATAGGTCTAATAAAATCGCTTAAATCTCGAAAGTTCCTTCTCTTTATATTAGGTATTTATCCATTACAACCCTCCTCCCTTCCTCCCCAGTCGTACTTTGGTTTCTATTTTTTGTCTCACTTTAAGAACATACGGCGTCAACTATAAACTAGACCATTGGCGGCTATTGCTTTCAGCTCGCCCAATAGTTTACCGAGCTCATCCTCTTCGGCTAACACCGTTCTCTTCCAAATCATTGCTGGCTCTCTTCCGTATAGTGGATTTCATTACAGTAATATTCGTATTATATCATTCGGGGTCTTACTCAGTAAGTGCAACCGATCTATCTTCACTTGCGGTTTTTGATTTCGGTTTCAACGTCTGTTTGGTTTGTTTGTCAAAAAAAGCTCTACATTTTCTATCTTCGCGGTCCAGATTATTCTATTCAGGCATTATTCTATTTCTGTGTTGCATATCCATAAAGCACAACTAATTTCACACACACGCCTTTAACAATCATAGTTTTTTGTTTTCGACAGAACGTATTCTTTCCAAGCCTATATATACAGTGAAGCATGTTGAACGTATTTCCGGCTTTGTTGACACGTTGGTTGGCGTCTTCTTTCGTGTTGTCTCTTTTTGCTACAATGTAACCGAGGTATACAAATTTATCAACCTATTTGACTAGCATAATCTGACAAATGTCATCTACCTAGTCCAGATTGAGTATCGTTAGTGGAAACCATTTAATACCATGTGAAGATGTGGTGTCGAGCTTGAGCATGATGCTATATCATTCATTCTTAGGAGTGGTAGAGGAGATAATACACAACCTTGTATTCTCTTTTGTTTGTGGCATCTAGATACATGTGGCATTAGTTCAATTATTTTCTTCGGTATGCACATTTTGCAAATAGCCTTCCAGAATGCGTTTCGACAGATTGAGTTAAATGCACGTTTGAAGTATACGAAGAGTAGTAGGTATAGCGATGAATTCCATTCCTTTGACTGTTCTATGATGATATGTGTAGTGTTAATCTGATCTAATCAGTCCCTTTCTGGTCTATGGCCAGCTTGTTTCATTCTTAGTTGTGGTTGATTGATGAAGATATTCGCTCAAGGATTATCATCGCTTATGCTTTTATTGTGCCGTTGAGTAGTGAGATAACTCTCCATTTATTACATTCTCTTTTGTCACCTTATTCTTTGGGATATTTCTGGTTAAATCCTCTTTCTATTTCTGCGATATTCTTCAGTAGTTGTGTCAAAAGTCCTGCAGTAATCTGTACTTTTACGCTTCTTTGATGGATGGGTGTTACTAGCTTGGTTATAGTTACAATCTGGAAGTTCGTAGTCCAGTTCGCTTGTGCAAGTGTCGTAAAAGTATGCATTCCATCTCTTTAGTTGATGCCGATGTGCGGTTAGGATTTCAGAGTTTGCGAGTTTACCAGTGACCTTTCATCTGCTTCTTGTGAAGTTATTGCCTTCTATCTATTGCCTTCTTTTCAGCGTTCATTCCTTTTTATTCCGTTTGCCCATCTTGTTACATAAACAAACAAACTTTTAATCTCATTTTTGAAATTTGATTCTATACGTATAAAACTCCAACACAATTTGGATATCCTAAAAAGTTTCGTTACTGCTTTAAGAAAAAGTTAACAATACAATTTTACTGTATATCGTAAAAGCCGATTATCAATCCTAGAACTCAAAATGAAACAATAATTGGATCATTCTTATCCATACATATACGTCACCAGACTAAATTCATTATGGTTTTCATCGCACAAACCGTGCACGTCGCCATCATCGACTAACAAGCAGCACCGTTCGATCTTATCACAAAACCATGAATCATTTATATTACAAACGGATTATAAACTAATTTGTAAGATAAGCATAATCCACGACAAATTATGATTAGAATCGGGTATATAACGTGAGTTGAGATATGTAATAATGAACTTTGCATGTACACATACATAGAAAAAACCTATCTGCTTTATGTATATATACACAATGGAACGGATATTGGAAAAATACTTGAATGGAAAACTACGACCACCTCTATATACTCGTACTCCCATCATTAGTCATACTCGTAGTATTCGACTGTCGCTTTCAATTTTATTTTAATTGATTTTCTTTTGTTTTTCCAACGTATAATTTTACGATTTCGCGGCGCGGAATATAAATTATCTATATATAACACTGTGTATATGTATATACAAAAGTTCCTTAAGATGTAAATTAAAATCGATTGGAATTGCCATGTATAACCTTCGAGAATATAGGTATGAGGAATTGCAAATCGTATATCTATAAGGGGGACGAATTTGGGTCAATTTGATTTTCTTAAAATAATGTCTACCGAATTGATATTAGATAGTAGAAAATAGAAATGATAGTAAAAATACGTAAAGTTGAATGTCAGGATAAAGGTTATCCAAATTAGGCGTGATGTTTAAGATTAGATTAAAAGTTTCGCACTATAGACTATAAATAGTATTTGTTAGTATAGAATTAATGAGATAAAAAGGTGTGTGCGAAAGACATCAGGTTTGTACACTCCGATAGGTATATCAGTATTAATAAAAATCCCAGAAGGTTTTAGTTCCTTGTCTACCACAGGGCAACTTGCAAGAACTCATTTTTCTAGGAGTCTACTAGGTACTTTAATTTGAAAATTTGCAAGTGGTCTCGGTGCATCACGGTGGCACAAAAAAATGTTACCGACAAACGAACACGTTAAAAGCTCGCGTCTATTTTCCAGATATGATGGTGAACGATTTATAGGTTTTCATAGCACCGTATTTCTTGATCATACAGACCGCAGACATGTTCACCATCATCAACCATTAATTCAGAGCTCTTGATATTCGGAGGGCTTTGCCGAACAGTCTTTTCGACCTTCTTCGATTGGCATAGCGAAATGAAGTTGTGCCTAACGAATGGAAAGTGGCCGCGTTATGCCAAATATTCCTTGAAATGCGAAAATTATCGCGGTATAGCTCTCCTTTGCACAGCATACAAGTTACTGTCATACATTATCTTAGGAAGAATTACTCACTGATCAAGTTTTTCGCTATAAATACTTACATCTGTGTAAAATGACAGTAACGCAGTCACACAACTGTGATAAAGTTGAGAACAGGCTATCGGGAACACTTGTAATTAGTTCTGGTGTTTGACAAAGAGATGCGCTGTCTCCGATACTTTTTAATCTCATATTGGAATACATCCTTCGTGGAAGTGAAACACCTCAAGACAATATCTTATTCCGACAATCCAATCAATTTTTTGCATTTGCAGAAGATATCTGTGTGATTGGATTAAATAGCAACGAAGGAGAGAGATACTTGATCCACTAGAACAGTTTTCAGCTTCCGTTGGTCTCAAAATCAACGAGTCCAAAGCCAAATATCTGATCTCTAGTTTTAGAGACCAAGACGCAATTAATTTCAGTATAGTGGTAACCACACGTTTGGAGGTTCCTCTTGCCGCGGGCAATTGGGCTTTATATACTCTATACGTCCACGTCTGAAATCCAAATAACTTGCAAATACGGTTAAACTGAAATTGTACAGAGTGGGATGAGACAGATGGACCTTGACGGATGAGTACGAAAGATGACTTCTAACATTCGACAGAAAAATCATTTGGTGATATAGGCCCAAAACGCGACGTTGATACCGAGTTCTGTTCAATCACAAAATCAGTATATTTAAGGCAAATTCCTGATATCGTACACGAAATCAAACGGCAGCGAGTACGCTGGCTCCACTTTTTTTTTGAGAAGAGAGACGCCTTTCGATGGGTGAAGAGGTCGCTGGCAAGGACGATGCCTCCACGGTGTATAGAGCGACCTGGCATCTTTTGGCTTGCAACCAGTATGTTGAGCTGGCTCATAATTGAAACCGATGGAGTCAGATTGTTGAGACGGTTCCGACCTACAATGGCCTGTAAAAGCCGTCAAAAACAAATAAATAAATAAAAAATCTTGATCATACTCCCAACCGCCTTACCAAGTTAAGTGACGGGTAAACTAGTTCTGAATACCCTTTAATTTACAATTATGAATACCCGTAAGCTAAGCTCAGGAGTTTGTCTCCAGCTCTTAAATATCTCCCGTACACCATTTTAGTGATCACGTCGATGAAAATTGTAAAAATCCAAGGCTCAACATATAGGAACCTGGTGCAAACTTGAATTGATTTGGACCTGCTGTTTCTAATATCGATATATTTGATGTGGTCACTTAGCTAAGGTATAAATCATACAACCCGCGCAAGTTATTTTAAAATCCTAATTACTTTAACCGTTCTAGTGCTTTACAATGGGTAAGCATGTCCGAACAACAAAATATATCTGATCGAACTTTGCATGGTATTCAGGTTGTTCCACACTGGTGTCATCTAAAAAGAAGCAGATGATTTTTTCTAGAAACTATAGTTTATGGCTTATATTGTGATATGTGGTACTTTAATGGACAGTTTGCTTACCCTTATGTCTTCTGGTTAAAAACCAGGTTGAAAAAACGTCCGATGATTTCATTGTATATCATATATGCAAGAAAACTGTTAACTAAAAAATATCCAGAAGGGCTTTCAATCGTTTTTAATTTTGTCTTTAGTACAAGTAATGCAAGTCTTGTATTAAATTTCACAAAAAAAATTCTTGAAATGCTGATTAAATTCTGTAATTTAAGCTTACGAGTCTCAGCATATTGTATTAATGTTTCTTTATAGGCTTTATCCTTACTCATATTCAAACTGATCAATTTATCGTCGTACCATGGTGGATATATTCAAGGTAATCGTGAAGATTAATTGAACACAGTGTCCACCTTCTTCAATTTGTAATAAGGTTTTTGGTCTTTTGTTGCTCATTTGTTTATCTTGAAAATGAAATGCTCCTCGTTCGTTTGTGTAAATTAAGTCAAGTGTTCTATCTAAGAAATTTTGTAATTGGCAAATTTGACTCATTTCCTTGGTATCAAGTTTAATTACTTTTGATTCAATACTTGTACTTGTAGCACCATTTGGTTGATCGATCTTAGGTAACGATATCCCATACAATATATTTTTAGTACCAATTTGACTGGTTATCCAGTGAGGTTCGATTCATTCAGACAGCTATGTCGATTTGACTTGAAATACAGTGGCGTACCTACCAAAGGGAATATTGATAGATTATTTCATATAGTCTGGCAACAAATTACAGTATACTTATACATTCCTGAATATATAAATCTTATTGCAAGTTTTCCCATTTGAGATGCTTGTGCCTATACATTTCTGCTGAGTACTTGTTTTTTATTCTAAACCTATTTAGTATGCGTTTAAGATATAAACAGGTTTTCGGTGAAGCCCAATTTGTTCTTATAAGACCACTATAACAAACCGTGAGCTTTCTCACCCATCGGACTTTTTACATGGGAATCGACACATTAAAAAACTTAGTTTAATTGCATCATTGTGACACTTGTGATTTTCTTCAATACTGTATCTTTTCCCTATACTATAGTGGGTCAAACTTCCTTTAGTTTATATAAGAACCAGCCGATGGTTTTTCACACTCTAGTCTTCGAGGCAACAGTTGTCCATATTTAGAAGTACTAACGCTTCTTAACTGTGAAGACAAGGCTGGCTTAATCTCTGCCATTGTGAAAACTGGTACTCTCTCCGATTTTTTTAAGGTGCCCGGTCGTTTGTTTGGCTTGTCTTTATTTCAGTAAAGGCTGATTTCCATTATGAAAAAAAAATTTGTCAGTATTTTTTACTGAAAAAGCAAAAGCGAGAAAAAAAGGAAAAATGCTATTAGAGTGACTGAGATCGTTTTTTCCTTTTTTCTTTTTTTTATTTTGACAGATGCGTGTAACATAACCAATAAATTTCATTTTTTTTTTTTTTAATAAAAAACAACAAAATACTCTTTAAATTTACAACAATAAATTAAAAAAAAAATAAACTGAACATAAGTATTCATTTTTTCAATTATTTTCACAATGAATTAAGATGAATGATACAAAACGAAATATTCAAATTATTCATTGACCACAAAAAATCAGCCATCTTTATTTTTCCTATAAGATATTTCTCCAGTACTGAATAAAAATACTTCTCTTGATATATTTTGTCAGTACTGCTATAATTATTTTCTCAGTAACCATAAAAATTTATTCAGTACTGACTAAATTTTTTGTACTGGAAATATTTTTTACTTCACTCCCACTTTAAGAAAAAATAAATTTTTTATCTCGCCTTGAGAGACGCTCAGGCTTAATGAGCGGTTGGGATCCTTTAGTTTACGCATAATAATCTAGTAATCTAAGCCACAGTGTTTATTGGTGACATTTCGATTTAAGTATTCGAATTTATGAGGCTAAAGTCAGTTTACATAGTTTTGAATCATCTCTTCTTTTTACCTAGTTTTAATATAGGCCGCTTTTCCTTGATAAAGTTACCAACAGAAATTGACACCTTACATGCATGCTTGATTAACGAGGCTTTATTATTCAACCTGCCCATTGTCTGTGTATGTAAATGCTGATGAAGGCCAACCCCATAATAGAATTAATAATAATATGGATTATCTGATCACAAAAGCATGGGTGCGGGTTGTCCAAAACTTGAAATCATATCAGCCTCCACCAAAATTCGTAGACAGTGACCATTATCCGGTCATTGCAAAGCTAAGATGGAACATTTCGTATACGCCAACGCGATCAACCTGTGCAGGTCAGATGAAATGAAAAAATGCAATTAGAATATATTGCCAGTAGTAGTATTTTGCGATCTAATTACCAGTCTGATGAAACGAATTAGGAATACATTGAAAACTTTGGATGGAGAGATAGCTTCTAATATTCGAAAGAAGTATAATCCCGGTCACGTTCCGCATACCGATCTGAAACTGATGGCACGGACAAACTATGGCCTGTAGTAAAAAAATACCAGTAATTAGTAACCTATAATTCATGGAGCTCAAGCTCTCTAAATTCCAGCCACTTTTCATAAAAATGTCAGTTGAATTTTTATATTATGTTTGACTGCTGAAGTTTATTTTCTTCAATGTAACCAGCTCAATATGTTATAAGTGATTGAAAACTAAGTAGTTTATTTATTTTCCGTTCTAGATTCTACTTTTGGCCACTTAAGACACCTTATTTTCCGAGAGTACTTATATAAGAGTACATATAATGATCAATATCACTAACAGCATACCAAAATACACAACTATGCGATAATATAATGAAATAACGATATATAGTGTGTAAGATCATCCACTTCAATTTCCACGTGTACACCTGATATCTTATTCAAATAACACTATATATACCTTATATTCATGTTTTCCTTGAACTACTATTGATTTCGAATATAATCGTTGTTATTATTATAGCTACACTTATGTATAACGATATATAACATATTTGCATTTGATTGATTTCATATATATAACATTCAATTAAATCACATATTTCTCACACTGTCATATAACACTCGAGTGTATACATACATCGCGCGTCTCACATATCCGTCTCGATGCACTCGATACTATATGCACCATCACATCATGATCGGTAGTGTACTCCTACATATATATAACAGCTTTATAATCGTCATCACGTGTGCCGAGAGCACCAACAATTAATTTAATTTCGATTTTGGTCTTATCGCACAATAAATCAGCTAAATTATGATTGATGCTCTTCGATATGTCGAAAATTCTGTGATACAATTTAATTGATTTTTGATAAGTTGTTACATACATAATACAATAACAAAACAAAACTAATAACTGTATATGGTAGTAATATGTATGTACATCCACTTGAGACATACTGTAGATAGACATCGAGTGTATATATGATGCGTTGACAGATATGTGTGTGATTTGGGCGGTTCAATATCACATATATAGTTATGTATATGCTCGTATACATAAATATTTTCTTAGAAAATATATTATTATAAATAATTTGAATTGTGTTGTTGTTATTAATAGAGATTGTGTTTTTTATATAATTTATGTATTTGTAGGTCAAACTATTTCAAAATATAATTATTTGCTATTTATACGTCTATATAAAATTATCTACTCGTAAGTTTTATCTCTCATTCAATCGTTCATACCCGAGGTGCTTGAAAAACGACCGATTTGGCAAAGTGTTTTTCATTATTCGTATTCCACCTGTAAGTATTGCTGATTTACAGGTACTCCAAACTCCAATACGCTAGGTAGATTTATTTCTTCCTTCCGAACATTACATTGTACTATATGCACTACGATACGCCATCAAGAGCAGTGGCGATTCATCCCTGTCCTTTGATCGGAATTAACCACCTTCCGTATCAAACGTATCGTCCATGCCAACTGGATATGGTTTCAAAGGTGTGATCCGAGGCTTTCGTATGTTGAATGTACTGCATAATTTAACGATTAATTGTGATTCAAAGTGTGTAGTATTGGCACTCCATATCTGTTAATCCATTTGTTTACCAATGCATTTACAAGTATTCCTGCCCCTTGGTTCGGTTGTGCGTAAGCTAAAATGACCATGATCAAAATGTGGTCTGATGGTAATTTATCCCTTTGACGCGTCGACCGTCTCATATTTTTTAGTTACTACTTTACCTGTAGAATAGACCATATGGAAAAGGTTCCATTGGTTTTAAATCCGGAGAATATTTTGGCCATTGTTATGAAGAAATAAAGCGGAGAACCTATTCATGTAAAAACCGTTGGTTTTCATGGGTTTAAAGTGATGATGCTACGACCTGTTGACACGTCTAATAGTTTCTACCGATTTTTTACGAGGTCAGGGTAATAAAACATCGTTTAAAATCGTTGTGGGGTAGTTTTGTTGATTTACCTTTACACCCTCTTCAATGAAAATGAGTGGTGGCCGTTCTGTGGTAGTTATTGCAACCCAAATCATCAGTGATGCAAGCACTTGCTTTCTTATAACAATTCACTGTTCTAAACTGTCTCTGATTTGCACTCTAACCAAATACGATCGATTTGTTTCGTAAGTAAATACCAAATTCTAAAGCTCACCACCAACGTACAAATATTTCAGTTAGGCGTATTCGTTTCGTTGAATCGGTCACAAAACCTTATACAATGTGGCCTTCCTGATGAATTTTTTCCCACCTTTCCGTACTAAGAGCGATATGACCAGCTGCCTTGGAACTTAATAATCTCATCCGTTTCATTATAAATGATTTGCCAATCGTCTTAACTCACTTCAACCGTACAACACTCCAAAATGTTCGTTGATGACAAGCTCTGCAGTAAGTTTTTAGACTGCAATTTTCAACCGAGCAAATTCTTTTCTCCACTGTATAAAACGACTAAATAATACATTGTTCCCAAAACCATCAAGTATTGATCTACTTCCAATATCGTGTGACTCGGCCACCTCATTTTTCATGTAAAATAAATGATTTTACATATTTGGAAAGAAGGTCATATCCTATACTCTTACTTGATATCTCTTATGTTGCATGTTCACAACCCCATCCATAGCTGATTTAACCGAAGATATACCCTAGCCCTTAATTTAAAAAAACCAGATTAAAATCAATTTGTGCAAAGGACGCCCACAGATTCTAAAGGCATAACACAGTATATATTCTGACTTCACATTCCTAATGTTCTCATGAAGGAAAGAGTTTTGGATTATTCCGCGCAACAACCCTTTCATCGCGTAAGGTACACGAACAATTTATCATGAAACAAATACTTGCATTTTATGAACGCTGTACAGCATTGATAAGTTATCAAGCTTCTTTGACTCATCAGCTCATCTTTGACTCATCTTAAATATATGTCTTATGGAAAAACTTAAAAGAGAAAGTGATAAAAACACTAGAGTTGTGTACTTTTATCGTTTTTAAAAAAACCACAAAAAGCATAGACTACGAGTATTCTCTTTTTATTTATAAGATACCTTCAAGGTGTCTAAGAGGAAAACTTTAGATATGTACTAAGCTTTCAGATATATGATTGCCAGATGCTGTTTATGCTAAATAATGTAAAATTTTCAATTAATGTATATTTCCAATATTTTTTTCTGATTTGTGTTTTTCCAAATTACACAAAGCTTTATTAGAAGCTCTGAGCTTTCAATTATTCTTGTATTTAATAAACTTACAATCACCAATATAGTTGACAAAACCATTATTTTTTCTTATCAAAAGTTAAATTAAAAAAATACTAGCAAAATAATTATTTGACAACAACAACTTTAAGATTACTTTGACAACAACAACGTCAAGATTATGTAGACAACAACAACAAGTTATACAGAAAAATAGTTTAAATGAGTTGGTTAAGGACACTACCTTTATAATATTAATGTTGCAACACTTTTCATTGATGCAAAATCCAATTTGAAATAAAAGCTCATAAGTTGAGCTTAAAAGCATTCATAATAATATAAATTCCCCACGGAACTGGATTCAACTACAAATTTATTAAATCAAGAAATGTTTTAATGTGAATTATATTTAACAAAAAAAGGTTGTTGATAGCTTAAAGCTTAAAGAAATACTTGGAATGAAATACAGTAAGGAAAGTATAAAATTGTCATGAATTTTAGGATTAATTCAGTTAAATTTTGATATGCGGAATGGGAAAGCTTTTTTACTACAATCAAGTATTTTCGGCTTTCTCAAGCAGGCTGGTGCTCTAGAGCTTACGATACAACATTACTTGTGGTTTTAAATTTTCCTTCTAACATACTTATCGTCAGAATGTATATAGGAATGTATGTCAATCAATAATAGAATTTTTTCTACCATAAAGACTTAGACTACTCACCTGTTTCGACTGTTTATATTTGACCCTATACAATGACAAAAATACAGACTCTCTCATGTGATTGGTTTTCATAAAATTATGAATTATTCAGTTTAATATTTTATCAAGAAGATGCATAAAGGCTAAAGGCACAAAAAGACTCTATATAAATGAATAGCAGACGATATTATACCCTATCATACCATATATGAGTACGATCAATTTATCATGGAATCTCGGAGACATCAATATCAGCAAACTCAGATTTTACACTAAAATTTGGAAATTTATGTATCCAGTAAATTTACAACCAATCGATAGAAAATTTCGGAATGACCATAAACATATCAACTTTCCTTGCACATGAATATTCTTTAATGCTGAGTGTTTTGTGTCTCAAGCAAATGCAGGTTCAAATAAACTATTAAAACGCTTTTTCGAATCGTCGGCATATTTAAAATGTCTTTTTGGAAATAGCTAATAGAGAAAGTGATATAAGCACTAGATGTGTACTTTATCGTTTTTAAAACCAAAATGAAGCATAAGCTATCTTCAAGATTTGTGCTCTTCACAATTAAACAAATCTTTATTAAAAGCTCTGAGCTTTCAATTACTATGGCATTTAATAAACTGACATAAAATATAGTGGTCGAAACCGATATAATTTCTTATCAAAATTTAAATTACAAAAATAATAAAGCAAATTAATTATTTGACAACAACAAATTTAAGATTACTTTGACAACAACAACGTCAAGATTATGTTGACAATAACAATTTACATAGAAAAATAGTTTAAATAAATTGGTCAAGCACAATACTTTTATAATATCAATGTTGCAACACTTTTCATTGATTCAAGATATAATGTCAATTAAAAGCTCATAAGTTGAGCTTTAAAGCTTTCATAATAAAATAAATTCCCCACGGAATGGGATTCAACTACGAACTTATTAAATCATAAAATGTTTAAATGTGAATTATATTTAACAAAGTTTTTAATTATATTTAACAAAGCTATAAAGCTTAAAAAAATACTAGGAATGAAACACAGTAAGGAAATAATTTGTTGGTCGAAAGTATAATATTGTCAAGAATTTTAAGATTAATTTATTTAAACTTTGACATGCGGAATGGAAAAGCTTTTTTACTATAATCAAGTAATTTCGACTTGTTCCAGCAGGCTGGTACTAGGTGAACTTACGATACATACTCGTGGTATAAATTTTTCATTCGGGGGCCTACTAATATCTTTATCGTCAGAATCATTAATAGCATTTTTTCTGCCATAAAAGTGCCATAAAAGACTACTCACTTGCTACGACTTTTAATATTTGACAGGTACTCTCATGTAATTGATTTTTATGAAATTATGATTGAATCAGCTTTGTATTTAATCAAGAAGATGTCAGTCTATAAATACGATTATTTGTCACCTTATTCAGAATTTTTTGAACCTGGAGTTTTGCTGCTGCTTGGTTTACTAATGTACCTTCCTTTTTTAAGGACGGAATGAACCTTTTGACGTAGAACCCGATTTACGTAGAACCATCTGCACATTGCTTCATGACAGCCTATAGTACTGACATGGAAGATGAATCAATAGGGGGTCATAGATGTGTTCATTTACACCATCGGTCGTAATCGGATGGTGAAAATCCCTTTTGCATTCCGCCCCACTTTCGCAATTTGAACCCTGTACCTCCCGCTATAACTGCCGCAACCAGAACACAAACTCAGATTTACAAGCAAATTTTGAAATTTATGCATCCAGTAAATTGACAACCAACCAATGAAAAATGTCAGGTGACCATAAATACTTTAATGTTAAGGTTTTTTTTGTCTTTAGGAAACGCTGGTTCAAATAAATGATTAGAACACATACTTGCATTTCACATGAACGCTGAAAGCAATGATAAGTTATCAAGCTTTTTTGACTCGTCCATATTTAAGATGTCTTTTGGAAAAGGCTAATAGTGAAAGTGATAGAAGCACTATTTATTTACTTTTGTCGTTGTTTAAAAACCGAAAAAGCAAAAGCTACGAGTTTGTTTATAAAAAATCTACAGGGTATCTTAAAGGAAAACTTTAGATACTAAGCTTTTAGATGTATACTTCTAGACTAAGCCAATCAATGTAAAATTTCCAATATGGTTTCAATACTTTTTCTGATTTGTGCTTTTCACAATTACACAAAGCTCTAAACTTTCAATTATTCTGGTAAATTATAAACTGACATATAATCATCAATAAAGATGACAAACCCGATATACTTTCTGATCAAAATGTAAGTCACAAAATAAAAGTAAATTAATTATCTGACAACAACAACTTTAAGATTCCTTTGACAAAAACAACTCCAAGATGATTTTGACAACAACAACAATTTATATAGAAAAATAGTTTACATTAATTGCTTAAGAACAATGCTTATAGTTTTTAATGTTGTAATACTTTCAGTTGATTGAAAATATAATTTCAAATAAAAGCTCATAAGTTGAGCTTTAAAGCTTTCATAATAATATAAATCGACCACGATTTTATTTTCAAGTACCAATTCATTAGACCATGAAATGTTTAAATGAAAATTATATTTAAAGCGTTTGAAAGTTTAAAGATATTTGAATGAAATAATGTATAAGAAAATAATTTGTTTGTCGAAACTATAACATTGTGTAGAGGTTTAAGATAAATATATTTAAGCTTTGATATACGAAATACGTCGCCGGATGTAGCTTAATGGTTAAGAGAGTTTCTCATCACACCGCGGTTTCGAGTTCGATTCCCACCGTTGACCAAAAATTAACATGTAACCGGATGACGCGGTAAGGGCCGTTTACGGCATCTAAGCCATAGATTATTTTATAGATATACGGAATGGGAAAGATTTTTGTCTATAATCAAGTAAATTGGACTTTTTCAACTAAGGGGGTGCCTTAGACCTGTACTTACGATACAACATTATTGGTGGTTTTAAATTTTCATCTAGAGAGTCAGAATGTAAAGGGAAATCGTTAAGAAAATTTTGGATCGTCAAGTTTTTCTATACGATAAAGGTTGGAAAAGCTATTTAGGCTTTACAATTGCAAATCGCAGGTCGTAGTAAAACTGTCGCAATGACATAACCCAAGTCGTATACTTAGTTAAACTTAGTTTTGACCAATTTCAATTACTTCAATCGTAACATCGATATAAGCGGGCTTCAGTTAAAAATATTTGCGTTCGACAAACCAAATACTTGTCAAGTTATCTTTCTTAACGATCTTGAAGCTCTATACTTTGTACGATGTGCGTATGCAAATGTTGGCGGATGTACGACAAATATAGGCCATCGAGCATGTTGTAAAGTTAATCAAGTTGAAAAACCACAACAACAGTAATAGTTCCTTAAAGATTTGTTAATCAAGTTCAACCTTTTTTATGACTTGACTACACAACTTGACTGTAAACATTAAACAAGAAAATTTGAAGTTCATCCAGCACTAATCGTCTAAGCTGCCGTCATAATTATCGTAAAGATTCAAATGTAATAATCCCCTAGACCATTCATATTTCAGCCATGGGTTGGTTACAGTTAAAAAGCGTTTAGATTTCGACAGTATTGGATAGTTAGAGCAGAGACAATAAGTTTAAAGCCATCCATTCGATTTAGCTCACAATTCATATAACGTTTTCGAGTGCCCAAGCAGACACTTTTACGCTACGTGTGTGATTCTGGCCGTCAACTCATGAGTTTTAAACTCGGGTAGATAGTCAGGAAATTTTTATTCTATGACCAAAATGAGACCCACATATACAAAGTATATCACAACACAACAAAATGTTTCAATTTGACGTTATTACGAGACCTACGATCAGAATGAACCTACCATGGTTATCAATCAATATTTAAGGTCAAATACATCTATATCTACAACAAGTAACCATTAAAAAGCCATAATAAACCAATGACAAGGTATTATGGGTATCGAGAAGATAATTTGAATCCATCATTTATGAAAAGGTTTTTATCATTTATTTAAAGGTTTTAATGACTACCAACATTATTGTGTTGAATATGAATATGAATACTGTAATCTGCAGTTTTAACCATTCATCAAGTTTTGTTTTGTTGTTGGGTTGCTGCTACCGCACACTTAGACCGGCAATCAGACGATCGATGATGAAAAATCCCTTTTTGCATCCTGTCCCTATCGGGATTCGAACCCGGTACCTCCCAATCCAACTGCCGCAGCTGTAACCACTGCGCCACCTGGGCGGTTATCAGGTTAATCACTTATCATTTTACCTGGTGTAAAAAAGCATGCTGCAGCTTCCTGCCACTATCAAATTTTTAGTCTTACTCTTAACGGTGGATTTGAATAAATTTCCCTTTCTAGCTTTTAAGTTGCCTACAAGAGTTTATTTGAATATTTCTGGACTCCTCTTGAAGCATATTTGATGCGTGTGGCTTTTCTGCTGACCTCTCCGAAGAGCTTTTAACTTCTCTGCAGCATCATCGATTTCAGCTGAAATTTGATTCAGTTATGATCGCCTCACTTTTCAAGCTTCTATCTATACTCAACGTTACTCTTACCAGAGAATAATCAGACGATCGATCGGATAACTTAGTTTAACATTCGGACTTGCAAAAATTTACTTTTTGTCATCGAGTTGATCACATATGGTAAATAATCTAAGCCCTGTCCTTCTATACCTCCATTAAGTGGCCTACCTTTCGATGATATATAAGTCTTTATCCCCACAGAGTATGTCAAACGTCATTGTATCCGTTTATTTTAAACACCAGAATGTCTCAGTGCTTTTAAGCTGTATTGGACTCTCGTTTAAGTTTCAAGAATATCCGGTCATACATATGCACCCAAAAAAAATATTCTTAATAACATTGCTGTTAAACTAACCGCATTATTAAATTCTATGAAACAGAAGCTAAGAACCGCATGCCCCGGTTGTTTTAACTGAGTTTGGTGTATTTTGTATGCAGTTAATACAATTGAATTTTTGCGATTCATTTAAAATGATATACAGTTATAATTATATTTGTTTTAATCTTATCGGAATATAACTTTATTGCATTTTTAGAAAGCTTAACATTTAAATTAATACATTTAATAGATATTTCAGTTGTTCAATCTCATTTTTCGGTTACGTACCTACAAATTCGGTTACGGTAACATACTTCCTTCTCTTTATATTACTATCCATTTCATTAATTCAGTCGCAAGTTAACTGAGAAAGCATATAGATCAGTCTAATATGGATAATACAATTAATTTTTTAAATAATATTAATTTATGTGAGAGTGAGACAAAGTCTTTCGAAAATATTGTGTCTCTATTTGAAATTATTGAGTTTGTAAGCAAAAATGAAATTATGTATGTTGTGTTGAAATCTATTGAACTGTCTCATTTTAGTGAACATCTGCAATCATATATTTTATCAAATAAAAATGTACCTAGTTTTAAGTATTTTGTAAAAGATATAGAAGAATTTGATGGACCACCGGTTCATGTTTATCTATTATCTGATGGAAACTTTGCTTTGCGTTTAAAACGATTTTTTATTTAAAATATGTATAGATTAATTATGTACATATTATTGTATTATATAAATTAATTAATTATATTTTTTTAATACATTATATATATATATATATATATATATATATATATATATATATATATATATATATATATATATATTTATTTATATATATATATATATATATATATATATATATATATATATATATATATATATATATATATATATATATATATATATATATATATATATATATATATATATATATATATATATGTAGTATATAGGAATTTGAATTTATCTGTTAGTTAATTTAATATTTGATTTGTATGAATTATTATAAAATAAATGAAATAAAACTAATTATAATAAATAAACCAAGTATGCATTTTATTACATATAAATTAAAAGATTTTAAATACAACAGTTAATTTATAAGTGATAATGCCTTTATTACTCAGTTATACTAATCACACAAATGAGGTCGAATAACAAAATTTATGATTGGCACCTAACGTAAATGAGATTAATTTTATCGGATAAATTGACATCATATCACATTATTTCGGAAGAAAATGCGGTTAAATAATTTCATTTTAGACGTATAAGTAATCGCTGGATATTATTATTTTAACCATACCATGAGTTTAAGGTTAGTCAGAATGAGGTTGATAACAAACCAATCGTAGAAGTTAAACAACCTCACTTTTTTGGTTAAGGTATTACTAAAATGCGTTTGGAAAATCCTTATAACATTTTTTCGTTTATATTTACCGCTTTTCGATTATTTTTACCTCCACATTTTTTTGGGTGTGGTTAACCACCGGTTATAACAAGAATATGAATTCTCAAGAATAAACAAATTAGAAACATTTCTATAGATACTCACTCATTCATTCATATTGTATATGCAAAGTAATTTATCATCCCAATTATGACAACACACATAAAAATAGGAAAATTATAATTTTCATGTGTAATGTGTCCGTTCTAATTATAACGACACCCATACAATCACACACACACATACTAAAATAAAATAGTATCTTATTTCACATATATACTTGATACCTCGTAATCTATATCCAACTGTATACATGAATCAAGAACATGAAACCGATAATTTTTCTTCTGGATTTTATCAGATTTCATTTTTTGCGTGCTATATAGTGTTATAGTTAAAAAGGTCACATATAACTAACCAAGATGTATACATATACACAAATCGGTTGGGAGCATTAAAAATTTTGTGAATTTATACGACAATTCGAGGAAATTGTTCACATCGAAATGGGTGTGTAAGTCTCAATCCTATCAATCATTCAGTATTAAAGTATTTTGTTTTGGTTTTGTCTGATGCCACATCTGGAATGATCAGCACATTATTGGTGAATTGGAGATGGAGATAACTATTTTGATAACAATAAATTAATGCCTTTATATAATCACAAGGTTCTGTTTGGTCGAGCAAAATACCAATTCAATAGTACAACACAATGGGATGGTTTAATCTTAATTATTTATATAATGTGATCCTTTCTCTCTGGGATAGAACAACTATATATACACAATTATTTGTTTATTAAACCCTTTCTTCATAAAAGGCTACCTCATACTGTTCGCCAAAACAATATTCATCCAACCAATGTCTACATCTGATATGACGATAATCTCCGAAAAAACTGACTTTTTCACATAGATCTCGACTGCGATCGAAATATCTCTGTTGCATTTCGACTTTAACGGTTGAATTTGGGATCTTATCCAAACTAATGAATCCGATCATTCCTTTTTCCTTTCTGTGACACACCATACAACAAAATTCAAGGACAAGACTTAGTTACTAGGAGAAGTGGCAGCATCTTTAACATCAACAATACAATGTTCCTGCAAAACCTCTAATTCTTTAAGTATCATATTGAAAGGTTTATCTCACTTCGGAATTGAGTGTAAGAACCCTATCTATTGGCAGTCTTTAAACCTTGATTTTCTTTTTACCCATCGTTACTTATATACAAGGCGGTTTCTCAATTCATTAAGCGAGATTTCTTGATTGAACTCTTCACAATGCATCTTCCTGCTGCTCGATAGTGCTTCAAGATGTTCGATAGTATATAGTTAAAATTTTGAAATACCAACACTCGCATCTGGCAATTTTATAACTGATCACACTTTTATAGCACATATACAAGATAGCACCGTATCCTCTACAGATCAGATGGCATTTAAACCCATTTTTACTGTTTGGATTAAAAACAGTGAAAACCTCGGGTCGTTCCATTAGATTGTGGTTTAACGATTGCCACGAGCTGCGCTTTGTTCAACCCCGTAAAGGCAAGTTTATGTATCTTCTTTCTACTATGTATCTTCTTTCTACTTTGTATCTTCTTTATGTAATGGTCTAATTAACAGAATCTACTAATGAATAGTTAAAAAATAACAAATTCCTAAAAAACCTTTGCACTCCCTTTACCCTTTGAAACTGATATCGATTTGGACGGATATACAATAATTAGTGTGCTCCATCATAAAAGCTTATTTACATATATGTAAATTTTCCTACACTGACTCACTATAACAATCGATGATGAGTCTATGTATAAAGCTATTTTAGCCTCATATATAAGCTGAAGAGAACTCTGAAATATTTGGAATATATACTCCTCCCATTTTGTAAACCCAAGAACATCTTAAACATTCAAACAAACTGGCTCACAGGACTAAAAACACTGGTGTATATAACTAAAGCGAATCTACTCATGTGATGAAGCTAGACCTTTCGATTGCAGAGATGGTATTCACACTCGTTGCCAGATTTCTTAAGTACTGATTGCAGACACTCTGCACTGATTCTATCAGGATACTTTTTTTGACATTATTTCAAAATATGGACTCACCACAGCAAAAAAAATCCTTATTGATCATCGATTTTCTCATTGCTAATTTTTTGGGTAGTTCTGAATATGGCCTTACGTCATACATTTTCAGTAACTCTCCAAAAAGCTATTGTACTATTCTAGCACCGTGTCTATTGGTTTTCCCGACTTGATCTTTGATATACATTTTTTAGCCTTCTGCTTGTTAGGTCAACCTCTTTGTCTCAAAAATCGTATTAATTTTCTATTCTAATACTTTCATCCCCCGCAGCAGTTCTTCTTTCTACGTAAAGTTCAAAATTTTGGAAATCGTCTTCGGTTAACCTTCAACAAATTTAATGATAAATAATCTAGTACTGAAGTGACAAGAGGCAACTTATACAGGTGGCCTGTTGTAAAATTGTGTAAGCTCCCATTTTAAGAAGGTTAAATTTCAGCATCCACCAGCAACACCGACTAATTTCCCAGTAGACATAGACAAATTGTGTTGAACCAGTTCATCGGCAGATGCACATTTCGAAGAGTTATAAGCAACCTGGTAAACTGATCAAGCTAATATAACGCCTTCGCCTCAAACATTACCATGGTATCTACCAACAAATATAAAAACGATCAAGATGTCTTAAAGCATGAAATTATATACTATGCTGTCCAATACAATTAGAAAAGCTTCGTCAAGATGTAAGTGAAAAAGATCCTTTTGACTGGATGTGGTTTCGTTTGCACATCGTTAGATTGTAATTCCAACAATAATCGCACCAGCACAGCTAGAAGATTAACTCATGAGACATCAACTGTTTATAGCTGATTGGCAAGCAACGGAGGTGAGAAATAGGAATATTGAGGCTTGGTTTGTACATATAGCTTGATATGCACCACTATGACACCAAATTCTACAAATCACTAAATTACACCATAAGTGCAAAATCAATGGCTATTCTTAGTAACCAACGAAACAACAGTATAGTCTATAGATTTTCGGCACTTATTTGTTTTTGGAATAACAAGTGTGGGCTAATGTGGAGCTGTAGACAAATAATAACACTGTTATATAGGTTAAAGAGTAAACGAGCCATCACTGAACCTTACTATAGCCCATTATGATTTGTGAAACGATGTATTTGAGCCTGAGGCCAACTGTTCTTATAAATTTTTTCTCGCATAACATCCTCGTGTAGTATTTGTATTATAGCACGTTGGAACTACATCTTGTGGAATTTGTAAAGAATATTATCTTACCATACCGCTTCTAAAGCAGTACTCATATAGAGTAACGGAGAACCCCTACTTGGCTTTGTTGCATCATAAAAGCTAATTTACTTATAATAATTGCAGTTCTATGAATTGGTTCTCTAAATGTTTAGCCCTTCCCCTAAAACAGCTAAGTCTTCCTGTAGACAGTACAATAGCAATCGATAAACTAGCCTATGTATTAGATACATAGCCTATGAGCCACAGGGAAATCTTTAAAATATATATTTGGGCTATTTGGAAAATATATATTTAGAATATGCTTGCACTATTTTTTAAACCCAAGGGCATGTTAAACTGGCTCACAAGACTAAGAAAACTGGTGTAAATCACTGAAGCCGAATCTATACTCTAATGTGATGAAGTTAAACCTTTCTTTGATTGCAGAGATGGAATTCACACTCGTTGCCAGATATCTTAAGTATTGATTGCAGACACTTTGCTCTGATTCTATCAGGATATACTCTTTTGGACTTTTTTTCAAAATATGGTCTCACAACAGCAAACAAACTCTTTGTTGATCATTGATTTTCTCGTTTTCAAATTTTTAGACAATTCTGAATCTGGTATATTCTGAATCTGGTATAATTCTCAGTAACTTCCCAAAAAGCTGTTATAAGTTTCTGCATGTCGATACGTCTTATTTTCTCGTTTTCAAATTTTTAGACAATTCTGAATCTGGTATATTCTGAATCTGGTATAATTCTCAGTAACTTCCCAAAAAGCTGTTATAAGTTTCTGCATGTCGATACGTCTTGTTATAGGTCAACATCTTTTTGTCTCGAAAAGCTTTTTAACTTCCTATTTTTAACACTTTCATCTCCCACATTAATTTCTACTTATACGTAAAGTTCAAAATTTTGGGAATTGTCTTATTAGAAAACCTTCAACAACTGTAAAGATAAATAATCTAGTACTTTAGTGACAAAAGACAACATACTTGTAAAATTGTGTAAACTCCCAATTGAGCAATGTTTTAAGTAAGCTCAATTTGAGCATCCACCAACACCACCGACATGCCTCGCCCAGTAGTAGACATAGCAACCTCAAACAGAAGCAAATTGTTTCGAACCAGTATATCGGGAGGTACATACTTCGAGAAGACATAATCAACCGACGTGGTTTCGTTTGAACATCGTAGGATAATAATTCCAACAACACTCACAGCAGCACAGCTAGAAGGACTCATGAGACATCATCAAACTCTGAATAACACCACAAGTCCCAAATCAATGGCTATTCATAGTATCCAACAAAACAACAGTATAGATGTGTATATATTTACAGATCTTATTTTTGGAATAATAGTGGGCTAATATGAAGCTGTAGATAAATAATAACACTGTTATAGGTTGTAGTGTAAAAGAGCCATTGCTAAACCTTACTATAGCCCATTACGAATTGTGAAAGTCCTACTAAATGTGTTTGAGACTGGAGCTAGTTGTTCTTATAAATTTTCGTATAACATCTCGTGTTACATCTTATGGAGCTTGTATATAAGGAAGATCATCTAACCATACCGATTTTGAAGCAGTACTCATACAGAGTAACGCAGAACCATTACTTGATTTATGATATAAGGCGCCATATCACTTGTGAGAACGCTATATGGTGATGTGAGTTATTTATTCCATTTTACACCTTTGGCGTTCTCCACCAAGTCTTAACACTTATAATTTTTTTACAATAATTTAGATAATTCGATTAGCGAGCGCTATGCGTCGATGTATACGTTGCAATTTGTCATAAAAGTAAACTGCCAAACACATCCTCTCCCATAAAACTATTCACTTGGAAACATGGAAATTCCAAAGCCAAATTGGCCATGTGTTTATTGCACAAGGATAGGCTCGGATTATTTAAGACGTGAGAATACGTGGTCTAAAATCAAATACACGATATAGGTGTTGACCAAAATCTAACGTACAAGTCATATAGGAATACAAAAAATCATGAGACGATTTCGAGCTGTCCCAAACGTATATAAACTGTGCTTATATCGTAAATGTGAAAATAAAATTTGAACATCTCCACTTACCTTTTTTATTCGGTAAAGCTCCTTTTTTTCTTGAAGCACAATTATCAGTCAAATTCCTATTTTTCACTACACTATAATTAAATTAAATATTTTAATCTAAAATCTAACTAAACTTTTGAACTAAATTATAAAGCTAACCACTATCAACACTATATTAACACTACAAACACTAGTAAACACTTTTTTAAGCTTCCAATAACTCAGAATCTGTGGATTACGAATTTAAAATACTAAAACTTTTCAGTCCGATATATCACCACGTTTCATCGCCAGTAATACGCAGTCTGTGACCAACTATAAATCTACTATATGATGCAGCTGATCACGTTGCACGTTGTGCCATTTTGTGCGTCTTATCGCCAACCGCAATTGTTCTGCATGATACCTGAAATAATTAAAATGAAATTAGTTAAAGTGAACATAAATGTGAACAATAAAATGAGAGGCAACGAGACACTCATTTATAAGCCACTGATTATAATTACCTTGACCGTCAGATTAAAGTTTATCCGAATGAATAAATAAAATTGTCGATGTACTCGAGTCACCCGTAGAATTGATTTCAAAATCACGGTTCACGACTACAACAGCGATTCACTCGGGTTTTGATCGATTTTTTAATTTTGTAGAGAACACGAAAAATCTTGTTTTGCATTCAAAACTGGTTCACAAACACAATACAACATTACAATGTATTATATCGGACAGCAATTATAATAAGGGGTGTGAGCCAGTACCAATTTAGATATGCTCTTTTGAGTACGAAATTGTAAAGTAATTGGAAGGTGAGGAATATGACAGTGTAACTTATGATGATTATAGGTGCATCACTTTTGATCTAAATTTTAAGCGGCCACTATTTATAAACCTAACCAAAATAGAGGGTAATTCTCTATTGGCACTTTCTTTGCTTTTTCAAGGTTATACCAACAAATAATGTTAAGATTCGAGTCGTTTTTATAGACAAATAAGTTCGTCTTGCTTTGCTTACTTAGGACTTGAAGAAATCATGCAAATGCATAGATGATGATGATGATGATAACGTCATTAAATGACTGTATGAACAAAAAGATCCTCCGTAGAAACCTCTATTGACAATGTTATAGGTTATAGTTTCGAAAATCAAATTATTTTCTTACTGTATTTCATTCAAAATTCTTTAAGCTTTAAACTTTCAAAAGCTTTAAATATTATTCACATTTAAATATTTCATGATTCTTTAAATTGGTACTTGAAAACAACATCGTGAACGAATTATATTATTATGAAAGCTTTAAAGCTCAAACTTTGAGCTTTTCTTTGAAATTATATTTTAAATCAACTGAAAGTATTACAACATTAAAAACTATAAGCATTGTTCTTAAGCAATTAATGTAAACTATTTTTCTATATAAATTGTTGTTGTTGTCAACATAATCTTGGAGTTGTTATTGTCAAAGGAATCTTAAAGTTGTTGTTGTCAAATAATTAATTCACTTTTATTTTGTGAATTAAATTTTGACGCAAGGATATCAGTTTCCTTCAGTGAACTAATGATTATAGTCAGTTTATTAAATACCAGAATAATTTAACGTTCAGAGCTTTGAATAAAGCTTTGTGTAATAGTGAAAAGCATAAATCAAAAAAAGTATTGAAACCATATTAGAAATTTTACATTGTTTGGCTTAGTCTAGAATTATAAATCTAAAAGCTTAGTATCTAAAGTTTTCCTCTAAGATACCTTGTAGATTTTCTATAAATAATAAAAAAACACTCGTAGCTTTTGCTTTTTTCGGTTTTAAAAAAGCGACTTGTTGCTTGTGTCTTTGTAATCCCCACTAGGCCGGTTTCGATCTGATGATGATGACGTCATTAAATATCTGTGTGATGGAAAAGATCAAATCCATCTCATCATGCATATGCTACCGGCCTTGATGATCATACTGTATAATAGTCGTGACGTGACAGTACTAGTGAATTACAAGAACTTAACTCGAAATATTGATTAATTGATTGTGGCATGAGATAATTTGCAATTTTTGGGTTTCTACTGAACGGCCACAGATGGTTTGGGTTTTCCATTCAATTTTGGGTTTTTTGAATGCGTGCTTGCATTGTTCGGGCCAAGAAAAGTTCTTTTGCGTCTTGGGCTTCTTTAGTAGGGCTGCCAAGTGAGAGTGAATTGGAGCGAGTGTTTCAGCAAGTTTGGATATGAATCGGTGGCAGTAGTTTACCATGTCGATGAATTGCTGAATGCTTTTAATTGCTGTTGAAGCCTATAATACCGTAATGGCCTAAATTCTCTCTCGGCTGATGAATTCAAGAGAAATTCGAACTGGAAAAGATGTTCCAGATGCAGTTTATATTGATCCTCAGTTTGCGATGCCACAAGAATGTCGTCAATATAGAAGAATACGAAATCAATAACGCGGACGACTTCGTTTATGAAACGTTGGAACGTTTGTGCGGCATTGCATATTGCAAATGGCATGCGAGTGAATTCAAAGAGCCGAAATGGGGTTGGATTGTCATTTTGTAAACGTTCTCAGGCGCTATGGGAATGAGATGGTAAGCTCTGACGAGATCGATCTTGGAGACAATTTACAACCATTTTATTGCATTGAGATATTCTGTATGTGTGGATAACGGGTCAAGCAGTGTGACTGCGTTTAATCTGCGATAGTCTTCACACATTCTACATGAGGCGGCGGATGAGACGGAAGATGCAGACAGTTTACAAATTCCTAATTCCACCATGTACTGAAACTTTGTTTGAACAGCTTTGTGGCGCACTGGATCTAGTTGTCTTGGTCTTGACACTGGTAAATGTGCTTCAGTGACAATGTGATGAACCACGTTATGTCGAACTAGTAAATTATAGTTTGACTCCGCTATTAGGGAAGGATACCTTTTTAGCCGTGTGCCATAGCCGTTGTCGATCATGTATTGAATGGGATGAAGCAAAGGGTTTTATATAATTTTGAAGGGCATTGCTGAGACGGAGCTCGGTGGCTTCAGAGAGATGTTTTCCATCTATGTACATATACTAGGCTTATATCGTTAATGTATGTCGTATCAATGTCAAACTTGGGCTCATGGTATTAGTATAGAATTTTCATATCCTCTACGTCCACTTCTGTAATCGAAACAGCTTGAAAAACCTGATAAGATGAATTTAATTCTATAAACAATAAGAACGGGTCTAATCGTTTTCATGGACGTGAGAGGTAGACGTTAATGGATTGTACCTCTCGAGAAACGAATTATGTATACGGATCTCTTAAAGAGATGTACTTCATGAAGAGAAAATGCGGTATATAGAAAACAATCTGGAATCTACAACAGGTAGCCAGTATTAAAATGTGGCTCGTGATGGAATAGAAAGAAGAATGGAACAAAAAATCTACTAAGACCAATGAGGTCCAATTATGCCACCAATCCAGACTAAACCGTAAATAATTTGGATGAATTGGTTGTTCACGAAGGCCCAAGGGTGCGGCACCTGATATATCCCTAATATATCGTTGCCAGTTCAAGTTTTGGATAGTGGTTAAAAGAGCTTGCTATAGAGTTTCATTCGTTGCGTTAAAGCGTATTTATTTTTTGGATGAATGGGTTATTCAAAACCATCTGTGACCTTCACAGATGGTTTTGGATAACCCATTCATCCAAATGCAAATTTGTTTATGTCCTTAATAATTGATGAATTGCATATATGATAATCCAAATAAACATCTGTCACATATATAAATCCATATGTCTAGAGCTGGATTAATAACTGTCAAATCATTCATTTTCATTTGAAACACGTACAACTCAAACACATACTAAAATGTCATTATATCATGTATGAAATTGTTATCATGCTTACACGTGGATTAACGATTAGAATCAAAGTCTTACACTAAATTTAATCAGTCAACCAGCATATAAATATATGTACACTGTTAAATTATTAATTGGAAAAATATTCTTTCTGGTATTTCTTCATTAAATCTGTTTGTGGGTTTTGGTCGACGATGTATTCCCATTAATATTCGCAAACATACGAGTATTTACAAATAGCATGTTCGTGCAAAACAAAATCTCGACAGGTGGAAATGAATTAGAAATTGCATCCAATACATTTTCCTCACACCTATAAGTATCATTTTATGTGTGTATGTACCTGAGGTTACTCGTGTATAAAATACTATAAAGGGTATCCCAAAACTCTTTGTATCACTTTAAAGTCGTGGTAGGTCAACTCGGACTGTAACGCACGAATCGAGCTGCAAGATGAGCCCTGAACAGTATGAACCTGGAATTTTATGACACCCTTTATATGATGTTTGTACGAAGTGGTACATTGTGAAAGGTGAAAATGGAAAATGATTTATTATAACGAGAGAGAGAGAAAAATCAATTTGTGCACTTCATCGGATGTCTTGAATTTAATCAATTTGCTGTTTTAATAAATATTTTATGGTTTTCAGATGAGTCTGTCAAATTGTATAAGATTACGTCATTTATCTTAATCAACATTATGTTTCATATATACATTCGATCGATAATTATTTTGTTAACTTGTGTATCGTTAGCATCGAGCAGATCAACAATTTGTTTTATATATTGAGAGGGTGAATAATTTAGTGACGGAATATGTTGCGGAAAAGCGGGTTTAACATTTGCCATGAACGTGACAGATTAACTTTAATTTTAATTTT
The DNA here is from genome assembly GCA_963932295.1 of Tipula lateralis. Taxonomy (NCBI): domain Eukaryota; kingdom Metazoa; phylum Arthropoda; class Insecta; order Diptera; family Tipulidae; genus Tipula; species Tipula lateralis. The sequence continues at coordinate 156,598,738 of OZ010738.1, forward strand.
TTTGTTCAGAGTCAAATCATTCATTTTGCCTCTCTATAATATATGTATGTAGAGTACACATTTGTTACAAAGTTTACGATGTGAATTTTTATTTTTATGTCATTAATGCTGGTTTTATGTATTAATATGTTTGGCAAACTCAAAAATACTAATAAAATTTGTCACCCACATCACGTTTTAACAATGTAATGGTGAAATGAAATGTCATTAGTTTGTAAATCACTTATTTTGTCGCTTGTTAATATGAAATTATTTCGGTTGTCGTTTAGTGAGTTTCTCACCACGCTGCGAGATCGAGTTCGATTCTAACCATTGACCAAACATTAATATGGCCCGGATGTCATACAAATTATAGCAACTTGCCGTTATACGTAACAGGGTTGTCTGAAAAGCTTCCGATTTAACAAGAAGACGCTATATATCTAAATGGTGTCAAAATTGGGATTATTGCCAGTTGTTCATAGTCAAGGTTAACGAGATAAGTCATTCCGAGGGAAGAATTCCGTCGACAAAATGTGTACACATTACGGAATGTAATGGAAGAAGCCGGTTATAGCCAAATGGTTAAGAGTGTAAGAACATCACGCCACGGTCTCGAGTTCGATTTACACAGTTGATCAAAACTAAACATGAAACCGAGTGGCATAAAAAGCGATTGTGCTTAAAAGCTTTCGTTGAGCTGACCACTTATACAATGTACACCAATTTGTATTAACGGTTTGTAAGGTCTCAGTTGAGACATGATAAGACTTCCGTTAAATAATCACTGGCTTAATGCCTTTGACGGCATTAAGCCATTGATTATTTAACGGAAGGTGCGCAGGAGGATCCCGATGAAGCTATTTTGATGCGATAATAGAACCAACCGAGTAAATACCGATCACTCCCTTGGATCTACGTGGGGTATTCGTAGACTTTCAGCAGTTCCGAATACTACAGTTTCAATATTGGATGTACATAGGTTACCAGAATTTTTTCGACTCAGTCATGGCATGAATTTAACGTAGGGTTCCCATTCACTGCCTATAGGACAGACCTGAATAAGTTGCTAGTCTTTCCACCAATTACTTGAAAAAAATGCGCGTCCTTCCTTCAGTTCGATATATAAGATAATTAGGACAGTACTACATCCGAGCTAAAGGAGCCATTACGTTATTATTCAAATGGCCCTGTGTTTTGATGCTTGAGTTGAGCAGAGAAAGTAAACCATCATTTTCTCAAATCAAGCCAAGTCGCATGTTTTCGAATAGCACAATGTCTTGCAAGTTCAGTATTGGCTTAACTTTAAAGCTAGCTCTGCAGTCCCAACTTTTCCAAGTGACGCATATAATATGATGTTCACATGATGATCCGTTTCATTAAGAGACGTTAGAGAAACTGTTAATTTAATTGCCAGTTGACTGTTGATATAGGTTGCGATATTAACTGTGGATACCACATTATGTCTCAAACAATTCAAGAACACTTCGATCGCCCCCACCTCAGTGTGTAACACCTTACAGTAATCAGGTAGACGATCAGACGCTCACCATTTGGTTGTTCTAAGACTCCCGTCGCCATTCTACCATCAAACCATAGAGCCATTCGTGGGCAATTTTCGGTGGCGGTACGCCTTTCCATGATGCTCCAGATGGATATGTGGGTCAAAAACCCTTATATCATGCATATTAAACAGATGAAGTTTAATCAAAATGCGCTAATTTTTCACTTGGCGTCTTATTTATGTTCGAGTGTGATATCCGAAGATGTTTCCACTAATCTGTTTTGCACAGCCACATGGTCGTATATGTCGCCTTCTGCTTGGTGAAGGTCTCATAAGAAATCGATCACGATTGGCTCTACCTTAACGTAAATAAAGGACCTTCTCAATGTGAAAAATGTTTCATGAGCCAAAATGATTTTTCAATTATGTGCACCAAGGTTTGGAAGGCGGTATTCATCCATCTCCTTTTTAAGCTTGGTCTTTCATATTATCAGAGATTTGGATCCACGTCTTCCGTTTCTTAACTCTTTTTTTTATTCTTTAAGATTTACTGTATTCCTTAGCCTCCCGCAGTGCACTTACCAAGATATTGAAAGCTATCTTAGAAATTGTCTGTTTGGTCCACTGTTCTGAGGACCTCCATACTAGGTTTAGCTTGCCGCTTCTAAAAAGATATTCTTTGATTTGTACGTGTTAAAATGGTTTTACTGATGAGGCTTTTAATGAACAAGCACTGGTTTTCATCCTCTACAATGTATATCTTGTGTATCTCCCCGTTATGGCATCAAAAAAAATCATTTTTTTTGATATCATTTTCCCAGTTCGATATATAAGATAATTATGACAATATTAATTCCAAGCTCAAAGAGGCATTCTGTTACACAATTATCCAAATGCCTCTGTGTGCTGGTCCTGGACAAAAGCAGAGAAAGAAAACCATAGCTTAGAAGTCACAGATTTCAGAGTTTCAGACCCAAGCACAATGTCCTATAAATCAAGTTTTGGCCTAATTTTTTAGCTATAGTGAATCTACCCTGGAGTTTCCCAAGACAGACGATTGACCAAGTACCCATATAATATTATGTTGACATGATCACCCGTTTCATTAAGAGGCGTAAATGAAACTGTTTACTTGATTGCTGGTTGATATTATCTCACAAACAGTTAAAGAAAACTTCAATCGCTCTCACCTCGGTGTGTAACACCTTGCAGTAATCAGTAAGACGGTCAGATATGCTCACAACTTGTTTATTACATAAGGCTCTGTCCACCATTTTTCCTTTCATGTAAAAGCACCCTTCCATGATTTTCTAGATGGATATATGGTTTAAAAACCGTCTTATGAACCACTATTTTTATCTTCTCCAGTATTTTTAAGCACTATCATTTAGCACTGGCACACCGTTCAAAAATATGACTCTTTCAAAACTGTTCAGCTTTCAGTTAAACTTACTGTTCAAGGTTATGCCCAGAAATACCTTATCAGTAAAAACTAGTAGTTTGCCGTTCAAAAGACTATTGTGTTCTTTAGTATAGAGGGCCAGTTGTATTTTTGGATGAGTGTACTCCTAATCAAAACCTGCTGTCAATTTCAAAGCCAATCGATAAAGACTGCCTATATACAGAAATTTTCATGAGCAAAGTAATTTCTTAATTATGTGTAATTATATGTGCACCGCAAGGTATGGAGATCTTGGTCTTCGCTCTTCTTGGCCTCTGAGAAGAAAATATGACAATGCTATAGTTTTAAGGTCAGTATGTTCAACAGATTCGAAAGCTTAATGGTGTAATCTGGTCTAATTTTGTAGCTCGGTGTTGTTGATGTTTGGGATAGAATAGTTTACTGGAGTGAGGTTTGGGAAACCTCTTACATATTACCAGAGTTTCAGCTCACCGACTTAAGTTCCTTAACTTTTGTTTGTGTTCCTTAAGAGTCGCTGTGCTTCTTAGTCTCCCAGTGCAACTACCAAGACATTGTAAGCTCTCTTAGAAATTTTCTGATAGGTCCCCTGTTCTGAGAACCTCGATACTGGTTTTAGCTTACCGCTTCTAAAGAGCTCTTCATTTGTACTTGTTACATTGGCTTTACGAATGAGGCTTTGGTGTATCACTATTGTGCCATTATGAATCATGAAGTTTCTTCCATCCACTCTTCCCTTTAGTTCTGGATTAGAATACACGTATACACCGTGGCTTGATAAAAAACAAATTTATGATATTATTTAGCAGTCGATAATAGTCGATTAAATAACTTCGCCGAATTGCGATAAAAAGCTTTATAATTTATACGATAAACTGTAATAACAATAAAATGTACTGTTAATTATATAGTTTATTGTATATGGTACTGCTGAAGTTTACGGCCACCTACGACATACGTATATCGACAGGTTGATTAAAAACGTGACTCGGCATTATTATCAACAATCACCTGCGTGATTTTCCTCTCTTATATCACTTTGGCAAACGAGAGTTATGTTCGATTCTGTAAAGAATATTAATGCCAATGAAGGCCCTCCATGTATGTATATGTGTGTTATGCGAATAAAAATTAATTGCTCATCCATTGTTAGTCTATTTACCAAAAAATTATGATTCAATACAGGCAATCAGGTGAAAGTTTATATCAAACCAGTTGTCTCGAAACCGATATATGATTCCATATTTCGTGAATAAAACTATTAATTGTCTACAAGAAGTGGGTATGTCAATGTTATATATACACACACACGTACATACATCCGTATTCGAAAGCGGAAAAATCAATTAGAACAACAGCGCGAATCTAAATGGACACTTTTTTATGGTTTCGATTCGTTGATAAATTTTATTTGCCAACCAAATGGAAATTATATGTATGTATGTATGTAATAGGAAACGTCATCATGTTGTCTTAAAATAGCTTTGGGTATAAGATGGAAAAAAAATTTTAATGCCGGTAAATCTCCATAAGAACTAAGCCACTTGTTTCGACAATTAAAATTGAATCCTACTCAACAGCGACGTCAATTGAAAACCGCGAGTTTTATTTCTGATAAAAGTCACTGTACTCTGATATCAGAATATTTTTTGTTTGTTTAATTTTTTTTGTTGTTGTACGTATTTTGGGAAAAATATAAAAATGTTCATTACTACGTACGTCGAAATGTTATGAAAAATCGATAAGTCATTGTTATTCTCAAGAAGCTTAACAAATCTATACTGTTGAAAATTTTATATTATACCGAGATATATGTATACTCGTACATATTTACATAAATATAGAAAGCTTTGGCAAAGCTTTTATTTGAATTATTTATTTCGGTCAATTATGTGGTTTAGTTTTTTGATTGAAGAAATTATCTAACAGCTGCATGATTGGATGTACAGAGTAAAATAGATGCTTAGCTGCTAACAGATTTGGGGACGATATCTTGATCCCAGTTTCCAGTAAAGTTGGTTCGTGGTCGAAACGGATAGAGCGTGATTGATATTATTTAATCAGTTGTCCATGGACACGAGCTATACACAAAAGGATGACGTATTTTAAACAACTCTATAAAGCTCTGTGAGGTGCTGGTGTGCATGTTAAATAACTACTTCGTACAAAACATAGTAGGCACCATAGTAGCCAGAGCTTATCGTAGAAGAGTCAACTAAATCTGATTGAATCTCTGAGGATGCGATGCAAATACTTAAAGAACCACAACGGTTAAATCTGTGAATAATATTAATACCGATAACATAACACCTGATCTTCTCTTCAATATCCACATACTATATAAAAGTTCACCACTTGAATCATGTTTAAAAATCTTATGCCTTCGAAGACCCTATAATACTCTAAGACTATATACATTACCTTACAGTGCAGAAGATGACCTTGGAAATCAGTTAGTTGGATTATTAATCCACTGATTTAAGCCAACCGTAAACCAAAGATTCTTTTAACAATAATTTGAACGATGGACTTAAGCCAATTATAATGTGAAGTAATGACTGCACAGTGACTATATTATAGTAGAGTTGATCGTCTCTAGCAAGTTTCAGCAGAATCAAACACCAAATAATTTCTAGCCTTAAAGTTTTAGTCCCTCACTTAGGGGTGAGTTAACCCCTTTGATGTTTCTGCAAAATCGAAATTTGTGAACAATTGCTACACAGTGACTTTGTCATAGTACAACTGATCGTCTGTGTTGCAGCAGAGTCAAACACAAAATAATTTTGTGGGTTAACCCTTTTGATGTTTCTTCAAAATTTGTGGAAAAAATTCAAAATGTGTGGGTTTTGTTACAGCGGCAAGTGATATAAGCAGAATTCCTTCATCATGTGGTACGAACATTCAATGGGTGTTCAATAGGTGACCAATAAAATTATAAAGAAGGTTCGTTTGAACGTGAAGTATATATTTGGCCCTAACGGCTTGTATTGATCTGTACTCATTTATGGGAATAAAATCTCAATTTGTGCTCAAAACCCCCAATATAACGATTAACCCCATTATTGGATATTTGAATTTTGGCTTTTTAAATTTAGTCCTTTTCGGACCGGACGTGACTGTTCCATAGCATATTAAGCTTAAAAACCTAGTATATAGTTGTTGTAGCTTTGCATCTCCACCACTCAAATGTTGGTTTCTTGACCAACCGGAATATCTAACTCATTGTCTGCAGACTCTCACATTCATTTGTTAGTTGCCATCTTGACCGGTAAAACATCAAGTCTTGTAGCATATAGTAACCCACTTGAAAGTGAAATAGAATGAGTAAATGACGTGTCCAGTATACACAAGTTTGTGCAAGTGAGGTTAAAATGATTGACCTTGCTTCGAATTCTAAACAATGCGGGGATGAGTGTCCAAATACCGACAAAATGGAAGAAAAGCGGAGTTGCTCTGAAACCTAAAAGAGATCGTGACTAAAATATGTTGAATGTTACGAAAAAAATTGCGAACGGAATGTTGAAAGGTACGAGTAGGATAAAAAGACATAAATGCCGCAGAAACTACTTTTGGTTTTCGACGAAACCAGTCTTCGAAGGAATGTGTAGAATATTTTTTGTGGGTACGAAAGGAAAAGGAAGTATATTGTGACGGTAGTTTTACACATTCAAAGCGCTTATGCCAGGGAAACTTTACCAAGTTCTTCTCAGCTTAGGTTTCCGTGGAAGAATTTGTAATGGGTACATGATTTTATGACTGATCGAAAATTAGTATTGTGTGGAAGAGGTTAGAGGTTGGAAGGTGCGGTTGAAGTTGATCTACCGCAAGTTGATCACCGCAATGCTCTTCAATCTGTGTAGAGCTCGAACGACAACTATAGTATAGATATTCATTTCATGATATCAAGAGCAAATTGGGCATGTAACAAAGACAATATGTAGATGTAGGTATTTGGAAATCTGGATCGACATAAGACTTAATTGCAAGAGTAGACTGAATACAATCAAACGGGTGAGTAAACCTAAATGGGGAGCTCAGCCGAGTGTAACCGATATAATACGAAAGGCGCTTGTGTCCTCTAAAATTTCGTATGGGTTAAGAGTGTATGGTGGCGGATCAAAGGGTGGATTGAAAAATTAATGAAAGTTGAGAACACATGTGCCAGAGTTGTCGGGGAGGGCGATTAGTTCGACGCCAGTACATATTCTGTGGCCTAAAATGAGAAACTCACTTCTAACTTTTGCTTTTTTTGTGTCTCCAAAATGCCAGCTCACCAAACAATTTTGTGGTGAGCTGGTATATTTTGGAGACACAACAAAAGCGAGTTTCGTTGATGCGACTGAAATATTTTGCACACGTTGAGGGATATACAGATGCTATAGTGTAAGTTAGGATCGAGTGGGTGTAGGAATCTACTTTACCTCGATGAAAAAAGAGTATCTATATAATGAATCCGAGTTGATTGGAATGATTGAAAGAATCAAATGGAGGGAGGAGGAGGGTAGTGCTATTTTTTGACTTCCTAAATGGATTAGAGTTAATAAAACGGGGAGGGGTACTCAGGGAAATGTGTATGTAAAAAATCTGTTTGAGGACCTTCAGGTTGGGAAGAAGGTTATGCTTCAATGGTTACCTTCACACCTACAAATTAAAGGTAATGAAAGAACTCATATGCTTGCGAAACAGAGTTGTCTGCTTGAGAAGAAATAAGTCAATATGGATGCAAGAGATGTACTTCGTATGCTTAAGATGAATCTGACCAAAAAAGAACGGTCTAGCAGAATGTGCCTGAACCAAATTCAAATAAATACAATTCAAGCATCATACTTTACAATACTTCCTCTGGTCTTATCATTTAAGAGCACATGTTGGTAATACTTGTTGGCATGTATATAGTGTTAAGCACGATGATAATGATGATTCTCGTCCTCATTGAACAAAAAATGTCTATTTCTTATGTAAATATCACCTTAGCTCTTTGAAGGATTCATCAAGATGTCAAATATTATAAAAAATTCTATTACTTAAATGTATTTACCCACAAGAACTTCTAGCACCTTAATGTTGATTATAGTGCTTTCATCTTGTTGGTATGATTTTCTTAAAACAAATTGTCACGTTTCTGCCATCAGGTAGTACTAGTATAAGTACTCCTCTTCACTGTTTGGGCTTTTCATTGTTTCTTAGAAACACCATAATTTTCATGTTACGTCAGTAACATAAATGAAAAATCAATAAGTTTTTATTATTCTTAAGATGTTGCTAGAATTTAATTTTAGAAATTTACGTTATAACATATAAGATGATGTCTCTTATTTTTGGAACTCAACGATGATATGAAAATGCAAAATACGTTTTCATCTATTTTACCTGTCACGCTGTCAGATGTTTTATTCATGGCTGGAAATACCTTTTAAGCTTTACGACACAGTTTTGTTCTTGCCTACACTATACTCAAACCAAATATTATTTATTTAGATTACCAACGGTAAGGCCAAATGACTCTATGATTAAAGCTACGTCATTTAAAATATAAATGGAATACCTTTATATAACGACCTGGGTGCATAATTTGGGGGGTGCTAATAAAGAGAATCGCAACTGAAAACATACCAACCATTGTAGGTGATCAGGTCAGCCAAGATCAATGCTCTTTATGACATCAGAAACTTGTTAATATTTGATCAAAGACGAGAATCGAACTCGAGACCGCGCGGCGTAATGAGAAACACTAAATAACTGATAATGTCGTAAAGTATACATTAACTGTTTGATAATGACTGATTTTGTGCTGTCCTAGACCAGGTCGTTTATCCAGCCATTGAATCACAGAATGACAGCGATATTCCGGATGTATTGTGTAAATCACCCATTCAATATAATTTGGATTTAGCAGAGCCATAATGCAAATCGTTGAAAAATTGGGAACCATAATGATGAAGACAAAATTCACAATCCAACAGCTGTTTGTTTAAAGTTTAGTGCTTTCGTTGCATGTAGAGTTCTAGATGAAACTTAAAAATTTTTTGAGCTTAACGAACTTAATTTAACGCCACCTCATACGTAAAGTACAAATCAAAGTTAGGTATTGATTTGAATTAATGATGATTTTCAGAATTAAGGTCCGTTTGAGCTTTTTAAATATTTTACATATGTTTGTGAATCGAAAACACATTTCTATGCAAGTTTCGGTATATTTTAAAGTGAGCTTTCACTCTCCCTGCTCATGTAATGGTCAGAACTTTGTTTGATTATATTATGTTACGTTGTTAAAAGGTTTTAATTATTGAAAGCTTCATTGCGAGTTCTATCTGATAAAATTGAAATATGAGCTTTAAGTTTAAAATAAAAAGTAAAAATTTTTCACAGGGTTCCGAAAAACATGTGTTCTAAGCCCTTTGAAAGAAACATTTCTTACAAATTTATAAATTTATGAATCATCCAAGCTTGAAGACCTTTCAGTTTTAAAACGAAATTAAGATGCAAGAATCAACAAACCAAAAATTGTTGGAAATCTTGTATGGAGCATGCTTTTACACACAAAGTTGTTTTTAGGCTTAATCCAAATCGCCAACTTCTATACTATAGCACTTTTAGCAAATTTGAACCATCTAGATATGCGTCGAGATGAGCTTAGACGATATCGATGGGACTTTAAACATTTTCTGGTCCAGCGATATATGGTATCAGCATATAGGGCTTTTGACCGTTTTTCAATATCAAGGTTCGTTGCCTTTCGTAATGTACTTCAAATTTTTCGTTTGTTAGTAAGATCTTCATCACATCAATATAAAAGCTCTGCTACGTATGCACACAAACCATTTCATTCATTGTTTTATTTTATATACAATAGCGAAAATATCAGATATGTCGGATCATGAACTCACTCTTTCTATAGTTTCGTTCATATTCCATGCATTGCTACTTCACCCCAAGATTTTGTAATGTTATTGATCGTATTCCTTGGTTTGGACCATCAACAGACTCAATTAGAGTTCTAAACGCTCGACGTAAATAGTTAGCAACGATATATTCTGGCCCATAGATTCCAATAACGGCACACGGTTTGGTTTTAAGAATATATTTATGATATATTCAGATCTCTTGGTCAATTTGTGACAATGAACACTTAAAGGTTTTAACGCTGAGTGTCTTCAAAATTCTTATTGATTTTATGCATGCAAGATAACTATCTTCTCTTGCTTCACCATCAATACTTCCAGCTTTCCAGTTGCAATGAGATCCGAAATCAATCGTTTTTAAATTAATCACTATGCGAGGCATACTTAGTAAAATTAAAAGGGTGGAAGGTCTCTATATCTGTTGATATCTCTGGCTATGACATCATCAATCGATTATGTTTCTCGCACACGGACAGATAACATCCCAATCGGGAATACGTCTGCTAATGATTGCACAAGACGGACCAGCATTTCACCGTATAAAGTGGAGTCCTGATAGATATGTCCCAGCCTCATAGTTATAACGTGATTGCCTTTCATATAAGATCAGTTTTAATGTTTTTCAAGCTTGTTTTGCGTTGAGCACAATTCTATAATCTTGGAGCAAAAGCATGGTCTTAATATACATAAGTGGGTAAATCATGCGAAACTGCCCTTTATTGTTTCATGTTACTAAAAATGAAAAATCCATGAATAATATATAGTTGTTGAGAAAGAGTTAGATGGCTAATAAGTAGTTTTCAATTACCATTACTGTCCTCAATATTGGTGTGGTTTTACCACTACTTTGAATCTTGCTAAATAAAAATTTCTATGTTAGATTGCAGTAGTCTGGCTTCGTTGGTCAGGGCTATGATGTGATGATAACAATTATAAAATAATCTATGGCTTAGAGACCGTACACGGGCCTTACCGCGTCTCAACTGATACCTTACGAACCATTTCAACGTATCAGTGCACATTGTACCGTTTTAATGTCATCCGGTGCATGTTAAATTTGGATCAAGATCAATGGCGAGAAACGAACTCGAGACCGCAGCGTGATGAGAAACTCTTTTAACTTTTAAGCTACAACCGACGACTGATGTGATGGTGCTGTTCTATAATAGTCTAAGATGGGAAACTTCTGATAATTTTACCAGAATTAATTTTGTGAGAATTTTAAGTGTAAATCCGTGTAATGCTAGTTTAGTTTCAATTCTGTTTTCTTTTGGAGGAACGATTACCGAGCTATGGCTTAAGTTTTCCTGCTATGTTGTCAATTAAGGCCATTCTTTGTTCGCCTAAATAACCAACGTTTTTATTCAGTACGGTCAGCTACCTTTCGACTAAAATGTATTGGAGTGTGGATTACTATTGGTGCTATTGTTGGACATAGACTGATTTTCAAAGAGGGATGATCTTAAATCAATAAATTGTCTAGGAAAGTTATGTACTGTGTTTCTTTGTCCATGTTTCTTTTCCGTGCCTGCTCGGACTAAAGTTGAAGGTTACTCTATAGTTCAGAATTAAACTGGATTGGGTTAAATCAGTCATTATCATAGTAATGGTAAAAAAAGCCGCAATGGCATTTGCCATTAACGATAAAATTGTTTGCCACCTATACCTGCTGTAACTGAGCTTATTTTAAGCAGAATTTGGATTCCGCATCGAAAAAAATTCTCGTCTTATCAGGTGAACCAAATGGACCCAAGTTTTAGCTGCTTTGTAAGCAGAAAATTGGTACTCGGCCACGACATGAGTCGAGTGGGGTAGCGCGGCTCATTGAAAGGCTTTCAAAGTTTTCTTGACTTTTGTAAAATGTATTCCGAGTGTATGGTTATGCTGAAAGATCACTTTGTTATGTTTTGTGTGATATTGTGAGCGTTTGAGCTGCAATGCTAAGAGTAACTGCAAAAACTATATGTACAGCAGACGTACAGCATTAGCTTCTATTCATGAATATTCGGTTTCGGACTTTATGTGCTTTGGGGTTATCGTAGTGAATCTTCTTTTAATCAGCGGGGATGTTAGATTCGATTCAAAAAACGCTTTTGACTTTAGAGCAGTTTAATTTGTGAAAAACGGTTTTCCATGTCATACGGGTCGTACGGAACACAAGTTTTTTGTATTTGAACATCATACCCAAGACCTTGAGTTTGAGCATCAAAATCATCACTTTAAAGCCGGTACTCACATGATTTTATTTCAGATGCTCCTTATATATACTTCACTTAGCAATCGAAAATGGAAAAGCAGAGCTTTCCGCAAATTATGTGCTTTGTGAACACAAAGGTTGACATGGTTAGAGCTTTCAGTTGATTACACTATAATTAGGAACTATATCAAAACTCAACCAGATTCGAGTTATATAGTGTGGATATATAATAAGACGTGTGGAAATTTTATATCATAGTTTCATTTGTCATCGTAAACTGTCTTCTCGAGACGTGATTATATCACATATAGAGCTATTATTATATCTCACCATTCATTCACACCATTAAACCGAGATATGAGGTTATAAAATACCACACACATTATAGTTTTGTGGTATACAAACTTTTGTTCAACGATACCTTAAAATTTGTGCATGCTTGCACGATTAGCCCATTAACTTTATGCACTTGAGATAACGCTTGAGAAAAGTTGCTATGTATCGTTAAACGATATAGTTATTTTAAAGGTAGTTGACATTTTAATTATACATACATAGTTCAATATTCAACGTAATTAACCTGTCATAATTTTGTAGTTTTAACATACGATAATATCGGCATGTACTCCAGTTTTAATTTATTCGTTTTATAATTGAAATGTAATATACTTGGGCATTAATGGATATCGATATACAAACATGCACATAACAATATAATTATTAAGTATATTGAATATAAACAAGTTATCTGCATATACTCGTATATAAAAATATTTATTATATATATATATATATATATATATATATATATATATATATATATATATATATATATATATATATATATATATATATATATATATATGTAGTGTAGTAGGTCTGAATTTGATTGGAAGTGAACAGATGGTCTCAGCGTTTTTATATCGTGATCGTCACTTCTTTCTCCATTTGGATGTTTGATTTTTGAAGTTCGAGGATCTTGAATGCTAAACCAATTAAGTGGCCTGTACCATCTGGAGAGTAATAGATATAAAAGCACCAATGCCACATGTTAAAAACCAATTTTGTTTTTCTAACCAGTGCTTCTTTGACGCCATGGAAATGTATTTATGATCCTCTGTCCAAATAAAATCGACATCTTTATAAGATAGTGGTTTGAGTGCTGTTATCTGCGAAAATCTTCGAGGGAATAAACCCCTACATAAGTCATGTCCCTTTTTTGCCCAGTCACTCAGACTCAATTGGTCCATTGTGACATCCCTTCCCAGACGCACACTCTCAGTCCCGGAATCAGTTTGTTCTTCTATAATGAAATTAAAGATATCTGGTATTCTCAAGGTCGTCAATTGATCCTCAAATAAGAATTGTGAGCCGAAACAGTGCAGTCCCCACACTGTTCGTAGTATGAGATGGTTCGAATCTTCATGCGAAACGTATATGACTATTCAGGGAGCAGTGCCCCGTGAGAATGCCCAGCAATATCCTTAAAGTGCGTCTATCATAATTTAAGAAAGACTGGGATCTTTGCTGGTTTTCTAATCCAAAAGAAGATTTTGGATAGACGACAAGAGATGAGATTATCCCATCGCTTTTGGTGCAGATCTCCAAAGTGAAAGTCAATATCTTCTTTAAGAGATAGTGACGGCACTCCTTGAGCGGGTTCAGATCTCGCAAAAGTGGATGCCGCACCCAAACGGGCCAATTAACGCCCAATATATTCCCTTTGCTCATATGTGACTGGGTATCCAGTTAAGTCTAATTTTATTCAGCCTGCCACTTATCGTTTCCAAAACCAGTTTCGATGAAACAGTATTAGAACCAATCGCCTTTAGGGCAGCCAAGCTGTCAGAAAGGATGCAGATAGGACGAACTCTGCAATTTATTTCTTTTACACAGAGTGCTGATTTCAAAATTGCAGCAATTTCTGCCTGAAAAACAGTAGCGTACCTACCAAGCGGGATAAATAATTCGACATAGCATATACATAGCATATATTCCCGAAGACATGCTTCGTGTATGAGGTAGTATGTATGAGGGCATGTGGGCAGTTGTGTGTCGGCCCACTTTCCTTCATATTTGACAGTGCTTGGAAGGGCCAAATAGATTGTCTTTGCATATTGTAGGCGAGCGGCTGTTGGCGCTGCAATTCTTCTGATCCAAAAATCAAGCGGCAGCAGACCCACAGCCATCTCAAAAGTTGCAGTATAGGTGTGGTGTGAATAGCTCCTAAAATACCAAGTCAAACAAGTCTTTGAAGGCAGTTTATAGGTTTCTCTCCAATCCGGCTCATTAATCTAGGTCACCAAATAAATGCGGCAAACGAGATTATGGGTTTGTACACTGAAACACATAGCAAGTACACGGGTCTGTGTTTAAAGCCCCATGATTTACCAAATGGCTGTTTGCATTTCCAGTAAATGTTGCATTTCTCTTCTATATGTTTTTCCAAGTAATCTTCCGATCTAACCAGACCCCCATATATACCAGACTTCCAAAGAGAGTGGGATCGTATGAGCCACCATTTTTGAAAGACTAAAGTTTCCCAGAGTCCTGCGTCTAGTGAGAAAGACCATTTAATGGTTGACTGATAGACCCTGGTCACTACACCAGGCTACCTACATAAACCGCAGTTTGCATGCGTATATTTACATACCAGTATTATGGCGATGTCATCAGCATAACTCTGATAAATCCGTTGTCGTTTAGTTGGACTGTAGGAGTGAGTTGACCACAAGAGCGGAGACAGAACCCCATATTAAGGACATCCCTTTCGAGCGGTCACCGTCGTCGTATCACTAACAACAGATCTGCCTTTTTAGTATGCGTGTTGTTTGGAGTGTATGGGATTTTCTAATAGTGCATTATCCCTAAAATGTCTGTCAACCAATCGCTCTAAATTATTATTTAAGTAGAGAAGAGGACAGGGAGATAAGCTGAATACTTTTTGCCTGATCATATCTAGGTTTGCCATCCTTTGGGGTGAAGACTACTCTAACTTTTCTCCAAGATCTTGGAATATACCCCAGGGCCAAACTGGCTCTTAAGATATGTTCTTGGTGATCTAGAATAATTTCCAGTCCTTCCTGGAGGAAATTCGAGAATATCCCCTCTGGACCTGGTGTTTTAAATTTTGAGAAAGAACCGATGCTTCATGTCTTTTCTCACCACCTTCTCAATCTGTCTCTGAAACTTAGTAGTTTGTGTGGGAGTTGATTTCCATCAACTTCATCAGAATTCTGACTTTCGGGAAAATGATTTTTGATTAGTACATCTAAAGCTTCCTGATTTGTGCTCGTGTAAGTTCCCTAAGGTTTCTCTAGAGTTCCGATAGTGACCTTCATGTTTCCACAGAGAACTTTCTTGAGTTTAGCGGTTGCCGTAAGGCTATCCACTTCCTCACAAAAAGATCTCCATTTCAATATTTTTTCATTTCGGATACAATTCTTGCACTCAGTTTGTGAAGATTTGTACAAGTCCCAATCAACCGTTGAACCGTTTTCACTTTGTTTAGAAGTTTTCTTCTCTGTTTCCTCAGTCTGTAACTAAAATTTGGTCTTTCTCAAATGAGGATTTAAAACTCTTCTTATAGGTGACAATGGTAAAGCTAACTGGATTTTATTTGTATTATAAGACGTACTGCCAGAATGGATATAGACAAAACTGTTAGATGTTGGTAACCCTATCAGCACATTATATTTAAATAATTTGATATTTATTTGGTTCTCTTCTCTATATTTACAGATCAGAAGCAGTACCACAAATTGCAGTTGTCAAAGACCAACTATACTCAACAACCTGAATTCGCAATCAAATCATGTGTTTGTAGTGTTAAATATTTGCCGTGATTTTAGACCGGTTATGACTATAATCAATTTAAACATAGTTCTTAATGATTCTAATCCAAATAATGATTTTCATTAAACGAAAGCTAAAAGCTCGAAAGAAAAAGAAAAAAATTATCAAGTCGACGTTCAAATATAACATAAAAAAGTGTGCACCGAACTACGTGACTGGTGTCATTTAAAAATGAGTGAATTTAATTTTATAAATTTGTATTTGGATAAAAAATTCTCCCTCAACGATCTCGAATTCGACGAACGAATATACAATTCAACCGCCACCGATTCAACCCCAACAACAGCCGCCAACTATGACATTCCGACGATAAATATTCCGTACACGATATGTGAATGCCTTGTAGCGATGCTGGCGGTAATTGGCAATGCTATGGTTATTATTGTTTTTAAACGCGAGCGACGATTGCGACGCCGCACCAACTACTATATTGTGTCGTTGGCGATTGCTGATTTTCTTGTTGGCCTGCTCGGCGTACCATTTGCCATTTTAGCATCGATTGGGCTGCCAAATAATTTGTACGCGTGTTTATTTAGTTTGTCGCTACTTGTAGTGTTGTGTACGATTTCTATATTTTGTCTTGTCGCCGTATCAATCGATCGGTATTGGGCGATACTACACCCGATGGCGTATTCACGGAACGTGCGGACAAAAACAGCTATTTGTAAGTATATCGCGTATAATTTATATTGTTTGCTAATTATTTTTCAACAGACATATGTTAATATATAGTTCACCGACATAAATGGATTTATGACTAATCGGTTATCGGATACCAAAAATTATCCGCAACAATTCGGGATTGGTTTTATTGCATTGGTTGTAAATATGGTATCAAAAAACAAACAGTTTTCCAATAAAACAACTGTAGGCGTACTTATGAAAATGCAATTATGAGCTCGATACATATGTACACATTGTTTATATAGTCTTGTACTCAACTGTTCCAATTCTGTTTGAAAAGTATTTCGTTTGAAAAGTACTTAAAAATAATTGTAATATTTAAAATTCGATTAAAATAGTTTTTTTACGACTATCGTGTGCTCAATTCGATTATTAATTGATGTAACCTATATGCAAACGCTGTACTAACCTTCATTGCGGCTGTTAAATTTCACATTGTGGCCAAATTCGCTTAAATTTTATGTTGCAAGGTCATTGCGTAATTTATAGATTATGTAGTAAGTAGAGCCGGATCGATCAGTCGAAACTTCCAGAATGCCTCATTATACCAATCAGATGTGTGAAAGCCGGCCGTGTTGTGAGTAGGAACTCGTCTGCTAACAACGATTATGCAGTCGAATTCTGAGCAATTGTATGGCTCTGAATTAAGCTCTTGTGTGAATGTTCAATGATCGGTGTGCAATATGGTAACTCACATCAAACTACCAACAATCAAAAGGAGCATCAAGATGGCGCTGAAGTAAAAAAAGAGCACAAGGTAAACCATCGTGAGGTAACCGAAACTAGTCTTCAGATACAGATTTCATATCTGCGGTTCATTATTAACAGCCATTTACGCTGTCTTAAAGAATTTGGCATTCTCGCTCTCAAAAACCAGGTAAACCAGACTCAGCTGATCATTTCTTTATTGCCTGCACACTTAAAACACTGTCTGATCACATCGTATTTTAATGTAACCAACTCGCGAACTAAACAATATTCAAGCCAATTCCAACATCAAAACGATTTCTTTCAATAAAATAAATAGGTCAGAACAACCACCCTGGGAACCAGACTAAAAAGAAAAGTTAGTCTATTCATGAAGGCAAGTGTTTTACGGAATGATGTCCCAGGATCGAGAGAAATTCTAAAAGTGAAACACGATTTAAGTGTTGTCATAAGACAAACATCGCTTTTGGCCAGTTGGGTTGGGAACAATTGCTACCTTTCATGTTAAATGCACTACAAATCCACCACATATCAAATTTACAATCGACGACGTACCTTACTATGCACATATAGCCGACTCATCGACCGCAGAAAGTACACCAACCGCCCAAGTTAGTTCAAGTCACACTGCCACCTAATTTACATCGTTTAACACGATTCACAAGATACTCCAGTTCGAGTCCTTTCAAGTTCAGAATCGCTTTATAACAGTGAGTGCCACAAATCGTATCAGATGCGCTACTGACGCAATCACTTCGATTCATATTGAAATCACGATTTGAGTCAGACTTACTAGCATCCTACCTTAAATATCCGTCTCATCTGAAACAATTTAATCTCGCCGATCCCGTTTACAAAACCCAAATCGTATGTAATCGACATGCTCCATTCACACATTACGCTATATATAAGGATATCCATTTTTGCATCAACGAGGGTGATATGAACTGAGAAAAAAAGGTTAACACTCAGTTTAATAATAGCATAAAATAAGTATCAAGTTGCTGGACCAAACCTTTAGAGATTGATTGTTGGGCCGAATAGTCCCATGATAGGACAATTTAGCCCCAGAATCAATCTCTAAAGATTGGTCGTTGTCTGAAAGGCTCAACATTACGTGATACATGGCTTCAGCGACATACATTGCCAAATACGTCTGCCACCAAATGGTAAGTGTGCCGCGTTTAGAGCTTTTAGAGCTTTGTGTCGGTGTGATGCTGAGGTCAAGCTTATGCATACAATCTTTCAACTATACTCGAGACCTCACACATTCAATTGATCGCTTGTTAAATTAAATTTTTCGAAGTCGTTCCCGAATTAGACTTACGTTGATATTAATAGAGTTGGATATTTTACACGTGCATTCCAACTATTGCGATAGACTTAGTAAGTTTAAATTCCTTTTAGGCTACAGGTTAAATTAAAACTGTCCCTAGTGGTGCCTTTGCTGCTCTCCTTTATTTCAAATAATTTGAACTTCTGAGCAAGTAAAATACATAGCAATGACGTACTACTATCAGGTCGTGCAACAAGTGTACTTCCAAAACCTTAAGACTATTTAGAGCCAAGAAACAGATATATAGAGTAAATGGAAACCGCCCAGATGGCGCAGTGGTTACAGCTGCGACAGTTGGAGCGGGAGGTACGGAGTTCGGATCAGGATGCAAAAGCAACTTTTCATCATTATATTACGATCTGTGGTGTGAATGAACCCAACTATGACCCCCTGTTGGAGTGCAAAACTCATGGGCTGACACATCTTCCATGCCAGCACTATAGTGCTGGCATGGAGCTATGCAATGTGCAGATGGTTAGAAACATCGGACCTATAGCCGTACGTCCTCGAATTGGTTGTAATGGCGTAAAAGTAAGGACGTACATTAAAGTAAAGTTCCGATGAGAAATGACCATGAAAGTATTTATAGAACGCACATAAAGCTCCCACACTCCACCTGTGGGAAAGATAATCGAGATTTGAAGATAAATTTACATCCGCGATCATTCGAGATTCTCGGCCTTGGACTCGATCGAGTGCAGCCAGATGTGTTTTTGGTGCTCCAGCCCAAATGTGAGAATTATACTCTAGTCTGGGTCTTGTAAATTGAAAGTGTTTCAGATGGTGTAAAATAAAACTTACATCGTCGTAGAAATTCAACACATCTAGCCGCACTAATCGCTGCTTTGGTTATTTGTTCATTCCAGGACATTTTCTTTGTTAAAGTCAAGCCGAGAATCGAAAATGAGTCAGATGTAGCCAAACTGGATTCGCCTATCAGGATTGAAATTTGTTGGGATTGAATTCAACCCTGTTGGCTTCACCCCATTCCAGAATTGTAATGATATCACGTTTAAGGCGATCCTTCATAGCAATTCTTTCTGCGAGAACATCGTTTCGCGATGAAGAAGAAGATAAGCATTATGAGGAGGAAAGTGAGCTGTCATCAGCATAAGAATATAATGGATTGATTTTTGATGATAGAAGATCGTCGATGAAAATTATAAAAAGAGTTGGAGAAAGGTCGGATCCAGAATGTGGAGTTAAAGTCGTGCTATTCACCACCACTTGGATTTTACGACAGAAATGAAAATTCTCAACTCATAGAATTAAAGAACCGTGAAGGCCAACTGCTCTCAGTTTGTACAGTAAACCCTTGTGCCACACGCGATCAAATGCTTTCGAAATATCGAGCGCAATGACTTGTAATTCACCAGATTGATGGATACTCCTGTTCCATTGTTCAGTGATGACGTTAATTAAGTCTCCGGCTGAGCTTCCTCGGCGAAAACCATACTGACGATCTGAAATTAGGTGGTGATCTTCCAAATAATCAGTTGAAAATTGATTATCGTCTCAAATAGCGATTGGACGATAATTCGAAGGGTCCGACTTGCTGCCCTTTTTCGGCACAGGATGTACGTAAGCAATTTTCCAAATGGAAAGAAAAATGCCAGAAGACATAGATCTGTGGAACAAACATGAAAGTGGCTTGGACAAGGATTTACAACAATATTTGATTACAATTGGGGGAATACCATCCGTACCGGCTGACTTGTTGGGGTTAATGTTTGCAAGAACTTTGGCGACAATTCTAGGTCGGAATCTTATGCGGCGCATCGACAAGCTGACTTGCGAGATAACAGGTGGTGTTGAATTAGATTGAGCTAAGTTGGAGTAAGCAGCAAATTTTCGAGCGAAGAGATTAGCCTTTTCATGGGCAGTGGAAAAAATACTATCTCCTTTCCTCGACTTTACGAGCAAATGACCAAAACGTTCGATTGCTGTTGGTGGTATCTAAAATCTGCCGCAACTCTGCTCTAACCTTCTTTTCGTATCCGAATTTAGCTTTGGATATCGTTCGTATTGCTAGGTTTCTTAGCCACCTTGAATTGGAAAAGACGTTCAGCTGTCGGGTTTTGGAGATACTTGCGGTGACAAGCTTCTTTAAGGGTGGTTGCTTTCCTGCAGTCGTGATTGTGCCAAGGATTATTTGACTTTTTGGCTTAGAGACACTGGAAAGAATGAACTGTTCCATTCCTGTGAGAATGACAGTAGACACTAGAATGGCTGCCCGGTCAATATTACCGAAGGCAAAGCAAGGACGCCATTCGAAGTCTTGAAAGAACTTGTTCATTCCTAACCAGTCAGCATTTTTAAAGTGCCACAATCGCCGTTTTGGTTAGAACCCTCTCTTGACAAGTCCACGACGTTGGAAATTCCGCTGTAATAAGCCGATGGTCAGAATTCCCCAAAGGAGAACCGACATAGATAATGTATTTCTCCGCATGAGATGTTAAAAATACATCAAGGAGATGACCTGTATCGTTGACCCGATCTGGAATTCTGGTAGGATGATCCACAAGCTGTGTAAGATGGTTTAAAGCTGCAAACATTTCGGCCGCCTCACCAGCCGGTGTAACGGCTGGTGAGGTATATGTTATATGGGTAAATAAAATGATATTGCGATTGTATAGTTGATAGTCTAAGGGCTTAAACTAGATTTATCTTACAGCTATGTCTTTAATAAAGGTATGTTGCATCCATCTCCGCAGTTAGAAGATAGCTGAGAACTCGAAAGAGCTGCAAAACATAATTTTAAAATATATGAGACGTTTTAAATCGCTAGATAACAATAGCTCGAGACTGTTCTGTGATAAAATACCGCGTATGGAACTTGTCGCTTAACACGTGGGAAACTATATATAGAACTAGTATATCTCTCCGAGTTTTTTCCAGCCTTGTACCAAAAACATGATTATAATCAAGCAGACTGCGTTTGTAATATTTATTCCTAAGGTGAGAAAAAGCTCTCATTGCAATCCTAGGGAGCTTAAAATATTAAGTATCTTGCTTTCTTTTGAAATCCCTGGAAAGGCACATATATGATTACACACATTGCTTCAAGAAGTCCAGTCATCTCAATATGAGTCTTAAGGGGAGATCTGTATCTTGTTAAAAAACCGAATTTTAAAGGAAAGATGGGTCGAACTATATGTCGACTTGATAGATAAACATTGTATGCATCTTTCAATTTTGAGCAATATGAATTTTTTGGACGCACTCGTTAAATATGGGGTTAGGTACCCGGAAATCTTCCTGAGTTTTAGACGCTCATATATTGATGTAAAGATTCGACCTGCACGGATGAGTGAGAGCTTTGCACAATCAACAGAAGAATTTAACGTGTTAACACTTTGATCCCGGTATAGAGGCACCATTCTATATCTGATATAGCTCCCTATCGCGTATCGATACTATAAAATATGAAATCTAGAGAGACCAACCCTCTTATTCCCGTATATGGATAACATATGTTAATTTCGACTTCTATTCACTATACCCAATCGATATCTGTGCGTGTAAATTAAAACTCAAAAACGTAGTTATAACAAAAATAGTTTGACTCTTGTGTTTGCCGAAATATTTTTCCAATCAACATCCACCATTTCCCTCAACACAGTCTTTATTCAAAAATGAAATCTTTTTTATCTTCCATCCCCTGAGCATTTGACTAATAAATATTTTGTTTTTTTTTTTTTTTTGGATTGGAGATACAACAGAGGAAATGTCTATCTAGATTTTAGAAATTAAGGTCGACATAATCCGTAATAAAGTATATATTCTGTTCGGTATTCTACATCGAAAACATGTGCCACTCCCTTACCTCTTTCATATGATAGATACGTCATGAATATGTATAACCTTCAATTTTGATTTTATTTCAGGTATAATCGCTTGTTGCTGGTTTGCGGGCGGAATAGTCGGCTTCCTCCCGCTATTCGGACTTCATCAGGAGTGGAACAATGACGGAAAATGCTATTTTGTCAAAGTTATGAGCTACGACTATCTGGTGTTCCTATATTTTGCAACCATTATAACGCCATCAGTATTATTAGTGGCATTCTATGCTCACATTTATAGAGTGATCATAAGACAGGTAAATATATTGATATTTTTGATAAGAGATTAGCATTATAAATAAATTTATTTTTATAGGTGAGACAAATAGTCACAATGAATCCCACTGCCATAAACAGTCGGCGCCAATCGTCATCACTTAATTCGGCGATACGTCAGCGGCACATAACAGCAATATCACCAACGCACTCGAGTGGCGGACAAATTCGTAGTCGAGCCGCGTCACTCACGGTACGTAGCACAACGGTGGCGATCAATCCGAATGGTGGAACAATGCTGCGTGTCTTAGGTGCTGCACAAAAACGGGAAGTCAAGGCAACACAAAACCTTTCAATAATCGTACTTTTCTTTATGATATGCTGGATTCCACTGTACACGATTAATTGTATAAAGGCGTTTTGTCGCGAGTGTGACATACCCGAAATGGTGACATTTTTCTGTATTATTTTGTCACATTTAAACTCGGCTGTAAATCCAATCCTATACGCTTATCATTTAAGAGATTTTCGAGCCGCACTAAAAAGTCTAATTCTCAAAATGTGCGGTATCAAAACGGAGCGCGACAACCCTGCCAACCAACGTATTTCGAATACAAGTCAACAACAACAAAATCGTTTGCATTCGCTACTCGATAAACGACCATCACCTTTGCATCAAAGGATTTATGTCGATTCACCGGTTTGGCTGCGACAACAGCAACGAAACGCAAATGGTACGAGTCGGACCACCACAAACGACAATGGTGATGGGATAACAACGTCACCGGAAATTAATAACAGTATTACGGATGGTAAACATAATATTTGGCGGATTGTTGAAATTCCGTCGACGATCGAAGAGCACAGCAAAACAAACGAGAGCAGCGATGATAAATTGTCGAATAGTGATGACGAGGGTTATCAAAACGAACATTGCGACAGTGAAAAGAGTAGCACCGATAATAGTGATAATGCGTTTGCAACGAGATCCGCTTCATCATCGAACAACAGTGTCGAATCGCATAATGCCAAAACTACAAAAATATTTACGATAGAAAATCATCGAGACGAGAGCGATAGCAGTAGTCGAAGTATAAATAAAACGAACAGCGATGGTAAAGAAGAAACGTGTTATTTCTTTCCAACCGATCTCCCATTTTACGATGAAGATACCGACGATAATCTAAGCTTACCGACATCGTTAAAACGCAAACAAAAATATTCGACCGATTTAAATAAATCGGAACCGTGCAGCTTGGACAACGAGATCGACACTAGCGATAAAAGTATATTTCTCGTCGAGAACGGAGGATACAAAGCCAAACCAAAATCTAGCTCACCAAAAATTATTCCATCTTCCAAATTTGTATACAACTGCAATAGAAATATAAAACGTTCAAATCAAGCAATCAATCGGACTTCGATGTCAAGTTCGGCGCCAAAATATTTATGCAATCAGCGCAATAGTTGCAGTTCGGAGAGTATTCATAAGCCGAGTCCGTTAAAAACGGTCGGCCATTTTATTTTTCCACCCAACTCACATTCCAATATTTTTAATATTTTAGATAGAAAAAATATCATAATAAATAACAATAGTAGTAATAGTAATAATAATAATAGTAATGTTAAAAGTACAATAAGCCACGGAGCGAACACATTGAAACGAACACTGTCAGACAGTTGAAATATTGCTCGTCAATTTTAAAGCTTTATAAAACACTTCGTCGCATTTATCGTGTCCGAAGGTGGTTAGCTCTGTGCACTAAGACTGTAAATATATAAATAATACGAACTATAAATAATAATATTAAGTTAAAGTTGTATTAATTATTAATCGCTGTGATTACAAAGAAATATTTTCTGTTAAAATTCTTATTTAAAATAAATTTATTTTATTTAATTTTAACAACAAATATAAGTTTATGTACGAGTATATCTAAATCAAATATTGATGTAAATAAATGTTATAAACTAGACTATACGAGTATAAAATTATTAATAATTAAGCAGAATTTACAGTTGGTTCATCAATTACCAGATACACTTACGGTAAGTATTCGTTTAACGTGTTTTTGTAATCCGTGTTAACAATCTGACTTCAACGATTTCAATCACGAACCAGCTCTTCATATAAACAATTAGAAGATTAGAAGCTTTGCCTACCGAGAGGCTGCTCTCCCTTTAAAGATCGCTGTATCATTCGGATCAGCACGCAGAGCGTGACCGTGCCAACGTACTCGCTGTCCTTTGGATCAAGTATCTCTGTCACTCCGTTGCCATTTAATCCTATCACTCAGATATCATCCAAATATGCAAAAAGTTGATTGAATTATCGGAATAAGATTAGGCTTGCTTGAAATCTAGGAATACCTATGGTGTTCATCGCGAGATGTTTCGTAGTATGTAATTCGAAATAATCATCCGTAGCGAAAAAACTTGATTTTTGACTAACCGATTTGGACAGAATTCTCAAGGTATATGACAATAACTTGTATGCTGTGCAAAGGAGAGCTATACCGCGATAATTCTCGCACTTCAAGCGATCACCCTCCTTCAATATTGGGCATAACGAGGCTTCTTTCCAATTTTCAGATATAACACTCCTCATGAAACCAATCGTTTGTGCTGAACTTTCACTATACTCAGAATGTGCTGGGTAGCTCGACCACCGAGGTTTTCAAAACTTCTCAGGCGCCGTTCACTTCATCAGATTGGTCAATTACCGATCGCAAAATGCTTGGATCAGCTTTGCAGTAACCAGATAATGGTCACTGCTACAAATTTTGTTGACAACCGATAAGATCTCACGTTTTGGACAACCCGAGCCCGGTCTTTTGAAATCAGCACATGGTCAATTTGGCTTCGGGATGTTTTACGTGGATGTATCCATGTATCCAAATGGATGTTTTTATGAGGAAAGAATGTACTTGCCACTTTGAGATCATGTGTGATCACAAAGTACATCGGTGTTTCCCCATTTTCGGTCGCAGTTTCATGTTGGGTGTACGGATCTATAATATTATTACATAAACGGTCTGATTTTACAGAATCAAATTCACCAATCACCAATTTGACATCGTATAAAGCCCATCAATGTTTAAATTGTTAAATGAGTCTTTATCTTGAGTTGTCCTACATCAGTACATGTACACAGACAATTAACAGATTGGCTCGTCTTATGTGCAAGCGAAGCTTATACACATTCGATTATCGACTGCCTGAAACTCCAGTACAGCATTTTTTACCTGTGGCCCAATGAGAAATAAAACTCCAAGATTTCAAAGGTCATCTCCACTGTGTAGCAACGTATAGCCCTGGGATACATGGTCTCCACTTTTAGGCATACGAGTTTGTTGGAGCGCTACAAGTTCCAACCGATAGTCTTAGTGTACTCCATCCTTTTCTTAGTGACGGCATCGTCAATATCGTGTATAAGTCGTTAAGTGTGGGATCATTTTAGTTTTGTCGGTATCCGATTTTTTTTTGTTTGTTATTTAACATTTTAACTTTCTTGAGGATGCGGCTCGTCAGCCCAGCGTTCCAACCATATCTAGTCGCCTCCTACGACAAGCTCTAGATACTGTGGTGGTTTTCTATGGTTTTGATGCCCCTTCCCACAGGGCTTCTAAACTAGACTATACGAAAGTTTTTGCTAGATACACTTATAGTAAGTATCCGTTGTCTACCAACCACTTTTAATAAGAAATGCGTTGATCTTGTATTTTTCGAACTCTCAGATGACCTTTGCCTTCGGTTCCAGCACCTATTGCAGCACACATTCTCTTTATTCTGCGCTTGATAAGCTTTAGGAAGCAGTTCGAGATAAGAGTTATCATGAAATCTATTGCTTAATAACCGCCAGTATACATACATATGTGTAACCCTATTCTGTGACTACTGGTAACTATCGGATTATATCTAGGCTTATTCTACAGCGCTGAGGAGTTAATCTCCTTAATCGTATGCCAAAAGATGAATTATAAGTTTTGATAAGTAGTATAGTAATTTAATAGTTGATCTTATTCCATATTTCTCGGGTACTTGTGGGAACCATAATTGAAAAGCCATAAATAGTTGATGTCACAAATCAGCAGAACTGTTATGATAAAGTATGATAATGTTCTCTATCTACAGCAAAGGTCTATACCTGTAAAGGCCTTGACCATTTGGGTTGGAAAAATTCACCCGCGGTAAATTGAGAAATGGCAGGCAAATTTCTATAAGAAGAAATCCGGCTGGTAGAAAGAAAAATGCCCTTAAAGGTACTCTATTGAAATAGCCTGTGGATGTGAAACTCCAACTCTGTCAGAAATAAGTCGAGGGTTCTAAACTATCTGAAAACATAAAAAAGAAATAATTGAAAATGTCGGAATGGTAGAGGGGCAAACCAAATTAAGTACAGGCTGATAAACCTTCATTGTGATAATGCAACATCAACGGCTATAATTAAAGGGCTGCCAAACATTTTAGAAAGTTAATTTACGATGATGGCGATAGTAGTAGCCCGAGGGCGTCTGAACTGGTGTGCTTCCGGATTGACAGTTTTCCCATTCCAGATCTTAAGGTGATGAAAATGATGTTGAATCAGTATTAGGAACCAGTTCGTTTAAAAGCTGCTCAAATTACTCTTTGTCTCTTTAATGACATTAATAATGTGTTCAAGCGAATACAAATAAAATTTAAACAAGTAATAGTTTAAATTAACTTTTAAATGTTATTAAATTATTGACTACAATGTATTAAGCTCCTCGCCCAACAGTTACTGAAAAATAAAGCGAATGCCATGATTTGCATGTTCACTACAAGTGTAATACTGTATGATTATGATTGTGAGATCGATTTGCAAGTTATCTCCAAGAAATCGATAACACCTCTTGCACTCCATTGGTAGAACAGTAGAGGAGAAAACAGTGATACACAACACGACAAAATGTGTTCGATGCAGAAAAATCATTGGAAGCAATTGATGAGCTATTTAGCGTTAACAAACATGGATTTGATGTCTATGCCGATATTTGGTGATAATCCTAAGAGGAAGATTGGATGGAACCTAATCAGATATAATGTCATTTTTTCACTGACGTAGGGATCCGGTTTTAAATGGCACACTGAGTCAATTTTCTTAAGAAGTTAAATATATAGAAGTGATTCTGTATATGGAATATTTGAATTAAAAACTCTGGTTCTAATTCTTATAACACCATGATTATCTATGATCGGATTTAATATCACAATCTATGTCGACCACAAAGTGTTTTCATTTAAATTACAAAGAAAATGATACGGCGCTATTCCAGTTAATCTCCATTCCATACAATTTTTGTTAGAAAGCCCGTGACATATCTACCAAGAGGATAAATAATTTCACCTCGTGATTTAGTATTTTACCTTCCTTCAAAAAGCTCATACCCATTATTGTTAAAATGAGTTGATAAATCCTCTTGGCGAGGGGTTGTGGGTAATATCTAGAACAATATGAGGCCAAATAAAACTTCGTTTACGAGTTGAGTAATACACATTGTTTTGTGTAAATGGCAAATAGCAAATACATAGTAAAACATTTAGTTTTACATAAAAAAGGGATCATTGCAAGTGTGTATGTTAATGCCTGGTTTATATTCAACGATTTTCGCAGGAGCAGATAAATGAAACGAGTAGGCGCAATTTAATTGTCTGTGTACAAATAAGAGATAAAACAAAGAGAAAAAAATATTTTTAAATTTTATTGTTGTCCTACAGTTACCCATAAGGCTTTAAATCAGTCTGTCCCGTTTTAATTTTCTGCTTCAGCAAACGTCATTGAAACCGCCCGGTGGCGCAGTGGTTAAAGCTGCGGCAGTTGGAGCGGGAGGTACCGGGTTCGAATCCCGATTCGGGGCAAGGTGTTAAAAATGAACATCCTCTGTCGTGTTTAGAATCCATGGGCCGACCCATCTTCCATGTCAGTATAGGCTGACATGGAGCTATGCAATGCGCAGATGGCACTACGAAAAAACTCGGACCTATAGCCGTACATATAATGGTATCACAACGGACCAATCGCCGGTCTAAGTGTGCGATAGCAGCCACAACAACCTAACCTAACCTAAAAGTCATTGAATGTAAACCAGGCTTAATTCATATAGAGGAAACAAAAACCGTTAGTAAAACCGTGCTACCTATGTACATAAAATGAAACGAAAATTCATATACAAACGTTTTTTCAAGAGGATATTGAAATGTAGACTAGGTAGTGTGTATATTTGCGTTTTCAATATCAAAACAACACAAACACACTATATAAAGCATGCATATATAAAAATATATAAAAAAAAATAAAATACAAAATATACTGTTACTCATCTTAATTTTACAGGTTCCACCATGTATATTAATAAATATTTATTTATTTAATTAAATATACTTTTTTATTATTATTATTATTATTTTAATTATGTTTTTTATGAAATTTTCGTTTTCACTTTATTCTAATTTAATAATTTAAATAAAACAAAACAGAGCAGAAAAAACACGTCTGCTCTGTTTGACGGTCAACACAACACCCCTTATAGGTAAATCAGGTTTGATCCTAAATTTTTCTGTTGATATTTCCGTTTGTGTTATACGAAACGTACAACTGGATAATGTACTCGTTGTACTGCGTTTTTAGAGTTGATAATTTACAACTCAAATATGTCTTCATTTATATCTTTCTCGCCATCTTTACGGTAATTTATGCTGTAGACACAAGGTGTAACCTCCGAAGTCAATTTTTGTGTTTTTTCAGTAGAGCAATTTAATGTTAAAATGCTTTTTGTGCCAAATTGGTAATATTTTTATCGAAAATTACAAATGGAGTTTAGAGTACAAGTGACCTTATAAAATATAAGATGTGACACATGGTCAGCATTTAAAAATATTTATATAAAAATAAAGTTAAGCTTTTATTACATCTGTCGCTCTGCAAATATTCCACATTTAACTAAACTTAAGCGAATAGTGCAAATAATATTTTAATCCCATTAATACGAAAGTCCCCTTAAGCTCTTTGTGCAAATTAAGTTATCGTCATTAACGCTACTTAAAAACATTAAAACCTCTGCTCCCAATTTTATTTAAAGAAACTCGTTAACTTAAGCTATTTAATGTAATTCAATCTTATATTTATTATAATAATATCCAACCAATTATACATATTTAAAATATATTCCAATAAAAAAAACTTTACTGTTTTCAGAGTTTTAGTCATTTTCTTCTTCCACTAAATCTGGGTGAATAGTCACCATATCCTCGGTTTTAAGATTTTTATAAAAGTCATGGAAACATGGATCGATTATTGGAAGCAAATCCATCAAATCTTTTTTCAGATCCACACTGATAGTCTTTGAATAATTATGAACTTCAATATCTTTAGCTGCTGAAATGGTTCTTCTGTACTCAAAGAGTTTTTGTAGCTAATAATTTTCCTTTCGTGAATCTGAGGCATTTAACCTTTTTTACCACTCAAACCTTTCCGAATTTCCATTCATTTTTCCCAAAATACTCTTAAACTTTGTTTTAATCAGCGCTGAAAAATGATAAAATTCGTTTTGTGGCACTTCAACTAATACCAGTCCCTTGGATGGTGTATTATGATAGACGGTTTTTTCTTTTTGCGTTCTATAGCGCAATCCATGTGAGTATGACCGGGAACTCAAAATTTATGATCGATCGTCTCTAGAGAATCGCCATTTTCGATAACTGCTAGCAACAACATATATATCATACTAGATCATACTAGCAACAACATATGTCATACTAGCAACAACATATATATTTTTGTTCTGTCCTGGACATGCATGGCTACAAAACGTAACTGAATGAACGTTGGCATCTATGGATTTCAAGTGTTTGAACAGGCAAGAGGCAATATTATTTCCACCACGAGCTCCACTTGCCTCATACCACATATAATTCAAAACGGATCGCTCGTTACACAATCGTGAACCGTAAGGTTGTATGTCCATAATTGACGTTTATAAAAACTCTACACCGCCCAGGTGGTGCAGTGGTTAAAGCTGTGGCAGTTGAAACGGGAGGTACCGTGTTCGAATCCCGATAGGGGCAAGATGCAAAAGGGATTTTTCACCATACGATTACGATCGGTGGTGGGAATGAACACATCTATGACCCCCAGTTGGAGTGCAGAATTCATGGGCCAACCCATCTTCCATGTCAGTACTATAGGCTGTCATGGAGCTATACAATATGCAGATGGTTCTACGTAAATCGGACCTATAGCCGTACGTCCTCAATTTGGCTGTAATGGCGTAAGGTAAGGACGTAAATAAGCAAACCGCGAAAGAGTTGGAAGTGCCTCGAGCCCCAAAACAGATTGTAGAGATAAAAACTCTATGAATTTCGAAGATATGGAGTTGGAAGGCATTGTTAAAGGTCAAACGTGTAAGTTTTCAACGTTGGCTGGTTTTTAGTATGATTTATAGGCTAATTCAACTTCTAAATCATGAACCTTTTGCTCCAATAATAGGTTCTCCGAATCTGATTGCGCGATGTCGATTTTTGCCTTTAAAACGTCACATGTATGATATGTGTCAATACTAGGCGACTTAAATTTGAGACCCGTACCTATATTGGGAAAAAAATAAATTAATATTTAACATAGAATACAGAAAACATCAATAGATCTTTAAATACCTCTGAATATTTGCTCAAACTCTCTGGCACATCGCTCTGTTCACAGAAGGAATTTTGGTAATTGTAAGATACGCATGCAAATATTTTTTGCTATAATATGCCGACGAGAATAATGGCTCTCGTATGCTGGAAAGCTGTTAATATATGCTATTATTGCCATTACATTCTCTTCGGTGAATTTATTATGCGTTATAAATTTTCCTCGGTGATCTGCAAAAACTAAATCAGGCGATGTCAACTTTTTAAAAAGCTTACCGTTTCTCCAAAACATTTAAGAAATCATTTCTGACATACAACTTATTTCTGGCCATTCAAATTTATAGAGTACTCTCTATAGTGTTTGTTCTGTTTCGTAGCGCTGTCGCTGATTTTTTCAATAGTTGGACATGCATGGACATTTAATTTATCAAGATAGTAAGGCGGCTAGGTATTTTTTCATTATGGTGTAGTTTTCGTTGTAACTGTCGGAAAAATAAAACAATTTGAGTATACGTATACGAAACCGATTATGGCGAATCTTAATTCTGTCTTAAATCTATTAAGGCGGTTACGCCTTGTGTCCACAGTATTGCAGGTGGTTAATGCTATGTTGTTTCGTTGGCTTGTTAACATAATCGTCTTATAAAAATTACCTAAAAATTTAACCGTTCATCACAAAATTGATATTACAGTTGGGACACACTAATACCCCTATTATGAATGTCACTTACGCGTCACCGAGTGACACGATGTCACTGAAATGAAATTTTGGTATTATGAATGTCACGGTGAGCGAGGATTTTGTCACTTAGCCTCACTGACAATTTGTCGGTGACAGCAAGTGAGAATTTTTTTTTTCTAATTAAAAATACGTTTTTAATTTTTTTTTTTGGTTTTATTTAAATTAAAATAATAATTTTGTTTTTTGTGATTTACTAAATAATAATTTTCGATTTTTAAATATTATTTTCTTTATTATGGTATCAGTTTGAAAAATTACAAACCGCAGTCAGTATCCAAATTATTTTAAAGAAATGGAAATAAAATCCAGACATTGTCCAGTACATATTCGAAATTTTGAAAAATTTTAATTATTAAAATAAACTGAACTACAAAACTTTAAATTAATTTATATTTTAAAACTTGAAACTTATTATTTACACACCACCAAACATCAAACATATCGAAATCAAAACAAAAAATAATAGTTGCCAACTTAAAAACAACAAAATATAGAAAAAAACGCATCATGATGCGTTCGTCACTCACTCAAAATAAAGCGACAATCATAATACCAAAATATGACTCGAGTGACAATACACGTCACGGTGACGAGTGAGGTGAGGTGACCTTCATAATAGGGGTATAAATCTGGTTGAATTGATTTGGGAGACAATCGTAATAGGTGCCTATTAATAGTTTTGTGGTACCAATTAAGGGATCCAAGAAAATAGGTAGGTCTAGCCAAATAAAACCAAATGATTGCATTAATATTTTTTTAAATTTTATTCCATTTTATATTTTAATTTTTTTTTTCCTCATTTGTTACAATAAAATATTCTGTTCAGGTTATGTTCTCATAATTTTTTTTTTTAATTTTTTAGTTTAGTTAAAAAAGGGGCCGTTTTTCCATAATTCATAATTCATTAATAATCTCTAAATTTATTTTTAATTAAGATTTATTACAATTTTTTTTTTATAAAACATTGATAAAAATATATATTATTTATATATTTATATATAATTTATTTTTTTAATAAATAAAAATAATAAATATTAATATTTTATATTTATTAATAACAATATTTCTTATTTAAATAAGAAGCTGAATAATAATAGATTTATTACTTTCTTCTATCAATTAATATTTTTCATGTGTGTTTTGTATTTATGAATTTTTAATTTATTTAACTTATTTACAAAATTAAAATATTCTTTTAAAATTTATACAAAACCTATTTAGTTTTATATTAAAATCAATGTCATATAGTATTAAATTTTAATTATTTAATAAATCATAATAATTTTAAAAATAAATTTAAATCGTAAAATCATTAAATTCATAACAATCTACCTACAATTAATAATAACTATTTTATTAATTATATTTATGCTATATATAAACAAAAACCAACGGATTTAATAAGGAGAACTTTTTTTTAAATAAAATTAACAATTTGATTAAAATTAAAGTTAATCGATAGTTCATTTCCTTATTTGTACTAAATATGTTTACGTAACATGTTTTAAATTGTGATGCTTGTAAAACTTATAACTGAAAATAGTTGTTAAGACGAATTTAAAGAATTATTTGGCAGTGTTTAGAATTAACTTTATTTCATGTGATGGTCAATTTGGATTTTATGGTCTATTGGATATACGTAACAAGAAAGGAAGTAACTCGGTACAAATAGTCGATTGGGTGAAACAAAATAAGATGCAAACTATCCGGTTACTAAAGAAGTGTGTATACTTATACGACGGTATGAAACACTACGCTTAAACTAGAACACAGTACTAAGCGCCACCCTCCTTAATGGTAAAGTAATATGACTTGAAAAAACTTTACCTGTACAATTACAAAACAATCGATACTCAAATAAATTTTAATGGCCAATACGAGTCAGAATTCAAATGTATATGATTGAACTTAACGGATATGATTCTGAAATACAATATTATATTATCAATAAACCTGACGAACTAGGATTAAAAACAACCAGACCGTTAAAATCAATATGATAATGTTCCAACGTCTACAATGGCACACCTTTTAAACTATTATAATGTATTTTAATCTTTAGATTTAGATTTGAGAAAAGAAATACTTACCTGAATAAAATTCTGGACACATCTCGGAAACTCAACATAGTACTCCAACTGGATATATTCTTCTAAACATATACATATATCAAATAGGAGGATTCTAACATCAAGAAAACTTCAGAAATATAATTACCGATGTTGAGAATAAAATCGACATAAGACACCTAGTATGTTAGTAAATTTAAATGAAGATTACATATAAGACTTCTAATTTGAAGTAGAATCAAACTGAAATAGTAGCTTGAATTTGTATCTTGCAATTTTAGGAAGACTTTATTTACTTAATCTGTTATGGACTTTCACTCCGTCAAAGACAACAGATGCGAGGACAAGGTGCACAAGAACAATGGACTAACTCTTATTGAGTTCCGTTTTCAATTACGAATATTGTACGATAGATACAGGGTCGCTTATACAAGTGGAATAGATTTACAGGGAACTAGCATTGAAGCAACATAGAAATCGTAAAGAATCATAAAAGGCGAACAGATGGCACAGATATGAAGTCACGGTACCAACAAAAGAACTAAGTTAAGTTTACATTCCAAGACCTGTGTTCGAATATAACGAGGTGGTAGAACACAATATCGTTGTTTTAAAGCTAGAAAAGACGATCAACACAGGAACAAATTAGAAAATATATGTTATCAACGTTAATGGTATATTATATCAGAATTAGCTTAACTTTTGACTGCCCCGGTTTCACTATTGCGATCTAGAACTATTAATAAATTGATAAATATAAATAATAAAACCATAGCTCACTTGCTTTTGTGCTTAAATATTTTACTTAAATAAATTTATCTGTTCTATGAAACGGAAGCAAAATAGAATTACTATTAAACAATAAGAATCCAACTAATTAGTAGCTTGAATTTGTACCTGGAAATTTTACAAAACTGAGCAGAAAGTATTTGCTTTACACAAGATCAATGCAATAATTCTAATAGAATTCTGTTTTAAATAACGAATATTGATAGATTCAGGGGCGCAGTTAATATTTAGTATTTACTAAGTTCGCGTAAATTTACAAATCACTAGCAACTAAGCAATGCAAACCATCAACATTAAATGCAAGGTGTTAGGCATACCTTTAAACATGGGTATCTAGAATCATAAAAGTTTAGTAGATAGCGCAGATATGAAGTCACGATACCAACAAATGATAAAGCTTTAAATCAATGTTCGCACATAGATCCTCATAACCAACATAATTTCGAAGGAATACTGTTTAGATCTAACCAAAAGGAACAAATTAGAAATTATAAGCTATCAAGAGTTGTACATCCTCTAGGCTTCTTATCATTATTGTGTTATTGGAGACCACTAATCTCACTTCCCTTAGTGTCTATATATTTTCCTTACATAGATTCTGCAATTTATGAGTGCAGTAATACATAATGACGATCCTAACTCTTTTAACCCTCATATCATCAAATAGTTAGTTGCCAGTTTATTCCAGTTGTTGATGTACGGTATAGCGGTTTGTTATTAGTTATCAGAGTAACTTAGATGGAAGCTAACAAATTTATTTCCATTAAGCTTAAAATTATATCATGTAATAGCGATTTATTTGCTCGATAAATTTTAAAAACGATCCGGTATGGATTTTTGTGACAATCACAGGATTTCATTCACATTATTAAAGTAAAACTTCTCTACGCATGCTTGACTTGAGAAGTAAGCTGGTGAATGCTTGACGAGAGCGTTACGAAAAGTGTGATCGGGCAAGGCGAACGATTATAAATATTAGGATGTGCTATGACAATTCATAAAACCCAAAGTGGAACATACCATGAAGTTGTTTATGAATATCAAAGGACTCCTTCTCTCCTATTACTTTATGTTGCTCTATCACAAGAAATGTGCATAGTGCCAACAGACAATGATAATAGATTTTATCATGGTCGAATCAATAATATCTTTACAAGATGAATTTCGCCTGTTGTCGTTGAATACATTGTCAACAATAGGAATAACGATTCTTGACTTCATGAATGACAGAAAAAAGTTGTTCATGGTTACTTTCAATTGCCAAAGTGTCAGAAAACACGAGTCGGACCTGAGCAATCCCGTAATTGATTCAAGCAATATTTTGTTTGTATCAGAAATCTGATTAAAAGACAATGAAAATGTTGACATACCGAATTTTGCTTGTATTGCTAAATTTAAGCGCAAACATGTTAGATCAGCAGGAGTGGCATCAAATGATGTCTCGAATATAGTCACTTCGAAAATAGACATTTTATACTGCTCACTGTGTTCTGGACGATGGGACAAACATCATAATGGTAATTGGTTACATTTCACCCAATAACACAGTTAATAATAGTATACAGTTTTTATATAAAAGACTTATGATTTACGGTCGAAAAGGCTCTGAAGAATAAGAAAAAACATTTTCATTCAAAAACATATGTATCTTATTTCCCATTTCATAAGCCTATTGTCTCGGTCTTAAAATAACAACATTAAAATGAAATAAACGTCACATTCAATATCACCCTCAATAAAATGTCACACTATATGGACAATGCATACTATGTGGACAGTTTATTTTGTGTTGTAGGTCCATTTTTGA
Organism: Tipula lateralis; assembly: GCA_963932295.1. NCBI lineage: Eukaryota > Metazoa > Arthropoda > Insecta > Diptera > Tipulidae > Tipula > Tipula lateralis. The sequence goes on from OZ010738.1 coordinate 156,635,440, forward strand.
AAAAAATGAGATATCACGTAATTCATGCTTAATTTAAATGTAAATTTTTTATGTGTAACCAGTCCATGTTGAATTTCTTAAAAATTCCCATGTTTTGTACAACCTAAAAGCTCGGTAAATTATCATGAAAGTGGTGTAGGTCCAATTTACAGATGTAGGTCTTCACAGATGGTTGCCGATCAGTAGTCTGTTATTTAACAATTTTTTTACCCTACATGTCATGTCATATTACGTGTTAAGAAGTGCTAATTTATGTTACTTATTCTATCTTAAAATTGATAACTTCATATTACTAACATGATAATAAGATTTTAATAAGCAAAATGTATTTCTTTACTGTAATCTTTAACAAGAATCTGTCACTAGAAGACGGAAATAATTCGGGTTCTAAGAGAGCATATGCTTACAACTTTTATCTGTTCACTTCTGGTGGAAACATTTTAGTATGTAAGAAGTTTTTCATTAATACTTTCCAAATATCTATTGGACGAGTTGATCGTATCCTAAAAACGCATGGGAATATTCCGAAAGCCATGAGTGGAAAATGGATAGCTCTTGTAGGCGAACTAATGAGCCACTGACGAATGCAGTGATTGACCACATAAAAAGCTTTCCGGCATTTAAAAGTCACTATACTGATCCTAAAATCCAGAACGAATGTTCTTAAATCCTGAATTAAACATAAGAAAAATGTATAATTTATACTTGGAAAAATGCAAGGAAAATAGCTTGAGTTCGATTGTTAATGAATGGACATACAGGAAAATCTTTAAACGAGATTTCAAGTTACACTTCCATTTTCAACGTAAAGATACTTGCGCGAAATGCGATTTCTTAAACATGAAAATAAAGACAACTACTGTTGACGCAGAATAAAAAATCTGAGCATGATGTTCATTTGCAAGATGCTGAAAATTCTGGCATCAAAAATAACTGATAAATACTTAACTTCTCTTTTGACTTATAATAAGCATTAGCTTACCCGAAATTATCTGAAATATGTATGCTTTAAACAAGGATTTGCACAATTTCCACGATAATAAAGTTAATATGTGGGCCGAAACTATTGCTTCCAGGGGATCGCAAGAAGTAGCTTCTTGCAGTTTGAGGCATTTAGAAAATGTAACGACCCTATCCCATATTATTGCCAACAGTGACATGTGTACTGAGCAAAATCGAAATACACAAATGCCATTGATGTGGTCGAAGGTTGTGCAATCGTCGAAAAACAACATTAACACAATTGATCACAAATTTTTACTCTCGGGGCATTCATTGCAGATTTTAGAATAATAGAAATGGCATTGCGAAAAAATAATTTTCTGTATACACCACAAAAGAATTATGATGTAATAACACAATGTAGAAAACATATCAAATTCATTTTACATGAAATGAAACGAGAGAATTTCGTTTCAATAAAAAGGTCAAAAGGTTCGTTTAAAAAACAGATAAGAAAAAACACTAATGGACAACAGGTAAATTGGTTGCAAATATGTTGGATGAGGTTTCTTAGAAGTGCACCATACACTATTTTATATAAAACATCGATGAAGGACAAAAAATGTATAACTCTAAATTTTTTACGTGTAGGTAACACGTCTTGGAAGACCGCCAAACTCTGATGCCTTAGTACCAAAATGCCAGGCCTATTACATATGAAAAATATAAAGACATAAAGCAGTTATTACCTTATATACCTCCGGTGCATCATGCATATTTCGAAACACTGCCACAGGCAGAGCATAAGTAATACATGCTATCAAGATCTTGTAATTTTGACAATGTATAATTTTATGTCATTTTGACAATGTATAATTTTGTATCTTGCAAATGCGGATAAGCGAGAGAAGAATCATGCGTGTAATATATGACCAAAAACGCGAGGTTTATTTAATGCAAATTCCTGATATCGTGCATGAAATCAAAGGACGGCGAGTACGCTGGCTATTATATTTTTTTTTGTAGAGAGACGCGTCTTTCGGTAGGCGAAGAGGTTGCTGTCGACGACGATGGCTTCACGGCGTAGAGAGCGATCTGGCATCTTTTGGTTGCTTGCAACAATATGAAGAGTTGGCTCGTGATCGAAACCGATGGAGTCAGATTGTGGACACGGCACGGGCCAATAATGGCCTGTAAAACTCGTTAAAAAATAATAATAATAATAATTTTATGTCATGTCATACGTATTTATAAACAAAATTGGTATTAAAATAAAGTATATTTTAAGTGATATTTCATTTTTCATAATTGAATTCTAATTTTGAAAGTGGTGTAACTCCATTTATAATTCGCCTAAAACAAATTTATATAATCAAATTCAATATTAATAAAACACTAGAAACATTGACAGACTTCATATAATTTCCCTAAATTTTTTAATTAACAAATATGCTAACCTGTAATTTTCTCGAAACAAGAGAAAATGGACTTACACCACTTTCAAAATAAACCGTCGATATAAAACTCAGTAAATATTCGAAATTTTGTGAAACACAAGTTTCCCATTATCAAATCACCACAAATACAAAAACTAAACTGTGTTCATGTTACTAAATTGTTGATATTTTCGTTTTATACAAATAAATTTTTACTTTTTTGTTTTTTTTTTTTTAAATATGTATATATATATAATTTACACAAGTATCTAATTAAAAATATTTTTTATTATAATACAAAACAATTTTTTGTTTACGAGAGAAATATAACAAATAAACTAGAAATAAACAAACAAAATATTGCAAAATATTTATCTTAAATAATTTCCACAATCACAAAACATAAAATAAAATATAAAACAATTTCTCGGGTGCCTAGTTATATAATTATAGAAACTCTTATTTTATTTCAAAACTATTTTAAATTACTATTTTTTAAACATTAAACAGTCTGACTAAATAGAATGGATTATCAAATTTTATATAATTATTTATACGTTTTTAGTGATCGACTACTAAAAGAGGAGGAATGTACAGTTTTTCAAAATTAGTATTTAATTAGAATGCACCTTTGATTAATTAAGATTACAAAAAAAAACATAATTTAATACAATGCTAAAAACTCTCGTAAAACTCAAAAATACAGTAGACATAATTATTACTGATACTGATTTTAATTAATTTTTTTATCATTAATTATTTGGTGCAAGAGGTGGTATACTCTATAAAAATAATTGTAACGACATGTTTGAAATATTCGGGGTTCGTTTGACGGGCGTTCCAAATCTAGTTTGGCAGATACAAATGTTTATTGAAATATCGTTCAGTTATAACCATTTAAATCGTTATATCACCTCCTGCAAGTTTATTACTATACGAAATTTCTAAAACAAATAGAAATTAATTTTAAAAAATTTAAATAATTAAAATTATATATATTATCTATTTTATATTATTTATTTATATATATATATATAATAATTTGTTAATTATTTATTTTTATTTTTTATATAAAAATATTGGATATATATGTAATTAAATGCTTTATCATAAAAAAAATTACATTAAATATTTATAACACTTTAATTTGGGAGATTTTCACTTAGTTTTCTTTCAAATTTAACACAATTTACAGTTTTACATATAGTTTTGCATTTGCACTTGCAGCAGAAAATTACCTTAAAAAAATTCTTAATTTTTTTTTTTTTTCACATGACTAGAATAGAGTAAATTCCTATTTTTCAGGACGGAGTTGGAAATCAAATAATATTTTATAAAATTAACTATATCAAATAAGGATTAAATTATATAGATTAAATATTCTGATTACATAAGTACACAAGTATGTAGAGTATAGTATAAATTAAATATTTAAAAAAAAAGTCTAGATAAAATATATAATCAGAAATAAAATATTAAAATATATTATATAAATATATATAATTATTTTTTTAATTTAATACACTTCATTTAGTCCGCACACTTCAATTGTATTCATTCTTTCAATGCGCTCGGAGGTCGATCACAATTTGAAAGAGATAAATTAAATTGTGCAGCGTCTCGCTACCAACCACACAACCAGAGTTAAATGAAAAATAACAAATTAAAGCGTTATAAAATATAGTTTCTTCGAGTAGACAGAAAAAAAAACAAATAAATTAACTTTTTTAATATAAAAATAATAATAGAACCTAATAAAATTATGTTACACTGAAATTTCATAATTCATATCATAAACACTAGCACGATCGGGCGTTGGAGTCGTCGATCTCTGTTGATTAACACCGCCGCCAGCTACACCGCCAACACCACTACCTCCACCATAAGCACCACTATTATTTCGATTTTGTTCATTTGTGGCATTACCTAAATTATTAATACCTCCATTACCACTATTGCTACCCGTTACACTGCCACCACCACCACCACCGCCACCACCACCAACGCCCGACGACATTTCAATCGAATCGGTCATTTCGAGCGCCCTCACAAACGACATTGGCCGTGTCGGTGCTGCCTTACGTTTTATTTGCGGCGATGGTTGTGGCGGAAAAACGGGCACACCGCCACGCAACGCCGGATGATATGCCCCACCGGTTACATTATTTTGTAGTGTTTGCGTTTGTTGGGGTGGCGGCGGCTGATAGCCACGATTATTTACTAAATTTGTTCCATTGCCCGTTGCATATTGCAATTGTTGCGTTGGACTCGTTGGATTTGAACGATGATGTTGCATATCGTATTGTGTACTATATTCTGGTTGGCTCATTAGCATTTGATTATTTTGTGGCCGAGCATTTATCATATTCGGATGATTTCCAAATGATGTACTACCAGTTGGCTGGATATTATTACTATATCCGGGTGATGTATCTTTCCACATATAAACTCCACGCTGTGGACTACCGGCTAGCTCTCTTATATTATCTACGGTATTATTTGTCTTTGCATATGATAATTCTCCACCCTGTCGGACTAATTCGCCTTCAGATAAAAATCGCCTCTGTGGACTAACGTAAGTGTTTTGGGCAATTCGTACGCCACCATTTTGATGTGTTAACGGAAGTTGCTGCTGTTGTTGCTGCTGCTGCTGGTGTACGGGAAGACTTTGTTGATGCTGCATTGGGAAATCATAATAGGTTTGTCCTGTTTGATTAACGTTTGATGTGTTAACCCCAATAAAATCTGGACGTCGTGGTTGAGTCGGTGTTCCAGGATTTGATCTATAAAATATTGAAAAAATCGATTTACATTTTGATATTAAAAACATATATTTAAATTTGACGCCGGATGATGATATCGATTTGATGATTTATTAATTTAATTTGTGCCTAAAAATTATCTAAAAACTTCAATGGATGTGATATCATTTTCGAACCTAATATACATTTTGTGGGATGATCTCGTTTACTAATAAAAAAAACATTAATAAGCTTATTATTTAAATATTTTTAAAATAACTACATAACACCTTTAGCTCATCTAGAAGCGATTAAGAAGTAGCATATCGAATTGTATTTTATTAATTTTTATTTTACTGAATTGCAATCGGAGCAATAAACGTACTGCATTATGAATATCAAACTATTTAAGGTAGGGAAATCAGATTTTAAGATACTTGATGTTAAGTGTGTGGACAAAATAAGATTTCTGGTCCTTACAAATAGATATTTAGGAGTTATGCTACCAACTATTTCGGTTTTTTTAACCACATTCTGAAAGTAGCAAAATCGAAAAAATTATTCAATTTGTGTTCAACTTTTAAAAGAATAAAATAAGTGGCTCAAATCAAAGATTTAGTAGAATGCAGAAATATCTCTATCTAATAAGCTTCTTGAATATTTCGAAACTAGGGTTGGCCTTACAAATTCATCAAGTCGTGCGATACAATATATTTCAAAATCAATGAAACAAGGCTAAGTGGAATGGATGAAACGCTAGTATTGCAAAACATTATTCCGATGTTATGTTCAAATAAGAGCTTCCAAATCATTTCTCTAAACTATTATTAATCGGGTCGACCAATCTATTTTCGCAAGACACAATCGAATAATCCAATTTATTGATCTAATATATATTTATTTCGTTGAGTGTATATTTATAGCAAATACCATGTTTGAATTTCAAATGAACTACGCCTAGAAAAACCTATCTCTATGTGTGTACATAATCCACAAAAGTGTATAAATATAGTTTTTAAACATCACACCCATCTAAAACCATAAAAAATGCAGTAAACGTTATACTATCTACATTTTATGAAAATATTATAGTTTTACATGAAATGATAGTTTACAATTTTTAATTAGTAGTGTATTGTCATCTTCAGACGGTAGTAGTCGGTCTCAGGGAAATAAAAAAATTCAAATATACGTCGTATTTATAATATTTTCATAAAAAAACAAATAAATCAAATATTATTATAAAACAAATAATTTAGCGTTTTTTTTTTATTGATAAACTTAATTTTTTTTCATTTGGTTATAAACATAAGCATCAAGCTAAATTGAAAAACTTTTAACCTTAAATTATATGCCAAATTTGTTGTTAACGAATCAAACAATTTAGGTATAATAATTATAAAGAAGCAATAGTTCTAAATCCATTTAAATCTTATATATGAGTGTGGTTCGGATTAGTAGTCAACCAATTTATAATTTTAATTGACAAATTACGAGTGTTTAGCCAGTAATCATATTAATAATATAGCGTTGAGAGTTGAAATAAATAGTCAGAAAGTTCGGTTGGATAAAACCGTGGAGTTTTTTTAATCTAGATCCTATCATCTGTTCATAACTGCCTACCTAATCTGAATTTACATTTAGTTTAAAAACCGCAAATAATGAGGTATAGACGTAAATTGGTGAAATAAGCGCCTCAAATTGCATATTCGGCCAGAAAGTGAAAAAGTGAAACGTGAAAACTATGTGAAAGGACAATTGTACATAGTTTTATTTTTAAATAGGTTTTGTGGACTAAACTAAATAGCGATAGGCATATCATGTATAACACAGATTAAGGATAGTGTTACATGTAATATGCTTAAACCAATTTTGGGAATATACTTAAACATATATTAGAGACAAGCACACAAATTTATAAATTAAATACGCCAAAAACTTTTAATAATTTATTTCATTAAAAACACAGTTATTTATCACAACTTTAATCACAAGTTTATAACTGGAAACCGACGCGTGATAACAAACAGATGATATAGTCCAAATTAAAAATCCGTATTCTGATGGGTCATTTTGGTTAAGCCACTAAAAACAGAGAACATTTTAATATTTAGAATTAATCTCAAACAATTTATGATATAATTACATGAAAATTGCATGGCTATCAAATCAATAAGCAATAAAGCAGAATTGTATTATATATTTTTTATTTTATTTTTTTCACCAAGCGGTCATTTATACTACACCAAAGCTACGAGTATACTAAAAGAACATATTTTATTAGATAATTAATTATAGATATCAAATATATTATAATGAATTTAAATTTAGAATCGTAATTAATTAATATTCTATACTTATATTGAAATCAAATGAATCTTTTAACACACAATAATGAAGTACTGGCTATGAATAGTAATCAGGCACACAACTAGATATGTGTTAGTATGTATATTTTTATCGCTAATAAATATTAAATTACTGATTAACAAAATAAGATTTATTAATGTGATTATGGATTAGAACAAGCTTTCTTACTATCGCATTTTATAATGTAGAGCACGAGATAGCAGAAAAATGCAAGTGACAGGTAATCAGTTATAATTTGTATACCAAATGTTGAGTTATGGTTTGTGAATTCCAGAATTTATATACGAATAAATGGCTGATAGAATTGTAAACGCGCCTAACTCGACGTGTCATGTTACAAGCCTTACAACAAGAATATAAATTTGTTCGTGAAAAAACGACCCTATCGCGGTCTAAGTGCTGAATAAATTCATACTATATAACTAATTCGAAAAGCTTTGTACAATTTTTTATCAGAGTTCAAAACAAATTTTTGACTCCATTTTAAACTAGTTTATTTATTTCCAAATGACTGAAATAATATAATCCAAAATTCATATCCAAAGTAACAATTTTTTATTAAATTGTAGTAATCAAACACAAATATTACGTGCAATTGACTACAATGAAAATAGTGGATTAAATATTTAATTCGACATTCAACGGGACTCAGTGTCATAAATTCGTTTGACACAACAATGTTTAAAAATGAAATTTGACCGATCAAATGGCCTAGTGGTTAAAGCAATTGGAGCGGAGAGGTATCGAGTTCGAATCCCGATAAGGGCAGGATGCAAAAGGGTGGGGTGAATAAATACATATATAACCTGCTGTTGGAGTGCAAAATTTAGGGGCAATTCATCTTCCCTGTAATTACTATAGGTTGGCATAGAGCTATGCAATGTGTATAGATTAATCGGACCTATACGGAGGGGTTCGTCTTAGATTTCGTAATGTAATGGCGTAAAGTAAGAGTTGAAAGTGCTTGAGGCCCAACCAGATCGCAAAGATAGAAACAGACAGAAGAAATGAAAATTAGGCGATTGTATCAACAGGTATTGACGACGTAAAGTGTAATTCACTACACAAGACCATAAAAATGTAGTTGATCACATATGCAAAACGTTATCTCATCTGGAATATGTTTAGTCGATATATTTAGTGTCCAATCGTATCGAAGGCTACTCCGTCATGGCGAGATGATAATTGATTGTATCTAGATACAAAGACAAATTATTACTGCGATCTCCATAATAACGATCATCAAGTGAGAAACAATGAAGTCAGCGATTAATCGAGAATGGCAGCGAATTTTAATATAATTATTTGAAGTCCAGAGTAAGCTAAAAATTTTGCACCTCTCATTGAGCCTGATTATTACCTGATCATTACATTATTTTGCTATCCAAAACTAACAATAAATATTACAAATGTCAACAACAATTAATAACATCGTACATAATAATTAACTAAAGATTTGATTCAAAGAAGCAGAAACAAATTGTTTACTTAATTTAATCAATAAATGCTTTAATTTAATTTATTTGTTAAATTGAATTACATACAAATACAATAATTATCATTTTGAATTTAAAATTAAAAAAATTTTGAATTTTTCATTTTCTTTTTTTTGTGAATTTTCAAATTACCGTAATAACAATTGTAACGAATGAAAGTTTTGTATTCCCCGCTATGTCCATCTGTTTTCATTATGCAAAAACAAAAGATTTATAACCTAGATTTGTTAACAAATTTTCGTTTTCTAAGCAATATATAATATTCTCAACGTTATATATAAAAATAAAATTTATTTTGTTTAATGTCAGTTTAATATAAATATTTAATATTAAATAAAAAAAAATTAAATATAATTTTTAAAGCTAATATATTTCAAGTCTAGTTTATTTTGTTTGGTTAAAAAAATAAATAAAAATAATTTACCTGCGCACAGGACTTGACATCGCTAAAGGTGTTGGTACGCCGAGTGCTTTTATTCGTTGCTGCATCGTTGGGGTGGCCGATGGAACACGTGAATTTGTTTGCTGTTGCTGAAGCTGTTGATAGTTTATGTGCTGCATTTGTTGCTGCAATTGTTGTTGCATTTGTTGTTGAAATTGTTGTTGTATTTGCTGCTGTTGAACTGTCAAAAGAGGTGGATTATCCGGTGACAGTGCATCGGGAGTAAAACTTCGCGATGGATCTAGACCTCTGCGAAAAAGAAAATTTAGTTTATTTTTTATTTTATTATTAAAAAACAATTGACCAATTCAAATCAAAGCAACCAGTGGATTAATAAAAAAATTTTCTTTACAATTATTATTACCGAAAAGCATAAATGGGACCCTCCGGTGACGATATGATGAACTTTACTGATGGTTATTAATACTAAATCCTGAGGTGAAATTATCTATCTCACTTGAAGTACGCTACTGTCTTTCAGGTGGACGATCTATGTGTAAAGAAAATTGCGGAGTTTGTCGTATCTGCATCCTTTCTGACAGTTTAATGCGATTGACTCCATCTCCAATACTGTTTCATCGAACTTGTTTAAAAGTCTCATCGAAACTTCTTGAATTATGAAAGACGCACTTTGAGGAACTACACTGCTTTGGATCACAAGTCCTATTTGAGGATCAACTGACAAAAGTGAGGATATCGGATATCTTCATTCTAAGAACAAACAGATTTCGGGACTGTGAGTGTACATATGGAAGGGCATATCACAATGTGCCAATCGAGGTTAAGTGACAGGGGGAAAAAAGCTTCATTCACTTCTTAGATTTCTTTAATATATCAGAAAAACATTTCCGGTGAAAATAGCAAAATGAAATTCTTCGAACAATATTTATTGTTAATTTAATTTAAAAAAGTTTCTGCTTATAACTTTTGCAAAAGTCCTGTACTTTATAATTTTTTCAAAAAGTGTAACACTTTCTATTAATTGTTATTTTCACTCCTCATAACATTATAATAAACGGGGGGCTATCATGAAATAATCCGATATTGGATTATGACATTCGATTTTCAGATTTCATTGTGTTGTTTTAGTTTATTTTTTTTCGAATCCGATATCGAAGTTTTCATAATAGGCCCCAAATTTTTAAATATCCTTTTGAAGCCACAAGGAACGTGTTGACCTATAAAATAGTCAAAGTAACATCTATACAATTTCATTAAGAGTTATTCTTCTTGATTGCAATATTCCTTTAAAATTTTTAAAGGATTGTTTGGTAAGCAGCTTACAGTTGTTTGCTTAACAACTTAATAATTTCTCCTTTTATAAAACAAATAAATGTTATGGAATCCATCTAGTTGTCGAGAGTTTTTATTCAACTCCACTCATTCGTGTAGTTGCAACTAATTTTAAGATAACTTCACTCGACTTCGTTTTCCATGAACGCTAACTTAAACTCAATCTTGTTTGGATCTTGTATCAGGATAAAGTTTCTATCAGCAAGTATTTTGTATGAATAAAAATGGTAGGTGCTGCGCAGTTATTCTATCGATCGAAACGGGTAAAGGGAGCAACTACTGAGACCACAAATAACTTTACCGTGTCTTATACGCAGTACGAGTATTACGGCCTTTTGCCTTTCAATGCTCGGCTTAAAAGCATGAATGGCGATCCCACGAACCCACGTATTGAAATTAAGTCACTTATCGTGTCAAATCTAACAATGCCTGTAATTCTACATCTTCAAACAAACACTCCTTTTCATCGCTATGTTTCAACATGAAAATAACCGCTCTTGAAGCATTGAAACCACTCACGACTCCGTTGTTTCACTAATATCGGCCTCACCATGAGTGTCTGAGAGCATTCGAAAAGCCTTAATCGTAGATTTATTCGTATTATTGTAATAAGTTAACATTTGGCTCATAAATTGACATAACTCCAATAACTTTACGATGTAGACATATGTAAATCATTCACTGGTGGTATCAGGCTATGTTTAGTAGATAGTAAAAGCTATTGAATGCCGTCTATGATGTATCTATTTCGACGACTAACGGCGAGAGCAAAATTCTATACCCAATATTTAAGTATGCGTCAGTTATTTTTGGATGGAATATTTAGTCGTATGAGTGGAAATTTGGTTGGCGTCAATCTCACCTTTTAAACCACAGCTTTATTATGTCTAGGTCTACTATAAGACATGGAGATCGATAATGATTAGGGGTTACCATTTTTACAGTACACATAGGCTCGATGGCGGATAAGTTTTTTTAGTGTCTCTACACCCCAAAAGACGTCTTAACGTAGATCAGGTTTCAGTATCTGGCTTTTCAATATCAACGATTTTGTCGCAAATCATTATACAACCGGATCCCAACGACAGTGATTACGTTAATTGTGCGCTAGTTCGTTTTAGTATGGAATATTCGGTTTCAAATTCGACTAGTTACATTTCAATACTAAATAATTACTTTGTTTGATCGCATTTCGTTTCAGTATCGAAAATTTTCCAGGTGACTATTTACGAAAATTCGTTTTTTCGAATTTGAACATGCTGAAAAGAGGTTTGTGACTGATCGCCTGAATTTAAATTGCTCGCTAGAGTATATAAGAAGTTTCAAAAAAATACTCAGAAACGAGCACCGCAGTATAACCAGTAACCATGTAATTTATATATGACTACAAATCAGCTTCAGTCGAAAGAAATAACTCTACTGAAGGGTTTGCTTATAGGATTTGAACTGACTGTGTTTACGGCTCATCCAAACTGTTTGGTCGTCTTTATTGATATATTGATAAATTAAAGGTGGTGAGGAAAGTGAGTAAGTTGAAACCGGTTGAGTATTTGCAAGAATTGGCAAAAAACGACAATGCTTTTTTTCTTTGAATAAAATCAAGTCAATACACTGATTTTGTGATAGTAAGGATGACAAGCGATTATATCAAACAATAAAACTACGTGCAAGTTATATTGAGTATCAGCAAAAGGACAGATCAAATAAAACGACAGGTTGGACAACCACACAATATTACAGATATGGAGGCTAAAATATTTAAAATTTCCAAATTAAAAATAAAATAAGAACAGAACGACGTGAAGCAAAACCAGAAATGTTGTCAACTTCGGAATACGTTCATCCAATAGGCCAAGGAAACTTAAGTATATACAGGGTTGTAAATGTGTTCTTCGCTTGGTTAGAGTACGAATGAGTCCATATTATTTTTATTTGATTTAATATCAAGGAACATTTCAAAGTTGTGCCAACATCTCTCAATACCAGAATTATAAAAACAGGTTACGAGTATGTTGTTTGTTGACAAAGATCTGAATAAAATTAATACAATTCAATGTTCTATTGACACAGCGATTTGTATATTAAATTAAGGTACTTAATTACTAACTCTCCTCGATCACACTTCCGAAAACCCATTTAACATAAAATATATATTTGATTCAAAATTATATATTACCTTTGTCTAGGATGCGGGCTATGGCGTGGATGATACATTCTAATTTGTCTCGGCGAATCACTACTTTCAATTGTTGTCAAAAAGAAATTACTTTTTGATCCATGCCTTTGAAGTGGTGGCGTTGGTTCACAATCCTGACTCTGCGAAGCCTGTGGATCCATATCCGTATCAGAACATTCTCGTCCAGGCGATAACTGTTACATAAACAAAAAAACACTAGAATTAATATTTTTACAACATTACAAAAATGTCTAAAATTATTCAACACATAAATATAGTATTTGATTAATTTAATACTTTTTTTTTCTAATAAATAAAATTATTTTAAAAAATAAATTCATAGAACAGATTAATAAAAAAAAAGTAAGTTTTAAGTTTTTGGATCGTCTTCACTTTCAAGAGAATAATTATCTTCATCATTCCATTCATATGGCTCACATTTATAGTAATCACAAGAACGGCATCGGAATATTTTCAATGATTGGTAGGATGATGTTGGGGATAATTTTTCGGGTAAAGGACACTGGAAAAAAGGAATTTTGTTAATTGTGAAAAGGATTCGAAATGATAAAAGGAATTATATATGATTTTAGTAAAAAAATTCAAGATAATTATTTTTTATTTTATATTATTTATAATTTATAATAGCCGAAACAAAAAAATATATACTTGTATTTTATTATTAAACAATAATTTTGAATTTTTTCCTAAAAATTTATGTTTATCGTATATCATTACAAACCAATAGTAAAAATAATAGTTTTAATAACTTTAAAATATTTTGATTAAAAATTTCTCATACAATATTGATTTAACGAATCATCGGACATACTCTCATCAATTTCCATAACAGAAAAGGATAATTTTGATGATGATAAAACTGATGAATCATTAGAGCTATAGAATGCCTAAATTTCGTATATAATAATGAATCATAATAAAAGAATATTATAAAAATAAATAAGTAAATATATAAAAAGATACAAATATTATAAATTTATTATAGTAGATATATAATATTATGTATAATATAGTATAATAAATAAACAGAATTGAAAAAAATTTAAATCAAAATATTACCTGCAATGTGTGATGGTGAAACTAGAGAATATCATGTGCTTTGAAAAAATTATGACTGTTCTTGGTTTTCTTTTCAAAATACAAAAATAAATACTACAAAAATAAATTTCTAAAATACTTAAAGTAAATATATTTAATAAGCTAAGATACACTAAATTGTTCTAGCATACAAAAAAAATTAAACTCATCAGCCTCTTCAAAACTTATTACGAATTAAGATGCACGATTATATTTATATAGGGGAACTTTGGAATATCAATATTTAGTGTTCCATACCATTAAGTGGGCTCTATCACAAGACAATCGCTTGGTTACAAAAGAATATCACAAAAGGTTGGTTCAAACTACATTATACACCATATACAGTGGAAACGAGGTAGAGCTACATGATTATTGCTGGCCAATTTTGAAATTACGTCCAATCACTGGATTTCTATAAATATTTGTTCATCATTTTGTTGACAGATAAAGTATTTTTATTGGGATTTGCAATGTTCTTTGCGATAAGTTGGTGGAAAACTACTACTTTCATAAGTACGTAAACAGATTTTCTGGCCCTTCTAAAAAAATGGAAATTGAATTTCCTCTATGGTTGAATTCTGTAACATAAAACTATAGCTGGAAAACTACAGATCAATCGGCGATATCGTATTGGTACTAAGAGAGCGGCATCATTATACAGGGTGACTGTAATTGCTGTCAAACCAGTGATGACAGAGCGCTCTAATTTGTACTAATGACAGTTCATTCCATTGTTTACAAGCGTACTAAATCATTTTAGTAGAAAATATTGGAATCAAGCGAAATAAAACCACATCCGCAGATTGTTAACCAGTTAATACATCTGCATGTGAACAAACTGTTTGTGTGTCGCACGATAAAGCGTTATAACGATACTTGCTACTACTTATAACCAAATTGGCTCGGAATCGGCGACGTAGCGGCGGAAAAATTGCTCGTTGCTGGAAAACCACATCCGCAGATTGTTAACCAGTTAATACATCTGCATGTGAACAAACTGTTTGTGTGTCGCACGATAAAGCGTTATAACGATACTTGCTACTACTTATAACCAAATTGGCTCGGAATCGGCGACGTAGCGGCGGAAAAATTGCTCGTGGTGCGAACATTTCACTGGAACGGATACAGTACATATTGCAAGATCATCTTCGATTAAAGGCCTTGAAATTCCATAAAAAAAACTTGGTCTCACCGATGCTAAAAAAAAATTTAGAGTGGAAAGACCAAAGGAGTTGGTACGCTTGCACGAACAAGGCGATTTGCCGAATTTGGTTTTCTCCGATGAGTCACCTTTATTTTTTGAGCAATATGTGAACAAGCAAAATGATCGGATTTACTTACCCGGCCGTTCTACTGAAAATTTGAACTAACGGACCATGTCATCAAGATAAATGCTCAAATTTTTGTCAATCAAGATTGGCTGACAACGTTCCGCGGTTCATTTCCACTGCCCAATGGCCACCAAATTCTCCAGATGCAAATCCACTAAATTTCTCGGTTTGTAATATTTTGAATAGCAAGGTTGGGAGAAGAAATATCAAAGATCATTTCAAGTAAGCGTGCAAAGGTCACAAAAAGTTCAGAGTATTCTCATACATCACTCAGAACTGTGGTAAATCGTAGTCTATTGCAATACTCAATACAGCTGTTATCCTTCCGTTATCTTTTATACTCATAAGCTTCACACAGAATGCGATCGAAGATAAAAGTTCAGATGAAAGTTTAGTTAGAAGGTTGTCGCTACTCACAGAACTCAAAAGCTGGTTCGAATCACTATAAAGCAATAAAAGTTGGTGTTAATCGAGATTTAATCAATTTTCGAAAAAAACAAAATCGAAACAGAATGAACCGATATAATGTTCATTACAGCTTTAGTGCTCTAAAATCGATATATGGAACAATATCGATATATGGAACAGAAACAAATTATTCGAAATTTTGTTGTGAATTGTGGACCAGTACTGTATTGCAAATAAGGAAAATTATATCGTTGACATGTGTGTATTAATTGATTTTTATCCGAGTCACAGCCGTCCTGCCGATTGAACTATTCGACGTTTGATTACGAAATTCAAGTCCAGTTTTGATAAATAATCAGCCGTACGGTACGAAAAGCTACATATCGATGATAAGCACTTCTTATTTCTCAAACGGATATATCAAACTACAGCAATTATGTGGAAAATGAAAACACTATGTAGGCGTACTAAGTACGGTCTACTTACGAGTTTAAAACGCCAAAAACAACAAAAAAAGCGTAGCAACTAGCTTAAAACCAATATCTAATCGAATTAAGAAAATTCGTGTTAAGGTTAAACATTGGTAATACGAATAGATTATTTTGCAGTCAACTAAATTCAGTCGGTTGATATGATTTATTAATTTAGTTAAGTGATCCTGAAGGATCGTTCTCATCTATTCGCCACTCTGACGAAAACTAAGCAAGAAATGATGGAGGTAGGTTAGGTTAGGTTGAATGGCTACTACGCACACCGGCGACGGTCGTTGTGATACCACAGAATATTATAGGGAAGATTACCTTTATGAGAACCAGTTTGACCTAGTTATGCAGCGTGATAAATCTCGCACCTTACAGGTTTCGAGATCAGGCAGTCCATTAAGAACTTACCGAAATATTCATGTCTTTTGTGTGCCAAAGCCGTCATGAGCATAGAAGGTCGACAAACGTCTCTTCCTTCTCCTCGTCCATACAGCTTCTGTCAAATTCATGCTTTTAGTCCTAGCCTCCTCGCATATTCTCCAAGTAAGCAGTGTCCTGTGAGTATCCCCACGACATTTTTAGTTCACATCTTCATAGGGAGATCAGTTCTTTGAGCATTTCAAGTCCAGCTTTCACCAGACTTGCCTTGCTACACTACAAGAGAGTGCCCAAATGGGCCTCCCCAACTGATGAAGGTAAAACACAAATATTTGTTGAATCAATACCATATGATGGTATTTAAACAAAAGAAGTAAATTATTTCAATACACACAGCTAATTAAGTAGTATTGTGAAAAGAGTGCAAGTATATCACTAACAGTGGCTCGAAGTTCACTCACAATTACTTGAAAGCAATACATTTTTTAAACTACTATCGTTAAAATTATATCAAACTCGATCGTCTGATAACTTATTAATTTGTCTTTTACTACAATTTCATATAAATAATATTTTTCCACTCGTAATTATCATTAAGTGAAATAACAATTGTAAAGTAATGTCATTATTAATAATAAACCACTTAAAAAGTCATTGATGTGGAATTTAACTTGTAAATAGATCATCATGATGTATTTTTGCTATACGAGTATAATAATAAAATTTAATTCGAAATATTATTGAAGGGACTGTAAAATGAATGTGGTTAAACACTAAATTCAAACTGATCATGCATTTTATATTAAAATATATACAGTGCAACCTTATTTAGTCTCCGTACACTGAAAATATCCGTCCATAATTTTGATATTAAATAAATAAACGTCCATAATTTTGATATTACTGACTGTAAATTACTAAGGTTTGGCTTTTTAAATAATTAAACTTATTGTTTAAAAGTATGGAAGAAAAAAATTTAAAATATATTTTTAATAACAACAACAAAATAATTTGTTATAAACTTAACAAAAAATGAAACCATTTAGTCTCCGTACACTGTTAATAAAATTCTCAATAAAATAAGATAATTGACCTAAGAAGCTGATCTGATTTCTTTTAGTAATCTGTAGAGCAACTTTCTTATTTTTAACAATACGATTTTAAATTCTTTTTAAATTCAACCCACCGTGGTGGCGTAAGCAATTACTTTGGGCAATTTTAGAGAATCCGTTCCTTGATTATATTTGCTGTATGTTTTCGGTTGTTATCTTGCTGGAAAATAAACGATCTACTTATACCAAATTTCTCCACACTAGCGTGTAAGTTTGGTCTGACGATGTTTAAATAAAAATGTTTGTCCATAATAGACTCTATGATGCAAAGTTGTGCAACTTCAGATGCACTCATACACACCCATAACATTAGGCGACCTCCTCCATATTTAACAGTCCCACATAAATCTATAGCTTTAAGGTGCTCATTTGGATTTGGCCACACTTTGAGGTCTGGACAAAGTTTGAGGTCTGGAATAACAAAATTATGGACCAATTTCTTGGTGTACGGAGACTAATTGGTTGCACTGTACGTAGCTTTAAATAATAACGTGTATACAGGCAAAGTAACACTAAATTATTGGAATTCACGAATCGATTTATCTATTAATAATTTTATATACGAATCAATAAAATATTAATTAAATGAATAATTATGAACATCCCGGTTTTTCAAAAAAAGAAAATCAAATAACTTAATAAAAAGAACTGTTTGAGTCGGCCAAAGAAAGTATAATAACCGTAAAAATATAATAAGAATTTATTTTGTGTAAAGTTATTTTTAATTACCGGCAGTAAAAATATTTTTTGGTTTTTGTTAAACATGTAAACAAACACTAGAATAAAAAGCGTTTTTGAAAAGTTGCATGTTATTTTTATTAAGAAATAACGAAAAATTCGTCGAATTGAACACCCCTCAAAAAAAATAGGTAATTAAGAGATTAAGAGGAAATGGAAACAACTTCCTGGAATAATTTATCAATTTAAATTTTAGTCATTGAATGAATGAATAAGGTAGCTTCCAAATAAATTTAAAGGTTGCGTTAAAATTTAAATTCGATCGTAATCGTTTAACACCATAAATAGAAAAACTACAAAAACAAATATAAATGAAATAAATCTAAGTTAAGATACTGGCTAACATAAATATGTTACATGCAAAAAATATAATTAAAAATATTCGATTCAAACGACGCAATCGGATGTATGTAGTCATATTTTGAACACACTATAATTTGTTTTGTGTTTAGTTTTAACATATTTAAGACTAAAATTACACAACATGAGAGATATATATAGTTTTTGAAAATAAATCAAAATCAAAATTAGCAAACAAATTGTGTTACAATTAAATGAACAAAACAAAAATACAAACTACCAACAATAAATAATTACGCACCTTACTATAATGAGTAGTTCCAGCTGAGCGAAGCCCATGGCCATTTCCATGGTCCGTATAGGTTTTTACCTGTGTATGTCTATCCCCATCGTATAATGCCTGCGCCGCAGCAACATTTGCACCAGCGTGCCGTCCACCAGGATTTTCTCTATCACTAGTTATTGTACTTATTGATTGATTTTCCCTATTTGGTCTTTTGGCTGCATACTTTTGCGGTTTCATTAAACTAGAATATTACACAAAACTTTATATAAAATATAAATTACTTAATGTGTTAACAATATAAAATGATAATCACCTTGGATATTGTGGTCCACATTGAGAATAACAACAATTGTGCCAACAACCTCTCGAAAATGGATTGTAACCACCTTTAAATTTCCCTGTGACTTGTTCATTCGTTGTACGCCCCCTTGATACTAAAACTACATGGAAACCTGTTAAACCAAATATTGGTATCGCCAATATTATAACAATCGCCATCAGCACCATACTAAAATATTATTTATACAAAATTGGTTAAGGATAATTTCTTATTGTATATTTGTTGAAATATAAAAAATTTGTAATATCATAAAAAGGATACGCCACAATAGCATTCGTGTCGGTTAGTTTTTCTTTTTCAATATTTAGTACATGGATTAAACATAAACTAAAAATGCTCAACATATGAATAGACAATGATATTAGGAAGAAGAAAAAAAATCTGTAATTACGCCGGCCAATGCAATTATTCACCCAAGGGCAATGATGATCGAATGTCTGAAAATCATACATATTATATAATAATTACGTGATTAAAGCTAAATACTAAAATTACCTCTATACAATGATTACAAACTGAACAATGTGAGCACCGTGGAGGTCTATAAAATTTACATGTCACACACCATTTCATCCGAACTGTTATCCCATTTATTTCTGCATTTTTGTATAAAGGTGCTCTAAACTCATCCTCTCGATCTTCGTCAGGTGGTGCTGCAAACAAATATATCATAAATGTTTAGTAATTGATTAAATAAATAATAAAAAATTTCGAAATAGGTTTAGGTTTTTATCTACATATTTAGCACCTACATATGTATGTATGTTTGGCATTGAATATTGATTACAAAAAATGTTTACATTAATTATATAGCAATTTATCGATTTGTCTACCGACCATGCAATTGACAAATATGTAGATAATCTGATAACTAAAATTTGATAGTCAACTTCCTATATACACAAAACATATATTTCTGGTCCATCAAATTATGGATCAAATATCGGGTTTTTCAATAGGAATGACATGATTTTTAAGTGACGTTTCGGCCATGATCTGTCAAGTTTTGTTTCAGTAATGTTTACAATTTCATCATGGTGAGATATACGCAAGAACAACGTTTACAAATTATACAGTTGTATTTTCAAAATAATCGTTCTCCAAATGCAATTTTTCGTGCGCTTTTGCCATTTTATAGTCGTAATAATCGTCTAAGTGTGCTCGCTATTCGTCGAATTGTTGAAAATTTTGAGCATACATTTTCTTTACATAATGTTCAAGTGCCAATAAGACAAAGAAACGCTCGAAGTACTGCAAATATTGCTACCGTTCAGGTAAGTGTTGCTGAAGACCGCAATTTGTCGATTCCAAACGTTTTCATGAATTGGGACTGTCTCAAACCACAACCTGGCGAATTGTGTGAAAGGATTTGGGTTTGCATCCATATACAATTTTATTCTTCTTCGATGAGGCTCACTTTCATGTGAGTGGTGTAGTAAAAAAATAAAACTGTCGATTCTGGTGCGAAGAAAATCCACAAATTATTCATGAAAACCATACATTCACCTAAATTGACAGTTCGGTGTGGTTTTTGGTGTGGTGAGATATCGGTTCGTATTTATTATGTAAAAAGGTAATGGAGCAGCTGGTCCAGTGCCTACGAAAAAAAGCGAGAACCGGTTTTAGCCAAACTGTGAAACTTCGTTTCCGTCATTGTCACAATGTGCAGGAACCCATAAGACCGTTTCCTTATTGTTAGAACCAAGGAGGTTCAACAATTTCTTACAATCCCCTACCAGTTTAGAGCTATAAAATTTAATCTACAAAATACAATCTCTTTGTCGTCGGCAACGAGATTAAAAGCTGAAATCACGCAGTGAGTAACCGCAATTAATTCTGCTTGATAAGTAGTACAGTAGGTCCCTAAACTGTCAGAGATTCTCAAATCATGCGATGATCATCGTACTAGCCAAAGCCAGCATCCTATTCAAAGACAGAGCCATCTGAAAAGAATACAAGCGATTTGGATATCTTATTGAGCAAATCTGGTGAGAACCACATATCGCTGGATGGATAAACCACCCTAAAAGATTTGTAGAAATTAAAAACAGGCAGACGCCAATCAATAACCATTTCGATTTCTGGCATAACTCATTTGAATTCATTAAGAATTGATCTATGGCCTTAAGTAGTGCCGAAAGCATTCCACGCCCCAGCACTTCTCAAGCGAAAGGCAGCCGACGGGTGGGTAGAGAATAAGCTCCATCAATATCTCCAGTTACCGTCCTAAAAGCAATATTTTGCAAATAGTTGAGTTTACTAATTGAACAGTTTACTTTAACCACTGGCCACCAAACAACAGATGCATAAGTTAACATTGGTAGAACCAGTGATTTGTCGATAAAAATCGGTTTTCGACGGATTCACATGTTAACCCTTATCCAGACACCACTGTTCTATAATGAAGAGCATGTTAAGTTAAATCTGATAAGACAATCAGGTGCTTGCCTAAAACTGTCAGAACCAGATCGTCAGCATAACTTTGAGCGACAAAACCGGAATCGAACAATAACAAGAAGTTCGTCAATGACCAGAAGTCACAACAGGGGTGAAAACACACCTCTTTGCGAGCATGGAAGCTTTGACCGAAGTAAAGGTGCCCTCAACCTTACATAATCTATGCGAGATTCAAGCATCCATAAAGAAAAAAACATACTATGTGATCTGGTGTCTGATCTGGGTCTATCAGTCAACCCTAGGAAAACTGAAATTGTTATTTTTTAGAAATTTTTGTAAAACTTTAGTCTTCCTAAAACTCTCTTCAAAAGTCAAGTATCTAGGGATCTGTTTAGATTGGAAGATATCTGACAAAACAGATAAAAGAGAATGCAACCAAGCATGTAACATTACTGGAAATGCAAATAGTCATTTGGTAAATCAAAGGGTTTCAAACCAAGACGCGTGAATTGGCTATACGTATCGGACTGACTAATAATCTCATCTGTCGCACTTATTTGGTGGCCTAGTACATTGAGTAGGGTTGAATGAATATGATTGGTGGCTGGGCATATAATTGACAAGGTGCTCTCGGACCCTATGGTTTCTAAGCACTATTTCGTGTAATTACTACCGAAAAGCTTAAATTGGTCTACAACAACATCAGACCTTTACTTAAGAGAAAGATCGACTGTCACTTTAGTGGTCTGCACCAGAAAGAAAGGACAACCGAATCTCTATGTAATAATGACATGTTCCGAATGAAAATTCGAAACAACGCAAACTCCGAACAGTGTAGAGGAGGATAAGAAGAAATTGCACTTTTTGTGCTCCTGGCATTTTGTGCTCTCTCCATAGACTGCACTGCTTGGATTAATTTTCTTATTTGAGGATCAACCTTGAGGAAGCCGGATATTTTGGGCCTCATTCCATGAACAAACAAATTTCGGGACTGAGAGTGTACGACTTGGGATGTTACAATGGACCAATCAAGCCCGAGTTACGGGGAAAAAATTACACTTTTCAAATGTATTTGTATATTAAATACTTTATCGATTTACTTTCGTAATAATAAACTCACACTATCTTCCTAAGACGTGGGAACAAATTTAATTTAGTTCGAATCCTTTTAATTCGAAACAAAGCAAAAGAACATCAAAAGATTTTTTAACAGATATTTTATTCAATTTGATTATATATAGTGTGAAAAAAATGATATTGATTAGTTCGAATAGATTTAATTTTTTTTCCAAATTAAAATGATTCGATTTTATACTTTATTGTATTTATTCCGATACAATATATTAGAAAATTGTGTTTGGGATGCAAAATTTCTCGGGTAAACACGCTTATTGATCGAACTCAATCTTTCATCAGAAAGTACTTTAAATCCTAAGACTTAAGTCACGAAATATTAATTGCATACACATTGTTTTATCATTATCATTCATTGTCTAATGATTCAGAGGCCGATCAAAATTGGTAATCGGTCTGTAACTCACTGAATTATATGCTAAATTGAATACCTCTTCCAAAAATAATGAATAGTATCATACAATGTTGAATATGTGTCTGTCATTCGCTTGGTTGCAAAAAGTAATCAACCCATTCATCGGTTTAATGCTTCAAAACATACTGGCCCAACTTTGATTAGTAAACAGAGTACACGGATGGAACTGATACGCCCATGACTGGTGTTGACATCGCTGACCCAACATACGATTAGCTTAACGGCAGAAGAAAGTGTAGAAGATCTATATATGTCTATTCAATTGTTTAAGTACTAAGGCGGTTGATTATGGTTTGTCAAAAGACGATTTGTACTAATTTTATTGGCGCAGACAGTAAACTGCTTTGATTACAAAGAAATGTATGCTCTCCCTCCCCCAAATTTTGGTGGTCTTGAAGACAGTAATAAAATCATTAAAGATGATCTGAAGATTTGTTGGGAAAAATATCCTTTTGCTTGTGGTACTAACCGGAAGGTCATCTATCAGTTTAAATTTGGACCGCCGGTTATTTCGAATCTGGCAATACCCATGTCACTCTATTCTACCACAAAATTCAGTATATTATCACTGAACGAAATGAATTATTTACGCTTGAGCAACGTTGAGTTTTATCGAAAATTTATTTCCAAAACAAAGACAATTGGTCGGAAATTGCACGAAAATGTCGTGCTAAATTTGGTCGCAGAGAAGGATCAACAGTGCCGAGTATACAAAAGTTTTTTGTTGAAGTTCGTGAAACTGATTTCATTGTGATGCGCCCAGACGTGAGCGTGCTCGTACAGTGTGTACACCCAAAAATATCAGAGCTGTGACTGAGAGTGTGCGTGAGAATCCATCAACATTAGCTCATCATCGTTCTCAAGAATTAAAATATCTCGGTATGATACCTTACAGAGTTAATCTCATTCCAAAATCGATTTATTGCGTCAAACACTAACCCCATCTCACTTTCTGACTGACCATTTTTCGTCTTAAATACTAGAAATGAACATCACTCGTTTTCAGGTTTCACATTTGTTACGATGACAGACAACCTACCCAGTAAATTAGCCAACAATTCTGGAAAAGGTGGCATACCGAATATCTTACTTCATTGCAATAGACATTGTCCAATCAAAATCGACGACGTTGTGTTAATTTAAGATCAAAACGAAAAGTCAACCAGTGTACAATAGGAACATATATCACTAACCATCTATACAATTTTGGATTTAATTGTTTCAACGTTAAGCGAACCTATCATCTTTAAGAGATCAAACGAACCTCTCAACGTTAAGCGAAACGCTATCATATATTATATATTAACTTGGGAAGCTACGTACAGTCGTTAAACAACCAAACAACGCAATTTTTTAAAAAATTATCTTCAACATAAATAAAATTTCTATTCAATCTTATACCTTTTTCATTACAACACCTCATCCATCATATGCCCAGATAACGTACTTGCAGCTCTCCAATAAATGGCACTATTGGAACATGAATGCCAATTAATACAATTAAACCACCTTTTATACGGTTAAAAAAACAAATACATCGGTTTGTTCCTTCCGAGCCACTGAGACATTACGATTGACGAAAGTTGGGAAACACAAAAACACTTCCAGTTCCACAAGCACCTCCACGGTTAATATTCAAGGCTAATTCGTGATTTGTAACTAGAGGCGGTTATTTAGGATGCAATTTATACTATAGGATGCAATTTATAACAGCATTAGTTCTCCCATCACATAGAGGAAATTAATTATTGAACAACTGTTTATTCGTCGGTTAGAAATACGAGCTTTACTTTGAGATCCAAAATCGATTGCGCTGATATCCTCAAGCTGTTCAAGTTATTCGGCCCTGCTCGTATACATTTTTAGTTCCCATTCCGCATTCCAAACTATATGCGTACTACAAACTATCCGAAGTTCGTCCGTCTTTTAATTTAAATTAGACAAAAACTTATTAAAAATACGTTTGTCAACTTTCCTATTGATTTGTTGGTGGTTTTAATTTGTAAATCTTTGGTCACATGGACGATTTGCATGATTCCAGTATCCATCGACTAGCTAGGCAGGATACATCCATTCAAGCTTCACGTACAATATAGTAACATATGTTTAGTCTAGACTAGGCTTAAGGTGATTTAGATTATTAATTTCATTGCGAAGACGTGACCTAAGAAAACCAAAGAATATTAACAGGAAATTAGTTTCTTGTGCTCTGGAATTTAATGACTTTTGAGGATACGTGAAATATAGTGACACTGCACTTAGTGAATTATACGATCGACTGGCTCTTATCGGTGGTTAACATTATCTACAACGGATCGACGATACTCATTATAAAGGGTCTTGGAACAATCTTTATATATTTGAAAGTATAGCCAATTCTTGTATGTATCAGATTGTAGTAACCAACTAGAAGACAAAACTTATTCAAATTTAGTCGTTAATTCTTCCTGATCTACCTATACTGAAATATATTTTAAACATAACTAAAAATATTGGTATGAAATTCTTTGAAAAAAAAATGGCGTTCGCATACAAGGGAAAGATTATCTACGGCAAATCAAAAGACGAAACATCGAAAGCGGACAATATTCATATTAGCATAGTACGTGGCTTGATTGGTAATTCATATAACCTAAAGTTTACACAAGAAATCCTCCTCACTACTATATATAAAAGGTATTAAAGTTTATTGGTTTCATATCGTAGCTCTCGTGTGTGATATGGGTGAATGGATCGATAATATTCTGTCTTTAAGTAAAACGTAACACTCGCGAATAATACATTCGATCCATTAACAATTTTTAATAGAAAATAAATAAACGAAATAGAATAAATTTTTCATGTTGGGGTAGAAGTACAATTTTCCGCAATACAATTTAGGAAAAAATAGATGAATGAACGAACTTGATCATATTTACTGGCGAGTCTGTTTTTATCTACACCATCGAAATTATTATTATCTAATTAGTTTAATTAAATAACATAGAATAATTCGTATTAGGAAATAAGCTAAAGCACCGAAAGATGAGAATCTATGTTGAAGCAACCAAATTATGAATGAGTTAAAAAATAGTATATACCCTCTAAATGAATAAGAAATGATAGTCCTACACAGTAGTGTTATAGTTAGAATTAGTGTTTCTCAATATTCAACACTCGTTCAAAAAAAAAATACGTATCGGTGCGGCAAGCAAGACGAGTAAATTGAATTTCTAATGCTTCGAAGAAAAAGCTATTAAATTTAAGAAATCAGCCACAATACAGATTAAGATAAGTCCTTCTTTTTTTTAACAAATTGACCTCGGTTAATATCAGTACAGTGCAACTATATAGTCTGTAAATTATACCTCTGATACCATGATACCAAATTTGGTACACAATTATTCGATTACGATCAGTGATGTGGATGAATACATCTAAGACCTCCACGCAATCGTAGAGCAGAAGTCCTGGAATGGCCTGTAATGTAAATCTGACATGTAAATATTATAACCACGGCTCGCATGGAGCAATGCAATGTGCAGAATTGCGCAGTTTTACGCAAATCAGGGCTAAGTGTTGTGAAAGTGTTGGGTCTGCCTCAAAACAGTTAGTAGAAATCAAAACAAACACTATATGTTTAACGCCGTTCTTACGCCATTGCTGAACCGTGCCGTATCAATAATCTGACTTCATCGAATGCCGGGGTTTTTGAATCTAAAATATTTTGATATGTTCATTTCGTTAATTTCATAGTCACCTAGGTCATAAATACAGCTTAAGAAGATTGGTTTACAATGATTTAGAGGAAACCATCAGGAAATACTCAAATTGAACAGTCACACTACTTGGCAATAAAATTATCGACTCTGTCAATAATTTTCGAATATTAATTTTCAATTTTGAAATAACAAACTATATTCGAATGAAAAAATATTGATCCCAAAAAAATGTTGGTATAGGACCGTCAACAGTTGTCAAGATGTTGCGTCCAATGAACTTGTTGGGGTGAGTTAAATGTCACTTTTGAATCAATGGTGGTCTGTCGTTATATTCAGGACTAAAATCAGATGAATGATGGGGAAGCAATCCGAAACCCAATATTTACTATTTTTCATTATGCATGAATTGGTGCATTATCATGATGTAAGATCACTTTTTCTTCTGTAATTTGTTCTATCAAAATTGTTCATAATAAATAATGATGCCTAATATTCACCTGGTTTTGCCATTCTCAAGATAATCAATGAATTTTATGACTTGTACATCACAAAAAACGCAGTGGCCAGACTCTTACCAGCAACAACCTTTACTTCTTTGGAGTAATTCAAGCTCTGGCGTGCATTGATAGATCCATCTTTTTTTTAAATCTATGGAATATTTTTTGAGCCTAAAACCAATCTTTTACAATCTAGTAGTTTACATCCTACTTTACGCCATTACAGCCAAATTTATTTACGTAGACTCATCTGCACATTGCATAGCAATGACATGGAAGATGTGTTGCCCCTTGAATTCTGCACTTCAATAGGTATGATGAAAATCTATATTACACCTTTCGCTTCATAGAGACAGCTTTATCCCCTGAGTTATCTGATCGATTGAATCCAGCATTCAGCAATATTGCGTAACTTTGAAAGACGATCATGAATAATAATTTTAATGGCGCTTTCGACCATTTCTGTTGTCGTTACTATTTTGACCTTTTTAAACGTTCACTTGTGCCAACTTTCAATTCATTTACGTCAATAAAATATTGCATTTGAAAATGCACGTTCATCTTACATTCTTTTCATCTCATCAATGTTTTTATTAAAACGCTATTCAATCAAATGTCATAAAATTTGCTTTCGTTAAAAAACAGATACTTCTAAACAAATAATGATTCTTAGTGACGCATATTTAGTGGTATTCCAAACACTTGTTAATCCACCCTCGTATTTTGAAACCATATGTAATCTTTTAACCTCTAATAAAATATCAAAGATCCAATAAGAATAGAAATTACATAATAACAATATGTATAAGAATGTATACATTGGTCATTGAATTCAAATGTGAAAATCAAAGTAATTTCCGGATATAAAGTTATTGATCGACAAATTGATTAAATTAATCAAAAACTAATTAGTTTTTTAATATTTACAATTTGAACTGCGATTGAGAAGTATATTTTATTCAATATCGATATTTTTACCTTATGATAGAGTAAACAAATACCTCTTATATGATGGCCTATTTAAATATGTGTATTATATTAATCGAAGGGATAATATTCATATACGTCACAAAAGCGTGGAACAAAAATTGTATGATAATTACATATGAGTAGTGTAGATAAAGCTATACATTTACCTATTTTACAATAAGTATTGGCCTACATCCAAAAAGTAAATAATTTGATTGAAGAATAATAAACTAGTTTTACAGGCCATCGTTGGCCCATCGGTTACGATCACAAGCCAGTTCTTGTTATTATTGTAGAAAATCAGAAGACACCATATCGTCTTCCTTTAGAATACTGCTGCACCATACACAGAACGTGACCAAGCTTACCTACTAGCTGTCTTTTGATTTTCCGTTAAGATTCGAACTGTATGGTTAGAGATCAGATATTTGGTTTTTGACTAGTTAATTTTGAAACTAACAGAAAATGAATAAGTTTCCATATCAAGTCTCTCCTTCACTCCGTTGCACACAGATATGATCCGCACATGCAAGAAGTTTGATTGTCGTACTTAGATTGTCTTGAAGTTATTTACTTTTATAAAGGATGGTTTACATCTTTATGTTGGCAACACTGTTTTTGTTCGACAACCGATTTGACATCTAACATTTGCTTTGTCATAAGTTTAATTTGTCATTTAACAATGTATAGACTCACGAAACAGCTATCTTTGTAAATTGTGGATTTTTTATCTTTATCATTGAAATCATTGGTCAACGGTGACATTATGCAAACATAATTTCTAACTTTTTTGTATCACAATTGGCTGGTATAAATTTTGCATAAATACAGTGCAACAAGACGGTGCCACAAAGCGCGAGATACAATTAATTTACTCAATTTTTATGAGACTATCTTCACGTTGTGTTTATTGACCATGATTATGTGATCTCAAGACATTAGATTATTTTATTTGGGAATATGTTGTCACTTGCCTACGCCGATAAACCAAAGACGGTTTAAAATCTAGAACATAATAATTCTCCGAATTATTAGAGATACGACTGCAAATGATGCGAAAAGTGTGTGGAAATTGGAGATCCACATGGCCGAAATTATATTCAAGGATTTAGTGGCATAAAATTATATTTCCAATAAAGCAAGAGTTTTCAATATACTGTAACCCTTATATATATCTCAACTTTGACACAGCATCATGACCCCATTACTGTTATTTTACAGAAGAGTGATGTTTCCCCCAAAATAATGTACGAAGTAACTTGTATGGGTTTGCAAATATTTTTTGAAGTTTGGGTGTTACGGGGCCACATTTTGTTTTAGTCTTTGGGATAAACTTCACAATACCAATCGAATCAAGTCGAAAAGACAGTTTATCAAACTTAGTCCTACTAACAGTGATTAAACGAAATTAAGAGGGAGAGCCGCCTTTCGGTAGGGGAAGTGGTCGCTGTCGGCGATAGCTCCACGTCGTAGACTGATCTGGCATCTTCTAATTGTTTTCAACAATATGAAGAGCTTGCTCACAATCGAAACAGAAGGAGTCAGATTATTGACACGGTCCGGACCAACAATAGCCTGGTTAAAACGGATACACAAAAAATTAATTTCGTTTAGTAAATTTATCATTATTATTAAAATTTGGGTGGAACCAGTCGAGGTTCGCACTTAATGCCACAAAGACCCAATGGTGCAAACATCAAAGTTAAAGAAGCGTGCTTGATTCTTAGCAAACTGGCCTAGTTTGAACCAGGACCAGACAGTAGTTGTACAGGAATATTTCTGAAATTAAATACAAGCGATGTGCTGAAATGGAAAGCCGGACAGCTGCTGATGAAATGTAAGTTGCCATCAGCGTTCTTAAGGCATTCGTCACATACGTCATCACTATTAAGTCCCATGCGATGAATATGAGTTCTGAAACAGCTATGGTCAGTAAGTATAGAAACAATTATCACATTAGGCAGGCACATTCATGATTGTTGTTACACCCTAAAAGGTTCTTACAATCCGCTAGCATTTGAAAGCTGGTTAGAGTGTTGTTTAATGAGTTAAGAACAGTTTTACATTGAATTATGTTAAAAACGCGTTCTGGACCCTTAGCTAACTGGACTAGTTTGAACCAGGACAAGACAGTAGTGGTATAGGAATATTTCTGGAATTAAACACAAGCGATGTGCTGAGATGGAAAGCCGGACAGCTGCTGATGAAATATAAGTTGTCCTCGGCGTTTTTAAAGCATTCGCCACATACGTCATCACTATTAAGTCTTATGCGATAAAGATAGCTTTTTAAACTCCCATGGCTAGAAGTATAGAAACAATAGTCCATAATAAGGCAGGCACACTCATAACCATAACCTTATTGTTACAATCTGGAAGGTTCAAATTTATTTACGATCCACTATCAATTTAGAGCTCGTTAAAGGATTGTTTAAGGAGTTAAGGACAATTTAACTATCAGTACAAAATATAATATATTTATCTTTGGCAACGAGATTAAAAGCTGAACCAACGCAGTGGGTAACCGCAAATAAAACTGCTAGAAATAATCCTGTTTGTTACCAAACTACCAGAGGTTCTCAGTTCATACAAATGAAAGAAGATGCGAAAGTTAGCACCCTGCTCAGACAGTGTGCCATCTGAAAAGAATAGAACGATTCCCTGGATGGATAAACCATCTCAAATCAATTATGGAAATTAAAAACAGGCAGAAAAATATCATTATAGCCATGTCAGTTTGTACGGCTCGTTAAAAATTGATCCATGGCCTGAAGTGGGGACGACATTACAAGGGGAACTTTTCAAGCGAAAGACAGCCGAATGAGCTATACCGAGGATGAAGGAATGTAACTGGAGTATTATTGATTTTACTTTCACCACCGGCCACCAAACAACAGATGCAAAAGTCAGCATTGGTAGAATCAGTGCACAATAATATAATAAATCTTGGATCTACAATTTGTAGAAAAATATAATAAATTTTCTTATTCAAAATTAAAATTCTGCACAATAACTAAATTTAAATAATATATTTAGTTATTTTTAAATTTATAATAATTTTTACGCTACACACAACATGTAATTGTTTTTTTTTCACATAATTAAGACGTGTCTTACATACAACTTGTCGTTACGCATGCATAAATTACATGATAAATTAGTCTGTAAATATTATTAATTAATTTACGAATCACAAAATCGACATAGTTACATATATTTTGGTCATTTTGTATTTATAATGATGAACTAAATTTAGAAATTTTGATTGCGCCTACTTTAGAGTTTGTGTTGTAAACTGTTTGAAATTTTGAGTCTTGAGATTTGTGTATATTTTTTTTCAACTGGTTATTAATATGTATCAATAATAATAGTTTATTTATTTGATTAACAAATAATTTAATTTTGAATTAGATTTTATCTAATAATAAACAAATACTCGTGTATTTTCTGTCGAACATCAAAATTGATTTATTTCACAATAATTGAATCAGCTCAAAATTATTTATTTTCATAATTTGTAATGTATACAGCTCTGAAAATGTATAATTTACTAAGCTTCCGTTATTGTTAAGTACAATGAGGGCAAAAGCTTTCAAAAGACGAAAACCACGGAACTTAAAACCACATTCTAACCAATAGCAAATAACGTTATTTTAGATAAATATTTAGCTATACAAATTTCAATTCTTCAGCTGTCCCACAAGACTGTAAAACAATATTCTCTAGCTGTCGTTTGTATGCTTATTTATCCATTTATTTATAGAACTATAAAATTAGAAAAGTTTTGGAAAATCCAATGTACTTATATATAATTTTGTCTTGTATTTCACACTACAAATGGTTTTCAAATATAGAAATAATTTGTCGTTTCAATAGATAAGAAATATAATTTCGATCGGTAGTTTTAAACTAACTTACATATCATTTTACCTGAAAATATCTGTTTGTGATTACCGACAACAAAAAATTAATTTAATTTATAAATTGTGTTAAAACAACTTTAACAAAGAAAATTTTCTCACATAAATCCCAAAGGAGCTAATTAAGTAATACTTTGATATTTTATTTCTGTTTGTTACTATATTTAAAACTTTTCTAAAAATTCGAAAAATGATTCATTCGAGATCATATATACGTTACGTTTGAGACAAATTATTTATTTACTTTTTAAAATGCGAATTTTAAAACACAATGGTAAATGCCTACGTACTTAGATTGATACTTAAGTTTTGCGGTTCGACCACTTTATCTCAATATTAACTGAATAATAATCTATGGCCTGAAACGGCCCTAACCGCGTCTTAACTGAAAACCTTACGAACTATTTTTAACGATTGGTGCACATTGTAGGTGGTCAGCCCAACGAATGTTTTTACACACAATCGCTTATTAACTGAATAACTTAGAATACAATTGCAAACAGTGACATTTTTAAATCCGTTTTTTATCTATATTTATTATTGAAACTAGTCTTTCCAGACTTACCATCAATTTACATCTGAATTCTTAAACACTGAACTATAATCACTTCAGTGATTCAGTTGATTCAACGATGCACCAGTGCCTGTTCGTTGGTAGGCAGCTGCTCGCATACTAAAGAGCTCGAAGGGGTTTGTTCTTTTTAGTCTCCTAACCAAATGTTTATTATCCAGTAGCCGAGAGGCTTCCGAATTGACTGGTTCTATTAACCTTGATTCATGCTTTGTTGCAAATCTTTTTAATTCGGGCCACAACCCTGCCTTGTGGGTCTGCTGCTCTTACCTCTCTCAGCCCAGAATACTCATCTTCTTGTCTTACTCTAAAAAGTCTTTCAGATAAATATGATCGCAAAACATCAATATATGGTCCCAGAAGCATAACATTTAGTTTATGTATTAAACCCCCGTACCATACCTTATCAAAACCTGTTGCCACCTCCAGGAATAAGATCGAATAAATTTGGTTTATCTTCTAACGCCTTTTCTATAATATCTGTAATTCTGTGCGCCTGATCAATTGTTGAATGTTTGCATCTACATCCAAACTGTTGTTCCGGTATTACGTCTCTACTTTCTATTATCGGCTTCATTATCCTCAAGAGTAATTTCTCAATTAGCTTTGAAATGATAGGAAGCACCGATATGATATGATATTTAGCTTCATTATTTACCTGGTTTCGGTAGCATAATAACTTCCGCAACTTTTCAGGCAGAAGGAACATGCCATAATCTAATAACGACATGATTTTTTGATTTTTTTTAATTTAGCTTTAATTAAGTGCAGGGCGAACTTTTAGGCTGTCCTAGCTCCTTGTAACTGTCAGAGCTCCTGCAATCAACACGCGATTCTTCAAGTAAAGGTTGATAGCTGCCTTAAACTTGTGCGTTTTATACTCAAACGGAAACTGAAATCCGGATAACAAATTCCACTTTCTAGATGTTCGATAAATAAATCCGTGCTATGCACCTTTAGTTCGAGGTTTCGGCAGCTTCACCGTAAACCTTTGTGCATTAACCGTTTCTCGTGTTACCCGTTCTGGCGTAACAAATGGTGGTATTTTCTCGTTTAATTCTGCAGAACATTTACCATATTATTCGGATGGCACGCCGCTGAACTCTATCCAGCATCTGGATAGAAATGCCATATACTCCACCTCAAACCTGACAGCAATATTCTTGAGAAAGATTGAGAAATATTTGGTGGTGGTACCGCGACTGGCACAGTAGTTAAAGCTAATTTAATTGTGGTGTGAATAGACACTTCTATGAACCCTCGTAGGAGTGCCGACCTATATTTCAGGTACTTT
Organism: Tipula lateralis; assembly: GCA_963932295.1. Lineage (NCBI taxonomy): Eukaryota > Metazoa > Arthropoda > Insecta > Diptera > Tipulidae > Tipula > Tipula lateralis. The sequence goes on from OZ010738.1 coordinate 156,669,709, forward strand.
TTCCGTGATGTAATGACAGAACCCGTGATGTGATATCACGCCTTAAAACGTCTTGCTTTGGGCTACGTAAAGTCCGGAGCCTATATGAATGTGATATCACGCCGTAAAACGTCTTACTTTGGGCTACGTAAATGTCCGGAGCCTATATGAATAGCCCGATTACGATTGAGAAATTAGAAATCCACATTACTCGCGTCATTGGCCAAATACCAATCGAAATTAGCTATGCAATGTACAGATAGTTCTACGCTAATCGGACCTATAGCCGATACGTCCAGATTTGGCTGTAATGGCGTAAAGCAGGACGTAAATAAGCAAACCGCAAAAGATTTGGAGTGCATTGAGCCCCAGAAAGATTCCAAAGTTTAGAAACACATGTAATATCAATTCTGTTCGAATTTTGGAATGTTAAGTATACCCGATAATAAGCCGATCAAATAAAATAAAAATTTAAGGTAAATTAAGATCTCACACTCAATTTTTTCAACGTAGCTACACGTAGCTCTCTAATTAACAAATATAACATTTTGTAATATCTAATCAAATACATACATGATTGGTTTTTATGTGTATCGATTCGAATACATATCCCATTTTAAACCAAATGTAATTAACAAATAAATTAATTAAATTATTCAATTAAATCTTGACAAAAACAGTCAATTGCAATATAATATGTATGGCTGGACAGAAGACAGTTTATCTATAAAATTTAATTAACGGAAATTATAAGATTTTACGAAAATTTCTGACTGTAAAATCTTGTTAGTTTCTTATTCTTTGAAAATGAATCTAATTGAACATGAAGAATAAAATAAGTTTTTCGTATAATCGGGTTTCAATTGATTGAAAAATCCAAAAGTTAAATGAATTTTGCATTATCATATTCAATTACAAGCAACAACTTTCGATTAAATCAATTTATAGTTCGATAAGTAGACAAGCTTCTACACATACATAACCAATAGTTAATTTTAATTCAACAGAAGATATAAGATATATATATATATAAGAAAGCTATATAGGTTGAACACTCCTGGTCCCGGAATAATTGGCCATCTTATAGCGAAGACTCATTAGGATAGCGTTATTAGAATTAGCTATGACATTGTTTGAGATTTGGGATAATACCAGAGTATAACCATCCACTTCGTGAGGGTTAATATTTCGGATTTTTTTACGTAAACCGATCTCGACATCTTATTTTTTGGATGTAGAAATACAAGAGTGAAAAGTATAACAAAGTAAGTTGGTATTTATAAACAAAACATAAACCTTACTTAATGACGTGTTTGCTCAACTAACGCAGACACATGAATATAGAGTCTTAGTGTAACAGAAGTGTCCAACTTACAAATAACTGTTGTCTAAGTTATAGAGAAGGTTAACTTTACAGATTTAGTGCTTAGAATATCTAAACGAGTATCATTTGATATAAAGCAATCTCATAATTCATATGCTCATAACTAATTAATAGAAAATGTAGTGTTTTAAATACTAACTATTTGCGAGCTGTGATTTCTAAATAAAAGGTCACAATCGCTACTAAAAAAATCCTTAAATGAGGGTACTAAGTAAAGCTTCACCTAGTGCGACGACTTAAGCTACCAACTATTTATGATAGATAGAAACAAGACGTGTAAGACCATTACAGGAGATAGTCAACTCAAGAACATACAGAAGCATGCTTGTTTAACTCTATTAGAATAAAGAGAAATAATTATGGGGACACCAACCAATAAATAAGTATAATTAAGTAACACTTTGGAGGTCGATGTGAAGCAATATATCGCACACATATATAGAATACTATCAGAAATTCAAGCAACTATCAACGATATGTTTAAAAATTGATAAGGAAAAATTAGTCAGATCTATATATATATATATTTTTTTTTTTAGGTGAAATATGGGTACTCTACCGAGTCAAACTATGAATTTGTTTATGAACTATGTACTATCACTTTTTTGGACGAATGGATACGTATTTAAACGCACCATCATGTTGAACTGGGATCGAATAATATCGGTTCAACTAGTTTATTATAGTAATGGACCATTTTAGAAATAGTTTTCTACGGTGTCGACCTTCTAAGTGCGTTTGACATTCACAATAGAGCGAACAATCTTTATATATATACATAGTTATGGAATTAGGTAAGCAAAAAAAGAGGAAATCATAATATAGAGACGATATATTGTTAACCAAGTAGTTCTGTATTTTTGGGTATGTATGACTGTTGTGAGAACAATAAAGTTATTATTAAATAAATTTAGCGATCCATCGTACCTCGACTACACCAAAGCTTACTTAAGCGTTTGCTCATTCATAAATTTGTATATATGTAATATCTTACTAATTGTAAAACGTATCTTTTAGCACAATTGTTTAAACTAAAATAAATTTAAATATATTTTGTAGAGCTTAAGTTTCTATTTATAATCTGTTTTGTTTCTTATCTATGTAACCAATTCTAAATAACAAATTACAACAGCTTAAGGCAGAAATTCAGAAGCTAGATGAAAAGTCGTTCGACCGATAATGAAGATATAAACTACTCACTATGGAAAGCAACAAAAAGTATAAAAACAACAATTACATGGGGATAGAATTACTCTAATAACCCAGAAAGAAGTTACTAGGGAAATAAAATTCAATCTGAAGTCAGCAAACGCTCCTGGGTATAACCTTTTAACGGGAGGAATTTTAAAGCAACTACCAAAAAAATCTATCGCTAAACTAACTCACTTGCTTAATGCTGTTATTAGATTACGGCATGTTACTTGTCTGGAAAGTTGCGGAAGTTATTGTTACCGAAACCAAGTAAACCGCCCAATGAAACTAAATCCCTGCTCCCTATCATTTCGAAGCTAATGGAGAGACTACTCTTGAGGAGAATAAAGCCAACAATAGAAAGTAGAAACCTAATACCGGGTCACCAATTTGGATTCAGATTGTTCGACCTTATTTCTGGATGTGACAACAGCTTTCGATAAGGTATGGCACGGGGGTTTAATACATAAACTAATTGTTATGCTTCCGGGACCATATATTGATCTTTTGAGATCGTATTTATCTGAAAGGCTTTTTAGAGTAAGATAAGAATATGAATATTCTGGGCTGAGAGAGGTTAGGGCAGGAGTCCCACAAGGCAGCGTTCTGCGCCCAGTCCTATACCAACTAATATACAATTGATATACCACACTCCAGCCACGTTAGCATAGCAACGTATGCTGATGACATCGCTATACTAGCAACAAAAAAACTGTGGAAGAGGTGGAGAGTGCAAGTGAAATTAGCTAGTGGACAAACCGATGGAAAATCAATCTTAATGAATTAAAATCTGCCCAAATCGCCGACAATCAGCTTAAACGATGTGATGGTGCCGTACGAGAACTCTGCTACATACTTGAGTATGACCCTGGATGTTAAGCTGAAATGGAAAAGGACATGTGAAGAAGAAAAGAACCGCTAATTGGACGTAGGTCATAATTAAGCATATGCAACAAAATACTTATTTACAATCAAGTTCTAGAGCCGATCTGGCTATATGGCATTCAGCTTTGGGGTTGTACGAAAGGATCCCAACATCAAACTTATACAAAACTTCTAGAATAAGGCACTTCGGAGTATAGTCAATGCACTCTGGTACATATCAATGCGACAGCCTCTCGGCTACTGGATTAAAAACATTTGGTTAGGAGACTAAACAGAACCAAACCCTTCGAGCTTGTTAGTATGTGAGCAACTATTTCATTTCGATATATGTAAAAATAATGATAACTTAAACAAAATCCATAAATAGGTGAACCACTGGTTAACCGTTAATGTGGTTAAATCTACGAATATCTAAGTTTGAATTAATTTTGAATTAGATAAGATCGATTTATTATTAAATTTACTTATAAATAAACGATTGTTGTAAAACAAAGAATATTATTCGATTTTTTTAAGCTTGTACGTCAGATAATGAGCCACATACCCACCCGGTAGCAAATATAGATAAGTAAGCTAACTTATTAATGAATAATTAAAAAAAAAATTAAAATTTGATTATTCAGACTGTAATTAATCGTGTGGATAATCTCCAAGAGCAGATTTAAATAGAATAACCTTGCCTTGAATCACATTTTTCAAAGTCAATGATTAGCAATCACATCTGTTATCTTTAGAGTGTAACGAACTTAATTAAAGTTCGATGGGAGTTTTATCGATGGAATAATTTACTTGATTCACAACCAAACCATGAAACAACACATACATTTATAAATAAATCAAATTTTTATAAAATTTTACACTCACTTAGTTTTGTTATCACTACATACTTTATAATTTAACATTGTGAGGTTTCACTGTATTTATGATACAAACTTCTAATAATATACACTTATTTCACAAATTATTCCTACCTTTTGGAATTACTCCTGGATCCATAAATGTGGCCAATGTAAAATTGGCGATTACAAAAAATGTAATAACACCCTGATATGCTGGTACCCATGGTTGACCATTTTTAATATAATTCTGACATCTGTTGAATACCAAGAAATAAAAATGAGAAGTTTAGTAATTAGTTATTAAATCTTAAATATATAAATATAATAAATATTAGAATTGTAAAAATTCATGAATCGTAACAATTTGACAGTAGGACCTTTATCCAAAATAAATAATGTTGATAGTGTAAACCCTACCCTTCACAGAATTTTTAATTTTTTTTTTTATTTTTTTTTAATGAACCGTCAAGTGCATGAAATATTATTAATTACATTTCTCACGAACTAAATTACTATCGATAATATAATGAAATCACATAGATAATTTTTGATTTTTAATCCAATAACATATTTGTTTCTACAGGTAAATTACTATAGAGGTGTAGTAAAGAAATAAACTTACGGATAATAGAAAAAAAAGAATGTGGTGCTTAGCAGTATAGTCCAGGCAAATGTTGCAGGAATATATCTCGTTTTAACATCACATTTCGGCATTATTCTAACTATTTAAATAAAATTATAATAATAAAATTATAATACACATTACACACTACAAAATATTTTCGATTAGACAATTTGTAAATTTCTATTTAAAAAAGAATTTTCTTTCTGAACCACTTTTCACTTTTTTTCATAGACAGGTCAACATGGCGACAATCCTCAACTGAATTGAAGTTAGTTGTGATTTGTTTCGCAAGTTTTTTATTGTTTGTTTACAGCGGAATCATTTCAACATTTTCAGGCACTTGTTTTATCTATTTGTTATATATTAAGAGTTCTCGTTTTGTTTGTCAACTTTAAAACAGTTTAAATTTATCTTCCGAACTTTCTTTTGAATCGTCAATTAGTCAAATTTATTAAATATTAATATGTACGTATCTAATGTGGCTAAGATCACGGGGCTAATCGAATTAAGCCGAATCAATAAATCATAAAACGCACCCATTTATATACTCTTCATCGGTGTTTTTCTCTCTTTACGTTTACACCAACAAAAATAAAGCCCTAAATGTCATTTTAATAAAAATACACAGCAAAACGCCATATTTATTATTGTTAATAGTAAATAGTCCGCCATTGTACAGTGTAAGATAAATAATTGAGAAAAATAAATACAAAATTGAATTAAAAATGTCTCGTTCCGTGCGTGCCGAAACCCGGAGTCGGGCCAAAGATGATATCAAACGGGTTATGCAAGCGGTGGAAAAAGTTCGACATTGGTAATTTAATTTTTAAGCAAAAAAATGTCATCTTGCACGGCCAAACAAATTATTTTCATGCTTAAAAGAAATTTTTTGTTTACAAATTTTTGTAGGGAAAAAAAATGGGTTACAATCGGCGAAACAACAATGAAAATATATAAATGGGTACCTATATCGGCGAGTAGTGACCAAAAAAAGAAAATACATTCAAAAAATGGCGATAATAAAGAGAATACACGTAAACCACTGGATACATCGAATAATTCTCATTTCGGTTTGGCAGCGGACGATTCCAACACATGTATGTAATTTTCCTAGTTTATGAATGAAAAGCAGTTAATTATACAAAAATATATATCCTTGCAGGTTTTTCCATAGTTAGTGATTCCCAAGGTGCAACCGAATTTGTATCGAGTATGCCCTTTTCAGAAGATTCAAACTCACAAGGCAGCGAAGAACCAACAAAAAGGCTGAAAACAGATTGATCGATTCAAATTCTTAATATTACACGCGTACGCATAAACTGTTTTCCAGCTTTCGAAAATACACAAACACACATACAAAATAAATACTTATTAATTTATTTTTAATTCTTTTTTTGTAAATTTTAAGTTTTTCATAAGTGCCAATTCAAATGTATGTACATATTATAAAATCGAAAACATATTCATTTTTTCTCATTAACTATATAAACATCCTTAATCAATTTAATTACATTTGGATTACATATTGAATTTAATAAATTAATCATCATCAAATTATTTACTGAAAGATTTTCATCGATCACATTTTGTACAAAACGTTTTGAATTTAATTGTATTATGCGCTCGAAACAATCGGATGAAATGTTTGTTACAAAACTTATATTATTGTTGTAGAAATATTTATTTAATAAGTTTTTATAATTTTCATTTTCGTAATAAAATGATGGGTACTTATGAAATTTAATTTTTTTCTCGTTTCCTTGTTCAGGTTTATGTTTAATTAAAACATTTAATATAGAATATAAGGAATTTGAATTAAAATTGATATCCTGTATAAAGAGCGGGAAAAAATAAAATTTATTATTATTATATAAAACTAGAATTAATTTTATTTCATAATTACCTCATTTGGATTAAAAATAATATTTTGTATTTCATTGCTGGTATTTTGATTGAATTCACGCATTATAATTCCAACAATACACTCTTCAATTTGTGATTCGGTATCACGTTCCTTAAATTAAATATATAAAAATGTTAAACTGATGGCAGCTTATCTATTTCCGCTTGTAGTTTCGAAAGAATATCTTTTGTATAGTCACAGATGTTTCTGTCAATTTTATCCCTATCCGATAATAATTTTTCGAGTGGCTCGACTTCTAACTGGACATTTAGTGGTGTCTGTTGCTTCTCCAAATTATTTTTTTGCTTCTGTGCTTCTTTCATATTTGCTAGTTCGTTATTCAATTCTTCAATTGTTTCGCGACATTTTGTATGAAACTTATGTTTCAATTTGTCCAATTCTTTATTTAAATCTGACATCGAATCCATTTCAAGAAAATTATTATCAAATGAATAATTCTGTTTTCTTGAATAATTATTACAAACTTTTTTCGAACCACTAGGTAAATTATATTTCGGCATTTTTTTAAATTTCTCGTATACTTATTACCTTTCCGTTTAAGGTTTAAACTACAAATATGACCACCGGAAATAAAATGCAAACACGTGTATTTTTTTAATGCGCTCGTTAAACGGTTTTTTTTGCTCATTTTTTTGAACTGTTGAAAATTTTGTGTATAAAAAATAATAGCATATCTTACCAATGGAATCCATGTATTAAAATTTAGAGATGCTTCCAGATTTTCTACAAAGTGCCACCATTTAAATGGTACAATTAAAATATCACCCGGATTCAGCTGTATATGGTATGCACAATCCTGCACAGATCGGAATTGTTCGAAACTAGCTGGCGAATAAAAGTTTTCTTTACAGTAAATACTTGATTCCTCATATGGAATTCTAGTGCAAGACAACTTCGTCTCTGGAGGAAATAATAACCATGATTTACTACCATAAACTTGAACTATAATATTACATCCATATGAGTCATAATGACATGGCGTGTGAGCACCATTTGATCCAAACCAAACCGTAATATCATCTTTAATTTCGGGAAATCCCATAAAATCAAAACTTATATCGCTGATACAGGCCGCCTTTGGTAATTCATTAATGTTTTTATAATTAAAATACACCCAATTTTCTTTAAATTCATCCCCAGCACTTTTGCTCAAAAATTCAGAAGCAGTCATTTTCGTTTTGAAACGCATTCGTTCCCACTGTGGTTTATCGTGGTAAACAGTTTGGCCTGTATCGAATTCTAACTTTGTGTTGTTATTTGCAGCATCTAACTCTTGGCACCATGATTCAAAGTTCATATCAAAACATCGCCATGGTATTTTGGTGTTTCGTAGCACAAGTGGCTGCTTTGCATTTAAAACAATGTCTTTCATATCATTTTGAGTACAATTCATATCGATTTTTCTAACTTTATTTGTAAACACGAAATGTGTCAAACACAGCTGTGCTTAGATGACATAATCGGTGTAAACGCGAAATCATAATATGCGAACCGGTTGCAATTCTCACTGGATTTTGACAAACTTTCATTTTTACTTATTCAACGGTCAAACAATAAAGTTTGTCAGTTTTTCAACATTATAAAACGGAAAAAAATAAAATAATGAAAACAAATTACTTTTCCACTAAAAGTTATTTGAATAAAACAAATTTTTACAAGAAAACAAACGTTCTAATCGAACAACCGCTAGTAATTCGGTTCGATGTACTTAATTTACTATACTGTATTTAGCAAAGATCAGAACCGAGGAACTAGCGGTTGGTCGATTGGAAAGCAACTAGTAAAATATTTCCTAAGTCGACTATAGGTGATCATATGAAAGCTGTTTGGGAGAATTAAATTGGCACTGGTCAACTCCGTATCTAGCAGCTTCCACAAGTGCTTGTGTTACCTCCTTATGGTGACCACCGGATAACTGACTAAACACATGATTCAATTACACTAAACCGTTTAGTACCCATATGAGTTAATATCTATAGATTTGATTTCAAACGTACTTCGTAACTTTTGAATGGGTTATAGAAATCTTTTGAAATTTGGTATACGTGGTGGTCAAACATTGTTCTAGATAGTGCAATAACAGCCAGGGTTGCCCAATTCATAATTCAATTACAATAAATCGTTTAGTACCCATATGAGTTAATATCCTTCATAGATTTGATTCCAAACCTACTCAACCCTTCGTAACTTTTGAATGGGTCGTACAAATACTTTGAAATTTGGTGTACGTGGTGGTCAAATATTGTTCTAGTCGTACCAGTAGGTTTGACCAATTCATGATTAAATTACAATAAATCGTTTATTAGCAATATAAGTTAAAATCCTTCATAGATTTCCTTCCAAACTTACTCAACCCTTCGTAATTTTTGGATGGGTCATAGATATCTCTTAAAATTTTGTAAACGTGGTGGCCTAATATTGTTGTAGATCGTGCAATAACAGCCAGGGTTAACAAAATCATGTTCAAACAATAAATCGTTTAGTACCCATATGAGTTAATATCCTTCATAGATTTAATTCTAAACTTACTCAACCCTTTGTAACTTTTGAGTGGGTCATACAAATCTCTTGAAATTTGGTGTACGTGGTGGTCAAACATTATTCTAGATAGTGCAATAACAGTCAGATTTGACAAATTCATGATTCAATTACAATAAATCGTTTAGTACCTATATGAGTTAATATCTTTCATAGATTTCATTCCAAGCATACTCAACCCTTCGTAACTTTTGAATGGTTCATTGAAATCTCTTAAAATTAGGTATATGTAGTGGTCAAACATTATTCTAGATAGTGCAATAACAGTAAGGGTTGACAAACTCATGATTCAATTACAATAAATCGTTTAGTACCCATATGAGTTAATACTTAAGATCCTTCATAGAGATTTCCTTCCAAGCATATTCAACTCTTCGTAACTTTTGAATGGGTCGTAGAAATTTCTTGAAATTTGGTATTTGTAATGACCAAACATTGTTCTAGATAGTGCAATAACATCCTGAATTGAAAAATTCATGATTCAATTACAATAAATCGTTTAGTACCCATATAAGTCCAAGTCCTTCAGAGATTTGATTCCAAGCATACTCAACTCTTCGTAGCTTTTGAATGGATCAAAAAATTCTTTTGTAATTTGGTATACGTAGTGATCAAACGTAGTTCTAGATAGTGTCATAACATCCAGAGTTGACAAATTCATGATTCAATTACAATACATCGTTACCCATATGAGTTAATCTCCTTCATAAATTTGATTCCAAACATACTTCGTAGCGTTTGAGTGGGTCATAGAAATCTTTTGAAATTGAGATCATTTTAGACTACAGCTCAACCAGTTACTTCTATCTTAAGAAATATAAATCAGAAAGTACGGAGGAATGGTAAAGGCAGCTGGCAAAACTTGACGAAACACTAATTAGCGTATGAGAAGAGTGGTCCTCTAACAAAGCCAAAAAGAACTTGGACAACGTGGTGGGTAATTGAATTGGGCAGACGAGAAAACTTCTTAACAAAGCAATGAAAAGCGGTACAACGAAAGATTGGGACTCGTTCAAATCTTCACAAAGACAGTACAAAAAATGTATTCGAAGTGAAAAAACATCTAAATTGAGATCTTTCTATAAAAAGAAGAAACCTGATGGAATTTACACAAAGTACAAATCAGGTTTAGATGTACTAATGAAAATTTTCCCGAAAGTGAGAATTCCATCATAGTAGATGGAAATCTACTCCCACACCAACGTCCAAGTTTCAGAGATTGGAACGTTTCAAATGAAAATTCGGAATAAGTTTTCGTTTTCCGTATCAGTTTGGTTGGAATTGTTTTAAATAAATACAAAAATGCAAAATGTTATATACGTTCCATTTAATTATAAAAGAAAATTTTTATATATTAAAAATTAAATTTATTCGATATTTTCTTATTTCATAAAATCGAAAAATTAAGAATTTTGTTTCTAAGCAACAGATGACAGTTTATCTATTTCTTGTTGTAATTTTCCTACAAAAGCCTTTGTTGCACTGAAAAATGTTTCTTTTATCTTTTCACTGTCCGCTGATAGTTTTTCAAATGTTTCCATATCCAGTTCAATATCGAATTGTGTATCTTGTAAATTTGACGATTTTTCGTGTGACATGTTCCTTAATTCCTCCATATTCAAGAGAGCATCAATTGATTTCCGACATTTTTTATGAAACTTGCTTTTCAAACTATCTAAATCGTTAATTACTTGGAACGATTCCATTTCATCAAAATACTCAAAAGAATTTTTAGCCATTTTTTTATTGTATGGAGTAATCGATTTCATTTTAAATTTTTTAACTGGCACTTTCTTTATAACATTTTTCGACATTTTTATATTAATGATAATGCCGGATGTGAGTAGTTAATAGTTCGTGTGCTAGCCGTAACATAAAAAACGTATACATTTTTTGAATGCGTTCGTTAAATGGTATTTATGTGCTCAATCTTGATTTAAAAACACAACGTATAATTAATATTTAAACTTTACAAATATTTATTTAATTCTAAAATACATGATTTTATATTTTCCTTAAACTATTTTAAACCTTTTTGAATCTCATCGCAAATAGATTTATAGAAGCTTTCCTATCTATGGTTCAACCTAGATTAAAATTTGTGGCTACAAAATGCTTTATGGTTCCTTTAAGTTTTAATTAATTAATTTAATTAAAGTTTAATTATAATTAAAACGTTAATAGTAATTAGAAATAGCCCTTGTAAAATATTGTCGTGTCTTTCTCAACCGCTTAACTAAATGTATATTCGTATAAGCGCTTCTACAACACTGGTAGAAACATTGTAAATATAGTTGATTGGATTCAATTTCCCAGATAAGTATAAATGCTGTAAATTTCAATAAACTAAAATGCTTCCACTATTTCTAGCTACATATTAAGCATACCTGATAAGATATATCCCAATACTAATATTATGAATGCACCCTGAAGTGTATTCAAATTTAGTGGCTGTAAAACTGAGTGTTCTGACCTGGAAGTTTTAAAATAAGTTCGTTAATAAATTAGTTGATAAATGATTAAGTTGATATTTAACTTATCATCAGTAGAAGTTCTATTCCGTTCATGATCTAATCGATTCAAAACAGTTTTGTGTAAGTTCGAGTGTTGTGCTGAATTGAACATTTTTTCATACTCGTTATTGGTTATCTTTTCAAGGATGTTTGCTTCGAATAATCTCATGATGCTGAAAATATTTAAATGATTATGTGTTGTATTCAAAACTGTAGCCACTCTTCGTACATATCATTCAAACGGTCTAAATATGGACACCCATATTGAACTGCGACAGCCGAATACCGAGTATATAATTTCTCACTTAACTGAAATTTGTTTGTGTCATGTCGCTTGATGTTAAAGTATAAGGTCTCGCGGCCGCCAAGCACAGCTGTTTTATGGTTATTCAGTATAAATTGAACACCTTCCTCGATCGATGATATTAAATAAGATTTGTTTTTATGTTTCATTAATTTATAAATATTGTGAAATACTCCGGTACCATTCTAAAATTATTTAATCATTTATTATAATATAATTAAGAATATACTTAGTTTACCTCTAGGGTTTCTAAAGATGCACTTTGTCGCTCCACATACAAACGATAGTCTTGCTTCTGCATAGCATTTTCAAGCTTATATAATGTATCTATAAAATAAATGGAAAAACAGTACATAAACACGACTTAATTTTGAAAATAGCAGTTATACTTATTGGAGGTTCCCGTGCCGGTTTTGCCAGTTGAGAAGTAAGCTGGGCTGAATATACATCACCGATTACATATGTAACCGCAAACCAAAATATAATCGCGAATAATCGAACTCGCGCACAATGGTATGGAATATCAGAACCTTTAATATATTTATAAATATAAAGTACCTAATGTAGCTAACTACACCATTTCAATGTCTTACTTTGTCGCAAGAATACTGCCATCGTGAACCAAAAACAATCCATAAATAATTTTCGGTGTGATTTTGCAGGTTTTGTTTTACTTCTTTTCTTCATAATAAGCCGATTTGTATGGTATTTCAAATGAACTTGGTACCATAAGCGTCCCTTAATATAATGTTGTCTTTTTATCGTTTTGGGTTCCCATTTTAATGGCGTCACAACAATAAACCATAAAATAGGTCCCGTCAGGCAAAATGTTATTACTAACGGGAACCAAACATTAGCTTGAAATGGTCGAATTAAAGCTAATGCCTCGTTTAGAAATTTCGGTGAATGAGTTGCAAATGCACCCGAATCAGTTAAAGTGAATACCGAAAATTCAACCGCTTTTTTACGTTCTAATGAAATGGCTATGTCGCCAAGAAACATGTCTGCCTCTCGTCTCTGGAGCATTCCAATACCACCACTAAAACTAATATTATTGACCGAATCGATTACGGAGCCCTGCGTACGATCAGGTGGATCACAATATTTAAATTTAAAATTTAGTTTCGATGCAACTAATTTTAGTAGATTATCGTCCCGACCTCCCGTAACTAATAATTCATTTTGAATACAATCGGTCGATGTTTCGTTGAAACTATATAGGTCATCGGTTTCATTAAAGTAGTTGACAAAGTGCCATGGAGGAGACTGTACTAAAATTTACCATATTTCAACATTTTTAGAATTTTACATATCTAGTACTTACGTGAATTACAGGAATATAAAGCGTTCGGCCTTCAAAATTTTTATAAACCTCCGTTGATGTAGGAATTATTGGGCTTTTGTGTATGCTACTACTATTTTTATCATAAAAATTTATAAATTTCAACAATCCATCGCCCTTCGGCGTTGCTTGATTATAGTAAATTCTGAACCTACAATATTAATAATATAATTGAAATTTTTAAATATCGTGTGTTCTTATGTACAATTCAAGTTTCGGATTAGTAATGATGATGACTCTTAATGGCTCCGGCAATAAGTACAGTTTAGTTAATTTATGCGCTCCCAAATAAAAAATGAACAAACTTAAACGATGTGCCAGGTTTCGTTGTACAATCTAAGATCAATATTAATACTTAATACAATACAATTGCATCGACTAAGCCCAGCTTACCTCGTAATGCAATTCGTGCACTATTTCAAAACTAAATGTCACCGTTTCAATTGATGCCTTTAGATTTGATTCCAGAAAACTAAAAAAAAATTCTATGTTATAAAATATAGAAAACGGCTCTGGATATACTGTTCAATTCATGGATAAAATAGTCTATGTGTGCGGCATTCGTGTGATTCAGAACCAAAACAGTTAGCGAGTTGGATGGTATTTGGTTCACGATATCGACCAGAGCTGAAAAAAGCCAGTGTTAATAAATAAAAAATATAATAACAAATTTTAGGAAATAGACGATCAAACATGAATGTGATAAATGGACATCTGTTTTTTTACGGTTTTTACAGGCCATTGTTGGTTCGTACCTTGTCAACAATCTGAATCCATCGGTTTCGATCACGAACCAGCTCTTCATACTGTTGCAAGCAATTAGAAGATGCCAGATTGCTCCTTATGCCGTGGAGCCATCCACGATACTCGAATCTCATCTCTTTCTATCGTGTGGTTACCAGATATTTGGTTTTGGACTCGTTGTTTTTGAGACCAACGGAAGCTGAACACTGTTCCAGTAGATCAAGTTGCAATTTAATCCAATCACACAGATATAATCTGCATATGCTAAAACTTGATTGGATTGTCGGAAGTAATTGCAAAAAATCTCGATAGCCTGTTCTCAATTTTGACACAGCATTGTGACTACGTTACTGTCATTTTACACAGATGTGAGTATTTGATTGGTATTCCTAAATATTCAAGCGCACACAATAGTCTCTCTCGATTGATCGAGTCATATGCTTGCTTGAAATACCTGGTGTAGATCGCGAAATGTTTCGTAGTACTTGGAAAGAATCATCCGTAGCGATAAAACTTGATCAGTGACTGACCGATTAGGACGGAATCCTCCTTGGTAGTCACCAACAATTCCCCCGCCAGAGGAGTAATTCTTCCCAAAATAATATATGACAGTCACTTGTATACTGTGCAAAGGAGAACTATACCGCGATAATTCTCGCATTTCAAGCGACCACCCTTCCACCCTTCTTGAATATAGGGCATATTGCAGTGCGCGAATGATAGAATTATATTGTACTATATCGGGAATGCGGAGAGAAATACAGCTGTTGTTTCAATTTGTCGGTCATTTAAGAGTTGGATTTCTCATTAATCCACAGGATTGTCTTTGTTTTGCAAATATGTAGTTTGTTATAAAATATCGCTTGCGTATACGAAATGAGCCACCGATGTCAGCCGGCCTTAAACAAAAACCTGTTAAACAAAAACCTGTTTTACAATAGTTTGCATATTCTGTTGGAATCTGTACGAGAAATCTACCTTACGGTTATCCCGCTCTCTTCAGAAGTTTAGTATCTGAGGATCTGGTTCGATCGGAAGATTACCTGGTAAAAACACATATAAGAGAAATGCAGCGGTTCCGGGTACTACCAAATATGGATGGAGGTAAGCCGGAACATAACTGTCCACATGACTTCAGACACTATGGTGTCGGAGCATATTTTCGGGAAACTATTTCGTGTAACTAATACAAATGGGACTACACCAGTTCACCCTACCTTTCCAATGACGATATGATAATCTTGACTGATGTACGTATGCTGTAAGGCTGATACCGAGATAAACGCGCTAAATCTATACCTCTTGTGAGGTACGCTACTGTCTTTCAGGCGAAAATTGCTGTAATTTTGAGAGCGGTACTCTATGTAAAGGACATAAATAGCGTAGATTGTCGTATCTTCATCCTTTTTGCCAACCATGCTGCTCTAAAGGCGATTGACTCCAATACTATTTGGATACCTAGCTTTACATGGAAATAAAATGAAAACTATTGGTTAACAAATTGGCCCATATGAGTATAGCTTCAACTTTTGTGCGACTTGAGATGACGTTATTATATCTCTTAAGAGAGAAGTCGATCATCTTCATTACTTTGAATGTTTATACCAGCAGTGATGGTTGTCCCATCTCTGATGGTATTATATCTTATCGCCCATCTAAGATGTTGATAGATGAACTTTGAGGATCTTGCTGGGAATTCTCACGGGACATTGTTCCCTGAATAATCATATGTTCCGAAAAATTCGGAACAACGTAAACTGTGAACAGTGTGGGAGAGGAAAGAATGAAAGTGGTGAGCACTTCAGTGCTCTTGTCCTTCATACCCTCCCCATAGACTACTCTGCTTTGGATCATGATTCCTATTTTAGGATCAACTGACGATCTTAAGGATACCGGATACATTGGGCTTTATTCGAAAAACAGAGTGACTGAGAGTATAAATCTTGGAGGGGATGTCACAATCAAGCCTGAGTGACGGAGGGAAATGTCGACCGTTACAAATTAATGAGGTAAATAATAGTTATTTACATCCCTAATCTTATTTGCGTCTGATTACAATACGTGGTGTGTATAAACACATCTCTGACCCCCTGTTGGAGTATAGAATACATGGGCCAACCCATTTTTCATGTTCGTACTATATGCACACATAGAGCTATGCAATGCGTAAATGGTTCTATGTAAATCGGGTCTATAGCCGTACGTCCTCGATTTGACTATGTAGTGGCGTAAAGTAGGATGTCAATAAGTGAACCGCGAAAGAGTTGGGAGACGCAAACAGATTGCAAAGATAGAAACAGACAGACAATGAAATACCATTATTTGAGATTAACAGAAGGTAAATCATATAAATTACTTACCATCTACTTCATAGTTGGTGATTACTGTTTCGGCCGATCGAAAGTTGAACACTTAAGTAAATTAGATACAATGAAATGATTTAATTGAATTTAATTTAAAATAAAACAACAAATCACCATATAAAAGTTGGAAAATCCAGATATATTTAATTACTTTAAACATATTTGAATATTAAAATATTTAACTGCCTCCTCAACATACGTTTGCAAGACTATTGACCATAAAGAAAATTATCTTATGCAAAGAAAGTTAAAAACATTATAAAGCAATTTACAAATGAATTATTGAATATCTATTACAAAAATGATTATGTTATTATAAATAATTAGAAAATCAACTTTTAATGGGGATTATTATTACAATATCATTTTTGTTTGGATTAGTTTTGTTACAATTCAATTAAATTATTACTTATTGTTAAGTATATATTATATAAAAACTTGTTCTGCTGCTAAACGTTCAGTAAATGGTTTTACCACAACACTTGTTAATAAACAGAATATTAACCCGAACGCTATCGATATTGGTAAAGCGGGTAATGCTTTTCGGAATATTGCAAGAAGTAATAACGTCAAACACAAGCCCTGTAAAAATAAAATGAATATTAGAAATCCTACCTATTTGGTTTGGGTGAAAACTTACAATCAAGATTGCCACAAAACAAGCAATTGTGGTATTCCAGTCTCCATAACTCGACGCTTTACCAACAAGTACGGAATAGAAAATAAAATCACCTAGACCCAATTTAATACCACGCTCTTCTTCAATTACTTGTTGTGCTTGAGCCTCGTTTGACGTTGTAATTGTTCTGTATTCAGTTGATCGATTTGGATTAGCTGATATATTAGCTTGTACTTCAGTTTGTCGCCTTTGGACTCGTTGTGCCGATGTTGATGCCCAGTTTTGGGTGAATCCAGCTTCTTCATCTACTATAATTGTAACAAATAAAATTAGTTTATAACTTGCTATCGGTATGAAATTATGTTGTTCTCAACCTTCATTTGGTAATCGTTCAGGGGGATCTCTCATACGTCTTTCTTCACTTTCAGGTGTTTGTACATTGGTTTTATTGCGTCCCAATGAACTGGTGGGATCATTCACACCCATATAAGTGTATAAAACAGTAGCTGGAATTAATTGTGCATTAGAAACAATAAGAAATCAACAAGATAATGGATACTTACAAGAGTAAATGAGTGCGGGAAATATTGGTTCATTCCGTTCTTGAGCTGTTTCTACAAGAATTCTTAATGGCCCTTTGGGTGCCAATACAGCTACCAAATCTACAAAAATAAATATATATAATTATAAATAATATTCAGAATATCAAATCAAATATGTTACCCCATATTGATATAACGGCAAGGACAAACCAAGTAGTCCAAGGTGGAAGATATTTTATAAATACGAGAGCCATTAACGCTGCAATAAAAATCAAGTATGCTTGTTGTAAACGAAGCGGTCCTTGCCAATGAATTGCAATCATGCCCACCACACCGAAATTCCACAGCAAAATAGTTGCTGTGATATAATCTAATGGAATGTTGTATGCTCTAAGTACTTCTCTGTAAAATGCAAACACATTACATATATGTTAAATGGAAACGTTTCACCAGTTATTGCTGTAACTTACTTAAGGTACAAATAGCTGAAGCCAAATAGTAACATGAACGATGATAATATAAGCCAACCATGAATAATTTTATAATATCTATTTTTATATAAAAATATTAATAAAATAGTCATTATTATTATGACCGTCATTAATATCAATGAATTGGCGATTGCATTCCATATTTTTGTTCCAGCATCGGATGTTTGTTCGTGGAATGGTGTATACGGTCTGGAATGAAAGAAAGTTTCGTTATCGCAATTATTACGAAAACAAAGCACAGTCACAATAAAATATTACTTACAAGTACATATCTTTTGTGGTGTAGAAATTGATTGAGTTTATAGTGGCCACGACGACTAACATACACAGTGAAACGGGAACAAATAGTTTAATTACATGCTGTGCCCCATATTTCAATCCCTCCTCCTCTTCTTCCCACGTTTCATTATTTTGCGCTCTCTGCTGTGCGTTGGGTTCTGATGAATCGCCAGCACCTCCTTCTCCTGGGGTCTGAATGCTCACATCCGGTATTCTTTCATCAGTTGTCTAAAACGCCCAAAAACAAAATGTATAATATACTAAACACATTAACTAAAATAAAATATTACTCCATAATTCCGCTTTTGTTCCTTTGCTTTACGTTTGCGTTCCGTGCGCTCAGGATTTTCGCCCGATCTATCAGCGACAGGTCTGCTAGTGTGTGATTCACTAACGTGTCCACCTACAAATGATGCATCCATTAGCGCAGTCCGTTCGTTCACTGAATTTCTACTACTATTCAGTGAATCCTCACTATTACTAATTAAATTGGTTTTTGAATTATTATCATTCATTCACAGCAAATAGTATTTATAAAAATAAATAAAAACAAAAATAAAATTTATGTTTGATAATTTTCACTTTTGATTATTTCATTCCATTGTCATTTTGACATTAGTTCTACGAAAAAAACATTGTTTGTACACAACTTAACAGCTCGAATTGCGATTATGCCGAAAAATTCTTATTGTAGTGAAATGTCATCATGTAATACAAACTCGTGTGGACACTGGATAGGCACAACTATATTTTGACATGTCAAATCAAAGTATAGATGAGGATTCGAAATGTCAATTTTTCAATTCAAATGGCTAAGAAATTTAATAAGAAAAAATACAAAACCTATTCCATATAATAGAGCACTGTTATGGAAAAATCGTTTGAGTATTGGTTATGCACTTATCGCTTGGAATGCATTTGGTTTAGTTTGCTATATGGTGTATACCGGCCGCAATGATTGGGCCCAATACTATGGATACAAAACCGAGGAAGATGCTATGATATCACCAGGTAATTTAGATAATTTACATTTTTACACGTTCTTGATGTACGTTCTGTGCATTCCAGGGCAACATTGGGCAAAACATCTAGGTATCAATAAAGCGAAAGTAATCAAATTCTCCGGATTGGAGAAAGTGTACGAAATTGAGATTGATAATACTAAAGAACAGCAACAAGATTTAGAAACCACCAAATAACTAGCGTATAATGAGTTTATTTTTAGTTAAAATACATTAAATATAATATATATATAAGTGTTAAACATTTGTAGGCACTTAGTTTTCCTTATTTTTTTTTTATTTCGCATTTCTCAAGGAACTCAAATAGTATGTAGTGTTGTATCACAAAATTCAGTCGAAAAGTAATTTAATTGTAGTTAATTAAATTATTATTCATCAAATTTTTTCTTCGCCTTATCTCCAAGTCTAGCGCCCGCCTATACTTTTCATATTTACCAACAATTCGGCCAACTTCAACTTTATAGTGGCGACTAATCATCCCATCGAAAAATTTCAATTCATCCAAATTGAACATATTCCACTTCATATTACGATCGGTTTCGGGATTTGCATTCAAATACACCATCAACAGATCGGGATACCGGGCTAATAAATAAGGATTTGGCGGTACAATGGGTTGATGATGATTGTAATTGATGTGTTGCGGTGCTGCGATCACAGGTCTTACCGGTTCCGCTGGTGTTGTATACAAATAGCACGATCGCAACGATGGATGTTCATATTGAACTTGATCGGTTATATTGTTATAGTAGAATATACCGTTTGGATTATCAATCCTTTCCCAACCGATTGGAAGCCCTTCTTTTTCAAGTGGATGAGACCAATGTGTAGTCTTAGCGTTGTGATCAATATAATACTTCCGCCCACGTAGTGTATAGTCTATTGACCAGCCGGGTGGCAGTGGTAATTCATCTTCAACAGGTGGCTGAGTTTGAACTGTAAATAAAAATTAATTAACTTTAGATTTTATAATTTTAACCGAGATTCATACTTTGCGGTATCAACCCATGTCGTGCGTTATGCAATAATTGTTCTCCGTATGTCATTCCCGTCTCATAATGTGTTACATTTGAAAATAATGGAGCTTCAGTAGTTTGCAGCATTCCTAAATTAACGTAACCAAGTTGGCTCGAGGTGGGCATATTCACCGAATTCATAGAATTTTGTCGATTATATCGTGGATCATTTTTAACCGGATACAGTAAATTAATCGTTGAGCCCATATTCGGCTTAGTATTCGAGTAATCTGCATAATTATCTTGGTATTTAATTTGTTCCGATACGGTATTATTATAAATTGGTGATTTTGATCGAGTATACTGCTTCTGATTTTCATAAATCGGAGATTCATTCTGATATGTCTTTTGTAATCCAGTAGCCGATGAAGATAATTTTAGCTGCTCCATTTGTGCGTGCTGCTGCTGCTGCTGTTGGGTGGGTGTATATGTTTCCCGACCCATTATCATATTGGTATTTGAGTAATTTCCAATGCCCAAATTATTTTGATGACGCAAATTTTCAATCGCCGTCTGATGATTTTGATTAAACGAATAGTTACGATCGAAATTATTAATATTGCTATGCGATGACGATGTGGGTGATTGATTAGCGTACTGAGGTGAATGGGTTTGCATGTAGTTACCGGTATCGGACTGCGATCGAAATCGATCGAGGGCATCAATATCGACATAATTTCCTTGGCTGTTTATATTACTAGTGCTGTTGAAATTTTGCAAACTAGCATTCGATTCGAATTGAGATGGGGGGCGTCGCATCATAATTTCATTATCCACTTGTTGTGCATTGTACGCATTCATAGACGAGGGATTTCGGTTTAATTCTAACAATAAAGTACGTTTAGCTGCTAAATTTGAAGCAATCTCATTATTTTGTGTGGTGTTGACAAAACGGTGCGCTAAATTTGGCACACTTGAGCTTTGAGTATACTTTCCTTCGTGACCCAAACCAGACACTTTACTTACAACCTTGCCATTACCAAACTTTTGCATGGTAGTAGTTTTATTCGAGTTGTTCTGAATTGCTTGCACTGAAAGCACATTTTCATTCGTTTGAGCTGCTGGGCTAGTTTGACTATTTCGACGATTCCGTAATTTATTTTTACTTTCTTCTTGTGTCCAAACATTTATAACTATAATATTTAACAAGAATATGAGTACAAAATTAGCATAATTAAAAATTAAAATGTTGATTTACTTGGAATTTCTGGAGGAGTATCTTTCTTAACGTATTTACCAACAATACCGTCGGTTTTTGTTTTCGATTTAGGCCACATTATGTTTATGTATTATTCTTAAGGGAGGGAAACTTAACAAATATACGATTATAACAATAAACACATTTTATACTTAAAAACATAAAAAAAATACAAATTAAAAAGTCCAAGTGAAATGAAACTCAAATGAAATGTTAATTTTTGACATTTCGATTGTGATGTGAAATTATTTGATCGGCTTTAGTGGACTCTATCGAGTAATGAGAAAATGTGGTAAAGGGTAATTTACACTTATTTCTGAAACGTCGTAAGTAAATTTTTTGCAGTCACATTACTAGTACTACCATCTATGAATTTAAAAGAGGGGTAATTTTAAAGTAAGTATAATTAAGAGTAAGTAAACTTGGGCCTTGTGGATGGTGGCATCCATGTTCCGTAATTATTTCGAACGAAACATAGGACCCATAGAATACCATTACAGTAGGCCCTGTGAGTGGAGGCCATCCATGTTTCGTAAATATTACGAACGAAACATGAGACCCATAGATACCACCACAGTATCCAAAGCTTGTCGTAGGAGGCGACTAAATCTGGTTGGATCGCTGGGCTGACAACCCGCATCCGTAAAAAACAATTACAGTTAAAATGTCAACAAAAACAAAAAATCGCATACCACCTAAATAACAATGACACGGGGGGTTAAGTACCCGGATACGAGATTGAGGATCAGCACGTTGAACGTGCAGTCACTAAGAAAACCTGGCGCGTTGGACGGCCTCATCACATGTATCAAGGAGTATCGGCTGGAACTCGTAGCGCTCCAAGAAACTCGATAGCCTAAAAGTGGAGTCCATGTGTCCCAAGGCTATACCTTGCTACACAGTGGAGATGACCTCGGAAATCTTGGAGTTGGTTTTCTCATTGGGCCACAGGTAAAAAAGACTGTTTTGGACTTCCAGGCAGTCGATCGAATGTGTAAGGTTTGCTTGCACATGAGATTAGCCAACCTGTCAATTGTTTGTGTACATGCGCCCACTGATGCAAGTCAACCCCAAGATACAGACTCATTTTACAATAATTTGGATAATCTGATGGGCTCTATACCTGAGCACGATATCAGATTGTTGATTGGTGACTTTAATGCTAGAGCTGGCAGAAATCAGACCGACTTATGCGATAATATAGATCCGTACTCCCGACACGAAACTGCGACCGAAAATGGGGAAAGAATGATGTACTTTGCGATCGCACATGATCTCAAAGTGGCAAGTACATTCTTTCCCCATAAAAACATCCATTTGGAAACATGGACACATCCACGTAAAACATCCCGAAGCCAAATTGACCATGTGTTGATTTCAAAAGACCGGGCTCGGGTTGTCCAAGACGTGAGATCGTATCGGTCGTCAACAAAATTCGTAGGCAGTGACCATTTTATGGTTGCTGCAAAGCTATGATGGAAATTTTCGTACAAGTCAAGGAGGACAGGAGAATATAAAACGCGATTCTCCTGTGAAGGTCTGATAAATGAAGAAACGGAAATAAATATCAAGATCTTGTCAGCAATAGCATTTTACGATCCAATTACCAATCTGATGATGTGAACAGTGTCTGGAAAGTATTGAAAACCTCGGTTGTCGAAGCTGCCCAGCACATTCTCGGTATAGTGAAAACTAAGCCCAAAAATGATTGGTTTGATGGGGAGTGTCGTCTTGCTGTTGAGCAACGCAATATAGCCTACAATGAAGTGCAGACTCGTTTTACAATTGCAAGGAAAAACAAGGCAGTTCTTGCTAGGAGGACAGCTAAACGCATTTGTATACAGAAGAAGTGCGAATGGTGGAAGTCCAAGTTCTTAAGAGTACAAAAACTATGCAATGAGCACAATTCGCGTGGTTTCTTTAAAGGAATCACCGAATTGCACCATACCTTAAGATCTCGGTCAACTGCCATTCGGGACCAGGATGGAAACCTCTGTTAACGTCGATGCGGTACTCGATACATGCCGTGAATATTTTTTCCGACTTACTTAATGTTCCACATGTATCACAAGCTGTATTTGCATACCCTCCAATACAGACCGCAGAGATGTTCATTGAGGATCCATCCTATGAGGAATTCACAATTAAATTCACAATAAGGAATGCAGAAATTAAACAAAATTCGTTCACCAGGAGTTGATTGCATTAATTCAGAGATCTTGATATTCAGAGGGCTAACTTTGTGGAACTGTCTTTTCGACTTTATTCGATTGGTAGGCGAAATGAAGTTATGCTCGAAGAATAGAAAGTGGCCGCGTTATACCAATTTTCAAGGAGGGTGATCGAAATGCGAGAATTATCGCGGTATAGCTCTCCTTTGCACAGCATATAAGTTACTGCCGTACATTATCTTGGGGTGAATTACTCCTCTAGCGGAGGAAATTGTCGGTGACTACCAAGGAGGATTCCGTCCAAATCGGTCAGTCACTGATCAAGTTTTTTCGCTACGGGTGATTCTTTCCAAGTACTACGAAACATCTCGCGATGTACACCAGGTATTCCTAGGTTTCAAGCAAGCCTATGACTCGATCAATCGAGAGACACTATGGTGTGCGCTTGAATAATTAGGAATACCGAAAAAATATGTACATCTCTGTAAAATAACAGTAACGCAGTCACAAAGCTGTGTTAAAGTTGAGAACAGGCTATCGAGATCTTTTGCAATCAATTCCGGTGTTCAACAAGGAGCTGCGCTGTCCCCGATACTTTTTAATCTCATGTTGGAATACATCCTTCGTAAAAGTGCAACACCTCCGGACAATATCTTATTCCGACAATCCAATCAACTTCTTGCTTATGCAGATGATATCTGTGTGATTGGATTAAATGGCAACGGAGTGAAAGAGATACTTGATCCACTAGAACAGTGTTCAGCTTCCGTTGGTCTCAAAATCAACGAGTCCAAAACCAAATATCTAATCTCTGGTTTTAGAGCCAAGACGCAATTGATTTCAGTAGTGGTAATCACACGTTTGAAGGAGTGATGAGATTCAAGTATCTTGGATCTCTCATCACTCACGATAATAGTGTGGGCGAGGATATCAAGGTCCGCCTTGCCGCTATGGCAATCGGGCTTTGTATCAGACCCGTTGTCATGTATGGATGTGAGAGTTGGACCTTGACGGATGAGTACGAAAGATTTCTTCTAACATTCGAGAGAAGAATCATGCGTGTGATATATGGCCCAAAACGCGAAGTTGATGGCACATGCTAAGTTCGTTTCAATCACGAGATCAGAAATTTAATTTAAATTCTTGATATCGTGCATGAGATCAAAGAACAATGAATACGATGGCTCCGTCCCGTGCTAGGTGCTGATCCAAACCGAATGATATAGTGATCTTTGAAGCGAGAGCCGTCTTCCGGTAGGCGAGGATTTCTCCACGGCGTCGAGAGCGATCTGGCATCTTCTGGTTGCTTGCTGGAAGAGCTGGGTCGTTATCGAAACCCATTGATTCATATTGTTGACACGGTATCGACTTTTTTTTTGTTGACATGAAAGATGGGTCGGCCCATGGATTTTGCACTCCAACAGGGGGTCATAGATGTGTTCATTCACATTGTAAACAAGTAGAGAAAAATCCCGTTTTCATCCTGCCCGTATCGGGATGCGAAACCGGTACCTCTAACCTTTAATCACTGCACCACGGAGGTCGGTACGAACCTATCTTCACTGTTTCTATAATGAATTTGTCGACCAGTTTTATTTTCGACTATTTTCTGCACCACCTAAACTTCAATTTTGATTTGTTTACATTGAACTCATGTCATGACTAATTTGGTCTTGCATCACCTGTTGCGTTCAAGGTGCTAGTTTTATCCAAATATAATTCCAAAGTTTTTTAAGATTTAATGATTAGTGTTTCGCGTTTAAATACAATAGGTCTACGTATTAAATTAGGGCCAAACAGTTCTGTGCTATTTAATTCTAATCGAAATATTAAAATGGAAAGTGTACATTCGGCAGGAATTGAGGAAATTCATGAAATGCCGATCGAAGAGATTAAACGACCAATTCCTTCGGTTTTAGATGAAAATAAAGTTATTTCACTAATGGAAACTATTAATGTAGTGTAGTTATTGGTTATTTGGATAAAAATGTGTATTGATAACTGTTTATTTTATATATAGGATGCCACAAACCAAACCAACGTCCCACCAATTGATGTCCTTTGGTTAAAGGGTTCGGAAGGAGGTAATTATTTTTACAGTTTTGGCGGTTGCCATAGATTCGAAGCACATAAACGTCTGGGTAAACCGACAATTAAAGTTAAACTTGTCGAATCATCGCTTAACGATCTAAAAATTTATTTGGGCGGAAGCACACCAAAATCATTAAAATAAATTCCACGGTTAGAGTTAAAAAAATATATTTATTTTGATTTGATTAACATTTCTAGTTCACTTATTTCCTTGACACACTTTTCAGTCAATACTTCAACGGCAGTTTCATTAATCAATACATCATCTTCTATTCGAAGTCCAATCCCACGAAAACTTTCTGGCACATCTTTACGATCTAGTGGTATATAAATTCCAGGTTCTACTGTACACACCATACCACTTCGCAATTGAGTACTTCGGGATATCAACGGTGTGTCGTGCACATCCATACCCAGATAGTGAGACACGTGATGTGGACAGAATTTATATGCCATCTAAATGAAAAGAACTCATACAGAGAATAACATTCATGTTTTATATTATATTACCTTAGCCAGATCTAAATTTGAGACACCTTTTTGTATAAGTCCAACCTCTTGCAGATACTTCCCCAGCAGGTAGCACATTGTATCGAATAGATCATCTAATGTTTTGCCTCCATCATTTAGAAGAGTTGCTAAAATGTAATAAATATTATTAGTGAACAATTTATGTTGCCGTTCACTCGTTTGGTTTACCAATCAGTTCCTTTTGTACTGTTAAAACGATTTCATATAATACTTTTTGTTCTGGCGTGAAATTTCCATCGATAGGCCATGTCCTTGTTATATCGCTCGTATAGCCACCATACTCACAACCAGCATCCATTAAAACGAGCTCCTTTGGTTTAATGATTTGAGTATTATTTACATAATGGATGGTGGTCGCATTATTACCAGCTGCTACTACAGGGGGATAGGCTAAATAGCTAGCGTTGTTCATTCTCGAATGAAAATCGACACGGGCAAATAAATGATGTTCCGAGTCGCCCGGTTTCGATTCAAATATCGTTTTATTTAAACTCTTCGATCCTATATCGGTAGTAATTCGCATTAGATTTATTTCTGATGGGCTTTTAATAACACGAAGCTGATGGAAAAATATCAAAGGTGATTCGATGTTCACGTCTTTTTGATTATTTACCAATCTTTTGAGTTCGTAGGTAATATCTGGTTGAGGATTTGTTTTTATATCACACCAACATCCAAAATTTGACTGATGGGTCTTTATGTAGCTATAGAAACACTTGTTATTTATAAATGATTCTGAAATATAAATATATATAAAACGCGCTTTTACTTGCTTATAAACGCGGTAAAATCTTTAACGGAATATGCCTCGTCAACTCCAAAAAATTTGGGGGCTACTTCGACACCCGTTCGTGCTCCGTCCCATAATTCTGCATGCTTGTCTTTCGGTCTACAAGTATAAATGCATGATTTTCTTACTATATTAAGATTAATAGTACACTCTTACCTCATAAAAAGAATAGATTTAGTCTCATTCCTCTCATTTATAGTCAATACTAGTATACTATCAGGTTCAAGACACCCCGAAAAATATAGAAAATCAGAATTTTGTCGGAATACATACGGAATTTTGTCACTCATGTATCTTTTCATTGCCGATGGCATCACAACTATGTGATTTTGAATAGTTTTCTTTAAATCTACTGTATACTTTTGAATTTTCTCCATTAAACGATTTCGTCTTTCTTGGAGCTCCCATACATGTACCTCAGGCGTTATCTCGCCGTCTTTTAATAAATGTGGATGGGTCGACGAAGTCGGTTGTCCATATGTCAATTGTATTCCATTATTTCGCTGTTGTCTCAACTCTGTATCAGTATTTGGTGCAAGAAACTTTTTTGTTGCTGCGTTGGGAATATTTGTGGAAGACGAACATTTTTTTACATAACCTAAAACTTATTTTTTTGAGGGAATAAATACATAAATTATTCAAAAATAAAATTTACTTTTGTATTACACACTTTGATAATATTTATGTTCACTAAAATATGATTTATGTAATTTATTCAATTTTAAACTGTATCGTAACATTTTGATATTTCGTAATTAATTAATTTTCTGTCATATAAGATTATTTTGTTAGTACTTTATTTTTCTATCGTATGCACTTTTTATCGATATCGATATGAATTTATTATTTGGATTGGTATTGACGATTGGAATGGGTTCTCTAGCGGAAGAAAATGTAACTGTCGCACCCACATAAATGTCAATATTTGTGTATTTCCTAAAATGCAAATAGCTATAACTTATTTAAAAACATACGACGGGTCATTAAAAACACAAATAAAATATTTTCAGATATACTCGAGTCTAACTAGATAGTAAAATAAAATATTAAGAGACATTTAATTTTGACATATTGATAAAATAAAAAAATGAACTTTTTGAATTATAAATTAAACATATATGACACACTAACTAAAATAAAATTCTTTTGTTATCCTATAAAACATAAAGAACATATTTCAAATTTAATTGAATAATAAACATATTAAGCTAAAATATATTTGTAAAACAATATTGAAAATTTTTATACAACTTTTTTAAGCATAAACCTATGGAATTTGACGTTTAGTAAATATTTTTATCTGGGTGTCACAGTTATTTTTTTCTCCGATAGGTATCGCATTTTAGGTTTTCCAATCGTCAATTACACTAGAAACGAATAGGGTGTCTTTACTAAATTATGACTTTTGGTGGTGAATAAAATAATTATTTGTTAATTTATAAAATTATAACCATTATCTACTGTTTAGTAATTATTCCTTATAAATAATGAAAACTCTTAGTCTATATTAACCATCAAATTAACCCATTTTCGTAAATAACTTTCTCTAACTATGCACATTATCTACTAGTTAAAAATTAAAGTTTAGTTTTGGATGGTGAATAAATTAATTGTCTGTGGTGCAGGTGGTTAATAAAAATAATTGTATGTTGTGACCGTGCTAAATACTATAGTAATTAGTGAGCTAAAAATCCTGCTATTTCCCATATTTAAAATTGGAAGGAATTTTTATTTCCGAAATTCCTTAAATTAACTGCTCCGATTTACTTCGAAATAATACATTTTCTCGAATTTTATATATAAATATCACAATTTTCGATGTGATTTCTTATCTACTTGTTAGGAAAAATATCTTTACATTGGGAATCAAAATTGAGGTGAAGGTGTATTGAAGCCGCATATCAATTGTTGGAAGCTTATCCAATCGATAACAGATAAAAAATAAGATAATTTTTCAATAATAAATTTTAAATATAAAAATTCTACAGTTATAATTAAATTACTTTAAAATTTATAGATTTAAATTAAAACTGTTCGTCAGCGCTTAAATTTTTGTTCGATGCGACTATATAGAGAACTAAAAAAATATTCTAATTGGAATAAAAGTTCAATGTACATTTTATCATTTATTTCCAAAATACATTTCGAACATAAAACACGTACATATTTTAGTGTAGTTATATATAGTGTAATATTATACATATTTAAGTGTAATTAAAAAGCTTATTTCTAAAATTAAACAAGTATATTTCTTTATTTATAGTTCGCTGTCAGCTGTCATTAATAAAATTCATTTTTGTAAAAACAGTTTTGTTAATAGTTATCATCATATTCTTATCAGATTCATCTAGTTCTTTGCTTGTGTGTGTTGCAAAACAAAATCTTATAAGAAATCGTATTTGCATTAATCAAAAAGCTTCGTGTTTAAATTAAAAGGATACTTTTGTGCTTAAAGTTTTGGAAATTAAATGCCTCAAATGTCGATGTATCAAGATTTATCAGAGGTAAGAATTATTAACTGAAAATATAAAACTTTGGAACTATATTGTGTTCGTTGACCTCTAAAAAGTCTAATTAAATATTGATATAAAATATTAGATTGTGTATTAAGGATTAATTTTATAGATTTTTATTGAACAACACCACTTTGTGTTGTTTGTCTTTTATATTTTATTAACAATATACAAACTACATGTTATAATGAGCGACAAAGTTTTATTTTATTGCTGGGTGGTTTGTTATTAAAAAAACGACAGAAATAAAAATAAAATTTATTATAACGATTTTTCCTTTCGTTTTAAAAATAGTAACTTCATTATTTATTAACGC
The DNA here is from genome assembly GCA_963932295.1 of Tipula lateralis. Lineage (NCBI taxonomy): Eukaryota > Metazoa > Arthropoda > Insecta > Diptera > Tipulidae > Tipula > Tipula lateralis. Next base: position 156,699,919 of record OZ010738.1, read on the forward strand.
TATAATTTATTTATTTTTTTGTTTAATTTAATGTTTTATAAGGAACATCCAAGAAAATTAATCCCAGAATTGTGTAAGCAGTTTTACAATTTAGGATGGGTTACCGGAACTGGAGGTGGCATAAGCATACGATTAGAGTAAGTTGATTATATGTAATTTAGTTTTACGTTATAATTGGACGTGACCAGATTTTCAATTTTCTTTACTATTGTTCAATTTTCTTTCGTATCGTGTTGTTAATATATTTTACTTTATTTTCATAAGAATGAGGTTGTTTTATCCCATTCTTTTACGAGGGTAAATTCTATTATAAAAAGGAAATATAAAAAAATATAATTGATGTTAAATTAATTATGAAAAAAATTATTGGTTTATTTATTTGATTAATAATGGGGATGAACGTTTCGTTAAAGAATAATATGTAAAATTGTATGATTACATCTTTCACTTGAAATGATTGGTTTTTTAATTGTCGATGGTTTATACTATACGTGCTCATTAAGATGCGACAGTACAAATTGCTTACAAACAAATACAACATCGATGATTGATTCAAATAACTAACCAGGCTCAAAGTATACTCAAACAAATTAGTCGAGAAGATTTAAATCCGGACGATAATACGGAAATTCTTTTGTATCCAATATTGTATCCAATTTTGTATTACAAATCCAGATATAACTACATGTTTTACTTTGACTCTTTCATCGATGAATTTGATAGTTCGAGTTTCCAGAACGTAATTTTGACTAAATACGAACATTTTGTCTATTGTTCAATTGTAAACAATTTCTAGTCAATAAAAAAAATATTTTTTTAATTGTTTGCTACAATACCATTCGAAACACTTTATATCCTACTAGTCATGCGAGCTTTTGGTCCTAAGAAATACGGAGAAAAAAAAAAACCGTCTCCGTATTCTAATACTTGTGCTTCAATCCGATACATAGAGCCGCTTCTCCTATAAAAACTCAACCTTGATCTCTTATAAAATTAAATTTCTTATAGCTTTTTAAGTTTTTGTCGAGTGATTCCATATACCTACTTGTATTTTTAGAACTATCGATTTAATTCCTCTGTTATAGTTGTGACAATATTTACTAAACAATTTAATATTTTTAATTATAGTGATGAAATATACATAGCACCATCAGGTGTTCAAAAAGAGCGAATACTACCCGAAGACCTATTTATCCAAACTATGGACGGGGATGATCTTTTAACACCACCCGAGTATAAAAAGTAAATATTTTTAAAACATCAATGCGTATAGAAGTTTCTAATTTATTTAATAACTATCCAGGTTATCAAAAAGCCAATGCACACCACTATTTATGCTTGCATATCGACATCGAAACGCAGGAGCTGTTATTCATACACATTCTCAAAATGCTGTAATGGCTACTTTACTATGGCCAGGAGATGAATTTCGTTGCACCCATTTGGAAATGATTAAAGTAAACAAAATCTTAAAGTAATTTAATTTATATTTATATATTTACCATTTAATTACAGGGAGTTTATGATCATGAACTGAAGCGTTATTTGAGATACGATGAAGAGCTTGTTGTTCCTATTATTGAAAACACACCGTTCGAACGAGATTTGGAAGAAAGTATGTGTGAAGCTATGAGAGAATATCCGGGATCATCAGCGGTACTTGTTCGACGACATGGCATTTACGTTTGGGGTGATACATGGCAAAAAGCTAAGACAATGTATGTATATAAATATAATTTAATTATTGTTATAGTAATCACATTCTATTTTTATAGGGCTGAATGTTATGATTATTTATTTCAAATTGCTGTCGAAATGAAAAAGTGTGGTTTACATCCAACTGAAAATCCCGACAAGAAACACCGATAAATTAGGAGGCTTAATCGTATATTCCATAAAGTAAATAAAAGTAAAGTAGCTTATCCAATGAAATGCCTATAAATATTATGAAAGTAACACATAAGCAATACATACCTGTATAATTTTGTATGTTTTTTGATACCTGATATTTTAATGTAATTGTAGATTTGAAATTTTTATAAATATCCTTAATAAAATGCAACTTATGAGTGAATATTGTGGAACTATTTACACCTTCATATAGCACTGAACATCCATTCAATTTATTTATTTATTAACCCTATCGATGATTATATTGTTGTTTATTAAATCAGCAGCGAAATACAAGTCAAACCCAAACAGCTTAAGTTGTACTCTGTTTGAAATATTTGCTAAGGATAACCAGCAATAGGTCAGGATCATTTAATTTAGTTGTAACTAAGCGTGTCTTTAGCTAGTAAATAATCCGTAAGCAAATGTTCTCAAAAGAGGACAACTGTTACGGATTGACTAGTTCAGCTTTTAGTTTTATGAGGTAAATCTTATAGGAGAATGATTCTGTCAGAATTAAAAACCAATATATGATACAACTCTATTTTTCTGCATGCAGATAAGTATTGTATTACATTTTAAATCTACAAACACTCGTTAATCGATTTGATGACTTTCGATATGATTAATGTATCAGTTCGAATCCATTAATGGCAATGAATACTCCTGTGACCCATGTTGCAGATGGTACTACTGATCCCACTCAATTTGACTACTATTGGGAGACATGGAGCTATGCAATGTGCAGATGATATGTGCAAATCGAGCTTAGAGGCATACTTTCTAGATTTGGAAGAACTGCAGTTCCAAAAAATATAGTTTCATTAGAAACAGTCATTCAAGCCTTTCCCACATACCAACCATATGGTTTTGATTCATTGATTGGTTTCGTTAGCAGAAAAAAACATATTGGAAGCTTACTAATGGTCCCAGTTATGGTACCTATAATACCACAAGTTTGAGTTCGTTCTAGAATAAGTAAGTTGGTGTCCATTCATATATTGAAGCCAACGAAAATGCTGTTAATTGATGCTCTACAGATTCGTTGTTTCTTTGAAATGTAGTTGGTGTAAAATAAAATGAGTTCTCATTACACAAATCCAATAAAGACATGCGCTACAAAGATTGTAATAATATATATAAAATATATGAAATAAAATTATTTCAAATGAAAACAGATAAAATAAAAATTAGAATTAAATTAATAAACGATATAAACTTCGATGTGGGATATAGTATACAAATAAATAAATCTTCCCGCACTCCAAATCTTATGGTCATCGACTTCATTTGAATTGATTTTTTATGTTATCATTTTTTTAATATTGTATTGCCGTCTAATTAAAATTTATTCGATAAAGAAATCCTTATTTAGTTCGTTTCATTATATTGAATTATTAAAATTTATTGCAATTTATATTGGTTTGCCTAAAATTGCTGTTTTAATTGACAATTTTTGGTGCTACGATTTAGTAGGTTTCGCTTATCTCAATTTCATCTAATGTTAATATTGATTTTTTGCTACATTTTGGATCAGGTGTAGCCTTTTTCTAATTTAGTTTAATTATTGTTAATATGCCAAAGAAAGGTGTAATATGTATAGCCAAGCAATAATTAGTTAAAGTTTGACGAGCTTGGAATTATATTTTACTATGCATGCCTTAACTATATTTTTGTACTTCATGCTTACTTTCCATTTATGCTGACCATTATGAGATCAATACTTTCTCAGGCATGATTGAGTCTTATCATTTCTTTAGAGATCGAACATTCTCATAACCATTAGCTATAACTTGGTACTATTTCTGACAATATCAGGTGTTAATACCTTCAGGTCCCTTAAGTATATCTTATTTACTAGATAACGTTTGAGAATACTCTCGATTGAATCGCATGGAGATCCCAACACTTTTTCTTTGTTAGCTATATGTGAATACGTAAGGACTAACTTCATTCAGACAGCCAAGTCGATTCATCACAGTTATTGATTTTGAAACAACTTTTGAGAAAAAAGTATTGCAATTTCTACCTGAATAGTGGCGTAAATGGGATATAGATATTTCACCTCATGATTTATCTCGTAAAGCCCGGTGCCAGCCAGAAACATCATATTGATCCATTCGTAAAGTTTACTATATCTCAATAGCCTCAGTTATTAAAATTACTTGATATTTTAACATTTTATATTAATAAAAGGCATTTAAAGTAACAAATGGTTAGATGATAGATACTGAATGTACGGATTTGGAATTCCATGGTTTTTGGAGATTCAGAAATTCATAATTAAAACTAAATTTTTCAATTTAAATATTCGTGAGCCAATTCATCAAATGTATTGAACTGGTTATAGTGGTGCCCGCACGAAGACGATCGACATTTGTAGCAACCGGAGTCTTATATATATATATATATATATATATATATATATATATATATATATATATATATATATATATATATATATATATATATATATATATATATATATATATATATATATATATATATATATATATATATATATATATATATATATATATATATATATATATATATTTAAATATATATTGCAGCATGCAATCTGTGCTCAACGCAATCATTTAGGATCACGAAACAACCCAGACAGTTACGCCAAGCAAAACAAGAGAAGCACCAACCAAAAAATGACCAGATGAAAGCGAGGTAAAATCTAGTGTATTTGACACGTCAGGCAAGGGTCTTGAGTACAGCTTTAACTTGGTAAATTAAATTATAACACTCCTTCAAAATTGGGCAATGCAGCCCATACACACAATTATAATATGCCATATGAGCGTGGAATAGTAAACCATTAACTCTGGTTATTTCAACCTAATATTTTGAATCATTCTGAAATGTTTTCTCAATCTCAGAATGATAGTAACTGTCTAACGTTTAGTAGTCTAAACCATCAAGCTTGCGGTGGTACTATATACTGTCTCACGAAATCGTGCTGTAATTAATATGCTTTACTTTATAGTAAATTCTTGGGTCATTCTTCAGGTATAACTTTATTTCACCATATCAAACGAACAAGGTTGAAAAGACCGTTCCACAAAGTTAGTCCTCCGAAGTTAGAGCTCTGAATTAATGCAATCAATTTCTGATGAACGATTTTTCTTTAATGTCTGCATGGCCATGGTGAATTCCTCATAGGATGGATCCTTAATGAACATCTCTGCGGTCTGTATTTGAGGTTATTCAAATACAGTTTGTGTTACATGCGTAAGTAAGGCAGACAATTGTTCGCACCGTGTATCGAGTACCAGATCGACGTTAACACATAAATTTCCATCCTGGTCCCAAATGGCAGTTGACCGAGGTCTAAAGCTGCACTTCGGTGATTTATTTAAAGAAACCACGCGCATCGTTCTCATTGCTGAGTTGTAGTATTCTTAAGACCATAGCCTTTCACCATTTGCGCTTCTTCTTTCTACAAATTTAGCTGTCCTCCTATACAACCGAGGTTTTTAATACTTTCCAGACACTGTCCTCCCTGACTTTCACGAAAATTTCCATCGGAGCTTTGCAGTGTCCATAATGCAGTGTTCATGATAATAGTCACTGCCTACAAATTATGTTGACGACCGATTAGATCTCACGTCTTGGACACTCCGGGCCCACTCTTTTGAAATTTGGCTTTGAGACGTTTTACGTGGATATGTCCATGTTTCCAAATGGTTGTTTTTATGACGAAAGAATGTACTTGCCACTTTGAGATTATGAGCGATCGCAAAGTACACCATTCTTTCCCCAGTTTCGTGTAGGGTGTATACAGACATATATTATTACATAAGTCGGTCTGATTTCTACTAGCTTGAACATTAAACCCACCAATCGTGCTCAGGTAGAGAGCCCATCAGGTATAGAGCGCATGCACACAGGCAATTGACAAGCTGGCTAATTTCATGTGTAAATAAAGCTTACACAGTCGATTATCGACTGCTCGGAATTCCAGTACAGCCTTTTTTACCTGTGGCCAAATGAGACACTCCAAAATTTCCGAGGTCATCTCCACAGTGTGCAATGTATAACCTTGGCACACATGGCCTCTACTTTTAGGCCATCGAGTTTCTGGGAGCGCTACGAGTTCCAGCCGATACTCTTTCATACATGTGATGAGGCCGTGAAACACACCAGGTCTTCTTAGTGACTGCACGTTCCACGTACCGATGAGGGTCTCCAGTCCAGCGATCCAACCATATCTAGTCACCTCCTACGACAAGCTCTGGATAATGTGGTGGTACTCTATTGGTCTAACATTTCGTTCGAAATATTTACGAAACATGGATGCCCCCACCCACAGGGACTTAATATACAGTTCGTTTGTATATCACTTACATTTAAACGGCTTCGTTTATATTTTCTTTATACATACAAGTGCAAAAACCTAGCACTGCCAATTGTCGATATACGTATATATTATGTTAAAGGATAAATGAGAGCCACAATACAAAACAACAATACGTCTTTTTTTATCTATTTGGATAAACAACTTTATTGTGATTTTCATTTTTTTTCCGATCATGTATAGTGGAAAATATTTGTCGCGGCGTATGCACTCGATTTACTGTGTCTATACATACATATATCTGTGATGAGCATAAAGTATACGATACGAGTATATATCAACAAGTATTTGGTTTTCCTTTTTTTCCTATTTTCATTTATTTTTTTTTTGGTTGTTGTTGTACATTTGAAAATCTGTTTATTTTTATTTAGAAAAGAGTTGGTAACATAAAACAATTTCCATTCAGTGTATTTTGACCATTCGCTTGGATAGCAAGCACGAAGGATATATATAAGATATCGTAAAGTGATAAAATAGTTTTTTGTACTGTGCTTTAGCAAAGTTGAAAGTTTATCAAGTGGTAAAGTGTTTTGTTTAGAGGCGATAAATTTCAGTGGAGCTTAAAAATAATTAACCCTAGTTTATTGTTAAGTAAGTACATTGTTTTATAATACATATATTCTATTGGGATTTTTTTTCATCTCAAAGCTACATATATAATTTGATCTATTAGATAATTTTATTGGATTAATTATTTACAATAACGAAGGTGTTATAGTGTTTAATTTATTAGTAATACGTTCGATAGTATTTAATTGCATTAATTTTTGGTTGCTATGAAAAATTCATTTAATTGCAGTATATAATTAATACGTATTGTAAATTTAATCTGCCCATAATTAATGATATTGATTGGGCGATTCGCTATTATGCCTGTTGATTATATTTATAGTTGCGATTATTCATATGAATATATACAAGTATATGATGATATTGATCTGTATACACATATATTTGATTATTTTGTATCAATTAATTAAAAATCAATTTAGGATTTGTATATAGGGTACGTATGTATTGTGGTACGATGATACCTAGAGAGAGATACGATTTTTATTAATTTAAACCGTCATAATCGACTTATAGACGCTATTGTGTTAGATGAGAAAACTTAAAATAAATAAACCTAGATTGAAGCCATATAATTTTAATTACAACTTTATCACTATTTAATAGGTGTGATATTTAGCTTTTATTATATTATTACGATATATTAAAACCAGTAAATTTCAATTAAATTAAGACTCAGGACGTACAGTCTTTAATTTCCTTTTCCTTTTTCATCGGGATCTATGCTGAACAGTTGTAATTTATTAGTTGTTTGTTTATTAGTTTTGGTTCCGTATTATAATTTAATTTGAATCATGTGGTTGGGCTACACTATACAGGATGTCCCAGTAAGAAGTTCAGATTTAAAAATTTAATGAACTGTTTGTACAATACTCCTGGTTATTTATGAAAAATGATTTCATCCAAATGGGAGTCGCGCCTTGGACGCTTCACGGCACCCCACAAATAAATATTCAAAGGCATCAAATCACAGCTCCTTGCCGCCCAATCTTGGTGGAACTAAAGGCCGTCCAAAACAATATCTGCAAAAAAATGTAACTTGTGATTGTATAGTTAATATACCGCTGAACGGTCGTGCCTGCCTCATGGTCAGCAATAATGCCGTTACTCCACAAAGCGCACCAAACAGTGGACCACACGCAATGGATGACTTCCTTGTGAATTTTCCGATCCCGAAATTTTTTGAGCAAAATCCTCATCAATTGCGAGTTGTCGCGGGCTCACTTATTGAATCGACATCGAAGTGGATCGTCATCGGGCTTTAACTGTTAGGCCAATTGAACTTTATAGAAGTATGCACAAACTACTTGATAACGTTGGGTGTGAGGCCGATGACCAAATTTTGTACGCCATTTTCTAGTGATTTTGAAGCAATTGTCTTTGTTTTGGAAGTAAATATCCAACATTTCTCACTTTTGTTCAAGCGTTGAGCGAGTCTTTTCGTCAATAAGAAATAATATACTGTGTTTTGTCGAAGAAAGAGTGACATTAGTGTTGCCAGAGCCAAAATAAATGATATGTAAAAACTGAAACGGTTATTGGGACACTCTCTATATGCATATATATATATATATATATATATATATATATATATATATATATATATATATATATATATATATATATAACTATATATCAAATGATATAGTTAGTGTGGCCAGGTTCTGTCCACGTCTAAACATTAAAAGGTTTATAGGGAATCGGGTGGTTATAGTAACGTACCAATAACTAACCACGATGACGGCCTGCACGTATACTATAAACCATAAACAACGATATTTTTGAAAATGGGCATATAACATTTAATGAATCAAATTTAACATTTAATGAATCAAATGGATGAAATGGTGCTCTGCTGTTATATTGCTGATTCCTTCTATCACTTCGTTTTGTGGAATCTTTTACCGCCGTGCATTATAGACACTACTCTGCTACCCGACTGTCTACATCTAGTCTAGTAAAATAATTTCTTAAGCAATGTCTATTTTTGATTTCATCCTTTTTTTATTCTTCCCTCGGCCACAATGTTTACACTCTACCATGGTTATCTTGACGAAAAATATCGATTACCGTGAGCTTTTTGATGTTGAATAAAAAGCTTGTAAACAATTTTGTATACGATTTTTTGATTTCATGTTGAGTACTTTGAAAATTGAAATATAAAATTTATTTTGTTAGTAAAACAATTTAGCACAATCTCAGGAGAATATTTTCCCTAAAGTTATGCTACACTGGTTTCGATCCCCACTATCATCTCTGTATGGCCCTGGTTGTATATAATACACTACAATTCAAGAATATTTATCACTTAAACGATTTAATCAAATTTTATGACTGTCCGTTAAATACAATTAGTGGACATTGCCTAAACCTCAACATTTCATAATTGGAGATGGAAACCGATTTTTATTTTCAAAGCACAAATTTAACCCTAACATTTATTTTTAAATCATCCGTAAAGAAGCTCAGAACTTCAGGGTTAATGACTAGTCCTGTCTCTAGGATATGACGGTCAGAGACTCCCTTAGAAAAAATGGTGACGTAATAATATACTACATTCTAATAAAAATACTTCTTGTTGCATATATCATTGCTCACGGTTGCTCGTCCTTATGTTTAATTCTTATACTGCCTTTTGTTTGCCTAGAATATCTATAGGGGAGCACAATGAAGAATAATCCTCAAATCTTAAGTGGATGGGTTTCATAAAACAGTTATATCATCAAATAACCTATAATACTATAAGGGAAATCGTGTCAATTTCCATAGTAAATGCACACAGTATGATTTCGTTAAATATTCGTTTAAGAGAAGATTTCTAGATGGCATACCATACGTTTTAACGAGAACAATAGATGGCACACGAGGTAATTTTTTAAGGAAATGACATAATTTAAAAAAAAAACAATTTTGTTATATAAATTATTATTTATAAATATATGCCCATTTATTTCAATAATTTCCTATTTTGATTGTAAAATTAAATTTTTTTTTAGATTTTAAATTTTGGTTTCGTTAACGAATTATTAGTTGAGTATAAAAATCTTCAGTGGAAAAATGTAAACATTTCGTTCAACTACTACTAGTGCCATCTTTTAATCTTCTCCGGAATTATATCATGTTGGCACATGATACCGACGCGATCCCCCTTATAGTTTTTATAAGTTATTTGTATACCATATACACTTTATAATGATCATTATTTTTAAAGCTGGTACAAGATAGCGATCTTATATACAAAAGAAAGGGTCGGATGACTGAAATGAGGTTTAATCCCATCTTTTAACATTCGCGTTCTTTCAAGAGAAGAAATTTATAGTAGCCTTCTTAGAGAATATTTTATGTTAATTTGGATTTTAACCACAACTATACTGGGCTAACTGGCAAGAGTGTTGAAAGTGCATTTTATTCGTCTTAACGATTAGTGACAATGATCAAATTTCAGAGAAGGTGTGGATAAAACTCCACCAAGCCAAACGAAGCATAGGTTTCTCATTCTAAATATTTTGGTTTATCATTCATTGAATATTACGTATACTGAAGCGAGTTATCAATAAGGATTGAACCTTTTCATCTATGAAAATTTTCACTGATTGCTCCAGCGAGTCTATAATATGAACTTCAATTTGTTTCTCTAAGCACGTTAATATAGGAAGGATGATAATCGTATTAATAGGTCTAACGACATTAGGATTAGACTGAGTATAACCTGGATACATGCAAAAATTAATAATCTATCACGTTTGAAGATCAGCTATACTGAACAACTCTAAATTCGATTTTAAGTAGTAGTTTCAATGGTTCATCTAGTCGTTGGGACAATTCTTGACAATTGGATTGAAAGATATATTCTATCTTATGAACCTAACAGTCTCTGTAGGTCTTTGTCTTGTGAGTTTTGACGCTATTTATTTGTCTGGTACTCTACAGCAATCTTTGTTTCCAGGTATCCTCGCTAGAATTAAAATCGAACAGGTGATTTATCTGATTAAAGCTTTTGCGCAGCATGTGTATCGGTTCCTAAGAACCGTAGTTGGTTCTATGGACATGAACTTGCAAGAACTCATTTCTTCTTAGATGTCAACTATAGGTACTTAATTTGTAAATTTTCCAGTATTGATAGTGCATCAATGTGACCCAATAAAATGTTACCAACAAACAAACACTTTAACAATTCAAGTCTATTTTTCCAGAGTTGCTATGTTGTTTGTTTCACAGCCATTCAGATATGGTAGTAAACGCTGCAGGTTTTTATGGTATGGTAATTCGTTCATACTCCCAACCGTTTTTCCAAGGTAAGTGATGGATAAACATTTTCTGAATGTCCTCTAGTTTACTGATGCTTGTATCATAAACTGAACACCAAACAGTAACAGCATATTCCAATTGATTTGATTCTCTCCGGGTCATAAATATTGTTTAATAAAACCCCACATAGAATTATATCTAGCAACACACTGTTCTGTATGTTTGTTACTGCTCATATTTTCCATGAAAATAACACCGAGGTCTTTGATCTCATACACTCGCTTTAGTAGCATATTTTTTTTTCGTAGTGTCTTAAAACTGAATTAAATATCCGGTCGATGAAAATAGTAAAAATACAAGAGCCAAGATGGGAATCTAGTGGAAAGCCCGATATAGGTTGAATTGACTTGGACCTTCTGTTTCCAATATCAATGTATTGGATGCGGTGGCTTAGGTAAAATTTAAACCAAACCACAAAGTTGTTTGAGAACCCAAATGAGTAAAATTCTAGTGCTTTACAATGGCTAATGGAGTCAAAAACCTTGGCAAAGTCTGTGTACACCACCTCCACTTGCTTATGACTTTCAATAACTTTGATTCTGCTGCTGATGAATTCAATAAGGTTTGTAGATGTTGATCTCTTTGGCATGATCCCATGTTGATACGGTGAAACATGACGAGGCACTACTTCTTTGAAGAAATTACATATTACAACTTCAAATAATTTGGGTATAGATGAAATCGACTTTATACCTCTATAACATAATACATCACTTCTTTCGTCAGTATTGACTAATTATTTAGCAAATATGGCTCAGTTTTGAATCGTAGATAGTATCAGTGAACAAATGTTCCTCATCCGACGTTATATTCATTGGTAAAATTTCATTCAATTCCTCGTCTAAGATCCAATTAATAGCAGGAAAATTGAAGTCACCCGTGATTTGGATTATGTCCGATTGATTAGCCATATTGTTGATTTCTACAATTTAGTCGCAGCATGTGGTATATGATAATAAAGATGCATCAGATGGAATATATACAATCAGACCCTGCTGAGGTTGAAAATCAATCAGTTTATTATTGGCGTTGTTCGAAATACTCTATATGCTCTCTGCTTCCAATTAATTCGAATCCATTCGATATATATCATGGTAACTTTCTTATTAGGAAACCTATATAGTTCTAATTGACTCAATCACCGCAGTTTCACCCAGGTTTCACACTATACTTGTGCTTTTGGGAATTTTTAGAAATTGGGCTAGTCATTATCAGGTTCCAATCAGTTTCATCCGATGACCCTACTGCCGTGAAACTACAGATCCAGTTTATCAATATTTGTGGAGTTGGAGACTTAATTAGTTACGAGGTTTTGATTATTGCTTCTCTACGTTCTTCCAAAAAAATATCATTAGGTTTCCGTTGCGTGACCGAGTGTATGAAATCAGTTTTAGACCGTTTCTCATACCCGTTGTATAGAAATCGAACTATTCACGATGCTAAAGTTGAATGGGCACTTTCAGTAAACGAGGCTATCGTTTATGTATAATATAATAGTTGTTTCTTGATAAGCAACACGATATGAGGATATCACTTTGAAACTAGAAATACTCTAACTATACTTTCTGCAGAAACTGAATATACTCCACCGGAGTTTTGATTCCCTTGATGACGGTTAAATGGAATCGTTCCTTTAGGATCATACATAAAATTCGTTTGTCTATCTTCGGTAGACTAATATAGTGTCTGTGGTAGGTGAGTTGGGGTTTTTCATAAGTGTAAATATCCTGGACGCCTTTCTGTAAGATCAGTGGGTTCTTGAAGACATTGATGGGTTCATCACAATATAGAATTAAGTCAGTGGAATCTTCTTTCGCACTGTGAATTGTTCTAGCGTTTGACATGTTCGTTTGTGATTCCAGCTTTGAAAAAGCGTCTGATACTTTATTGGTACATCTATAGGTTTAGATATAAGCAATTATATTCATCCAATCGAGCTTTATAATCAAACGTCTTATCATTCAGGATTTGCCTGTAACGCAACAAATTGATAAGATATACATATTCTTATGCGGTTAACCCTTGTTATATATTAATCCAAGATTATATCTCATCCACATTTAACACTCCAGGGTTTCTAATACTGTGCGTATATGAAAGTTATCTACCTCTCAGTTTTATTATTTAACATCTTAAACTTTAAAATATATATTTGATTAATTCTAGACCGATCAACTGTCGAAATCAACATAATCCTTAGTCGTACGAGTTTCAATAAATTTTATAGTTTTTTCCAAATCTTATCTTTCATGAAATTTCATTAAACAATTAATTGAAGGATTTGCGAATGTCTTTGCTAGATGAAAAAGGTTAGCTGGATTAAAAGGATTTATCTGATATATCTGTTATAACTGTTCATGTTTTATAATAGGCTGTGTAGATAAATATAATTAAACCAGATGTACATCGAAGATATAATGTCGTTGCCTATATGGTTATAAAGACGTGTGGAAATAAGTTTAATACAGGGTGCCCACTCGAAAGGTCTACTACTTCTACACACATTTCACCATATGTGTATAGCTGTATATGCATTGAATTTTTTCTCTAATGTTCATTTTCAAGTTGTTCAGTATATTCGTTTCAAAAGAAATCGGAAGCAGTTAAACCTGTTGACCGTGGAAGTCAATCCTCATCACAAGATTTCAAATTTAGTTGTATGGTATGTGACAACATTCTGTGGGAACCCATGTCCAACCAACCAAAGAGACAATTTCGGTCTAAAAAGGTATGTTATCACATCACAATTACGTTCAGTAGTAGCTGTAACGGCTAAGCCATTCGGATTTTCATAAATATATGTTTCAATGGTCCCTCTAGTCCAATTGGTATATCATACTGTCACTTTTGAGAGATACAAATGTAATTCTTCAACCAAATGTGGTTTCTCTACTTCCCATGACGTATGTTTATATGGTATATGTTTACATGTCTTTAAGTAAAAATAAGCTTCGCCAATCATAATTAATTTTTCACAAAATCCGAATTTGTATTGTTATTTGTTTTTTGTTGGGTGGCTGCTAAACAGCACACTTCGACCGGTGATAGATAACACTTTATGTACGGCTTTAGGTCCAATTTACGTAGAACCATCTAGCATTGCATGTTAGCCTATACATGGACGATGGTACGGCCCATGCTTTCTAAAGTCAACAGGGGGATCCAGATGTGTTCATTCACACCACCAAACCAGCGATGATGAAAATCCCTGTTTGCATCTTGCCCCTATCGCGATTCAACACGGTACCTCCCGCTCCAACTGCCGCAGCTTTAACCACTGCGCCACCTGGGCGGTTATGATACATCATCTTATTTGCTTAGTCAATGATCTCTTAGTAGTGACTTTATACAAAATATTGGTTAGTGTTGATCTTCGAAGTTCAGATTTTTGTGATATGGTGTGTCTCTATGAAGTCGCTGCATTATGTCATACATTTTCACGTAGAACAGCAATATTTTCTAATCTTATATTGTTCTGATATTATATTGTTGCACACACTTTAGCATATTTGTCATATTCCCCCTTTCCTGAAACTCCTTGATATTTTGGAAAATTGTAGGCTTTTAAGGCACCTTATTGATGACTATATAGTTATAACGATTTTCACTACAAAACGAGTTGTTTAATCGAATATTTGTTCATGATTAATTTGCCAAGTGTATACTTCGTGACAATTTAGTGGTTCACTTCCTATACTGTGTTACAGTTCTCTTTTAATCAAATAGTGACCATATTACCTCGCGTTTGCTGATATGAAAAGAGGATCACTTCAAGAATTTCTACAGTGTTCATTCATTAATCAATTTTGTATGTCACCCCTATTGAGATTCGAATTCAATACTTGCCGCCCCAACTGACGTAGAATAAGTCATTGCGGTATTCGTTTTTTTTGTGTTATCCGTCACTCAGGCTCAATTGGCCCGTTGTGACATCCCACTTTTACTTTGACATTTTGGCTATAGGTCGGATCTTACGTAGAACCCATCTGCATATTACATTGCATAGCTCCATGTCACCCTATATAGTATGTATACTGACATGGAAGATGGGACGGCACACAGACGGTCTCAGATAAGTTCATTAGCACCATCGATCGTGCACCGCCCAAAAAAGTCGATGGTGAAAATCCCTTTTCGCATCCTGCCTCTATCGGGTTTAGAACCCGGTATCTCCCGCTCCAAGCCGCAGTCGCTCACTTTTAAACCACTGCGCAACCTTGGCGGTCGGTATTCGGTTAGTTATTGTTAACTGTTATTGTTTAGACTTTTTGGTTGACCTTGAATAAATTGGCACAGTGCTTTTCGTTGCCTTGATTCTGGTCGTTGTTATGTCTCGATTTTGGCAGCTTAATTGCGAGGTCGTTTATTTCATGTATTGCTTTCATCTTTCATATATTTAAGTATTCTAATTCGTATTTATGAATTTCCATGAATCGCAGCCAAAACTATTGACGTTACTTATACTCTTATTCTATTTGCCATCTTTTTCCAACAATAGAATCTTGATAGGACTTAGTCGACATTATATATAGTAATATTTTCATAATATGATTAGTGATGAAGGCGAGTATATAGTTATAGCGAATCGATGCACCAAAACCTATAATAATCTATGGCTTTAAGGCCGTATAAATAGCCGTAGTTATTATGAATTTTTGCATAATGTAGGTGGTCAGCCCAACGAATGGTCGTACACATAAGTGCTTCTGACGTTATGAAGTGCTTTTTTTTTAATTTTTGGGTCAACGGCGACAAGTAAGCTACAAATGGCGGAATATCATATAGTTGGGACATAATTATATTTATCTAGATATGTGAGTTTATTCGAAATACTCACATATCTAGAGAATGGCTTCTTTTTATACGTCGAGTGGTTTTTAAGAAGAACCATTATTTTTTAGCTATGGCTAAATAATAAAGAAATTTAAGGTTCAAGGGCTATCATCTGTTTTTGATCAAACAAGAGGGAACAACTGTAAAAATATGATCAAAATAGGGATTTAAAGATCATCTCCGCATTAATCTATCTCAAAATGTTGTATGAGAATCCGAGAACTGTTTAAAAAGGAATGATGATTCTATCCACTTTATTTATAAATAATTACCACGATTTGAATAAAGTTTGTTCAACAGTTTTCAATTCTAGTTTAATTAACGTTAGTAAGATAGCTCTCCTTAAATGTTTGCGCTTGTCGAGTATTTTGAATGGCGCATACTTAAAACGTTACATATTTTTCAAACAGCTTCAGTCATTGTTATGAACTTGTTATTAGTTTTCATATACGTCAGTCAAATATGATGAATTTCGAAGTTTACAAAATTAGTGCATTTATTGCTTAGTACATTTCATTGAAGAGAATAAGAGCTTAAGCAGTCACGGCTTTATCAGATTTTGTAGGGATGCTGCTTTTTTTTAACCACGCCATACAATCGCAGTGTCGGCATCAGTTTCAATACCTCGATAATCATTTTGTACGACATGTTGATGAACTTGGCCGTTTTAATGTCACTACAAAGAAAGTGTTATATAGCTCTTGCTGAATTGTCACAGGTATTTTACTATAGGTACTCACAGTGCTTTCAGTGCGAATATGTATTATAGCTATAGAAAAATACCTGTGACGATCATTACTGCAGCGACAGCTTTCTTATTAGACTACTAAAAATGTATCGCCGAAATTTTATCAATATGCTTTTCGCATTCCAATTGATAGAGGAATTAAAGCCTAGTGTATTTTGGGCTTTCAGAATGTTTGAAAAGGTCTATATGGATGTTTAATTCCTGATATCGTGACCGTCTAGAACGAGGTATATGTGTTCTTGGCGTTACTGTTTTGGCCATATTTGCAACATAACTAGATTTGGGAAGTGGATGTAAAGAATCAAAGCTTGAATAATGTTGCAAGGTGTATACCGTGATATAACATGCTAACTAACTATATATCATGGTCCATACCCAAGAATAATGTGAGATCAATCATTTAGGAAATAATTCATTTTATTGTTGATAACATAAAAATCGATTTAGAATTCGTCAACATCATCTACAGATATGTTTATATATATACAATAGGTTCAAATTACTATCGATACCGAACACCACATTTCAAATTAAAACAATAAAAGTGTTATAATTAATGATTTATATTAATTTTATAAATAAAAAATTATAAAATATAATTTATAATTAATTGAATATATTACACAGTATAATTTGAATGCTTTCGAAAATGTCAGTTAGGGACCAATCACGCTTATTTACACTATTTTGATTATAATAATTCAATTTTTTTACTGTGACGAAATATAATTTACACTATTATTTGTCACCCAAAAAAGCACTAATCTAATGGAGTTTCCATCAGTAGCAGAGTAATAGAAGTATTGGAAGCGTATACATAAGAAATATCAGAAAAGATGAATTCTACGAACAGTTGCAAGCCAGAATACCGAAATGATATAAAAATATTTTATATCATTTCGGTATTCTGGTTTGCACGAAATAATAATGTAAGATACCACATATAGACAGACATAATTACACTTGGACTTTATCAAATGGCAGAACCAAAAATGAAATTGTTAAAAGGAAATTACTTATCTCTCTAAACATAAAAACAACCCAATAGAAGGAAATTCAAGGTCGAAGAAATTTATCTCCAATCAGCGTAACAAGTGCCATTGTTCAAAAATTGGAACAATTTCAAAATTCCTATACATCACAACTATTACCAGTGTGCTCAGCTACTATTACAACATTAGGAAGCCATATAGATTCTGATGAAACGTTTATGAAGAGAACATATCGATAGAAGTGAATGATCGCAATACAGTCTCAATAATGCAGAAGAATCAGGTAATGCGCACATACACGAATGTCATAGTAAGTTCAAAGGAAAATAATCAAACATTCCACAATCATTCCACTAATCTGACCGGTGAAATCCTAACCACAGCAACAACTTAATTGATTGCAATAACACTTTATGATAGCCTTATGCCAGGAAGTAGCAGTACAGATCATATCAACACTATATCATCATATAGAACAGTCGAATGTATGTACTTTTCCGTATTCTTCGAACGCACATTTCACTCAATCAGTCGAAAAGCAATGTGAGAGAAGTCGTACGCAGATGACATCTTCCTGCTTATACATAGATATGCTACCGACATACAGCAGAAAGTATAGAAGAAAGTAACAATTGTACTTCAATCACCATCAATAACACGTCAATCGAACAGGATCAAAAATTCGTATTACAAC
Source organism: Tipula lateralis (assembly GCA_963932295.1). Taxonomy (NCBI): domain Eukaryota; kingdom Metazoa; phylum Arthropoda; class Insecta; order Diptera; family Tipulidae; genus Tipula; species Tipula lateralis. Next base: position 156,718,323 of record OZ010738.1, read on the forward strand.
CAAAACGAATTTGTTATCAAATAAAGAAGACATCAAACCATGCATCAACTAAGACATTACTTTCAACATACTTCACAAGGTTTGAACTGCGTGAAATTCTGTTGTATGGAAGTGAAACATGCATTAACACACAGAAGATTACAAAAACATAACAGGTGTTCGTAAACAAATGCCTGTGAAGAATAATAAAATCCTTCTGGCGAGGTAAGAACAAAAATGAGACAAACCAGACTATAAAACTAAAATAAGAAATCGAAGGTATAGATGGATTGGCCACACACACATTGAGGAATACCCTGAATGACAAGAATTTCATTTGAATGGAATCCACATGAAAAAACTGGAAGTTAAAAGGCCAAAAATGCCTGAAACAGAATAGTGCTAGCCGAATTCAGATGTTCTTGTGTAGTGAAGGACCTATGCTTCTAAATTGAATACAAAGATTAAAAATATTTGTAACCTATTGTTGAATCGATTATTGTTGATTTTACATATGAAAATACAATTATAAAAAATGTTTGTGATAAAAACGAATCAATATTTTAATTGAATTGATGTAAACAACAGCCCTCGAGGGGAAAATTATTCGTTTATCGTGAAAATATCCATCGATAATCAAATTTAATCCAATTACTTGATTACAAAGGAGTATCATCTGAAGGTTACAACGACATCAATGTGTCATGTTTGGCGCTATAATTAGCGTTATAACAGCCATTAATCAACAACGTAAAAGCCTTATCTATAAATAGATTATATACACATTATGCTTTCATAACTTTTAATGTCTTCAGAAATTATGTAAAGCTTTATTAGAAGCTTTAAGCTTTCAATCTGGTGTCAATTAAATTGAACTTTTATACGCCAAAATAGTTGACAATTGCAAAGTAACTGTCGTTACTTATTTTTATAATTAATAAAATACTAGTAAATTGATTATTTGACAACAACAATTATAAGATTATGTTGACAACAACAACAATGGTAAAAACTCCTTTGACAACAACAACACTTTACATTGAGAAATAAATTGATCGAATTTATGATTAAGCATAAATTAATTATATATTTAATATTGCAACACTTAAATTTAATTTAAAATATAATTACAGAAAAAGCTCAAAAGTTGAGCTTTAAGGTCAATAGTAGTATAAAAAGACTATTTTATTATTTAATAATGCTCTCGTTAGCCCTTCCATGTGTTTTAACCTCTCACAAAATTATAAAAGTTATCGTGAAAGCTTCGTAAAGCTTGGAGCTATAATTCTTTTAAATGAAAAAATTAGGAATTGTTTTAATACTATCAAGGGTTTTTTTTTTTTTTTTTTTTTTTTTTTTATTTTTATTCTATGCTATCTTTTTTGGGGCTCAAGGCTCTCCCGGCTCTTTCGCGGTTCGTTTATTTACGTCCTACTTTACGCCTTAACGGCCAAATCGAGGACGTAGGGCTATAGGTCAGATTTTCGTAGAACCATCTGCGCATTGCATAGCCAGCCTATAGTACTGACATGGAAGATGGGTCGGCCCATGAGTTCTGCACTCCAACAGGGGGTCATAGATGTGTTCATTAACACCACCGATCGTAATCAGATGGTGAAAAATCCCTTTTGCATCCTGCCCCTATCGGGATTCGAACCCGGTACCTCCCGCTCCAATTGCCACAGCTTTAACCACTGAGCCACCTGGGCAGTCTATCAAGGGTTTTAAGATAAGTCTAGTTACCCACCGATTTATATATATATATATATATATATATATATATATATATATATATATATATATATATATATATATATATATATATTATATATATATTATATATATATATATATATATATATATATATATATATATATATTTATATATATATATATATATATATATATATATATATATATATATATATATATTTATATATATATATATATATATATATATATATATATATATATATATATATATATATATATATATATATATATATATATACATTAGTGTAATGTAAAGCTTTTTGATTTTCTTACAACTTGGGTGGTGGTTGTTTAAGCTTGACATTTAGGATTAGGATTTGAAATTAAACAGTGTGTTCGATATGATTTGTTCGATATCTTAAGATATAGGCTTTAGGTTTACAGCTGACATGAAATAAGATATTTATTTGGGAATATGGAACGTATGTTAAATCAAACAAGCAGCACAGTATGCATATTTGACCTGCTACAATACTACAAGAACCAAGGCTAATTGTCACAGCCATACAATTAATAAGCATGAATATGGCGCAAAATTCTTAATCGGTGATCGATGTTATCTATTCATAAATATTCGGTAAACAGTTGGATCTCAGCTTTCATAGATGTGATGATAACATTACATTTATGAACGATTATAGCCCTACCGATGATAAGTGTGAGCAATCAGGGCAGTTCGAACCCTTCTTACTAAAATTCACAAACATAAGGCGTAACAAACATAAGGTCACTTGAAAATTCAAACAATGAAATAACAATGGACCAAATTGAGTATATATGATGGTATTGTCATTTCTCTTATTCAAAAGATAAAATAATTATAAGTTTGTCGAGTTCTTTAAATCATATGTTCTGGGAGGTTAAAATATATCCCTTTGTGCAGGGGGTAACTAATGCCTCAATCGATATTAACGATCAACATTCATTTATGAATAAAATCCTCAACCAGATGTTAGAAATATTTTCTAGGTACTATTTACTACGAGATATTTATCATAAATGGCTTTGCAGATAAATGAATCGAGAATGTCACGAACAATAGGAACTTATCATCAATAAAAACTCCTTGACTGCCATTATGATTTTTATCCAAATAGATCCTCACAGATACCTTTACTCTGAGATTTGTGTGATAAAGAAGTGTTACTAAAAGAGTTTTGTGTGTACTGTTTATATAGTCACATATAGACTTCTATGGATCGTCTTGCCCTATTTCGGTATATCGTCAAAATCGGTAACATATCAGAGACCTTTGAAATAACATTTGAACAGCAAGTAGACCGCACAGCTATCAAACTATCTTTAACCTGACACTAGCAAGCGTTGACCGGTTATTAATTTTAGTTGTGAGTCGTGGACAGTGCAGTAAAGGCGAATGGTTCCAAAAACGTGCTGTGACTGAGCGAAACTTTTTTAAATGATACTAGGTATGACGTTTTGCTGTAGTTTTGTGTCCCGTTTTTAAGAAAAATAAAAAAAGTCATTTGAGTCTTTATTGTCATTAAAATTGTCATTTGAGTCTTTATACCGGAGTACTTTTGTGGTACAAAACCATTTTGGAATGGAACTGTCTTTTGGGATGCGGCAAGTGGCGAGTACGATCATACACCAATGACTATATCAATCAATGTTGATTCATCATGTTACTACAAACAGAATTTTTGTTGAACTGGGACTACGTAAAACGAGTCTGTAGTTTTGTGTCCTAAAGCGCATAGTTCTAATAGTATTATCCCGGCATTGTTTTTCTTTTATTTATGCTCTTTTATTTCTTTCTTTTATGATTTGCATTTTTGGCACTGTTCCGCAATCTTGAAGCAAAAGCAGAGTGGTCTTCATCCCGAAAACTGATGTCTGATTATACAGATACCAATAATCATGAAAATGTCATTCATGTGAAACTGCCTTAAATTAACTGGTTACTAAGTTTGGAAGATCCCCTTATAGTGGAAAATATTTTGGATATTGAAGGTACTTTTAATCTTACCTCATTCTTATGCTTTTATTTATTTTGGGATGGTTCCCACTATTCTCAAGTGAATTCAGTTTATACTAAACTCTTGCATTGCATCTTTCAAAGCTGCCAAAGATCAATCACAGAGAAGTGTTCTTCCATCTCTGCTTTGGATTCTGCTCATCGATGAGCTCTTGTTTAGGGTAGGGCTTTCGGGCTTTACTGTACAAGGCTATGCCGATGGTTAAAATCTGTATGTTCAAAACCTTATAGCTATACTCTAACGAAGTAGAAGATCTATGTTGAAAACCCTGGAGCTTAGCTTCAAAATAATCACCGACATGCATACAATAACAGTTCGGCAATAAACGCTTCGGCATTTGGTTGAAGTGGTCAAAATAAAAAGGACAGTACTCAAAACTTAATTCAGACAATAATGCATATAGATCGCTCACTGGAGCTTTGGCTTCGACTCCACTGCTTGCTTTATATAGTCCATTAAGGGTATCATTCGAAATGTATTGAGGCGTAAAATACTGTTGGTACTACTGTTGGGCATAAACAGAGTGTTTCAAATTGCTCTTTATGTTATAATGTACCTGTCATTGATATGATTTTGTCCCAGTAACATATCCTTCACTGTAAATTGAACATTGTCAAACTTATGTAGAGATTTGTCTAAATCTTTTGTGTTTTTTCGGACTTCTCTCGTTTAATAATTAATACTGGTCTCAGAACCTACTATCCCATAAATAAGCTAAGGTAGTCTAATCTAAAGTTGTCGGGCATGTCGGTACATGCTCATTGTGACATTGAAGGTAAATAGATTGTTGATTCCTTAAACAAGTTAACCACCCAGGTAGCACAGTGGTTAAAGCTGCGGTAGTTGGAGCAGGAGGTACCGGATTCGAATCCCGAAAGGGGCAGGATGCAAAAGGGTTTTTTCACCATAAGATTACGATCGGTGGTATTAATAAACACATCTATGACCCTTTGTTGGAGTGCAGAATTCATGGCCCAACCCATCTTCCATGTCAGTACTATATAGGCTGTCATGGAGATATGCAATGTGCAGATGGTTCTACGTAAATCGAGGACGTACCGCTATAGAGCGGTACGTCTTCGATTTGGCTGTAATGGCGTAATGACGTAAATAAGCGAACCGCGAAAAAGTTAGGAGTGCCTCGAGCCCCGAAACAAGATTGTAGAGACAAAAACCAACCAATAAACAAACAAAGAAGTTGTTATAGGGAACCGTACTTGAGCTTGCACCTATTTTTAAAAAGAAAATCTAGGTGATCACGAGTCATGCTTGATTTTCAGATGATTATATTGGTCAATCTCAGAATGTTGTAAGCAAGGCTGATGATTCCACGTTATCGTCCCTCCTTTGGTCTAAACTGAATCCTATAAGTTATCACCATCGTCTTGTTTGTGGTTTTGTGTGCGGTACCTACTTGCTCATTGTGACATTGAAGGTAAAGACATAGCTGCTTCTTTATCTTAATATGGTTTATGGTAAACCAGCATTCAAGACCAGTTCAACCTTGATCCATTGTGTTTGAATTACGGTGAAAGAGTAATAAAGAAATTTGCTTTTACAGGTTCCCGACCGATACTGTTTGCCATCTCTACATGCCGTAAGTCAGAACTGGTTGTTAAGGAGCCTAGCTTGAGTTTTCTAAGTATTCGCTTATTTTAAAAAGCATCTAGGTGATTAGGTCTTGGTGGTGATTACGTGTTATGGTCAATTTTAAGATCATATATACATTACATTATTCGTCTTAGGATGTTGTATGTGAGGAGGTTGATGATTCTACCCTCTTCAGCTATTCTCCTTTGGTCTAAACTGAATCTAAATTTTACTAAAGATAGCCATACCATTTACTCAATCGTAATTTTTTGTCGTACCTTTTATTCTTTTACGATGGTTGGAACTCTTTGGAGGTCAATGATGCATTGAGACAGCCAAATTGCTTATGTATGATAAATCAGAAGCGAAAAGAGAACTACAATGCCCCTATTAAAAAATGCTTTCGAATGTTTGAAAATACTAACATTTCCAATCTTGTCCACCCTTAACATAACTCGTCAAAATGTTCTTAAGAGGAAAGAAACAGATATAAAATAATAAATTGGTACTACATACATACTTATGTTTAAATATATACTTATCAAAAATGCCTCTTCGGAAGATTCAGCACTCTAAAATTATTATCTGTTATAAGTGTCAATATGCTTTCAGTTGTGGTGAGTTAAGGGTATGTATGACCAAATAACGATCTATTGGGGTATATTTACAGCTCAAAACATACGGCTATGCTATATGCATATAAATATGTTTATTGTTTATACATAATAAACATATATGATATCCACTTTATTAACGAACGGTAACATTTATTGGATATTTGCCAAAACTATAACCATATACTCGTATATGTAAACAGCTAAGAATTTTCCACATTCAAATAATACTGACGCCCAACACATATATCCATATGCAATTGATATTGAATAAATAAATAATAATTTTTAAATAAATATTCCATACAGCTTTTATCGGAAAAGCTTTAAACTTTATAATAAAAAAAACTCAGTTCGAATCAATGTAAGTTAATATTGTTCACATCTCAGTCTCTCACCTGTGTACACGATTTTATAACACCCACACACATTCGATATAGTTTTATTTTTTTTCCATCACAATATGATATCGAACATTAATTTGTTATTCTAAAATTTTATATAAATAAATAACAAATTAAATAAATAGCGACATAAAAAATAAAGCTCGCTTATACGCCTCAACCGGCACTGTTCGTGAATGCGAGCTTTCATAATACTATATATTCATAATTTCGCGCTACTATACAATCAATCGCTTATTAATCGACACTCAACCAGCGATACAGAAAATTATGTCAGTGATGATAGTTCATTGAACCAAACACAAAAACATATTTTATGTTTGAGAATGTATATGATTTAGTGTTGAAGATTTATGCGAGATTTCTTATTACCTTTTTTTCATCAATCAAATCATTTCAAGCAATATCAATGAAATATTTATGTATGGGTGTTATGGATCTGAAAAATATATTTTATATGTTATGACATCTTTACATATAGCATATTGATTGACGATAATATATGAACGATAATATATTATGGTTTGATTTGTATTATTTATTATCTTATCATATTTGTTTCCATTCTTATGATTTATTTGTGGGGAAATAACTGGTAATTTTTATCGGGAACGTTATACCTCACTTCATTCCTAACTTTTTAGGCCAAAATGTGAACAATAAATATCCAAATTATTGAAGCCAGAGTTTTGATGTTGTTACATCTGATTTTTATTTTTTTTTTGTATTTATTTATTTATAATATTATTGAAACTAGTATTTTCAGACCAACCATCAATTTACATCTGAATTCTTACAAACTAAAATATATTGTGGTCACTGTTGTTTTCGTTGGTAGGTAGCTGCTCACATACTAACGAGGTCGAAGTGTTTGGTTCTTTTTTGTCTCCTCACCAAATGTTCACTATCCAGTAGCCGAGAGGCTTCCGCATTGACATGTTCCATTAGTCTTGATTCATGCTTCGATGCAAATCGTTTTATTTCGAGTTTTATATCTGGATTCTCCAAATCACGATGCAAATCACTATTACGAATGTACCAGGGTGCATTGACTATACTCCGAAGTACCTTATTCTGGAAGTTTTGTATAAGTGTAATGTTAGTATTCTTAGTACAGCCCAAAGCTGAATGCCATATAGCCAGATCGGCTTAAGAACCTGATTGTATAGCCACTACAATTGTCTATATTTAAGATCAAGCTCTTTTCTTTTCTTCTTCACATTCTCTTTCCATTTAAGTTTAACATTTAAGAGTCATACCCAAGTATTTAGCGGAGTTCACGTTCGGCACCATCACATCGTTTAAGCTGATTGTCGGCGGATTAACCAATGATTTATTCGTAAAGTTGACATGGGCAGATTTTAATTCATTAAGTTTGATTTGCCATTGCTTGGTTCACTGGCGAATTTCATCACTTGCACATTGAAGTCTATTCGCCGCTTCTTCCGCAGTTTGCTCTGTTGATAGTATCGCGGTGTCGTCAGCAAACGTTGCTATGCTTACGTGGTCGGACTGTGGTATATCACTTGTATATAGTAGGTAAGGGACTGGACCTAGAACGCTGCCTTGTGGAACACCTGCCCTTAGCTCTCTCAGTTCAGAATACTCATCTTCTTGTCTTACTCTAAAAAGCCTTTCAGATAAATATGATCTCAAAAGATCAATATATGGTCCCGGAAGCATAGCATTAAGTTTATGTATTAAACCCTCGTGCCATACCTTATCGAAAGCTGCTGCCACATCCAGAAATAAGGTCGAACAAATTTGTATTTCTTCTAACGTCTTTTCGATAATGTCCGATATTCTGTGAACCTGATCAATTGTAGAATGTTTGCATCTAAACCCAAATTGGTGACCCTGTATTAGGTCTCTACTTTCTATTATTGGCTTCATTCTCTTCAAGAGTAGTCTCTCCATTAGCTTTGAAATGATAGGGAGCAGGGATATCGGACGATACGATTTAGCTTCATTAGGCGGTTAACCTGGTTTCGGTAACATAATAACTTCCGCAACTTTCCAGGCCGAAGGAACATGTTTTAATCTAATAACAGCATTAAACAAGTGAGTTAGTTTAGCGATAGCTTTCTTTGGTATTTGCTTTAAAATTTCTCCCGGCATAAGGTCATATCCAGGTGCCTTTGCTGACTTCAGATTGAATTGTATTTCACTGGTAACTTCTTTTTGGGTTGTTAGAGGAATTCCACCCTCATAATTGCTGCTTTCATTTTCGATTATAATATCCGATTCAATCTCATTCGGTTTGAAAATATCAGCCAAATTGTTAGCAAATTCTTCAGATTTTGCTTTGTTATCCCTAGCCCACGAGCCATCATTTCTCTTAATAGGAGGGATTTGCGTAATTGGGATTTTTATACTTTTAGTTGCCTTCCATGGCGAGTAGTTCGTATCTTCATCAGCGGTCAATTTTCCCAGATACAAAGGAAACGAATTTTCATTTAGCTTCTGAATTTCTCGCTCTTCACAACAGCTTAAGTTGTAATTTATTATTTAGAATCGTCTTATCAGATGGACTCCTTGTTTGTTGCCACTTTCTCCTAGCTTTTCTTTTTTCTAAGACAAGATTCCGAATTTCTCTTGGGTAACTTTTACCAATGGTTTTTGATACTGTTCCATTAGTATTATTCCAAGCGGTAATCTGAATGATATCGGTGAAATTTTCTACCTCTTCTTCTAGGTCCTGAATAGTTTTTAGTCGTGTTTGTAAGTTAATCTTGTTTTCTACTTCAGATCAGTTGTTTTATTGGCAAGAGTTGGTCTCGTTTCCTTTCTGATTATCTTGTCGCTTAAGGAAACTATTACTGCAGAGTGATCAGAGTCCATATCTGAATTATCCTATACTTCAATAAAATTTGATGAAACTTGTTTTGATATAAAGAAATTCAGTAGATCAGGAGTTTTACCTGCATCTGTGGGCCAATATGTTGGCTTGCCAGTGGAATGGACGTTACCTCCCATTTCTACTATTGCGTTTTTAAGTTCGTTACCTTTGGTTGTTGTAAGCCTAGAGCCAAAGTCAACATGCTTTGCATTAAAATCACCCCTAGTATAAATCTACCATCGAAATGTTGTAAGATATTCAAATAGTTCGGTTTCTTCAGGTTATATCTAGGTGGACAATACACTGATCCTATCGGAAGGCGTTGCTTGGTATAGATGTAATTTCTACTATGGTAAGCTGGGTTTCGGGTAATTCATAATGCTGGCATTCACGGTGTTTAATATAGTGTTTTATTATAACAGCAGTTCCACCTCTTGCTTGGTTATCCGGATGAATTGTTTCATAAAGTTGGTAACCGTGAATTTTAAGATAAGATTGCCTGGTGGAGTGGGTCTCAGATATCAGACACACATCGATATTTTGCATTTTTAAAAACGTTTCTAGTTCATGCTTTTTCTTTTTAATACCGTTAGCATTCCAAGTAGCAATTCTCAGGTTTTCTTGGTATATCATTTTGAGAGAGTTGATTAGTATAATAAGGCAGAATTTCTCTGCTCCAATCTTTGTTGCCTTTCAGAAAGGTTGTTTATGGCATTCATAGCATTTTGCATCATTTCCATCATAGTATTCGAATGAGTAGGGTTCAAATTTGGTCCGGAACTGACCTTTCCTGTCTCAGCTACTTGCGCATATGATAAACCACCTCTTACATGATAACTAAACGATTCTGATGGTTGACTTTTTTGTAAATTCGTTGGTTTACTTATATTATTTCTTTTTTTTTTTTTTTATATTTTATTCTATGCTATCTTTTTTTGGGGCTCAAGGCTCTCCCAGCTCTTTCGCGGTTCGCTTAGTTACGTCCTACTTTACGCTTTAACGGCCAAATCGAGGACGTACGGCTATAGGTCCGATTTTCGTAGAACCATCTGCGCATTGCATAGCTCCATGCCAGCCTATAGTACTGACATGGAAGATGGGTCGGCCCATGAGTTCTGCACTCCAACAGGGGGTTATAGATGTGTTCATTAACACCACCGATCGTAATCAGATGGTGAAAAATCCCTTTTGCATCCTACCCCTATCGGGATTCGAACCCGTTACCTCCCGCTCCAACTGCCACAGCTTTAACCACTGAGCCACCTGGGCGGTTTTTTGAAGTTCTCTCGCTACCAGGCATCCTCGGTAATTTGCAGGATGGGCTTGTGCACAGTTTGAACACTTTGCTGCAGTATTCTTGGGTTTCTCACAAGAAATAGTTAAATGTTTCTCAGCACATTTAACACATCTAGGTTCGTGTTGGCAGAACATTTGAGTATGGCCATATCGCTGACAACGTTCACATTGCGGAATTGTACGGTCACTTCTAACCGCTTCAATTTTTACACCCATATGGCACATATGTTTAATTTCATAAATTTTTTGAATATCTTCTTTGTTATCGAAGATCAGCATAAATAACGGATGTGGAATTCTTAGTTCTTCATCCCCTTGCTTAGTCTTTTTAATTTTGTTGACGACACCAAGGATTTTAAAACCTCTTTCACTCAATTCTCTCTTAATATCTTCTGGGTCGCATGATTGGTGCAAATTTCTAACCATAACCCTTATCGGTCGTGTATGTTTATTTTCATGAGAATGCCACTGTTGCTGCGAACCGTTTAGGTATTCTGTTAGATTTCTATAATCTGTCTCGGTGACTACATTTATTTTCAGTTGCTTGTTGTTCTTCAATTTGGCTTGGAAATTGATGCTGTTATCCTGTAATGACTTGTTAATGTCGGAGTAATTTGTCACATTGCTAAGTACTACAGGAGGCGGAATTTGTTTTCCTTTTTCTGATGAGATGTTTTTTTCGGGCTGAGTTTTGGTTTTTTGAGTCGGATCTTTTTCAGTTTTGTCTGCGATGAAGTACCAGCTTGATTACATTTTTCTGATATTCGCTTTCTTTTTTTGGATTTTGGTAGTAGCCATGCTGTTTCGGGTGCTACTATTTCCTCTTCTTCGCTCGAATCAGGTATAGTAAAATCATTTGTTTGTGGGTGACTTTGATCTATCATCAGTTTTAATTGATGTATTTCATTTCGTGCTTCCCTTAATTCAGCTTGTAATGATATGATTATTTTCTCATTTAAATCATTCCCTGATATTTGTTGGGAACTGCTGTTACTCTGCTGAGGCTCTTTTGTTTTGGCTAAGTTTTCTACAGAGAAACTTCGTGGCCTTATAGGAGTTCTCATGATTAGTTTACCTATTTTAAATGGATTGTCGCTTGTGCTCATAAAGTTGCCCGAGCCGACGGCGTTAGCATTTGTGTGTTGTAATGATGGACCCTTCACGGAATCCATGGGGTCAAACATCGATGAGGGTGAATTTTCCTGCATGGCCAGACTTTAAGTACTGCCGACCGATTTGGTGCAGACTCAGACCAAGTATAATGAACCAAGTTCTAGGTCATTATCATTAAATGTTCACACTTCACTATAAAAATTATATGCACAATAGTTTTTTTACGAACACTGCACTTTTAGTTAAAGTAAAACAAAACAAAAAAGAAAATTAAAAATACAAGTTGATTAACCTTAATCTATATTGTCCCCTTGAAAGTAATCCCCATCGACTACAACACACTTATGCCAGTGCTCGATCCAATCCTCGAAACATTTTTTAAATTCGGTTTACGGTATATCCATCGCATAGTGCAGTCCTCTCGGCTGTTGAAACGCGTTCCCCGTAATGTTTTTTTTTAACTCGATTGAACAAAAAGAAGTCACAGGCAGCCAAATCAAGTGAATGGTATCTGTTGCATTTTTCGCCACAAAATTACGAATAATGATGGCACTGTGCGATGGTGCGTTATCATGGTGCAAAATCCATGATTTTTCTGCTCACAATTCTGACCTTTTTCGGCGAATTGCTTCACAAAAACGTCTCATAACGCCCAAATAATAAACAATAAATTGTTTACGGTCTGGCTTTCTGGCAAAAATTCATGATGCACTACACCGTTGTAATCCATGAAAACCGTGAGAAGTGCCTTCTTTTTTGACTAAAAACGACGTATGGTTTGTTTTGGTCTCGGCTATAAATCCACGTATCGTTTCCAGTAATGATCCTTTTGATGAATGTGGGATCGGATTCAGCCTCGTGAATTTTGTTTTTTTGCGACGTCAACACGGTCTCTTTTTTGCATGAAATTTTGCTCTTTTGCCACCAACTTTGCTGCTATACGACGGAAACCCAAATCATTAGCCAAAATGTCTTGGACGGATTCTTAGACAATGTTCAAGTCCTCCGACAATGTTCAAGTCCTCATCTCTCTGATGGTTAGTTTGCGGTTATTGATTAACATTTCTTTTATTTGATCAATGCTTTTGTCGGTTTTCGATGTCGATGGTCTGCCACTGCGCTCATCTTCTTCGATTGACTCACGACCACCTTTAAACCACTCGTGCCACTGGTTAACGACCTGTTTTCTTTAGAGTTCGCGCACCATTAAATCCGTTTTTGACGCAAAATTTAATACAAGTTAGATGTAACTTTTGCAGCGTAACTTTACGTAACGTAACTTTTGCAAATGTCAGGCTATGGCACTAAGATTTAGAGGGAATATCAACAACAGATGTAAAAAACAAAACTCAAATCGGTGCTCCCACACGATGGTTATTCCGGAAACTATTTGATCAAGATATGTTGCTGTATGAAATTCTCGGTGCTCTTAAAAGTACTATAGTGACCATAATTATTTTCAAGCTGATTTAATATTTAGAAAATCACCAGCTAATTAGTATGGTTCAGTAGACGAATCAAAATATCAGCACTGATCAATAGAACATTTGCATTAATTAATCTGGTGAATCATCACTGTCGTTGATATTTCGATTATTTTGATCTTTAATGTGAAAATTGGGAGTAACCGCACTAGCGGTTCTTATCTTATGGATTGAGAATTTTCTTTCACACCATCGATCGTATAATCGGCATCCTACCCCTATCGGGATTCAAACCCGGTATCTCTCGCTCCAACTGCCACAACTCTATAACCACTGCGCCATTTGGTCGATCCCCTAGTCTATGGTGTTATCTTTGTGACAGTTGCTTATGGCATGCAGATTAGCAGTTAACCGTCTTTTGTTTGTGTGACTTTTTCACTACTACCCTTCTTTAAATGTTTACACTGTTTATAGCTAAAATTTGCCCTAGAACTACTCATACTACCGCGGTTAATATATTGTTGAAGTTACTTTGGAATTGACACCTATAGGTTTGCGGGGAATCTATTTTAGAGGAAGTTGACCCATCCTTCTCTTGCGATCTGAAAACAGGAAAAAGTCACTGGGGGCTAAATCTGGAGAATATGATGGATAAGGGTTAGCCATTCGAAGCCCAATTTAATTAATTTTGCGTTTGTTTTCATCGATCGGTGACAAGATGCATTGTCTTGGCGAAACAACACCTTTTTTCTTTTGCAAATGTAACCGATTCCTTGCGATTTCAGCCTTCTATCGATCCAAAAGTGAACAGTTATACTGAACAGTAATATGGTGGTTCCTTTTCGGAGATAGTCGATGTATATATTATTCCATTTGCATCCCAAAATATACAGAAGCCACCTTACCGACCGACTGTTGCGTCTTTGCTTGCTTTGGATCGTAGACTACTGTTCGCTCAGCTGACTGTCTTTTCGATTCTGGTGTGTAATTGTGAAGGCCTTATCCATTGTAACATGTCGACGATAAAATTTCATATTATTGCGGTTTAACAGCACAAACACTTCTCTGAAGCATCGATTCGTTGTTGTTTTTGGTCGACTGTGAGCTTACGCGGCATCCACTTTGCACAGAGATTTCGCATACCCAAATGTTCGTGTAAAATGGTAAAAACACTATCATCTGACATCTTTACAATGTCAGTTCGATCATTTATAACCAGTTTGTGAATTTTTTTGATGTTTTCTGGAAGACCTACGGACTTATTGGATGGCCCTGGCATACTTATTTTTCTCAACACATGTTAGTATGGACTCATCCATTTGATCCAGCAACGTGTTTTTAACGAAAGTATAAAGTTTATAATCTAACGTTTGTTTGCCATTGTTGTTTCCTACCCCTCAAGAGAATCTTGGAGGAGCGGGTCGGTTGCGGAAACGGAAGCACTGCAGTTCTTCATAGATGGCGCCAAGCTAGACGGTAATGTAGGACCTCGAGTTTTCTGTGATAAATTGAAAGTAAATATATGAGTTCGTTTACCTGGCAGTACAGCGTGTACCAGGTAGAGGTGATAGTGATTGAGGAGGTCCTGAATTGACTTAATGTGGTATCCTCGGCTGATATCGCAATTTATGTGGACGGTCAGGCGGTAATCAAATCGCTGGACTCTGTTTCTCTAACGTCTAGAGTGGCGTTGGGTTGCCACTTTTCTCTGAATGAGATGAGTGAGCACTTCAACATTCAGATAGTCTGGGTCCCCGGCACTGGGACGTCATGGTTCAACTCTCCAATTGCTACCGGAAAGGGCAAAGTTGGAAAGGCCCATTTGAATGCTTGTGGAAACGTTGATTGAGTGAGGACAAGGATTGTGTGTTGTGTGATATAGTGGTGGATGTAGAACATTGTCTGTCCGAAATACAATCGTTTCAGATTTCAGCTTCCTCCGCAATGCAATTAATCTAACCAGAGTAATGAGTGAGGGTGATTTGACTTAAAAGGAAATGTAGGAATTTGTGAAAATGAGTAATAAAAAAAATTCAAATATTTTAAAATTATCTGAGTGCCAAGGTTAAGTACAATTATATTTTGATAGCCAGGTTAGCCAATTCGTGTCTATAGTGGCTATTGATATTTGGATGCATAATTTTATTTTAATTATAGAACCTATACTGACATGGAAGATGGGTTGGCCCATGAATTCTGCACTCCTATAGGGTTTATTCATTCTACTGATTGTAGTCAGATGGTAAAAACCCTTTTTGTACCCCTCTTCTATCGGAATTCGATTCCGGTACATCCTGATCCAACTGATGCAGCTTTAATCAATGTACCATTTGGAATACATACATAAATTCATGTTTTGTGATTTTTTTTTATGTACGAGTGCCTTAATCAATACTCGTCGTCAATAATAATCAAGCACGATTACCATAGTAAAGAAATATTTTGATTTGAAAATCAATGAGACGTCTCACTATCTTTGAGATAGCAAATTCAGAATAATTTACTTTAATTTATGTTATTAAATAGTTGTAGTTTTTGATTAGTTGGAATATATTATCAAAAATAGTTCGAAGGGAAACGTTTGAAATCAACCCTAATTTACATTTAATAAGATAATAAGATAAATTTACTGATGACCTAGTAAGAGATTTTCCTATCGCAAATGTATTCGGCAAAACCGGATGTGGCAGCGCTGTACTAATGAAATTCTTGCTGGTCACGTCAATTTTTATTAATATATCTGTATTGGTATAATACTTTTCTTTTCTTGACCGAATCTTCACAGTATATTAAACGAGGATTGGAATGTAATAGGTGGTATAAATGTGATACTCAAGGTTGACGATTGATCCTGATTATACATTTTAGTTCTTCGAGCCGGATATTTTGAAATAAAGCTACCGATTAATTGAGGAAATTTGGAGCCATTGCGGACTTTCAGAGTTTTATACCAAAAAAATCACCACGTTGAAAATTCTTCCGGAACTTATTTAGCTATCTAGCACCGCTATTGAATCATCGCAAAACCTTGAGTATCACATTTATTTTATTTAACGATTATTTGGTGATATGGAAACGTTCGATGAAGACTGTTATACAATCTTGTCCATTCTGCAAAAATTCATGCGCTTCCTCGTTTAAGTTTACCAACTTTCAGCGGCAAACCAAGAGAGTGGAACTCCTGTTTTGACCTCCTTTTTTCAGCCTCTCTTCCGCTCAAAAGTTTCAGTATTTAAAAGGTCAGCTACGAGGACCAGCAGAATAACTTTTGCGTCATTTTAGAATTGAAGATGCCTCGTACAATGAAGCGTTTCTAAAACTTGTCAAACGTTATGACAAAAAGCGACATATTGTCAATGATTTCATCGAATTATACTTGGGTCAGCCAATAATAAATTCTGTTTCTGCTGAAGCAATTAGAAGCATACATGATGCTTTTGATGAAGTCATACGTGGCTCAAAGGCACTTGGAAAAAATGCTGAATCGAGGAATTGTTGGTTACTGTACATAGCTAAAAATAAACTGGATGAAATTTCTCGCCAACTATATGGAGACAAGAGGCAGTTGAAATAGATTTCCCTACGTTCGAACAATTTATGACATTCCTTAGTAAACGTATGGATTCTAGTTCAAGCAAGACATGCCATATTCAAATTTTACCCAACTGTTCTCTGTGCAAAGGCGAGGAGCATAAGCTCTGTGATTGTCCTAAATTCCTCCAAATGGACATTAACAATCGTAGAGTATTTATTAAGGAATCAAATCGATGCTTAAGTTGTCTTAGTGCTTCGCATTCCGTCTTCCAGTGCCGTACGAAAATGAAATGTTTTCGCTGTGGAAACGTTATACGTTATACATCATACGTTAGTTCACCAAGCACCAAACTCCGAGCTTGCTCCAACAACATCAAGCGCACCACACATCGCCTCATCACCTTCAACTTCAACCCAGAGTGTAAGCGCAACAAGTTGCTATTTGATGCCTACCAAACCAAACGTATCTGATTATGATCCGATACCGATACGGAAATCACAAGTCACGATGCCATAATGCCAACAGCCGTAGTGGAAGTGCAAGATAAATTTGGCACACGACAAACTTGCCGTGCACTCTTAGACTCCGTCGTCTTGGATTACAAAGAACTAATGCACGACTCAATATTAATACACTCAATGGCGGAAAAGTTGGTTGCTCCAGAGGCATAACCACGATGCGAATTAGATCAAGAATTTACCATACCTTTATTTTGATTTGGAAAGCTATATATTTCACCAAAAATCGAATCTAATCTGTACCAACAAGAGCAATACCATTCAATAAATTGAGATACCTTCATGATCTGCAGTTAGCCGACCCTTATTTCAATCTCTCAGATAAAATTGACGTACTCGTCGGTAGTGACCGTTTCTTGCTCCTCTTAACAGAAGGTCAGATAATTGAAATTGAGCTGTTACCTACCGCTCAACATACCAAATTAGGGTGGATAGTAGGAGGAATTTATATAAAGGTCACTCACCAAGTACCAATAATTCAACACATCTGGTTTCTCACCATACTGAGATAGTAGATATTGACAAGAGATAAATTTGGGTAATTGAGGAGGTGCCACGCGTATCCATGTTATCTCAAAATGAAAAATTATGCTTTTATACTTTCTTATCAAAATACACAAGAGGAAACGATGGAAGGTTTAGAGTGGCGGCACTTTCTCAAGCACTAAAACGATTTAGCTCTCTGGAACGAAAACTTCTACGTAATGAGAATAATCAATAAGCATATATTTGATGGAATCCTATCGGTTTTAATGCAAAGAATTATTCAAATAGTGTGCCAATCGTGTATATATAGGGTTTAAACGTTAACCTAGATAAAACATACTTCTATATAGTGCTATTTATTATGGAATACTAGGCTGGTACTACGAACAATGCTGTTTTGACCATATTGAAAATAAAATCTAAGTTAAACCTGATATTAGAAAATCTACCACGCTCAAAATTCCACAAACCTTTTAATAGAATAGTTTCTTGTCGAACCGAGTAATGTATATATCAAAATGGACGATGAAGTACAGAGAAGACTCTTTGGACGTAGCTTAACTATTTTTGAGTCGTTTGGGTACACTTTACCAGTTTAAATGCAGAAATAATGGGGATACATAGATTTGCGCGCAAGCTGCCTTATCAATAGACGGACAGCTAAGTAGCCTAGAGGCATTTAAGTCAAACTCTTGTCGATCTTTTGGGATGAATAAACTCGATAAAGTAGATGATAAAATGATATAACACTTTTAAGTGGCATAAGCGACTAAATAGAGGGTATCATAAAAAAAAGTGGTAGGATAGAGTCATCATTTGGACTTAAGAAAACGATCCCACTTTGGGTCGATCGATCCAAAAACACTCCTCTTGTACTAAGCAAACCGTAATGATATAGCCTTCGATGGCCTTCTCGTGGGTTACATTAGCTCATAGACCAACTTTAATAAAATAATGGATTGCAAGGGATACTTGATACTCTAGTCTAAAAATCAATGAGTTCAATACAGAGATCAAATG
Organism: Tipula lateralis; assembly: GCA_963932295.1. Lineage (NCBI taxonomy): Eukaryota > Metazoa > Arthropoda > Insecta > Diptera > Tipulidae > Tipula > Tipula lateralis. Next base: position 156,736,910 of record OZ010738.1, read on the forward strand.
AGGATATAAAGATGTATATTGCCCCAAGTAATCGTCTTGTGTATTCTTCATAAATCCACTTTTGAAATTCAAATATTTGGCACGCATATAAATTGTGCATAAATCGGTGACCTATGGTTACCTGGTTTAAAAATGGTCTTTGTCTTAACTTTCAAAAGAATGACATACTGGAGTTCTAGTTGCAGCCACATGAGTCTGAGACGTTTTTCGAGACTAAAGTAGGTTGTGGTGTGGTATGAGTTTTCATGTCAAATCCATTTTCATAAATTATATAAAAATCCAAGGACCACAATTTTAGCGTCAGTGGAATTCTTCTTCGAAACTCTCAATACTCACGAAATACCTTCTGGCTTATATAGACTAATTGGAAAACCTCTCTAAATCTTAGATTTAATTTACGGGCCCTATCACTTTTGATCTTTAAATATTATCCAGATTGTGATCCAGCCATCAATTATGGTTTTAAAACATTTCCAAAATTGTTCGGAGTCTCTTTTGATTTCCTTCTTTAAGCCGCTCTTGTAATTTACCACAAAATAGGATTCTATAAGTTCTGGATATTTGTTCAGTTCACTCAAGGTCAGTTAAATAAGTTTGATTGAAACTTCTCCACGTTTACGATTACGTTATAAGCATATGTCCGTCCAAATGGTGCAGTGGTTAAAACTGTGAAAGTTAAAGTGGGAGGTACCGAGTGCAGATGGTTCTACGTAACTCGAACCTATAAATTTGAAGCAAGGTGATGTTACAATGGGCCAATTCAGCTTGAGTGACGGATGACAAAATAAAAACAAAAAAATTGTCACTATATGTCAGTATATTTCAGATAGTTGCCACTGACAAACGGAATGTGACCTATACGATAAATTATTGTTATAATCGGGTTGCTCTGCAATTTCGTTTTGGCTTGGTTAGAATGTTGCACGTATAATACAATATTATTGATGGATACAACTTCCCTCGTTAATTTCTCTTCATTTTGTCGCATAAACGTTAAAAATTTCCATAACATAAAAAAATATGAAAAATTACTTTTGATTGCTGTTGCAAACCATGTTCATTATTTTGTAAATAATAATTGTGCATATAGAGAATTAAATTTAATACGTGTATGTGTAGTAAGTACATACATAAAGTTTTGAACACAATGTACTGTAGATATGCATATGGGATGGATATAATGTTAATGACATAAATATCAAGTACTATGGCGGTATAGTTAAAGCACAGACAACAATGACTATGTTATTGATTTAAGCGCGCTGAAAATTATAAAAGATTATCTCTATCATTTAGTTTGAGGTGTTATCGTTTTGACTATATTGGTAAAAGGACTAAGATACTTGAAACCGTAATCATCTAATCTATATACGTTTGTACAGTGTACAGTGGATAAGTTATGTTCAGAAAAACTTTTACTTTTTGTTTTTGTATATGTCAATAATAAACGAATTTGACATATCGATTAGGTGTTTTGCATATGACCCAGTTTCCATATCAAAATTATTCCATGTTATGTTGTATATCATCCTTCTTATTCCTAATAATAGAATAGATTTTCATCAATTTGATATTCAACCATTCCTCTTAAATTCTGAGCTGAAGAATTTTGAGCCCATTCTATTAGTTATTGCGTACACTCAGAAAACAACTTTGGTCACAAACACTAAAACACTAGGTCAATTTAACCAAAGTCTTAGTATTTTGCAACCAACCAAATGCCTTACTAAAATAAATAATAAAAATCTTGGTTAAAATAATTTTTAAGTTTAAATAACCGAACTCTGGTTATTACCATAAAACATTTAGTTACTTTAATCAAAAGTATTTGGTTATTTTTTAAATATAAACAAATAATTGTTTTTAATAACCAAATGAAAAAGTTAAATTAAACAAAAAAAGTAAATTTTACATACGACTTAGTTAGTTTTAACTAAGTAAGTTTTATTATTTGATATGGTCTCAAATTTAGTCAATATTTGGGATTATTTTGGTCGTACACATCAATTGCTTGTCTAAATTTACCAAAACTTTAATTTATTTCAACAATTGGCTTGGGTAAATTCAACATTAGATTAAACAATAGATAATGCTAGTATATATTTAATCTTATAAGAAAGACTCAGTTTATTTTATAAAATACATTTTTGTTACATTCTTTTCATGTTTTCAAGTACTTTCATTTCGAGTTATCCTACAACTTCAGTGTATTTTCAAGTGTGAAGCCAATATATACCTCCCATTTGGCAAAAATATAGCAAACGAACCCGCACACTTATCATCATCAATCAGTGTTCTTAAGGATTATCTACTTCCCGTATCTCATATTCCTGTATCTCATCTGAATGGACCGGAAGTGTTTTTAAACATTAAGCTGTTCGTAAATCCACTATTCGTTACCGAATCGTCGAAACTCTCGTTACATTTAAAATTACAACATAATACATAGTTATTGTGCCCCTCTAGTGTCTTAGGACATTTACCAGAGCTTAATTCCCATATTATAGCGTTTTGTCATCACTCACCGATACAAGTTGCCGACTGTCACTTGACCATACAACATCGCTTAAGCCCAATTTGTGTGCTTTTCAAATTTTTATTAATTTATTCGCTGACGAGCTAGCCAACCATTCACCGTTGGCGCTTAATTCAACCGCCGAAACGGCGTTTTCGTATGACAGGCTAGTGTAAATTTGAGTGTATAGTTTGGTTTCTAAAATTCGTAATCAATACTGGAATCGTACGTTAATATGGGAATTGTACTGAGTATTTTATGGTGGTAACTCACAATTGACGATGCTGAAGTTTTGAGTGATGAAATCGTTGATAAAGTATTCGGGCCAGACGTTTTGTATTTGATTCAGCCCACTATGAAGTGGTGGTCCCAGTTTTCTTAAATATATTATTTCTCTCCAGCTACAATTGAACAATATTTTCAAAATGTGAGTAAAGCCCAATCTTATTTAAACTTAAACGTTGCTTACCAAATAAATCCATACTTAAATTTGGTTATTTATTTTTAGATTATCGTCCAAAATTGGGAAGCACATTTTGTTTTCACTAAAGAAAAACAACACAATCTGACATGTAAAATAGCATTTGTAGTAAAATTCCGTTTTCTAGTAACCAAGAATTTTGTTGATTTGAATACACTCTTTATTTGGTTGAACTAAATATTTGGTTAAAACAAACAGTTGTTGGTGAAAAACATTTTTTACAAGGTATATTTTACCAAGGTTAGGTTAATCAAGGTATATTTTACCAAGGTTAGGTTAGGTTAGGTTACGTTGTTGTGGCTGCGATCGGTCCGTTGTGATATCACTTTATACGGCTATAGGTCCGAGTTTTTTCGTAGTACCATCTGCGCATTGCATAGCTTCATGTCAGCCTATAGTACTGATATGGAAGATGGGTCGGCCCATGGATTTTAAACACGACAGGGGATCCAGATATATGTTCATTTTTGACACCGATCGCACCGCCCAAACGTTCGAAGGTGAAAAACACATTTGAATCTTGCCCCGAATCGGGATTCGAACCCTGTACCTCCCGCTCCAACTGCCGCAGCTTTAACCACTGCGCCACCTGGGCGGTTATATTTTACCAAAATTGTTTTAAAAATTTTCTGACAAATAATTATTGTTTGGTCAAAACTACTAATCCATGAAAAAACCTAACTTGGTTATTTTAAATATATTCTTAGGTTGTTTAACTATTTTTGTTTAGATAATTTAACCTAATTAACGTACCAATTTAGTGAACTAAATTTTGATTAATTATTGCTTTAACCAAGTAGCATAATTTTTATTCTAAAGTAGAGAATTGGTGAATATAACAAAAAAATGGGGTTAAAGTAACCAAATTGTATTATTAAGACTTTGGTCATAATATTTTTTCTGAGTGTATGCAATTCGGGGAAGAGAGAAGGTGTTCTCAATAAATCTTGACTCAGCCCCCAAAGATATAATGGATTATCATATCACGATCCTCAGAGTAGAAGGCAACTGAGGGGAAGAGATGAAAGGAATATCGGTTCTTTTGATTTGATTAAAAAACAATCGCAATGGTATCTTAAAACGTCCTTTCTTAAACTAGTATGGGAAGAATCACTCCTTTGATGAAGGATTCTCGACCCTCCCTAAATAATATAAGTAATACTTTTGATTAAATCGAGAGGGAGGAGAAGACCATCTCAACATGCGTAACTGATATTTGCAAACCATCTATATATATTTAAAGGATTGAACTCAATTGGTTAGTTCATTTGAAGCCTTCTTACTGCGTCACTATTGCATGTAATCCACTGTAGTGGTTCATCTATCAATACCAAATGATTTAGTTTAAGTATCCAGTCTGTTCATCGAGCAATTGTATTCAAATTAAGAATACCTGCATCTCTTCCTCCCAACTCACCAATATAGTGGTATATTGCATGCTGTAACTCAATTGGATTTATGTCAAAAAAATCAACAGTTCTATTAAATATGTTGAAAAGCCTAAGCAAGTTGATGGGGCATATTCTGACTTAACTATGACAAGCGACTCCATCAACCATAATGTAAAACGTTTTAGAGCATATACACAAATTTGTTTTCACAGTCCAATCTGGTTTAAATCGTAACCTTTAGAGTTCCTCTAGATACCCATGTTAATCTTGCGATCTTTATAGTTTTTATTACGGAATCATTGAAATACAGTATTCGAAGATTGTTTGAAGACGGTCTAAGCATTTATAGAACTATTGAAATCATTTGGGATAAAAGCCAACTCCGAGACATCAATAATATAGCGGGCTGATTGATTGATTGATTGATTGATTGATAGGACTGTAGGACCAAGCGCTAGGCAAGATTCCCGGATAACGCCGGGCCTATTCCTACAGCCGTTTACATAAAACGATAGGTAAGGATAGGAAGGTATGTTAGTTAGGAAAGAGCGACCCGGTTACAGACACCATGACAGTCGGTACTAAACTACTATTATCACAAGACAATCACAATTTTAATCTACTAGTCTGCAATTGCCAATCAGCATTCTCCAGTCCGCAACACCTATCCGCTCTTCTGTATTTTGAATAAAATTAAAGCTAAATTAAAATTAAAATTCTAAAATAAATTTATTAGTTCGCTCAGGAATCTGTAACTTAATTAATTAATTTTATTATTTATTTTAACTCCCATCCGCACAACTAACCTAATTAGAACATAAGTACAGAACTCTGAAAGAAATTTTTTTAATTATGGCTCAGGTATCTGAAACAATTGAATTAATTTAGTTTGATAGTTTAAGCCATCCATTACGATAATGTTACCATAATACTGTAACATGCTCATCAGAGAGTCAAAATAGACTATAGGGCGACAATCTTCAGCAGAACCATTTTCCTGTTACATAATTAGTACAATAATATAATTTGTTAGTAAAATCTATATCATTTTCACATTAACATTATTATTTTTATTAAGATAGAGGACATTTCTTATTCCATCATATGTATTTGTGTTACCTCAACAGTTGAAACTGGAGTATTTAGGTTAATTATCCTGAGATCTTCTCATCATATGCTGCATATAAAGTTGCGTCCCTATATTTTCAGATCCACCACCATCTAACGCGAGCGGCAGTATTTATTTATTTTATGACCCGACAGCATTTCATATACATACATTATGGCAACCTAATAAACTGTCAATTCGTGAATAGAGTAAATTATTTATCTAAATAAATAATTGAGTAAGTTAGCTATTACCTGCAGCTTAGCTTTAACGTATTAAAACTAAATCATTTAATAAAATTATAAAAATAAATTTACTAGATAGGAATCTGTAACTTAATTATTATTAATTTTATTATTTATTTAAACTCCAGTCCGTACACCTATCAAAGTTAAAATAAAATTCAAAACTCTTTATTAACTAACTTACGGCTCCTGAATCTGTAACCATAAATTAAATTAATATGATATGCATTACGCTGATGATACCATAATATTCGAATATGTTTATCAGAAAATCCAAATAATTCTGTGAAAACGTTTTACATTCCAAAATTATGCAACATCTTTTTTAAAATAAAATAAACTTTCCTTGTAAACCCCCTCCAACTATAATCATATTTACACTTATATAAGTAATTAAAATCAAACTTTTTCCATAAATTATTATTATTATTTTTATATTACTGCAATACAATGTAATTGTAATGCAATGCTCGTATTATGGTCATGATCAGGTATGTCACTTTACTACAAATGTAGTAGATCCGCCCCGACCTTCACCATTCATAAATCAAAAAAGAACAATTGATATTGTCTTCAAAAAGTACCCTTAAATCCAAATACGAAACTTAATAAATTGAAATTACGCATGGATAACCCACAGGCACGTATGCACGAAACACAGGCCATAAAGCAGGCAGGGATGCCACATAATGCAGAAAGTATGGAGCAGAAGCACCCCAAAAGTGGAAGAAATCGACATCCCTCGGAGCGAACCCTATTCAAGCAAACCAAACACGATCCAAACTCAAAATTCAACCAATCATACATCTATTAGTAGCAAATAAACTCTAACACGAGAACCCAATCGTAAGCATCCAAAATACAAACTCATTCAGAGCACCCTCAACAACGGGACACCAACCTACATAAAAATAAAATTAGAAAGTGCAGACCTATCTCAACTGACATCCAACAAACCGAAATCCATCCAAACACCCCACATTCCGGCGAATCCTCCAGCCCCCAACAAATCCCACTCGCGTCCAAAATTCCACATGCCAACAGAGGCTCCCAACCGCCACCGCAACTAGATCAACCCTCATGCCCGTCCCAAACAAATCCAGTCTCGAACCTCCCCACCCCCTTCACCCCTCCCCCAACAACCACAGCAGTACCATGAGTCAAATAACAAATCACCAAGATACCTACAAAAACCGCTTCCTCCAAACCGCTTCCGACATCCTTCAAAAATCCAACCAAAACATCAAAACCTCCCACCACTCTGTAAAACTGAATGCCTCCAAACCACCACTGCAAAACTGCTACAATCCCGCTGACACCCAAACATTTAAATAGTTCGAAATCCTCGCCACTTGAATCAAATCCTCACCCGACCCGTCACAATCTTCCAGTCTAAAACAACCCTCAACCACAATCCCAAAATGTAAATCCGATAATGGAAGATACATACCCGTGTTCTGCACCAAATCTAAACACTCCTGTCCTACAAAATCCCTGAGGATTTGTACACCTTCCTTATTAACTATGTGTCACACACATTTCGAATTGGAATACAGAAAACAAATTTCCAGAAATTTAAATATCCCACCAACTACAGACTGAAACAACAATTTTTACGCAAGAAAAAAATATTCGCTAAAGCGGGAACCAAAATCATGCTAAAGCAGGAACCTCAGAAATTGCGAAAATTTTTGCTAATTTTAGAATCGAGACAATGAAATCATTGTTGATAGATTGGATAAAAGGCGCAATCCAAAAAATGTTTCATTTAGTACGCCGATCATCCCAACCAAAGCTAAGAGTATTTGCGGGCCTCTTGCCGAACTAAGTAACGAAGAAACAAATACCTTCCAATATAGTCGGGGTTGGTTCCAAAATTTTAAAAATCACAACGAATTCCTAAATATTAAAATTTCAGGTGAGTCAGCTAGCGCAGTCACAGCTGCAGCAAACGCCATTCTGCAAACAATTAAAAGCATCGTTGCAGATGAACATTTAAGCGATCAACTATTTAACGACGAAACAGCTTCTTAGTACTTAAAAATAATGCCCTCGCGAACATATTTGGCCACAGCAGAAAAACATGCTTCCGGTTTTAAAGCAGCAAAAGACCGTTTGACGCTTCTTCTTGGTGGTAATGCCATCGGCGACTTCAAGTTAAATCCTTTGCTGATTTTCCATTCGGAGAACCCGAGAGCTTTAAAGGGTATCACCAAAACAAGTTTACTTGTTGTTTGAAGAAGTTATAGAAAGGCTTGGGTTACCGCCAGTCTCTTTACTGATTTGAAATGTTTATTGAAATTGACCGAAGATCCGAAGAAAACGAGGTCACTGCAATAGATCAATGGAAAAACTACACGAAATGACATGCAGTTCTCAACATTAGCAAATCTTGGGATGAAGTCAGCGGCATCACCATGTCTGGATCGTGAAAAAAGTCTTGGTCGAATCAGTCCACCAGTTCTATTGAAGATGCAGCTGAAGTACAAACTCAAATCATCAACATGGCCAAAAAAACTGGCTTCATAGATGCTGATCCGCCTGACGTAGAAAATGTATTAACCTAGCAGGATAAATGATGAAAGTATACCATCATCTGATGATTTCAAAGAGTTATAGACTCAAACAAATAACGCAACAATCCACGTACATAAAACTGAATTATATTTAATTTTATTCCACTTTTACGATTTTAGAATTCAAATACATTGTACTTTGTACAGAACCAACATATTTTTTCATTATATATTTGAATACTTTTTTGACTTACGTCGTTTCAAGTAACGTTGCACTATTCAGGAACGCATCCACGACGTAAATCAAAGATCGCCTGTATATATGTATATGACAATCTACGACGTAAGTCAAGGATCGCCTGTATATATGTATATATAACACCTGCATAAAATATAAAAAAAAAATAAACAAAAAATCTAATAAACATAGGGAACAGAATTTTGATGGACGAAACGAAAATTTTGTTATAAACGGTATTCTATGAATACCTAGGCATTTAAATGAAGACAGTCGTGTGTCAATTTGCGTTTTCAACAATCAAATAATGATGTATATACAACACAAACACAATCCAAAAATGTAATTCGCCAATTACATTAAATATATTAACATTTTCCTACACAACGATCGCACAATGGCAGTGATCGTGTTAAAATTTAAATATACAAAATCCCTACTACTGTATGTTTTGAAAGATACATAAACCAAAATATAAAAAAAAACATCTAAAGGAAAGGGGAATAAGAGAATTGTATGAAGAGCGATGTGCTAGGCAAACGAAAGAAGACGAAACATACAAAGCATGCGATCGCTTTCAATGGAATACTGTGGTGTGCGTGTGATTTGAAAATTGATGTATATAAGACACAAAGACAAATCGTTATATATTACAATATTATATATATAACGGAGAAACAAGAACTGAATGTAACACAATACCAATACTAGTATAAAGCATTGCCTGTGAGATGTCAATGCGTAATAGCGTAGGAGATGTAATAGATAGTGTCGTACAAAATATAATTAAATACAACACAACACAATATAATATAATATGTAATGTAATTACAACCATAATAAAATATAATATAATAATATAATAGCGATACTCATCTGTGATCCGATTTAAAACCACACACAAACACACACACCACAAACGAATTTATTTTATTTTATTTTACAACACCGAGAGGAAAAAAACACGTCCACTCGGTGTGAAGATCAACACAACACTCCCATCAATAATATAGCGGGCTGATGTAAACAAAATAAATAATTGAATACCGTATTCGGCATGTACGCACGTAGTCAATTTCAATACCTAACAAATGGGTTAACACCCGTATCTCATGTATGAAAACTCGACTCGTTGAATACCTAGAACTCGTTGAATACCTTGAAATTCTATGAACTAAAAGTGAAGAGCTGGTCTCTTACGGGTAAACATTGAAAATATAAGTCTTTGATTTTCCATTAGTCTTTGATATTCAACCGGGTTTGTTGGACTTCAAACAGTCGATAACCTGCCAATTGTCTGCGTGTACTGATGATAAGCAACCCCAAAATAAAGACTCACTTATTACAATTATTGTCATCATATAAACGGAGACAAATTTGCGTCTAATAGTACAGCGACCTAAAACATTTTTTTTTCGCTATGTTCACCTATATATACGCTTGTCATCCAGTCTATGTTCCAGTTTTTAATGAAACCGACAGTATATCTCGCCAATGCACTCAGGCTCAGTTTTTAAGGTGGTATCTTAAATATATGTGACCCGTAAGAGAGCCAGTGATTACTCTTAATTTGGGTTTGCTGAGTATTAGAAGTTTTTTGGTTCCATATCTTAAGGGAGATACCAATCTGAGCTGTAAACGAGACAGCAATGGAAGTTATGCTAGACCTCCAAGATAACATTAATTACTAAGGCACTGAATCAACCAGCCGTAGAAGATGTTAGTCTTGTCGATTTGAATGTATGCCATCTCTGTAATCTGTAATATTATTTTGGTAGGTCGGTTTCGATTAGATGATGCTATACTGGACTTGATGTTTGTTGCATTGAGTTCGTAAATATATGTTAAGATTGTTGATGCATGTACTATATGCCGTTGAAGGTTGTGTCCGTGTTGCGGCATAAGAGGTGTATAGTAAATCTAGATATTGGGAAGCGTTGGCTTTATCAGAAAGTTTTTGACGTTTTATGCCTTAAACAGGATCGTGGAGGTCAATGTAGAATATGATATCAGATGGTGAGCTGTAAGCGTGACAGCGGTGGAAGTTATTTTTGAACTTTCTAATGTGGCTAACTTATTGAGTTTCATCATAACTTTATACGGCTAATCCCAATCGTTCTGTAGTTTATGGTACAAACAAATCTTCCGTCTTGGGTTATGTAGCTAGACGAGTTCATCAACTGATTTTAATAGATTGGTTCATCTGTCGTTCCTCTGGTTCGAGAGCAGAACCTATTAATACTCACCCTCAAAGAAAGATTACTTCTATAGCAGCAAAACATCTGATACGGTTTGATCCGAAATGGAAATAACAACTAGTCATCCTCGCTTTTATCGATTTGGACCCTTGCGAGGTGCACATACGTTACATTTTCTGCATGGACGTTCCATGGATCCACCAATGAACTTTTAACGGATGCGATGTTCCGTTTGTGGATTCAAATCTAGTCTTTGCAGGTCATTTTTAGTCTTTGCAGACTCTTTACTGTCGCGGGTTGTGACGAAATTTGTTCATAAGTCTTTCATTTGATCAGTATGGTCTGAATCCGACATCCTCACCTTGCCATTTAGAAAAATGTTCATCTGCGATGTCTAATCTGGATATCAATAACAACTTTCAATTCCTCCGTCAAAACTGTTACAGTTTTTATGCTGATGTGGGTCATTAATCTGGCAGTCGATTTATAAAGAATTTCCGCATGTGCGATATATAGTACATAGAATGAATTAGACTATACCAACCCAATATGAAAATGACGCAAAAGAAAAAGGAAAAGTTCATAACCGCTAATTATAGTGGAATAAACTAGAAGTATCAACTATATGCTTGATTTATTTACATTTTTTATCTTATTTCAAATTGACTCAAATTACACGTCTAGCTATACAAAGCCATAATCACTATAGTGCTTATACATAACATTATCACCATATTCATACTATATGTAGATTGGTGTATGATAATGTTGATGTCGTCGACTCAATCTATTATTAATTTACTTGGCCAAAAGTTCAATCGAAATTGTCTAATCTTGTTCATCTAGAAGGGTACATCTTTGTATATATACATATTGTTACATGTTTATATATTTTTCTCGAATTAATGATCCCTTTACAGGTGTCATGTACTAGTTGAAAATGACAAATTATACATCTCCAGTTGTGTATAACAATGACAACAATTTGTATTAAAATATTAAAAAACTTAGAGATAATCTTCTCTTCTTTTAATTTGTTCTAGAGCCAACACACATTTTTGAGAAACATCATTTCGAGACACAAACCAAAATGAAGAATGGGAAGTGTCACGATGGATTTAGATCGTCGCCCAATAATTTAAAAGTTAATACAACAAATACAACGCACAAGAACAATGGTACAACCCATCAAAACGATTCTTTATCTGTCCGTTCGATTAGTTCGGAGGATGTGTCGGGCACATACGAAGGGCATTGCTGTAGTGCAGAGGCGAGGAATCCGGCAATTAAACGTGGCCGCCAATTACAACTGCTACGGGTACAGTACAACTTAGTCGTATTATATCGAAGGTTTGACATTTTTTTCTGTGTTTTCTTTTACTTCAAGATGATAATCTTACCGTTTATACCAATACTAGCATTGATTGTACAAACTTCATTCATATTAAATGATATATTGATTTATAGAATGGAAGTGTCTGATATTGAAACACAGGTAAGTGGTGAGTGGGTGAATTACATATGTTCCCATAACTCATATGAATTTTCTCAGATCGGAGGAGAGATACACTGATGAATAAAGACCGAATTTGCGTTGCCATACTTCACGTTACGGTATTTTTAGAACTCAATCTTCATCATAATCGGAATAACCTTAACACTTAATAGATCACCCCATGCATATTTTTACGGTAGCAGTTGAATAGTTAAACCATTTCTGGCTTGTTCGTCTGCCCTGCAGTTTCTCAAGACGTTTCATTAACTTTTCCGTAGATCCACTGGGAGAAGGTGAAACATAGTTTATAAATTAAGAGTAGAGTCACGCTCAGTTCTTCATTTAAAAGCACAGAGGTAAAATCCACACATGAGTGCAACTTTTGCTATATGGTCGGTCCTATCTTTTCCCAACGGCGCTTTTTTACGAGTACACGGTTGACGGTTATATATACTGGCCATGTGCATTCTTTACAAAATATTGCATTATCATCAGTTAAACCTTATATGAAGCTGTTCCAAGTACAGGGGCACTCGATGGAACTTTGTATAGTAAATAAAGCATCTCTCTTGTTGGATGGGTTCATCAAAAATCACGCCTGCTGCCCACTTCATAACAGTTGACAGAGTATTTTGCATTATCATCCTTAAATTTCAAGAGGCTTTCTGAGATAGCTAATGTTAGATCGGTTGCATAAGCCTTCTTTGTGTTATGAATTGCCACGAAGGTATGTATATATTTGCATTAAGGTATCAAAGAATGAAGGCTAGTATCAACCGACCCCCCATTAAAAGTATGATGAGACTTCGATTATGTAACTTTAAGAGCCCTTCAAATAGATAGGTCTTATTGTAGGTTTTTCTAGAAGCCATGTGAACTGTTCCCCATTTTCGGAATGAAGATCACACTGAAAGTATTTTCTTGTGACTAGAAGTCTTTGAAGTCTCTTCCATATTTCCTTCATTAACTTCCTTTTTAAACACGTTAACGGTTTTGTAAAAGTCCCAGTCCTTAGGCTCTCTTCTTCCAGTAGATATCTATGGCAAACAGATGGCGGCTAACATAGCCACAAGACTTATGGCCGCGCCTCAGTGGAAACACCTTCAGGTAGGTCACTCGACAATAATTGGTTCGCTAAAGAAGGAAATGGCGAACCTTGATTATATTACACCGATATTATGCTTCGAAAAAGGTTTTCAAACCTTAATCCCTTCGAGAGAATTCTGAGGGATTAAGCTAGCACTGGAAACCAAAGCTATACTATTCTACACGGACGGCCCAAAGCTAGATGGTATTTCGGAGCTGGGCTGTTCCGTGGAGCAATAAATATAAGCTTTTCCGTTCGTCTTCATGATCTGCAGCGTGTACCAGGCGGAGATAATAGTGTTTGAGGAAGCCTTGAGCTGATTGAGGCATAACGTGATATCCAAGAGGGATATCACGATTTATGTGGACAGTCAGCCGGAAGCAGTGCTGTTGAAGTCTATGGTGGCATTGGGTTGCCACTCGTCTCTTAACGAGATGAGTGAGCATTTCAATATTCAGATTATCTGGGTCCCTGGCCACTCTGACGTCGAGGGTAACTGCATGGCAGGTGAACTAGCTGGGCAAGGTACAACTCTTCAGCTGAAGCCTGAAAGGGACAATGTGGGAAGACCTTCAGCGGAATTTAGACTGGTTCTGAGGAAAAGGGTTCAGCTGCAGCACCGGAGAGGTGGGCTAACATGCGAGAGAGCGAGGCAAATGTGGCCAAGGCTGGATTTGCATCGCTCCAGGACTTTAATCTCTCTGGAGAGGAGAGATCTAAGAAGGATAGTAGGAATATTAACGGGACACTGCCTTTACGGTGAACATGCGAGAAGGCTGGATCTAAAAACAAATGACTTCTGTAGAAGCTGTATGGACGAGAAGGAGGAAGAGACGCTTGTTCACTTCCTGTGCTCTTGTCCTGCACTGGCACTAAAAAGGCATTAACACTTGGGTATAGGTATGTAATGCATAACCTTTCAGATCTTGCAGATATTAAGGTGCGGGACATTTTACGCTACATTAGTAACTCAGGATGGTTCCAATAGAGTGTTAGGGGTATTAGGGGACTAAGATCCTGTGGTATCACAACGGACCGGCAACGTCCAAGTGTGTGCTAGCAGCCACTCTACCCTTACCTAACCTAGGCTCATCAGTGGTTGTAGGCTCTTTTAAATGTTGTCCTTAGAACTTTTTGAACAGTCCTTAGTTTCTTGGGCCACCATGCTGGTTTAAATTTAATGCAGGCTGCATCCAGGGAGATATCAGATAGTTTGACTCGAAAAACGTTGAATGGCGTGACGGTTTTGATTGTTTAAAATATCTTTGGAATTTTCCTATAACTTCCCCAACTATATAGTTCTTCTATCGTTCTTAAAGATAAACAACAGGTATACGATAACCCGTTGAGCCCTCATATCTTGTTATAATTTACTCATGGTTTCCGAATCAGAACTTTATCTTAATACGATAATCAGCCTGAGGAGAAGAGCAACTGATACAGCCCTGGAATGATGGAGGCTCATTCATCATCATTCTCCATTCGTACCCTTAATTGATTGGGTTGAGTCTAAAGTTAATAGACTCATTTTTTTTCAAGATATTTATCAATGCGAAAAGGAAGTTATTGGTGATAACTAAATTGGTGGAAGGAATTACCTGTTTATAATTACAACTTAAAGTCCCTCTTGATAATCACTACAATTCTTCATTTTTCCGTCAGAACATTAGGATAACACGTCCAGATTATCTTCACGGTGTCCTCTTTGCTACCAGACACAAGGTCTGCTTGACCAAACCTTATATACTAGCGTTATGCTTTTGTTTCGCTTTTCTAAAAGATTTAGAACCTTCTATAAACCAGAGTTTAGCATCCGTTATATCCTTCACTTTCCAGAATCAGTTTTTATCAATGATGAGCCGCATTAAAAATTACTTCATCAGGACGTCATCATACATTTGAGGTTTTTTGCGCCTTGGGAATCTCAAGTTTGCATCTTCGATTCGATCTTACTTTACCTCGCTTGCTGTCAATACCGCATCTACTTCCCAAGATCCTTTTCTGCTGCTTATACTATTTTTCTGATTTATCCAAACAAATTGGCCTGTTTTTTGATCAACTGGTCTTCAGTAGCCACTATACTTGTCGAAGCAAACATATCGAAAAGCTTTAACGTTATTACTCAAAGTTTCTACACAAGGCTCTAACTGCTGCTAGGGAGTGCTACCCTCCATTTATTATATTTGAAATGGTTTTTTAATGACCTCACCAGCTTCTGAGAAAGAGTAGTTCACCTGCTTAGAGATCCATATACTCAGATAAAGTAAATTATTGCAGCATCAGTTTCCCCCAAAACGAGAAGCGGTAGGCGTCAGCTGCTGAGTTTTGAAATTTGAGTATACCATTTCACCTTCTTGATTCAGTTAATCAGATACCTTACCTTCTGTGACTTCAGCAACATTATAGAGTACCTCCACGTACCTATATGTATCTCTGTTTACTGAGAAAATTCTTAAGTACTAATCACCTTGCATAGTAATACAATTATAAGACATGTAATTATTCAAGGTAACAATTGCAACAGATCTTGGCAAAGTAGTTACCCGGCTACAGTTAGAACGTTCGGAGGTAGCTTTTTATATATTCACAAACGGAAGTAAATTGAGGTAAGCGTGGCAACGACTTTATAGTTTGATTCATGCACATTTGGCTGTCCTATATTTTCAGGTCGAATTTAACACAGCGATTTGCCGTGACGGATCAAGCCTTGAATAATATGACAACATGGGCGGAAGTGAGCATACCAGAAACATCACAAGAAAATGGAGAACGAGTTATGTTAAATCGTACAGCATTTCAAAGTCGTTTAAATGAGTTCAGGTACCAAACTAAGATGAATAAACAATCCTTTAATTTTATTTCTTGTAATAACATATTTTATAAGTTTAATGATACGGTTCGTGTGCTTTAAACACGAGCTTTATAAGCTTATATAGCACATAAACAATTTTACAATTTCAATTCACGTACACATAGTAATGGAAAATTTTCTGATTTTCAACGTTGCCTCACTTCCTGTATTGTCTGTATATATACCTTTAAAATTAATTTGCATAAATTTAAGAGAAAATCTATCTTTTCCTTACTGGTTTATATAGACACAAATGTGTACGGTACGAATCGGAATTGTACTGTACAACAAACAAACGTTTATTATGTGTTACAAGTTCGAAATAATCAATTTACTATATTGTATTATTATAGGATGGAGATAAGTACCGAAGAGAGCAGTATATCGGTGGTGATGCATTGGTATCGAGCAATAAATGCAGCAATGCTGCAACATTTGACCAATCAAATCAAAGAAACAGACAAAAGTGGCGTCTGGCGATATTTGATAAGTTTTAAAAATCTACTCAAAAGTATCGAGAGTTTTGGTATATCGTCGGTCTATGGGATTAATTATTTTGGCCGTGGCTCCCTCGGAACCGAATCGTATATAAATTATGTACAATACGATGTACTCGGGAAGGATCTATTGAATGCATCTTTGAACTATGTACCATCGCTGAAGGAATTGTATAAAAATTTAACAAAATCGATGGCGAATTATGGAAGCATTAAGAATTGGTACGATGTTGTTTTTGTAATTAATAATGTTTAATTAAAATTAATTAATGAGAATATTTTTATTATATAGGAGTAGTATAATACTTCAAAATCGAAAGAGACTTTCGAGTGAGGAGGATGCTATTAACTATTATGATTCAATGGCTACCTATGTTGATGAGCTTCGGAAACTGCAAAGAGAATTGCGCCATGAGATCAGGTAACCCTGTAACAATAACCCGAAATTTTTATATTTAAATTTGTTTTAATCTAGGGTGGAAATAGATATAAAGTGTTAGGCTGTTACGAATCTCTCATGTTCCGTATCGGGATTGTTGATCTCATGCCACTAGTCACCACTTTAAGAATCCACTGGTTAAAACAATACTCGTCCGATACGGTTTTCAGCACTGTTAATATGCCAATCGGTTGGATTTTCCAATATTCCATTCTACTCAAACAGTTAATGGGGCTTTAATTTACGCATAGTACTCATATGGGATTGTAAAAGCACACCAGTGGTTTTTCCTGGAAACTTTCAGCACTAGTTTTCATGTCCTAGCGCAGCAATTTTGATGCGATCCCCGTAGAACTACAATACCATTCATACTTAACTCTAAATCTCTTAGGTAGATGTATCCCCCTTCCAATCAAGTAGCTGATGGTATTTATCTTGTGGTATAGTGTTTTGTGTTTCGATACGGGTTTATAGGAGTCGTCCAAGTTTTCTAATGTTGAGAATGTTGCAAAGCTCAGCCATTGATTGTCATTCGAAGTTTCTACTGATCTACTGAAACACTCGTAAAAAATGTTCTTGCAATACTGTTACAGTCACTGCCTCCTGGTTAAGTAGTACGTAGGTTTCGGGTCTCTTAGTGAAGTAGTCCTTTATGACTATGATCAACTTTTTGCCTAATGGGTGTCTCTGAAAACGACCTTACTATTTCAATATAGATATCCGCTCCATTGAGGTTCCCACGTTATATTGCTGCATCTCTTCTCGCATTCTGGTACTAACAGCATAGTGATCATTACTTCACGTCGATCCAATATCTTATCCTGACTATAGGTGACCTTGAAGTTTATATTTTCACCATCCGTTTTTTGGGCAACACAATATCCATCGTAGCGCTCCATATTGAGGATATACCAGTTTTCAACTATAACGAGTCTAATTGAGTTCAGTAGCATCTAACCGTCAAATTCAACAGTGCTGCTTTCTTCCATGCTGGTCTGTGAGCTTACCCGTTTCAGCTTGTCAATCTGGATTTCGGTGAAGTTACAGTTCATGAGATCTTACTTCTACGTTTTAACTTTTGTTAAGTCAGCCACAAGATCGACCTTTCATGTCGTCAAAGCGACGTAGTTAAATTCATCAGGGGAATCCAAGCTTATTGTACCGCGTCATTGGGAATTTATTTGGAATTTGCCAACCTTTTTTGATTATGACAGTGATTCGTTAATTGTATTCATTATCTTAAATTCTGTATCACACACTATCGGTTTTCGTTTATGACTCTTCTGCCGATTGATGGCCGACAACGGTTGTTTACAATTTAGTTAAAGATGTTGAACGTCTTTATTTCCTTTGGATCTTGAAGCATAGGTTGCTTCTAGTTTTCTTATGTAGTTCGGTTCAAACGCTTCTTTCTATCAGTTATTCGTATTCCTGCTCGGCCATACATTGGGTTATCAAGAATTTCGAGGCTAGTCGCAATGCCAATAAAAGTAAGCTCGTTAGTTGTTGATAATTGAATTCTGCCTATTGGATCACAAACTGGGGTTAAAATGTCTGGTACGATGCAGTTTCGAATGTGGGTGTTTCCAATTTGCCTGTTATTTGAAGAACCAATCTCCTGGTTTCAGCTTGTTAATTTCACCATCATGTCCTTAGCAAACGTTTATCCACTTTCTTTTTTGTGGAATGGTTGTTGTTGTTCCAGTTTTTGAACCTTCGAATCCTGTTGTATCAAATTCTCATTCATGTTCTTCTGCTGTTTCTCTTGGTTGTGTAACAGAACATCATCTAACTGATGTTGCTGCTACCTATAGCAAGGATGTGAACCAGCTGACTTTGTTTCCTTGCTGTGTCAATTTCTGTTGCTCGTGCTGCTATTGTTGTTTTCGTGTAAGGATGTTAGCTAGTTTCTGCTGTTTTAGAAAAGTATCAGTAAATTTTTCTTGTTGCGGACAAATACTTGCAACATCGATTGCATCTGATCCGTTGGTGTAGTCTCTTTTTATGTTGTCTTGGAAAGTAATGGATAATTAAACATTTCATTAAAGAATAACTGCATGAAATATGTCTTCTCCAAATATGGTGGAGCTGAGGTACTATGAGTCACGGTTTGCTGTTGATGTTATTGAATCGGTTATTTTTTTTTGTATTCCGCCACCACAGAGATGGTCGATTCTAGCCAATCCTCAATTTTCCTCAGATGTGTTTACCATTAAGGCGATTTGAGAATTTTTATGGAACTCTCAAAATGGTATAGTGTCATCTGTAAATGTTGGTACTATAGCTTGGTTCATATTATACGTAAATGGGCTGAGCAACAACAAGTACGCTGCCCTGTGGTATTGAAACTTGAAAATTGAAACATTGTATATACGATTGCCGATGATCTCTGACATTTTATTATTTCCATTGTTCCACGTGGCCAGTTGCCATATACTCAATTTAGATTGCGTGAAAACACACAAATATCTAGGAGATTTGGCCTGAATCTGTAACATTTCCAAAAACGTTATCACTTTGTCTCTGTCAACATGTCATATTTCTTCGTTTCATCGTCTTATTGTACAGTCCTTTACACATCACCGATGATAATCGGTTCTTACTAGTTAATCTAAGGTTCTAACTAACGTATACAATTGTTCTCTCATTGCCTATAGACGTTATCAAATATAAAACTGCTTCGGACGTATAATCGGCATATCGCATTTACCTGAGTGGAAAGAAGCAGATTAGAACCGGATAGGTGTGGGATGCAAAATGGATTTTTCATCAGTAACAAATGGCGATGTAAATGGACACTAGACCCATAAAAGTCTAAACCATCTAGCTTGAACGATTTCTGATAGGGTGAAAAAGTCTATTTTCATTTTGCACAGATTGTACTATAAATGTATGTTCTGTACATTTTTTATGAACTGACTATTGGGATACAGTGTAGTTTTGGTTTCATAATTAAATTGTGAACGACATTAATTTTATTCCGACACTCTTGTTCGTTCTCCCAACCAATTATACCCCCCATGTAGTTTGAACCAATTAAAGTCACAACCACTGTTATACACACAAGTAGGAACGATTTCCAAGAAAACTATTTTTTGTTGATGAAATATTATTTTAATTGAAATACTTCACATACATAACACCAACCCACAAGTTTAAACTATATATAGCGGAGTTATCACGTTATTATATGTATTATAATTATAGTTAACCGTCATCAGTATATGTAATTACCACATTTAACTGTGTCTTTTATTTCACAGGGACTATGTCAACAGCAACCTAGAAGAGGCAAACAATCGTGAAGCAATTGGCATCGCTCTACTTATCCTAGTTCTCGTTGTTTCACCGATCATCATAATATTAGTTCGAAACGCTGTAGCAACGATTCAGGTGTACGCTATGAATTTGGCACTCAAAGCCAAGGAGTTGAAACGCGAGAAGCGTAAAAGTGATACATTACTTTTCCAAATGTTACCGCCAAGTGTTGCAATGCAATTGAAACAAACAAAACAGGTAATGCCTTAAGTGTACTAATTCCAGAGGTTTCCAATGAAAATAGTATTCGGTATTTCAGGTGCCGGCAGAGTATTATGCGGCCGTTACGATTTATTTTAGCGATATAGTTGGATTTACGGAAATTTCAGCAGAATGTTCACCTTTGGAAGTAAGCTTAGTTCACCATTTCATTTCACATTATTTGTACTATATGTTTGACTTTATTTTAGGTTGTAACATTTTTGAATTCAATTTATAAAATGTTTGACGAGCGCCTAGAATGTTATGATGTTTATAAGGTTGAAACAATTGGTGATTCGTATATGGTAGCATCCGGCCTTCCAGTTAAAAATGGTAATGAAATAGTGAATCGAAATAAAAATTGTAATTTTAAGAATACGGGGTCGTATGATAAGAACTTGGGCAATAGATGGTGCCAGTCAAGAATCAATTATTTATAGTTGTATTGATTCGTACTCGGAAACCAAAGATTCATCAAAGTGTACAAATATGCCTAGGATAAGTTGTTTGCATGGTGTTTGTCACCTAAAATAGACAATGTGACGTTTTCTACAATCTCGTCTTCTGAGTAATCAATTTGGTTGCTTCCTCTTTATTGCTTCATCAGAAGCTTAAAATATTTTAAGCTGCTGATGAAGCAATATCAATGACATTCATCTTTTACCATGGACCCGATTAAGTGTTTTGCAAAATGTCTATTTTGGAGTCGTTTTTGAGCCAGAAAAAGAAAATCTAGTGATACAGCAAATGGAGTTTCTTCCTCTTATTCGTCGTTTTTGCTTCGAAAGTAATCATATGAATATATTCCAAGTCAACGATTACAAATAAAATAGTATCCATTAATGATACTAAACACCGTTCTATAGAGCTTATCAAGTCCAGTTTTTATCAGATCTGTCACTTGGTATAATAACCTTCAGTTTTTTTCCCCACAAAAGAAGTAGCTTACATGTATATTTCTGTATTCTAACATAATATTTGTCATTAAAATATTGTGATTTGAGTCTTGGATTTCGTACGTTCCGTTTGAGGTTATTGCGTGAACTTGAGCCATGAAGTATTAACTGAAAGCTTTGTTACTGAGTCAAACCACTGGATGAAAACGTTGAGTTGAGTCCTTTTGAATTGAAAAGTGGTTTAGTGTTTTGGCATCTATGGATAATCTGTAAGTTTATTGTTTTCCAAAGGTAGTTTTGATATGATGACTGATGTCATTAACTATTCAATCGATGAGATCAAATCCATCTCATCGGCGTATGCGACTGGCCTTGATACGTGTACTGGGTATGAAGTTGGATAGCAACAGTTTTGGTGTGTTACAGCTTTTATTAATATTTATTTTATTCAATTGTGTGACGTTACGATCGTTATATTTGGCACACGTACAGAGAAAACCCCAATCTATTTAAAAGTGTAAACTATGGGCATTTCTTGAATGGTGATTTGTGGATCACTATGTCGATGTGATGTTGGCTATAGTATATTGGCTATAGTAGCCATTGTGAGGATGAGGCATTCATCAATTTGTACATATAGTGTAATATTATTCGAACCATTTTGAACTTCTAAGCAATTCAGATCATCTTATTGAGATACTATACAGTATTGTGTGAAATACGCTGACAAAAGCTTCAGCCCGTTTTTGGCAGACTAGATATATCGTTTTACTGTAATTATATGAAAAAATACCAGGTCTGCCTTCAAGCTTTGGGCAGAGTCATTATTGAATGATGACTCAACTCAAAGCTTACGAGCTGGGTTAGCTTAATTGAAGGTGGGTTAGCTTAATTGTCGCCGATTGTAGCTTAATGGTTAAGATAGTTTCTCATCACGGCGCGGTCTCTAGTTCGATGCCCGCAACCAGATGACATAAAAATGCGTTTGTGTGTAAAAACATTCGTTGGGCTGACCACCTACAATGTACACCAATCGTTAAAACTGGTTCGTAAGGTCTCAATTGAGACGCGGTAAAGGCCGTTTACGGCCTCTAAGCCATAGTTTTTTATTTTTTTTTGTTTTTTAGCTTAATTGAATGAGAATCTTAATGTTTTTGGTTGGCGCCAATAGAAACATCGTCCTAGTAACCAAGCAATTTAAGACCATGGCTCTCTAAGTTAAAAAACTGGTTATAAATGACTTAATTTCAAAGATGTGAAGCATTAATGGGCAATATTTAATTAATTCCTCGAGAAGGCCGAATGAAGCCATGTGTAGTAAACTAGTAAGGTTAGGTGAGTGGCTGTTACAGCAATAGGCCTCTACAAACCTTCCCATGACGTCCGGTTGGCCGGGAACCCAGACTATCTGAATGTTGAAATGCTCACTCATCTCATTCAGAGACAAGTGGCAACCCAACGCCACTCTAGATGTCAGAGAAACAGAATTCTGTGAATTGATTGCTGCCTGACTGTCCACATAAACTGCGATATCAGTCGAGGATACCACAATTTGTCTCAACCAATTCAGGACCTCCTCAATCGCTATCACCTCTAACTGGTACACGATGCAGTGATCAGGAAAACGAACTGATACATCTACTTCTAATTTATAACAAAAGACTTGAGCTCTTACTTTACCGCGTTAGCTTGGCGCCATCCGTAAAGAACTGCAATGCTTCCGTTTCTACAACCGAGTCACTCCGCCAAGATTCTCTTGATGGGCAGGTAGTTCGAAACCTTATCTCGAAGTACAAAGTCGGTGTAACGTAGTTTAGGTTCGCCAGTTCCTTCCCTAGCGATCTATTTATCATCGAGTGTCCTGTCTGAAGACATTTTCATTGAGATATGGCTGATAGTCAGGTGGCATCGCCATTTGATTACTATAAATATCGACGAGGAGAAGATGAAACATAACCTCCAAAGCACGTGTAGGTGTTGTCCTCAGCGTCCCGTTTATAAGCAGCACGGCCGTTCTTTGCACCTTCTCGATCTCCTTTTTGTACGTTATTTTATCAAGAGTTGGCCACCATACCTTCACCCCATACATAAGTACAGGTCTTACTGGATGTGAATAGTCAGTTTATCAGCTCCGGATTTCGGCCCCATCTTTTTCTGATGGCGTTTCTGCACGTACATGGCAATATTAGCCTTGTTTACTCTTTCCAAAATGTTGGGCTTTCAACTAACCAAACTGTCCAAGCTAACGTCTAGAAATCTTGTCACATCTAATGGCCCACCTCATAATGATTAGGAGAGCATTTTGGAATACCTCCTTCAGCGTGCTTAAATATTTACCAAAGACAGCTATCGCTACGTCATCTACATAAGCAATCACTCCGAATCCCCTCTCTTCAGCTCTAAGAGCAGCGCAGCGATTGCTTTGTTCCAGAGAAGAGGAGACAGGACAATGTGTAGTTAGTAACCACAAATTTTCTATTACATACTCTGGATACAGCTTTACATAGTCTGGATCAAACCATTGTTCTAAGTTTCTGCTAAAGTCATCACATTTAAATAGGATACAAAAATACGCTAATTTGTCGAAGGTTTGTGGCATGACATAATGTTCCTCTTAGGAATAAAAATTACATTTACTTCTGTTCATTTGTTGGGAATTTGACATAGTAAAGACGCTTTTTAAAATCACTTACAGTCAGCGTACAGTAGGGTCTGATATGATCAACCGGATTTGCCTGTTTTATCATTTTAGGCACATTTTTACATATTTTGAAGATTTTTTTATACTAGTCCGAAATTCACGTAAGCTGCTGTTCAATACCTGCTGATTTAAGATTTACGTACGGTTCTGCTCAGATTTTAGAGCTCTCTTAAACATAATATTGTGGACGAGGTTTAAGAAACTTTAAAAAATTCATTAAAATCAATGAGTATCTTTTCTAACTACATATTTACCCAACTGCTGTGTAGATGCAGGTGAGCTAGTAACCGATACTATATATAAAGGGCCATAAAATGATATAGGATTAAATCGAAAGCACTGGTTGATGACCACTCATTCAACTAAGCGGAAAACTTATATAAGTCGAATATTAGCAACTGCTGTCACCGAGGAACCTCTTATTTAAATAAAATTGTAGTTTTAAGATGTTAAAGCCATTCAAAGACATTGTTTAATTATAATTCTTTTTTTAGGCAATAAACATATATCTGAAATTGCAACAATGGCATTGGATCTGCTAGATGCGTCAGGACTGTTTCGCGTTCCACATCGGTAAGTTTATGTAAATTTGGCAAAATAATAATAAATTTAACTTCCCACATCTCACCTGCTTACCTGTACGTTTATGTAAATTATGTAAATTACGTAAATAATATTGAAGCATGGTTTGGATATAAAATGAAATTTTATTTACATTAACAAACGTTTTACAATTCAGAATGTAAACAGTTTTATATCAACATGTTTCCTAAGAAATGCAGATATAGTTATCGCCGTGCATATAGCTTTGCATGTTACCTTTCGATACACTTCTTTACTTATATATGCATATAATTATATAAATATGAATAACGAGAAAACATATATGACATAACTTGCGGTTTGAAATTCAATTTAAATTCGAAATTCTTTAAAAGGAAGTGGAAATGAAATACCTAAGCAAATACAAGAGTATAATTATTTTCTAAGAAACGGAAATCGTGTATATACGTAACGTCGACATCATTGTAAAGATTTAATCGATAAATCGCATGTATTGTTATATTTGTATATGAGTCTTTCAGATTCAATTCACGAAAGTCACTGTAATAAATATACAATAAGATTCTGTAACAAATACATCACCCATATGTAGATTCTTAGATTGGACTCAATTGTACTGGAACGATAACAATACGACTTCAAATTTCTGGACCAAACTAAATGCTGAGACATCGAGTGCAGACGTCCTCATTAGACCATTATGTATTATATAAATTATCTCCATATATATATATATATATATATATATATATATATATATATATATATATATATATATATATATATATATATATATATATATACATATATATATATATATATATATATATATATATATATATATATATATATATATATATATATATATATATATATAAATACCGGGTGTTTCTTTTAAACTGAGATGACCAAATATCTCGAAAAATAGCCACTCTACGAAAAAAACTTGTGGCAGAGAAACTTGTGGTGTTACATTCGAAGATTCGTTCACATGTACAATTTATTACTGATGGAAATGGACGGTTGTTCACGTTTATAAGCGTCATTTGTTTCTTTTCCCATGTGGTGTCACGGAAAAGCATGTTTATCAAAAAATTAAGCATTCGTCGGCGATACAGTTAGTAAAGTTAAAATGCAGTATTCCTAATTGCCTATACTACTATCTTAAGCTGATTCTTTAAATTAAGCATGATCAGTTTCTACACTCAGATACGAGAATCGTAATGGAAGGCTGTGATTATAACTTCACCCACTAGAGAATTATAGTTGATCGTTTGAAATGATGAATTTCTTGGCTTAGTTTAATATAGAAATTCCCGGGTGCCTATAATTATTCTAGAGCTCTTAGTTTTGATCAGTTGAACTAACTTTTCGTGAAATCAATTAGTTTTTGGCTTCGAATTTGGCGAAATTCACGTTGAAGTCATCGGATATGATCATTGCCATAAAATGATAAGACTTCTCTAATATAGACCACCTTCTGTAAATTAAGGCAGCAGAACAAAGTGAACACATATGGTTATTTTCTGGTTTGGCGAAATGTATACACGACGACAGAGAATTGATACTGCCATTCGGTATTTTAAATTTTTCCGAGTAATACGAGCTGCGCTACTTGTCCGTTTTATTACTCTCTTGCACTGTATAGCTAGTCATCGTGGAAAGTGCAGTTTTCAAACCACAATAAAAAATTCAGTCTTGAGTCCTTTTCAATTAACATTACTCTGGACAGAACTACATAAACCACGAGTCGCGATTGTTTTCGGGTAAAGTCACGCGGCACTAATTTGGTGTCGGTTTGCCACCATTGTTCTTTTAACAAGATTGTCTGTAATTGGAATACGGCTGGTGAAAAAGGCGGCTAAATTCATTGCCACCTGATCCGAACATATGTACAAGAAGAATAAATAAGTATAAAGCTATGATCAGACGTCCTGGGTTTGAATCAGATATTAGAGTTTAGATTTGTCCCAGCATTTGTTGGTCTAGTTACGAGAATACAAAGAAAGGCTTTTTAGATCAACAATGAGCTTACCTATAAAGTGTATAATAATTGTCTGCGAAACTGGGTCAATTTTGGTCTATTTTCTAACCTGCGGCGTTTAAGCATATATAGGAATCATTTCTCAAAATTATCTGATATGGTGAAAATGCGGATATATGCGACACCAGTGTTATTATTTTCATCGCCCACTTCTATATTTGTTGTGCTATGGTTGAAAAGGGATCAATATGATGAAACCTCAATATTCCCAGTGTCAGAAACAATAGTTAAGATGGTTGTCTTCACAAAGCCACTGGTGGTACAGGAACAATAATGACGGATTCTAATGGTCATTTTTTATATGTGTTGATCGAATTAGGTGGCATATACCGTACAAGTATAGACAGTGGGGCATCTCTAATTATTGTAGGACATGGCTCGATTGATTCTAATTAAAATTGCGATACAGTATACCAAAAATTATAATTCTATATTAGGAACGACCCAGAGTACTTGTATTATTTACTTTTATTTAGTTCGTCTGCTTTAACCTAGTACAGATTATCCTAAAAGCAACTTTAAACCGTAAAACACGATTTAACTTCTCCATGGAATTTTACCATTTAACATATGCGTGGGTGCGCCATTGAGAACGAAACAACTCTATGTACTCGTACGAATAAATATTTGCGATCTGATGCAGATGGATTCTTGTTTGCTTACACGCTTGTCATACATACAGACATGTTCGTGCATAATATTTTATGTTTTCATACATTTTCAATGAGAGTACATTAAATATATTTTCCGATTCAGAGCATATATAATAAACTCTGTCGGGTTTTTAATGATGTAGTCTGTTTACATGCAGCTTTTTATTAGTCATACATCATTATAGTAATGAAATTAATTTTCTACCTTAAGTAAATTAAAGATGAACAGTTGTTTGGTTATTAAATATTTACTTACAAACATTTGCATCTCTTTGAAGGTGCATGTAATAATTGTATTCAAATAATTCATCTTTAATTTACAGTCAACTTATAAGTTAATATTTTTAACGATGTAAAGTGCTACCTCATAATTGAAAGCCTATGCATCTTGTGTGTGAGGAGAGAACAATTTTGACCTTTCCTACATCTAGCACTCAATTTTCAATCTGTGCTGGCAATAATAACATGTTAAGACTATATCCCTTTGTTGACTATTGCTTTTCCAAATCCTTCGTGTCCTCTTAATTTAATTGTGTGGTGTGTAGGAATGACAGTTTGACTAATGTCAATATTTTTTTGACTGATGTTGTTTAACGACGAATACGCTTTATCTCAAAATGAGCTGCTTAAACAGGCTCAAAATTGTAAGTTCAAATATCGACCGGAACGTTGGCAATTTCCATATTGTCCCTGAGCTTCTCGAACGTGGTTAGCATAAACCAATGACTTGTAGCGTGTAGCTGCTGTAAATTTGCATGTTTGTTGTACTTCGAGTGGTTGCTTGTATCTCGTAATTCACTAAGGCTGGTTTCGATCTGATGACGTCACCGATTTATTGTGTGATCGAAAAGATCAATTCCATCTCATCAGGCATATGCTACCGGATTTGATGTTCTTACTGTGCGATTCGTATGTGTACGTTTAGTAGTGACGCGACAGTTCTAGCGAATTACAAGAACTTAACTCGAAATATCGATTTTTTTTATTTTTATTGATTGTGGCGTTATGATGTAATTGTGTATTCGTGAATTATTTCAGTTACTCTGAACGCCACAGACTATAAATGTGATAAACTGCATAAAAGGAAATCCAATTGTGTTAAATCAAATAAATGTGGGAGCCATTACCGACTGGGCCATTTCTATAAGAGATTATACGGATACCGAACTTAATCGTCTATAAATTAATTCTTTGATCAGCTGTGTGCCATGTGAGACCACCATCCTTCAGTTTTTGATCAAAAAAAAGTCTTCAAACATGTGTAGCATGATAGCTTCTTCAATTAACGTAACATAGCCATCATTTTTATCGACGAAAAAATGTGATTCAATCTTGCCCTCAGCAAATAAACCCTCCCCCCCAATCGGTTTTCTTTTTTGATTGTTATTGATTTTCTTGAAGCATGCAAGTGCTTTTCTTGCTGTCTCATATAACGCATATATCGCTTATATTGATAAAGGCATTTAGATTCATCGTTGACGATGATTTCAAGATTTTTTTCAAAGTTGTTTACGCCAAATTCGACACTATGTGGTTTGAGACGTTGTCAATTTCTGTTAATGCATGCAACATCCAACAGTGTTTTGCTCTCGCCTAGAATTTACCAACTATGGAATAGCCTACGTTAAATTTGCTGACTTTAGAACCGACTCAGAATTGCGGTAGTAATTTTAAATAATTTTTAAGCGTGGCTCCAGTAAGAACTGGATTATTATTTCCTGCAATTTTCAAAATTTGTGCCTCAAAATGGCCTTCAAATCTTACCAAGATTAAGGTTGGATACGAGACCCGATGTTTTTCAATATTTTTTGTTAAACTAAGCTTTTATAGGAAAATCCTATGACTTGAACGACATTTAGAATATTTCATCATTTTGTCCAAGGTAATAATTATTGGTTACGTATTTGGTTCCGATATGCTCTCAAGTCAAATGAAAGTAATAATATTTGTTGATGAAATCTATTATAATCTGCTTCTTACCTTCTTATCTGCTTCTTTCCAAAAGTTATTTACAATTATTGAACCATTCCATTTAACAGCTACAGACCGCAGTCTATAATAAAAAAGCTCAAATAAAAACTTGAAACCAAAGAAAGCCATTGACTATTGATTTCGGAGATATTAATGCTAGAAATAACTCTTACATTGTTATGCCATAATAAGCTATAGCCACTAAACTATGAATCGAGATCAGTATTTACAACACCAAGAAGGTTGCAAACACTTGACTTCATCACAATACCATAGTTGTAATCTATGAGAGCAAAGTACCTCACACTATCAAATGTTGTATCAGTAAAATTTGTAACATTTTTTTGCAACAGGTAGTCGCATTCCATTAACTATATTCAAAACTATTCCAAGTGATTCAGCAAAGTATTTCTGAACTCTTAGTATACTAGTTCCGAGTCACAAATACTCTTAGTGTAGTAGTCGCCAGTTGTAGTTTAATGGTTAAGAGACTAGATAGACCATAGACTAGATAGCAGTTTTAAAATATGCTGGTCTACGATATTGCAACGAATGTGACAAGAAAGTGACGAAGTGATATACATTATACGATTATTAATTAAATAATTATTTTTTATATTCGTTTGGTTTATTATAGCCCATCAGAAACGCTTCAAATACGATGCGGAGTACATACTGGACCCGTCGTTGCCGGCATTGTTGGTACAAAAATGCCACGATATTGTCTTTTTGGTGATACAGTTAACACAGCATCGCGTATGGAGTCGACCGGTGAAGCACTCAAAATTCATATTACCTCAGAAATGAACGAATCGTTGACAGCGATTGGTGGATTTAAAACCGAACACCGTGGACTTATTGATGTTAAGGTATTTATTGTTAACGTTTTATATGTATGTTACCTTTGTTGGAAATATAATTATTGTTTTGTTTACGATAATATTTATAGGGGAAAGGTTTAATGAACACTTATTGGTTGACATGTCGGGATGATCCAGCGCCGGTGCGCGATGAAATTGCATGGTTTGCTGATATTCAACCAGTGTTTTTGAAGACGATGAAATAAAATGATTTTTTTTGCTATTTTATAATCCATCTAGATTAGATAATTCAGGCTATATATATATATATATATATATATATATATATATATATATATATATATATATATATACATATATTTATGTATATATATATATATATATATATATATATATATATATATATATATTTATATATATATATATATATATATATATATATATATATATATATATATATATATATATATATATATATATATATATATATATATATATATGTATATATATATAGATATACATATTTATACAATACAGAAGACTGTGAATGATTTATATAAACATATACTATTTATAATGTACTAAGAAATATTATTTATATGTGCCATAATTATGGCTGAAGAAATCGATAGAACTAAAATAGAAGCCATGTCGTTTATGATAAATACAATATAATTTCTCTGACGGTGATGCTTATGTTGGAATATCGAAATTTTTATTTAATTAAAAGTAAAGTAATATTTCAAACTAAGAAAAGAATTTTGCAAATTGAAATTAAACCAACAATATAAATGTAAAACGTTTTTAGCACAACAAAATATAACGCACGTGGTTTGCAAACGTGAGGGATTTATGTATGTAACCGAACAAAATTTTTATTAATTAACACCCCCAAAAACTATTTGTCATTTCGTTTGTGACAGATATTACAATACAATTGAAAAATTTATTGTTCAGTTAATAACAATTACCCATTTGCTATACAAATTATTTCAAGCGACATCGTTGCTCAAATCACTGTCTCCAAGGCATATAGTGTAGTTATTGATACTACTGTATGAGAGGTATTTTGTGTATCTTGGATAAATCAGAACTTTTTCCAGATCATAACTGTTCTCAGTTTTCGGTTGGCATTGTGGAAATTGTTCGAGATGTGATTCGACAAACGGCCAATTTCATATATCAAAGTAACATTAACATATTAATTCTTTTTCTGTTTGGAACATGAGTATCAGTTCGGGTTGACAACGATTTCTAAACTGGGCCATTTAGAAGCTCCCTCCAAAATTGTAAATTGGTGTCTGGCAAGTAACACACTTTTTTTAATGAAGGTAACACCACTGCTCGGTTCAAGTTTCTTTATTGATTATAAGACCACCAATGAATTCTAAACCAACCAGTACTGTTCGTTTTTATTTATTGTACATCATATAATGAATAATTGAGGTATATAAATTAGAATAAATTATAATGAGGTATTGATAGTTAGTTGTCATAAAATCAAAAATAAGAGCTGTAGTGTCTTCTGGAATAAATCTGTTTTTTACGCATTATACGATCTTTTATTGCGATTTCTGCCGTAGGTACTCTTCTATAACACTATCACACCACTGGTTATTTTTATTTTTTTTAATTTGTTTTATCTCTAATCTGTTTTGGGGCTCAAGGCACTCCCTACTTGTTCCCGGTTCGCTTGTTTACGTCCTTACTTTTACGCCATTACAGTCAATTCGAGGACGTACGGCTATAGGTCCGATTTTCCTAGCCATCTGCACATTGCATAGCTCCATGACAGCCTATAGTGCTGACATGGAAGATGGGTCGGCCCATGAGTTCTGCACTCCAACAGGGGGTCATAGTTGTGTTCATTCACACCATAGATCGTAATCTCATGGTGAAAAATCCGTTTCGCATCCTAGCCCTATCGGGATTCGAACCCGGTACCTCCCGCTCCAACTGCCGCAGCTTTAATCACTGCGCCACCTGGACCACCACTGGTTATTTTTGACTAATATAATTATTTTGGTTAACACTGGTTGCTCGCAAGTCAGATAAGTATCTGTCTGCAATCTATAAAACATTTTTAAATCGTAATTTGGAGCTTATAGTTTCGATTGATTATCAAATGGTTTTACCTTTTTCGTTTATCGATTATCCTCTTATGTAATAAAAAGACGTATTTGGTTTTAACAGAGTAGTACGCCGAATTCTAAACTTTTTGTTTTGTACACGAAGATTTTTCGTGTTCCTACTCAACGTAGGTTGTCTTAAAAATTGTCATAAAAGAGTAATCAAAAAAGAATTGGATACTATTGAAGACTGGACCATCAGTTAGCACCGTGAAGTTTTAAGCAGGTGAATTTAAACGTAGCCATATCAGCACGACTTGATGGACGTTCGGAACGTGAAGAAACTGCTACCACTGACGATATTTCCGTTAAGTTCACGAAATGTTGATAGAAACAACTGTCGAGTTTAAGTTATGTACTAAAAACGTATTTGTACCATTTTGAATCAAAATTTAAGAATGATAAAGTTCAAAATTTAAGCATGAGAATCAGGTCCAAAATATTCTAAAGCCGTTCCTTCAGTTTGACAAAATGAAGTCATAAATTCCGAAATCTCGGCCACATTAATTGCAGACAAAATGATTGTTCTATACCAAGAGAATGCGCCAGCTCCCATCTTAGAGTTTAGCTAGACAGAAATCAACGGATTATGATCTGAACTGCTTTACCACTCTCCTTACTCGCCAGATCTAACCCTTTTTTAGCTCATTGTGACATTTCAGATCCACAATGATGGTCAATATATTCGGTACCTTCAAGGTAATCCTTTAATACTTATAATAGTATCCGCGGTTCAAAGATATCTGTGGAAGGCATGTAAGAAACGCAAAGGAACTGCTAAGACGATTTTCTTTTCCTTTCCTGAGGTGCTCTCAGGTTGCATTGTTTCGAATTTCTATCCGAAACATCTACCAACTTAAAGATAAGTGTCCAGTGAAAATTTTAAGCAAGGTAATGAAAATACGTCTTTTGTAGTTTAAAAAGATCTGGGTTCTTTGGTGTTTTATACTTGCAATGCATATTTTGGAGAAGCAACATGGTCGCTCTTGGTGCACACAGTTAAAGTGATTGTCGATATATCTCTTAACAGATAACAACATTAAGTCTATGGTTTGGGTATTTTAAAAGTATAATAATTTATTGAAAGGTTCGCCTGTTGTAAAGATACCCGGCAACTTTTTATGATACCCATGATTCTGGATATCCAATGTAGTCATCATTCCAACAGCCAAGTGTGTTCAGATCTTCCAAACAACCTTTGACGACTATCTTTCCTGTTTATCTCCATCCCATAGTATGTAGCTCACAAAATTACAGCAATTTCGTCCTGAAAGTCAGGTACTCTATCTTACAAAGACGAATAGGCATTTTACCTCAAGACATCCTATGCAACATCCTAATTCATCTGTAGATAACTAAATAAAAATTAATGTACATACTTTTACTGAAGTATAGACAACTAAATGATAGTTACATTTTGTAATAAACATCTGTATGCCACAAAAAGAAGTCCGATAAGAGTGATCAACTTTTCTATAGGACCCCCAGGTAGAGTAGACCAAGTACTATATAGGCTGTCATTTAGGCTGTCAAATCAAGACTGTAAACTAACATCCTCTAGTTGGCTTCGGTGTAGGGTGGATGGAACTGTGAAAGAGTTTGGAGTGCTTCGGTCTCAAAACCATCTCTGCTCTTTTATAAAACAAAAGAGTTTTCTACAGTTTACGATTCAATTAAGATTTCGTGAAGATACTGAATGTACATTTCTCGTTCTTTTTATACAAGTTCATAGTACTTTGATTGCCTTGTTGAGTTTTCAGAGCTTTCGGTGGATGCTGATAGTTTGCGACTGGTGAAATTTGATTTTCAAATTTTAGATATGGGACGATTTAGGTTTAAGTACTTTTTGGTCGATCGATCCAGCGTTTTTTTTCGATCCAGCGATCGATCAATAATATTTTTCCGAGGGATCAGTACAGATTGTTAAGAAATTATGGTTATATGATAACTTCACACAAGCACGTCATAGGTCTCCAATAAATAAACATAATTTAGTTTTCAGGTTAAAAGCCGAACTATTGGTAGCACCAAATAAATGATTGTCGTTCTATCTTCTTGGAAATGAAAACTCATTAAATTCTACATTTCGTTGAGAAAATCATATCTAACACATTTCCCAGTTATGTAACGATTGTTTGTGATATATACTCTTATGTATGTAACTATATGTACCCGTACGAATGTGTACATATTCTGTTTTATTATTTTACAGTTTACAAGTTCTAAGAAATTTGATAAGTTACGACTGTGAATCATATTAATAACATTATTTGTGATTTTGTCAATATATAAAACCAATTGTATCTGATCGTTTCAATTAAATAAAATATTATATAATCTAATTTTCACAGCATGGAATTTGAACTTAGAACTAAAAGTTCAAAGAAAAATATAAGTTAGAAAACGTGAGACTTCGTAAACTGAGTAGATTTTAGAATTTTTCAATCCTCGCATGCTTCATATTCGACTCACTCTAATGGCATATCTAAACAATTTTAAGATCAAGTACTTATAGCATTGTCACTTGGCTATACAAACTTAAACCTATATGCAATTGATTGAAATGCTAATTTTTATAAAAACTACTTTTCATTCTTTTGTTTTCGAGTGGAGGACGTGGAACGGTCAATAAATAAAAGTGGCCTGTACCATGTTCTCTAAATAAATACTACGAGCTTCCTCCTTGATAAAGTGACATCGCTCTTGTTAGAACTATAGGTTCAACTGGTTGTTAGGTATGAACGGAACAACAATATTATTTAGTCATTCTAGTGGAGTGACCTGGTTTAAGCTCTATTGTTAATATTCTCTATAATAAGAACCTACAGTGAAGTCACAATCGCTGTTTAATGTTCAGTAGAGGGATTCCGTCAGTTTCTTGTATTTTATAAATGCATATAAACACCGTTATTTAATCATAAATTGCATAAATGCATAAATTGACCACAATCACAACATTGGAATGTAATGCTGCAAACTCGATCATTGTAATGCTGCAAACTCACTTAAACGTGGATATTTCACTGTATTGCAGACATTTCGTTTTCAATGCTTGGCTCAGAATCATCAATTTTGTTCGATAAAGATTACTTGTAATTGTTTCAGACAATTTTGACACACTCATGATACACTAAAACAAGGTGGTTTCACTTAATACTAAGATCACAATAGAGACAGTATCTACAAATAGTAGTCTCATATTTAATTTCAAATCCACCATTGTGAATATTTAAAAAAAATGTATACTGCTAAATGTAATCTTTGTAGTTGTGCAAACACTGGTTTTCTCGAACTGACGCCAGTTCCATTAAGTCACCGAGTAGTAAAGGAACATTAATATCTCGTCGATGAACAGGAGTCCGACAAGTCTTCCTCGCCCCTCGAGTCCGACAAGTCTTCCTCGTCCAACACTAGGGATAGGCAGCTGCCCATCTCCTCTCCAAGTTCAGTTACCTCGGAGAGCTCCATTTGTTGGGCTGTCTCTCTTCTTGGTTCAACTGTCGCTTGTGTGGACGGGCCTTCACTTGGTCCATGTGCGTCTTAACTAGGTTCCTCCATGTGCATTTTCCCTAGGTTCATCCATGTGCGTTTCAACCTCTTCTTTATTATAAACTCTGAGAGTTATCGACCCGAAACCGAAACTGAAGTCCTAGTCACGGCAAGAGGACCCAGGGACTCCTTATTGATTATCATTGTAGATATTCTGGAATTCCTCTTGGCATCCTTTTGTGTTACGATCCTCCAGTTTCCTGTCGGAAGATTGGGGTAGCTGACCCTTATAATCTCCAGGATCTTTTCTGGGCTTGTCGGTTCGGTTGGTAATCAAACGCGTGCTTTTGGCCTCTTAGGAATCTTCTCACTGCCTACAGCTGCCAGCTTCACGCTTTGACACACCCCCTACCTCTGCTACAGCCTTCTTATAAAGCTCCATTGATCTGGCATCACAGTACGTTATAAGTTTAACGCAACCTAGATGCTATCTTGCATCGCTTCAGGATGGAGGAGGTCCTGGGTGTTCTCTCAGGATTTTTAGAAAAACATTTTCCCATGGTGATGCTCCCATCTTGATGACTTATGTCAACGACGGGTAGCACCAATACACGCTCCTTAACAATGTCACCGAAGGATTTTTGTTTAGCCTTATGAGAAGGCAAAACCTTGTGAGGACTTTCCTTCTCTGCTTGCAGTTTGGCCCGTTTTGTATCGACTGGCTCTAGTTCATCCTGGGACCGCTATTTTTTTGACACATGGTCCCACTCTAAACTACCGCTGCCACCCGTTCTCTTGGCCCATGCCACCGATTCTTTTTGCGTAGCCATGAGCTGCCTCTGTTTTTGAGGGAGCTCTACCTTCATGGTTTGAGCCCTCACTTTTTGTTTGTGTCGGTCGCGGTTTGTTTTTGTTTTTTTATAATGTATGTTTTGATATTGGACCCACGAGTCTCGGAGAAATATTTGGTCCATCTTCACAGAGCTCCGTTTACACAGATAAGGCTACTTACAACTGGAGGTCGCCAGGTATCCAGAGGGATCCGTTTGCGACTGGGCTTTGTTAAATGGGCTCTCAGCCTAGTAGTTTGTTGGAACGGGTTGCGTAACACCTTAAACCGACCAATCTGCCATCATTTAGCCACATCTAGATCACTTTGCCCACCCGTTCTAACGAACGAGAACATGGAAGCGACGATAATTGTGAAGCTGGTTCCCTTGCTTTGTAGACTTATCTTGATAGGCATAGCCAAAAGTTTTCCGTATTATGTTTAAGTTGGATAAATACGGCGGATAAGTACAACATTTAAGTTGGATAAGTGCATTCTGCTCCTGAATCCGCACTTTGATTTACCTGGCAGTCTTTAAATAGAGGTATTGTCTTGTTGGCAAATCAAACGCTGTTCATAAAAGAGTTCGGTAAATTACAAAATAGCTCGTTTCCAATCGGTTTTATGGGAATAAATCAATTATTCCAAACAAAGACCCAGTCTTCCACTACATCGCACCTTTTACTGTTTCTTTTATGGACAAATTTTTTTTCTTAGTCATGAAAATTAGTCCAATTAATTTTTTTTTTCATCTGAAAAGACATTCTCATTTTACTAACAGATAGGGTAGAACTTGAAGCTTCTGTAGAAATGGCCCATTGGTCGAGAATTGATGTTACCACGCTCACACGGATAATTCTTTACAACAGTTGAACTTCTTGAAACAGAATTGCAGGGTTTCCTCTATATTTAAGAACTTTTCATTATACATAATTGCACACACGTCAAGGATTTATCACGAACTGACTCCTACGCTCTGTAAGTTTCATTTTTTAGCCTAAGAAATGTGTTTTTTTCTGTTGAAACAAATGATGTGTAGTATATATATATATATATATATATATATATATATATATATATATATATATATATATATATATGTGTATATATATGTGTGTATAAATATATATATATATATATATATATATATATATATATATATATATATATATATATATATATATGTATAATATATATATAAATATATATATATATATATATATATATATATATATATATATATTTGTAAATATATATATATATATATATATATATATATATATATATATATATATATATATATATATATATATATATATATATATATATAAATGTTTATATATATATATATATATATATATATATATATATATATATATATATATATATATATATATATATATATATATATATATATATATATAAATATATTACAAATGTACGCTACAATAAATAATTTTTTAAACTAATTAATTTATACAAACATAGTTATTAAAATATATGTAACTTTAGCCATAAGAACTTTTAAAAATAAATTAATGCAACAACCACTTATTTAACTTACTCATGAATAAATAATAATTATACTATGTAATAAATTACGTATATGGCATTTTAATTCTTGGAAGTGTACATTTTACATATTCAACTTAAACCCGCAACAAGTTGTTACACCACAATAGTGACATATACATACACTCTATTGTTTACGATCAATTAACTCTTAAAATTTTGTTATAAAATTAATTAGATTCCTGCATTTGCCACATATGTGTATATGTACCCAATAAAATCGTTTTGTCTTTTTATTTTGATTATTTTCTGGTTTTTCCGATATCATATGTACATATATATGGCATGTTTATGCATACGCATATATATGTAGATTTTAGATACGAGTATGGACCAAACAAAAGAAATACCATATTTATCCAACAAAAACCAAATATCCTATGCATTTGGACTTTATATACGTAGTTTGAAAAAAGCTTCATTAATTTCCTTCTTTTAAGAGCTTACTTGTGCACAAACATGCTTATCAGAGATGATTATCCTTACTATTTGTTACCATTATAATGAATTCTTAGTATAATTAGATATTATCTTTATATAGTACACAGGATACACAGAATAAGAAATGTATACCATATTATAAGATTGTTGATTGTCTGTTGCGTATACATATATTGAGGAGTGTATCTTTACAACAGAGAAATTATAAATTTTAGTGTGGAACCTACAACCCCGAACTACAGTGACGAGAAGGTACTTGGTTTTGATTTGGATATAAGTACCTACAGCCATTATTTTGTAGAGACATATAAGTTCACTGCCTGTACTACACCGAATGGAACAGAATTCGATAGAGAAATATCTCTTACGAAAAAAGAGGAATTTTGAGGCCTTAAAAATTACGAGCAGGAAGTAAAAAAAATTTGCGTTATAATATTATAACTTAATGAAACGATCAATTGATAACTAATCTGGGACCCGAATTCGAAAATTTGAGTTGAGTAATAATATGAGACTGACTTGACTTCGATTTTTTATTAACTATGAAATGCTTTGGTAAACAGGAGATAACTCAATTGGATAATACAAATATATGATTAATAATCGATCTAGCCGAGTAAAACAAGATTTCATATTACTGCAGCTTTGAGACTCAAAATATCTTTTTTTACACCCACTGAGGCCTAGATTTCGAACATTAGCTCAAAAATTCATATAAGAGATAACCAGTGATAGTGCATTATCGCTAAAATGCCAGTCAACTAATCGCTCTAAGCATTTAAGTAGGAAAAAAGGACAGGCTGATAGGCCGACAACTTTTTGCCTGATCATTTAGGCTTTCCATCTTTTGGAATGAACACTACCCTGACTTTTCTCCAAGATCTTGAAATGTACCCTAGAGCTAAACTGGCTCTGAAGATATATTCAAGGTGGTCTAGGATAATTTCCAGTCCTTCTTGTAGCAGATCCGGGAGTATCCCGTCTGGACCTGGTGTTTTAAATTTTGAGAAAGAACCGATGCTTCATCGGATTCTGTCTTTTGTCGCCACCTTCACCACCCAGCTAAAATCTCTGAAACTTGGTAGTCTGAATGGGAGTTGATTTCTATCAACTTCATTTGAATTCTCACTTTCGGGAAGATAAGTTTTCATTAGTATATCTAAAGCATCCTGATTTGTTCTCGCGTGAGTTCCATCATGTTTCTCTAGAGTTCCGATAGTGACCCTCATGTTCCCACAGAGAACTTTCTTGAGTTTAGCGGTTGTCCTAAGGTAGTACTTCGGATAGTCTCTTTGTAAAGATTTGTACAAGTCCCAATCTACCGTTGAACCGGTTTTCAATGCTTTGTTTAGAAGTTTTTTTGTCTGTTTCCTTAGTCTTCCCAATTCCCTAGTCCACCATGGTGTCCCAGTTCTTTTAGGCTTACTATAGAGGACAGCCCTTCTCATAGGCGCTAATTAGTGCTTCTACAAATTTATCAGCTGCCCTTTCCATTCCCCCGCACTTTCTGATTTTCATTACTGAAGATAGAAGTGACTAGTTGAGATGGAGTCTGTAAAGTTCCCAATCCGTTTTTCTTGGG
Source organism: Tipula lateralis (assembly GCA_963932295.1). Classification (NCBI taxonomy): domain Eukaryota; kingdom Metazoa; phylum Arthropoda; class Insecta; order Diptera; family Tipulidae; genus Tipula; species Tipula lateralis. The sequence continues at coordinate 156,777,182 of OZ010738.1, forward strand.
TTCCTATATCTTTAATTTCAGGTTTATCGCTGGTTAGAGAGAAGGCGATGTATAGCGATGGTCAGAGAGAGTAACGTCATCTAAGATCATCCAGGACGAGATTTTTCCACTAAGATTCCGTGGGGCAAGAGTAATAGCAATTACTTCTTGACTTAAAGATGTCAAAAAAGGTAGGTATATGGCCCACATTTGCGATGACTAGGTCAGACGCGGATATGTATTCCACGAGGGAAATTCCTTTTAGGATTTATATCGGTGTTACCCCAGAATACGTGATGTGAGTTAGCAGCGCATCCGGCAGTGATTGGGATATCATTACGTTTTGCGTATACTCTATTGCTTTGATAAACTCTTGAGTAGGAGGATGAAGTACCGAATCGTATGGGAAATATGCGGACATCACTAGAACCTCACGTCGAATACACTGTTCTTTAACTTCAACAAAAACTGCTGCAAGGTCATTACAACAAATTTCATTTAGGAGTCTATAATTCATGTTATCACTATCAAAAACACTAACAAAAGCTCTAGGTCTCGAACAGGTATCACTAACCAGGAGAGAACCTGAGGTCCCTGGATTTAGTCCTTTGATTTGGTTCCCGTGAATCCTAGGTTTCTGGATCAAAAAGACATGTTTTATTTAATCTTACTACTCTATCGTGAGCTTGTTTGTTCTAATCGGTTTTGGATCAGATATTCAATATCCTCAGGCATCCATGTATAGGACTTGCATTCAATCGTAGCCAAGAAAGCTAGGAAACTGTGATTTATTGTTTCTTGGCTTTTCTCGTATACTAAACGAGCTATAGAATAAACTTATATCATAACTAAAAGACAAGAATACGACTGGTTCAGGGCTAGTTAAGACTAATCGTGAATCAAACTTATCTTAAAACTGTCCCATCTTACCTTGGTGTTATAATGAGCCACTCACATGTCTCTAGCTGTTACTGGCACAGACAAGATTAAATACAATCTTACAGTTACAGCTACTAAAATTTGTCTTGAAAAACTATACAAAATAACGGCTATATAATAGTACCGGATATACAATAGTATACCAGAGTACCAATAGCAGTTTTCCAGATTTTAAAATTATATCTGTCTGACGCATAGTACCTTCTCGTTAGATATGAAGATGAGTTTATGTTTATGCAAATGCCACTAATGTCAGCAAATGAAACGATTCCACACATGTGAACTTTACTAACAAATAATTTAACCCGCCTATTGTGAGTTCAGTATGAAAACTAACTCCAAATGTGTATTCGGGGAAATAATTGGCCATGACTTTAAGTGGAAAGAGGCACCCGTGAGCTAAATGGATGGGATCAAAATCAAATCTTTCAAAATCAAATAAACTGCGAATTTATCAGCAGATATATTGAAACCTATTGGGAAGAAAGTTTATCAGAGATTTGTACTAGACGCACAGTGAATGTCTCCTCTACGGAGACTGACATTATTGATTCCCGTTTGGGCATAACAAAACTTACTAAATTGGTCGCAGTTCCATTTTCGTGAGATCTGGAGAGTCATAAGATTTCCTGAGAGAAAATGAAGTTATTTAGCAGGAAAAATGTGTACAACAAAATATAACAAAAACGATCAATTGAAGAGCTAAGCTACAAGAGAGAGAAAGAATCAAAATTACTAATAAGACAACTACAACATTAAATCTGTGTCTTAACACAAGGACAGGAAGTACAAAATATGAAATATGAAGAAACGATCGAGGATAAAAAACAAATTGGACCAAGGAATTACTCTACACATGAAGGAATTGGCTAAAATTACTTGGAGGAAAAAGTAGATTACACCAACTCAAACAAATTCAAATAGAACACAACAAAAACCAAGAACAACTAAAAATTATAAGAACCTAGTTGCTCATCTCCAATAGTTGTTCAATAGTGAAAGTCCTATGAAGGGCATTTTGATAGAGTAGCAACTTGGATTGGACAACTAGACAATGAAGTCGAAACATTTATTGATGTCATTCACCAATAATCGTGGAAAAACACTCCTGAACTTACCTAAAAAATATCGAGTCTATCTATGAGAGAAACGAATAGAGGATGAGCCAGAAACCGTATTCAAAAATTGATAAGATGTGCAGAACATCTTGAAACTATTTTCCAAATGATTAAGCAATACACGAAGAACAGGTGTACAATGATGAGCCAGTTAAATTTCATGAATTGTTTTTACCAATTGAAGTTAATATAAACATTAACGCATATTGACCGAAAAAAGCTTTCAGATAGATTTAGTAACTTAAAGTTAAATACTGAAAGCACTCCCAAAAAAGATTTGACAAAACTTACTTACTTGATTAACGCTTCATATGGGCTTTATTTTATGTCTAATCTAGGGTAATTTCTGCATGCAATTGCTGCACACAGAATAATATCAGTTTTGCCAATAATGTACAAGTTCCGATCGAGAACTTTATGAATATTGATTAACGCTTCGTGAAGGCTTAACTTTATGTCTAATCCAGAGTAACCTCTACATGGAACTGCTGCATACAGAATAATATCAGTTTGGCCAATAATATATAAGTTCCGATCGAAAACTTCATAAAGATTGATTAACGCTTCATAAAGGCTTAAGTTTATGTCTAATCCGTAAGGTAATCTTCGTATGCTACTGCTGCATACAGAATAATATCACTTTGGCCAATAATGTACAAGTTCCGATCGACAACTTCATGAAGATTGATCAACGCTTCGTGAAGGCTTAACTTTAAGTCTAATCCAGGGTAACGTCTGCACGCAATTGCTTTATATAGAATAATATCAGTTTTGTCAATAATATACAAGTTCCGATCGGGACCACTAACGGCACTCTGGTGATCTGGATTACGCAGAGGATATTTAGCTGCTTATATATACATAGACATGCGGGCATACAGCACAAAATACTGATGCTAAAATACAAGCGAAGAGGCTTAGAAATTCGTATACCTAAGTTGTAGCAAAAACAGGCAGTTATAGCTATAAAAGCCAGAAATAAGTTTAACATGCGGTTCGGTTGTATGGTCTAGTAAAACAAAAAAAATACTTACAGGTATTTGTAATAAAATATCTAAGAAAAAGAATAAAATACTTCTGGCCAGTTGAATACTTCTGGCCACAAACTGAGAAATTTCCTGAATGATACAAAGAAAACCTCCGCAATAGAGTCAGATAGTCAAGTGTTGCCTTATGCTCCTAAATTGAAAAAAAGGAACAAAACAAATAAATGTATCTTTTCGTTGCAATTTTGTTCTTATATCGCCCCACCGTAACAAAAGTACGTAAGCAACATGTGTAAGAGAAGAAATTCATCTCTATGTATATATATATATTCATATTTAATGGATGTAACCTAACATAGGATAATATATTTATTGTGTGTACAAATTTAATGAAAATGTTTTCCTTTTCAAGCAGAAGAAAAACGAGTGTGAAAAGGAGATGGATACATATAGAGTGCGAGAGCCAAAAAAATTGAGATAAATTTTTTCATTTCAATACCAAACAAAACCAAAATACTTGAAAAAAATAAAATTTCCTATACAGAGTACATCATGATCGGGATGCTGGAAAATTGTTTAGTATGAAAAATTAATTTACCATTTTTCATGCTACACAATATTTTTCACATACTTTTCGTGTTAGTTTGTCTCCAACTTTCACGTAGTAATCATTCCATTGATAATAATATACTAAAAAGAAAAACAAATGAAAATATATTATTTATTGTTATCAATCGAACAACTTGAAACTTTTGGTTGAACCGAAAACCAGTTGTAGTGGATTTTACGGTTTTCTTGTTGTTATATTATGTAATATTCTGTGTGTTGCGTATACGAATGTGCAGTGCTCGTTGTGCTTTTATGTGAACGAATTTTATATACAAAGATTTGGAATTTTCTTTTATGATCTGTTCTGTTGGTTGTGTACACGATATAGAACTCGTGTTGTGCGTGTGGAAATTTTATTTACTCTTTGATGTTTTTAATTAAAAGTTTATAACGCTGTGCGAATGAAACAATGTGATCATTAAAGTGAATTCGCGAGAGTTTGAATTAGTGTCAATAAAATATATATTTTAGCGTGCGAGATAATTAAATAGTTTTACATATTGTGTATCGTAGTGTAAAGTAATTTATTGTTACACATATAAAGTGTGCAAACTTATAATATATATTACATATAGTTAATTGGTGACACATACTACTTACAACAATGTCTAAGCATAAAAATAAATAAGATTAGTGGTTAATTATAACATAACATACAAATATATACAACATGTCGGGCAGATTATCACCACTAACATGCAAGAAAGACGAGTTGATCGAGAAGAATATACCGGGCATGTTCTGCAAACGATCTATACCGATCAGTGGGAAAAAGTGAGTATATATCCACACTTGTACAAAATTTAATTAAAAACATTAAATAATAATTAGATTAGTAAGCAAATTCGTGTATATACCTGTTGTATAGATGTAATAACAATTCGCATAAATGTATATATTTTTATATATCAAGGTGACATAAAATTGTTGACAGCTATCAAATTTATACTGACTTATATTTATTTATAAACTAAACTGTCTTTCGATGTTGCTTTAGCTTTGGTTTCGTTTATACATTAAATATTCAATATTCATGTGGAAATTCAACTTTGTTTATTGTTTCTAGTATGATGGAATTAACTTGTCGAGTGGTTCTGGATGAGATTTGTATAAACAGATCTTTTGGAGGGTGTATGGTGAGTCATTGTATCACTGTAGAATGATTTCAATTATCGAGGCACCCAATAGTCTGAGCTATGTTGAATTCGACGTTTTGGCCGGTACCAATAAGCCATTGGAAATGAGATATATTAACATGAAGAAACACTAACCTAGACGTAGTTGTATTCGTTCTGACCTCTTCAGCCACTTGAGACCTTTTCCATCGGCTCCAAAATCATTCCAATGTGTAGTGATACATATAAAGTTTTGCAAATGTCCCCGGATTAAATATTGAGTCCGGAATCTATATAATTAAATGAGACAGTATACCAAGTACTCGTTCCATATGTAGGTCGTACACTTTTAATTTGTGTAATCTACCGTCTCGACAAAATTATTGGCATAGTCTGAATATATATGTTAGAGCGTAAACTTTGACCAACCTATACGTAGACAGTTTAAAAATGCCTGGGTTGACAACTATTTACAGTGCTTTAACTGAAAAAAATAACAGATAAATATTATTGGTTGTCTCTTTGCAAAATTGAGAATGGTTCTGAAGTTGAGAATGGTTCTGAAATGTTGAATGCGATCTGCCGGTACATATTTTATTATATTTATGTTATACGTGAATACAACAAATACACTGACCAATAGTTAAGACGAATGCTATTGAACGAATTCCGAGGTTTCACATGCAATAGCCAGCGGCGTTGATCAGAAACAAATGAAATGATGATTTGCTGTTGCGAGTATTGGATCATTTTACTTATTAGTGATTATTTAATTGGTAGGTACTTCAGCTTCAAGCAAATTTGCACACTATTCAACAGGTTTCAACATGTGTCTGCCAAACGTTATGATAGTTAAATAAAACCCTATAGCGGGTGAAAAATTAACATATTTTACACTGTACATATTACGTTTAGCGCACTCCATATCTAAATTTACCTTACAGAATGTCATCTCAAATGAATCAATTTGGTTCCACTTCAAAGCAAAGCTCGCAGAATATTCATGTATACAAATTCTAATCAACTTTTAAGAGACGAATTTACTGCTTCAACACTTGATAAAATTTTATCTACAAAGAAATCTGATGATTAATGCATTAGTTACCTGTATCGTATCGTATACCGTCTCAAGCTTTTATGTCGATTTTATGACTTTTCCTAGCCACCAAATTCATACACGATCTGGTTACTCCTAGTTTATTAAAATTTGTTTATACATTGGCCCCACCATCATTCAATTAATAAATGAAATATTTGAGTACGTTTTCAAGAGGTCTTAAAGACTACACTATTTAGTTATTGAATTTATTGTAGTCGTTTCCGTTCTGTCATTGTTTCGTAGTTTCTATCATACCTTATACATTTCTGTCTGAATTATCGCTTAGAATAGTCATAGCTACTATATACATATGTACCTGTCGAGTGTCGACATTCCTTACAAATTTTCTGATGATGTTCTTCTCATAATCGCCCTTTGACTGACATAATGTTTTTCACCAATAGTGAACAGTTTTTAAAAATTTTCGTACCTGCTGATCTAGAGTATCCGCATGTAACTGACGACTTGATAGCCACTGATCAAATCATTATAATCTTGCGACCTGGTTTCTTAATTTATTTTTCCAAAGGTGTCATAATAAAATACCCTCTCATGTTATGAGGGAAGTTCCATTGTAATTTTGATAGTCCTTCCAGAAGACAACACCTCAGCTCATGTTAACATGTCAAAACTAAATAATGTCAATAGTTAAATAAAATGGTGATTTGCACAGTGCAATTTTAATGGCAGCGCTAGATTAGAAAACGTATAAAATGTGATGATATAACTGGTTATTGATTCTTGCACACAGGTGTATGCTCCACTTCTAAAAATTCCTTTTCGTCACGAATGTGTGAAACTAATCATAAAATATATCTCTAAATTCTTATCATTCGGATTCTAATACTGATTATTCCGAATATTGATTAAAGAGGTACAGCCGTTTTATCTATACGTGACCTGTTTCTTTATTTTAGAATTTTTTTCCAGATTAATGGTTTCAAAATCTTCGTAAGCCTTCGTAGAGCCTTCAGAATGTGCTTTAGTCGCATACATTTTTCGTTACGTTGACGCTCTCATAACTTTTCGGTAGCCGTTTCGTTTACATGATTGACAAAGTGAAAAACTTTGCTGAAATCTGTGTAAATTGTGTCTAATTGTAAATGGCTTTCCATGGACTTAACAGGTTTTCGTAATTATCATAAATTTAATCATAATAAATGTGTTGCAGTTGACTAATTCATAAAATTTACTTATATTCAAAAAAGCGATGGTATTCCGCGATTTCATAAGTCAGCTTTTGTCCCAACCTTGAAGATGAGTGTTATTTTCTATTGGGTCGAAAATGTTACCATTTGAAAAGATTAATTGAAAATCTGTGCCAGTGGTTTAATTAATTTGCACTCCAGTGTTTTCAAGAATGTAGATAGATGGTATTTTATCACTATACCATCTTCAAATGATGTTTGGAGCTAATAAGATAAATGTTATCTGTTAATTATGTTGTCTATTTATTGAACACCTAATACATAAGTGGATTTTGGTACACGAATTGAAACCAATTTGTAAATATAACGTGTATAGGCAGGATAAGCTTTCGTGTTGCGTTTCGTATTAAAAAAGTTTCAAAAGTATTTATGATCACTTTTGATTCAAGTCTGTGGCCAGATATCTGCCTTTGCTAAAGGGTATCGGCATGCAACCATAAGCATACATAAAGATAAATATGTGATTCTGCCCAACTTTTCATATGGAATTGGACTCCAGATTGTTTCAACTACATAGTTTGACTTTAACTGTACCAATGTCGTAATGAAAGTATATTGTTATTATTATTATTTTTATTGTTATTTTGAAAAAAATTTTCATTCTGATAATTTATTTTCATTTCGAATAAGAATATTACAGTTATACTTTCATTTATATTTTTCAACAAAAATATAATTTTTTATTATTCTTAATGAACATTATTCTTAACAATATTTTATTACTATGATAAAAATGTATTCTATATGATAAATTTATTAGTTTTTTAAAATGGTCTAACTGATCAGTTTGCTATCAAAGTGAACATCAATCTAGATCGATAAGAAAATAGAAATTTACGAAAATGGCCGATATTTCGGGTACATTCTTGTAATTCGCTAGCACTGAACGTACTCGAGAGATGGATTTGACGGATCGCACAGCTATTTAATATGATGTCATCCAACACATCGAAACCGGCCAAAGCAGAACTTCAACATTAAACAAAAAAGCAACAACGAATTATATTACAAGGAGATAAATCTTTGAAATAAAACCCCAAAATCCCTACTCCCAAACCGGCCTTAAAAACAGAATGCGGAACTCATTATAATAATTAGGGGGATGATTATAGAGGGGGAAGTTCAAAATGAATTGTTCACTTCCCGGAAGAATGTTCCAAATTAAGAAAGCTTTTTTATTTTATAATATATTTTTAAGAATGTATTTTTATGTATTTAAATTAAATTCATAAATTCATAATAACATATGTGCATATGAAGTTAATATAAAACATATGAAGTTAGTTTAATAGAATTATTAAATAAGAAATTTATTAAAATTTAAAATATTCCAATCGATAAATTCACTTTTCTTATTGATAATATATTTGTTGAACTTTTTAACTATAAATTCGTAAATCTGATTGATAGGAATCTTTGTCGGTTGTAACGTCGTGTGAGCGACACATTCGCGTCTTCTTGAACTGAAGCCTTGGCGGCTGCGATGTTTTTAACGCTTCGAGCACTTCTTGCTCTTGAGGGCACCGGAACATTATGTAGCGAAAACGTAGACTCAAATTTTGTCACTATGCGGTCGATTGTCGAACGGGGTCTTGTTAAATCGACCGTAATGTGGGCGTAATGCTCTTAAAGTGGATTACAACAGAACGATTATTTTGATAAAAAATTTGCACGATTTGCAATCGCTGTTCACGTGTGTAGCATTTCATGATGTAATGTTTACTAATGAAGTTTCCAAATGACAAAAGAACAATAAAAAATATGGCGTCGTTCGCCGTCCCTATCGGAAAAAGTTGAAGCGCACCTGTTGAAACACCCGTTATATTGATAAGGAATTTTTCAATGTGAATGTAATTTTGGTCAGTTTGAACAATTTTTTTTTTCAGTGTACGTACGTCACCTTTATAGAGCGAAATATTTTTGATATAGTGAAATGGTTATAAGCTTAATTTGATAGTCAAACTGCAATATGTGATCAATAGGCTGCCAAACGTCCGTCTAACCATTTAAAAGACGAGCTTTTTCACTATCGTCTATTCTCATCCAATTTCTCTAATTTGCACCTTGGTATACCAATCTAAGATGTAAAGTCCCTCTGGTCTAATATTTTGTTAGCATCAACCATTCTTCAGTACCATAGCTGCGCTTTCTATGTTGCATTTACCAGTTGGTCATCACCAGTTTCTTTACTGCATCCATTTATTCAATTTTTTATTTATTCAATATATCGACATCAATGTTGCATCTCATTGCTGACCCATGTTCTTTGTAATAGTGTGACCTGGTTTTTGAATTATTTTAAACGTGAGCTAATCATATACATACGATATATAGTATAAGGTATCATTTTCGTCTCCATTTAATTGCTCATGTGGCATGTGATGTACTATCTCAGTGCGTGACTATATACCTCTGGTATTTACTTCGTTTGTTCCACTTCTACTTCTTCTATTACTTCTCTTGTCTATCAAATCATGTCATCTGGAGACTGTCAACGAAACTTCAACAACTTGTAGCGTTTAGTTTTCGTGTTTTAATGATTCATTTGTCTATCCGTTTGGGTCTTATACCATACTTTACTGCGAAGTGTTTAGCTTATCAGATTAATTGTATTTTAATTCCTCCAAGCATCGAAAATTACAAACACGAGGTATATCAATGCGAGACGTTGGGACAAAATTTCCCTCATTCGATAATGTTATAAAATGGTTTACATAACTCTCGTTCGTAATCTTTGTCCAGCGTAACAATAATACATTATATAATCGACATTTGAAAATTATTTGGCACAATAAATCCTTTTGAATGTATACGAGAATATGTGGTGTCCTTTTGAATATGTGAGCACAAAGAAAGAAAATAATTTCAATTCGAATGAATAAATTAATCATCCATATAGTTATAAATGACAAAACTATGACTCAATGGTTTTCGTATAGGCTTTATTTGTAAAGGGGTTGTGATGAAAATTCAGTATGAAAAAGAAACAGAACCAATTAAGAAAATTGTTTTGTGCATAGTACGCCTATTTATAGTGAAGAATACGCTTACAGTTTTCGTGTAACACAAGCCGAGGATGAATAAACTCCCATAATCACTACCTGAGTACACAAACCCATTTTCCTGCTATGGAACGAACGACACAGACATTAGCATTTTATGAGATGCAAACGGATTATTTTGACTAAGATGTTTTGAAAAAATATCCAATTTCCAAGAAATCATAACATGCTTTAATGTAGCACAGATACAGATACTTATGTGATACATGGTAATAAAATATCCATATGGGTTATGCTTTGAAACATTGTATGGGTTGTATAAACACGTATGACCTGGATGAGAGGTCATAACGTTAGAGTAGTAATTTTAAGAACAATTATGCTGTAGGGGTTTTCTGGGTTTTTACTGAAAAATATATTTACAGTATTTTTCATACTAGGAACCGAATGGTAGGTATAAGGTTGAAGTAGCTGTAACATTTATATTAATATAATCCAATAATTTTGGTTAGAAGTATAATTGCATAGCAATGAGTTTATCTATAATTATTATATAATTCGAGAACCTTGGGTTTTTGATTTTATTCACCAAAAATCGTTTCTACGAACACCTTAATCGATGTTTAGTGCATTATCTATAACAATATGTCAATATTCTGATAAAAAGCGATCAATCCCACTGCTTTCAAACAAGGATGATCAAATGCCTAAAATTCATAGTATACGGGCGGCGATCAGTTTGGTGGACAGTATTAATTTGTATAATCTGATCCTTGATCTTCCAACAATACAAATGGTTAATAAAAACATGGGCAACTGTGGAATGGGCTCTATTTACTTTGAATTTCGTATATCATATAATGACGAAGACCCCATAGTTGATTGGGCTCAGCGGCGTCTTATTTTGAGGCTTCAGGGATCGATATATCATCATTTTAGCGCAGGGACTTAGCTGACGATTAACTTGAATTCTTCTGAATATTAAACTTTTTCGTTTTGATCACCACACAACAGTTATTTAGTATTAGTTATAGGAGCTGCTCAAGCTCTGTAGACTTGGACGATATAGTAGCCTATATGTCCAATCTTTTGCCACTTAGGTTATGGGTTACTGATTTAATTATTTATGGTAAATTACAAACCCTCCGATTGGAATTTTATAGGCTGGATAACTTTATTCGTATTGCGTTCAACAGTGACGTTTAGTCTAGAATTGAAGTGTCTTATGATATATAGCTCCATAGTTGCTCGAGTATCTTCCACAACTCAGTCTTTATTGATTTTTCATAAGATGCAGGTTCAAACTAAATTAAAAAAAATAAACGGCCGTAACCGCGTTTTAACTGAGACCCTTACAAGCTATCAATGTGAATTGGTGCACATTGTATGTTGTCAGTCCAACGACTGATTTTACACACACCCGCTCGATGAGAAACTCTCTTAACTATTGAGCTACAATCGGTGGCAATTGTGAAATTGATATGCCGTTTTGAAAGTGGATGAGTAGTGCACTCTAAACCAGATAAGTTTAGAAAAGTCCTCCAAAGTGACTTTCAACTAGTATAATTTACAATTCCAATAAAAACTCAACTGACCCAGTTAATATAATGTATTTATCAAGGATGTAGACATAGTGCCAAATGTTCCATTGATTTTGATATTAAGAATGTTAATTGGTAATGCATTATTTTTGACTTTTCGCATAAAACCTAAAAGCTCAACAAATATGGTGATGTACTGCCTATCGTCAACAATACAAAAATCTTTCACTAAATGATCCTCGGCCTATAAGTCTGGATATATGACTTGAAGATAGATAGAATTATATTTCTCAATCAAGTATCAGTTGGATTCACTGGTAAACAAAATCACAATATACAATTTCAAGTTCGCTGCACTTCGTCGAGCACAATCAGTAAGGTTAAATTTAGATATTTCCAACTGATAATATCAGTTTGTAGTAGTTTGTAGAGTAGTTTTACAATTACGACCGTTGTGGCAGCTATAATGGTTTAATTTCAAATTAAGACTTCATCTTGTATGGATATATGGTTTTATTTTACATTTCTTAATACCTGTTAAGGAGACAGCACTTTATACTGTTATAACCAATCAAAAGTTGCCCGATCACTATCTTCGCCGTTGAGCCAAATAACTTATAATAACTAAAATATGTGCCAACATGATATAATTCCGGAGAAGATTAAAAGATGGCCCTAGAAGTAGTTGAACGAAATGTTTACATTTTTTAACTGCAGTTTTTTATTTTTAACGAATTATTAACGAAACAAAAATTTAAAATCTAAAAAAAAGAAATTAATTTTACAATTGAAATTGGGAATTTTTGATTCACGTGCCATCTATTGTTTTCGTTAAAACGTATGGTATGCCATCTAGAAATCTTCTCCTTAACTAATATTTAACGAAATCATGGTGTCGTTGGCATTTAATATATGAAAATTGACACGATTTCCCTTATAGTATTATAAGTTATTTGCGTTGAGCCATTGTCACTTATGGTGATTTTCTCTTCTGGCAAAAGGCAGCTCTCACTCACTGTTAAAATACTCGCTATTCTTTGATTTAATATGCACAATATCCAGGAATTCGCAATAAATTTTTGATCTCGTGATTGAATAATCCTTCATAGTATCATCATTTATTACACTCATGATTCGTCTCTCAAATGTTAGAAGCCCTTCTAAAGAAATTTTCTCAATATCATTATGAGTAATGGCAGATCCAAGATTCTCACTTTTTCAAATGGGTGGTTATCACTACTGAAATCAATTGTTTCTTAGTCTTTAGAACAAGAGATCAGATGTTGGGGTTTTGACTCGTTTATTGTAAGAACAACGAAAGCTGAATATTGATCCTTAAATACTGATTCGAATCACACGATTTTCATCTGAAATTGTGTGAAGTCGATCGGATTATCAGCATAAGATGTTGTCTGAGAGTGAAAAGTATCGAGGACCGTGCATTTTTTTTCGAAAGCCAGATATAATTGCAAAAGTTTGCGATAGTCTTTGACACAACATAATGTACTCACAAGGTTACTCTCCTTTTACACAGATGTATACGTAACTGTTTCGTTTTTTCGTGGTAAGCTGGCATAAAATCTGGAAATGCTCGTTGTAGATTGTAGGATGTGTCATTACACTTGGAATGAACCATATGTCTAGTTAACTCTTTTTTTTGTAGACTTGGCATAACGCAGCCACTTTCCATGTTTGGCATATCAATTGAATAAAGTCAAGAGCCCTGAATGCAATCAACTCCAGGTGAACGATAACACCAGGTGACCAGGTCAGTACCTGGTGGCATGCAATGGGTCGTATGTGCGAAATTCATAAACATGAAATAAACAAATAAACATAAACTGCCATTCTATTACACAGCATATACGACATGGCCACGATTCAAGTTTTATTTCAACATCTTGTACAAATATGTACATTTGTTTTGGTAAGTGGGTCGGTTTCTGCTTAAAACATTATATGTTGTAAACAAATATTTGGAAAATTAAATAAATAAGAATAAACATTGGTTTAAAATTTCGGTCACAAGAAATGTGAGTATGTATCTAGGCAGATCTGTTTCTCCGAACGACTATCCATTTCTCTGGAACATAATCGATAGAAGTTTGTACCGATTGCATTAGATGAATAATTTAGTTACTAATTGTGTGAAGTTTCTCCTAATTATATTAAAAAAATATTTACAACGTAGCTCTTATATAATGTAATCCACAGCATCCCTCTTCTTTGAATGTACTCGTTGAGCTAGACAAAGAATTTTTGAAATCTCATATTTGAATTTTTCTAACTGTTCCTAAAGGGATATTTGAGATTTTTCTTTTATATTAAATTCATCTTAGGAAAGTTAAATTGTATGTTTCATAGAAATATTGATATGGGTTGTTTGTGTATCGTTTCCTAGAAATATTTAAGTCGTTTTAATTTTAGAAGATGGATAAGAAATTTTTTTTCACAAATAAAACTTAACCATGTGAGTTTGGTAGGGGTTAATTTACAAAAAGCATATGTTGTTCCAGAATTTAAGGAGAACTGAAATGGGGCCCTCAGTAAATAAATGTGTATGTGTACACAATAAACTTTTGGGTATATCGATCTGCTTTGAAAACAAGATGATATAATTTATATAACGATATATTCTAGGTATAACGATGGACCATAAACAACAAAATTAATTAGTTTAGTAATTATGTCCTGGTATAGAAGATACAAATATTTCCTTTTGTATACTAAAAATTACCAAAATATTAATTACTGAAGCATTAACTACTTGTACGTCCTCATATATACAAGAATACCACAACAAACATCTGCATATGGTATTTAATCTCAATAAATTTAATAATCCGTCAAATTTTTTCTTCGAATTATTCGTTTTGTCTTCCAAATTACATACATCTACATATATGTATCACAAACTCATCACGCGTTTCGATTGATTATTTCGTTTGCCGAATCGAAATGAATTATGTTTTTATGCAAAAATTATACTCGTTATATGTTTTCATGATTTATCGATTTTACCAAAAATTCGATTTTATTTGAAGTTATTGCTTTCCAATTTGACATTAACACGAATGTGGAAGAAGTATATATACCAATACAAGAAGGAAATCTTCTTAAACATCAAACGGGAGGTTTATGTGTTCAATAGAACAAAGCATTAGATATACTTTATATATATATATATATATATATATATATATATATATATATATATGTATATATATATATATACATGTATATATATATATATATATATATATATATATATATATATATATATATATATATATATATATATATATATATATATATATGTTTTGGTGTGCGTGTCTAAAAAGAGTGTTTTATTTCGGGGATAGAAGTTCCAATTAAAATAAAACACAGAATATAATTTTAATGGCCACGTATGTGACTTTATGCTTTTATATAATATATTTATGCCATTATTTTTTAACATGATTTCGAATATGTGATCGACGTGG
The DNA here is from genome assembly GCA_963932295.1 of Tipula lateralis. Classification (NCBI taxonomy): domain Eukaryota; kingdom Metazoa; phylum Arthropoda; class Insecta; order Diptera; family Tipulidae; genus Tipula; species Tipula lateralis. Next base: position 156,792,263 of record OZ010738.1, read on the forward strand.
CGCAAGGATCTTTTTTCGATCACTCTTCGCAGCATTTCTGGATGTATTTCAGCAATAACACGTCGAAGGTTGGTTTCGAAGTGTCGAATTGTCTCTGACAATGAGCGTTTAGGTATTTTGTTTGTTTGTTTGTTTTTATCTCTACTATCTGTTTTGGGGCTCGAGGCACTTCCAACTCTTTCGCGGTTCGCTTATTTACGTCCTACCTTACGCCATTACAGCCAAATCGAGGACGTACGGCTATAGGTCCGATTTACGTAGAACCATCTGCATATTGCATAGTTCCATGCCAGCCTATAGTACTGACATAGAAGATGGGGTGGCCCATGAATTCTGCACTCCAACAGGGGGTCATAGATGTGTTCATTCACACCACCGATCGTAATCGTATGGTGAAAAATCCCTTTGCCATCCTGCCCCTATCGGGATTCGAACCCGGTACCTCCCGCTCCAACTGCCGCAGCTTTAACCACTGCGCCACCTGGGCGGTGAGCGTTTAGGTAAACAACAACACATACCTCCCAAACAATAAATGATCATTCACACGAATGTGGTGGCATAGTTGACAGATCAATTTATCGATTTTAATCGATGATCAAATGTTTCTTTCATTATTATAATTGAATCGAGCACTGCATATAGCATTTGGTGTTATTTGTTGTTGGAACCATATGTCTCTGGTCTTAATATCATTCAATTGAGATACAAATAATTGGTTATCATTTTACTACAATTAGTAATCATGGTCACCGTGGACTGTAACATTTTAACCAGCATCAATTTTGAACTGATAAAATTCCACCGGTATGGCCCGGTGATTCCTTTGGCCGTTGGAACACACCAAACGATAGTTTTCTACGGATGTAATGATTTTTGAATAATATCTCGTGGATTATTGTCACTCCAAATTCACCGGATTGGTGACGCGACCGATGGTTGTATGGTTTTGATTCCTTCACAATTTGAATCTTGTAAACATATAAACTAAGATCATTATGCAAAATTCTGCATTAAGACGGTGGATCAAGTCCCAATTTTTGTGCATCATGACGAATCGATCGCATTTTATGATACAGGTGATTGTGCGATAGCGATTAACTGTTTTGATATATGATTATGAAATTGACTTAGTGATCAAAAAGTTGCTCAAACTGAGCAAAGCCCAAAAAAGTTGTCAACTTAACGTTATATAACTTGTAATGAAACGTTTGTTTGGTGCCACTATATAAGTTATTAGGAATAGACTTGAATAAAATTGTCTCTGCCGAAATCTCACATCCGGGATCGTTGTTCCAAAGTTACTTCTTATTACAAATATGATTAATGGTCCAATGATGAAGTTCTATACCAACATCACTTCACCATGTATGAAGAATGCCCAAATCAGTTTCCAAATAATTTATTATTGGATATACAATCACTGGAAGGTAATTCATAGGAGGCTGACAATTTACAAACAAAAAATATACTTTACTGGCAGCACAAAGAATCATATTTATTCTTCGTGTAATGATCAATTAGAGTTTATTCACGTTATATCAGGAGAATGTGCAAAAATTGGCAGTGGCCGCTAATTGTTAATATCTGTCTCAATCAAACCTGCCACTACGGAATGTATTCTGGAAAGCGATCGTGCTTGGCTTCCACACCAACAAACAAGTTATTTAGCAACAGTTGGAACAAAACGAGGCAGCTTATATATAGAATCAGTTACCAGTATATGTTAAAGTACCAAGAATACTGACTAAAACCCTGAATGATTGTGACAATGTTTGAAAAGAATATATGAACATTGACCACTAAAATTGATAATGTGCCAACGATTCTGGTCAGTCTTAACCATATATTTGAAGGACAACTGCAGAACTTGGTCTAGATTTGATTCAATACGCTTATATGGCTTATTATGAGCAGACCCTCTACTTTACCGATGTTTGTCGTAGATAAAATGCTGCTCTGGTAAATAAAGTTTTTCCATGGTCAAGAAAAAATATTGAACTCAATGTTATCCTTTTCCTCCAATTTCACCGTGAGCAGGGCGACATTAAGATATTTTGGAGGACTGAAATGCCGATTGGTTTTCTGCTTCTATGATACCGTTCGTAAATTGGTACAAATATATAAAGCGATAGTTGGTATATGACTTTTGAGGTCTTTCGCGTCGACCTATTTTATGTAAGATCATAGAAGAAGTCCCGTGGTCGACCTCATTTTTCATAAAATGTTTTTGAAGTGTAACTCTGACATTTGGTAGCTCGCCCATAATTTAACAATCCATATGCTGCTATAGGATGTGTCTGATTTGTATAATTTCGCTGTAAACAAGTTCAGATTTTAAAAGTTATCCATTTGGTTTTTTTCATTTACAATTCTTGGTGAACTGGTTGATCCAACTTATTGTTTTCCTCTTTCGCTCCTTTCATACTGCTTTGTTTTGATCAGTATTGAATCATCTTCAACTTTATTCATTTAGGATTCAACCACCACAGTGTATGTTCCTTTGAATGATACCATTAAATTGAGAGGACGAACATCTGTACATATCTCAAGTCGAGGAATAAAAGTATTCTTGATGGTTGTATCTCTAGTTCTGGCAGCTATCAATTGTGTTGTACATTTTCTATCTTTGTATATATTTATTTTGAATGTAAGCAGCATCAACATAAACTAGCTCACTAGGATCATAAACTGTATTAACCTGAATATTTTGAAACTGTCACTCGGAGCAATGGTGGCATCTTTTATGTCACTCCTGAAACTATCTGATTGTAGTGTAGTTTTGCTTCTTTCTGATTGCATAGTCTATATGTTATTGTATTTGTATTTTCACTATGAATTGGAAACTGTACAAAACCAGTATCCTTGATATTATATTAAGCTTATCTCCTGGTACTATATCTTAGATCGGCTTGTAATTTGGTGCTTGTTGCTCTACATTTATAGTGCTGACCACATTGCTGGAAATTGACTCTAATTTTGTATAGCTAAATGCCCACTTCATTTAAGGTCATGTTTAATTTTTTCTCTAAACGTATTACGTCGCTTTCATTGTGTCATTAAATCGTCTACGTATATGTCCCGATGTAATACTATATATGGATTTTCTATCGTTCTTCAATCAACGTCGCTAATTCTTTAACAATTACTCTCGTTTTCATGATGGGAGCTAATGATGTTTTGTAGCGAATTGTGTTCAGTTAAACATACTTAATTGGTTAGATATATAGGAAGGGTGACTCCGCATATAATACTTTGATTATGGTGATCTCTATGACGAAGCCTAGGGCTAAAAACACTATGACGAGGTAGGACTCGTTTTTAGCCTTGAACTTGCCAAATTTAGACAATTTCTAACCTTCCTTTTAGGTCTCTTGTTGAAGAAGCGATGAAATATTTGTCAGCGGTGTTAGAAGTAATTTGTTGAAGTAGTTGATTTGTTGTCGACTTTATTGGCCAGTTAGTGTCAACATACAAAAATAGATAAATCTAACCAGACACACACGAGATGGCGAATGCGACTACATTTGAACATGTGCCAAACAGAAAATGTTTAAATATAATTAAATATTTACCACGGTCAAAAGCGATTATGGAGTTGATGTATATATATGTAGTTGGGTGGTATATAGTTAGATAAAATCTACTTTCATATCCGTTTCATAATTAAAATTGCAATAATTTATGAAAACCCTGAAAATAGTTTAATGTCGGTATGGGAAAAGGTACACAAACGATTAAATTTATATGCCGTAACAAGATCATATTCTGGCATTATAATAAACGATATGGTTTTATGTAAAGCCCTATAATTATTAAATTAGTGGATGTACTCACATATATATATATATATATATATATATATATATATATATATATATATATATATATATATATCATAAGCATATATAAATTTATGTACATAATAATCAGTGGCACGCGTTAGTTGAGCATAATGAAAGACGAAAACTGAATTTTGAGTAGAACCGTATATACGCGGCCATGACGTAAGTACTCGTAAATAGTACTACATATTTTCATGAAGTGTGACATAAATTTATCTACATACCATTCATAAAATATATCTACATACATACTTCTTCTTACAGCTTATGAAAGAACTTAATATTATATCAAGCGTTTTAACTATATATACATACTTATAACTTCTGCTATGCTGCTATATGTGTACTCGTATATAAAGCGAAGCATGTTGATTCTGATTTATGGTAATTTAATCTTTTTATCCTAGTTATGTTCGTTTCTACTATAAAACTTACTATATATAGTAATGTGTGTAATAGTATCTGACGACGCTAATGATTTATTTTTGAAAAGCTGTTGAGAGAATTTGTAATTTAATTTAATGGATAAACTTAATTTTTTGTATTTAATGAATGACTTTTGTTTGTAGGAAGCACATCTAATCCGTATGTGTGTGTATGATATCTTGATAAACAATCTCGTATACAAGTCAATGTCAAGTTATATGTACTATCTAAATCTATAACGTATATAATATGATTCATATATGTCTTTCTCGTTGTATGAACGGTTGATGGGGTGTACATTCTAATTTTGTTTTTTATCAGAAATGTGTACAAATATGTGGTACAGAACACTGTGTACCAACGATAATAATCTTTGATAAATATTATCGTAACAAAATCTCGAAAATAAATTGATTTTTTCACCGGAAAGAACGTTAAGAAACATTGTATAACATAAACGTGCCGGTTCTTCGAATTTGCGAGTGTTATATTATCTATTAAATTCGAACGAAAACCAAAATAATAAGAAAATCAAACAGAGTCTGTGTGTATACGCTGCCTATATAAAGTTAATTAATTTTATTGAAGACTAATAGATAGAATAATAAGAGAACACAAATCAAGATATGTATTATAGAAGGAGTCAATTTAGATTGTAAATATAAGTTAGATAGAAAATGATGCTCACTATATATATATATATATAAATATAGGGTTGAACAATTTAACATGTGTAATATGCTGTATTAACTAGATGTTGGTGAGTCAATATCACGTATCTCCTACGGTCGTTGTAAGGGTATTGAATCGGGTAAGATCTTATATCACAAAACATAAATATTAATATTCACTTGCTTACTGACTGTATTTTTACCACCCCCTCGATGAAGTCAGCTGTTTAAGTTGTTCTCAATATCTGCCTGATACCACTGGATTCTGTACTCAATTGTCAATTACACAGAAGTTTCATCCAATGCGTTACGATCGCGTTGTTCATCTTCGACATCCGCAACTGGCGTATACAGTATCCGGGTCGAATGACCGTTTGATTGATTTTCGTTCTAGTGTAATGTGAACATATTAATTCTGAAGTGTAGCTTGTTGATGCTGCTTAGTATACATGTATTGGTTATGAAGTTATGAAGCCTTGTTAGGTTAGAAATTGCAGCAGTTTTTTCGTTTATAGAAAATCAGTTATTTTTAAAATAGATCAAAATTTGAGTGCCTTGTTCTGGATGCATTTATAATGTTAGACAAGTGTTAATCCAATGAATCTTTATTAAAACCATACATTTTTAAGTATGTTGTACTTTATATAACCAAAGCCCTATGGATCAATCAAGATTGCTTTGATATAACATATAGTCACTCTGCAGCCATTTATACTACATTATATTTGGTTTAACGATGTTTCTGAGCTTTTTTCAATAAATTTCGATTTTTTAGAAACTTCAAAGGAATTAGCTCACAATATTTTTAGACTAGAAATGATGTTGTGTTTGATTCTACTGAAACTTGGTATAGACGACCAATTCAATTATAACAGTCATAATTTACGATTCTAAAGAAATTTCAAAGGGGTTAACCCACAAAATGTTTAGGCTAGAAATGATTTTGTGATTAATTAGAATGATTTTTTTTGTTGAAGCTTATTGTATACTCATTGTGACTTCCCACTGTATTATTGTACGTTCCGGCTATAGGTCCGATCTACGTAGAAACCATCTGCACATTTCATAGCTCCATGTCAGTACTATAGACTGGCTCACGGATGGAACGACACACGGATTCTAACCTCAACTGGAATGAATTTATTCTCACCACCAAATCGTACCGCCCTAGATGATCGACGGTGAAAATCCTTTTTCGCATCCTGCCCCTATCGGGACTCGAACCCGGTACCTCTCTGTGGCGCAGTGTTCTAACCACTGCACCACATGGGCCATAGTAAGTATAAATATGCTGTTACCAGCAAGTTCAATATATATGAAGTTCTAGGTCATCTTGGCCTATATATCATTTGAGCCATTATACTTTAAAAATTGTGAGTAATTTAATTGTAATTCATTAAAAGCTTGTGAAAAGATGGGTGTACATTGCTTGACTTTATACTACAGATAATACTTGGTCAGTTACCAATAAACTCACAGCATGAAAAAGGTTAAGATATCGATGGTTCGTTTACGTCTATCATCTACTGATAAGCCTGCTTTATATAAATAATTTGCCATTATTTAACTTAAACCATGAGAAGTTTACGATTTTATTTTTCAAACGTGTCGTCTGCACTTCAAATGCGATGTTGGTTCATCCAGTTATGATAATATGCATATTTACCAAATCTCACAGAATTATCTCTAAGCTTTAATGAAGAATCATATGCATCTTTGAATTATGATCCCTTTTGTTTTGAAGTTATGTAATATTCATTTGGATACTCCTGACAGCAATACAAAATGGATGGTGATTACGTATCTTAATCACATCGACGTTGTTTTGTTTAGGAACGAACTTTTTCCTTATCCTATTATAAAGCAGTAATATAACAGAATTTGAAGTTCAAAAAATTAAAGGTGTAACTGCAAGCTACATCATTTTGTAAGTAACCTGCGGATTATCCGTTTTTTAGTGCCTGCAGTAATTGAAGATAATTGACATTTTTCGACAGTTGTTGTCATTTATATCATCATACGCAATAAAGACCACATAAGAAAGATACATAATTTTTTATCAACTTTGAGGTTTTTAATTATTATTTGAGCTTTTATAAAACTGTGAGCTTTTAAGATTTTTCTGAAGCTTTAATGTAAATATTATGTAAAATCAACATCGATTATTGACATTTTTGGACAGTTGTTGTCATTTATATAATAATCTATAGCTTACAGAGGCGGTAAACGGCCCTTACCGCGTCTCAACTGAGACCTTACGAACCATTTTAACGATTGTTGCACATTGTAGGTGGTCAGCTCAACGAATGTTTTTACACACAAACGCATTTTATGTCATTCGGTGGCATGTTAATTTTTGGTCAACGGCGAGAATCGAACTCGGGACCGCCGCGTGATGAGCGTGATGACACTTAACCATTAAGCTACAACCGGCGACATATGTCATTTATATCATCATATGCAATAAATACCACATTAGAAAGATACTGAACTTTTTATATTATGTTCAATCAACACCGATTAATTTGTATCAATGAAATCTTTAATTTCGTATGTGGTTCTTAAAATATACCATAAATACATAGTTTAACAACAACAACAACTTCCACATCGAATTGACAACAACAACATTTTATTATTAAAGTAATGAGATTGTCATTGAGCATAACGTGCTATGATTAAATATTGAGTTGGTAGTTGGTATAACTGTTGTGAAGAGTTGAGATTTCTTGACATTTGCCTTGATAGGTTCGAAAATTGGTGTCAGTGCTTTTTTTTAACTCAAATTTTGCCAAGAAAAATAAAGGTTTTGTTCTGATGCACTAAAAATGTTACAAAAGTATTACGGCGATGAATATTTGAAGAACAAGGCAATGAAGATAATCTTTGTTCAGCAAGACCATCAAGTAGTGATAAAAATATCAATAAAATCATGAAGCTTATTTTGTAATTGTTGCGTGAAAATCATCAATAATGACAGAGTAAAGTTGTATGACAGCGCGTCGCTCGGTGAAAGGGTAACTGCAATTAAGAATATAATGGTATATTACGTTCAAAAATCCACCCAATCCATTGCTGCATTTATCACATTGCTTGTGATGACCCGATCCAATCTCACAAAAACAAACACCATCTAGCATTCCAGTCCGTTTTATTTGGTCCGTAAATTTTATGTTACAAGTTAATTGCACCAAATAAAACTAAATAATAATTAATTCGAAAAGTATACTTTATTTTTCATCTAACCCACCTTTAATTGTCACATTTTAGTATATGTGTCGACCGTTTTAATTTATTGTGTCACGTAATGCTTAGTTTCAAAACATTTAATGTTAAGTGGGATACTACACGATGTAACCCATATTAAATACATGTTCTTTTTATTGGACGAGTAGTTTTCAAATGCCAACCACTTTGATGAACCGGATCGGTCCAATTTACACCCAATTTGATTTCGCTATAAACACACTTGAATTATTGATTACTGTTTTATATAGCCGTAGGACTATTGCGGTGTTACACATCTCTAAACTAAACATTTACAAAACAAACAAAGCTAAATATTTGGGGTTTCCTTTGTGAATCGCTGTTGAAACGAAATAAATTAGAACGAACAGAATAATAACGAGATAATAATGAAGTTTAAGAGATGGCAGTAAAGAGAATATTTTATGTGTGATTGGAACATCATGATTTGCTCCAACCTGGACAGCTGCTTTTCAAGCTTGAATCAAAATCTAAAGAGAAACTATAGATAGCATTCGATTACTACTATACATACACTGTGTGTTATGATCACTCGACCAAAGACTTTCACAACTCTTACTGCGATGATTATTTGGTGTATTCGTTAAAATAATTATGTTTGACTTTGAAAATATACAAATCTTGTCATTTATATCAATCCTACGCAATAAAATGTACATAGCTTTTTGCAAAGCTTTGAGCTTTTTATAAAGCTTTTATGTAAATATTGTTTACAATTAACATCAATAACTTGTTACCCCAATGGAATCATAAATTTGTGCGTCAGGTAAATAAGATATTCTATAGAGCTCATAATTTGACAACGACAGTTCCCACATCGAATTGACAACAACAACATTCTGTATGCTAAAAGTGTTTTGGCTGATTTGCATATATTATATCGTGAAACTTTAAGTTGATAAGTGCTATATAATAACGTTATATTTATGATGATCAATACATTTAAGTATCGACAGCTTAATAAAGCGTTGTTAAAAGCTACAAACGGGTCAATAATTTTTATAGCTTTTATCAACTTATTTTGTTTTCATTAGGCCATAAAATGTGCTTTTAACTTTGTTTTTTAATTCGTTTTGTTTCTATATTTTAGAATTTTTAATTTATTCTTTCTGTCAGATGTGTATATTAGAGTATTTAACAAATATACCGACAAAATAGGACAGTGGTTAAAGCTGCGGTGATAAAAGCAAAAGCTACCGAGTTCCAATTCTGATAGGGACTGGATCTATGTACTATATAACAAGTTATAGTATTCCAGAGTTGCTCGGAAATAATGCTTTAGTTTTAGGGCGTGGATCAATGTACAGTATCTGAATTGGCCAAAAGACCTCGAATCATTTTTGGATGAGTTTGCTAGTATATATGTATGTCTTGTTTGCATGCGTTGCAATTGTTTGAAGATACAAAAAGGAGAAAACATATTCAGTTCATTCAAACCGTCCTATTATCGATATACAAAAAAATATGAACGAACAAGCTTTCTCTTCAAAATTTGTCAAATATCAGACCGTGTGGATAGTATAAAGACATTCTTGAAAATATTCTAGAAAATTTTCCATTTATTTAGCAATCTGGAAAATATTTTTATCTTATATTCTTTTGTAATGGTCGACATATATTATTATACCGTTGAGTATTAATTTTAAACATACATAATTTTAAATAGTTATAAATTTTTTATTCGTTATAATGCTGCTCATATTTTTTTTACTACACAGTTTCCCACATGAACATCGTTTTAAAGGTGACCTTTTCAAACCGAAAGTATATTTTAAGTCATGCATTGTAGTTAATTATGTAGGTCAACCTGCACTGGAATATTCTACCTTTGTTAATAATTCTGAACCTTATTAAGTATTGGGATACGGTAACCCTTGTGTATATATGGTGCGAGGAAAGAGTAGAATAAATCGTTAACGGTCAAATCTGAAGACCAGTGTAGTTTTCAATAGTTACCTGCCTTGAATAACAAAAGTTGTATATAAGTTGAAGTCCCAAAGATTAATCAAGTTAAAAGTAAAACTCATTAAAAAGATCACCTTATGGATTACTCTGCATTATGGGAAATGAATATTAAAAAGGGACTACTCCTTCAAATCAGTGCTCTAGATGAATCTGATTTGATTGAAACACTTTCGGTGATTATAGACAATTCGCATCCTTGTAATCAACAATACGTATGTTTGCCGTGGTGTTTTTGAAGCAATGTCACTTCATCATAGTCCAAACAAAGGATAAGTAATTGTTTCATGTTCAAATATTTAACAATAATCAATACACAGCACATTCAACAATCCTCGCATCTTGAAAACAGCCCGCGTAATATTCGCGATTGGCAGTCAGCTAATTGTATATCATGAGATGCTTTATCATCTTGAGTCCAACTGTTTATTGTTCATAAGCTATTTGAGAGAGGCATGGTCGCTGAGCTTTACCTCCATCACCCGGTGAACATTGATCTAAAATACTTCTCTTAATATAAACCCGGTAATATTTATCACTTCGAACATCAGCATAGCATTCCAGTTTTGTTATTGTATAATTTCGGTTGTTGTCATATGTATAGAGGGCATTGAATCCGTGTCAGAACAGTGTCAACACACTAAAGAAATGAATATTTTGGTATATACAGGTAACACTACTGGCTTGTTGTATAGATTGTAATCTGATACGATGAAGTCGAGATAAAGTTAACTGTCAGTTTTTTAATTTAACAATCAATTCTACGTCCTTTAAGAACCAAGCTAATTATTTAGCAGCTGTATATGCGCATCGAAAGTCCTTGGGTGATTGGGAAACCATGACGACAACCGGCACTGCTATAATGAATATACTGCAAATCAATCTGGTTTGATTGTGTCGATTCGGGTTCCATCGATAATACACATCCTTGGTCATAACTGTTTTACATTGACATTTAGAAAAATTGCCGTTGAGTTTTTGGAGTATTGTCATACGAACTCCAAAAGATATGCGTAACTGCTTAATCACACTTTAGATAAAAATATAATACGATAAAGATTTAGTCATCACTGATCTATCTGGATTATATTTGATAATAATAACCGCCCAGGTTTATTACCCAGTTACTAATTTTATGTGAGGATAATTTATTGGTTCTTCCATGACACAATTCTAAAAATGACAAAAATTGTTACGGCAGCTGAAGAGTTTTTATATCAATTTGTTACAGTTTTGGGCTGAAGATAGTTTAACGTTCCAACTGGAATTCGTTGGTCGGTTTTCAGTTTCCGTTGAAATATAAAATGCACAAGTTTAAGGTGGCTATCAACCTTTACTTGGGTGCAGGAGCTCTGACAGTTACAAGGAGCTAGGACAGTCTAGAAGTCCGCCATGCACCCAAATAAATATAAACTTAAACAAAAACGGTCATTGTAAAACGTGGATTTGTTTTGCTTAGTTCTGCACTGATTACATCAAAAAATCTGCTTAATAGAATGTCAATTATGAATCGCACATACAGAAATAGTCCTGAAAATGTTGATTAAATCTTTTGCGAAAAAATGTTGCACGGAACTAGGTCAATTTACTGTGAACTGTTGCCTCTGTTATTAACTCAATTGAGTACTGCACTTCCAGTTTTTTATATCAATCTAGAGTGTCATAAAACCAACCTGTCCACATTGAGGTACCACATATCACAATAGAAGACATAAACAAGGCTCTGAAAACATTAGGCGATGGTTGTGGTCCTGGCCAAATACCTGGTTCTTTTCTGAAAGATTACACCAGTTTGGAACTACCTCTTTGCATGCTGTTCAATCGGTCGCTGAGACTGGACAAGTTTGCTAAAATAGAAGATAACCAGAATAAATACACTGTTCAAAACTGGTGATTGAAGTTGATGCATCATGTTATAGAGGTTACAGCTATATACCCAAGTTATTTGAACTTGTATACAAATATAATTTGCAATTTCTTCGAAGAAGTGGTGCCTCGATATGTTTGCTCGATACCGTACCAACATTGATTCATGCCAAAGAGATCACTTTCTCCAAAACATATAGAATTCACCGACAGCACAATTAAAGTTATAGAAAGTCATTGTAAATCACTAGAACGGTTATAGCATTAGCCGTTGTAAGGCACTGGAACGGTTATACTCCTTTAAGGCTTTCAAATTACTTTGTTGCATGGTTTAAATCTTACCTAAGCAATCGCATACAATACATCGATATTAAAAGCATCAGGTTCAAGTCAATTCAAGCTTAATTGGGGTTTCCACAAGGTTTCACTTGTTTTTTTATTATTTTCATTGACGCATCGACAATAGTGAAAAATTTACAAATTAAAAGACCACTAGAAGAGATAGAAGAAATAGTTCCTGCTAGTTGATACATATAGAACCAACTATGGTACTAACGAACTGACTAGCATGATGTGTAAAAGCTTTAATCATCTGTTCGATTTTACTTCCAGAAAGGATAACTTAAAACGTGAAGCTACACTTTCTGCTTCTTCCGGATTTTAATTATTATTTAAAGGGAGGGCTAATTAAAAGTTTAATTTTAAAAATGGAATATGATGCCTCCGTTTCACAAGCCGCACCAAACAGTTACTCGTAATGGGTGCATTGGCTTTGGAAAATGAGCTTCATCCGAAAAGATATTTTGGCAAAAGCGACATCATCGTGCAGTTTCTCGTTGGCCTATTAGCGAAGAGAAACCGAATCGGATGGCCATGTGGCTGAGTTCATGTTGATGGACTCTTACGCACACCCTCAGCCACAGCTTTGATATGTTTGGGTTTAAGCACTATACGAGCACGCTAACGTCTTAGAGCATCAACAATGAAACCAGTTTAAAGAACTTTGACAATAAACTTGTGTATACCAGGCACTGTTCGTTCTTTTCTGTGACCAAATCTTGGACGAAATTTTCCTGTAATTTCCATCCAATTGTCTTTGTCATTGGAGATAATATAATATATTTAGTGACAGAATGGAATGACATAAGTATTATATAAGTATCGGTCAACTGCCATTCGGGACCAGGATGGAAACCTCTGTGTTAACGTCGATGCGGTACTCGATACATGGCGTGAACATTTCTCTGATCTACTTAATGTTCCACATGTATCACAAGCTGTGTTTGAATACCCTCAAATACAGACCGCGGAGATGTTCATTGAGGATCCATCCTATGAGGAATTCACAATGGCCATGCAGAAATTAAAGAAAAATCGTTCAACTGGAGTTGATTGCATTAATTCAGAGCTCTTGATATTCGGAGGGCTAACTTTGTGGAACTGTCTTTTCGACCTTGTTCGATTGGTATGGCGAAATGAAGTTATGCCCGAAGAATGGAAAGTGGCCGCGTTATGCCCAATTTTCAAGAAGGGTGATCGCTTGAAATGTGAGAATTATCGCGGTATAGCTCTCCTTTGCACAGCATATAAGTTACTGTCATACATTATCTTGGGAAGAATTACTCCTCTGGCGGAGGAAATTGTCGGTGACTACCAAGGAGGATTCCGTCCAAATCGGTCAGTCACTGATCAAGTTTTTTTCGCTACGGATGATTCTTTCCAAGTACTACGAAACATCTCGCGATGTACACCAGGTATTCCTGGATTTCAAGCAAGCCTATGACTCGATCAATCGAGAGAGATTATGGTATGCGCTTGAATATTTAGGAATACCGAAAAAATATGTACATCTGTGTAAAATGACAGTAACGCAGTCACAATGCTGTGTCAAAGTTGAGAACAGGCTATCGAGAACTTTTGCAATCAATTCCGGTGTTCGACAAGGAGATGCGCTGTCCCCGATACTTCTTAATCTCATGTTGGAATACATCCTTCGTAAAAGTGAAACACCTCAGGACAACATCTTATTCCGACAATCCAATCAACTTCTTGCTTATGCAGATGATATCTGTGTGATTGGATTAAATGGCAACGGAGTGAAAGAGATACTTGATCCACTGGAACAGTGTTCAGCTTCTGTTGGTCTCAAAATCAACGAGTCAAAAACCAAATATCTAATCTCGGGTTTTAGAGACCAAGACGCAATTGATTTCAGTAGTGGTAACCACACGTTTGAAGGAGTGATGAGATTCAAGTATCTTGGATCTCTCATCACTCACGATAATAGTGTGGGCGAGGATATCAAGGTCCGCCTTGCCGCTGGCAATCGGGCTTTGTATCCTCTACGTCCACTGCTGAAATCAAAATATCTTGCAAATACGGATAAGCTGAAACTGTACAGAGTGTTGATCAGACCCGTTGTCATGTATGGATGTGAGAGTTGGACCTTGACGGATGAGTACGAAAGATGGCTTCTATCATTCGAGAGAAGAATCATGCGTGTGATATATGGTCCAAAACGCGACGTCGATGGCACTTACCGAGTTCTTTTCAATCACGAGATCAGGAATTTAATGCAAATTCCTGATATCGTGCATGAAATTAAAGGACAGAGAGTACGCTGGCTCGGTCACGTTCTGCGTGCTGATCCGAACCGAATGATTCAGCGAACCTTTAAGGGTGAACCGCCTTTCGGTAGGCGAAGAGGTCGCTGTAGGCGACGATGGCTCCACGGCGTAGAGAGCGATCTGGCTTCTTCAAACTGCCTACAACGGTTTGAAGACCTGGCTCGTGATCGAAACCAATGGAGTCAGATTGTTCACACGGTACGGGCCAATAATGGCCTGTAAAAACTGTTAAAAAAAAAAAAAAAAAAAAAAAAAAAAAATTATATAAGTATTATATTTTAAATAACCGGCGATTCAAATTTAAACCGATAGATGGCCCACTCGTTATACCTGTTTATATGTGTGACTGTTACGTCAGTTTTAATGTCAAAACGTATTTGTAGAATAATAGTGAATAATAAAGTGAAACCAAAGCTTCTCTCTAAATATCAAGTCTCCATATACTTTATTGATACTTGTTGAACATTAAGAAAAGTAGAACTTTTTTTCACGGCTTTAACTTGACATTGAATGCCATTTTGTGTTGTTGTTCTTATTATGTATATAAACTGTATATAGAAACCAATAGACTGGGTGGTGTTCAATTGGACGTGAAAATTATCAAAACAAATTCTATTTGTTTTGTTTATTTAGTACAATAGTATAGTCGGAGTCTAGTAGTCTTTTATTTAGTAAATTTTTTTGTTTTTTTTTTTAAACAAAAGACGATTTTTGTCTTTAGTCGCCTTTAATCAATCATAAGAAATAGATATGCGTTGTTTATGGATAGATGAATTTCAATAGAAATACGGAGCCAAAACTTAAATGCGAGGCGATTAGAAACTCTCTTAACCACTAAACTACAACCAGTGACGGCTTAAGAAAGCATTATTTCATCGAAAATTGTATATATATATGTACATCATTAGGTTGCAGAGCAACTATACGTCGTTCAAAACAATATTAAAGTGCTAACCAGAAAGTTGGTAAGAATAATGGCAGCTAAAGGTAATGTTAAAGAATTAAATAATAAATTTTTACAATAATATCATCTTGATTAGAAATAATAAAATGTCAATTTGTATGCGTTTGAATAGAATATTGATCAGTTGTGTGTGCTACATAGTACCAACAACAGCGTTTTATCATTAGATTTATCTTGTCCTATTATTCTATACCGTAAAATCAATTTGGATAAAAGGTGTTAAAGGACGAATAAATAAATTTGTTCCATTTCCAAGATTGGGTAAGAGAAATTAATCTTAGTTCAGTGTGTCATCAAACTTCAATTTCAAATATTCGATGTAAGAAAAACATATTTTTTGAAATTTTTTGGATAAACAACAATTTAGTGTGCGCCAAAAAATGTGCACTATAAGTTTAGTTGCTATCTAATCGATTTAAATTTTAAGTAAAACCTAGATAAATAAAAAAAACATTTAACAATGTTCGCCTGGATGTCGTCAACATAGATTTCATTTCTTTTTGGTACATTGTTTAATTTGGTAACTCACACTTCCATTTTCCTCACAAGTTTTCATTTAACAATTTTATTCGTTTATTTTTTGTCGTTTATAGGTTATATTATGTCACATTTCACATTGTATTTAAACAACCATATTAAATACATAAATTATACATGATATTCGAAATAAACGACATTATACGCAAATTTAATTTGATTTGATGTACTATAGAGAGTAAGTAAGTATTATTATGTAGAGAATATATAGAATGCTACATATAGGTATAAATTGATTGGTAGACTAGTTTCTCATAAAATCTTTAAAATGTTTCAAAATATCCTTGTTCGTATATGGATTATTTAGGCGTCAGAAGTGGTTACCGATAATAGAATCACTGGTTATCATTTACCGATAATAGAAACACTATGGTATTCAACATTTTAAAGACAGAAGCTAGATACAACCTTCAAACAGGCATACTTAATAGGATAAAAATAGGAGGCTAGTTGAACCAAATTGAACCTTTAAATATTTTGCTTAGTATACAAAATCTGTTTGAATGAGCTGTTTTGAGAAGATCAGCTGGACAAACTACAGCCGTTCAAGAAATTTGGTGATGTTGGCCACATTATAAATTCCCTGATACAGCCTGCAATATACTCTGAAATAATTAAGTAGGCAATCAGATATGCTCACCTCAAGTTCGTCACTGATGACTCCAATCTCCACTTTAATATTGAACATATAGAGCCATCAGTGAATAATTGTAAAGTTATCGGTGTCGATTCTCTCTTGATCATTCATACAAAGGACTTCATGCAAAGGTTTAACAACCGTTATCAAAAACAAAATAGATATAATGTATTCAAGATTCGCCCGTTCCTCACTAGTGACTCAATTTTGTTCGAATACCTATCAGAAGACATTTTCACTTATCTGCTGAAGACAGCCACAACACAGTTTTATACTCGTAAATTGCTTTTCGCTAGCCAAAAATCTCTATTAGGTGGAACACAAATTCGAAAGCTCGAGCAGGCATCACCTTCAGCGACCTACTTAACCTATACTTAACATTATATATATAAAGCACTCTTTAAACCTTCATTTTTTCAAATCATACCTATTCTCAATGCCACTCATACATAACTACACGACTGCAGTGTTCTTGTTTACTATTTCTAAAATATTTGTCATTCAGCTACACTTACAGTCCAAGATTGTTCCCAGAAACTCTTGTATGATAAAGTTAAAATATAGCGCCTGCCGATTGAATATTTTCATAGTAAAGACAACCAGCTCGATTTTGGATTGGTTGCTAGGTATATTCTTGAGACAGTTCCATCATCAATTCATCGATTACTCTAACATTTAAGAATATGAATGATACCACACCACCTTGCGATGTTCTTCTAACTAAATTTCTTATGGTAGAACTATTCGCTCAAAGTTGACAATGATGAGGATCTGATGTTCGAGGATCTGATAAATTAATCTATATGAAGAGTAGTACACCTCTACAAGAGGCAATTTCTAAATGGCCGTTAACTTCACGTAAACGAAGGTACCCTTAGTGTCAAGCAATGCCACAACAATGTTTATTACATTGAGTTAAATGATTCTCAGTTATGCGCAAAGTTATTTAGGGCAAAGCTACTGGCCCTTACATAGTACGCATTTTGAAACCTCGTTGTGTTATCGGACTTGACCTTCGCTCAAATGTTCCAAAGCTAGTGCCTTCAAAAAGTTTTTAAAATAAAGAATGATAATGTTGTAGTTCTTATGTCTTTCGAGTAGTCATGTGGACTCATCTTCCTCAAGGAATGGTAAGATTACACTGACTTTCATTTTCTAAGAATATGTAGCAGCCTACAGAACCTATCATTGGCTATTTCCGTCTCCCGAGTGAAGTGGTTGATGGGTGGTAATTCCCACGTAGAATTTCTACTTTTCAACTTCTCGTTAACGGTTACGTTATATTTTCCACCACAGTATTATGAAATTTTTTATATTCCTTGTTCTATTAGCTTTTCTTTTCTGAGATATAGGGTGACCCTAAAGTTTCTCCACATTTTTTTATATTACTTGCTTATTTATTTGTTTTTTATGTTTGCAATATATTTTATTTCTCTAATGGAGGACGTTCTACTATAGGTCTAAAAAACTAAGAGCATCTAGTAATTGCATTTTTCCATGCCAACCTATGGTGCAAACATGAAAGTTTGGTTGGCCCTTAATTCAGTCCAGTACGATACCATGATCTAAGTCACTGATAACAATCAGATTCTTTGATACCGGTGTAGCTGACGCAGCTTTGCTTGCTGGGCATTTGTCGGTAATAATTTAACTATTAACAATTCTAAAGAATTATAAGAACATTCTTTGTTTTAGATACAAAGTGAAAGATTGTATTCTTGGTTCGAATCTCGATAGGGACAGGATGCAAAAAGAAATTTTCACTATATAGTTACGGTCGGTGGTGTGAATGAATACATCTTTAGCCCCTGTTGAGATTAGAATTCATGGGCCAACCCATCTTCCATATGTCAGTACTTAATGCTGGCATCGAAGAAGAAATAAAATTTATCAATTGAGTTATAGCTCAATCCATACATTAAGTTCAAGTCGTCCATATCTCGCTTGATATCGAGTGACACGAGTTTACGTTAGAATTTAACTTTATCCGAAACAGAAATGTTCATTAGACGTTGTTATATTGACTTACTTCTCATACGTTTTGCTATCTGATAACTGATTTTACAATTAAAGTTTTAATATAACAAAGGTCTCCTTAATTAAGAGGGGTTGGTTAAAGTATGCTGACAGAATAAAAATCTGTTGATTGGGTTGTGGATGGCACTCTCAAACCATATACCATATAAGCTCTTGTATGGTAAGGGAAAGCATTTTGTAACAATTATGTAAGATTACTAATAGAATCTTTGATGAACCAATCTTTATCAAGAGGATTAATAATTGCTACATGTTCAGTTACAGCAAATGGTCTATGGTAATTTTTGTATTGCACGAATCGAGCGTATATTGTACTCGCATATATTTATTTGTTTCTCGTGATCGAATTAGTGTTCAGTTCTTTTTTCCTGGGATGAATGCTATGCTAATTTATAAAATAAAAATTGACCATCCAACAGTTTGAAACATAATTATGTTCTGTTTTTTTTAATATACATATATATCGTAAAAACTGACCTCTCTAGCATATATGTGTGATGTGAGGTGTATATTTGTCATTTATTTTCTCGTTACATGGTTTGTTATTTGCACAAAATCGTCAATATTTCGACAAATTTAATAACCTATGGTTACGTGATTCGGAATGAAGTCGACCAGATTTGTATTATTATGTTATTGTATTTCCTGGTATTCCAATCAAAGACTATTGCCACTGGGTATAGGTAGTATCTATCCATGAGCTTAATGTGTACATAATGAATGTTTGCTAGTTTCAGTATGTTAAACACGTTTAAGTTTCAACTTCAAACTGATACAATGCCAATGTTTTTGTGCTAGCATGGTTGATCGCACGTCTGAAAAGCGTGCATATATCAGCTTTGCTGACCCACATAACGTTGATATAAATTCAACCAAAAGCCAGTTACACATTTTTCTTTTATTATATGAGTAATATCGATTTTTTTTAGTACAAAATTAATTAAATTTCAGTTTGTACGAGTATTCTTGAAACTCAAACTGTTGATTCTCTTTGGATATTGTATAATAGACTAAACAAAACAATATGAAGACGGAATTCTTTTCTTATGTACATATATAGGAGCTTTATTATCGTTATTTTCGGCAAAATCAAATATCAACATCATCAATTTTTTCTTTTGTTTCTAAATCCATTATCAATACTATGTTTGCTATCAATTTAATGAACCCTTAGTAATATTACGAGTCTAACATGTATATAGATGTATACGTATACGCATATTAAACGAAAACATTTTATGAAATTATTAGCGTAAGACCTAATAGACAAATAATGTAATGGGATGATATGAAAACGAATTTGCATAGTAAGGAAATCAGTATCTCAGCAATTAAATATATTAGATTTGAATATATATATATATATATATATATATATATATATATATATATATATATATATATATATATATATATATATATATATATATATATATATATATATATATATATATATATATATATATATATATATACAGTATTGTGCAAAAAATTCTGGACAGTTCGTAATCCTCTAAAAACGTTAAATATTGCCTAGTGTTTTTACTTAGTTTTAGATTTCAATTTTAAGATTGCATTTTAGAATTTCCTCGAACTTTGAAAGTATAAGTTGTTAAAGTAATGTTTATGGAGAAAGAGTTTTTAGTATAAAAGAGCAATAAAGTATTTAAAATGTCTAAACTAAACGACCAAGAAAAAAGTGTCGTTATCGCGTTTTGGAAGGAAGGACTGTCCGTGCGTGAAATTGGTGGTAGAATAGGACGTGGGAAATCACCGTGCAAGATGAATTTCTGGTTCTTCGTTCCAAGCAGAACCGATTTAAAACTTCACCGAAATTGCTAGCCGATCTTGCTACAGCAAAGGGTATTAAAATTGCCAGTACAACTGTTCGGAGAAGGTTACTGAACGCAAATCTTAGGGCACACCGCTCACTGCAGAAACCTTTTCTAGAGATATTTTCAAAAATTTGTCGGCTCCAGTTGGCCAGAGAGCACTCTTACTGGACTAGGGAGTTGTGGAATAACGTGTTTTTTTCTGACGAAAGCAAATTTAAACTGCATGTGAGGGATTGTTGGCTAATTGTGCGTAGAAAGCCAGGTGAACGCCTCAGCGATATCTGCATTCAACAAGTTCCTAATAATACTGAGGGTGTAATGGTTTGGAGCTGTTTTAGTAATGCTGGTGTTGGTCACTTGGCCTTTGTCAAAGCAGGGGTAACCGATTATGTGTACCTGAAAATTCTGGAAAAGTGTTGGAAATCATCAGTGCTGAAAGATGAAGCTGTCAGTTTCACTAAACAGCTCCAAACTGTTTAGTGAAACTGACAGCTTCATCTTTCAGCAAGACAACGCGTCAGCTCACATATTAAAACAATTGACTGTGTACTTTTTTTTCTTTATTTAAAACTTCTGTATAAATTTCAGATAAAAAATAATAAATAACTTTGTTACATAAAATTTTATTTCTATTTGAAGGTGAAAAAGTAGTTGGTTGATAATTCCATCTACACAATAAAATGATCCCCAGATATGAGCCCAATTGAAAAAATTTGGGCTATTATGAAGCATAAAGCCCGTCAAAGTAATCCAGAAACCATCCAGCAACTGAAGCACCAAATCCAAATTGCGTGGGATGATATTAGCAAAATTTGATTCACTTCATGAGCAACAGGTGTAGTTAAGAAAAATGTTGATCATATCAAATATAAAATTGATAGTTTAGTGGATAATTTATCCATTTTATATTTTGAAATATGCCTAATTACGAAATTAATATATTTTTTTTGGAATTTATTAAAATTAATTCGTCTCAATATGGCAATTTTTTTCTCTATTTTCGCAAATTCGCTCAAATTATTTTACTCAGATCATGAAAGTTTAAACCAAATAACATTTTGAATAAATAATGAGTTACATAATATAAAAAAAATACTTGTTGGTGTTACAACAATTGAGTTTGTGAAAAAATTGGTCTAATTAAAAAATGTTAGCTGTCCCGATTTTTTGCACAGTACTGTACATATATATATATATATATATATATATATATATATATATATATATATATATATATATATATATATATATAAATACTGATATAACGAAAGATATATTATGTTTCGATGTAGCTATACCTAAATGCAGATAATATAGTATCGAGTCTGCTTTGAAGGCTTCAAAGGCTGTACTGCACAGTAGTATGATAATTTTTTGCTCGATTTTCTGCAAAGAGAACCTTTAAATGTTAGGCGTTCGACGTCTTATACATTTTAGTTAATAGTTTTTTCTGCAATGGGCCATATAGAAAAATCCATTTAATCACGGTAATATAGTGGCCATTGATTGATTGATTGATTGATTGATTGATAGGACTGTAGGACCAAGCGCTAGGCAAGATTCCCGGATAACGCCGGGCCTATTCCTACAGCCGTTTACATAAAACGATAGGTAAGGATTGGAAGGTATGTTAGTTAGGAAAGAGCGACCCGGTTACAGACACCATGACAGTCGGTACTAAACTACTATTATCACAAGACAATCACAATTTTAATCTGCTAGTCTGCAATCGCCACTCAGCATTCTCCAGTCCGCAACGCCTATCCGCTCTTCTGTATTTTGAATAAAATTAAAACTAAATTAAAATTCTAAAATAAATTTATTAGTTCGCCCAGGAATCTGTAACTTAATTAATTAGTTTTATTATTTATTTTAACTCCCATCGTACAACTAACCTAATTAGAACATAAGTACAGAACTCTGAAAGAAATGTTTTTATCTTATGGCTCAGGTATCTGAAACAATTTTATTAATTTAGTTTGATAGTTTAAGCCATCCATTACGATAATGTTACCATAATACTGTAACATGCTCATCAGAGAGTCAAAATAGGCTATAGGGCGACAATCTTCAGCAGAACCATTTTCCTGTTACATAATTATTACAATAATATAATTTGTTAGTAAAATCTTTATCATTTTCACATTATCATTGGTTATTATTTTTATTTGGATAGGAAGGACATTTCCAATTCCATCATATATATTGGTGTTACCTCAGCAGTTGAAACTGGAGTATTTAGGTTAATTATCCTGGGGTCTTCTCGTCATATGCTGCATATAAATTTGCGTCCCTATATTTACAGATCCACCACCATCTAACGCGAGGGGTAATATTTATTTATTTTATGACCCGACAGCATTTCATATACATACATTCGTGTATAGGGTAAATTATTATACAAATAAATAATTGAGTAAGTTAGATATTACCTGCAACTTAGCTATAACGTATTAAAATTAAATCATTTAATAAATGTCTAAAAATAAATTTACTAGATAGGAATCTGTAACTTAATTATTATTAATTTTATTATTTATTTAAAATCCAGTCCGTACACCTATCAAAGTTAAAATAAAATTCAAAACTCTTAATTAATTAACTTACGGCTCCTGAATCTGTAACCATAAATTAAATTAATATGGTTTGCTAGATTAAGTACCCGTCAACCATTACGCTGATATTGGATTGGAATATGTTTATCAGAAAATCCAAATAATTCTCTTAAACGTATTACATTCCAAAATTATGCAACATTTTATTAAAAATAAAATAAACTTTCCTTGTAAACCCTCTCCAACTATAATCATATTTACACTTATATAAGTAATTAAAACCAAACCTTTTCCATAAATTATTATTATTATTTTATATTGCTATTTAAATTATGCCTTATTATTATTTAAATGCATTGTATTGCAGAAATATACATTTTTTATATTTCTGCAATACAATGTAATTGTAATGCAATGCCCGTATTATGGTCGTGATCAGGGATGTCACTTCAATATGATATAAATCAAAAAAGAACAATTGATATTGTCTTCAAAAAGCACCCTTAAATCCAAATACGAAACTTAATAAATTGAAATTACGCATGGATAACCCACAGGCACGTATGCACGACACACAGGCAATAAAGCAGGCAGGGACGCCACAGACATATCTCAACTGACTTTCAACAAACAGAAATTCATCCAAACACCCCTCATTCCGGCGAATCCTCCAGGCCCCAACAAATCCCACTCGCGTCCAAAATTCCACATGCCAACAGAGGCTCCCAACCGCCACCGCAACTAGATTAACCCTCATGCCCGTCTCAATCAAATCCAGCTTCGAAAACGCCCCCCCCCGCGGACCGCAGCAGTATCATGAGTCAAAGAACAAATCACCAGCATACCTACAAAAACCGCTTCTTTCAAACCGCTTTCGACATCCTTCAAAAATCCAACCAAAACATCAAAACCTCCCACCACTCTGCAAAACTGAATGCCTCCAAACCACCACTGCAAAACAGCTACGATCCCACCGACGTCCAAACGTTTAAATAGTTCCAAATCCTCGCCACTAGATTCAAATACTCGCCCGACCCGTCACAATGTTCCAGACTAAAACAACCCTCAACCACAATCCCAAAATGTAACTCCGATAATGGAAGATACATACCCGTGTTCTGCACCAAATCTAAACACTCCTGTCCTACAAAATCCCTGAGGATGTGTACACCTTCCTTAATAACTATGTGTCACACACACGCACCCTTTCGAATTGGAATACAGAAAACCAATTTCCAGAAATTAAAATATCCCACCAACAACAGACTGAAAGAACAATTTTTGCTAATTTTAGAATCGAGACAGTGGAATTATTGTTGATAGATTGGATAAAAGGCGCAAGCCAAAGAATATTACATTTAGTACGTCGATCATCCAAATCAAAGCTAAGAGTATTTGCGGGCCTCTTGCCGAACTTAATAACGAAGAAACAAATACTTTCCAATATAGTCGGAGTTGGTTCCAAAATTTTAAAAATCGGAACGAATTCCTAAATATTAAAACTTCAGGTGAGTCTGCTAGTGCAGACACAGCTGCACCAAACTTCATTCTGCAAACAATTAAAAGCATCGTTGCAGATGGCCATTTAAGCCATCAACTTCTTATTACTTGAAAATAACGCCCTCGCGAACATATTTGACCACAGCAGAAAAACATGCTTCCGGCTTTAAAGCAGCAAAAGACCGTTTGACGCTTCTGCTTGGTGGTAATGTCGTCGGCGACTTCAAGTTAAATCCTTTGCTGATTTACCATTCGGAGAACCCGAAAGCTTTAAAGGGTATCACAAAAACAAGTTTGCTTGTCGTTTGAAGAAGTTATAGAAAGGCTTGGGTTACTGTCAGTCTCTCTACACGAAATGACATGTTTTCAACATTAGCAAATCTTAGGATGAAGTCAGCGACACCACCAAGTCTGGATCGTGGAAAAAGCCTTGGTCGAATCAGTCCACCAGTTCTATCGAAGATGCAGCTGAAGTACAAACTCAAATCATCAACATGGCCAAAAAAACTGGCTTCATAGATGCTGATCCGTCTGACGTAGAAAATTTATTAACCTAGCAGGATAAATGATGAAAGTATTTCATCATCTGATAAGATTACATTACATTAAAGTATTCAAATATACAATGAAAAAACATGCCGGCAACGTAAAAAGTACAATGTATTTAAATTACATTTAGAATTTAAATACATTGTACCCCGCACAGAACCAACATATTCCCTCATTACACATTTGAATACTTTTTCGACTTACGTCGTTTCAAGTAACGTTGAACTTTTCAGGAACGCATCCACGACGTAAGTCAAAGATCGCCTGTATATATGTATATGATAATCTACGACGTAAGTCAAGGATCACCTGTATATATAACAACTGCATAAAATATATAAAATAAAAATAAACAAAAAATTCTCTAATAAACATAGGAAACAGAATTTTGATGGACGAAACGAAAATTCTGTTATATACATAATATGAATACCTAGGCATTTAAATGAAACAGTCGTGTGTAAATTTGCGTTTTCAACAATCAAATAATGATGTATATACAACACAAACACAATCCAAAAATTTATAAAAATAAAATGTAATTCGCCAATTACATTGAATATACATATTAACATTTTCCTACACAACGATCGCACAATGGCAGTGATCGTGTTAAAATTTAAATATACAAAATCCCTACTACTGTATGTTTTGAAAGATACATAAACCAAAATATAAAAAAAAACATCTAAAGGAAAGGGGAATAAGAGAATTGTATGAAGAGCGATGTGCTAGGCAAACGAAAGAAGACGAAACATACAAAGCATGCGATCGCTTTCAATGGAATACTGTGGTGTGCGTGTGATTTGAAAATTGATGTATATAAGACACAAAGACAAATCGTTATATATTACAAATTACAATATTAAACATATAACGGAGAAACAAGAACTGAATGTAACACAATAATACCAATACTTGTATAAAGCATTGCCTGTGAGATGTCAATGCGTAATAGCGTATGGAGATGTAATAGTATCGTACAAAATATAATTAGATACAACACAACACAATACAATACAATATATAATGTAATCACAATAATAATAATATAATAATATAATAGCGATACTCATCTGTGATCCGATTTAAAACCACGCACACACAGACACAACAAACGAATTTATTTTATTTTATTTAATAACACCGAGAGGAAAAAAAACACGTCCACTCGGTGTGAAGATCAACACAACACCCACGGTAATATAGTGGCCATTGATGTGAAGAAATTACGCTTGAAATTTTTTATTATTGAAACGTCTAATGGTTTATACCGAATTGTTTACGGGCGCAAGATAACAAACTTTATCGTTTAAAATCATTTCACTGTAAATTTGTTGATATAACATTAAGCCATTTTCAATGAAAACGAGTCGGGAGGGAGGGCCCAATGGTAATTACCGCAACCAAAATAAAATTGATGATTATGAAAACTTTTTTGGGGATAATTAAATTTAACTTTAAACAAAACAAATACATTGCCTCTACAATGGTTCGAGCATGCAGTTCTCCATTGTTCTTATTATGATTTCGATAGGTATTCGAGGGGTCGCAATGTAAGATGTTAGATGTGTCTTTATTACACGGTGCTAATAATGTGTTCGCGAGCCAATTCGAGTGGCCCTTTATATATATATATATATATATATATATATATATATATATATATATATGTATATATATATATATATATATATATATATATATATATATATATATATATAAAGGTGCAGGTTGGGCAAAGGCTGACATAATTGAATAGGTGAATAGGCTAAGCTTCATGTATCATTCAATATTTTGTTGCACTGTGCTATACATGTTTATGTACGGGTGTCCGCCGGGAAGGTATACTATACTTTGTTTCGCCGCCATTTTGTTAAACCTTAATCTTGACAGTTCATATTTGGCAGTTGTGAAGTAGACACGTTGCAAATTTATTATGGAAAAATATTTGATAAACCAACGTGTTTTATTTGTTTAAACATTTTATCAAAATCAATCATCGATTACTGTGACGGTAAGAAAGTTACGTGAAATTTTTGGGAGAAACAACCTTGCCAACAATATGCAGTATTTATTGTGAAGTGAATGATTTCAAAGATAGAGAGTATGTAGGTGATAGGCCCAAGCAAAGGCCACAACGTACTGCAAGATCGGCTGAAAACATTACTGTGGCTCAAGAAAGTGTTCAAAACAATCCATCAACCTCAATTCGATGCCGTGCTCAGGAGCTGGGTCTTCAAATAAGAAGTTTGGCCACAATTTTGCACAAGGATTTGCATTTGTTTCCATTTAAAATTCGACACAAGATCTTCTTCCACAAGACTATTTACGCCACCGTACATATGCCAATATGGTGTTACAGCTCACCCATGATAGCCCCGGTTTTCATGAAAAAATCATAATTAGTGACAAAACAGAAAAGTCGGTTTTGGGCAATGGAAAACCCTCAAATTATTCATAAGTCATCTTTACATCCATTAAAAGTGACGGTCTGGGGTGCAATTTGGTCAGGAGGAATCATTGGACCTTACTTCTTTGAAATGAAAACGGTAACTGTGAATGGGGAGCGATATCGTGATACGATTGAAAACTTTTTAACGCCACAATTGCATGCTTTGGGCTTGATTAACATGTGGTATCAACAAGACGGTGCCACATCGCATACAGCCAGGATTATAATGAAATTACTGCGAGACCTCTTTCTACAACAAGTTATTTCAAAAAATGGCGATGTTGATTGGCCTCCATGGTCGCCTGATTTGACTGCTCCGAGCCTTTTTTTTGTTAGGATATCTGAAAAACAAGGCTTATACAAACAAATCAGAAACGCTTGAGAAACTCAAACAAAATATTCGTGACAAAACTAATGAAATACCGCGTGAACGGCTCGCATTTGTGAGGCTAACAGAGGCGGACATTTATCTGATATTGTATTCCATACATAATTGCCATTAAATAAAAGATTTATCAATATAAGATCCATTCTCTTTCATTTAATCAAAAATTATAAACAAACAAAGTAGTATACCTTCCCGGTGGACACCCTGTTTTTCCGAAATCCATATGTACATATAGCACATTCCTGGAATAGAATAGTTAGTCTCAATCATATCAAATCGTGTCAGTCTGCACCATATCAAATCCATATTTAATTTCAATTAAACGTTTAATCTTAAATTTACTTCCAACCAATTATAACAAAAACCGATATGCACTCGTACAATCACCTATTCATGAAGAAAATTAGGATCTCATATTTTTTCGGTTTAAATTAAATCATTTTTTACCCTAATACAAATATCCCGCAGGTCAAATTACGCTTGAAAACGGTGAAAATTAGAGTTTCATCATAAGGGGAAGATTAAGTTAATTATATGGCTTAAAATCCATCTATATACGAGACAGAGAACATCTTTATTTGAGCTTTTGTGTCAAAAGCTCACTGATTAAGCTTTAACAGGAATAAATTGAAAGTTCTAGAAACAATTTATACTCTATTACACTTCAAAATACACATGGGAACCGACCCAACAACTCTTAGTAATGATATAAAATGTTGTTGTTCTTGTCAATCTCATGTGATAGTTGTTGTTGTCAAATTATTTTTGTATTTTATGTATAAATTACCTTCAATTAGATAACGTATATGCAAATTGTTATTATACTGTGACTCAAATAGGTTGATATCAAAAATGAACAATATTTATATAAAAGCTCATATCATTTATAAAAGCTCAATATAACAATCAATTATTTTGGTACAACATGACATCTATTTCAGTACCATAATCAAAGGAATAGGCACAAGTTGTTTGTTTATTTTCAAAATCAGATTACAAATATAGAAAATTTGTGGCTTTGTTACCTTTTTTTCTGTATACGTTCACTAGTCACAAGTATTTTAAAGATTCGTGATAATACAGTCCAGGTAGGGACCAGCGTACAATATATTATATGTAATATAATGTACGCTGGTATCTATCTGGACTGCGTTGCTGTTGTACTCAATGAACAATTTTTATAACATGTAAAACCGTCACAGTTCAAAAGGTTCTAGCTATAAGAATCTTATGAATGTATGTCAGTATAGAAATACATAATCAAATCTCCTCCAATACGAGGATTATTATAAAAATCTTAAAAGTGTTTGTTTAGAGAACAATAATCTTGTTCGAAGTGCTTAGTATATAAATCTAGTCGCTCACTCAAGAATCAGTTATCCGGATATAAATCTGGCATATAGATGAACTTCTTGTATATCAAGCGTAGAATTAATTTTTTTACCAATAAAAGTGTATCCAAAAATACACTTTGACTTGGATGGCTGGACTTTATGGTGTAAATCATTGGGTAGGGCAGCAGTAGACCGAAGTAGACCTTATATTTTTGAGAGTTATGTCGGCAGCATTTTGGCAAAAAAATTCAGCCTGATTAACCGTCTTCTCAAACGTAGTTGTACATTCTATTCGCTTTCCAGTCGCAAACCGCTAGTACTCGCTATAGTCAACCGCTAGTAAAAAGGTTTTCGTAAACTGCTTAGAACTACTCATGAAATGAATAGCAAAAGCAGTTTTATTCCCTATCTCTAATTTAGGAGCATTGATGTCAATTGTTTTTAGCCAGCCCTATAGTTTTACAGAGCTCGTTTGCTAGCACCATTCTGTTTCAGGTCGTTCCTGGTCTTTCGACTTACCTGTTAACTTGTTGATGCCATCCCAATTACGTTCGTGTTACGTCATGATTTTCTACGATCATTCCTTGCCTTTTCTTCACTTGTTTCGCTGTATTCTGATATTTCTTCTATAGTTTCCACTGTCTGCTATATAGTTACATTGGAGTGTACCTTAACGTTGTGATGTTTTTCAATTTTCTTCCACGTTTCATCAGTAATCCATGGATTCTATGGAAAGATTAAGTTGGATCATTTTTTTGAAAGTCTTCTTGTATTATTATTGCGAACCTCTTCCTATTCGGTTGTTTGTATGTTTTTAAAGCAGCTGGTTTAATTTGAAATGTTGGTATTAACAGTTGATCGGTTGCTGTGCATGACTGCTTCTTACATTGTCCTATAACTTCTTATAGAGATAATTCTATCTCCATCGTTATTTTGTACTGCTGCCAACGAACATTTACCCGTTCTTGATGTCATGTCCCGTATTGTATGGTAGAATTTACGCATTAAAAGCGACCGACTATTTTACATATATCATTTCGTTGTGTGCTTATGAAATTGTGGTTTACAGCTGCTCGTATTCTTTTTTCGTTATGTCGTCTGAATCTACAGTAGGTGCATATAGCAGTGTATTATAGTAGTTTTCTTATTTTCGAATGATAGCGTGCTACTATTGTTAGCAAGAGCAGTCGCGAGTAATTAATTTAGCCTTTCTATACTAGCTGTTGACTAGTGGGTACTCTAGTGGCTTGTCAACTGAAAACTGAATATTATATATCATTCTCTAGGTTCCTTGATGTATGTAGGACCACCTTGTTGATCGAATCGCATGCTGATATTAAGACTCATGAAATGTTTAGTAGAGTTCATAAAACACTGTTGTTTTCAACAGAGTAAATGATGCCACTCAGTTTCACAAAAAAGCTCCAGTAAAAAGTGACATTTATATAAAAAGTTTATTGTGTCAATGGCACACAATGACAGCAATAAAAAGCAATTTAAATTTTTATAATTATTATTTATCATTCAAGCTGAAAAAAAAATTTTGTAATTGACATTTGCGACACGCTGAGTTTTCAATCGGTTTTTTATCATTTCAGGACTCATATATGAATAAAAATGGCTTGATGTCGGCAAAATGTATATTTATACGGTTAATACTCCATCGTTTGGGATAGTCAATTGGGCGTTGTATCACCTTCCATGTACAAACATAAAATCATTTTTTATGATTGAATGTTATATATTGATTGGTGAAACCTAATTCTTGGTACATTGCCAATGGTAAATTGATTGCAAATCTAACTTTTTCTTAACATTTAACTTTTTGGCTGTAACAGCATGAAAAGTTTTGACAATCATCAAGTTTGTTGTGGTAATTTTTGGAAATGTAATTTTGTGGTTTATACTTATACCGAAACAACATTTAAGCGTATGAAAAACAGGGGTGGAAATAAGTATCACATCAAAGTCATTTTCATGTCAACTCTTTTGATCTAAAATGTGATAAGTCTCACTGTTACATCCGCAGATCAGTATCTGTTGGTATATTTTGCGATGTATTTGTGTTCATTGCAGGGGTTTTTTGATTGATTTGTGCTGGTTGTAAAAATTGTTCTGATATAAATTTGCCATATAATTTTTCCCAGATCAGTCGGTCGCGGTTTATTCGGTATTGATATACTATATATAATGTATATTTAGCTGTCATAACCAAACAATAGCGTGAAGTTGAATCTCACTTGCCTAGAAGCTTGCTTATTTGGGGCGGCGAGGCATTAGCCAATTGTTTATCTAGTATATCTAGTGAAACAATTATAACATTTCGAGCAAACTAATGGTTACCGTTGAGCGGTGCACCTTGCTGAGGTATGGTCTGTTTGTAGAGGTTTAGCTATCGTTCAAGGTACTGCCAACTATTTAGCGATTCACCTATTTACGTCCTTCTTTACGTCGTAACAATAAAATCGATGAGGTACGGCTATATAAAGATTCAATTAACGTAGAACTTTCTGTACAGTGCATAGATCCATTCAGCCGTTAGTACTTAACCTATATGGATAGGCCGTTGAGTTATGCTTTTCATCAGGGGGTTATGGATGTGTTCATTGACACCAGCACATTGATCGTGTCTTAATCGAAACTTCACGTTCCAACTGCCGAGAATTTAACAAACGTAGATCAAATGCACATGATGATGGACTGAGTCTATTTTCAATTGCAAATAGTGAGGTACAGTCAATTATGGGGTTTTAAGTTGTGCCCTATGTTCGAAAAAATACTTCGAATGAGCAGATGTCCATTAATGGGTTTCCTTTGTTAAAACGACGTCAGGCCTCGAACATTCACCAACAACAAACGAAGGAAGTACATATAAGCTTGGTGTTTCAGTATACAGCAAAGTATTTGTTGCTCGAATCGTATAAGGGTTAACACTTATCTAAAGTGAAGAATACTCAACCATCTATAGCTGTTCCATTTGTTGTGGGGTCGTATGTATAAACTAAAGGTGTGTCCTGCTACTACCAATTTGTTGTTGCTTAAGACGATGGTCCTGTGTATTTTGGTCTGCTTGGCTTCAATAGTTCATAATTTATCACTGATTTTGCAGTCGATTTGTATTTTATAGATTTATTCGACAACGTCCTTTGCCAATCTTGATATCAATTCGGACATATTATTCTGCCTAGCATGCCCCAGCACCATAATAAAAGTTATTTTACTCATGATTGATCTTAACCAGTTTTGATTATCAGATGTTTGACCTGAATGCTTTTAGAGATGTCTAGCTACCGAAAACAACTTATCTATATTGTAAACCACTGTTTGTTCTTACAATAAAACCACTGATACTTTGCCGAATATTCCTTAGCTTTTAGATCAGTTTCAGTGTGCTATTATATTACAATAGGCTAGATTAGGAGACTGTCCTTATGATTGGCATTGAATCATAATATTCCATACCCCATCCATAATAAAATTTCACTGCACCCTACGCATCACATCAATTTGAGCTTTTGATGAATCAGAGGAATATCTCTGACATTCATCGCACTAAGATCTCGTGCAGGTTCTTCTGGAAAGGTGAGAACAGGTGCAAAGCAAGTATAGAGTAATGTTTCTATTTATTTCATGTCAATAAATTGGAAAGCGTATACAGTATGTGATCTCATAGGGCTCATGGATATTTACAGTGAAAGCGAACGAAAACTTGTGGTGTGGCGACCCTGTATTTTATCATATAATCTGTCAAACACTCAAATGATTCTTATGCCAAAACATAGAAGTTTCTGTGTGATTGCTGCTGATTCTACGTTGATATATACTCCATTCATTGTGTTCAAGATATTTTTCAATAAATTCTTAGAGCAAGTTAATATAGGTTTCTACGGATCTTTTCTTACGGTAAACATGTTAATGTTTCAATTACTTGTCGGGCACAATTAAGTGCCTTGATGAGAGCTCTTCCAAGGATTTTACAATAAAGGAGGATAATGTTATGGGTGAGATGATATTTTGCTGTCATATGATAGTTTCACTCCAGTCCATTACTTTGAAACATAGCTGAGATAATTTCGAGCCATGGTCAGGTTTAGTGGATATAGTTCCAATTTATATGACTGGAAGCAGTTTATTGTCCAATTCTTGGTAGTTTTAGCACAAATATAGTTGAATAATTCGGAAAGAGAGTTTCTAAAGTATTGCAATACTCTCAAAGCCTCCCCACTAGTTAAAGTCCAAGTTCCATTTATTCGTCGGAGATAACTGGAGGACGGACGCCTGAATGGTTATCTCGCCTGTTAAGTGTTTTTATAGGACGTTTAGTGACCAGTTCAAACTATAGATAGCATAGTGATCTGAGAAAAAATATGATGCGTTATACTTTTCGTATCCGGACTTCCACATATTGTGTGGATATTAGCCAATCAGTTTGGCTACCACTCTCCGTGCTAGCCATCAAAATTCCTAGATCCTTATTTATCTTTAACTTTTGCTTTATAAAGTAATTTATGTTCTTAAAAATGATTACAGATGTAAACATTGATGAATTATCATATATGATGAATTGGCGAACGCCTTGTTTTCTTTATTATACTGATTTTTCCAGCTCTGGTATGTGTCTTATTTGCAGAATCGTACTATCTGATATTCTGACATTTATATTGAGATGAATCGTTTCTCTAAATTTAATTTCTGATAGCTCGTCAACATTTTACGTGTATATCATGTAAACAATGGCTGGCACTTGGGAAATAAATTGAAGCTTTCGAATTTGACAATGCTGAAATATATTTGTGCTTTTTATTCCAGAATATTCTTCTTTCGAATGACACTGGTGCCGCTGTTCCCAATAATTGTGATACTTTTACAAAATGGATTTCAACTGTACAGTCTTGAATCGGTATACCAAACGACAGAATTTTTCCACCAACAGGTGAGTAGCATATAATGAAACATTTGAGCTTTTAATAAAATTGATGTGTTCTGTTTTTGTTTTGTAGATAAATTTTGTGACTGATATTTCAAATTTGGTGGCGTTAATCCAAAATGAACGACTGCAACATGTATTCGTCTATTTAACCAATAGCAATAAGTATTTAATGCGTTTATAACCATTTTAGGGTTGAGTGGTGAACTGATATCACCTAATTGTTTGTTTCCAGAAGTTTATCGATCAAATCATTCAACGACGTATTCGGCCATATAAATTTATCATTTTATATAGAATCAAAATATGTAAATTATCTCGAGGGAACCAAAGACTTAATAAAACATAATCGTAATAGGTATCATGATAATCGTATGGGAAGCTTTATCGGGATTCAAAACACTGTAAAAAATTTTAATATTATGAATACAGATTTAATTGATGCCATATCATCGAATATATCGAAGAGGATACCAAGTAATATATGCAGGCAAGTATCGTCCTATATGTCGGTGTACAATGTACATGCCATGAATTATTTAACCATTTCAACCTTTTTTTGGATACTTAAGTTATAGTTGAGTCTCTATTGTGTACTGTTTGTATCCTTTTTAGAAAATTAAGAAATTATAAATATTATATCGAGGCAACCGAACATTTCAGTTTATCAGCATGTTTTGGATTGTCGTTTTATGGTTACACAAGTATCGCACTAAGTGATTATTATCAATTTGTTCGACATGTTTCATTGGTCGATAAATGTTTGCTCTACATTCAGCAAAGTTCGAATGCCAATTCTGTGATAAAGGAGCTGGAAGGTGAATTCGAAAAATGGTAAGTTTACATATCTTGTTTTGTACAACAAACTAATGAGTATATAATGTGAACAGGAACATGCCAATCTTGACCAATTCAACCAATACAACGCACGATAGTATGGAACGATATTTTGAATTTACCAGACGGTTCCTGACCAAACTACAAAATCAAAAAAATGTGGCATTTATAGAATTAAGGTAGGTTTTTTTTCGACTGACTCACTTATCGATCTATTCGTTTCTCCTTAACAGTTTTTTACTTCTTGATCATCAATAGACAACAAACAAACTATGATATGAATCATTATCGACAAAACGAGGCAATAAGTGTTGGCATAATATTACTAACCGTTATACTGACACCGTGTATTGTACTGTTAATCAAAAGTGTAACAATTGCTGTTGAAGTGAGATAGGAACTATTCAGCTAATGTTCCACAACGTAAACTATTTTCTATTCCAGAATTTTGCGACATCGCTGCTCGCCGCAACCGAACGACTACATATCGAAAAAGGTAAATCAGATCGATTACTCAATCAAATGCTGCCACCGACAGTGATTAAACAATTGAGACAACAAATGCAGGTGAGAATTATTATTTTTATTGTAAGAGTGGGAACTATAGTGGGCGATCTTTAAGCTCTTTCATGCTAAATACATAATCCTTCACCCGGCCAATGTGTTTTCAGGCTTTTATCCACTTAACATGTTCCGAAATTTCCATTTCTGAATCGGAAAACCGGATTGGTTGGATTCAGCGTCATCTTAATGTGGTTGGTATCTTAATGCAATGGATTCTTGAGGAAGATATTGTACCGAAGACCCGGGTACGGCAATATATAGCCAATTTAGAAATGACTTTGTGCTGCTGAGCGATTAGGAAATAATACACCCATGTCGAAAGATTCTTAACCTATTCTACCGTCTACCTTTAACTCCTTTGCATAACATACCATAGATCGCAGTGGACGTGCTCGGAAATCACTGGAAGTTTTATTATAGGCTTTGGTGATATATTGATTTCAAGACAGAAAGCAGTGGAAGATTAAATACAGACCGAAAGGAAGTTGTTCCTATTGATTATAACCAGTTCATCTGCTCAAATTTTGAATCAAATCCAAAGTAGCTTGGTCTTGTTAGGAGTTCGATAATGACCAGAGAACATTGTTAAGGAAATAAAACATCTTTTGGGGGACTCACGGTCTTAATGATAATCGACTCATCTCCTAATTTAGCTGTGAAAATCCAGTACTTGAGCATGAAACGTCGTAATAGGTATGTTTTCGAAAGCTTCCTCAATGACAATTAAAACTATAGAAAGAACACTGCTTAAAGCTTTCGCGGTAGACCTACCATAACTTGATAAGCAAATTGGTTCTTGTGGAATGGATTCAAATTGGTCTATATCTCTATAGCCTAGGGGTATCCAAAAGTCTTTCGGTCTTTGGTATACATGTAATAATTATACCATTTTCTACTTACAAGGGATATGATTAAAGGTATAGCTGGCTCTTCAGAGACGAACCAGATATTCCGACTATGAGGACCACAGTTTATCTCACTAGGTAGGTTTTTATCGTTCCACTGGTGCAAATTTACTGAAAAGCCTGGGTATATAAGTCAAACTTAAGTAGTACCCTAATAGTTTTTATCAGAATTTCAATAGAGCTTCTATAGCTCCTTTCAAAGCGAAAACTTTTCATGAGAACTATCACGGTTCTCTAAGATCGTCATAATAGGCGGTTTTACTCCGTAAGATTTATAATCACCGTACTATATCTTGTGCGTTTGGCTCTATTGAAATATCTACACGTGATTTTAAGTATCTCCATAGTGCCCCATTTCACTACGATACATTTTTGATCATACATTTTACAGGACAACTCTTCGCATAAGATAAGTGGATTATATTTTCATCTGATTGAGATCCTCATAGTTAAGGTATATTTCAGGTTTGAGTAGAGCCTTATATATTTTGGTTCAAAGGATTGCGGGCTCTGATATATCTGTAGGTTTATTTTTATGATTTCTGAATCAAATCTGATAAGCATCTGATAAACCGTTTGTTTAACTTTCATCGAGAGTATTGTGTATCGTGGTCTTTGGGAAGTAAGCAGAAACAACTGCTACATATTTACCTTTTTCTCCTAATTCTCACTTATTGCACGTTAAACCCTCGAGTTGAAGTCTAAAATGGAAAAACAGAAAATCCTCGAGCTCACCAGTATAACCAGCCAAATAAAGTATTGGCATTTGTTCAAACTACCTCCAAAAAGGACAATCCTATACGTTGACAGGTAAACTATGAGCAAATAAACGGAGGTTAACTGATTCTATAAAAGTATCTTTCTCGATTTTTTCTACGCCACCAGCCGAATCAGCTCTTAACGATTAACTTTACTGATGAAATGCAGTTACTTTAATGAGCTGGAAACTTATCACTAGAGACCTCCCCAGTACATTGAGCCCTCTGGGAGCTGGGATGGGTTACGAAGCCGGTAGTGAAGATCACTCGACTTGATTCATTCATCACATCGGCAGGTAAGAATACATAAACGTGAACTTTATTGGAGAGTGTCATATGGTATATAGCATATATGTGATATAGTACACCAAACACTTTCTGTGTTTAGGAATAATTTGAAAATTGACAGTATTGATACTCTAGATTAAATAAGGTGGCTTTCCTAAAGAAACCTTACCGCAATATTTGACGTTTTCAGTCTAATACCTCAATGAAACTTTTTAAAGCTTCTGTTGAATGTCCTGAACTTGATTTCTATACTTTTATAAGCTTTTGGCAGAAAACGCCACACCTGAACTTCTTACCAAACTTCAAAGTGTCCATTATGATGTGTAAAACTCGTGTTGATAACCATAAGTGTCCACATCTAGTCCTCATGGATGTAAATACTATTCGACCCCCAAACATCAATATACTTTTAAATTTGAGTTAATTATGAATTTCATTTCTATATTTACAGGTACCAGCCGAATCGTTTGAAGCCGTGACCATTTATTTTAGCGATATTGTCGGATTCACCCAGCTCTCTGGTAACAGCACCGCTATGGAAATTGTAACCCTACTAAACACGCTTTATAGCCTTTTCGATAAAATTATTCTTAAGTACGATGTTTATAAAGTGGAAACGATTGGCGATGCCTATATGGTGGTGTCCGGGCTACCCCAACGCAATGGTGAGGGTTAAATTACTGTAAGAACGTTTATGAGAATAAGAAATAATATCTTCTTTTGTTTCGTTTTAAATGCATAGATAATCATGCGGCTGAGATAGCGTTCATGGCCCTCGATTTATTGTATGGTACCGGAAAATTTCGAATACCGCATAAACCGAATGAAAAGTTGCAGATTAGAATGGGACTAAATACGGGTCCATGCGTAGCTGGTGTCGTTGGAACAACAATGCCTCGATATTGTCTGTTTGGTGATACAATAAATACAGCATCACGAATGGAATCGACGAGTGATGGTGTGTTGGAGTTATTATAGTGCAATGATTAGTAATTTTAATGAAACTTTTCGTTTTAGCAATGAAAATTCAGATATCAGAGACGACCGAAGAAGCTCTAAATTATTTTGGTGATTTTATAACCGAGTATCGCGGAAGTTTTGAAGTTAAGGTATTCATCACACAATTTTTTTAATAAAATTTGATTGATTGGGATATGAGAAATCTCACTGGACATATTGATGTTTTGAACTTCCTATGCTGACCAAAATTAATAAAATTATGTAGAAAATCGAAGGTTTGTGACCGTTTAAATGGCACAGGTGGCTAAAGCTCCTATATAGTTAAAGTGATACAGGTCGAATTAGAATCACGACACGATGGGGATGACTGTGGTGTGGATGAACACATATTTGAGAGCCAAGTTAGAATGCAGGATTCATTGGCTATTTCTTATTACAATACAAAAGTCAAACCTAAAGTGTCCTGAGGCAAGTTTCAAGTCAGAAAAGAGCTTATAACCTTTTGTACGCCATTAGACGCCAATGAATGTGTTTAATCAGTTATATCACTGTACTGGGTGGTTACCCCAGCTCTGACTATTCCAAATTTATTTTAAATCGATTAACCCAGTTTGAAGAGAAAATTTTTCTTCTCTACACTATCTTGTAACGTCCTTTCCATTACAGACCCTAACTGCTAAAACCACGATGGACTAGATAAGAAACCTTAAAGCGCGTCTAATCCTCGTCTATGAATGCTATTCATTTTCATGGAATCGTGCATTTTCGTTTCAACATCACAATCGTTATGTCAGCATGAGACTCAGTAACAGTCTGTCTTAAATTCACTCGCCTTGAGCGGATATTGTTTTGTTCACGGTTTCAACGTAGCTTTCAAATACAACGTTGACCATAGTGTTTCTTTATTTCTAAGAAATGCATTGATTGAAGACATCGGAGAAATTTGAGTTGGTTCTCTACCATCATAATCCATAAATGATCTTAAAAAATCAGAATAACCCAGATAAATTCAATCTATTACAATTTAAAATGGAATAAAATCGAACACTAAAATTTTCACAATCGCTGCCATCTGTGATTTTTTATTAGAACTTCACAAACACATTAAGTTTAAACGATTAATATTTGGTTCGGACAGGCGTTAAGAGAAATAGTTGTTAGTAAATATAATTAATTTGTAGCTACATCACGTTAACTTATTGCCTAAAATTGAGCAAACACGGTTTGAGGTTACCTCTATGCCACATGAATTATTTGAATGAGTTGGAATTATGTTTATTTAACGACATGATCTGAAGCTCATACAACATATATAGATTTTCTTATTTTCTTTCAAGGGCAAAGGTAAAATGGATACATTTTGGCTGGTCGGGCACAGAACAAAACAGTATGATGACGTCGAACATGATTTTGAAATTGAAAATGTTGTTGTTGAACCAGAATTTCTAAAAATAATCGATTGAATTGACGTCAACTGTATAAATTAAATCTAATTAGAAAACGTAAAGAGTTTTAATAAATAAAATTGAAATTGATCGAAATTGTGTCGTGTGAATTTTTCATTAATTAATAAAACTATTTTATAGGATTTTCGCACCCTATGTAAGATATACGAACATCATCAAGCTGGGTAAGTAATGTTTAATAATATTGGGATCGTAATCGAACAGTACAGGATTTATGTAGTTTATGAAACCTTACTGCGTACGGATGTGGGGTTTAGGATTAAATTACTCAAAGTGGAATTTTTGCTAAATAGGTTGATAAATAGGTCACAGTATAGTGAACATAAATATTGATATTTTGGAAAATATTATGTCGGAGGAAAGACTGCTTGATTTTCATCTATCCATAATCCAAATTGGAAAATTGATTAATGAAAAACTTAAAATTAGAGCAAAGCATTTCAGCGTTTGAGAAAGTGAATCAGTTATTCAATATCATGTTTGTTTCCTGAAAACCCCTAAAGTGGTTACACTCCTTCAAAGAGACGTATCAACCATATGTAATGGAACCATCAATACATATACAATATATAAGGAGGACTATATGATTCCTAAGCAGATGCTCAAAAATTTAATATTTCCTAAAGTAATAAACAGTTTAATTAAAGAAGATACGTGAAGGAGTTTTTCTATCAAGGGGCAGTAGCATTTATTTAAATAATTTGCAAACACAATCGGTACCACTAACACTAGTAGGTTAAACATTTTGGTAAGTTTTAGTATGTTGCCATGGTATTTTCAACTCTTTTGTACGTAGGGAAATATTGAAACGTATCTTTAAGAGAAATTTTTCACAAACTTATTTAGAGGTATTTATCCCATGAACCATATGTACAGGTTGGTGGTATTTGTAGTTCAGGTCGTTTTGGAACTTTAACGTTTTTTCGTCTCAGGTTCAATTAACTCATTGATCTGCCTTTCAAAAACATGCCGGCATGCCCTCAAAAATATTTGTTCTCCGAAAAATGGTTAAGAGATTATATTCAAGGTCGTATATTTAATCGTTTCAAATCTATGTGGAATGTGGAGAGAATTCGAAACAGAATCACAGGAATTTATTGGTGTTTGGTTCGCTTTGCATGTTTGTATTCATCCAAATTTCATTAGGATCATATTGTGATTATTCATAGAACAGTGTCCAATGAGATCATTGTTTCAGAAAAACTGAAATCTTTGGTGATTTATTGTCCGCGTAATAAAATGTGGGTATGCCTTTACCTTGGTTGATATCTCGAAAAAGAGACGAATATGTCACGTCGAATTCAGACATCATTCAATTGTCAAAGTAATTTAAGGTAGTTATTGGCTCCTAAACATGTTTCGATTAACCAGTCACCTATATCTATAAAACACCTTTTCTGTCAATATATCCGTAAATATTATCATATCTTTTTCATATCTTATGCGTTTAGTTGATAGTTATTCTTCACAGTTTCTGAAAGAGTTGTTTGGTCTCGATATAGCGTCCAAAAGACCACAAATTAATCTCTATAATTGCATATTACGATAGCTCTATTGCCCAGACACGTACGTTTTTGTTTGAGAGTCTTTGGTTCAGAGGATTCATTTTGACCCCTGTTGGGATTTTACAAGTAAAAACGTTTTTTACATTTTTTTATGTAAATTATGTAAAAAATAGCGTAAATTACATAAAACGTAAATTACATGTAAAAAACGAGGACAACACCATTTGCAGTGCCATCTGTTTTAAAATGTCAATATTTACCAACGTTCGGTTTGCACATTATTAATTAACATAGATAAATGCATATTTAAAAAACCAGTTAGTTTTCAAGTTCACGTTATAAATTGGAAAACGATGGTTTTCACTGCTACCCGAGTCAGTTAAAATGATAACGAAATTAATCTGTTAAAAATATTAATTTAGATCAAAAATTATTGTGACGTTCGGTATGAAGTCGCAACCAATTGTACATAGTTAATTATTTCAAACATTCTATTCCTAAAATAGTAAGAAGATTTTTTAACAGATGGTGTTTTAGTTACAATAATATTTAATAAGAAATAGCGCGTCAGTTTTTTACATAAAATCGTTTTTTAAGTTTTCTATACATATAGAATGTAAAAATAACGTTATGTAAATAACACGTTGTTTACGTGTAAAAAAATATTATACGAGTCTGATTACCGAAACGTATAGTCAGTTATAGGGTACGATACTATAGGTTCTAAGGCTATTATATTTCCAATGCTGTATTGTGCTTCTATATAATTAATATGTTATGTCTGGTAAACCTCTGATCTAATCAGATCCCCAGATACTTGACGTGCTTGTAACTAGAGCGGAATGTTACTATATGTCTTAAATAAAAAGATTTTCTAAATATTCAGAAATGGTTCTTAGGCAAATTTCCTTGTTGCTAAGTGACTTTCAATCGATCCGATAACTTTATACGTATACTGTTTGATGAGTGCATATGGTTTCTAATGCAAGGGAACTCCTTAAAGTTTACAATCGCTAACATCTACCAATCACTCTAAACATTTAATTAGAAAAGAGGCCAAACTTTAAGGTGGAATACATTGATTTCTTGGGTTCTGTCTAAGATGTTTTGGACAAGTATAATAGTCTCCTATTTTTTCAGTTGTCATGGCTTACTTAAATTTTTTTGTTTCTTGCTTAAGTATATACATCTTTCTTAGTCCACAATGATGTCCCAGTTCTGTTAAGGTTACTTAAAAAAACAACTCTTTTCATTAAACTTAATAAGTGCTTTTTGAAGTACTTCAGGTGGATACACTTGGCAGGATGGGTCTATCAAATACCTTCCTCAGCATATATGATGTCACTTGGTTTTGAGGCTTGCGTTCGCAGTTGATGTTAAACCTTCAAATCAAATGAAAAGTTGGCAAAGATCAATAGAATGTATATCGTTGCTTAACTGCTACAACGACTGATGTGCGTGGATAATATTGGTACTTTTAAAAAACAGATATATGAGCTTTTCTGTCATAATTCATTGTTAACTGCGTTGATGGATAGATCTTTTACTAAGCTCCAGGTCTTGATTAAGCTTTTGTGCTTTATTGTTTCTTGTAACCAGTTTATGCTTCGATATTGAAATAATTGATATCTTGACCTTTTCGGCAGACATAGTTTTGGTACAGTTTAGGCTTACTTTTTCGACTTCCGAGAACCTATAGTGTGTGTGTTCTACTTATTGTGTATCTTCTTACTAAAATAATTGGATTTAATTTTGTTAAAAAAGCTTATCTCTATAATTTTAATGTAAAATCAACTCGTTTCGCCGATTTTCTACAAAATGCTAGTTCTGTTTCGACACCTTTCAATATAAATCCAATACCATCTAATGAAAATATCTAATTTTACGTAACGATGTTGCTTTTTTGATTTCCATTATCAATAATTGATAAGGCAAGGAAAACAAATTAAATCCGAAAATTTTTGTTTTTTTTGGATAAAAATAGGTTAACCCTTAATTTATGAAAAAAGCACAAGGAGAGATAAAATCTTATAATCCTTGTGTTGTATAAATAAATAATGTAATTGAAA
Organism: Tipula lateralis; assembly: GCA_963932295.1. NCBI lineage: Eukaryota > Metazoa > Arthropoda > Insecta > Diptera > Tipulidae > Tipula > Tipula lateralis. Next base: position 156,835,994 of record OZ010738.1, read on the forward strand.
ATTAATTACTTAAAATGTAAAATCGATACGTGTCATTGTGTATAGAGAGATATATATTAGGCAGTAAGACATTTAAAATATTTTGTTGGTTAAAATGAACTGTTGAGCCAGACATAGGGCCGGGTAGGGTTTGCGAAAATTTGGATGGGTTCTTTACCAAAGACACTGTTTTCCGGTAGGTTGCGTAAGACATGTGTTTCCATAAATTTGAGTTCGTTTTGAGGAACATGATGTAGGAGCATACAGTTTCTTCCAATATTTATATTTATAACCATAGTGCTGTTAGTTCATGTATCATTGTTTTAAAGCAAGACCTTAAACTGCGAGTGTCGTGCTTTTATTCTTTTTCATTTCGACTTTATATCTGAACACCTATACTCCGCAGATGAATGTTGAATTGATCTGCCATTTCATTTATAGTTGAGAGGCAATTCTGAGTGCGTTGATCGGAAGAAAACTTGATTAAAGCGTATAATAAGTTCATAAGAATGCAAAAACTCTATAAGATATTACATACCTTGATAAGTACTGGAATAGTCGAGCAAAAGAAAAGAGAGGTGTGTCTTCAACGCCTCATAAAAATACAAAACCCAACCATCTAGTTTGATCGGTAAAAAATAAGAACCTAGCGGAATGATAAACTGTCTTGTCTGCGCTAGTCAGAAATTCCTCTCAAAAGGATGTGGATGAGATATTTTACAATCGATAATATAATAGAATGGATGATCTTTTTACATAGAATAGTGTCCTGTATTATTACAAGCCCACAGGTAAACCGCCTTAAGGATTGTGGCTGTGTATGCTTTTATTTAGTGGTGTCAAAACGAATAAACTCTAATCAAAATAAGATTATCAGCAGTTTCAACATCTGAAAGATAGTACTTTCTGTTGAACCGAAGGTTTCATTTATTTCACCACAAAAGAGTCATCAGGTTTCTGGTCTCGTATTTGTACGTCTTGTGCACTTTCCTGAATCAATCTTAGTCCAGTAGCTCTTAGTTATCAGTTTGACTTGTTTCAAATGCCTCCCCAAATTCTACAGGGCGAGTCTAGGAGAGACTGTACTTTCATATTTTAATAAGATATAGGCTAATGTTTTTTTTCGCCTTCTTGAGCCTCATTAACCACTACTAGCTGCTCTCTGAGGATGTGAGCGATTTGCTTCATATTTTCTTGACTTTGGTCTTCGCGGTACTTATATCAACTCCTTTTAAGATCAACTTTCTGAATTACTTCAAGACGAGTTAGATTAAATATTATTGGTCTCTGTCAGAGTATAAGCATTAACAGCATTATGTACTTATATAGTTGAAGCGTAAATAATCTGGGCAGCACCAGGCATAGATTGAGATAGTATGTTAGACTGGGCTTTCAAAATCATCACCTTGCCTACTGGGAAATTAATCACATCCCATGTCTTGGAAAGTTGAGGCCTATCCGTTCACAATATTGACAAGTAACAGTTTTAAACCGCCAACCCCGAACTCAATTATTTTATATAATTTAAATTTATTGTTAAATTATAATTAAAATTTACCAAAATTTCGTTAGCGAGAAAAATAATAATTATGAGCTCGTTCATCTTGTAATGAAACATAATTGGTTTCTTTTCCCTATTCCCGTTCATTTCGTATATAATCATCTTATTATTGTATCTTAAACATTAGTAATATAAAATGTAACCATAAATTTGAAAAGAGGGGGTAACCTAACAAAATGTTACATAAGGATTAAAAAATCCTTAATTGAACAAAATAAGATATAACATAAGAGCAACTGATTACATAATTTGAGAGTGGAGTCGGTTGTCAGTATTGTAATTGACATTTATTTGGATAAGATTTGCATTCAATATGTTACCGATTAAATAAACAAAAGAAAATCAATTCAGATCTTTATTTGTGCCAATCAAATTTCGTCTTGAACCATCTTGGGAAATTTTCAATTTTCCGGTATCTGTGTGTGCACGTATATCACGTAAACACATAAATTTGGTTCACTGAGCACAGACAACTTAAATTTTTTTTAATTTAAGTAAGAATACGGAAAACGTGGAGGGTGTAGGCAACCTCGTCCTATATTGGATATATAGGTGTAAATTTATTCGTTTCGTATACTTTTCTTTTGGGTTTATAACGGTACAAGTGGCTTTTTGTATCGCTCCTGGGCGCACTATATATCGATCTATTTGAGCGTCAATCTGTTAAATTTATAGAAGATGACTGACCGTTCGTTAATTTTCGGTTAGTTCTGTTAATGAAAGTCCAATATATTGCAATGATGTTTTGGATGTGACGGTTATTATTAACCGGAGACATGACTCACTGTTTCTATTTAAAATTATTCATGCACCTTGGCTTTGGTAGTTCATATTTTGAGGATGATGTTAGTTATTGGTGAATCGTGATAATCGAACTTCAGACTACGGTTTGATGTGAAAATGTCTTAACAATTAAGTTACAACCGAATATCAATGATTTCGTGTCAAACGAACGAAGGCATTACTTAAATCTTGTATTGGGTGTATGCATTAAAAATGGAATTTAATAGTTGATGTCATTACTTGTTTATGCATCATGGACATATATGTCTTATGAAAGTCCTATTCAATACCTGTCAAAATCAGCTCAAAGTTTTTGTTTTGATTGTGCACATAAAACCGAAGTTGGCGGAAAAACTGCATTTGCTGGAAGTTTTGTTGCCAGTGTTTCGCAAAACAAACTGCAGCTTAAAGTCATCAGTTGCTCGTGGATTTGTATGGTGTGAATGCTCTTGCAAAAATATAGTGCTTTTAGTGGTTAAGTCGCTTGGAGGCATAACTCCAGTAAGATTTATGTCAAACGCCAGAAAAACTTGCAGAATCATTTAGGGTTGGTCAAGCAACAACCGAGACGTTTGAAAGTGTTGAGATTCATCCAAAAGACGGAAAATTGGGTGCCATACGAGTTGTAGCCAAGAGACGTGGAAAGACAATTTTGCATGTCCGAAATGTTTTGCTCGATCGCCACAAAAAGAAGTAGTTTCTGCATGGTTGACAATACCAGTCAAGAAAGAGGAGGCCAAGGTCATGCTGTGCATTGATGGGACCAGCTAGGTTTAATCCACTATGAGCTGTTGTCGAGTGGCTAAACCATCAATGGCGAACTCTATCGTCGACGATCAACAATTAATCCGATTGAAGCAGAAAATCAAGACAGAGCGGCTAACGTACGCGACCAGACACGAGTCAATTATTATTCACCACAATAACGATCGACCACATATAGTGGCGCCGATCAAAAATTACCTGAAAAGTAACGGATAGGCAATTCTGCCTCCCATGTCTTATAGCCAAGACCTGGCTCGTTCCGACTACAACCAATTTCGAATCATGCAGAATGCCCTATCAGGAATACGTTTCACTTCAGTTCAAGGTATCGAAAGTTGCCTCGATTCGTTTTTGGCCGCCAAGCTGGCGCAGTTTTGCGTTGGGTAACATTTTTCCACAATAAAGGCTCAAATTTCATTAAACATTCCGTTTTGCATTAAACAGACACCTTTTATTTAAGAAACAAATAGAAATACCAGCTCTTCGAATGTTGTTTATAACCTGAAGATGAAAAATCGTTGAGATAGCGAATATAATGTTAAGGTGTCCTTAGATACTTTCGAAATCAAGCACGATATCTTGAACTCGATATGTAATCATCAACGCTTTGGCGGACACTGTTTTGAATACCCGAGCAAACACTTGTGCTAATTAAGGGTTAGTATTCCATCATTCAAACTTTAACATACGACAACCATTGTGAGTGAAAAAGTCGTATATAGAATTTGAGCTACTATGAATTTGTAATAAAACCTATAATCAGTATACTATCAACAGTTTTGATAAATGGAAGCTAGATGTTCTCGAAGAAATCTAAATATAAAATGAGGAAAGTTACTAAAAGTACATATTGTGAGAAACTTTGTTATCATCTTTGGCAGACTACTAGCAGTCTCCACCTGAGTTGGCTAGAGATCACCATGGAGTGGAACTGACTTTAGTATAATAAGTGATTTGAGTAAAAAAGAGTGGGCCTTTGAGTCCAAGCAGCCACAATCCACGGAGGTGCTTAAAAAATTTACAGGTTGAAGAGGAGATCTCTATGCTGCACGGTCCAGTGCATATTTTACGTTTATATTTGTCGCTTAAGAATTGTTACAAAGTTTAATCATGGCAACTAAAGAATAGGAGATCCAAACCATAAAATAAATAAACCTTTTCAGAAAGAAAGCGAAACACGATTAATCGTTTTTTATTTCGGTACTCCATTTCTCACTCTCGTGGACTAATCGTTCCACGCGTCAAGGTTTAACTCTCATATCCAATTACGTAAAACGGATCTGATCAATATTTTGTACAGTTTTAACCTAGACTAAAGTGGGACAAAATGAAAAAAAATCCCAATTGCCAGTAACACGTCATGATACTATTTTGTATTGATCATGCGCAATCGTTTTATCATGCGAAATCGTGTCGATCGTCATACACTCATACAGAGCAGACGTGTTTTTTGTCTGCTCTGTGTTTTGTTTAATTTTATTTTATTTTAAATTAAAACTTTTAATTAAATTAATAATATAATACAAGTGTTGTGTACAATAAACAATAATATAATATAATTTAATAAATAAAAGTGAATTTAAAGGCATAAATAATTAATATTTAATGTTAAGGTGAGTGTCGCATTTTAAATTTTTATATATTTGTATTGAGTCGTGAATTTGCATCTGTGTTGTATACACATACAATTTTGATGTTGATTACGCAGATACATTATACACACACTCCAGTCTACATTTTAGTGCCTTATTCCTTTTGTTTTATATATAGCAGGTTTTTTTTGTTTCGTTAATTCAAATTACCTTTCTACTATGTATTGAAATACAGGCTTGCAACAGCTCTATTCTCTATGTAAAACTAGACATTATACTATTTGTATGTATTTCCAGTTTTTCAGATGAATTCTATTTTATAAATTTTAAATTTTGCTTCATGTACACCCAAAATGTATATGTTTGTACAGGTAGTCCCCGACTTACGACCGAGATAGGTTGATGGTACACCCAGAAAAAAAACTTTCATATCAAATCATATCATTTCAAATAAACAATTTTCATATATAAAAAGAATAAATTACGAATATCATTTTTGGCCAATAAACCGATTTATAGCGAGAACTATTTTGAAATTATTCATTTTATCTAACTAATTTATAATCATACTAATAATTAATCTTATTAAAACAATAAATTAAGTTTTTAAAGTTAGAGCGATAGTAATTTATTGATTAGTAGTTATTAGAATAATGAAAAACTTAAAAACAACATGTGTAAAAAGTTTAATCAATAACTTGTATTGTAGATTCTATAATTTAAGAAAGTCAAAACAATAACGCAGTACATATTTTGAATAACCTAAAATTATAAAATCAAAAAACTACATTTTTACAGAAAGATTATGATTTATTTATTTAATAAATAAAAAACTATTTCAATAACCTGCATCTTTTGATATTTAAACCAAAATCAATAAGTTTAAATTATTGAGAGACCTAGTTGGCGCATTTCAGATCAATAAAACAAAATTATTAAGAAATATTATTTTTATTTATTCTTTTTATTCATTTATTTTATTTTATGTTAAAATACACAAAAATACATATGTGATATATATAAATATATATAAACTTAAACATAACTTATGCACTTCAATTTTTTTTAGTTATTTTAAATAAATAATATATAATAATAAATGATTAATCATTCAAACTTTTAATAAGCAATTCTATCGAATTGCTAGAATGGTTTGTTTCTATTTTATACAGATATTTTTGTATAAAAATCCACGGCATTTGTTCCAACTTTGCATATTCAAAATTCAGGACTTGATGTAGTTTAAATGTTACATCCAAAGCTTTCAAAAAAGTTGCTACTTTATATTTAATGTCGTCGTAGACCACAATAAATTCCTTTAAACTAGATAGTTCTTCGTCTACTACAACTATTAAAGGTTGGAGAGTTAAACCTAATTGATAATGTTTATTTCGTTGTTCTTCAATTTCTGTGCATATGTTGTTAATATTAGATACATGGATTATCATTGACGTTTGTGATTCTTGTATTGAAGGCTTCCAATATTTTTTGGTAGTTTTTTTCGTATCAGGTAATGTTATTCTGGTTGGAATTAATATAGAATGTAACAACAACGAAATAATGCAGTTTTTAGAATCTTTGAACGAAACACACAATAATTATTAATATAGTGTATTAAAAAAAGCTTTAATATTGATAATGGTCAGTGTGGTTTACCAACTGAAAATAGTAAATAGTGTAAAAAAGTAATTTTAAATTTCTTTTTATCACCTTCATTTAATGAGCTCTACTGTAGAACTTCTAATAACTTTAACGACGCCATATCTCTAATATTATTGTTGAAGTATTCCATTATTCTACTAGCAAAATGTTCTAGAAAATTTATAGAGATTATTAGATTTAATTCCATAAAGGCTTTGCATATCAATATCAATCTGGAAATATATTTTAGAATTAAGAATACAGACAGATATAATATTTTTATATTTTAATTTACCAAAGTATATCCAAGTGTATCTTGATATCTCGGCCATTCTTTTAAAATACCTTCTGTAGATTGATTTGTAAAACTTTTCAATCTAAACTGAACACACCCAGCCCACTTTTCTTGTACGGTATACCACGATTCGTGGTTATCACGCAACCAAGTTTTTATTATAGTTCAACTGAAGTATCCAAGTCTTCAACTAACGTATCCGAATGTTCGATAGGTCGAACTAAAGGCTTCATCTGTGATTTCCCTAGAGAAAGTGGCTTTTTTAAATATCCCGCTTTTCGGAACTTTTGTTTTTACGTTTTTGTCATACAATTTTCCTCGCGGATTGTGACCAGCATGCCGTGGTGTGTAATAGGTTGACTGAGAAATAAATGAAATAAAATGATATTTAAATAAGTATTACATCAAATAATGATGTATAGTCTGTTTATAACAAATAAATATAGGTTTAAACTTTACTTACAATAATTTCGCTGGGGAAATCGTGAGAAATTTTATTGGCTAAGATCCGAATTCCATTGATATTTAGCCCCCGTTGATATTTTTAAATGAAATCGTCACATAAAATAGAACAAATATTGTTCTGATGTTGCTTAAGAAATTTCTTGTTTGTTGTATAAAACTTTATTATCTCATTTCCTTTCGCTGATTTAGATAGAATATCGCGTATGGACTGAAAGATATTGCAATATTAGTGCTCATTGAATTTGGCTCCATTAAAAAATTAAAATGTCAACCCTCAAAAACTAATGCTTGTCTAATATTCGACTCGTATTTACATATTTTAAATTTAATATAAAACATACCGTATTGGAAATGGATACTTGTCATGAATTGAATTCTTCACTAAAATCTAAGAGGGAATTGAGATTCGTAGAGTTTGAAACTTTATTTTCGTTCCTAGCATTTGCGGTCGAAACAAAATTGTAACGTCGTCTTCAATAATGTCTTTAAGTATTCTAATGTTATCTATTTGATGAACTGAAATTATTTAAATTTATATAATAAAAGTCAACAAATATCCTTTTTATTAGTTTTCAAGTAAATTCCGTTTTGATTTGTTTAATTCAACAATTACTCACCTTTAAGGTGGTTCACGCTATCCATCCCAAATCCCCAAGACAAAACTAAGAGATCTAACGATTCTTCAGAAATTCTTCCACATTTTGAACTTCAGGATGTTGTTCTTTTAAAATTTCATTTTGAGGCGCTTGACCATAGTTATCCATTATGAAAACCCCTAAATTAAATTTTTTAAATAAATAATAAATGACAATAATTTAACTTTTTAGAATTATTCCGAAAAAGTTTACAAATTTGTATATAATTAAGAATTTAAAATTCTTAATTATTATGTCGTATATTAATACAGACACGTTTATGCATGTTGTTCGCCATTTTTGCGCTTTTTACAAAATAATATGAAATCACTAAATAAAAATTAAATATACGTACCTATTTTAAATGTAAACTAGACTTTCTAATAAAATATAGTATAAAATGTTTTTATTTTATTAAAATAATTTGTAATATAATTTATTTTATTTTGTAATATAATTACAAAATTTTAAACTAAACTGTTCAAAAAATAACAACACAAGTTTTATTCTCAACAACACAAGTTTTATACTGATTGATTATCATACGATTAGAAACACATTCCGAATAATTTTCGGAGATTACCATCAAACTTCGTTGCCGTATGTAACTCCAATAACTTTTTAGAAAATTTCAATAAATGTAAATTATTGTTTTAATATTATATGGCCATTTATAACAACTTATAAGTTATTGAAATTATGGTTATCAATATTTAAATGAATTTTCAATAATTTTGGTTAGTTGTAATGACTACTGATTAGATGTAGAAATACATATTTTTAATAATTTATAAATTTTAACTACAATAAATACGTTTATTTGTTAAAATACTCTTTTTTATTAGCAAAGGAGATACAAGTTATATTATTAATAAGAAAAGTTTCACTTCAATAATAAAATTATTGGTTTGCTGAAATATCATTTCAATAAGTGCAACTTATAAATTTGACAAGTAATATTTCTCTGAGTGTAATCGGTCGAAAGTTGAATAAGTCGAATTTCATAAAAAATAACTTTGTGTCGTCTTAACAGTTGGAGCTTTTATTTCCCGGTAAATTTCATGATAACAGGCCAACTTTTCCTGAATCAGACTATTTACGTCTTCATTTGCATCCATTTGTTGTAATTGTAGCATTTCCTTATTATTTTTGTGCACTTTCTTCTTAATCTACATTGCGTTTATCTTGGTTTTCTGCAACACATTGTGCTTCAAATTCTAATAATTCTTCTTTTGGTATAGGTCATTCAATTGGTGTGCAATGAGTTGGTTTATATCTTCAAGATTAAGCTGCCGACCAAGATCTTACATCTGATCTATAATTTTCTCAATGTCAACTTTTTTTTCAATCATTGAATTCGTAGTTTCTTCAAATTTTTTTGTTAATTTTTCCATATTCCAGTCATACAGGAAGGCTTGGCTTCTTTCCAACCACTTCGACCAAAATTCTTTTGAAGTAATCTTCCCTTTAAGAGCCATAATTGCTTAAGTAAATGTAATTTTTAAATAATCTTAAACATGGGCTGCAGGGCAGAATAAATAATTTGAATGTTCGGGTGTAATTCGCATAGGTGTGGTGGATATCCAGGTGCATTATTCAGTAGCAAAAGTATTAAAAAAATATTATTTTACTTCGGTCGCAAATAATTTCATAAACCAGTCTTCAAAAAGTAATTGTGTCATCCTTCAAAAGTAATTGTGAGTCGTTTTTGTATGCTACCCCTTTGAATTCGAAATGTAGCATGTCAAACTGTCGCAGGGCTGTATTTTTGAATGTTCTAAAATGTATAAGTATACATGTATAGAATAACTTAAATCATATCGGCACTTTATATGACCTCCACTTCTCCTCTTTAAAGCAATCTCGGTTGGATGGACAGCGTGGCTTTATTTCTTAGAACAATTTCTTTGATCTCGTTCGACGTCATCGCCGAATACATCCTGATATGTTTGTTGAGTGTATGTAGGCGGCTTTCATTCAGTAATGTTTGGGTGGATACTCCAGCTCTGTAGTGATGTCTGTTTGTATAGATGGTTCCTGTTTCTGCACTACTACTGGGCTCTGAGCTTTCTTTTGTTTCCTCTCACTTCCAGTGATCCCACTACTCATCAGCATTACCTGCTTATAGTTTGTTTATTTGTAAACCACCAGCATCACTCACTTTGTTTGCTTGTTTGTTTTCTTGTTACGAGAATTACGGTTACCTATATGACAGATCTCAGCATTATCGTTGGAAGGCTATGTTGTAAAACCCGAAAGTCATTTAATTCGGAGTAATCATACTAGAAACTTAGCATCCCCTTAGCCACGCAGGCATATGAGCATATGCAGTGCCACCTTAGCTTGAGTAACTCATGCGGTAAGTTATATTTATTATATGTTCACCGTTCCAGCCGTACTCCAGAGCACATCGTGTTACCTAAAGGCTAACAGTGTACACTATTCACCACGATAATGCAGGCTTGAGAGTAGAGAGGAGATGCCAGAGCTACCTGCATTGTATGAGCGCATATGCATAAATATATATATATATATATATATATATATATATATATATATATATATATATATATATATATATATATATATATTCACATATATATATATATATATATATATATATATATATATATATATATATATATATATATATATATATATATATATATATATATATATATATATATATATATATGGATTCAGGTAGGATCTAGAAGATAAAGTGGTTTCTTTCTTCGTAGCCTTCTCACTGGATTGGTGTCATTCAACTTTCGACGTTTTTCGAATCGTGGACTAATCCGTTGCATATGTTTACTTACATTTTTGTTTATTTTTACACTAACGAAATCCATCTTCAAATCTCGATTGAGTTTGTCATTTCTCACGTACCACGGTGCATTAACTATTCCACGTAGGACTGCTTTGCAATGACTGGATGATATTGCCGTTTGTTTGCTTTGTACAGCCCCAGAGCTGAATGCCGTAAGTCCATACATGCTTAAGAAACAGCCGGTACAGTAGTAATTTATTATGTGAAGTAAGCTCAGAACTTCTCCTTTAGAGCCAATTCATCTTTCTGTATCTTATGTTTAATACTTCTTGTTTATTTTTCACGTGCTCAAAAGTCATGCCTAGGTATTTTGCGGTGTTGGCATACGGATTTTGCTAGGAGTTTTCTTTATTTCTGAGTATTCACCATCTAGTTTAATACATAAGTGCCGGTTAGCTTTATGTAAGATTTTATTATTTTTCCAAAAATTGCTTGGTTAATCTCGTTTTTTCGAAGGCCTGTGTTACATCCAACAAAAACTAGAACAACCTTTCTGTTTTTCAAGTACATCTTCATGTTTGTACATCTTCAATTGTTCGATTGTTGAATGGTTTGCTCTAAGGCCAATTTGATGAGATGGAATAAGATTTCTTTCTTCAATTATTGTTTGAGTCGCTTAAGCAGTAATTTCTCGAATATTTCATTTTTAATGAAATTATTGGGATTAAGGAAATCGGTCTACATGAGTTTTTGTCAATTAATGGTTTGTTTGGTTTGGGTGTCATGATTACTTCAGCGACTTTTGATTGATTTGGAACGTGTTTAAGTCTGAATATTGCGTTAATTATTTTGAGTAGCTTTCGTAGTCCTTTTTGATATAGGGCTTTTATTTTTTGTCGTGTAATTAAGTCATATACTGCAGATTTCTTTGCATGTTTTGATTTCCTCTTTTATGTTTTGCACTGTCATATGAGCTATAGGTGCCCACTTTATGTAGATCCTGGAACATGATTTTAAGGTGATTTGCAAATAATGTTACTTTCTACTTTGCGGTTCCATTGTTCTTTCTAACTGGAGGCATTTAAAGCTTAGATCTTTTAACATTTTTGTTGCTTTCCATACGGAGTACTCGGGTTCTTTCACCCCAGACAGGCTTTTTAGGTATTTATTAAAGGATTCGTTTTTTTCTTTAGGTAGCAGCTATAGTTTGTTGATCAAAAGGTTTAGTCAAATAAAAATTTGATATTTTTTAGTTTAAAAATATTTCTTATAGTAGAATTTTTATTTTATAAATATATTTCGGCAATCAAGTTGTCATCTTCAGTATTTATCATGAATTTCATAAGATAAATTCTTAATATGAATTTCAACAACAAAAAGACCGCCCAAGTGGCGCAGTGGTTAAAAGCTGTGGCAGTTGGAGCGGGAGGTACCGGGTTCGAATACCGATAGGGGCAGGTTGCAAAAAGGGATTTTTCACCACTTGATTACGATCGGTGGTGTGAATGAACACAACTATGACCCCCTGTTGGAGTGCAGCATCCATGGGCCGACCCATCTTCCATGTCAGTACTATAGGCTGGCATGGAGCTATGCAATGTGCAGATGGTTAAGAAAATCGGACCTATAGCCGTACGTCCTCGATTTGGCTGCAAAGCGTAAGGTAAGGACGTAAATAAGCGAACCGCGAAAGAGTTGGAGTGCCTTGAGCCCCAAAACAGATGGCATAGAAATAAACAAAAAAAAAAAAAAAAAACAACAAAAAGTTTAATATTCAGGCGCTCAGTTCCTTTGCCAAGGTTCTCTTGCTTTTCGCTTTGCTGCTTTCAATTCCCTAACTTCCAAAGGATAAATAACATTCTTGCATGCTTTTCTTCTATTTGATGGTGTATTTCTCCACGCTGCTTGTTGTATGTCGCTGTTAAGTTGTGCTAGTTCTTTTTCTAGCTGTATCGGATTTGTTATTGGCACTTGGGGATTAGTATAATCCTCAATTAGTTTCTGAAATCCCTAGCAGGTTTTGTTATTTTTTAGCCAGGGTGGACTAGTTTTCTTAAGAATCGTTGCACTGATTCTCATAAAAACAGGTGTGTGATCTGACATAATTCCGTCGCTGCTTTCTATAGGTATATGTAATTTTCGTCTATACGTTTGGTGACAAAGAAGATTCTAAGATTCGGGTAGTTTGTTTTTATGAGTGAAACTTCTAGTTGTATTATTGTCCTGCTGCAAACAAGTCTCTTCAGTTTTTGATTTCCAGTATGTGTTCTTTGCGTTAAAATCACCTCCGATTATGAAACAAGATTCAAGTGATTTAAATAATGTGAAATGTCCTCCTTTAGCAGATTATATCTTGGAGGGCCACATATGGACGGTACGCTATATTAATTGTTGCTATTTATATATACTCTTATTGCATACATTCTTCTTCAATTTTTAGATTTATATAATGTGTGATGTTCTTCCTGCTAGATGAATGGCATGGTAACAGCTGTTTCCATATAATTTGACATTTTAAGTTATAGTAAAACGGATACTTACAATATATCTATTTCTCGGAACTTAGACAAATTCTAGTTCTGGAAAATGTTCTAAATGTTTGATTTATTGCTGTTTGAGGCATTTTAATAGAGATGCCATTTCATTTAGGGAGGCTTGCTTGTCTAGCCTATTACTTAGAGATTCAAGACATTTCTCTTGTTTAGCTAGTCTAATGTTAAGTGCTTCCATACTTATTAGTATCTTTCCAATCATGGCTGAATATCTTTAGTGTTTCCACTAGCAATTTATCTCTTAATCTCTGTAGCTCCCTAGCTTTTTCGCATCCCCTGTAATTTGCCGGATGTGGCTGTAAGCAAATAATACATTTTGCCGGAACATCTTGATCAACCGCGGGCATATTTGAGCGTGATGTTTATTATCACACCTTACGCATCTAGGATCTATTTGGCAATATTTTTGAGTATGGTTAAAACCTGGACATTTTTTGCACTGCGGTATGCGACCGCTAATTTTTTTCAATGGCCCCATTTTAACTCTCATGTTAAGTAGTGTCTTGATATTATACACATCTTGATTTGAACTCCTTGTTCGGTTTCGATTTGTTCTTTATTTATGACATTTTTACGGCATTTTCTATTTGATGACCCTTTTGTTGGGTGAACACCTCTAGCCAAAACCTTTATTAAACGATTATTCCTCAGAGGTTAACCACTGGTATCAATGCATATGGCAATCCATACAGTTAAACTTGTCCAAGCGCCGGTTTTGCTATTCTCTATCGTTTTGCACAGAATGTTTTCTTATTTGAATCTTATAAGAGAATTTAAATAAAGTTTATAGCTGTACTACTATTGGGGTTTTACTGTAGCGCTGTAGAAGAGATTGGAAATTGGTTTTATTACGATCACTACCATTATACGATTATTAGTTGCTTTCCAATCGACCAACCGCTAGTTCCTTGGTTCTTATCTTTGCTAAATTTACTGTGGTTAATTTAGCAAAGAAAGAAACCGAACTAGTAGGGGGTACTAGGATTAGAAATTAACTATTATACTAACAATAATCAGTAGAAATTGCCTATTGATTGGTAACATTTTTATTGGAAAGTGTTGAAAATTCGATTTAGCACATATTGGTGATGCGTTGATTTAGCATATATTGATCTGATTGAATTAAATTGGTTTTTTAGTTGAGTTGTTAATTTATCGTATACTGCAACTTATGTCTTGTTATTTGTATAAATATGATCTTTTAATAAATAATTTGGTTTTAATTAATTAATTATTTATAAAAATGTAAATGAATGGGATTTCTTGAGTGACATACTTAAAATTTTAAAGGGATTACTTGACCGGGAGTCTGACCAGATCGTTTATTATTTTAATAAGCAAAATCTTTGCTGCATAAACATTACAAGCTTTTTAACTTTCTGAAACGGATTGCCGCTTTGGGGATTTCTTTCATTGGATTGTTGTGTGTTATACAAGAAATTTAAAATCTAAAAACAGACAAAGTTTAGATGCATAATGGAATGAAACGAATGCTTAGGTTAGCTAGTATTCGGGTTATCATCTTAGTTGTTTCTGTTTCTTACAGTCCATTTCCATAAACCTTATATGTTGAGATGCAGGCAGGTCATGGGTCCGCATAATTTTGGAACAAACAAGTTTTCAGATTCCTATTTGGAATTCTGTTAAACATACTCCAAGATTATGGTAAAACCTTAGTATATCACCTTAACTGGTTGGCCTGTACTTCGATAGTTTACTATCATACCAAAATAGCTGGTTCTTTGTTCAAACGTATGATAAGCACTATTGAAAGCATAATTGCGTTTTGGTCCGTTAAATTAGAGATCATATGTACCAGAAACAGAATACAGTTCCAGTATGGATAAAGTATTATTGTAATTCCATTGCCACGTAATTGAATCACATGGATATCGCTCTCGATTGACAAAGTCAAAGGCTTGCCTGTAATTTAGCTATCCTGTATATAGGTAATAGATCTACATATTTCATATATTAGCAAAAGATCCTCCTTAGCAAAATGTCAAGATATATGTCAAGTTCTAGATCGATGTTTACACATAAGGCTCCATCTAGGATAGACCTCCTAAAGGTAATTCAATAAAAAAATTATAAAAATAATACTACAATTAAATATCTTATCTCTGCGGTTTTATAATTTCATTAGCGGTGACCACTTTTTTGAAGGAGTGACGAGATTCAACTATATCTTGAAAACTCTTATTGCACGCGATAACAGTGTGTGAAAGATTATCAAAGTCCACATTGGCGGTGTTATTTGGTATTTCTGATATTTAGCTTGGTCAAATTCTGTTTGCTGATCCGGATAGTAAAACAATCTTTAAAAGAAGAGCCGCCTATAGGCTATTGGCAACGATGGCTGTAGGCCATATATAACGATCTTGTATCTCTTAATTATTTACACCAGTATTGAAAGAGTTGGTTCGTGATCGTAGCCGAGAGCCAGATAATTGGTATGGTCGCACCGAGCGTGTTATCTTTAATGTCAGTATGACAAGCCAGTACAATTTTAACCATTGTGCACCGAAACAACGCCACCAGACACCGAAAATATCATGTCAACCACGCACCATCTGTAATAATACTATTTGTCCTTTGGTTATCGAATTTTGTTAAATATAGGACAGTGAAAGATCGTCAACATGAGGTTCATCAACGACTAAGACATTCCAACAAACTTGTTTGGTTGGTATTTCAGCCAAAACCATTATTGAGCCTTATGTTCTTAGAATAAACCAAACAGTCCATGGAAATTGACTCAGTATGGCTTAGAAAAGTACTTGATGGTTACTGGTTGGAACAGCAAGATGCACCATGTCCAATTGAAAATCAAACAATTCAGTTTCTGCAACGAAAAATCCCTGGACGACTGATAGCTGTCATCCATTATCACTAATCTAATATTCTAATCACTAATCTAATAGATTATCCAAATAATAGTCAATTGAGCTTGACTTTGAGGTTGAGTTATATCAGAGACATACATGTAAATGAAGTCCAATATCAATGCCGAGTTATCTCTACTATGCAACAATGTATATAAATGACCATCGCATTTCATACATGTGAGGTGGCCACTAAACGCACTTCCTCGCCTTCAATAGCAACATAATTCAATTAACAAATTTTACACTATATGATTCACTTATAAATACGATGTACTAATTGCCATATACATCCACTTCAACTGGCGTAAATAGGAAGGTATATAGGTAGGTCATAAATTGTGAAGATAAAGCAACACTAATTAAATTACAATTGGTTTGTATATAACATTCCATAAATTTACAATCAATTGGTAACATAACATATATACTCTATGTGTACAGTCTGTACATAAAAACACTTTATATGTGTTTAATAGTGGGGGAAATATAATTTCGTACACTATGTCCCAATAATTTTTCACTGTGCTGTACATGAGATTCGTAACATAAAAATTAATTTTTGTATTGTACACGACGAAGCTTTTATTTTCCAAATGAGGGGATCGAAAAAAGCTTCGATTGGAATGGGTGCATTTTAACTGTGTATTATAACAGTTTTTCTCCTCAAATATTTTTAGTCGAACTTTTCCGATTGAAGCACGAAAAGCTTTTTTTGTTTGCTCTCTACATTTAGCTGTGTATCCATACAGTTCAGTCTGAGATGGAAAATCTTTCCATATATACAGTGTGTTGTGAATGATTCTCGTTTCGGGATTTTTATGGTGTTGTGAATATTAAAAACAAAATTTTTTTTTGCATAAAACATAAGAAAATCGAATAAATAAAGGAATTATGTTTATGGTGTAAAAAAGCATAAAAGTTAAAAAAAAAATATTTTTTTTTCTGTTGTTTTGAGCTTTTTACTCTATACATACAAATGGGAGGTGTGTGTTAAGTGTATATAAATACATGTTAGAATGAGGAGTGATTGTGTGTTTATTTCACAAAATTGTATTTATTTGTTGTTGTCATGAAATTAAGATAATTGTTTGTTTTTGTGAAGAACTGAATACCAACCATAATTTTGTTGTTGTGCTGACTGACAATTTATTTTAATGTAAGTAGATTCATGTACCATATGTTGATGTGTATGGCGTTGATAAATGTAATTAAGTAAATTTGATACAATTAAAGCTGATGTGCATATAAACTAATAGACTAGATCGTATAAACAACGTCGTTAAGATAGGTGTGGATTGTAAACAAACAGTATAGGGTGGAAAAACTAATCGTCTGTTGTAGATGAAAACAAATTATTATTTTCCGTGATGTCTTATCTTCCGTATAGGTTCCAAAATTATCGATCGAAATCACGGTGCTGATTGTAATAAATTATTTGGTTTTTTTTATATATAAATGTGATTCGATGGAGGCGACGAGTGTTCCATCTTAATGTACTTTTTGAAACAGTAAGAAAATTGATAAGTATTTTGTTTACAACTGATAACAATTTTATTGTTTATGTGTTTTTAAGATATTTAGAAACAATTTTACTCAACCTGTTAACCTGTTGTTCGGATTTTGTTCATTGGTTTTGTTCTAAGTGTGCAATTTATCATTCTTTTTACTCTCGAGATATCTCCATGACCCAAATTATTGGGTCGAATATGCTTCATAATATGCTTTGCATGACATGAAGCATATTCGATGTCTTTTCCATGTCATGCAAAAAGGTGACTCCAACATACTTAAGAGAGTTTTTCATCACGTCGTGGAATCGAATTCGATTCACATGCACCGGATGGCAAAAGCTACAATGTGCATCGATGCATATAAATGGTTCGTAAGGTCTCAGTTGATACGTGGTTTAAGTCGTTTACGGCCTTTAAGCCATAGATTATTACTGGTGAGCTTAAATACAATCAGCTGCTTAAAATCAAGCCAACGTATGTAATTAATATTTTTTCCCCATGAGATTTCAAATAAATTAGTGAATTTTGCTTAAGATATTTTATCTCATAATCGACAGTCAAATACTAAGCGATGGCGGAAATATTTGCACATGACATGTATGATGAGAATTTTGGCAAACAGGACAAGTGCGGTCATATAAAGAAACGTAAACGTGTAGTATGAGACTGAGTAGTATGGTCATATGCCGTTAGTTTGGTTGCAGTTCACTCGATAAATAAATGGGAGTTCAACATTTGGTTTACCAACCCATTGGCGCGGTGGTTAAAGATGCGGCAATTGGAGCGGGAGGTACCAGGTTCGAATCTCGGTAGGGGCAGGATGCACTAGGGATTCTTCACCATCTGATTACGATCGGTGGTGTGAATGAACACATATCTATGACAAGCTGTTGGAGAGCAGAATTCATGGAGCAACCCATCTTTCATGTCAGTACTATATGCTGGCATGAGGCTATGCTATGTGCAGGTGGTTCTACGTTAATCGGTTCAGCCGTTCGTCCAACTATGACTGTAAAATGAACGACGAATGGGCTAAGAGGCTTTATCGTACTGGTAGCTACCGTTTTGATGTCTAATTCTTTTTCAATCTTCTGCAATATTTATTTTAGAGTTTTCAGTATTCCTGCATACCGAAGAAATGTTCCCACGTAATCGATAATTTTTTGTGAAATGATGGGTATTTCACCATAATCTCATCAAAAGTAATACTCAAGTAAATTAACGACCCTTCAGTGAAAACTCAAAATGATGATAAATATGTGATGCGCGACTTGACACGAAAGCCAGTGATAATAATAAGTGCAGAATGTTTAAATAAATGGCAATCTAACTCCAAAAAGGCCTAATTTTTAAAATTACCAACAACAATCTGACTAATTTGGGAAAATGACGGAGTCTGAGTAGGATAAAGTCTACAATATGAACTATTTTGATTCATTAAGTGGTGTCTATGTCAACGTGACCTAGAGGTCACTGAATAGAGCCCTCAGTGATTATTAATTTAGATGCCTGAATCTAAGAGCGCTTGGCAGCCCAGGATTTATTGATTTATTATTTATTGTTTGATCTTCACTGTTTTTGATGATATCTGCATCGTCGTTTAGACAAATACTGAAAGTGCCTATCACTTCAAGTACCGTGTGAATTGGATTTACTCAAGATGTTTTTGGTAAATGAGATAATCAGATGCATTGCTAATCGAACATTCTCTGTGGTTTGCTCCCACAAAGCTTTTAAAGTTCTAAGTATTTCGTCAAAAACATCGAGCAATGGTTTGCTTTATTGTTGGGTAAAGTTATAAATGGCTGCTCTTAAAATGTCTGAATGAAGGTTGAAATGTTTTAAGAAACTATAGTTGCTTCGCCACGGAATTAACCTTTACGATATTGGAGCTTCTGGACTGCTATAAGAGATGAAGTGTTGCTTTCAGTATACTTGAAGGCAATGTTAGCATGTTTAACGTTGGTTATCGTGTTTACTCACTATTCAACATTTTTCCGCGACTTAACTACCTGAAGTAGGAACTATCTCTATATATGTATAGTTAGAATTCTATATAATCATACTTGTTGCTTCTTCAAATATTAGAGCAGTTTCTTCCATGATCTTCTTCAAGCGATTTCTACTGAGCTCATACTAATCCTTTGTTTGAATTGCCTCTCATTAAATTTGGAACACGTTACACATGAATTCCAGAATTTGTTACGAACATTTACCATTGGAAAACTCTCATATAGTCAGTTGAGATTTGTGTGAGTAGACGCAATCACTTCAGTTTGGTTCTTTAACGAAATCTCTTTCAGAATTTCAGGATTGGCATTGTTAAATTTTGACTATCAGGTTTTCACAGATCTGAATCCTATACTAACAATCTCGTCAATGTTGTCACCACCATTTATTTTCATAGAATCTGTTTCCATCATCTCACTTCTGCGAGATGATGAAAGTGTTTCATTCATTTTCCCACCACGAGAAATGTTTTTTGTGTTGTTCACGGTTCTTCATGGTGCTGATTTATCCAATTCTTTGGAAACATCTTTTTAAAGAATACGACAACTTTTTGGTGATTTGTGGTCAGCCTAACAAACGGATCTACCCACGCACATAAACGTTATGCCTTAACATGTGAGAGAGTACAGCTTTCCAGGAATAGCATTTATAGGTTAATCGATTATGACATCTTGGTTTGTGTTACAAAAGCTTGTTTTTTCAAAATTTTCAATATACCCCAAATCTTTCGCGGTTCGCTTATTTACGTCCTACCTTACGCAAAAAAAGATTGGTCGAAATAGAAGATTAGTCGATCCTCGAATTCTGCACTCCACTATAGGATGTAATAGAAGTATTCATTCATACACAAAATCGGAATACGAACTCTCCACTTTGGGATTCGAACTGCTGCAGCGTTAACCACTAATCTATTTGACCGGTTAGAAAAGCTTTTAATTTTCGCATACATAAATAGCAAAAAGCTCCGATTTAGTCAAAAATCCCGGGACTGATAAACAAAAATCAATAAAGTTCCTTTTTCTTATGTCTCAGAAGATAACATAAATCGAAACGGATGTACCGAAATCATGACATACATTTTATACTGTCGAGGCAAATTATTTCGAAATTGCGGAGTATGAATATTATGTATAAAGGATATACGGAGCGGAGCAATACCATAATATTTGGGTCATTCAATTTAGAAAAATTTTGGTCCAACATATTGTTATGTGCACACATTCTTATGTAGGGCGATTTGGTATGATATGCTAAGATTATTCATATGATATGTGATTACAAACAAATCGAATATCATGTTTCATGGACATATATTCAACTTCGATTGCAATTAATCATATTTTTAGGATATTAGTCGAATGTAATCAAAATGACCAACATGATTGATTATATCACCCAATTTGGGATGAAATGAATTAACTTTTTGATCGATCGTATCTGAATGTAGAAACATATATATATACATGGTTTTGGTCCAAACCAATTATTAATTCATTAAAACTCATCGTGCGTCCGAATACAACCACGGCAACGCGAACTGAATCACAATTATCTCTGATTGTGGAGAAAAAGCACAATACTAGCAAAAAGCTTTTTTCCCCTATATATGTACATGGTACCTGTTACATTTTTACAAATTTTTAAACACCCCTAAGGGTGATATTGAATATTGATGAAATATTTATTTGGGGATGAGAAATTATTATATTAAATTTTTTAATGAATTTTTGACGATAACAATCAATTTGAAAATGTATAATATTAGCAGTGAACTCACTAATTAGAGTTGTGTATACATATATGTGTGGACATGGATTATAGGTTTGTAAAAATTGTAAGATAGCTTCAAGCAATCTGAAACTTTCTCTATAGTTTATTAAGAGAGTCACCTCTTTGAATGATACATGGAACTAGAAGACATGGTTTCGTAACCTATAACCAATCGACTACAACAATCAAGGTTAGAGGAGTATTTGATGCCACAATATTTGTTGCGCAACTCTGATCTGGTTATTGCACGTAACCGAGAAAACGTGTAGACAAATTCTTTTGACGGACAAACAAATAAACAAAGAAAAGTTTGGAGAACTGATAAGAGTGGATATATTCTGCACCTAACTTGTCGATAAGAACTCTCAGACAGCTTGGTTTAAATAAGCAAAGTACACAACGTTATCTTTAGTGAAAATGAAATAGAATGCAATAGATCCTGACAAACTGTGCGAACGTATCTATGGTATACTGTAATAGTAGAAACGAAGATCCTTATGTCTCAGCAATTAGCACAATGATTCTTAACCTTTAACTGGAACAGCAAACAGAAGTATTGTTAAGTTTAATCGACAGTGTTCAGGTTACGCAACTTACAGTTCAAGCAAAATTATGTCTACATCAATTTCTGGAGGCATTCTGCGAATTGGTAGGCATTGAATGCTAGTTGAGCAATACAACTAATAAAAAGCCTGCCGGGAAGCGGGATAACATAAAAAGGATTTACCCATGGAGAGGTAGATTATTCCAACCCCATTAATATATTCAATGGCAATTTAAACGCCAGAAAGTAGACGCAATAAAGGCGATGCATAGTGTCCCAGGATTTCCACCTCAAATGCCTATAATATAGCATAAAGATGGAATGTTGTTAAGCGAAAATGTGACTAATTTTGTTGTATCAAATTAATATCTGCCAGCCATTCAAACAATATGTCGAACATGCTTGCTCCACCTGAAGGTAATCTAGTTGAAATAAAATGACAACGATAACCTAGGTTGCAGCTAATCGAAAGATGCAACATGATGCAACATAAATCTACTCAACATACACAGGATGCAACACTTATCCAACAATTCCAGCACCAAATGGAATAGATTGGAAAGGCAAACAGGCAGTCATCCAGAACGGTAAATAGAAGCGAAGACCTGCGGTGACTCTATAGGATATAACATGACGATATCTGTGTCTCTTGTTGGTGGAGCATTCCAGCTTTTTTGACTATTTATGTAGTAATTCTATTGAAATCTCACTTCTTCAATGTTTTATATTATCTCGAATCGTAAAGGTGGTAATAAATGTGGTGGTATTGGCTGCTGTTGCGATGCTTCTCTTACACTAACATTAGGATGATTCATTATGAAGTACTTCGCGTATCTGCTTTAAGTAGCGTTTCACTGACGGAACCTCTCACCCATAAACGAGGTAGAACTTGCTTTGACAACCAAGGTTTTTAAATATGCATTTTGCCAAAGATTCGCCAATGGCCAAGTTACCTCCTCGGAATGGTTGAGCAAGTAAAAACTTTAAGAAAATCTCAAACCTCACCTCAAACAATTGTTTCAGTGACAAATCGAATTAGAAATATATTTTATACTACTCGGCCAACGAGAGTAATCATATATAAATTTCTTATTCCCATGTCGATCGACCAGATTTAGAAATTGGTCATGATGGTCAACGCATGGCATGCCAATAAACAAAATGCCAAAGAATATGTGGCGACCAGAGCAACTAAAAATAACTCACAATTAGCTCACGCCACATGCAATTAATAAAATCGATATTTCGAGTTTAGTTCTTGTAATTCACTAGTACTGTCACGTCATGACTATTCGTATATATACGAATCGCACAGTATTAACATCAAGTCCGGTAGCATATGCCTGATGAGATGGATTTGATCTTTTCGATCAGCTAGTCATTCAATGACGTCATCATCAGATCGAAACCGGCCTAGTGGATTACAAAAACAAGCAACAACTCAGAAGTACAACGCACATTCAATTTATAGCAAGCTTACACGCTTCATTGGTGACCCCTACGGCCCTGTTTAGGGAACAACACATCAATACCTTCTGACACAACCTCCCGATACCCTCCTGCCTCGAACGGCAAAATTTAACTTCCCACAATGGAATTTCTGCCTTCTCTCTCAAATACGTGGTGGTTCGTTTCGCGCTCTCAAGGCACAGATATATCCAGGAAGTTCGTTTCATGCTGCAACAAAGCCAAACTCAATAAGGTGGGCGAATGCGGGCACCCACAAATACAGCATGCAGTCAGGTTCGTTTCATGTCACAACAAGTCACCAATGAAGCGTGTAAGTAAGCTTGCTATAAATTGAATGTGCGTTGTACTTCTGAGTTGTTGCTTGTTTTTCATTGTTATCCACTAGACCGGTTTCGATCTGATGATGACGTCATTGAATGACAGTGTGATCGAAAAGATCAAATCCATCTCATCAGGCATATGCTACCGGACTTGATGTTAATACTGTTCGATTCGTATATAGACGAATAGTCATGACGCGACAGTACTAGTGAATTACA
The DNA here is from genome assembly GCA_963932295.1 of Tipula lateralis. Taxonomy (NCBI): domain Eukaryota; kingdom Metazoa; phylum Arthropoda; class Insecta; order Diptera; family Tipulidae; genus Tipula; species Tipula lateralis. The sequence goes on from OZ010738.1 coordinate 156,859,764, forward strand.
AGAACTTAACTCGAAATATCGATTTTATTAATTGCGTGTGGCGTGAGCTAATTGTGAGTTATTTTTAGTTGCTCTGGTCGCCACAAATACAAACCATTTTCTTGATTTAATACCTCTATAACAAGTCACTTGTTCTCGCGTTAATGTTGCAATGCATGCCGATCATCTGAGTAAAACCAAGTTGAGTTTTTTCACAGATGTGCCAAACATTGTTATCACCTATAACGTGGCAATATAAAAATAATGAATGTAAGCCTTATGGCTGGTGGCGTGTATGTTTAGTCAATATTTTGCAAGAATCATGGGGTCCATTTCTAGCCATGCAGCTCCAATAACAGTCTTACGTACATTTACGGTACAGCTTTCTAAGTTGTCTTTAACTTGAAGTGTGCTTGGACGTGGGATGTTTTCACATTATTTCGACCCTTCTTAACTGGCAAGAGATTGTTAAAATTTTCGGTTGAAAGAACAAAGTCTGGGTCATGTCGTTATCGCTTGTGTTTCATAGGCCCTGAACCAGATGCTTCTCTATCCATTCACTTAGTTGAAAAACAAATGAAAACGCTGTTCTATTTATATTTAAAGCTTTTGTGGTAAGCTACTTCTACCTGCCATATCGTTTTATCGGCGAGTTCTGGCTATTTACGCCTTTTCTATAAAGAACAATTATTAATACTGGTTTCTATCCGTAATGACCATGACCGTTTCAGAAGCTACTTTCGTCGCTTACCATAATAATGACATATATGACCTTGTGATACCTAGATCACAGATGCAAGCATATTCCTATGCATCTATTATTATGTAATCTGCCCCGATTCAAACTGCTCTTGTTTGTCTAGTTTGAATATCAGGTTGCGAAAAATTGTACATGCTCCAAAAATCACAATCGGGTTACTGTCGTTATCTTAACTCGCAGGAAATTCCATTACTTTGTTTATTTAATTAGTACATTGCACAGTTTAAAATATAGATTATAAAAGTTGAAATGTTACTTAAGTATCGTTTATAACGTTGATTTGATAATCTTAAGGAAAAACCGAATATAGTTCACCAAAAATACTATAACGATTACAAATTGCGTCATCTCTGTATATCCTGTCAGATATGGTCTTATACTGAGCGGTGGTTCTATATAGCTTGCTTTCGATTCTGTATATATATACATTGAGTTGAATTATATTTTTTATTGTGTACAAAAAAAATCTATAAACAACACTGTGAGACTAAATAAATCTGGTTTGTTCTTATCAGTACACACTTAACATTCGCAGCGAAGTAATCGCATTGAAATTAAGAAAATGTTTATAAAACATTTAATCAGTCTAATCGTGCCGATATTATGTTGTGCGAGTGTGTTTTGTTTCGGTAAAAATTTAGTGAACAAATAGTGATTAAGTGATATAGTAAATTAGATTTTGTTTCTCCCAAACACATTTAGAGACCTTGGACTATCTAAACAAGTATAGTATCAAACGATGGGGCGAGTTTTGTGTTACAAAACCAAACCATAAACTTGGACAATGTGTGGAAGCGCATCGTTGCGACTATTTGAGTGTAATACCGGATAAACTCCAATTTGCTAAGGACAATTTGTGTGGAACCGCCTCGTACACACCCTTGGTTGGTATTATACGAATTTTATTAACAAACTGTGAGATATAATAAATATTCTTTCGTGTATATAGATTTGTTGCCCGCTAAGTAACGATGACGTGTCGATGCACAGTTCATTACCAACAACGTGTTTATTAAATGACAGATTGGCATATTATGTGACAGGTGGGGAAAATGCAACGTTCGAGTCATCCCCATGGTTGGTGCTACTCTCGTTCGAAAGATCAAGTGCAAAACGGAAAGCGTATACTTGTGCGGGCTCTTTGATTAACGATCGATATGTTGTGACAGCGGCTCACTGTTTAAAAGAGCCAGATAGTGATCGCCAAATGTATATTTAGTTAATTTATTTTACATTATTTAGCGGTCTAATCGACTCTCGGACATTTATCTTTTAGAGCTTCCGTACATTTGGGCGAATGGGATTTTACATACAATAACTATACTGGTGACCTTTCGACCTCTATCGACGTTGATGTTGAAACTGTTTTGGCTCATCCGAACTATCGAATGGACAATAGATTGAATGATATCGGATTGATACGCATGAGCAGATCGATCTTACATGAATAGCATAATATTTATTGCAACACTACGTCACGATATATGTATTTTTTTTCTAGGGAATATGCATCCCATTAATCTGCCTTTGACATATACTGGTGATGGGTCTCAAGAACGTGGCTATCAAATCACCGGGTTTGGGCAAACCGAAACCGAACCAACCAGTTTAATTAAAAAAATCGGCCATATTGATAGTGTGCCGTACGACGAGTGTCGTGATAAGTATAATGCACATGGTGGTGAAATACAACAAATTCAATTGTGTGGCACAAGCAAAGATACATGTTATGGGGATTCGGGTGGATCGCTAGTTGCAGTGTCAATGAAAGACAAAATACCATGCTTGTATTTAATGGGTATTGTATCGTTTGGTCCATCGCCATGCGGAACCAGTGATCTGCCGAGCGTTTACACCAATATTTTACCATTTTTAGACTGGATTTCGATCAATATTCAAGATTAGTTTTATATAAATATATCAAGCTAAACCCCCAACCTATGTGGAATCATTATTATACACATTGTCTTAGTTATGGTGGGATAGTTCGAATAAACTTCTGCCTTCTTGAATACTAATTTGGTTTATTTAAATGTGAGAGGTAGATTCGTTTTTCTAACATTCTCAATGCAGAAAGTATTGACCTTATTCTTGCCTCGCAGAGTTTTAGTGAAAAGTATCAAACTCTATTGATAGCTTGTAGTTTCTCACGCTAGTATAAACCAGGCAATTCAGTACAATTTATTGAAAGTACAATTTTCTAAACTAACTACCATAATTCCTGCAGAAATGGTCGCATCCGCGTGTTTCCTGAGAGTCAAGCTGCAGTGGTGTTGTTATCTCTTAAGTGAGATATTGATATACAACTAAGCAATATGGAGTATTTTTACCTATGATAGCCGTACGCACCTTGAGGGACTAGATATGTGTATTTTCAATGGGCACTGTTGATATCTGGATAAAAGGTCTGCCTTCATTCATTGGATCCAAAATCACAAACCCGAGAAAGCATAACTGTTTTTGTGAAGCTGGTAAATAAGGAAGTCATTGGTTTTCGAACACATTTGGGCAAGTTTACCAACTCAAACGTACTATTCTGGACTCATTATTACACCGTACTTATACTCTGACCATTTGTTCTTGGAGTTCTTGCTCTGCTGGTACCATCGTTACTGGTATCGCTGAAATTACAACTTGCTTCTAGCATCTTCTGTAATTTCCCTTCTTTTATTTACTGCAAACTGATAAATTCTACTGACCACCATTTATCGACTTATCCGGTTGTGCTGTGTGTGACACAGTATGATTTTTTTTTACCAATAATGCAAGTCAATCTTAAAGATTAAATTTTCAATGGCAATACATGTGGTGCTCTCTTTTGTTAACATCAGTATGGGTTTTGATTTATGGGTAATTCCTGCTGCTCTACGTTTCGGGTATATTTTTAAGGTTTTCTTCTCGGCGTAAACTCAGAAACTGTCATCTATAAAATAAGCCACAATCGAAAGGGATACACACAGTTATTATCTAGTCTATGGTGTTGAGAATACTTCCGGTTGCTACAATGTTAACTATTCGGATAGAGAACTAAAATCAGCGCCGGATACCATTGAGCAAAATGGTGATTCAAAACATGGCGTATTTTAACGAAGGCAGTCAAGGTTGGTTCTAACTATTCAAAATTATAGCAAAACTAAACATAATGTTGCTTTGAAAGGAGAATCTGCTATAGTGCAGATATTGCAGTTCGAAATAAATTTAAAATAGAAATAAAAGCGATTATTGAAGAAGGTGGTTATTCTTCGAAGCAACTACTAACTGTCGACAAAACTAGTCTCTATTTGAAAAGGCTTTCAGGGAAAACGGCTATTGTTCGTTTCCAAAACTGAATCATCTTTCCCTGGATATATAGTAAGTAAAAGTCGGATTACACTTTTTCTAGGTGGAAATGCAGAAGGTGACTTCATATTTAAGCCTTTTCTGATTCACCACTTTGAAAATCCAAGGGTTTTTAAATATGTGGATAGAAGTGCTCTTCCGCTTTATCGTTCGAATAAAAAAGTGTGAATGACTGCAGCCCTATTTAAACATTGGGCAGAAAATATTGGGCTGTTCCCAAATTGAAAACTGATTGTTGAACATAAAATATTGATTTTAAAATATTGATATTGGTAGACAGCACACTCAATTTATATATAGACGATATTTCAGAAAATGTGAAATTTGTTCTTGTGCTACCAAACACGACGTCCATTATACATCCGATGGATCAAGTTGTAAATGTTATTATCTACGACGAATGTTTAGTCAGCTTTTTGCATTAACTTATGGAGATGAAAGAAACAGTTTTGGAAAAATTATAGGATCTTGATGGCTATCGAAAATATAAACCATTCATAGATCGAAGTACAAAAACATGCATGAACGGAGTTTGGCATCTATGGCCAGAAACCGAAACTAAAGATTCAGAAGCTGATATTAGTACAACCATTCGTAGACCAGTTGCTGAATTAGCTAGAGAAGTAAACTTTGAAGGCATGGATGAACATGATATTTGTATCACACGATGAAGGACGTACTAATGAAGATTTGATTTCTATAAATGTTGAACGTTCTTTGGTGGACAATATTAATATTACTGATGTGGTATCAAAAGAAAAACGGTTAAAGGTCGGTTGTATTTCGAAAGCGAAGCCACTTATTTCACTGGCAATGGTCGTTTATGTAGATAATTGTAAGATAAGTCACAAGATCAGTAGATAACTAGGGATTATAAATTAACCGATTTTTTGAAGTTACCGATCCGATTAACTGGTTAATTACCGAATTTTTAAATACATTTTTTTATCCTTTTGAAAACATTTTTTTATGTAGGTTCTACTAAATAAAAAAGTTAATTACTTTCAAATCAAAAATTTAATATAAAAATATGAGTTATGCAGATTCTACAACCTTTTCTTGTGAATTAGAAAAAGTTCACAAAAGACACATATTGTCCAATGTGGGATCATCTATAGACATTCCACACTTGTCGGCCGAATAGTTTTTAGTTGATTGTAAACGGAAGTAAAGTATTTGTCCTTTAGATGCTGATCCTAATAAAAATCCATTTCTTAATTTTTTGATTTAATCCTTTTTCTTGACCAGTTACAATATTCGATTCAGTCGTTTTTTTCTGAATCAACAGTTGTAGCTTTTTGCTCATTGTCATCATCGGTGCTTTCTTGGTCGATATCACTTAAATATTCAACATTTATAACAGTTATAACATTTATAATATTATATATTCAACATTTAGAATCACCACAGCCAGATTCAGAATCAATTCAACTATTTTTCTACTTATACCTGTTCTACTTGTTGTTTGAAAAATGTTAAACTATCTGCAGTATCTGATATATTAAACCACATCAGATAAGACATTTCTCCTCCTTATAATTCTTTGGATAAGTGCTATATATATTTGATAAAATTTTTCCTTGTACAATTCATCACTTTATCAAATCTCTGCAGTTGTTATGTAGATTTATTTCTTAATTCTTTCAATTTCACTTCCAAAAGTTCAACGCATTTCGTAGCTGGCATTGTACCTTCAATATGTGTTAACCCTAAATTTATCGATCCGAAGGACATTTAGATGTAATACTAGAGACACATATTAGTTTCTTAACGATGATTATGAAACTTTGATTTTCGAGATGAGAATACATGACACACTATAGTTCTCATTTCATTTGACAGTTTATCATAATTCATTAAAATATTTACGTTAACTGTGTGGTTTAAAAATATTTTTGTTTTCGCTCTCCACCCAAATTTTCCTATTTCTATTTTAAGTTTCATTTTCCGTTAATTTACCGCATTCTGTATTAATTTGTTTTGTTTGAAAATTTCAATTTTTATAAAAAAAAATTAACAAATACATGAAAAAAACCTTATTTATAGTTTTCGCTATTCACTAACTGTATAACTTGGCACTGTCGTCACTAAAATGCCATGAGATGAGAAAAAAATAGCTCTTTCCGAAACAATATTTAAACCAAGTTGCAAACCATGGTTAGCAGTGACACATTACAACGAAATCATGGTTAACGTCGGAATCGTAGTTACGAACCAGGGTGGTCATTTTGTGGTGCTTTATCACATTTAGTGATAAAAAATATGATAAAACGAAACTGTCGTAGCTTACTGCCGGTGAATCATAAATTAACAACGTCACTTCGTATATTGAAATGGGTAAAAAAGACAACATCATCGATATCTTCCATCTCGCTTTATCAGTCAACATTTTATACTGTTTGTCATATTTCATGTTAACATTGTTTTCAATATCATTAATTAAGTTGTATTGATATACTTGCCACATTATAAAAATTGTATTACTACCTTTTCAAGCACTTTATATAAAAAATGGTATAATTACTTTTGGGGTTATGTAGAAACGTCAATTTACCACTCCAAATTATTCATTTCTCCTTAAAATTCATTATTTCCCCTTTTAAATTTATTGCACAGGATTGTGTTTGTAGACTTTTTTAATATTTTCTATATCACGAAAAAAGTCTCCAATTGTGATACCTTTATTGAACAAAACTAAACGAGATTTCGCTGCTGTTGAGGATTCCTTCATGAAAATAAAACGACAATGTTTAAAATCAACTAGGCAATTTATGTATTTGTATAAAATTATAATAAGAACTTTTCTAAGCAAACATTCGTCGAATTTCTTCTGGCCCACAACCTCTCATAAAACTCCTGTTTTATTGTGAGGAAAATATGCAGATATCAGTAAATTTAGACAAGCGACTATTTAGTGTCTGGAAAAATCAAAACCATAGAAATATATTATATATAATGAATAAAACTTACATCGGCTAGTTTATGTGTTTCGCTTCCACATTTTCATTTTCCTAAAAAATTAAACTTCTGTATTCATAAAATATTTTTTTACTTTACGAGTATCTATGACAACTGACATTTTTAAATTTTCAATTAGATTTTTTCGTGAGAAAGAGACAGAAAATAAGTCACCTCACCAGCATACTTATTTGAATAAGTAGGTCTCCACAAATAAGTTTCAAATAAGTATACGTTTCGAAAACAGCCAAAGCACCACAAAATGACCACCCGGATATGTTTCTATAGTAGAAGGCTCAATCGAAAATTCATATTTTTAATAATTTCAGCAATGATTTGTTTTTTAATTCTGTAACTGTGTTTTTGATTACAAGGAGACTTGGCAATGTTAACAGTGTATTTTGTTTTTAAGTTTTGAATGAAATATCATCCTTGGCGGTCAGCCGAGCTAGAACAGCAGAAAAGCACCATCAACACGTTTGACGAAATTGTCAGCTTTTTTTTGGCCTTGGAAGTTGTTGCGATTGGCTAGAAATCATTATTAGGTGTTTTTTATAATGTTTATTTTATGTTGACTCTTGAGATGGAATATAATTCAACTGGTACTACAGTCTTGATATTTTTTTTTGTCATTCGTATGTGTAACCAAATTTTTGGTCCTTCGATACTTGAAAATATTCCTATACTGTTGTTTTTTAGTATTGTAGTATTGTATTTTATATCAAAATATAATTATTAATGACTTTTTTTTAGCTCAATTATGAGATACTTCTCTTATTAAATTTGTAAAAAATCACTATGATACTAACTGATTTTATTAATAACAGATTAACTGTCAAGAACGTATTTTCTAGTTTAACTTGCATTATTTTCCTCTTATATTGTTTCTATTTTCTATTTTTTATAACGTGAAAAGACTTATGAGTGCGACTGAATCAAGATTCAAGCATATAACGGGTGGACCATTTATCGGTTTATATTTAAACCACGGGTTACTTCAAATCTGGCAATACTTTTTTCATTATTTTCTGTCACCAAATTCAGTATATTATTTCCACTGAACGAAATGATCCGATTTACACTTGAGCATCGGGATTTACACTTGAGCGTTGGGATTTATTAGAAATTTATTTCCAAAACAAAGACAATTTGTCGGAAATTGTACGTCGTACGTCGTACAAAATTTGGTCACAGAGACGGATCAATAGTGCCCGGTATACGCAAGTTTATTGTTAAAGTTCGTGAAACTGGTATCATTGTAGATTGCCAAGACGAGAGCGTGCTCGTATAGTACGTGCTGCATACCCGAAAACATTACGGTCAAGGCATACACCTATCGCAGCATGATAACTGATTTATTTGCACCCGTTCTTCGTGGTATTTATGTGAACGATGGTTGGTTTCAACAGGATGGTGCAACTTGCCACACATCTCATGCCACATTCGATTTGTTATGCGTCAAACGTGTAGACAAATTCTTTTGACGGACAAACAAATCAACAAAGAATAGTTTGAAGAACTGATAAGAGTGGATATATTCTGCACCTAACTTGTCGATAAGAACTCTCAGACAGCTTGGTTTAAATAAGCAAAGTACACAACGTTATCTTTAGTGAAGATGCAATAGAATGCAATAGATCCTGACAAACTGTGCGAACGTATCTATGGTATACTGTAATAGTAGAAACGAAGATCCTTATGTCTCAGCAATTAGCACAATGATTCTTAACCTTTAACTGGAACAGCAAACAGAAGTATTGCTAAGTTTAATCGACAGTGTTCAGGTTACGCAACTTACAGTTCAAGCAAAATTATGTCTACATCCATTTCTGGAGGCATTCTGCGAATTGGTAGGCATTGAATGCTAGTTGAGCAATACAACTAATAAAAAGCCTGCTAGGAAGCGGGATAACATAAAAAGGATTAACCCATGGAGAGGTAGATTATTCCAACCCCATTAATATATTCAATGGCAATTTAAACGCCAGAAAGTAGACAGTAGATCTGTTTAACAATAAAGGCGATGCATAGTGTCCCAGGATTTCCACCTCATGCCTATAATATAGCATAAAGATGGAATGTTGTTAAGCGAAAATGTGACTAATTTTGTTGTATCAAATTAATATTTGCCAGCCATTCAAACAATATGTCGAACATGCTTGCTCCACCTGAAGGTAATCTAGTTGAAATAAAATGACAACGATAAACTAGGTTGCAGCTAATCGAAAGATGCAACATGATGCAACATAAATCTACTCAACATCCACAGGATGCAACACTTATCCAACAATTCCAGCACCAATTGGAAAGGCAAACAGACAGTCATCCAGAACAATAAATAGAAGCGAAGACCTGCAGTGACTTTATAGGACATAACATGTGTGATTTCATGTCGATAGCTGTGTCTCTTGTTATGGTGGAGGTCAAATAGCCATGTTAACATGATAGTTTATGTGTGAAGCATTCCAGCTTTTTTGACTTCTTTTATGTAGTAATTCTATTGAAATCTCACTTCTCCAATGTTTTATCTTATCTCGAATCGTAAAGGTGCTGATAAATGTGTTGGCATTGGCTTCCGTTGTTTCTCTTACAATAACATTAGGATGATTCACGATGAAGAACCTCGCGTATTTGCTTTAATTAGCATTTCACTGATGGAACCTCTCACCCGTACGAGGTAAAACTCGCTTTTGGAGCGTAAATTTTGTTGCATCGACAATCAAGGGTTCTGTTATTTAAGTAATTAAATCACTCGGAATACAGTTACTTGATTCCACGACAACCCCTGCTGTGAGTGCCATAACAGTTGACATTATTACATCTTCGAACGGTGCTTCATGAATGAAGTTATCAACGGTTTAGATTTTGTGTTTGTGTATATATACGGCCAACAAGTAACCAAAAACTTTAGGAAACTCGATCTAAAACAATTGTTTGAGTGACAAGTCGAATTAGGAATATATTTTGTACTACTGGGCCGGCCAACGAGAGTGATCATATATGAATTTCTTATTCCAATGTCGATCGGACAGATTTGGAGATGTGTCGTATAGTGGTCAACGCATGGCGTTAATCGTTCTTGACTTGATAACTCTATAGCATGTCACGTGTTCTCGTGAAAAGTGCGCTTGTTAATGTTACAATGTATGCTGATCATCTGAACAAAACCAAGTTTAGTATTTTCACAGATGTGTCAAACATTGATTTAGGTGCAGCGTTGCAAGCTGGTCGCGTGTATGTTTAGTTAATATTTTGCAAGAATCATGGGGTCCATTTCTAGCCATGCGCTTGGACGTTAGGCGTTTTCGCACTATTTCGACCTATTCTAAACTGGTAAGAGATTGTAAAAATTTTCGGTTGAAAGAGCCAAGTCATGGTCATGTCGATACCTAAAATGACATTGAAGGTACTGAAATATGTTATCGCTTGTGTTTCATAGACCCTAAACCAGATCTCTAACTCTTCACTTAGTTAAAAAACAAATGAAAACGCTGTTCTATTTATATTAAAGCTTTTGTGGTCAGCTACTTCTACCTGCCATATGGTTTTATCAGCGAGTTCTGGCCATTTACGCCCTTCACATAAAAAAACAATTATTACGGCTAGTTTCTATCCGTAATGACCATGGCCGTTTCAAAAGCCGCACTTTTAGTACATGTCAATTATGGCGTGTGTTACCTTAGTATACCTATAGAGCACAGTTGGAAGAATATTCCTATGCATCTATTATTATGTAATCTGCCCCGATTCAAACTGCTCTTGTTTGTCTAGTTTGAATATCAGGTTGCAAAAAATTGTACATGCTCCAAAAATCACAATCGGGTTACTGTCGTTATCTTAACTCGCAGGAAATTCCATTACTTTGTACCGAAGTGAAGAACATAACAAATAACAAAATATGAACAAGTGTGTGATTATACAAAATAAAACCACATTAGGCGACAAATCTATGCAACAAAAGTTGCTTATAAATTAAACAAACTACAAAAAGCCTCATTAAATTTCAACACAAAAACAACAAAATGTCCAAAGTCTAAAGTTCAATACCAGATTATCAAATAGTACATCCCTGCCCTCAGTAATGTGGTTAACAAGCAATTTCTACATATATCGATTGTTGCATCAACTTTCAACTTTCAATCGAAAATTGTGTTCTACCAAAATCAAAAAGCCTGAAGACAAATATGATTTTCTGGAATGTCGAAAGCCTAAACTTCAATATCAGATTAACAAATAGTACATCCCTGCCTTTGGTTATATGATTAACAAGAAATTTCTACATATATCGATTGTTGCATCAACATATTTAATATTTATTTCAGGTAAAAGATTTTTGAGTGAAAGTGGTATATATTTTGGGCTCATAAAATTTGATACATCATGATTTGTTAATCTGATATTGAAGTTTAGGCTTTCGACATTCCAGAAAATCATATTTGTCTTCAGGCTTTTTGATTTTGGTAGAACAAAATTTTCGATTGAAAGTTGAAAGTCGATGCAACAATCGATATATGTAGAAATTGCTTGTTAATCATATAACCCAGGGCAGGGATGTACTATTTGATAATCTGGTATTGAAGTTTAGGCTTTCGACATTCCAGAAAATCATATTTGTCTTCAGGAAATTCTATTGCAATCTGTTCGAAATTGATCTTTGTACAAGATTTAAAATACATTTTCTTAAACCTAAATGGTCTTCTTACTCATTCATTTGTTTTAGTTTTTGTTATTTAATATAATGTATTAATTTATTTTTCCGCTTAAATGTACTGTATGTGTGGTGTTTGTATGAAATGTTATCCTAAATTCATGCTATTTTCTAATTTTAAAATTTCTTGCAACATTCAGGCGATTAAATTACCACTACATATATGTCGCATATATGTACACGAAAAATTTGTTATTTTTTTTTTTGTTATGTTTTTCACAGGCATAACTTTGTTTATTTAATTAGTACATTGCACAGTTTATAACGTTGATTTGATAATCTTAAGGAAAAACCGAATATAGTTCACCATAAATACCATAACGATTACAAATTGCGTCATCTCTGTATATCCTGTCAGATATGGTCTTATACTGAGCAGTGGTTCTATATAGCTTGCTTTCGATTCTGTATATACATATATATATACATTGAGTTGAATTATATTCTTTATTGTGTACAAACTAAATCTATAAACAGCACTGTGAGACTAAATAAATCTGGTTTGTTCTTATCAGTACACACTTAACATTCGCAGCGAAGTAATCACATTGAAATTAAGAAAATGTTAATAAAACATTTAATCAGTCTAATCGTGCCGATATTATGTTGTGCGAGTGTGTTTTGTTTCGGTAAAAATTTAGTGAACAAATAGTGATAAAGTGATATAGTAAATTAGATTTTGTTTCTCCCAAACACATTTAGAGACCTTGGACTATCTCAACAAGTATAGTATCGAACGATGGGGCGAGTTTTGTGTTACAAAACCAAACCATAAACTTGGACAATGTGTGGAAGCGCATCGTTGCGACTATTTGACTGTGATACCGGATAAACTCAAATTTGCTAAGGACAATTTGTGTGGAACCGTTTCGTACACACCCTTGGTTGGTATTATACGAATTTTATTAACAAACTGTAAGATGTAATAAATATTCTTTCGTATATATAGATTTGTTGCCCGCTTAGTAACGATGACGTGTCGATGCACAGTTCATTACCAACAACGTGTTTAATAAATGACACATTGGCATTTTTAATGACAGGTGGGGAAAATGCAACGTTCAAGTCATCTCCATGGTTGGTGCTACTCTCGTTCGAAAGATCAAGTGCAAAACGGAAAGCGTATACTTGTGCGGGCTCTTTGATTAACGATCGATATGTTGTGACAGCGGCTCACTGTTTAAAAGATCCAGATAGTGATCGCCAAATGTATATTTAGTCAATTTATTTTACATTATTTAGCGGTCTAATCGACTCTCGGACATTTATCTTTTAGAGCTTCCGTACATTTGGGCGAATGGGATTTTACATTCAATAACTACACCGGTGATCTTTCGATCCCTATCGACGTTGATATTGAAACTGTTTTGGCTCATCCGAACTATCGAATGGACAATAGATTGTATGATATCGGATTGATACGCATGAGCAGATCGATCTTACATGAATACAGCAGTACGTTAGCATAATATTTATTACAACACTACGTCACGATATATGTATTTTTTTTCTAGGGAATATGCATCCCATTAATCTGCCATTAAATTATACTGGTGATGGGTCTCAAGAACGTGGCTATCAAATCACCGGGTTTGGACAAACCGAAACCGAACCAACTAGTTTAATTAAAAAAATCGGCCATATTGATAGTGTGCCGTACGACGAGTGTCGTGATAAGTATAATGCGCATGGTGGTGAAATACAACAAATTCAATTGTGTGGCACAAGCAAGGATACGGATACATGTTATGGGGATTCGGGTGGATCGCTGGTGGCAGCGTCAATGAAAGACAAAATACCATGCTTGTATTTAATGGGTATTGTATCGTTTGGTCCATCGCCATGCGGAACCAGTGATCTGCCGAGCGTTTACACCAATATTTTACCATTTTTAGACTGGATTTCGATCAATATTCAAGATTAGTTTTATATAAATATATATCAAGCTAAACCCCCAACCTATGTGGAATCATTAGTACACATTGTCTTAGTTATGGTGGGATAGTTCAAATAAACTTCTGCCTTCTTGAATACTAATTTGGTTTATTTAAATGTGAGAGGTAAATTCGTTTTTCTAACATTCTCAATGCAGAAAGTATTGACCTTATTCTTGCCTCGCAGAGTCTAAGTGAAAAGTATCAAACTCTATTGATAGCTTGTAGTATCTCACGCTAGTATAAACCAGGCAATTCTGTACAATTTATTGAAAATACAATTTTCTAACCTAACTACCATGATTTAGTAAGAAGAATCTGCAGAAATCGTCGCATCCGCATGTTTCCTGAGAGTCAAGCTGCAGTGGTGTTGTTATCTCTTAAGTGAGATATTGATATACAACTAAGCAATATGGAGTATTTTTACCTATGATAGCCGTACGCACCTTGAGGGACTTGCTATGTGTATTTTCAATGGGCACTGTTGATATCTGGATAAAAGGTCTACCTTCATTCATTGGATCCAAAATCACAAACCCGAGAAAGCAAAACTGTCGTTGTGAAGCTGGCAAATAAGGAAGTCATTGGTTTTCGAACACATTTGGGCAAGTTTACCAACTCTAACGTACTATTCTGGACTCATTATTACGCCGTTCTTATACTCTGACCATTTGTTCTTGAAGTTCTTGCTCTGCTGGTACCATCGTTACTGGTATCGCTGAAATTACAACTTGCTTCTAGCATCTTCTGTAATTTCCCTTCTTTTATTTACTGCAAACTGATAAATTCTACTGACCACCATTTATCGACTTATCCGGTTGTGCTGTGTGTGACACAATATGATTTTTTTTAACAATAATGCAAGTCAATCTTAAAGATTAAATTTTCAATGGCAATCCATGTGGTGCTCTCTTTTGTTAACATCAGTTTGGGTTTTGATTTATGGGTAATTCCTGCTGCTCGACGTTTCGGGTATATTTTTAAGGTTTTCTTCTCGGCGTATACTCAGAAACTGTCATCTATAAAATAAGCCACAACCCAAAGGGATACACACAGTTATTATCTAGTCTATGGTGTTGAGAATACTTCCGGTTGCTACAATGTTAACTATTCGGATAGAGAACTCAAATCAGCGCCGGATACCACTGAGCAAAATGGTGATTCAAAACAAGGCGTATTTTTATACGAAGGCAGTCAAGGTTGGTTCGAACTTATTAAAGTTAGAGTGAAACTGCATAATGTTGCTTTGAAAGAAGAATCTGCCAGTGCAGATACTGAAGAAGGTGTCGATGGTTATTCTTCGGAGCAACTACGAGCTGTCGACAAAACTAGTCTTTATTGGAAACGGCTTGCAGTGAAAACGGCTACTGCTACTTTCAAAAGCTTAAAATTTTTGTTTAGGATATAAAGTAAGTAAAGGTCGGCTTACACTTCTTCTAGGAGGAAATGCAGGTGACTTCAAATTTAAGCCTTTTCTGATTCACCACTTTGAAAATCCAAGGGTTTTTAAATATGTGGATAGAAGTGCTCTTCTGCTTTATCATTCGAATAAAAAAGTGTGAATGACTGCAGCCCTATTTAAACATTGGGCTGTCCCCAAATTGAAAACTTGTTGTTGAACTCAAAATATTGATTTTAAAATATTGATATTGGTAGACAGCACACTCAATTTATCTATAGACGATATTTCAGAAAAAGTGAAATTTGTTCTTGTGCTACCAAACACGACGTCCGTTATACAACCGATGGATCAAACTGTAAATGTTATTATCTACGACGAATGTTTAGTCAGCTTTTTGCATTAACTTATGGGGATGAAAGAAACAGTTTTGGAAAAATTATAGGATCTTGATGGCTATCGAAAATATAAACCATTCAAAGATCGAAGTAAAAAACATGCATAAACGGAGTTTGGCATCTACTTTGGCCAGAAACCGAAACTAAAGATTCAGAAGATGATATTGTAACAACCATTCGTAGACCAGTTGCTGAATTAGCTAGAGAAGTAAACTTTGAAGGCATGGAGGAAGATGATATTTATTACATATTGATATCAGACGATGAAGAGCTTAATAATGCTCATTTGATTTCTATGTTGAATGTTCTTAGGTGGACTATATATTGATATACCAGATGTGGTTCCAGAAGAAAGATAGTTAACGGCCGGTTGTATTTTGAAAGCGAAGCCACTTATTTCACTGGCAATGGTCGTTTATGTAGATAATTGTAAAATAAGATTTGTATATAACGAGGGATTGTAAATTAACCGATTTTTTCAATTACCGATCCGATTAAGCGGTAAATTACCGAATTTTTAAGTACAATTTTTTTATCCTTTTGTAGACATTTTTTTATTTAGGTTCTACTAAATAAAAAAGTTAATTATTTCAAATCAAAAATTTAATATAAAAATATAAGTTATGCAGATTCTTCAAACTTTTCTTGTGAATTAGAAAAAGTTCGCAAAAAACATATATTGTCCAATGTGGAATCATCTAGACTTGAACGAATTTTGGTGCAGCTTTCGCCTGCCACCGAAAAAGCTTTTTCTGCTTCCACACTCGTCGGCCGAATAGTTTTTAGTTGATTGTAAACGGAAGTTAAGTATTTGCCCTTTAAATTCTAAGTTAAGTATTTGCCCTTCAATTCAACTATTTTTCTACTTATACCTGTTCTACTTGTTGTTTGAATAATGTTAAACTATCTCCAGGATCTGATATATTAAACCACATCAGATAAGACATTTCTCCTCTTTATAATTCTTTGGATAAGTGCTTTTTTAGTTCGATACTCAATTTTGTATTTTCAGTACTAATCTCATCAAGCATAAACTTCAATGTATAACATCAGCCACATAGAAAAATCTACAGTTCTCCGTCATAGTGCTTCTACTGCACTTTTATTGGCTGTACTGTTTTTCTTATAATTTCAATTTTGTTTTCATCTTCTGTAATTTCTATATTTGATCAAATTTTTCCTTGTACAATTCATCACTTTATCAAATCTCTCCAGTTGTTATATTCTGTAGACTTATTCCAAATTCTTTCAACTTCACTTCCAAAAGTTCAACGCATTTCGTAGCTGGCATTGTCCCTTCAATACGTATTAACCCTAAATTTATCGATCGAAAGGACATTTAGATGTAATACCATAGACACATATCTAGTTTCGTTACCATGATTATGAAACTTTGATTTTCGAAATGACAATACATGACACACTATAATTCTCATTTCATTTGACACTTTATCATAATTCATTAAAATACTTACGTTAACTGTGTGGCTTAAAAATATTTTTGTTTCGCCTTCCACCCAAATTTTCCTATTTGTATTTGAAGTTTTATTTTCCGTTAATTTATCGAATTCTGTATAAATTTATTTGGTTTGAAAAATTCAATTAAATAAAAAAAATAAACAAATACATGAAAAAACCATTATTTATAGTTTTCGCTATTAACTAACTGTATAACTTGGCACTGTCGTCACTAAAATGCCATGGAATGAGAAAAAATAGCTCTTTCCGAAACAATATTTAAACCAAGTTGCAAACCATAGTTAGCAGGGACACATTACAACGAAATCATGGTTTACTTGGAATTGTAGTTACGAAACCAGATATGTTTCTATAGTAGAAGGCTCAATCGAAAATTCATATTTTTAATAATTTCAGCAATGATTTATTTTATAATTTTGTAACTGTATTCGATTACTAGGAGACTTGGCAATGTTAACAGTGTATTTTGTTTTTAATTTTTGAATGAAATATCATCTTTGGTGGTCAGCCGAGGTAGAACAGCAGAAAAAGCATCATCATCACGTTTGACGAAATTATTAGCTATTTTTGGCCTTGGAATTTGTAGCAATTGGCTAGAAATCATCATTAGGTATTTTTTCGATCCTTGAAAATAGTCCCATACTGTTGTTTTTTAGAATCCATTCTTTTTAAATTTATCTGAGGCTTTTATTTTATATCAAAATATATTATTAATGACTTATTTTTTTAGCTCAATTATTTGATACTTCCCTGATTAAATTTTAAAAAAATCACGATAACTGATTTTATTAATAATAGTTAAACTGTCAAGAACTTATTTTCTAGTATAACTTGCTTTATTTTCCTCTTATATTGTTTCTATTTTCTATTTTTTATAACGTAAAAAGTCTTGTGAGTGCGAATGAATCATGATTCAAGCATATAACGGGTGGACCATTTATCGGTTTAGATTTAATCCATGGGTAACTTCGAATCTGGCAATACTTATGACATTATATTCTGTCTCAAAATTCAGTATATTTCAGTATAGTGCGTGCATAAAATTCAGTATAGTACGTGCATACACCCGAAAACATTACGGTCATGGGAGACACCTATCGCACCACGATAACTGATTCTTTTGTGCCCGCTCTTCATGGTATTTTTGTGAACGATGTTTGGTTTCAACAGGATGGTGCAACTTGCCACACATTTCATGCCACATTCAATTTGTTGCTTCAAACGTTTGACGGCCGTTTAATTAGCCGAAAGGGTGATGTCAATTGGCCGGCAAGAAGCTGAGATTTAAAACCATTGGACTATTTACAATTAACCGGTAAATGGTAAACCGGTAATGCATGCTCGAGTTGATAAATTTAGCAAAGACACGCAACGAACTATAAAAGAATAGTTGTTTTCCATTCGACCAACCGATAGTACCCGTTAGTGATTGAACCGCTAGTATTTCGGTACTTCTCTTTGCTTAATTTTCTATGGTTAATTTAGCAAAGATAAGACCCGAACTACTAGCGGTAGTTCGATTTGAAAAATGATATTGTAACCAAAAAAATTTATCAGGAAAAAAAGCGGCAAAAGTGCAGCAAATTTTTGACAACGTTTTAATTAAGCCAGTACAACAACCAAATCACAAACATTTTTGTTTTTTTTTATTGAAGTAATCTTTATTTTATTTAATATTTAATAAATTTAAGAATGTATTATATTTTATTTATGTTGATTTATGTACCATGTACATAAGACTGAAATAAAAATAGTGTATGATAGAAGGAAATGTTTTATAAGTTGCTTTCCAATCGACTAACCGCTAGTAGTTCGTTGCGTGTCTTTACTAAATAATCTATAGTACATTTAGCAAAGACACGCAACATACTACCTGCAGTTCACTAGCGGGTACTGGAGCCTGGTGGTTGGTCGATTGGAAAGCAATTATTTTCTCAATATTGCCATCATCATTTTTTTTAAAGTAATTATCGACTTAGAAATTGGGTAATGCTCTTAATATACAATTAACCGGTAAACGGTAGACCGGTAATGCATGCTCAAGTAGAAAACGCTATCAATATTTGCTTTCCAATCGACCAATCGCAAGAACCCGCTAGTAGTTCGGTTCTTATCTTTGTTAAATTTGTCTTGGTAAATTTAGCAAAGACACGCAACGAACTACTATCGGTTCACTATAGCGGGTAGTATCTGTTGGTCGATTGGAAAGCAACTACTAATTAACAAAATATCTGTGTTGGAAAATTAATTTCGATTTGCGAAGTGCGTTGTCTTTTTTTGGGTCCTTATTAACGACGCAGATCGAGGGTTTTGTGTATATGGATCTATATGTATTTCGATAAGTTATCATTTTATTTGGTTTTTGTTTCTCTTTGGTTTTGATTGTATCCTGTGTCAGTGTATTTAAACGGGTTGAAAATTTTACTCTTCGTTAACCGTTAACACGTCGAGATTGTATTTATTATTTGGTGTCATTTTTTAATATACGAAGGTTATTGTTTTCGAAAAATGTGTCAAACAGAGTAGACGTATTTCTACTGCTCTGTTTTATTTATTAAAAATAATTATAAGTCTTTGACTAAATAAGAATAACTAGTGATACAAGGATAGAGTATTATTGGACCTATATATTTGGATAAGTACGATTTTGTTAATTTTATTGGGTTTTTGGTTCTCCTTTTCTATATATTTTGTATTTATCATTTTGATTGTTGAAAACGCAAATATACACACTACATCCTAGATTCCGTTATAAACATTCTTGTTGTTAATCTTGTGAAATGGTCGCAATAATTTTCCACAAAAAAATGAATTTTATTCAAAGTTTTTATTGTTTCACAAAATTTATAATTTATTTAAAGAATTAACAAATATGTTTAATTTATTTTTAACAAATTTGATTTTTTAAGTTTTAATAATAATTAGAATTAATCACCTTTAATCGCTTGTTGTTTAATCGCTCTTATATTTACTATTTTGAGTAGGTTGTGGTCGCTCGTAAGATCGCTGAGTAAGTGAAAGATTTTTATGTCTTCATAAAATTAATTAAACTAAGCTAAAAAAGCTACTTAAACATTGCTCAAAATTAAAATCAGTGAATATTTGGTTTTCCACTTAGCTTAGGTTTGAAATACCAAGCGCATTCTACTAGAAATTCCAAAAAGTTGTGATTACCTATATTCTATTCCAATTTTTTTACTAAATTATAATTACATAATTACAATTGAAGCTGTCATGATTGTTTTGTAAACAAAAACAGCTGTAAAGTTGCGTTATTAAATATCTAAAATTGTATCGCAAATTCAAAGTGCAAATTAATTTAATTCAAACTATTATAAGAAAATTATATGAGTAAAGTATTAATTATGGTTAGATATTACTTAATTGCTAATTGTCTTAATTTTAGTTTAGGTAGATTCTGTTGGATTTCAAACATAGACCGCCCCGTTAACAACTCTAGTTGTTGACTACATATTTGGAAGCTTACAAACTTTGACAATTGGTCGCCTTATAATGTTGGATGTGGTTTTAATGGATACTACTCTTATTAGTCCGTTGTCATCAGGATGAACATCCACGATTCTTCCCAATGTCCATTTACATGATGGTAAATTATACTCTTTCATCAATACCAAGTCGTTGATTTTCAAATTATCTTGTTGCATCTGCCATTTGGTTCGTTGCTGGAGCGAGCTCAAATATTCAGTGGTAAAACGCTTCCAGAAACCTCTTACCTTTTGTTGAATATGTTGCCAGCGGGATAGTCTCGAGATAGGTATGTTTTCTGGATCAACCTCTGGTACGCTGCTATTGTAGATCCAATCAAAAAATGTGCAGGTGTCAGCGCCTCAATAGTAGTATCATCTTCAGATAAAGCACATAGTGCGGTCTCGAATTAAGTACTGCTTCTATTTGGGTTAGTAAAGTCGACATTTCTTCAAATGTTAAATTGCAATTGTTGGTGGCTTTATTCAAATGCGACTTAACGGATTTTACAGCCGCTTCCCATAGACCACCAAAATGAGGAGCTGATGGTGGTATTGTATGCCATTGTATCGCGTTTTGAGCCAAAAAATCTGAAATTATGGAACTAAATTTTTCTTGTGATCGTAACATTTTGTATACCTCATTAAGCTGCCGTCTCGCGCCGACAAAATTTGTGCCATTGTCGCTAAATATCTCATTGGGAGCGCCTCTTCTGGATGAAAACCGTTTTAATGCTGCAGAAAATGCGTCCGTTGTGAGGTCTGTTACAGCTTCCAAATGAATCGCCTTTGTCACCATACAAATAAACACAGCGATGTATCCTTTCGTCATTTTTGCACCACGCCCTCGCTTGCTAGCTAATGATATGGGTCCGGCATAATCTACGCCGCACTTCGTAAATGGTCTCGCTGGAGTGGTCCTCACTGCAGGTAAGTTTCCCATAAGCTGCTTGGCACCCGACGCTCTCAGCCGGAAACACTTGATGCATCTTTTTAATTCTTCTCTCACAAGTCCCCTACTTCGGACAATCCAGTATTTATTGTGTGTGAAGGATATGATCATTCTGCTCAGGATATGGGATTTTTGCAGAATAATCGGATGTTTTGAGTTGTATTCGCTCATTGATTTGCTCAATCTTCCTCCTACTCTAAGTATTTCGTTTCCGTCCAAAAACGGTGTGAGTGGCAATAGATTGCTCTTGGTGTTCAACTGTCTCTTTTCCTTCAATTGTTTTATTTCTTCATAAAACTCAATAATCTGGACATGTTTGATTATCTGAGTGGTTGAACGATCTAAATCCTTTACTTTGGTTT
The DNA here is from genome assembly GCA_963932295.1 of Tipula lateralis. Taxonomy (NCBI): domain Eukaryota; kingdom Metazoa; phylum Arthropoda; class Insecta; order Diptera; family Tipulidae; genus Tipula; species Tipula lateralis. Next base: position 156,881,517 of record OZ010738.1, read on the forward strand.
CTTTCTGGCATTTTCTATAAATCTGTTAACAAAACTTAGAATTCTTATTAATTTGCCTAATGAAAATGTTTTGTTAATCAATACATCGATAATATCTTCTTCGCTTTGACCGTGGAGAGCGTGTGTAATAGACGCTGGTTTGTTTCGTCTTACTAAATTGGTGCTATCGCATGTATCTTCCTTTGGCCAGCAATCGGTTTTTAGTACCAACCAATTTGGTCCTTTCCACCATAGTTGCAAGTCTAAAAGTTTGGATGGAAACACTCCTCTGGAAGCGCAATGAGCTGGGTTTTGATCCGATCTCACGTGATTCCATTGCTGTCTAGAAATTAGGTTTAATATTTCAGACGTGCGGTTGCCAATAAAGGGTTTCCATTTTATGGGATGATCAGACAACCACGCAAGTACTATTGCTGAGTCCGTTCATGCATATATTTCCGTTGTTTGCTTCATCGTCTCCTTGATTGCAATAAGCAACCTCGCTAATAAATGAGCGCCACATAACTCAAGCATGGGGAGGCTAACCTGCTTTATTGGGGCTACTTTGGTTTTCGAAGCAACTAATGATACACGATGTGATCCCATCTCGTCTGTAGATCGACAATATACGACCGCGGAATATGCTCGTTCACTCGCATCTGAGAACCCATAGAGTTCAGCTTTTCCGATTGGTGCGTTTCTTGGGATTGCCAATTTTTTAAACTCGCCAAATTCACTTTTTAATTGATTCCAAATTCTTTCAATGTCTTCTGGCAATTCTCATCCCAATCTAATTTCTTCAATCAGAGCGTTTGGAACAACATTTTTGCAATTATCGTAAATGGTGATACCCACCCTAATGGGTCGAAAACCTTTGACGCATTCGAAATTAGGGTTTTCTTGGTAGATTGTTCATTTTCCGGCAATTTGACTGTAAACGAAAATGTATCGCTTATAGTATTCCATTGTAAGCCTAGAATGTTAGTGCTGGCTTCGGTTTCTTTTATTTGGAGGATGTTATCTTGCTCATTTGTATCATCTTCCAACACTTTGCTATTTGACATCCATTTTCTCAATTTGAATTGCGCTTCCCCAATTAAGAGCTGTATATCATGTTTTAACTCCTGAGCCTTTTCAATAGATTCTGCACCTGTGAGTAAATCATCATCGTAGAAATTATTTTTAATTACCTCAGCAATATCAGGTAGTTGTTTTTCCATGTCTAGTGCATACTGATGAAGACTTCGTATGGCTAAGGAGGCTGAGCTGGCTAATCCAAAGGTGACGGTAGTAAGAGCGTAATGTTTTAGAGGTTCTGTTTCTTGTTTGCGCCACAAAATTCTTTGGTAGTTTTGATCTCCTTTGGTAACCATCACTTGCCTATACATTTTTTCGATGTCCGCTGCTAGTGCGGTTTTATGATGTCGAAATTTTGCTATGGTCACCCAAAGTGGGGGTTGAATTGTAGGTCCGATCAGCATGTTATTATTAAGAGACAGACCATTACTTGATTTGCAAGATCCATCGAATACCACGCGTATTTTGGTTGTTGTGCTGGTTTCTTTAACAATGATGAGGCAGGTAGAAGCAATCCTTTTGATTAATATAGTCACTTTGGGGTAGTTCACGCATGTGCCCTAGTTTCAGATACTCTCGCATAACCTTTATGTATTCCCATTTTAAATCCGTATTTGCGTTCAATTTTCTTTCCAGATTAAAAAATCTTTTTTCCGTTATATAATGAGAATTTCCTAATTTTGGTGTCGAATCTTTAAATGGAATTTTGACGATGAATCTTCCTTCTTTATCGCGTTTATAACTGGTTTGAAAACTCGTCTCGCATTTCCTTTCATTACTTGTAAATGGTTCACAGGTTTGAATTTCTTCCAATTCCCAAAATTTTCGTAAGATTTCATCGTTGTTGTTTACGTTTATATGAAAACTGTTACTCAAATCCGTTTGGTTATCGCTTGTGTCGTTCCATTTTAAACATTCTCCTAAAATCCAGCCGAAAATAGTATTTTGTGCTACAAGTTTCGTGTTCTCACCTTCAATTCGCCCTTTTCGCAGAGTATTAAAAAATTTGTCAGCTCCTATCATGACATCGATTTCGTTGGGCTTATTGTTTTCAGGATCTGCAAGATTTAATTTCTCAAAAAACGTAGCATCCTTTAAGTTGAATTGTTCATTTGGTAGACGCATCGGTAATTCATTTAAAACGAGTACTTCAATTTCAACTTGTTGATTGTCATATCGAGAAGCCAGATTAATCAAAGTCTTACCTTTAGTTTGAATTGTACTAGAAGTTAAACCCTTTATGGATATATTTGCATTTTTCTTCGCAAGTTGTATTCGCTGTAGGCATCTTTCTGAAATTAAAGAAGCTTGTGATCCGGAATCTAATAGTATTCTGCTTTGTTGATAATTGCCTAGATGGTCACGAATTTTAACTATAGCAGTTGGGAGCAGTGCCTGGAAATTGTTTGGTGTAGAAGATGTGTTCGCGGTGATTGTATTGGCTTCAATCTGTGCTTATTTATTGCTTGAAATAGTTGTCGATTCTTTCCTTGTTGTGTTTCCTACTACGTCTTGGTGTAAACTAGTATGGTGTTTCGCTTTGCAAATGTGGCATCTAAACCGAGATCTACATACACCAGCTTGATGGTTGGATCTCAAACAATTGAAACACAGCTGGTTCTCCGCAATGAACTCACGCCTACCATTCACATTCATTTTTATAAATTGATCACAATTGTAGAGGTTATGATTTAAACTACATTTATTACATGTTATTGATTCAGGTATGACATGCAATGTTCTTAACCTTGGTACTTGTGGTTTTCCCATTTGACGAGGGCGCTCGGCTTCACAGTCACTTAAAGCATTCCCACGTCTCTTTAGAAACTTCTTAAAGTGATCTAGGGTTGGAAAGTCTTCGTCACATATTTCCATTGCCCAGGCTTGCTTCGATGCGGCATCTAATTTATTCACCAAAATTAAAATTAGCCGTGGATCTATGGTTTCTGCTTGTGGACCCACTATTTTTAGACCTCTAAAAACTTCCCCCATTATGTCAGACATGTGGTGTAGTGCTATCGCTGAAGGTTGTAAAATAGTTGGTTGATCGGTAAATCGCTTTAATAAATTTGCTACGACATAACGCTTGTTATCATAACGCTCCTTTATTATACCCCAAGCCTCTTCATAATTCGCATCTGTAATTTCAATATGTCTGATTAATGAAGCCGCGTCACCTGTCAATAATCCCTTTAGATAATGTAGCTTTTGAGCTCCACTTATATTTTCTTTCTTCCCCACTGATGCCTGGAATAAATCTCTGAATGGGGGAAACTCAGAATATATGCCTGAAAACGTTGGGACGTTCATGCGAGGTAGTCGTATTTCGTCTTCACATGTTCGTTTGCTGTGTTTCGCTTCTTCTAAAAAACTTCTCTGATTCGATAATAAAACTTGCATACTGTTGTCGGCACTTTCTTTCGACTTTAGATATTCTATTTTAAGAAGTTCAGCCTTCAACGTAAAATAGGTATCTTCTAGTTCATCCAAAGTTGTTGTAGATTCAGGATTTAGCTTAATCCTGCCCTCTAATGACTTGAATTCATTCCATTCTTCTTCTAATAATCGGATGTTAACGCGCACATTTTCGATTGTCTCGTCATCGCCAATATTCGAAATAAACCGTCCAATATGCTTGACTCGTTTTACAATTCGGTTAAGGCATCGATTATCTGCCATTTCTTAAACAGTGGGGAAGAGCACTAAACTATAATATTATATGCACTCACTAATAATTGTTTGTTTAAAATTCACTCAATTATACTTTTCACTTAAGGTTGTTTTTTGTTTTCACAATGCCCCTTTCGCTGTAGGGTCTAATAAATGTTCACGATTTTGATCTGATATGAATAATTTTCGAACTAGTATCCGGTTCGAAGGACCATGTTAATCTTGTGAAATGGTCGCAATAATTTTCCACAAAAAAAATGAATACTATTCAAAGATTTTATTGTTTTTCATAAAATTTATAATTTATTTGTAGAATTAACAAATATGTTTAATTTATTTTTAACAAATTTGATTTTTTAAGTTTTAATAATAATTAGAATTAATCACCTTTAATCGCTTGTTGTTTAATCGCTCTTATCTTTACTATTTTGAGTAAGTTGTGGTCGCTCTTAAGATCGCTGAGTAAGTGAAAGATTTTTATGTCTTCATAAAGTTAATTAAACTAAGCTAAAAAAGCTACTTAAACATTGCTCAAAATTAAAATCAGTGAATATTTGGTTTTCCACTTAGCTTAGGTTTGAAATACCAAGCACATTCTACTAGAAATTCCAAAAAGTTGTGATTACCTATATTCTATTCCAATTTTTTAACTAAATTATAATAACATAATCACAATTGAAGCTGTCATGATTGTTTTGTAAACAAAAACAGCTGTAAAGTTGCGTTATTAAATATCTAAAATTGTATCGCAAATTCAAAGTGCAAATTAATTCAATTAAAACTATTATAAGATAATTATATGAGTAAAGTATTAATTATGGTTAGATAATACCTAATTGCTAATTGTCTTAATTTTATTTTAGGTAGATTCTATTGGATTTCCAACACTTGTGTATATGTTTTTGTTCTTGTCTCATATTATGAGTTCTTTTACCGTTCATGAGAGATGAATTCAATTTAAATATAATAAGTTCTTAAATCAGGGGTCAACAACAATAGATACCATATATAAACGGTTATGACCGCTTTATCGTTTGTATTCCACAGTTCTTTTGCCACTGAGATGTTTCGGACCATTTACACTTTATACGTAGCCAAATAAATTCATCATCCAACAAATAAATTCATCTGGTGCTATTTTAGATCAATGTAATTTATACTGTTCAATTTCCACTTTAAATCTTTAAGACATCAATTCATATAACAGAATCTGATTAGGTGATACACGTCTTATGTAAATGATTGTAATTTTTGGATGGCAAAAATAAAATTGATAGCATCAAGATAAATACACCTGACATGATTTATGTTACAAAATTTATAAATCCTCCAATAAACGTGATTATAGTTTTATATTTTCACCATTCATCTAAATACAAATGTATTGATCGATTACTTAGTAGTATCAGTTACTCAATAACTGCATCAACACAACAAATCAGCATTAATATTACAATTAATCATTCATCCAATCTCTGGTTTTATATATTACCAGGTTCACTCTTTCAGATTGGGTTTAGAAAACAAAACTGATTTTTTTTTCGGTCGGATGGTATGGGGTTGGTATGTTGACGTTAAAAATATGTAAATTTTTCAGGTGTAAGACGAGAAAAAGGAAAAATATTGTCATACCCACCTGCTTGGGCGATGGGAGGGTACAAATATAATTGAATTATTAAAGAAAGGTCGTGCATGTTTCAGTTTATACTAATGATAGCTCTGCTTTAATGTATATAATTCGTGTTGCCAGAAGTAATTTTTGTGCAAATTACAATATTACTGTAGGATTTTGGGTTAAGCCTAATGGTTTAGTATATGGAAACTTTACAATGAGGAAGAGAAAGCAACCTTTATGTGGCTTGTGGGAATAGATATAAACCTTATCATGATCCATGACATTTTATATTTTGTATATATTATCTTGGAAAGGTCTGAGAAAATTGATATACAGACACTCAAACTGTTCTTGACAATATACTTTTAAGGATTTATTTAATTTGCAATATTTTTGAAGAACCGTCCTTACCATGAGTGAAAAAAGATGAACCACGTTTCTTTACCATTAAATTCCAAATCATCAATTAGGAGTTAAGACAATCATGGAAACGCCCGATTTATTCATTTTAGAACAAGGTAATACTTTGTTTGCTGGGCCGCAAAAAACATCTCGTGAACAAATAGAAATTAGAAAATGAGGACAATACTCAACAAACCAGTTAATTACTCAAGGATTTCATTCGAGGCCGAAATACAAGTGAGCTAAACGTATATTGTGAAAAACACTAAGAAGAGCACTCAAAAAAGTGAAAAGAAAGCAAATTGTCAACCAATTCTTTCATACCCAAATTTCAATGGAGATCAAAATGCTGAATTTTGAGGAGCTGTTGGACAGTGGGTGAAGACCACACTTATAAGCAATAACTATTTAACTGCTGAGAGACTAAGTATTTCTTTAGGAAAAAACATTCGTCTTAATTTAAAACAACATGTCTTCGTTTTAAGTCTCTTTGGTGAGGACAATTGGACATCTCCAACAAAGTATTTTTAATAATTTATGCCTCAGTTTTCATTAGAAAATTTTTGGCGTTCCTTTCAAACCAAACAATTTTTGTTTCGGTTCATTGTATAAAGTCATAAATATCTGGCGTCGAAGAATCCTTTCAACGTCGTAAGATGGACCTTTAAAAGAAACCATGATCCAAGGTAATGAAAATGACAAGTTATCCTATTGATGAATTATTTGCAATGCTTCGAAAAGTATGATCACATGTCTGGGCTTAAACCTCATTAATATATAACCGAAAGTAATTTGTACTTTCTTGTAAAGTTGCACAGTTTTCTTCAATATATAACCATATCGGCATGGATACTTGGGTTCTGAATAAAGCCATCCTACATCACTCTCATTTGGTTAAGGAGCTAAGTATAACAGATTCCTCTGTTAAGTGAAAAGACGTCGACAAAAAATTTGCTGTCGTATAGTTGGACCTACTGGTGTAGTTCGCCTTGTCCCGACCAGAGCAGTTAAACATTTTATATCATAGTAGGGCCGCCATGTCTTTCAGAATCAGCAAGCGCGCTTTTAACATTTCGAAATGTTTCGAAGGCCCATTTCTTATAATGAGTCATCTTTAATCCAACCATCAAATTTATAAAGTGTTGGCTTAAAAGATTTATCCTACCAGCAGTTATTTGAAATAAATGAGATTTTGTTTTAGTATATTATCAATGTTAAAAATAAGTACAATGCCACTACCAATTGCTTGTAACATCGAGGTAGAAAAGAGAACACCCATTTCCCCAATTTTAGTCCAAGTCTACCGATTTTGCACCAGTTCAAGCCTTTGGTGAATTATGGTCCGTTTTTAGGCCGTCCGAGGTATTCCACTTCCTTTGAGCTCACTTATATGGCAGGTCTTCTTATAGGAGTTATTAAAGTGAAATTTAGCCGATAAATTTCCTAAGACAGATTAGTTTCCATCTTTCTGAAAGGTAAGTACTCTATGATAAAGATATTATAATGAGATTTACTATATACTTATCCAGATGCATATAAGAGAAAATCAATTTATCGTTTTTTATTGAATTGTTCCCCTCTGGCAAGATGTCAAATTTTTGAATCAAAATTGATACCAAAAGTAATTATTGATGAAACAGTTTGATGGCAAAATGGAAGTTTGTGTTTTTGCCATTTGAAATAATTAACTATTAATATTTTATTTCAGATGATTGGGGATGTCACAGCCGAATTGACGTGATTTTAGAATATATTTTGTAAGTATTTGCATTATCTTTTGAAATCTATATACAAGAATATAACAACACAGTTCTAACTAATTTAAATATATAATAACAATAATAATGTTCGTTCTTAATTTTTTAAAAACTTTTAATTCAAAACTTGTATTATGCCCGGAAGCATTTTTAACTATACACAAAACAACAAATACACTTTCATTAACTGTTGGTTGTACAAAGTTTTTCACATAAAGTCAACAAAAACCATATACATAATTAAATTAATTCTTCGTTCGTTGTATGTGCAAGCGAATCAACTACCCTATACATGTTTTGAGCTTTATATATAAGAACCAATGTTCTGTGTAAAATCCAACATAATATGCTGTATAAAACCATTGTACGAACAAGTCGAATTATTCATGTTCACACATAACGTAAAGAATATTGATAGTGCGGTGTCTTATACAGTTTTCAGTCGCAGCCACAACCTAATTTTTCATTCGATGTCGTCAAGATGTGAATTCAAATAGTGTGCTGGAAAATAAATGTCTCAATTTAGAAATAACCATAACACGTACATGAAAGGTTTACATTTGTCTTGAACACTAGTCATATGCTGAACTCACACATAATTTGCATAAATCGTGTAAGATATACTAAATATATTTATTTAGAAAAATTTGCGCATAGCAATGGGTTAGGTTAACAATTTATAAATATATTCCATTCTATCAATACCACTGGTTACGTGAACCGCCTTAATTAGTAGATACTTTTTAAATTCATTTAATTTCTTTACTTAACATCCAACATCCAACATCTAACATCCAACATCCAACATCCAACATCCAACATCCAACATCCAACATCCAACATCCAACATCCAACATCCAACATCCAACATCCAACATCCAACATCCAACATCCAACATCCAACATCCAACATCCAACATCCAACATCCAACATCCAACATCCAACATCCAACATCCAACATCCAACATCCAACATCCAACATCCAACATCCAACATCCAACATCCAACATCCAACATCCAACATCCAACATCCAACATCCAACATCCAACATCCAACATCCAACATCCAACATCCAACATCCAACATCCAACATCCAACATCCAACATCCAACATCCAACATCCAACATCCAACATCCAACATCCAACATCCAACATCCAACATCCAACATCCAACATCCAACATCCAATATCCAACATCCAACATCCAACATCCAACATCCAACATCCAACATCCAACATCCAACATCCAACATCCAACATCCAACATCCAACATCCAACATCCAACATCCAACATCCAACATCCAACATCCAACATCCAACATCCAACATCCAACATCCAACATCCAACATCCAACATCCAACATCCAACATCCAACATCCAACATCCAACATCCAACATCCAACATCCAACATCCAACATCCAACATCCAACATCCAACATCCAACATCCAACATCCAACATCCAACATCCAACATCCAACATCCAACATCCAACATCCAACATCCAACATCCAACATCCAACATCCAACATCCAACATCCAACATCCAACATCCAACATCCAACATCCAACATCCAACATCCAACATCCAACATCCAACATCCAACATCCAATTTATATCCATTTTACCACTATAAAATTGATGGTTCTAATTGTCACTGGAAATGGTTCAGCTATATGAATATCTCTCCACTCCATTGGTGCCCGTTGTATTGCTTCATATCACTCCATATCTGTGTAGATATCACAGCGTTGATACCATCTGTTCCACTCGATAAAATATCTCATCCACTTAAACTGTTGGCAACTGTTTGATAAACTGCAAAGTGACCTCCTGAACGTGCAGCTTACAACCACTCCAGTATATCTGCTACTCCGCTCTTCGGTGGCACCAACTGCAACATCTTTATTTTTCCGTCAGTGGACCTCCATTTCTTCATTCTCCATTTATAAGTACGAGTCCTTCTAGGACCAATAGAACATAACATCTGTAATTATCGGTGCTACTTTCTTTCAAGCTGGTCTTTGTGCTCGTGTCCTTTTCAGCTAATAACTGCAACCATTTGTGGGTCTCCTCGTGATTCCTTATGCCATCTTTGTTATGGGTAAATATTATCTTGCAGCACGACATGAAATCCTCTTTACAAGGCCTTCTCATCTTCACGATGCTTCATTGTGAAGTGAAAGTTCTGCAACACTTCAATCTACCTTGCTGCTGGTCGTTCAGTTCAGAAACCCACTGAGTTCAGAAACTTTGAGTGACGTGATCGGTTCATATTAGGAATGGTTGACTACACAAATATTTGTGTAAGTGTTTAATTGCCTTTATGTTTGTCAATAGTTATCTTTCTAGTGACGACAGGAATTTTCGGATATATGTCACTACTCTCACATCTTCTTCAATCATTTTGATAGCGCAGTCCCCGTCCGCACATTGCTGGCGTCGGCATTCATAATCAGTTATTGTGTTGTTTCTTAATATGCCAATAAAGGAGAGTTTTATAATTATTTGTAGAATAGTGATTCATCATGACCCAGCATCATGGGTGCTGTAATCGTGACAGCTAATGATAATGATGGGAGTTGAACTTGAACTCCACAGAGAATTTATTGGGAATATATTATATATCATTTATAAATTGGGCGCTAAATGAGCCAGCCGATGAAGACGTTTGTCATGAAATATATAGCATCTTTGTATGTGATCTGTAATATTCGTTCGCTAGGCCGGTTCCGATCTGAGGACGTCAATGACTTGTTGTGTGATCGAAAACATCGAATCCATCTCACCCATCTCAGCATATGCGACCGGACTTGATGTATGTTGCATTTCATTTCTATATATGTTGTGAAGCTATGTTGCAACAGTTCTAGCAATTACAGAATTGTTAGCGAAATTTTTTTTCGATTTTTTTGTTTTTACTTCACTATTGTGGCGTCGCCGGATGTAGCTTGATGGTTGGGAGAGTTTCTCATCACGCCGCGGTCTCGAGTTCGATTCCCGCCGTTGACCAAAAAAAATTAACATGCAACCAGATGACATAAAAACGCGTTTGTGTGTAAAAACATTCGTTGGGCTGACCACCTACAATGTGCACCAATCGTTAAAATAGGTTCGTAAGGTCTCAGTTGAGACACGGTAAGGGCCGTTTACGGCCTCTAAGCCATAGATAAATAAAAAATTGTGGCGTGACTATTCGTCGTATTTGTGAACGCCACATATTCATGGCCTAGGAAAATGTATCGTGGCACTCATTAGTCCAGACGAACTGGTCTCTTACAACTCTTGGCGACGTTTTCATCTATGAGATATCTTAATACCTCTTGAAACAACCTGAATTTGGGCTTCACATTTGAGCTTTTAACTCTTTGCAGCACTTCCTCCATGTTGCTCAGATGTTTTTTGAACTTACGTCCCAATATTATGATCTCATCGAGGTAAACAAGGCAGGACTTTCATTTCAATCCATGCAGCATGTACAACAGTAGTCTTTTGAAGGTTGCTGGTCCACCACATAACCCAAATGGCATCAAGTTGAAACTCCATAATCCGTTGCTTATCTGGATTGTTATCCACTTGCCAGTACTTTCACTCATTGCCAGTACTCGTATCATTGGTATTTTAACAGGAGTCTATCAACTATGTATTATCCACTTCTTCTCCACAATGCCAATCAAAATTTTTGTTACAAGATTCTGTTTTTACTGGTTTCGATCGTAGTGGTAGATCGTTTTTGAGACAGAACAATAGAGTAGGCAGTGTACGAAAAGTACCTTATTGTATTGAGTGAAGGCGCACGTAGCGGAGTGAACGACTGTCAAGATCGGGATGGCTTCATCATATATTTTCTCTTTATCATTCTCTATCGTTCGAGTGAGCGAAGATTGGATTCTTCAATACGCAGAATAGACGAGTGTAGAAACAGCTTCCACCAGGTGTGGAGCCCTTGTTTAGAAACAAATCACTGCCTGACAGTTATTTGCTCTCGGGTACGAAGCTTCATGATGTTCGCAGATGGGATGTATACATAAATAATGTATTATTTAATGATTGATAAGCGAAATGTTTGTTGCTCAAGTTGGTGAAGTAATGATGAGACATCGAGGTTTTGTCAGTGAAAAGATTTTGTAGACGAAGTCAATGTTCAGTTTTCGAAAGTTTAATGTCAACGTTGAATATATTATATAGTTTATTCTTTTGGTATGTTGCACCATATGTGCACAGTACACAAAAAAAATACTATCTGTCCACTCATTCGAAAGCAATGGGAAACATTTTATAAACTTTATGTTTCATCTCACATAAATTTGTACTTTAGATTTTATTGGAAATTCTGCCATATGGAAAATTAATTTCCATTTAGTTGGATAGTGTTTGTTGATGTACATATATACGTCATTGATATTGATTGAAATGATTTGGAAAACTGAATTTCGACTCATATACAGTATATTGGTATACAATCTCGATTTGGAAGCAGTATATAAGTAGATTATGCCTTTGATTATTATGCTTTTGGGAGCCAATATATGTTATGTTGGATAAAAGATAAATTTTTATCGACTAGATTTTGATGTTGTATACTGGTTGGATTTGTTCAACCTTTTTGGTACTGTTTAAACATATAAAGATGCTATCAAGAAAATATACAGTCGTTTTTTCTCTGTTTGGGTCCAGCAACGTCAAAATTCGTTTGCTTAATAATTCTCGTCCCAATTGGAATTCGAAAGCACTATATACTTTCCACTCTAACTGAGCCTTATCCATTTTGACTATAGTGAATAAATAATCTTATTTTCTGCAATCAAATGTATATTTTCAATTTGTATACAATCAAAACCAAATAAACAGTTTAACCCACTCAGAATGTACCCAAAAAAAGCTACACCAACTTATAAAAGTTTTATTTGAGTTAAGATCAAATGAAAATAATTTTTAGCGGTTACAACAACTCTCAAAATAAGTTAAGCATAAATTTTGGTTAAGTATATACAAAATTAAACAGCATCAAATATGCACAGTCTGAATACAGCAACAAAACGAAAAGTCATGAAAATTTTAGGAAAATTAAGTTATTTTCTGTGTTTGGTATTCAGTTATGTGAAAATATTATGGTAATAATTAGGTTCATTAAGAAATTCTACAAGAATATTTCAACAATGGTTAATGTTTCGGTGTAGATGATGTTTTATTTAAGACTGTGCTAACAACATTTATTTAAGTATATAACATTTATTTAAGTATATTAAGTATATAACATTTCAACCCACCCTACCAGTTGTTTATGTAGGTATTTGAACATGAGCAAGCATTTTAGAGAGGTCCTTATTAGGATTGCTCGGGTACCCAAATGTATTTTGAAATGTCCTAATGATAATCTGCTGGTTCCGTCCTTTGAGACGAATAAATTCTTTCTTAAATTTTGCCTGGTGGTCTAGATGTTCTTGAAACGTGCGAACTAGTACGATAATACCTTCTTAGTAAAGAAAGCGAGATTTTTTTGTAAATTCATTAGCACTTACGTTACAGTCCTGTTCTGGATGGACTTTCAGTTGCCAGTATTTGATGTTTACAACGTTGAGCGTTCGGTCGCCCACGTGGAACCTGATCGATCCATCTTTCTATATACAGTACCATATAGTTGAATTCCATGATCGTTTTGATTGGGGTAAACTTCTTCTCTTTCAATACCAGCGGCATTCTTCTTGATGGTTGTTTGATAAGGGTGTGTTTCACTTCCTCATATTTTCAGATGTTTTTTGATATTCTCTTAATATCTTAATATTGTACGAGCTGCATGATCGATAGTTAGCTTAGATAGCGAATCCGCTATATTTCTGTCCAGCTTGACGACTTATAATATTTTTGACTAGCTAGCACTTGTTTAGACATGTTTATGATACCACTCTTTCTTTGGCTACTTCAACTGTTTGACCGACCATGATATTTCCTCCGACGTTGTTTTAACTGTCCATTTAATATCGATGGTTCTGTCGTAGTTTTTATAACGATGTTCGTGTTTCGTCAAGCATTTGCACTGTCAAACTATTATCTTTCATCCAATAGAAACTGGTTCACATTGAGGAATGGAGAAAAAATATATACAGTGAAGTGTAAGTACTCGACATCTATTCAAAAGCATAACAAACATGCATTTTATACCACTTTACTATAAACGAGAAGAGCAACGTTGTCCACGGACGGAAAGAGCTTAAAAAAATATAACTACTTAAAACACACCATAGATGGCACTAATTTCCATATATAAATGATAATACAGCTAGATTTTAACTTTCAAGCAACTCCACATCGTTCATACTTACATCCACACATCCGTTAACAATTTTTCCATAATAAAAGCTTTAAAAACCATTGAGCAAAAGCTTTAAACACTCCTTCCATATACATACATCGAATAAATATGAAAATTTTATAGCTCGTCATAAAATGTGTTTTGGATATTTGAACGACTCCCCATATCACATAAGACAAATACTAAATACGAGATCGGATTGAAATAATAAACTTCCATGCCATACTCTTTCGAAAAAAATTGACTTACAAGCATATACACTCATCATGTAACGGGAAATATTTCTTTTATGCTTATTTTATGTGTTTTCGTTTTATTTCTAAACATAATTTATTATGTCGAAATGTGGAAGAAAAGTTTTCGAAAAGTAGATATTCAATTAAAATATTTAAGTTATTTCAAGGATTTTCTTTTGTTTTTATCTTAATAATTTTTAACTTTTATATTTTCATCAACATTTATTGTTTCGTCGTTTGGGAGTAGGCACGTCGAAAAAGTGGTTCAAAATGTGCCTGAAAGTAGTGTCGGTTTACGGTGGAAAGAGGAATGTTGACAAAAAGTCTAACTGCAGAGGGATTTAATGAAGAATATGTGTCATTTATATATTTTTCAGCGTCACTAAGGCTCGATTATTGGCCCATTGTGACATCCTCTCCCACACGGAAACTCTCTCCCGAGATCTGTATGTTCCTCGAATGAACCTTCAAGGTCGCCAGTTGATCCTCAAATAGGGATCGTATCTTTAGGAACAGGAGCACAAAAAGTGCTCAAATATTGCTTATCCTTCCTCCTTCCGCATTATTCACAGTTTGCATTGTTTCGCATTTTCAGTCGAAACATGTGATTATTCATCGAACAGTGTCTTGTGAGAATGTCCACAAAGTGCTCTGTCTATAAGGACTTAGGACTTAGATCTTTGCTAGTGTATTGTTCAAAGAAGATTTTGTCTCATTTTCTTGTGCAGACCAACAAAGTGATACTTGATAAAATTCTTTAAAGATAATAAAATCACCACTAGAGCAGGCTCAGGTTACACAAAAGTGGAAGGCAATTTCGATTCAAGGCAACTACTGTCTCCAAACAAGTTTCGATGAGTCAATCGCCTTTAGTGGAGTCAATCAGCTTTGCTATATAAGAAAGAATGCACATACTGAGATCCCTGCAATTGATCCTCTTTTGCATCGAGTGCTGTCAAAATTGGGGCAATTTTCGCCTAAAAGACAGAAGTGTATACCTACCAAGAAGAATAGATAATTTGACCTCCATATTTGACATATATTTCTCGACACCAACTAAAATAGAGCATATGTGACTGCTAACCGAAACGTTTAGTCAAAGTACACGCGACTGGGTTTCACGCCCCATGATTTGTCATCTCTTTTAAATAGGTGCAGATTATTTTTACAGTCGCCAATAGAAGTTTAGTGGTTAAGAAATTTTCAGTTGAGAATCGGAGATAAATGTCATGCCGGATAAGGTTGTAGAAATAAGCTTCTAATGCTATTAATATTGAGTTAATGCTATTAATATTGAATTGGAGAAGATACCAGTAATTAAGTGCCAGAGGCTTGTAGAGTCCATGGACTTCAGATTCGTTGAAGTTCTAAAACGAAAAGGTCATACTACCAATTAATATTAGTTCTTCAAAAGACTTATTAATGAGTCGAAAAAGCACCTGGTGCAGATAGCATAAGATGTATCGTGCTTAAACATCTAACTTAAAAAGCTCTCGCCTCGATATTGATGTTTGAAAGACCAAACCATTATGTTTGAAAGAACAAACCGTCGTTTGTGATACCTCTGGGTAAAACCATCAAAAACCTTAACAATCCAAACAAGTATAAGTTTACTACTGAGTGCTATTCGAAAAACTGGTACCATATTGGCCAACATAATATTTTCAGAGCAGTCATCAACTTGATTAACTAGATACAAATTATATGTATATAAAAAATAATTGAAAAAGCGTTTAATCCAATTAAATGTTCGTTTATCCATTAACCAATCTTAAATCACCTTGATGTGAGTGAACTTATGAAAAAGCACAAGCCATAGTATATGGTGTTCTCCGGAATTAGAACCCATCAGAAAGTCAGTAGGAAACACTTGAAATGAACCAACAGCTTACGAGAGGTTTCAAAACGTTCCATTGCAACACTTAAGTATACCAAATAATAAATTTGGAAGATCAGCGGGAGACTCGAAATTCATAAATCTATACTCGTTCCTTGTTCACGGTAAATACAGTAGACATAGAGCAGATCCGATATGCGTTCTGCGGTTTCAAATTTTCTAATTAACTAGCGGATCTTGGCTGAATTATACCACTAGAACAATAAAGATCAGGCTGGAGCTTATCTTTATATAGGATATCAAAAGCTGCTATACAATGTTATAGGAAATAGAGAGTGAGAACAATTTGATCTTCATACGAAGTTCATCTAGCTTTATGAAATACCTAAGACCCATAGCGCTGTTATGTTTTCTTCTCAAAACGTTTGAAAGCTTGATAGAAATACAAACTCGAGCATAAGTGATCCCAAGAAATGGTCAAAGTTCAGTGGATACTGATTTATATACCTTGGGGCGTTTGATAGAGAAATAATGTGATGTGCTTTTAATCAGGGTTGTCAACTTGGAGCGGAAGAGCTCTACAACGATAAAGCAGGTAGATATATAGAAACACCACACGATATATGGGTGCTTGATGGGTTGATAGATATTTGGGAATTCTGTTTGATTTGTCCTTGGTTCTCTTGCCCTATCTCAGGAATATCTGTAATAACCATTAACCGTTTTCGATGTTGTGGTAACCGATCTTATCTCATTATCGTGTTTTTGTTTACTATAAAAACCAAGGATGAAACAATGTCCTTGGACTAGTGTTTAAACACCTCTGTGTCTGAAGACTTGGTGATTGTGAGTTGTTCTAATGTTATAGCTCCATTCATTATGGAGGCTTTACAAATATTTGAGACACTTCGTTAAAATCTCGATGTCTAAAACTTTAGCGGTTTCTATCTACTAAATGCGATTTAGATTAACCTTTTCTGTTATATAGGTAGATACATAAATCCTTATTGCCTGGTTATGAGTATCCGGATTAAAAAAAATATGTTTGTATATTTTTATTCTCTGTTCGTTTCATATATTAACTTGGATAATAAATTACATTTTGACGCATAAATTCTGGTACTTTATCAAACCTTCGTGTTGTTTATATGCTTATAAAAAGTTTTTGGTTGGTCGAATGTGTGCTAAATCAAGTTAACCATACACATAAGTGTTAAATTTACTATGGGCCACAAAGTGGATGGTACAAATTAAATTACTTATGGGCAATATTTATATCTAATCTCCAAAATGGTCAATCATCACACTTACTCACATCCGATCCTATAATTCAATATATAGCATATATAACAATGGTCATAATAATACGTGAACCATTAAATTAATTCGAAAGATTAAAACATAAATGTTCACAAATTAAATACATTTGGTTGGTATATTGTTGCGTGTGTGTTTGCTTCTGGTACTACTCTTGGAATTGGACTAATAAATTTTCCAAATAACTTAACCTATAGCAACAAAACAATATAGATGTTGCTTAGTAGTTTTTTGTTGTCTTTAGGATTATTCGGATTATCGATTAATTATATGAGATTATGTGTTTGGGTATGAAGTTGCTAATCATTTAGATGTTTCAACATTTTTCTCTCGACATGCACTGTACAGAAAATGATTATATTGGATTGTATAACGCTACCAGAGCTTCTGGGTTAGGTCCCCAAATGTTAGGTTGCTAGCTTAGTGATGATGTAATTTGCAGTGAAAAATTGAACGTTAGAAGCGTAAGTCTATTCGCCAAACGGTTGTTTTCAGGGTTGTCCAAAATTTGTTCAAACCCTGTTTTCGCCTGACTGTATATATGTTTGAGCAGATCTTTTTTAAGAGTATTTATCGTTTAATTTGTTTTCCTGCATTGGTTCTTCCTACTCTGTCAAAGGTTACAGCTTTATCCCTTCCCATGATGTGGTTCCCAAGTTGTTTTGCACCAGCTAGCATTGTTTCTCTTACTTGTCATTCATCACTTTTTCCTTTCTATGTTCCTTCCTTTTTGTTCCTTCGTATATGTTTTACTGCTGGTTTTCCATCCGGCTTCACGTAGGTTTAGAATCTTCAATGTGACAGCGCTATCTGACTGCCTGGTTAGTTCTGTTAGTTTTTGTTTCTGTAATCGGTGTGATTTCGAATCAATGAATGTTTCGTTCAATCTTAGCCACGTGTATGGCTTCTGGGTAAGCTATACTGGCATGCTCGGATGCGATTTTAGCATCAGCCTACTTAGTGTAAACTTACTAGTTGATCATATTGAGTAAATAACAAACTATTACCCTATACATAGGTTGCGTAACTGCACATCATTCGATCTGGGGGAGCACAAATGTTATAAAATTGGAACGACTGGAATGAACATAAATTCTTTGTAAGATTATTGCGTAATGAAGCCTTGAGACTAGCTTAATACTGTTCTCAATGTTTCTCTTTCACTCCATTTGATTCCTATAAAATGTCTTATTCTGAGGTCTATCACCACTACCAAAGAAATCATACAGCGGATGTCATAGATCGCGAAATAATTGTCTGAACTGATACTCTTTAGTTTGATGCAGTAACCTGATTGTGATTTTTGAAGAATGTACAATTTTTTGCAACCTGATGTTCAACGGCTCATTCATTGTCGTCATCAAGCATTCGTCACACACACCATCACTGTTATGTTCAAAGCGATATAAGATAAATGTGGTTATAACGTTCCCAGCTCAGCGAGGTTTACCAACTATGTGTAAACCCATGAGTTTAAAAATCAAACATTTATTTAGACAAATTCTCGAAACTACTACCCGTTTAATTTTTCTGTACGTATATTGAAACATTTTTCGTTAACATATAACGCAATAAAAAATATATTGATCTCTTAAACAATCGAATAATTCAAGGTGCTTGGCATCTTTCGAGTATTAAAAGTATCAGTAGATGCCAAAATTATTGTTATGAACCAAAACCTGATAGCAAGCCAAACTCAATGCGGCATTTTTTTTACCTTGTATTTGAGAAAGTTGTGTATACTTCTGAGATATAAAGCAAATAAAAGTTAAGAACAAACCGTAGTTTGTTTCTTTAAGCATCTTAAAACCAATACATGTTTCTTAATTAAAACAATTAAAGTAAATTAAAAGTATTGTAATGTTAATTAAAGACTTTATTACTCGTTTTGATAAAATTTTAGATCTGAAGATGTTATTCAGATCTAAGTTTATCATAAAAAGTTTGGCTTGTATTTTTACTAGAGCTTATATTGTGGCAAACAAGTATACCAAATCATAAATTGTGTTAGGGTTGTTATTTATACCTAAGAGACTTTTGATTATATCTTCTAAAGGTAAATTTTCTCATCATTTGCGTGTGAGTTTCAAATTTTGTTTTATATCCATGACAAGCGAAAATAAAGATGTTTTAAAATATTTGTGAAAACCTTTTAAGCTTTCATTAACTTTTAATTAAATGCTAGTAAGTGTGCTTATTTGAGTCTTAGAACGATAGATGTAAATGTTAATATTAAGATAGACAATACTAGAATTGAACATGTGAACACGTACAGGTATTTGGGTATTTGGATTGATCGACGCATGAATTTTGGAAAGCACATGGATATTTTTACAGACGATTGCAAGAAACGCTTAAATGTAATTAAAAGAGTGAGCAAACCTAAATGAGTCACCCAAGTGTGACTGATATGTTAAGATAGGCTCTTATTTCCTCCAAAATAGGATATGGAATTAGTGTGTATGGAATCAAAATGGTTCAAAAGGGGCGTTTAGCCAATTAATGAAAGTGGAGAATGCATGTGCCAGAGTGATATTGGGCGCGATTAATTCAACCCCAATACATACTCTGTGGTCTGAAATGGGTGAATGGCCGCTTGATTACAAGAGAGAGTGGATCGTAGTGAAAGAGACCGCGAGAATGATTATAAGGAAAAATGAGTTTTGGAATGAGACGGTAGTAAGGCTTCAAAATAGGGCGTCGCACAAACCAACATATAGATCCAGCATTGCACTTGAACATATGGATATGTTTTTGAGTATAGGTAATGCCGGTCCGCATCCTGCTCCTAATAACCTTACTGTGTGCATGAATATGGAGGATTTTAATAAGGGAATGAATGAAGTCATCGCTAAAATTATGTTTGAAAAAATCGGTCAACAGTATTCGCAGCACGTAATGATTTATACAGATGCTAGTGTGAATGATAATGGAGTAGGTGTGGGGGTTTTTATGTCAAGAATGAATGTGGAGAAATTTTTCAAAGTGGATAATAGCATCTGTATAATGAACGCAGAACTAATCGGAATATATAAAGGAATAAAACTGGATGAATGATAGAAATCGGAAAATAGTAATATTTTCCGATTCCAAGAGTGGAATAGGTTTGGTTAAATGTGGAGGTGGAGTACAAGGCAATGTGTATGTGGATTTGATTTTTGAGTATGTTCGTATCTGTCAATGTGATGTGACAATACAATGGGTACCATCACATCGACAGATCGAAGGGAACGAAAGAGCCGATAGGTTAGCTAAGAAGGGTGCAATGAATGAATTGGTTCAGAAGTATGAGAAGAAGGATGTAAGAGATGTACTTCAAATGATTCAGATGAATCTGTGGAGAAAATGGGAGTGTGAATATGAAGATAAATGTTTGATAAAAGGAAAGAAGTACAGAGAGTTGTGCGCTACTCCTTTGAGAACCCCGTTCTATAAGGAACTCAAAGGAGATGTACGAATGGTAAGAACAATTGAGAGAATCAGACTGAACCATGGAAATTGGAAAGAATGCTTGTGGAAACGTCGATTGAGTGAAACAAAAGATTGCGTGTTGTGTGACATGGTGGAGGATGTTGAACATTTGATATTAGTCTGCCCGAAATACAATCGTGTAAGATCATGCTTCAGCATCCTCAACAATGCAAATAATTTAACCAGAGTAATGAATGGGGGTGGTTTGGCTTATAAGGAAATGTATGAATTTGTAAAAATGAGTAATATAATAATTTGAAATCAACAGACAGCAAGATGTAGATAGGGAATATCCAGTTCTCTACTGGTAAATAAAATGAAAAATGAATACAATGTAAATTTAAAAAAAAATGTAAATATGATATGTGGCGACATGGCTGTCAATTATTGGAGCCAAGCCTAAATACAAAAAAAAAAAACATATTTTCTAGAGCTTTTGCTTTTGCTGTTTGCTTTTGTTGTGATAACTCGTTCATTTCGTAGTTAATTTGTGGGCAGTTTTGTTTTTTATGTGTGTGTTCTCCGCATTTGAAACACCGCTCTTTCATACCGTCGTAAAAAATTCTGGTTTTGATATTTTGTATATATATGAATTGCGGTATCTCTCTTTCAATATCGATATATATACCTCTTACACCCGAAAATACTGGTAGTAGTGAATTGGCGCCAAATCTTTCTCGACGTATTGACATAATGTTGCCAAAACGGAGCATTGCATCGCTTATTGTTTTGTCATCAATTTCCGGTGGCAAATTAAACATTCTTACGTATCGAACTGTTCCACTAGCACCTTTAACGGTAACTTCTGTTGTTTTTCCATTTGTGTATGTGAACACCAAAACCGTTGCCTCTTCTAAGAATTCCAAATATTTTTGTTCCGTGTTGAATTTGATATAAATGCATCGATCGTACAGGTCCTGGTACAGTGTATGTATATCTTTCACTGTTAGTGCGTTGTCAAGAACAAATCTCATCATTTCTTGATCGGTTGGCTTTGGAGCTGCATTTTGAAATTGTATCTTCGCCGTATTTTTTCTTAAACTCTCCATTTTTAACTTTATTCCTCAACCTTTTTACAGGTATAAATGATTGGTTTTTTTTTCTTTACGCAAAATTGCGTTTAGATTTTTGGATAACACTTTTTATCACTTGTCACTTTACTTTTAACTTTGCGTTTGATTTTAATTATTTTTATTCTTTTTCCTTCTCTTCGATGTTAACTCGACCGTAGTTGAAATTGGAATGTATATATTGATCTGTTAATAGATAAATTAGTTGACAACAACAAAAAATTCATTACATTGACAACAACCATATTTTGTAGAGCTACTTGATACTTGAGTTTAAAACAAATATTGTGATTGAAATCCATTCAATTACCCATCGTGAGCTTTTCCTGTAAGATTTGAAACGAAATTTGTTAAAAGCTTGAATTTGAAGCTTTTGTTAATTTTAATGAGCTTTTTTGTGAAATTTTGTTTACTCTCTCTGCCAACATAATATTTGTGATACAAATTCACTTTAAATTTACCACGGTTTGTGTGTATATATTGATCTGTTAATAGATAAATTAGTTGACAACAACAAAAAACTCATTACATTGACAACAACCATATTTTCTAGAGCTTAACTTGAGTTTCAAACAAATATTGTGATTGAAATCCATTCAATTAACAATCGTGAGTTTTTTTTGTATGATTCGAAACATAATTTCTTAAAAGCTTGAATTTGTAGCTTTTGTTAATTTTAATGAGCTTTTTTGTGAAATTTTGTTTACTCTCTCTGCCAACATAATATTTGTGATACAAATTCACTTAAAATTTACCACAGCTTGTGTGTATATATTGATCTGTTAATAGATAAATTAGTTGACAACAACAAAAAACTCATTACATTGACAACAACCATATTTTCTAGAGATTTACTTGAGTTTAAAACAAATATTGTGATTGAAATCCATTCGATTACCCATCGTGAGCTTTTCCTGTAAGATTTGAAATGAAATTTATTAAAAGCTTGAATTTGAAGCTTTTGTTAATTTTATTGAGCTTTTTTGTGAAATTTTGTTTACTCTCTCTGCCAACATAATATTTGTGATACAAATTCACTTTAAATTTTCCACGGTTTGTGTGTATATATTGATCTGTTAATAGATAAATTAGTTGACAACAACAAAAAACTCATTACATTGACAACAACCATATTTTCTAGAGCTTTACTTGAGTTTAAAACAAATATTGTGATTGAAAT
Source organism: Tipula lateralis (assembly GCA_963932295.1). Taxonomy (NCBI): domain Eukaryota; kingdom Metazoa; phylum Arthropoda; class Insecta; order Diptera; family Tipulidae; genus Tipula; species Tipula lateralis. Next base: position 156,904,446 of record OZ010738.1, read on the forward strand.
CCATTCAATTACCCATCGTGAGCTTTTCCTGTAAGATTTGAAACGAAATTTCTTAAAAGCTTGAATTTGAAGCTTTTGTTAATTTTAATGAGCTTTTTGTGAAATTTTGTTTACTCTCTCTGCCAACATAATATTTGTGATACAAATTCACTTTAAATTTACCACAGTTTGTGTGTATATATTGATCTGTTAATAGATAAATTAGTTGACAACAACAAAAAACTCATTACATTCACAACAACCATATCTTCTAGAGCTTAACTTGAGTTTAAAACAAATATTGTGATTGAAATCCATTCAATTAACAATCGTGAGTTTTTTCTGTATGATTCGAAACGAAATTTATTAAAAGCTTGAATTTGAAGCTTTCGTTAACTTTTAAAAGAGCTTTTTGTGAAATTTTGTTTACTCTCTCTGCCAACATAATATTTGTGATACAAATTCACTTTAAATTTACCACGGTTTGTGTGTATATATTGATCTTGTTAATAGATAAATTAGTTGACAACAACAAAAAACTCATTACATTCACAACAACCATATTTTCTAGAGCTTAACTTGAGTTTAAAACAAATATTGTGATCGAAATCCATTCAATTACCCATCGTGAGCTTTTCCTGTAAGATTTGAAACGAAATTTCTTAAAAGCTTGAATTTGAAGCTTTTGTTAATTTTAATGAGCTTTTTGTGAAATTTTGTTTACTCTCTCTGCCAACATAATATTTGTGATACAAATTCACTTTAAATTTACCACAGTTTGTGTGTATATATTGATCTGTTAATAGATAAATTAGTTGACAACAACAAAAAACTCATTACATTCACAACAACCATATCTTCTAGAGCTTAACTTGAGTTTAAAACAAATATTGTGATTGAAATCCATTCAATTAACAATCGTGAGTTTTTTCTGTATGATTCGAAACGAAATTTATTAAAAGCTTGAATTTGAAGCTTTCGTTAACTTTTAAAAGAGCTTTTTGTGAATTTTTTGTTTACTCTCTCTGTCAACATAATATTTGTGATACAAATTCACTTTAAATTTACCACGGTTTGTGTGTATATATTGATCTGTTAATAGATAAATTAGTTGACAACAACAAAAAACTCATTACATTGACAACAACCATATTTTCTAGAGCTTAACTTGAGTTTCAAACAAATATTGTGATTGAAATCCATTCATTTAACAATCGTGAGCTTTTTCTGTATGATTCGAAACATAATTTGTTAAAAGCTTGAATTTGAAGCTTTCGTTAACTTTTAAAAGAGCTTTTTGAGAAATTTTTGTTTACTCTTTCTGTCAACATAATATTTGGGATACAAATTCACTTTAAAATTACCACGCTTTGTTTGTATATATTGATATGTTAATATATAAATTAGTTGACAACAACAAAAAACTCATTACATTGACAACAACCATATTTTGAGAGCCATACTTGAGTTTAAAACAAATATTGTGATTGAGACCTTTTCAATTTACAATCGTGAGTTTTTTCTATATGATTCGAAACATAATTTCTTAAAAGCTTGAATTTGAAGCTTTCGTTAACTTTTAAAAGAGCTTTTTGTGAAATTTTGTTTACTCTCTCTGCCAACATAATATTTGTGATACAAATTCACTTTAAATTTTCCACGGTTTGTGTGTATATATTGATCTGTTAATAGATAAATTAGTTGACAACAACAAAAAACTCATTACATTGACAACAATCATACTTTCTAGAGCTTTACTTGAGTTTAAAACAAATATTGTGATTGAAATCCATTCAATTAACAATCGTGAGCTTTTTCTGTATGATTCGAAACATAATTTCTTAAAAGCTTGAATTTGAAGCTTTCGTTAACTTTTAAAAGAGCTTTTTGTGAATTTTTTGTTTACTCTCTCTGTCAACATAATATTTGTCATACAAATTCACTTTAAATTTTCCACGGTTTGTGTGTATATATTGGTCTGTTAATAGATAAATTAGTTGACAACAACAAAAAACTCATTACATTCACAACAACCATATTTTCTAGAGCTTAACTTGAGTTTAAAACAAATATTGTGATTGAAATCCATTCAATTACCCATCGTGAGCTTTTCCTGTAAGATTTGAAACGAAATTGGTTTAAAGCTTGAATTTGAAGCTTTTGTTTATTTTAATGAGCTTTTTGTGAAATTTTGTTTACTCTCTCTGCCAACATAATATTTGTGATACAAATTCACTTAAAATTTATCACGGTTTGTGTGTATATATTGATCTGTTAATAGATAAATTAGTTGACAACAACAAAAAACTCATTACATTGACAACAACCATATTTTCTTGAGCTTTACTTGAGTTTAAAACAAATATTGTGATTGAAATCCATTCATTTAACAATCGTGAGCTTTTTCTGTATGATTCGAAACGAAATTTCTTAAAAGCTTGAGTTTGAAGCTTTCGTTAACTTTTAAAAGAGCTTTTTGAGAAATTTTGTTTACTCTTTCTGTCAACATAATATTTGGGATACAAATTCACTTTAAATTACAACGGTTTGTGTGTATATATTGATATGTTCATATATAAATTAGTTGACAACAACAAAAAACTCATTACATTGACAACAACCATATTTTGTAGAGCCATACTTGAGTTTAAAACAAATATTGTGATTGAAATCCATTCAATTACCCATCGTGAGCTTTTCCTGTAAGATTTGAAACGAAATTTGTTAAAAGCTTGAATTTGAAGCTTTTGTTAATTTTAATGATCTTTTTTGTGAAATTTTGTTTACTCTCTCTGCCAACATAATATTTGTGATACAAATTCACTTTAAATTTACCACGGTTTGTGTGTATATATTGATCTGTTAATAGATAAATTAGTTGACAACAACAAAAAACTCATTACATTCACAACAACCATATTTTCTAGAGCTTAACTTGAGTTTAAAACAAATATTGTGATTGAAATCCATTCAATTACCCATCGTGAGCTTTTCTTGTAAGATTTGAAATGAAATTTGTTAAAAGCTTGAATTTGAAGCTTTTGTTAATTTTAATGAGCTTTTTTGTGAAATTTTGTTTACTCTCTCTGCCAACATAATATTTGTGATACAAATTCACTTTAAATTTACCACGGTTTGTGTGTATATATTGATCTGTTAATAGATAAATTAGTTGACAACAACAAAAAACTCATTACATTGACAACAACCATATTTTCTAGAGCTTAACTTGAGTTTAAAACAAATATTGTGATTGAAATCCATTCATTTAACAATCGTGAGTTTTTTCTGTATGATTCGAAACATAATTTCTTAAAAGCTTGAATTTGAAGCTTTCGTTAACTTTTGAAAGAGCTTTTTGAGAAATTTTTGTTTACTCTCTCTGTCAACATAATATTTGTGATACAAATTCACTTTAAATTTTCCACGGTTTGTGTGTATATATTGGTCTGTTAATAGATAAATTAGTTGACAACAACAAAAAACTCATTACATTCACAACAACCATATTTTCTAGAGCTTAACTTGAGTTTAAAACAAATATTGTGATTGAAATCCATTCAATTACCCATCGTGAGCTTTTCCTGTAAGATTTGAAACGAAATTTGTTAAAAGCTTGAATTTGAAGCTTTTGTTAATTTTAATGAGCTTTTTGTGAAATTTTGTTTACTCTCTCTGCCAACATAATATTTGTGATACAAATTCACTTAAAATTTACCACAGTTTGTGTGTATATATTGATCTGTTAATAGATAAATTAGTTGACAACAACAAAAAACTCATTACATTCACAACAACCATATTTTTTAGAGCTTTACTTGAGTTTCAAACAAATATTGTGATTGAAATCCATTCATTTAACAATCGTGAGTTTTTTCTGTATGATTCGAAACGAAATTTGTTAAAAGCTTGAATTTGAAGCTTTCGTTAACTTTTAAAAGAGCTTTTTTGTGAATTTTTTGTTTATTCTCTCTACCAACATAATATTTGTGATACAAATTCACTTTAAATTTTCCACGGTTTGTGTGTATATATTGGTCTGTTAATAGATAAATTAGTTGACAACAACAAAAAACTCATTACATTCACAACAACCATATTTTCTAGAGCTTAACTTGAGTTTAAAACAAATATTGTGATTGAAATCCATTCAATTACCCATCGTGAGCTTTTCCTGTAAGATTTGAAACGAAATTTGTTAAAAGCTTGAATTTGAAGCTTTTGTTAATTTTAATGAGCTTTTTGTGAAATTTTGTTTACTCTCTCTGCCAACATAATATTTGTGATACAAATTCACTTTAAATTTACCACGGTTTGTGTGTATATATTGATCTGTTAATAGATAAATTAGTTGACAACAACAAAAAACTCATTACATTGACAACAACCATATTTTCTAGAGCTTAACTTGAGTTTAAAACAAATATTGTGATCGAAATCCATTCAATTACCCATCGTGAGCTTTTCCTGTAAGATTTGAAACGAAATTTGTTAAAAGCTTGAATTTGAAGCTTTTGTTAATTTTAATGAGCTTTTTTGTGAATTTTTGTTTACTCTCTCTGCCAACATAATATTTGTGATACAAATTCACTTAAAATTTACCACAGTTTGTGTGTATATATTGATCTGTTAATAGATAAATTAGTTGACAACAACAAAAAACTCATTACATTGACAACAACCATATTTTCTAGAGCTTTACTTGAGTTTAAAACAAATATTGTGATTGAAATCCATTCATTTAACAATCGTGAGCTTTTCCTGTATGATTTTAAACGAAATTTGTTAAAAGCTTGAATTTGAAGCTTTCGTTAATTTTAATGAGCTTTTTTGTGAAATTTTGTTTACTCTCTCTGCCAACATAATATTTGTGATACAAATTCACTTTAAATTTACCACGGTTTGTGTGTATATATTGATCTGTTAATAGATAAATTAGTTGACAACAACAAAAACTCATTACATTGACAACAACCATATTTTCTAGAGCTTTACTTGAGTTTAAAACAAATATTGTGATTGAAATCCATTCATTTAACAATCGTGAGCTTTTCCTGTATGATTCGAAACATAATTTCTTAAAAGCTTGAATTTGAAGCTTTCGTTAACTTTTAAAAGAGCTTTTTGAGAAATTTTTGTTTACTCTTTCTGCCAACATAATATTTGGGATACAAATTCACTTTAAAATTACCACGGTTTGTGTGTATATTTTGATCTGTTAATAGATAAATTAGTTGACAACAACAAAAAACTCATTACATTGACAACAACCATATTTTGTAGAGCTACTTGATACTTGAGTTTAAAACAAATATTGTGATTGAAATCCATTCAATTACCCATCGTGAGCTTTTCCTGTAAGATTTGAAACATAATTTCTTAAAAGCTTGAATTTGAAGCTTTCGTTAACTTTTAATGAGCTTTTTTGTGAAATTTTGTTTACTCTTTCTGCCAACATAATATTTGTGATACAAATTCACTTTAAAATTACCACGGTTTGTGTGTATAAATTGATCTGTTAATAGATAAATTAGTTGACAACAACAAAAAACTCATTACATTGACAACAACCATATTTTCTAGAGCTTAACTTGAGTTTCAAACAAATATTGTGATTGAAATCCATTCAATTTACATCGTGAGCTTTTTCTGTATGATTCGAAACATAATTTCTTAAAAGCTTGAATTTGAAGCTTTCGTTAACTTTTAAAAGAGCTTTTTGAGAAATTTTTGTTTACTCTTTCTGTCAACATAATATTTGGGATACAAATTCACTTTAAAATTACCACGGTTTGTGTGTATATATTGATCTGTTAATAGATAAATTAGTTGACAACAACAAAAAACTCATTACATTGACAACAACCATATTTTCTAGAGCCATACTTGAGTTTAAAACAAATATTGTGATTGAAATCCATTTAATTACCCATCGTGAGCTTTTTCTGTAAGATTTGAAACGAAATTTGTTAAAAGCTTGAATTTGAAGCTTTTGTTAATTTTAATGAGCTTTTTTGTGAAATTTTGTTTACTCTCTCTGCCAACATAATATTTGTGATACAAATTCACTTTAAATTTACCACGGTTTGTGTGTATATATTGATCTGTTAATAGATAAATTAGTTGACAACAACAAAAAACTCATTACATTGACAACAACCATATTTTCTAGAGCTTAACTTGAGTTTCAAACAAATATTGTGATTGAAATCCATTCAATTACCCATCGTGAGCTTTTCCTGTAAGATTTGAAACGAAATTTCTTGAAAGCTTGAATTTGAAGCTTTCGTTAACTTTTAAAAGAGCTTTTTGAGAAATTTTTGTTTACTCTTTCTGTCAACATAATATTTGGGATACAAATTCACTTTAAAATTACCACGGTTTGTGTGTATATTTTGATCTGTTAATAGATAAATTAGTTGACAACAACAAAAAACTCATTACATTCACAACAACCATATTTTCTAGAGCTTTACTTGAGTTAAAAACAAATATTGTGATTGAAACCTATTCAATTTACAATCGTGAGTTTTTTCTGTATGATTCGAAACATAATTTCTTAAAAGCTTGAATTTGAAGCTTTTGTTAATTTTAATGAGCTTTTTTGTGAAATTTTGTTTACTCTCTCTGCCAACATAATATTTGTGATACAAATTCACTTTAAATTTACCACAGCTTGTGTGTATATATTGATCTGTTAATAGATAAATTAGTTGACAACAACAAAAAACTCATTACATTGACAACAACCATATTTTCTAGAGCTTTACTTGAGTTTAAAACAAATATTGTGATTGAAATCCATTCGATTACCCATCGTGAGCTTTTCCTGTAAGATTTGAAATGAAATTTATTAAAAGCTTGAATTTGAAGCTTTTGTTAATTTTATTGAGCTTTTTTGTGAAATTTTGTTTACTCTCTCTGCCAACATAATATTTGTGATACAAATTCACTTTAAATTTCCCACGGTTTGTGTGTATATATTGATCTGTTAATAGATAAATTAGTTGACAACAACAAAAAACTCATTACATTGACAACAACCATATTTTCTAGAGCTTTACTTGAGTTTAAAACAAATATTGTGATTGAAATCCATTCAATTAACAATCGTGAGCTTTTTCTGTATGATTCGAAACATAATTTCTTAAAAGCTTGAATTTGTAGCTTTCGTTAACTTTTAAAGGAGCTTTTTGTGAAATTTTGTTTACTCTCTCTGCCAACATAATATTTGTGATACAAATTCACTTTAAATTTACCACGGTTTGTGTGTATATATTGATCTGTTAATAGATAAATTAGTTGACAACAACAAAAAACTCATTACATTCACAACAACCATATTTTCTAGAGCTTAACTTGAGTTTAAAACAAATATTGTGATCGAAATCCATTCAATTACCCATCGTGAGCTTTTCCTGTAAGATTTGAAACGAAATTTCTTAAAAGCTTGAATTTGAAGCTTTTGTTAATTTTAATGAGCTTTTTGTGAAATTTTGTTTACTCTCTCTGCCAACATAATATTTGTGATACAAATTCACTTTAAATTTACCACAGTTTGTGTGTATATATTGATCTGTTAATAGATAAATTAGTTGACAACAACAAAAAACTCATTACATTCACAACAACCATATCTTCTAGAGCTTAACTTGAGTTTAAAACAAATATTGTGATTGAAATCCATTCAATTACCCATGGTGAGCTTTTTCTGTAAGATTTGAAACGAAATTTGTTAAAAGCTTGAATTTGAAGCTTTTGTTAATTTTAATGAGCTTTTTTGTGAAATTTTGTTTACTCTCTCTGCCAACATAATATTTGTGATACAAATTCACTTTAAATTTACCACGGTTTGTGTGTATATATTGATCTGTTAATAGATAAATTAGTTGACAACAACAAAAAACTCATTACATTGACAACAACCATATTTTCTAGAGCTTTACTTGAGTTTAAAACAAATATTGTGATTGAAATCCATTCATTTAACAATCGTGAGCTTTTTCTGTATGATTCGAAACATAATTTCTTAAAAGCTTGAATTTGAAGCTTTCGTTAACTTTTAAAAGAGCTTTTTGAGAAATTTTTGTTTACTCTTTCTGTCAACATAATATTTGGGATACAAATTCACTTTAAAATTACCACAGTTTGTGTGTATATTTTGATCTGTTAATAGATAAATTTGTTGACAACAACAAAAAACTCATTACATTGACAACAACCATATTTTGTAGAGCTACTTGATACTTGAGTTTAAAACAAATATTGTGATTGAAATCCATTCAATTACCCATCGTGAGCTTTTCCTGTAAGATTTGAAACGAAATTTGTTAAAAGCTTGAATTTGAAGCTTTTGTTAATTTTAATGAGCTTTTTTGTGAAATTTTGTTTACTCTCTCTGCCAACATAATATTTGTGATACAAATTCACTTTAAATTTACCACGGTTTGTGTGTATATATTGATCTGTTAATAGATAAATTAGTTGACAACAACAAAAAACTCATTACATTGACAACAACCATATTTTCTAGAGCCATACTTGAGTTTAAAACAAATATTGTGATTGAAATCCATTCAATTACCCATCGTGAGCTTTTCCTGTAAGATTTGAAACGAAATTTGTTAAAAGCTTGAATTTGAAGCTTTTGTTAATTTTAATGAGCTTTTTTGTGAAATTTTGTTTACTCTCTCTGCCAACATAATATTTGTGATACAAATTCACTTTAAATTTACCACAGTTTGTGTGTATATATTGATCTGTTAATAGATAAATTAGTTGACAACAACAAAAAACTCATTACATTCACAACAACCATATTTTCTAGAGCTTAACTTGAGTTTAAACAAATATTGTGATTGAAATCCATTCAATTACCCATCGTGAGCTTTTCCTGTAAGATTTGAAACATAATTTCTTAAAAGCTTGAAATTGAAGCTTTCGTTAACTTTTAATGAGCTTTTTTGTGAAATTTTGTTTACTCTTTCTGCCAACATAATATTTGTGATACAAATTCACTTTAAAATTACCACGGTTTGTGTGTATAAATTGATCTGTTAATAGATAAATTAGTTGACAACAACAAAAAACTCATTACATTGACAACAACCATATTTTCTAGAGCTTAACTTGAGTTTCAAACAAATATTGTGATTGAAATCCATTCAATTTACATCGTGAGCTTTTCCTGTAAGATTTGAAACGAAATTTCTTAAAAGCTTGAATTTGAAGCTTTTGTTAATTTTAATGAGCTTTTTTGTGAAATTTTGTTTACTCTCTCTGCCAACATAATATTTGTGATACAAATTCACTTTAAATTTACCACGGTTTGTGTGTATATATTGATCTGTTAATAGATAAATTAGTTGACAACAACAAAAAACTCATTACATTCACAACAACCATATTTTCTAGAGCTTAACTTGAGTTTAAAACAAATATTGTGATTGAAATCCATTCATTTAACAATCGTGAGCTTTTCCTGTAAGATTTGAAACGAAATTTGTTAAAAGCTTGAATTTGAAGCTTTTGTTAATTTTAATGAGCTTTTTGTGAAATTTTGTTTACTCTCTCTGCCAACATAATATTTGTGATACAAATTCACTTAAAATTTACCACAGTTTGTGTGTATATATTGATCTGTTAATAGATAAATTAGTTGACAACAACAAAAAACTCATTACATTCACAACAACCATATCTTCTAGAGCTTAACTTGAGTTTCAAACAAATATTGTGATTGAAATCCATTCAATTACCCATCGTGAGCTTTTCTTGTAAGATTTGAAACATAATTTCTTAAAAGCTTGAATTTGAAGCTTTTGTTAATTTTAATGAGCTTTTTGTGAAATTTTGTTTACTCTCTCTGCCAACATAATATTTGTGATACAAATTCACTTTAAATTTACCACGGTTTGTGTGTATATATTGATCTGTTAATAGATAAATTAGTTGACAACAACAAAAAACTCATTACATTGACAACAACCATATTTTCTAGAGCTTTACTTGAGTTTAAAACAAATATTGTGATTGAAATCCATTCATTTAACAATCGTGAGCTTTTTCTGTATGATTCGAATATAATTTCTTAAAAGCTTGAATTTGAAGCTTTCGTTAACTTTTAAAAGAGCTTTTTGAGAAATTTTTGTTTACTCTTTCTGTCAACATAATATTTGGGATACAAATTCACTTTAAAATTACCACGGTTTGTGTGTATATTTTGATCTGTTAATAGATAAATTAGTTGACAACAACAAAAAACTCATTACATTGACAACAACCATATTTTGTAGAGCTACTTGATACTTGAGTTTAAAACAAATATTGTGATTGAAATCCATTCAATTACCCATCGTGAGCTTTTCCTGTAAGATTTGAAACGAAATTTGTTAAAAGCTTGAATTTGAAGCTTTTGTTAATTTTAATGAGCTTTTTTGTGAAATTTTGTTTACTCTCTCTGCCAACATAATATTTGTGATACAAATTCACTTTAAATTTACCACGGTTTGTGTGTATATATTGATCTGTTAATAGATAAATTAGTTGACAACAACAAAAAACTCATTACATTCACAACAACCATATTTTCTAGAGCTTAACTTGAGTTTCAAACAAATATTGTGATTGAAATCCATTCAATTAACAATCGTGAGTTTTTGCTGTAAGATTTGAAACGAAATTTATTAAAAGCTTGAATTTGAAGCTTTCGTTAACTTTTAAAAGAGCTTTTTGTGAATTTTTTGTTTACTCTCTCTGTCAACATAGTATTTGTGATACAAATTCACTTTAAATTTTCCACGGTTTGTGTGTATATATTGGTCTGTTAATAGATAAATTAGTTGACAACAACAAACAACTCATTACATTCACAACAACCATATTTTCTAGAGCTTTACTTGAGTTTAAAACAAATATTATGATTGAAATCGATTCAATTACCCATCGTGAGCTTTTCCTGTAAGATTTGAAACGAAATTTCTTAAAAGCTTGAATTTGAAGCTTTTGTTAATTTTAATGAGCTTTTTGTGAAATTTTGTTTACTCTCTCTGCCAACATAATATTTGTGATACAAATTCACTTTAAATTTACCACAGCTTGTGTGTATATATTGATCTGTTAATAGATAAATTAGTTGACAACAACAAAAAACTCATTACATTCACAACAACCATATTTTCTAGAGCTTTACTTGAGTTTAAAACAAATATTGTGATTGAAATCCACTCATTTAACAATCGTGAGCTTTTTCTGTATGATTCGAAACATAATTTCTTAAAAGCTTGAATTTGAAGCTTTCGTTAACTTTTAAAAGAGCTTTTTGAGAAATTTTTGTTTACTCTTTCTGTCAACATAATATTTGGGATACAAATTCACTTTAAAATTACCACGGTTTGTGTGTATATATTGATCTGTTAATAGATAAATTAGTTGACAACAACAAAAAACTCATTACATTGACAACAACCATATTTTCTAGAGCTTAACTTGAGTTTCAAACAAATATTGTGATTGAAATCCATTCAATTACCCATCGTGAGCTTTTCCTGTAAGATTTGAAATGAAATTTGTTAAAAGCTTGAATTTGAAGCTTTTGTTAATTTTATTGAGCTTTTTTGTGAAATTTTGTTTACTCTCTCTGCCAACATAATATTTGTGATACAAATTCACTTTAAATTTACCACGGTTTGTGTGTATATATTGATCTGTTAATAGATAAATTAGTTGACAACAACAAAAAACTCATTACATTGACAACAACCATATTTTCTAGAGCTTTACTTGAGTTTAAAACAAATATTGTGATTGAAATCCATTCAAGTAACAATCGTGAGCTTTTTCTGTATGATTCGAAACATAATTTCTTAAAAGCTTGAATTTGTAGCTTTCGTTAACTTTTAAAGGAGCTTTTTGTGAAATTTTGTTTACTCTCTCTGCCAACATAATATTTGTGATACAAATTCACTTTAAATTTACCACGGTTTGTGTGTATATATTGATCTGTTAATAGATAAATTAGTTGACAACAACAAAAAACTCATTACATTGACAACAACCATATTTTCTAGAGCTTTACTTGAGTTTCAAACAAATATTGTGATTGAAATCCATTCAATTAACAATCGTGAGTTTTTGCTGTAAGATTTGAAACGAAATTTATTAAAAGCTTGAATTTGAAGCTTTCGTTAACTTTTAAAAGAGCTTTTTGTGAATTTTTTGTTTACTCTCTCTGTCAACATAGTATTTGTGATACAAATTCACTTTAAATTTTCCACGGTTTGTGTGTATATATTGGTCTGTTAATAGATAAATTAGTTGACAACAACAAACAACTCATTACATTCACAACAACCATATTTTCTAGAGCTTTACTTGAGTTTAAAACAAATATTATGATTGAAATCGATTCAATTACCCATCGTGAGCTTTTCCTGTAAGATTTGAAACGAAATTTGTTAAAAGCTTGAATTTGAAGCTTTTGTTAATTTTAATGAGCTTTTTGTGAAATTTTGTTTACTCTCTCTGCCAACATAATATTTGTGATACAAATTCACTTTAAATTTACCACAGCTTGTGTGTATATATTGATCTGTTAATAGATAAATTAGTTGACAACAACAAAAAACTCATTACATTCACAACAACCATATTTTCTAGAGCTTTACTTGAGTTTAAAACAAATATTGTGATTGAAATCCACTCATTTAACAATCGTGAGCTTTTCCTGTATGATTCGAAACATAATTTCTTAAAAGCTTGAATTTGAAGCTTTCGTTAACTTTTAAAAGAGCTTTTTGAGAAATTTTTGTTTACTATTTCTGTCAACATAATATTTGGGATACAAATTCACTTTAAAATTACCACGGTTTGTGTGTATATATTGATCTGTTAATAGATAAATTAGTTGACAACAACAAAAAACTCATTACATTGACAACAACCATATTTTGTAGAGCTTAACTTGAGTTTAAAACAAATATTGTGATTGAAATCCATTCAATTACCCATCGTGAGCTTTTCCTGTAAGATTTGAAACGAAATTTGTTAAAAGCTTGAATTTGAAGCTTTTGTTAATTTTAATGAGCTTTTTTGTGAAATTTTGTTTACTCTCTCTACCAACATAATATTTGTGATACAAATTCACTTTAAATTTACCACAGTTTGTGTGTATATATTGATCTGTTAATAGATAAATTAGTTGACAACAACAAAAAACTCATTACATTCACAACAACCATATTTTCTAGAGCTTAACTTGAGTTTAAAACAAATATTGTGATTGAAATCCATTCAATTACCCATGGTGAGCTTTTCCTGTAAGATTTGAAACGAAATTTGTTAGAAGCTTGAATTTGAAGCTTTCGTTAACTTTTAAAAGAGCTTTTTTGTGAAATTTTGTTTACTCTCTCTGCCAACATAATATTTGTGATACAAATTCACTTTAAATTTACCACGGTTTGTGTGTATATATTGATCTGTTAATAGATAAATTAGTTCACAACAACAAAAAACTCATTACATTGACAACAACCATATTTTCTAGAGCTTTACTTGAGTTTAAAACAAATATTGTGATTGAAATCCATTCAATTAACAATCGTGAGCTTTTTCTGTATGATTCGAAACATAATTTCTTAAAAGCTTGAATTTGAAGCTTTCGTTAACTTTTAAAAGAGCTTTTTGTGAATTTTTTGTTTACTCTCTCTGTCAACATAATATTTGTGATACAAATTCACTTTAAATTTACCACGGTTTGTGTGTATATATTGGTCTGTTAATAGATAAATTAGTTGACAACAACAAAAAACTCATTACATTGACAACAACCATATTTTCTAGAGCCATACTTGAGTTTAAAACAAATATTGTGATTGAAGTCCATTCAATTACCCATCGTGAGCTTTTCCTGTAAGATTTGAAACGAAATTTGTTAAAAGCTTGAATTTGAAGCTTTTGTTAACTTTTAATGAGCTTTTTTGTGAAATTTTGTTTACTCTCTCTGCCAACATAATATTTGTGATACAAATTCACTTAAAATTTATCACGGTTTGTGTGTATATATTGATCTGTTAATAGATAAATTAGTTGACAACAACAAAAAACTCATTACATTGACAACAACCATATTTTCTAGAGCTTTACTTGAGTTTAAAACAAATATTGTGATTGAAATCCATTCAATTACCCATCGTGAGCTTTTTCTGTATGATTCGAAACATAATTTCTTAAAAGCTTGAATTTGAAGCTTTCGTTAACTTTTAAAAGAGCTTTTTGAGAAATTTTTGTTTACTCTTTCTGTCAACATAATATTTGGGATACAAATTCACTTTAAATTTACCACGGTTTGTGTGTATATATTGATCTGTTAATAGATAAATTAGTTGACAACAACAAAAAACTCATTACATTCACAACAACCATATTTTCTAGAGCTTTACTTGAGTTTAAAACAAATATTGTGATTGAAACCGATTCAATTACCCATCGTGAGCTTTTTCTGTATGATTCGAAACATAATTTCTTAAAAGCTTGAATTTGAAGCTTTCGTTAACTTTTAAAAGAGCTTTTTGTGAATTTTTGTTTACTCTCTCTGCCAACATAATATTTGTGATACAAATTCACTTAAAATTTACCACAGTTTGTGTGTATATATTGATCTGTTAATAGATAAATTAGTTGACAACAACAAAAAACTCATTACATTGACAACAACCATATTTTCTAGAGCTTTACTTGAGTTTAAAACAAATATTGTGATTGAAATCCATTCATTTAACAATCGTGAGCTTTTCCTGTATGATTTTAAACGAAATTTGTTAAAAGCTTGAATTTGAAGCTTTTGTTAATTTTAATGAGCTTTTTTGTGAAATTTTGTTTACTCTCTCTGCCAACATAATATTTGTGATACAAATTCACTTTAAATTTACCACGGTTTGTGTGTATATATTGATCTGTTAATAGATAAATTAGTTGACAACAACAAAAAACTCATTACATTGACAACAACCATATTTTCTAGAGCTTAACTTGAGTTTAAAACAAATATTGTGATTGAAATCCATTCATTTAACAATCGTGAGTTTTTTCTGTATGATTCGAAACATAATTTCTTAAAAGCTTGAATTTGAAGCTTTCGTTAACTTTTGAAAGAGCTTTTTGAGAAATTTTTGTTTACTCTCTCTGTCAACATAATATTTGTGATACAAATTCACTTTAAATTTTCCACGGTTTGTGTGTATATATTGGTCTCTTAATAGATAAATTAGTTGACAACAACAAAAAACTCATTACATTCACAACAACCATATTTTCTAGAGCTTAACTTGAGTTTAAAACAAATATTGTGATTGAAATCCATTCAATTACCCATCGTGAGCTTTTCCTGTAAGATTTGAAACGAAATTTGTTAAAAGCTTGAATTTGAAGCTTTTGTTAATTTTAATGAGCTTTTTGTGAAATTTTGTTTACTCTCTCTGCCAACATAATATTTGTGATACAAATTCACTTTAAATTTACCACGGTTTGTGTGTATATATTGATCTGTTAATAGATAAATTAGTTGACAACAACAAAAAACTCATTACATTGACAACAACCATATTTTCTAGAGCTTAACTTGAGTTTCAAACAAATATTGTGATCGAAATCCATTCAATTACCCATCGTGAGCTTTTCCTGTAAGATTTGAAACGAAATTTGTTAAAAGCTTGAATTTGAAGCTTTTGTTAATTTTAATGAGCTTTTTTGTGAATTTTTGTTTACTCTCTCTGCCAACATAATATTTGTGATACAAATTCACTTAAAATTTACCACAGTTTGTGTGTATATATTGATCTGTTAATAGATAAATTAGTTGACAACAACAAAAAACTCATTACATTGACAACAACCATATTTTCTAGAGCTTTACTTGAGTTTAAAACAAATATTGTGATTGAAATCCATTCATTTAACAATCGTGAGCTTTTCCTGTATGATTTTAAACGAAATTTGTTAAAAGCTTGAATTTGAAGCTTTCGTTAATTTTAATGAGCTTTTTTGTGAAATTTTGTTTACTCCTTCTGCCAACATAATATTTGTGATACAAATTCACTTTAAATTTACCACGGTTTGTGTGTATATATTGATCTGTTAATAGATAAATTAGTTGACAACAACAAAAACTCATTACATTGACAACAACCATATTTTCTAGAGCTTTACTTGAGTTTAAAACAAATATGGTGATTGAAATCCATTCATTTAACAATCGTGAGCTTTTTCTGTATGATTCGAAACATAATTTCTTAAAAGCTTGAATTTGAAGCTTTCGTTAACTTTTAAAAGAGCTTTTTGAGAAATTTTTGTTTTCCCTTTCTGCCAACATAATATTTGGGATACAAATTCACTTTAAAATTACCACGGTTTGTGTGTATATTTTGATCTGTTAATAGATAAATTAGTTGACAACAACAAAAAACTCATTACATTGACAACAACCATATTTTGTAGAACTACTTGATACTTGAGTTTAAAACAAATATTGTGATTGAAATCCATTCAATTACCCATCGTGAGCTTTTCCTGTAAGATTTGAAACGAAATTTGTTAAAAGCTTGAATTTGAAGCTTTTGTTAATTTTAATGAGCTTTTTTGTGAAATTTTGTTTACTCTCTCTGCTAACATAATATTTGTGATACAAATTCACTTTAAATTTACCACGGTTTGTGTGTATATATTGATCTGTTAATAAATAAATTAGTTGACAACAACAAAAAACTCATTACATTGACAACAACCATATTTTCTAGAGCTTTACTTGAGTTTCAAACAAATATTGTGATTGAAATCCATTCAATTACCCATCGTGAGCTTTTCCTGTAAGATTTGAAACGAAATTTCTTGAAAGCTTGAATTTGAAGCTTTCGTTAACTTTTAAAAGAGCTTTTTGAGAAATTTTTGTTTACTCTCTCTGTCAACATAATATTTGGGATACAAATTCACTTTAAAATTACCACGATCTGTGTGTATATATTGATATGTTAATATATAAATTAGTTGACAACAACAAAAAACTCATTACATTCACAATAACCATATTTTCTAGAGCCATACTTGAGTTAAAAACAAATATTGTGATTGAAACCTATTCAATTTACAATCGTGAGTTTTTTCTGTATGATTCGAAACATAATTTCTTAAAAGCTTGAATTTGAAGCTTTTGTTAATTTTAATGAGCTTTTTTGTGAAATTTTGTTTACTCTCTCTGCCAACATAATATTTGTGATACAAATTCACTTAAAATTTACCACAGCTTGTGTGTATATATTGATCTGTTAATAGATAAATTAGTTGACAACAACAAAAAACTCATTACATTGACAACAACCATATTTTCTAGAGCTTTACTTGAGTTTAAAACAAATATTGTGATTGAAATCCATTCGATTACCCATCGTGAGCTTTTCCTGTAAGATTTGAAATGAAATTTATTAAAAGCTTGAATTTGAAGCTTTTGTTAATTTTATTGAGCTTTTTTGTGAAATTTTGTTTACTCTCTCTGCCAACATAATATTTGTGATACAAATTCACTTTAAATTTTCCACGGTTTGTGTGTATATATTGATCTGTTAATAGATAAATTAGTTGACAACAACAAAAAACTCATTACATTGACAACAACCATATTTTCTAGAGCTTTACTTGAGTTTAAAACAAATATTGTGATTGAAATCCATTCAATTAACAATCGTGAGCTTTTTCTGTATGATTCGAAACATAATTTCTTAAAAGCTTGAATTTGTAGCTTTCGTTAACTTTTAAAGGAGCTTTTTGTGAAATTTTGTTTACTCTCTCTGCCAACATAATATTTGTGATACAAATTCACTTTAAATTTACAACGGTTTGTGTGTATATATTGATCTTGTTAATAGATAAATTAGTTGACAACAACAAAAAACTCATTACATTCACAACAACCATATTTTCTAGAGCTTAACTTGAGTTTAAAACAAATATTGTGATCGAAATCCATTCAATTACCCATCGTGAGCTTTTCCTGTAAGATTTGAAACGAAATTTCTTAAAAGCTTGAATTTGAAGCTTTTGTTAATTTTAATGAGCTTTTTGTGAAATTTTGTTTACTCTCTCTGCCAACATAATATTTGTGATACAAATTCACTTAAAATTTACCACAGTTTGTGTGTATATATTGATCTGTTAATAGATAAATTAGTTGACAACAACAAAAAACTCATTACATTCACAACAACCATGTCTTCTAGAGCTTAACTTGAGTTTAAAACAAATATTGTGATTGAAATCCATTCAATTACCCATGGTGAGCTTTTCCTGTAAGATTTGAAACGAAATTTGTTAAAAGCTTGAATTTGAAGCTTTTGTTAATTTTAATGAGCTTTTTTGTGAAATTTTGCTTACTCTCTCTGCCAACATAATATTTGTGATACAAATTCACTTTAAATTTACCACGGTTTGTGTGTATATATTGATCTGTTAATAGATAAATTAGTTGACAACAACAAAAAACTCATTACATTGACAACAACCATATTTTCTAGAGCTTTACTTGAGTTTAAAACAAATATTGTGATTGAAATCCATTCATTTAACAATCGTGAGCTTTTTCTGTATGATTCGAAACATAATTTCTTAAAAGCTTGAATTTGAAGCTTTCGTTAACTTTTAAAAGAGCTTTTTGAGAAATTTTTGTTTACTCTTTCTGTCAACATAATATTTGGGATACAAATTCACTTTAAAATTACCACGGTTTGTGTGTATATTTTGATCTGTTAATAGATAAATTAGTTGACAACAACAAAAAACTCATTACATTGACAACAACCATATTTTGTAGAGCTACTTGATACTTGAGTTTAAAACAAATATTGTGATTGAAATCCATTCAATTACCCATCGTGAGCTTTTCCTGTAAGATTTGAAACGAAATTTGTTAAAAGCTTGAATTTGAAGCTTTTGTTAATTTTAATGAGCTTTTTTGTGAAATTTTGTTTACTCTCTCTGCCAACATAATATTTGTGATACAAATTCACTTTAAATTTACCACAGCTTGTGTGTATATATTGATCTGTTAATAGATAAATTAGTTGACAACAACAAAAAACTCATTACATTCACAACAACCATATTTTCTAGAGCTTTACTTGAGTTTAAAACAAATATTGTGATTGAAATCCACTCATTTAACAATCGTGAGCTTTTTCTGTATGATTCGAAACATAATTTCTTAAAAGCTTGAATTTGAAGCTTTTGTTAACTTTTAAAAGAGCTTTTTGAGAAATTTTTGTTTACTATTTCTGTCAACATAATATTTGGGATACAAATTCACTTTAAAATTACCACGGTTTTTGTGTATATATTGATCTGTTAATAGATAAACTAGTTGACAACAACAAAAAACTCATTACATTGACAACAACCATATTTTGTAGAGCTTAACTTGAGTTTAAAACAAATATTGTGATTGAAATCCATTCAATTACCCATCGTGAGCTTTTCCTGTAAGATTTGAAACGAAATTTGTTAAAAGCTTGAATTTGAAGCTTTTGTTAATTTTAATGAGCTTTTTTGTGAAATTTTGTTTACTCTCTCTACCAACATAATATTTGTGATACAAATTCACTTTAAATTTACCACAGTTTGTGTGTATATATTGATCTGTTAATAGATAAATTAGTTGACAACAACAAAAAACTCATTACATTCACAACAACCATATTTTCTAGAGCTTAACTTGAGTTTAAAACAAATATTGTGATTGAAATCCATTCAATTACCCATGGTGAGCTTTTCCTGTAAGATTTGAAACGAAATTTGTTAAAAGCTTGAATTTGAAGCTTTTGTTAATTTTAATGAGCTTTTTTGTGAAATTTTGTTTACTCTCTCTGCCAACATAATATTTGTGATACAAATTCACTTTAAATTTACCACGGTTTGTGTGTATATATTGATCTGTTAATAGATAAATTAGTTCACAACAACAAAAAACTCATTACATTGACAACAACCATATTTTCTAGAGCTTTACTTGAGTTTAAAACAAATATTGTGATTGAAATCCATTCAATTAACAATCGTGAGCTTTTTCTGTATGATTCGAAACATAATTTCTTAAAAGCTTGAATTTGAAGCTTTCGTTAACTTTTAAAAGAGCTTTTTGTGAATTTTTTGTTTACTCTCTCTGTCAACATAATATTTGTGATACAAATTCACTTTAAATTTACCACGGTTTGTGTGTATATATTGATCTGTTAATAGATAAATTAGTTGACAACAACAAAAAACTCATTACATTGACAACAACCATATTTTCTAGAGCCATACTTGAGTTTAAAACAAATATTGTGATTGAAATCCATTTAATTACCCATCGTGAGCTTTTTCTGTAAGATTTGAAACGAAATTTGTTAAAAGCTTGAATTTGAAGCTTTTGTTAATTTTAATGAGCTTTTTTGTGAAATTTTGTTTACTCTCTCTGCCAACATAATATTTGTGATACAAATTCACTTTAAATTTACCACGGTTTGTGTGTATATATTGATCTGTTAATAGATAAATTAGTTGACAACAACAAAAAACTCATTACATTGACAACAACCATATTTTCTAGAGCTTTACTTGAGTTTCAAACAAATATTGTGATTGAAATCCATTCAATTAACAATCGTGAGTTTTTGCTGTAAGATTTGAAACGAAATTTATTAAAAGCTTGAATTTGAAGCTTTTGTTAACTTTTAAAAGAGCTTTTTGTGAATTTTTTGTTTACTCTCTCTGTCAACATAGTATTTGTGATACAAATTCACTTTAAATTTTCCACGGTTTGTGTGTATATATTGGTCTGTTAATAGATAAATTAGTTGACAACAACAAACAACTCATTACATTCACAACAACCATATTTTCTAGAGCTTTACTTGAGTTTAAAACAAATATTATGATTGAAATCGATTCAATTACCCATCGTGAGCTTTTCCTGTAAGATTTGAAACGAAATTTGTTAAAAGCTTGAATTTGAAGCTTTTGTTAATTTTAATGAGCTTTTTGTGAAATTTTGTTTACTCTCTCTGCCAACATAATATTTGTGATACAAATTCACTTTAAATTTACCACAGCTTGTGTGTATATATTGATCTGTTAATAGATAAATTAGTTGACAACAACAAAAAACTCATTACATTCACAACAACCATATTTTCTAGAGCTTTACTTGAGTTTAAAACAAATATTGTGATTGAAATCCACTCATTTAACAATCGTGAGCTTTTCCTGTATGATTCGAAACATAATTTCTTAAAAGCTTGAATTTGAAGCTTTCGTTAACTTTTAAAAGAGCTTTTTGAGAAATTTTTGTTTACTATTTCTGTCAACATAATATTTGGGATACAAATTCACTTTAAAATTACCACGGTTTGTGTGTATATATTGATCTGTTAATAGATAAATTAGTTGACAACAACAAAAAACTCATTACATTGACAACAACCATATTTTGTAGAGCTTAACTTGAGTTTAAAACAAATATTGTGATTGAAATCCATTCAATTACCCATCGTGAGCTTTTCCTGTAAGATTTGAAACGAAATTTGTTAAAAGCTTGAATTTGAAGCTTTTGTTAATTTTAATGAGCTTTTTTGTGAAATTTTGTTTACTCTCTCTACCAACATAATATTTGTGATACAAATTCACTTTAAATTTACCACAGTTTGTGTGTATATATTGATCTGTTAATAGATAAATTAGTTGACAACAACAAAAAACTCATTACATTCACAACAACCATATTTTCTAGAGCTTAACTTGAGTTTAAAACAAATATTGTGATTGAAATCCATTCAATTACCCATGGTGAGCTTTTCCTGTAAGATTTGAAACGAAATTTGTTAGAAGCTTGAATTTGAAGCTTTTGTTAATTTTAATGAGCTTTTTTGTGAAATTTTGTTTACTCTCTCTGCCAACATAATATTTGTGATACAAATTCACTTTAAATTTACCACGGTTTGTGTGTATATATTGATCTGTTAATAGATAAATTAGTTCACAACAACAAAAAACTCATTACATTGACAACAACCATATTTTCTAGAGCTTTACTTGAGTTTAAAACAAATATTGTGATTGAAATCCATTCAATTAACAATCGTGAGCTTTTTCTGTATGATTCGAAACATAATTTCTTAAAAGCTTGAATTTGAAGCTTTCGTTAACTTTTAAAAGAGCTTTTTGTGAATTTTTTGTTTACTCTCTCTGTCAACATAATATTTGTGATACAAATTCACTTTAAATTTTCCACGGTTTGTGTGTATATATTGGTCTGTTAATAGATAAATTAGTTGACAACAACAAAAAACTCATTACATTGACAACAACCATATTTTCTAGAGCCATACTTGAGTTTAAAACAAATATTGTGATTGAAGTCCATTCAATTACCCATCGTGAGCTTTTCCTGTAAGATTTGAAACGAAATTTGTTAAAAGCTTGAATTTGAAGCTTTTGTTAATTTTAATGAGCTTTTTTGTGAAATTTTGTTTACTCTCTCTGCCAACATAATATTTGTGATACAAATTCACTTAAAATTTATCACGGTTTGTGTGTATATATTGATCTGTTAATAGATAAATTAGTTGACAACAACAAAAAACTCATTACATTCACAACAACCATATTTTCTAGAGCTTTACTTGAGTTTAAAACAAATATTGTGATTGAAATCCATTCAATTACCCATCGTGAGCTTTTTCTGTATGATTCGAAACATAATTTCTTAAAAGCTTGAATTTGAAGCTTTCGTTAACTTTTAAAAGAGCTTTTTGAGAAATTTTTGTTTACTCTTTCTGTCAACATAATATTTGGGATACAAATTCACTTTAAATTTACCACGGTTTGTGTGTATATATTGATCTGTTAATAGATAAATTAGTTGACAACAACAAAAAACTCATTACATTCACAACAACCATATTTTCTAGAGCTTTACTTGAGTTTAAAACAAATATTGTGATTGAAACCGATTCAATTACCCATCGTGAGCTTTTTCTGTATGATTCGAAACATAATTTCTTAAAAGCTTGAATTTGAAGCTTTCGTTAACTTTTAAAAGAGCTTTTTGTGAATTTTTGTTTACTCTCTCTGCCAACATAATATTTGTGATACAAATTCACTTAAAATTTACCACAGTTTGTGTGTATATATTGATCTGTTAATAGATAAATTAGTTGACAACAACAAAAAACTCATTACATTGACAACAACCATATTTTCTAGAGCTTTACTTGAGTTTAAAACAAATATTGTGATTGAAATCCATTCATTTAACAATCGTGAGCTTTTCCTGTATGATTTTAAACGAAATTTGTTAAAAGCTTGAATTTGAAGCTTTTGTTAATTTTAATGAGCTTTTTTGTGAAATTTTGTTTACTCTCTCTGCCAACATAATATTTGTGATACAAATTCACTTTAAATTTACCACGGTTTGTGTGTATATATTGATCTGTTAATAGATAAATTAGTTGACAACAACAAAAAACTCATTACATTGACAACAACCATATTTTCTAGAGCTTAACTTGAGTTTAAAACAAATATTGTGATTGAAATCCATTCATTTAACAATCGTGAGTTTTTTCTGTATGATTCGAAACATAATTTCTTAAAAGCTTGAATTTGAAGCTTTCGTTAACTTTTGAAAGAGCTTTTTGAGAAATTTTTGTTTACTCTCTCTGTCAACATAATATTTGTGATACAAATTCACTTTAAATTTTCCACGGTTTGTGTGTATATATTGGTCTCTTAATAGATAAATTAGTTGACAACAACAAAAAACTCATTACATTCACAACAACCATATTTTCTAGAGCTTAACTTGAGTTTAAAACAAATATTGTGATTGAAATCCATTCAATTACCCATCGTGAGCTTTTCCTGTAAGATTTGAAACGAAATTTGTTAAAAGCTTGAATTTGAAGCTTTTGTTAATTTTAATGAGCTTTTTGTGAAATTTTGTTTACTCTCTCTGCCAACATAATATTTGTGATACAAATTCACTTTAAATTTACCACGGTTTGTGTGTATATATTGATCTGTTAATAGATAAATTAGTTGACAACAACAAAAAACTCATTACATTGACAACAACCATATTTTCTAGAGCTTAACTTGAGTTTCAAACAAATATTGTGATCGAAATCCATTCAATTACCCATCGTGAGCTTTTCCTGTAAGATTTGAAACGAAATTTGTTAAAAGCTTGAATTTGAAGCTTTTGTTAATTTTAATGAGCTTTTTTGTGAATTTTTGTTTACTCTCTCTGCCAACATAATATTTGTGATACAAATTCACTTAAAATTTACCACAGTTTGTGTGTATATATTGATCTGTTAATAGATAAATTAGTTGACAACAACAAAAAACTCATTACATTGACAACAACCATATTTTCTAGAGCTTTACTTGAGTTTAAAACAAATATTGTGATTGAAATCCATTCATTTAACAATCGTGAGCTTTTCCTGTATGATTTTAAACGAAATTTGTTAAAAGCTTGAATTTGAAGCTTTCGTTAATTTTAATGAGCTTTTTTGTGAAATTTTGTTTACTCCTTCTGCCAACATAATATTTGTGATACAAATTCACTTTAAATTTACCACGGTTTGTGTGTATATATTGATCTGTTAATAGATAAATTAGTTGACAACAACAAAAACTCATTACATTGACAACAACCATATTTTCTAGAGCTTTACTTGAGTTTAAAACAAATATGGTGATTGAAATCCATTCATTTAACAATCGTGAGCTTTTTCTGTATGATTCGAAACATAATTTCTTAAAAGCTTGAATTTGAAGCTTTCGTTAACTTTTAAAAGAGCTTTTTGAGAAATTTTTGTTTTCCCTTTCTGCCAACATAATATTTGGGATACAAATTCACTTTAAAATTACCACGGTTTGTGTGTATATTTTGATCTGTTAATAGATAAATTAGTTGACAACAACAAAAAACTCATTACATTGACAACAACCATATTTTGTAGAACTACTTGATACTTGAGTTTAAAACAAATATTGTGATTGAAATCCATTCAATTACCCATCGTGAGCTTTTCCTGTAAGATTTGAAACGAAATTTGTTAAAAGCTTGAATTTGAAGCTTTTGTTAATTTTAATGAGCTTTTTTGTGAAATTTTGTTTACTCTCTCTGCTAACATAATATTTGTGATACAAATTCACTTTAAATTTACCACGGTTTGTGTGTATATATTGATCTGTTAATAAATAAATTAGTTGACAACAACAAAAAACTCATTACATTGACAACAACCATATTTTCTAGAGCTTTACTTGAGTTTCAAACAAATATTGTGATTGAAATCCATTCAATTACCCATCGTGAGCTTTTCCTGTAAGATTTGAAACGAAATTTCTTGAAAGCTTGAATTTGAAGCTTTCGTTAACTTTTAAAAGAGCTTTTTGAGAAATTTTTGTTTACTCTCTCTGTCAACATAATATTTGGGATACAAATTCACTTTAAAATTACCACGATCTGTGTGTATATATTGATATGTTAATATATAAATTAGTTGACAACAACAAAAAACTCATTACATTCACAATAACCATATTTTCTAGAGCCATACTTGAGTTAAAAACAAATATTGTGATTGAAACCTATTCAATTTACAATCGTGAGTTTTTTCTGTATGATTCGAAACATAATTTCTTAAAAGCTTGAATTTGAAGCTTTTGTTAATTTTAATGAGCTTTTTTGTGAAATTTTGTTTACTCTCTCTGCCAACATAATATTTGTGATACAAATTCACTTAAAATTTACCACAGCTTGTGTGTATATATTGATCTGTTAATAGATAAATTAGTTGACAACAACAAAAAACTCATTACATTCACAACAACCATATTTTCTAGAGCTTTACTTGAGTTTAAAACAAATATTGTGATTGAAATCCATTCGATTACCCATCGTGAGCTTTTCCTGTAAGATTTGAAATGAAATTTATTAAAAGCTTGAATTTGAAGCTTTTGTTAATTTTATTGAGCTTTTTTGTGAAATTTTGTTTACTCTCTCTGCCAACATAATATTTGTGATACAAATTCACTTTAAATTTTCCACGGTTTGTGTGTATATATTGATCTGTTAATAGATAAATTAGTTGACAACAACAAAAAACTCATTACATTGACAACAACCATATTTTCTAGAGCTTTACTTGAGTTTAAAACAAATATTGTGATTGAAATCCATTCAATTAACAATCGTGAGCTTTTTCTGTATGATTCGAAACATAATTTCTTAAAAGCTTGAATTTGTAGCTTTCGTTAACTTTTAAAGGAGCTTTTTGTGAAATTTTGTTTACTCTCTCTGCCAACATAATATTTGTGATACAAATTCACTTTAAATTTACAACGGTTTGTGTGTATATATTGATCTTGTTAATAGATAAATTAGTTGACAACAACAAAAAACTCATTACATTCACAACAACCATATTTTCTAGAGCTTAACTTGAGTTTAAAACAAATATTGTGATCGAAATCCATTCAATTACCCATCGTGAGCTTTTCCTGTAAGATTTGAAACGAAATTTCTTAAAAGCTTGAATTTGAAGCTTTTGTTAATTTTAATGAGCTTTTTTGTGAAATTTTGTTTACTCTCTCTGCCAACATAATATTTGTGATACAAATTCACTTAAAATTTACCACAGTTTGTGTGTATATATTGATCTGTTAATAGATAAATTAGTTGACAACAACAAAAAACTCATTACATTCACAACAACCATGTCTTCTAGAGCTTAACTTGAGTTTAAAACAAATATTGTGATTGAAATCCATTCAATTACCCATGG
The DNA here is from genome assembly GCA_963932295.1 of Tipula lateralis. Classification (NCBI taxonomy): domain Eukaryota; kingdom Metazoa; phylum Arthropoda; class Insecta; order Diptera; family Tipulidae; genus Tipula; species Tipula lateralis. The sequence goes on from OZ010738.1 coordinate 156,931,301, forward strand.
TGAGCTTTTCCTGTAAGATTTGAAACGAAATTTGTTAAAAGCTTGAATTTGAAGCTTTTGTTAATTTTAATGAGCTTTTTTGTGAAATTTTGCTTACTCTCTCTGCCAACATAATATTTGTGATACAAATTCACTTTAAATTTACCACGGTTTGTGTGTATATATTGATCTGTTAATAGATAAATTAGTTGACAACAACAAAAAACTCATTACATTGACAACAACCATATTTTCTAGAGCTTTACTTGAGTTTAAAACAAATATTGTGATTGAAATCCATTCATTTAACAATCGTGAGCTTTTTCTGTATGATTCGAAACATAATTTCTTAAAAGCTTGAATTTGAAGCTTTCGTTAACTTTTAAAAGAGCTTTTTGAGAAATTTTTGTTTACTCTTTCTGTCAACATAATATTTGGGATACAAATTCACTTTAAAATTACCACGGTTTGTGTGTATATTTTGATCTGTTAATAGATAAATTAGTTGACAACAACAAAAAACTCATTACATTGACAACAACCATATTTTGTAGAGCTACTTGATACTTGAGTTTAAAACAAATATTGTGATTGAAATCCATTCAATTACCCATCGTGAGCTTTTCCTGTAAGATTTGAAACGAAATTTGTTAAAAGCTTGAATTTGAAGCTTTTGTTAATTTTAATGAGCTTTTTTGTGAAATTTTGTTTACTCTCTCTGCCAACATAATATTTGTGATACAAATTCACTTTAAATTTACCACAGCTTGTGTGTATATATTGATCTGTTAATAGATAAATTAGTTGACAACAACAAAAAACTCATTACATTCACAACAACCATATTTTCTAGAGCTTTACTTGAGTTTAAAACAAATATTGTGATTGAAATCCACTCATTTAACAATCGTGAGCTTTTTCTGTATGATTCGAAACATAATTTCTTAAAAGCTTGAATTTGAAGCTTTTGTTAACTTTTAAAAGAGCTTTTTGAGAAATTTTTGTTTACTATTTCTGTCAACATAATATTTGGGATACAAATTCACTTTAAAATTACCACGGTTTTTGTGTATATATTGATCTGTTAATAGATAAACTAGTTGACAACAACAAAAAACTCATTACATTGACAACAACCATATTTTGTAGAGCTTAACTTGAGTTTAAAACAAATATTGTGATTGAAATCCATTCAATTACCCATCGTGAGCTTTTCCTGTAAGATTTGAAACGAAATTTGTTAAAAGCTTGAATTTGAAGCTTTTGTTAATTTTAATGAGCTTTTTTGTGAAATTTTGTTTACTCTCTCTACCAACATAATATTTGTGATACAAATTCACTTTAAATTTACCACAGTTTGTGTGTATATATTGATCTGTTAATAGATAAATTAGTTGACAACAACAAAAAACTCATTACATTCACAACAACCATATTTTCTAGAGCTTAACTTGAGTTTAAAACAAATATTGTGATTGAAATCCATTCAATTACCCATGGTGAGCTTTTCCTGTAAGATTTGAAACGAAATTTGTTAAAAGCTTGAATTTGAAGCTTTTGTTAATTTTAATGAGCTTTTTTGTGAAATTTTGTTTACTCTCTCTGCCAACATAATATTTGTGATACAAATTCACTTTAAATTTACCACGGTTTGTGTGTATATATTGATCTGTTAATAGATAAATTAGTTCACAACAACAAAAAACTCATTACATTGACAACAACCATATTTTCTAGAGCTTTACTTGAGTTTAAAACAAATATTGTGATTGAAATCCATTCAATTAACAATCGTGAGCTTTTTCTGTATGATTCGAAACATAATTTCTTAAAAGCTTGAATTTGAAGCTTTCGTTAACTTTTAAAAGAGCTTTTTGTGAATTTTTTGTTTACTCTCTCTGTCAACATAATATTTGTGATACAAATTCACTTTAAATTTACCACGGTTTGTGTGTATATATTGATCTGTTAATAGATAAATTAGTTGACAACAACAAAAAACTCATTACATTGACAACAACCATATTTTCTAGAGCCATACTTGAGTTTAAAACAAATATTGTGATTGAAATCCATTTAATTACCCATCGTGAGCTTTTTCTGTAAGATTTGAAACGAAATTTGTTAAAAGCTTGAATTTGAAGCTTTTGTTAATTTTAATGAGCTTTTTTGTGAAATTTTGTTTACTCTCTCTGCCAACATAATATTTGTGATACAAATTCACTTTAAATTTACCACGGTTTGTGTGTATATATTGATCTGTTAATAGATAAATTAGTTGACAACAACAAAAAACTCATTACATTCACAACAACCATATTTTCTAGAGCTTAACTTGAGTTTCAAACAAATATTGTGATTGAAATCCATTCAATTACCCATCGTGAGCTTTTCCTGTAAGATTTGAAACGAAATTTCTTGAAAGCTTGAATTTGAAGCTTTCGTTAACTTTTAAAAGAGCTTTTTGAGAAATTTTTGTTTACTCTTTCTGTCAACATAATATTTGGGATACAAATTCACTTTAAAATTACCACGATCTGTGTGTATATATTGATATGTTAATATATAAATTAGTTGACAACAACAAAAAACTCATTACATTCACAACAACCATATTTTCTAGAGCTTTACTTGAGTTAAAAACAAATATTGTGATTGAAACCTATTCAATTTACAATCGTGAGTTTTTTCTGTATGATTCGAAACATAATTTCTTAAAAGCTTGAATTTGAAGCTTTTGTTAATTTTAATGAGCTTTTTTGTGAAATTTTGTTTACTCTCTCTGCCAACATAATATTTGTGATACAAATTCACTTTAAATTTACCACAGCTTGTGTGTATATATTGATCTGTTAATAGATAAATTAGTTGACAACAACAAAAAACTCATTACATTGACAACAACCATATTTTCTAGAGCTTTACTTGAGTTTAAAACAAATATTGTGATTGAAATCCATTCGATTACCCATCGTGAGCTTTTCCTGTAAGATTTGAAATGAAATTTATTAAAAGCTTGAATTTGAAGCTTTTGTTAATTTTATTGAGCTTTTTTGTGAAATTTTGTTTACTCTCTCTGCCAACATAATATTTGTGATACAAATTCACTTTAAATTTCCCACGGTTTGTGTGTATATATTGATCTGTTAATAGATAAATTAGTTGACAACAACAAAAAACTCATTACATTGACAACAACCATATTTTCTAGAGCTTAACTTGAGTTTAAAACAAATATTGTGATTGAAATCCATTCAATTAACAATCGTGAGCTTTTTCTGTATGATTCGAAACATAATTTCTTAAAAGCTTGAATTTGTAGCTTTCGTTAACTTTTAAAGGAGCTTTTTGTGAAATTTTGTTTACTCTCTCTGCCAACATAATATTTGTGATACAAATTCACTTTAAATTTACCACGGTTTGTGTGTATATATTGATCTTGTTAATAGATAAATTAGTTGACAACAACAAAAAACTCATTACATTCACAACAACCATATTTTCTAGAGCTTAACTTGAGTTTAAAACAAATATTGTGATCGAAATCCATTCAATTACCCATCGTGAGCTTTTCCTGTAAGATTTGAAACGAAATTTCTTAAAAGCTTGAATTTGAAGCTTTTGTTAATTTTAATGAGCTTTTTGTGAAATTTTGTTTACTCTCTCTGCCAACATAATATTTGTGATACAAATTCACTTTAAATTTACCACAGTTTGTGTGTATATATTGATCTGTTAATAGATAAATTAGTTGACAACAACAAAAAACTCATTACATTCACAACAACCATATCTTCTAGAGCTTAACTTGAGTTTAAAACAAATATTGTGATTGAAATCCATTCAATTACCCATGGTGAGCTTTTCCTGTAAGATTTGAAACGAAATTTGTTAAAAGCTTGAATTTGAAGCTTTTGTTAATTTTAATGAGCTTTTTTGTGAAATTTTGTTTACTCTCTCTGCCAACATAATATTTGTGATACAAATTCACTTTAAATTTACCACGGTTTGTGTGTATATATTGATCTGTTAATAGATAAATTAGTTGACAACAACAAAAAACTCATTACATTGACAACAACCATATTTTCTAGAGCTTTACTTGAGTTTAAAACAAATATTGTGATTGAAATCCATTCATTTAACAATCGTGAGCTTTTTCTGTATGATTCGAAACATAATTTCTTAAAAGCTTGAATTTGAAGCTTTCGTTAACTTTTAAAAGAGCTTTTTGAGAAATTTTTGTTTACTCTTTCTGTCAACATAATATTTGGGATACAAATTCACTTTAAAATTACCACAGTTTGTGTGTATATTTTGATCTGTTAATAGATAAATTAGTTGACAACAACAAAAAACTCATTACATTGACAACAACCATATTTTGTAGAGCTACTTGATACTTGAGTTTAAAACAAATATTGTGATTGAAATCCATTCAATTACCCATCGTGAGCTTTTCCTGTAAGATTTGAAACGAAATTTGTTAAAAGCTTGAATTTGAAGCTTTTGTTAATTTTAATGAGCTTTTTTGTGAAATTTTGTTTACTCTCTCTGCCAACATAATATTTGTGATACAAATTCACTTTAAATTTACCACGGTTTGTGTGTATATATTGATCTGTTAATAGATAAATTAGTTGACAACAACAAAAAACTCATTACATTGACAACAACCATATTTTCTAGAGCCATACTTGAGTTTAAAACAAATATTGTGATTGAAATCCATTCAATTACCCATCGTGAGCTTTTCCTGTAAGATTTGAAACGAAATTTGTTAAAAGCTTGAATTTGAAGCTTTTGTTAATTTTAATGAGCTTTTTTGTGAAATTTTGTTTACTCTCTCTGCCAACATAATATTTGTGATACAAATTCACTTTAAATTTACCACGGTTTGTGTGTATATATTGATCTGTTAATAGATAAATTAGTTGACAACAACAAAAAACTCATTACATTGACAACAACCATATTTTCTAGAGCTTAACTTGAGTTTCAAACAAATATTGTGATTGAAATCCATTCAATTACCCATCGTAAGCTTTTCCTGTAAGATTTGAAACGAAATTTCTTAAAAGCTTGAATTTGAAGCTTTTGTTAATTTTAATGAGCTTTTTTGTGAAATTTTGTTTACTCTCTCTGCCAACATAATATTTGTGATACAAATTCACTTTAAATTTACCACGGTTTGTGTGTATATATTGATCTGTTAATAGATAAATTAGTTGACAACAACAAAAAACTCATTACATTCACAACAACCATATTTTCTAGAGCTTAACTTGAGTTTAAAACAAATATTGTGATTGAAATCCATTCAATTACCCATCGTGAGCTTTTCCTGTAAGATTTGAAACGAAATTTGTTAAAAGCTTGAATTTGAAGCTTTTGTTAATTTTAATGAGCTTTTTGTGAAATTTTGTTTACTCTCTCTGCCAACATAATATTTGTGATACAAATTCACTTAAAATTTACCACAGTTTGTGTGTATATATTGATCTGTTAATAGATAAATTAGTTGACAACAACAAAAAACTCATTACATTCACAACAACCATATCTTCTAGAGCTTAACTTGAGTTTCAAACAAATATTGTGATTGAAATCCATTCAATTACCCATCGTGAGCTTTTCTTGTAAGATTTGAAACATAATTTCTTAAAAGCTTGAATTTGAAGCTTTTGTTAATTTTAATGAGCTTTTTGTGAAATTTTGTTTACTCTCTCTGCCAACATAATATTTGTGATACAAATTCACTTTAAATTTAGCACGGTTTGTGTGTATATATTGATCTGTTAATAGATAAATTAGTTGACAACAACAAAAAACTCATTACATTGACAACAACCATATTTTCTAGAGCTTTACTTGAGTTTAAAACAAATATTGTGATTGAAATCCATTCATTTAACAATCGTGAGCTTTTTCTGTATGATTCGAAACATAATTTCTTAAAAGCTTGAATTTGAAGCTTTCGTTAACTTTTAAAAGAGCTTTTTGAGAAATTTTTGTTTACTCTTTCTGTCAACATAATATTTGGGATACAAATTCACTTTAAAATTACCACGGTTTGTGTGTATATTTTGATCTGTTAATAGATAAATTAGTTGACAACAACAAAAAACTCATTACATTGACAACAACCATATTTTGTAGAGCTACTTGATACTTGAGTTTAAAACAAATATTGTGATTGAAATCCATTCAATTACCCATCGTGAGCTTTTCCTGTAAGATTTGAAACGAAATTTGTTAAAAGCTTGAATTTGAAGCTTTTGTTAATTTTAATGAGCTTTTTTGTGAAATTTTGTTTACTCTCTCTGCCAACATAATATTTGTGATACAAATTCACTTTAAATTTACCACGGTTTGTGTGTATATATTGATCTGTTAATAGATAAATTAGTTGACAACAACAAAAAACTCATTACATTGACAACAACCATATTTTCTAGAGCTTAACTTGAGTTTAAAACAAATATTGTGATTGAAATCCATTCAATTAACAATCGTGAGTTTTTGCTGTAAGATTTGAAACGAAATTTATTAAAAGCTTGAATTTGAAGCTTTCGTTAACTTTTAAAAGAGCTTTTTGTGAATTTTTTGTTTACTCTCTCTGTCAACATAGTATTTGTGATACAAATTCACTTTAAATTTTCCACGGTTTGTGTGTATATATTGGTCTGTTAATAGATAAATTAGTTGACAACAACAAACAACTCATTACATTCACAACAACCATATTTTCTAGAGCTTTACTTGAGTTTAAAACAAATATTATGATTGAAATCGATTCAATTACCCATCGTGAGCTTTTCCTGTAAGATTTGAAACGAAATTTCTTAAAAGCTTGAATTTGAAGCTTTTGTTAATTTTAATGAGCTTTTTGTGAAATTTTGTTTACTCTCTCTGCCAACATAATATTTGTGATACAAATTCACTTTAAATTTACCACAGCTTGTGTGTATATATTGATCTGTTAATAGATAAATTAGTTGACAACAACAAAAAACTCATTACATTCACAACAACCATATTTTCTAGAGCTTTACTTGAGTTTAAAACAAATATTGTGATTGAAATCCACTCATTTAACAATCGTGAGCTTTTTCTGTATGATTCGAAACATAATTTCTTAAAAGCTTGAATTTGAAGCTTTCGTTAACTTTTAAAAGAGTTTTTTGAGAAATTTTTGTTTACTCTTTCTGTCAACATAATATTTGGGATACAAATTCACTTTAAAATTACCACGGTTTGTGTGTATATATTGATCTGTTAATAGATAAATTAGTTGACAACAACAAAAAACTCATTACATTGACAACAACCATATTTTCTAGAGCTTTACTTGAGTTTCAAACAAATATTGTGATTGAAATCCATTCAATTAACAATCGTGAGTTTTTGCTGTAAGATTTGAAACGAAATTTATTAAAAGCTTGAATTTGAAGCTTTCGTTAACTTTTAAAAGAGCTTTTTGTGAATTTTTTGTTTACTCTCTCTGTCAACATAGTATTTGTGATACAAATTCACTTTAAATTTTCCACGGTTTGTGTGTATATATTGGTCTGTTAATAGATAAATTAGTTGACAACAACAAACAACTCATTACATTCACAACAACCATATTTTCTAGAGCTTTACTTGAGTTTAAAACAAATATTATGATTGAAATCGATTCAATTACCCATCGTGAGCTTTTCCTGTAAGATTTGAAACGAAATTTGTTAAAAGCTTGAATTTGAAGCTTTTGTTAATTTTAATGAGCTTTTTGTGAAATTTTGTTTACTCTCTCTGCCAACATAATATTTGTGATACAAATTCACTTTAAATTTACCACAGCTTGTGTGTATATATTGATCTGTTAATAGATAAATTAGTTGACAACAACAAAAAACTCATTACATTCACAACAACCATATTTTCTAGAGCTTTACTTGAGTTTAAAACAAATATTGTGATTGAAATCCACTCATTTAACAACCGTGAGCTTTTTCTGTATGATTCGAAACATAATTTCTTAAAAGCTTGAATTTGAAGCTTTCGTTAACTTTTAAAAGAGCTTTTTGAGAAATTTTTGTTTACTATTTCTGTCAACATAATATTTGGGATACAAATTCACTTTAAAATTACCACGGTTTGTGTGTATATATTGATCTGTTAATAGATAAATTAGTTGACAACAACAAAAAACTCATTACATTGACAACAACCATATTTTGTAGAGCTTAACTTGAGTTTAAAACAAATATTGTGATTGAAATCCATTCAATTACCCATCGTGAGCTTTTCCTGTAAGATTTGAAACGAAATTTGTTAAAAGCTTGAATTTGAAGCTTTTGTTAATTTTAATGAGCTTTTTTGTGAAATTTTGTTTACTCTCTCTACCAACATAATATTTGTGATACAAATTCACTTTAAATTTACCACAGTTTGTGTGTATATATTGATCTGTTAATAGATAAATTAGTTGACAACAACAAAAAACTCATTACATTCACAACAACCATATTTTCTAGAGCTTAACTTGAGTTTAAAACAAATATTGTGATTGAAATCCATTCAATTACCCATGGTGAGCTTTTCCTGTAAGATTTGAAACGAAATTTGTTAAAAGCTTGAATTTGAAGCTTTTGTTAATTTTAATGAGCTTTTTTGTGAAATTTTGTTTACTCTCTCTGCCAACATAATATTTGTGATACAAATTCACTTAAAATTTATCACGGTTTGTGTGTATATATTGATCTGTTAATAGATAAATTAGTTCACAACAACAAAAAACTCATTACATTGACAACAACCATATTTTCTAGAGCTTTACTTGAGTTTAAAACAAATATTGTGATTGAAATCCATTCAATTACCCATCGTGAGCTTTTTCTGTATGATTCGAAACATAATTTCTTAAAAGCTTGAATTTGAAGCTTTCGTTAACTTTTAAAAGAGCTTTTTGAGAAATTTTTGTTTACTCTTTCTGTCAACATAATATTTGGGATACAAATTCACTTAAAATTTACCACGGTTTGTGTGTATATATTGATATGTTTATATATAAATTAGTTGACAACAACAAAAAACTCATTACATTCACAACAACCATATTTTCTAGAGCTTTACTTGAGTTTAAAACAAATATTGTGATTGAAACCGATTCAATTACCCATCGTGAGCTTTTTCTGTATGATTCGAAACATAATTTCTTAAAAGCTTGAATTTGAAGCTTTCGTTAACTTTTAAAAGAGCTTTTTGTGAATTTTTGTTTACTCTCTCTGCCAACATAATATTTGTGATACAAATTCACTTTAAATTTACCACAGTTTGTGTGTATATATTGATCTGTTAATAGATAAATTAGTTGACAACAACAAAAAACTCATTACATTGACAACAACCATATTTTCTAGAGCTTTACTTGAGTTTAAAACAAATATTGTGATTGAAATCCATTCATTTAACAATCGTGAGCTTTTCCTGTATGATTTTAAACGAAATTTGTTAAAAGCTTGAATTTGAAGCTTTTGTTAATTTTAATGAGCTTTTTTGTGAAATTTTGTTTACTCTCTCTGCCAACATAATATTTGTGATACAAATTCACTTTAAATTTACCACGGTTTGTGTGTATATATTGATCTGTTAATAGATAAATTAGTTGACAACAACAAAAAACTCATTACATTGACAACAACCATATTTTCTAGAGCTTAACTTGAGTTTAAAACAAATATTGTGATTGAAATCCATTCATTTAACAATCGTGAGTTTTTTCTGTATGATTCGAAACATAATTTCTTAAAAGCTTGAATTTGAAGCTTTCGTTAACTTTTGAAAGAGCTTTTTGAGAAATTTTTGTTTACTCTCTCTGTCAACATAATATTTGTGATACAAATTCACTTTAAATTTTCCACGGTTTGTGTGTATATATTGGTCTCTTAATAGATAAATTAGTTGACAACAACAAAAAACTCATTACATTCACAACAACCATATTTTCTAGAGCTTAACTTGAGTTTCAAACAAATATTGTGATTGAAATCCATTCAATTACCCATCGTGAGCTTTTCCTGTAAGATTTGAAACGAAATTTGTTAAAAGCTTGAATTTGAAGCTTTTGTTAATTTTAATGAGCTTTTTGTGAAATTTTGTTTACTCTCTCTGCCAACATAATATTTGTGATACAAATTCACTTTAAATTTACCACGGTTTGTGTGTATATATTGATCTGTTAATAGATAAATTAGTTGACAACAACAAAAAACTCATTACATTGACAACAACCATATTTTCTAGAGCTTAACTTGAGTTTCAAACAAATATTGTGATCGAAATCCATTCAATTACCCATCGTGAGCTTTTCCTGTAAGATTTGAAACGAAATTTGTTAAAAGCTTGAATTTGAAGCTTTTGTTAATTTTAATGAGCTTTTTTGTGAATTTTTGTTTACTCTCTCTGCCAACATAATATTTGTGATACAAATTCACTTAAAATTTACCACAGTTTGTGTGTATATATTGATCTGTTAATAGATAAATTAGTTGACAACAACAAAAAACTCATTACATTCACAACAACCATATTTTCTAGAGCTTTACTTGAGTTTAAAACAAATATTGTGATTGAAATCCATTCATTTAACAATCGTGAGCTTTTCCTGTATGATTTTAAACGAAATTTGTTAAAAGCTTGAATTTGAAGCTTTCGTTAATTTTAATGAGCTTTTTTGTGAAATTTTGTTTACTCTCTCTGCCAACATAATATTTGTGATACAAATTCACTTTAAATTTACCACGGTTTGTGTGTATATATTGATCTGTTAATAGATAAATTAGTTGACAACAACAAAAACTCATTACATTGACAACAACCATATTTTCTAGAGCTTTACTTGAGTTTAAAACAAATATGGTGATTGAAATCCATTCATTTAACAATCGTGAGCTTTTTCTGTATGATTCGAAACATAATTTCTTAAAAGCTTGAATTTGAAGCTTTCGTTAACTTTTAAAAGAGCTTTTTGAGAAATTTTTGTTTACTCTTTCTGCCAACATAATATTTGGGATACAAATTCACTTTAAAATTACCACGGTTTGTGTGTATATTTTGATCTGTTAATAGATAAATTAGTTGACAACAACAAAAAACTCATTACATTGACAACAACCATATTTTGTAGAACTACTTGATACTTGAGTTTAAAACAAATATTGTGATTGAAATCCATTCAATTACCCATCGTGAGCTTTTCCTGTAAGATTTGAAACGAAATTTGTTAAAAGCTTGAATTTGAAGCTTTTGTTAATTTTAATGAGCTTTTTTGTGAAATTTTGTTTACTCTCTCTGCTAACATAATATTTGTGATACAAATTCACTTTAAATTTACCACGGTTTGTGTGTATATATTGATCTGTTAATAAATAAATTAGTTGACAACAACAAAAAACTCATTACATTGACAACAACCATATTTTCTAGAGCTTAACTTGAGTTTCAAACAAATATTGTGATTGAAATCCATTCAATTACCCATCGTGAGCTTTTCCTGTAAGATTTGAAACGAAATTTCTTGAAAGCTTGAATTTGAAGCTTTCGTTAACTTTTAAAAGAGCTTTTTGAGAAATTTTTGTTTACTCTTTCTGTCAACATAATATTTGGGATACAAATTCACTTTAAAATTACCACGATCTGTGTGTATATATTGATATGTTAATATATAAATTAGTTGACAACAACAAAAAACTCATTACATTCACAATAACCATATTTTCTAGAGCCATACTTGAGTTAAAAACAAATATTGTGATTGAAACCTATTCAATTTACAATCGTGAGTTTTTTCTGTATGATTCGAAACATAATTTCTTAAAAGCTTGAATTTGAAGCTTTTGTTAATTTTAATGAGCTTTTTTGTGAAATTTTGTTTACTCTCTCTGCCAACATTATATTTGTGATACAAATTCACTTAAAATTTACCACAGCTTGTGTGTATATATTGATCTGTTAATAGATAAATTAGTTGACAACAACAAAAAACTCATTACATTGACAACAACCATATTTTCTAGAGCTTAACTTGAGTTTAAAACAAATATTGTGATTGAAATCCATTCGATTACCCATCGTGAGCTTTTCCTGTAAGATTTGAAATGAAATTTATTAAAAGCTTGAATTTGAAGCTTTTGTTAATTTTATTGAGCTTTTTTGTGAAATTTTGTTTACTCTCTCTGCCAACATAATATTTGTGATACAAATTCACTTTAAATTTTCCACGGTTTGTGTGTATATATTGATCTGTTAATAGATAAATTAGTTGACAACAACAAAAAACTCATTACATTGACAACAACCATATTTTCTAGAGCTTTACTTGAGTTTAAAACAAATATTGTGATTGAAATCCATTCAATTAACAATCGTGAGCTTTTTCTGTATGATTCGAAACATAATTTCTTAAAAGCTTGAATTTGTAGCTTTCGTTAACTTTTAAAGGAGCTTTTTGTGAAATTTTGTTTACTCTCTCTGCCAACATAATATTTGTGATACAAATTCACTTTAAATTTACAACGGTTTGTGTGTATATATTGATCTTGTTAATAGATAAATTAGTTGACAACAACAAAAAACTCATTACATTCACAACAACCATATTTTCTAGAGCTTAACTTGAGTTTAAAACAAATATTGTGATCGAAATCCATTCAATTACCCATCGTGAGCTTTTCCTGTAAGATTTGAAACGAAATTTCTTAAAAGCTTGAATTTGAAGCTTTTGTTAATTTTAATGAGCTTTTTGTGAAATTTTGTTTACTCTCTCTGCCAACATAATATTTGTGATACAAATTCACTTAAAATTTACCACAGTTTGTGTGTATATATTGATCTGTTAATAGATAAATTAGTTGACAACAACAAAAAACTCATTACATTCACAACAACCATGTCTTCTAGAGCTTAACTTGAGTTTCAAACAAATATTGTGATTGAAATCCATTCAATTACCCATGGTGAGCTTTTCCTGTAAGATTTGAAACGAAATTTGTTAAAAGCTTGAATTTGAAGCTTTTGTTAATTTTAATGAGCTTTTTTGTGAAATTTTGTTTACTCTCTCTGCCAACATAATATTTGTGATACAAATTCACTTTAAATTTACCACGGTTTGTGTGTATATATTGATCTGTTAATAGATAAATTAGTTGACAACAACAAAAAACTCATTACATTGACAACAACCATATTTTCTAGAGCTTAACTTGAGTTTAAAACAAATATTGTGATTGAAATCCATTCATTTAACAATCGTGAGCTTTTTCTGTATGATTCGAAACATAATTTCTTAAAAGCTTGAATTTGAAGCTTTCGTTAACTTTTAAAAGAGCTTTTTGAGAAATTTTTGTTTACTCTTTCTGTCAACATAATATTTGGGATACAAATTCACTTTAAAATTACCACGGTTTGTGTGTATATTTTGATCTGTTAATAGATAAATTAGTTGACAACAACAAAAAACTCATTACATTGACAACAACCATATTTTGTAGAGCTACTTGATACTTGAGTTTAAAACAAATATTGTGATTGAAATCCATTCAATTACCCATCGTGAGCTTTTCCTGTAAGATTTGAAACGAAATTTGTTAAAAGCTTGAATTTGAAGCTTTTGTTAATTTTAATGAGCTTTTTTGTGAAATTTTGTTTACTCTCTCTGCCAACATAATATTTGTGATACAAATTCACTTTAAATTTACAACGGTTTGTGTGTATATATTGATCTTGTTAATAGATAAATTAGTTGACAACAACAAAAAACTCATTACATTCACAACAACCATATTTTCTAGAGCTTAACTTGAGTTTAAAACAAATATTGTGATCGAAATCCATTCAATTACCCATCGTGAGCTTTTCCTGTAAGATTTGAAACGAAATTTCTTAAAAGCTTGAATTTGAAGCTTTTGTTAATTTTAATGAGCTTTTTGTGAAATTTTGTTTACTCTCTCTGCCAACATAATATTTGTGATACAAATTCACTTTAAATTTACCACGGTTTGTGTGTATATATTGATCTGTTAATAGATAAATTAGTTGACAACAACAAAAAACTCATTACATTGACAACAACCATATTTTCTAGAGCTTTACTTGAGTTTAAAACAAATATTGTGATTGAAATCCATTCATTTAACAATCGTGAGCTTTTTCTGTATGATTCGAAACATAATTTCTTAAAAGCTTGAATTTGAAGCTTTTGTTAATTTTAATGAGCTTTTTTGTGAAATTTTGTTTACTCTCTCTACCAACATAATATTTGTGATACAAATTCACTTTAAATTTACCACAGTTTGTGTGTATATATTGATCTGTTAATAGATAAATTAGTTGACAACAACAAAAAACTCATTACATTCACAACAACCATATTTTCTAGAGCTTAACTTGAGTTTAAAACAAATATTGTGATTGAAATCCATTCAATTACCCATGGTGAGCTTTTCCTGTAAGATTTGAAACGAAATTTGTTAAAAGCTTGAATTTGAAGCTTTTGTTAATTTTAATGAGCTTTTTTGTGAAATTTTGTTTACTCTCTCTGCCAACATAATATTTGTGATACAAATTCACTTAAAATTTACCACGGTTTGTGTGTATATATTGATCTGTTAATAGATAAATTAGTTGACAACAACAAAAAACTCATTACATTGACAACAACCATATTTTCTAGAGCTTTACTTGAGTTTAAAACAAATATTGTGATTGAAATCCATTCAATTAACAATCGTGAGCTTTTTCTGTATGATTCGAAACATAATTTCTTAAAAGCTTGAATTTGAAGCTTTCGTTAACTTTTAAAAGAGCTTTTTGAGAAATTTTTGTTTACTCTTTCTGCCAACATAATATTTGGGATACAAATTCACTTTAAATTTACCACGGTTTGTGTGTATATATTGATATGTTTATATATAAATTAGTTGACAACAACAAAAAACTCATTACATTCACAACAACCATATTTTCTAGAGCTTTACTTGAGTTTAAAACAAATATTGTGATTGAAACCGATTCAATTACCCATCGTGAGCTTTTTCTGTATGATTCGAAACATAATTTCTTAAAAGCTTGAATTTGAAGCTTTCGTTAACTTTTAAAAGAGCTTTTTGTGAATTTTTGTTTACTCTCTCTGCCAACATAATATTTGTGATACAAATTCACTTAAAATTTACCACAGTTTGTGTGTATATATTGATCTGTTAATAGATAAATTAGTTGACAACAACAAAAAACTCATTACATTGACAACAACCATATTTTCTAGAGCTTTACTTGAGTTTAAAACAAATATTGTGATTGAAATCCATTCATTTAACAATCGTGAGCTTTTCCTGTATGATTTTAAACGAAATTTGTTAAAAGCTTGAATTTGAAGCTTTTGTTAATTTTAATGAGCTTTTTTGTGAAATTTTGTTTACTCTCTCTGCCAACATAATATTTGTGATACAAATTCACTTTAAATTTACCACGGTTTGTGTGTATATATTGATCTGTTAATAGATAAATTAGTTGACAACAACAAAAAACTCATTACATTGACAACAACCATATTTTCTAGAGCTTAACTTGAGTTTAAAACAAATATGGTGATTGAAATCCATTCATTTAACAATCGTGAGTTTTTTCTGTATGATTCGAAACATAATTTCTTAAAAGCTTGAATTTGAAGCTTTCGTTAACTTTTGAAAGAGCTTTTTGAGAAATTTTTGTTTACTCTCTCTGTCAACATAATATTTGTGATACAAATTCACTTTAAATTTTCCAAGGTTTGTGTGTATATATTGGTCTCTTAATAGATAAATTAGTTGACAACAACAAAAAACTCATTACATTCACAACAACCATATTTTCTAGAGCTTAACTTGAGTTTAAAACAAATATTGTGATTGAAATCCATTCAATTACCCATCGTGAGCTTTTCCTGTAAGATTTGAAACGAAATTTGTTAAAAGCTTGAATTTGAAGCTTTTGTTAATTTTAATGAGCTTTTTGTGAAATTTTGTTTACTCTCTCTGCCAACATAATATTTGTGATACAAATTCACTTTAAATTTACCACGGTTTGTGTGTATATATTGATCTGTTAATAGATAAATTAGTTGACAACAACAAAAAACTCATTACATTGACAACAACCATATTTTCTAGAGCTTAACTTGAGTTTAAAACAAATATTGTGATCGAAATCCATTCAATTACCCATCGTGAGCTTTTCCTGTAAGATTTGAAACGAAATTTGTTAAAAGCTTGAATTTGAAGCTTTTGTTAATTTTAATGAGCTTTTTTGTGAATTTTTGTTTACTCTCTCTGCCAACATAATATTTGTGATACAAATTCACTTAAAATTTACCACAGTTTGTGTGTATATATTGATCTGTTAATAGATAAATTAGTTGACAACAACAAAAAACTCATTACATTGACAACAACCATATTTTCTAGAGCTTTACTTGAGTTTAAAACAAATATTGTGATTGAAATCCATTCATTTAACAATCGTGAGCTTTTCCTGTATGATTTTAAACGAAATTTGTTAAAAGCTTGAATTTGAAGCTTTCGTTAATTTTAATGAGCTTTTTTGTGAAATTTTGTTTACTCTCTCTGCCAACATAATATTTGTGATACAAATTCACTTTAAATTTACCACGGTTTGTGTGTATATATTGATCTGTTAATAGATAAATTAGTTGACAACAACAAAAACTCATTACATTGACAACAACCATATTTTCTAGAGCTTTACTTGAGTTTAAAACAAATATTGTGATTGAAATCCATTCATTTAACAATCGTGAGCTTTTTCTGTATGATTCGAAACATAATTTCTTAAAAGCTTGAATTTGAAGCTTTCGTTAACTTTAAAAAGAGCTTTTTGAGAAATTTTTGTTTACTCTTTCTGCCAACATAATATTTGGGATACAAATTCACTTTAAAATTACCACGGTTTGTGTGTATATTTTGATCTGTTAATAGATAAATTAGTTGACAACAACAAAAAACTCATTACATTGACAACAACCATATTTTGTAGAACTACTTGATACTTGAGTTTAAAACAAATATTGTGATTGAAATCCATTCAATTACCCATCGTGAGCTTTTCCTGTAAGATTTGAAACGAAATTTCTTAAAAGCTTGAATTTGAAGCTTTCGTTAACTTTTAATGAGCTTTTTTGTGAAATTTTGTTTACTCTTTCTGCCAACATAATATTTGTGATACAAATTCACTTTAAAATTACCACGGTTTGTGTGTATAAATTGATCTGTTAATAGATAAATTAGTTGACAACAACAAAAAACTCATTACATTCACAACAACCATATTTTCTAGAGCTTAACTTGAGTTTCAAACAAATATTGTGATTGAAATCCATTCAATTTACATCGTGAGCTTTTTCTGTATGATTCGAAACATAATTTCTTAAAAGCTTGAATTTGAAGCTTTCGTTAACTTTTAAAAGAGCTTTTTGAGAAATTTTTGTTTACTCTTTCTGTCAACATAATATTTGGGATACAAATTCACTTTAAAATTACCACGGTTTGTGTGTATATATTGATCTGTTAATAGATAAATTAGTTGACAACAACAAAAAACTCATTACATTGACAACAACCATATTTTCTAGAGCCATACTTGAGTTTAAAACAAATATTGTGATTGAAATCCATTCAATTACCCATCGTGAGCTTTTTCTGTAAGATTTGAAACGAAATTTGTTAAAAGCTTGAATTTGAAGCTTTTGTTAATTTTAATGAGCTTTTTTGTGAAATTTTGTTTACTCTCTCTGCTAACATAATATTTGTGATACAAATTCACTTTAAATTTACCACGGTTTGTGTGTATATATTGATCTGTTAATAAATAAATTAGTTGACAACAACAAAAAACTCATTACATTGACAACAACCATATTTTCTAGAGCTTAACTTGAGTTTCAAACAAATATTGTGATTGAAATCCATTCAATTACCCATCGTGAGCTTTTCCTGTAAAATTTGAAACGAAATTTCTTGAAAGCTTGAATTTGAAGCTTTCGTTAACTTTTAAAAGAGCTTTTTGAGAAATTTTTGTTTACTCTTTCTGTCAACATAATATTTGGGATACAAATTCACTTTAAAATTACCACGATCTGTGTGTATATATTGATATGTTAATATATAAATTAGTTGACAACAACAAAAAACTCATTACATTCACAATAACCATATTTTCTAGAGCCATACTTGAGTTAAAAACAAATATTGTGATTGAAACCTATTCAATTTACAATCGTGAGTTTTTTCTGTATGATTCGAAACATAATTTCTTAAAAGCTTGAATTTGAAGCTTTTGTTAATTTTAATGAGCTTTTTTGTGAAATTTTGTTTACTCTCTCTGCCAACATAATATTTGTGATACAAATTCACTTAAAATTTACCACAGCTTGTGTGTATATATTGATCTGTTAATAGATAAATTAGTTGACAACAACAAAAAACTCATTACATTGACAACAACCATATTTTCTAGAGCTTTACTTGAGTTTAAAACAAATATTGTGATTGAAATCCATTCGATTACCCATCGTGAGCTTTTCCTGTAAGATTTGAAATGAAATTTATTAAAAGCTTGAATTTGAAGCTTTTGTTAATTTTATTGAGCTTTTTTGTGAAATTTTGTTTACTCTCTCTGCCAACATAATATTTGTGATACAAATTCACTTTAAATTTTCCACGGTTTGTGTGTATATATTGATCTGTTAATAGATAAATTAGTTGACAACAACAAAAAACTCATTACATTGACAACAACCATATTTTCTAGAGCTTTACTTGAGTTTAAAACAAATATTGTGATTGAAATCCATTCAATTAACAATCGTGAGCTTTTTCTGTATGATTCGAAACATAATTTCTTAAAAGCTTGAATTTGTAGCTTTCGTTAACTTTTAAAGGAGCTTTTTGTGAAATTTTGTTTACTCTCTCTGCCAACATAATATTTGTGATACAAATTCACTTTAAATTTACAACGGTTTGTGTGTATATATTGATCTTGTTAATAGATAAATTAGTTGACAACAACAAAAAACTCATTACATTCACAACAACCATATTTTCTAGAGCTTAACTTGAGTTTAAAACAAATATTGTGATCGAAATCCATTCAATTACCCATCGTGAGCTTTTCCTGTAAGATTTGAAACGAAATTTCTTAAAAGCTTGAATTTGAAGCTTTTGTTAATTTTAATGAGCTTTTTGTGAAATTTTGTTTACTCTCTCTGCCAACATAATATTTGTGATACAAATTCACTTTAAATTTACCACGGTTTGTGTGTATATATTGATCTGTTAATAGATAAATTAGTTGACAACAACAAAAAACTCATTACATTGACAACAACCATATTTTCTAGAGCTTTACTTGAGTTTCAAACAAATATTGTGATTGAAATCCATTCATTTAACAATCGTGAGCTTTTTCTGTATGATTCGAAACATAATTTCTTAAAAGCTTGAATTTGAAGCTTTCGTTAACTTTTAAAAGAGCTTTTTGAGAAATTTTTGTTTACTCTTTCTGTCAACATAATATTTGGGATACAAATTCACTTTAAAATTACCACGGTTTGTGTGTATATATTGATCTGTTAATAGATAAATTAGTTGACAACAACAAAAAACTCATTACATTGACAACAACCATATTTTCTAGAGCCATACTTGAGTTTAAAACAAATATTGTGATTGAAATCCATTCAATTACCCATCGTGAGCTTTTTCTGTAAGATTTGAAACGAAATTTGTTAAAAGCTTGAATTTGAAGCTTTTGTTAATTTTAATGAGCTTTTTTGTGAAATTTTGTTTACTCTCTCTGCTAACATAATATTTGTGATACAAATTCACTTTAAATTTACCACGGTTTGTGTGTATATATTGATCTGTTAATAAATAAATTAGTTGACAACAACAAAAAACTCATTACATTGACAACAACCATATTTTCTAGAGCTTAACTTGAGTTTCAAACAAATATTGTGATTGAAATCCATTCAATTACCCATCGTGAGCTTTTTCTGTAAAATTTGAAACGAAATTTCTTGAAAGCTTGAATTTGAAGCTTTCGTTAACTTTTAAAAGAGCTTTTTGAGAAATTTTTGTTTACTCTTTCTGTCAACATAATATTTGGGATACAAATTCACTTTAAAATTACCACGATCTGTGTGTATATATTGATATGTTAATATATAAATTAGTTGACAACAACAAAAAACTCATTACATTCACAATAACCATATTTTCTAGAGCCATACTTGAGTTAAAAACAAATATTGTGATTGAAACCTATTCAATTTACAATCGTGAGTTTTTTCTGTATGATTCGAAACATAATTTCTTAAAAGCTTGAATTTGAAGCTTTTGTTAATTTTAATGAGCTTTTTTGTGAAATTTTGTTTACTCTCTCTGCCAACATAATATTTGTGATACAAATTCACTTAAAATTTACCACAGCTTGTGTGTATATATTGATCTGTTAATAGATAAATTAGTTGACAACAACAAAAAACTCATTACATTGACAACAACCATATTTTCTAGAGCTTTACTTGAGTTTAAAACAAATATTGTGATTGAAATCCATTCGATTACCCATCGTGAGCTTTTCCTGTAAGATTTGAAATGAAATTTATTAAAAGCTTGAATTTGAAGCTTTTGTTAATTTTATTGAGCTTTTTTGTGAAATTTTGTTTACTCTCTCTGCCAACATAATATTTGTGATACAAATTCACTTTAAATTTTCCACGGTTTGTGTGTATATATTGATCTGTTAATAGATAAATTAGTTGACAACAACAAAAAACTCATTACATTGACAACAACCATATTTTCTAGAGCTTTACTTGAGTTTAAAACAAATATTGTGATTGAAATCCATTCAATTAACAATCGTGAGCTTTTTCTGTATGATTCGAAACATAATTTCTTAAAAGCTTGAATTTGTAGCTTTCGTTAACTTTTAAAGGAGCTTTTTGTGAAATTTTGTTTACTCTCTCTGCCAACATAATATTTGTGATACAAATTCACTTTAAATTTACAACGGTTTGTGTGTATATATTGATCTTGTTAATAGATAAATTAGTTGACAACAACAAAAAACTCATTACATTCACAACAACCATATTTTCTAGAGCTTAACTTGAGTTTAAAACAAATATTGTGATCGAAATCCATTCAATTACCCATCGTGAGCTTTTCCTGTAAGATTTGAAACGAAATTTCTTAAAAGCTTGAATTTGAAGCTTTTGTTAATTTTAATGAGCTTTTTGTGAAATTTTGTTTACTCTCTCTGCCAACATAATATTTGTGATACAAATTCACTTTAAATTTACCACGGTTTGTGTGTATATATTGATCTGTTAATAGATAAATTAGTTGACAACAACAAAAAACTCATTACATTGACAACAACCATATTTTCTAGAGCTTTACTTGAGTTTAAAACAAATATTGTGATTGAAATCCATTCATTTAACAATCGTGAGCTTTTTCTGTATGATTCGAAACATAATTTCTTAAAAGCTTGAATTTGAAGCTTTCGTTAACTTTTAAAAGAGCTTTTTGAGAAATTTTTGTTTACTCTTTCTGTCAACATAATATTTGTGATACAAATTCACTTTAAAATTACCACGGTTTGTGTGTATATTTTGATCTGTTAATAGATAAATTAGTTGACAACAACAAAAAACTCATTACATTGACAACAACCATATTTTGTAGAGCTACTTGATACTTGAGTTTAAAACAAATATTGTGATTGAAATCCATTCAATTACCCATCGTGAGCTTTTCCTGTAAGATTTGAAACGAAATTTGTTAAAAGCTTGAATTTGAAGCTTTTGTTAATTTTAATGAGCTTTTTTGTGAAATTTTGTTTACTCTCTCTGCCAACATAATATTTGTGATACAAATACACTTTAAATTTACCACGGTTTGTGTGTATATATTGATCTGTTAATAGATAAATTAGTTGACAACAACAAAAAACTCATTACATTGACAACAACCATATTTTCTAGAGCCATACTTGAGTTTCAAACAAATATTGTGATTGAAATCCATTCAATTACCCATCGTGAGCTTTTCCTGTAAGATTTGAAACGAAATTTGTTAAAAGCTTGAATTTGAAGCTTTTGTTAATTTTAATGAGCTTTTTTGTGAAATTTTGTTTACTCTCTCTGCCAACATAATATTTGTGATACAAATTCACTTTAAATTTACCACAGTTTGTGTGTATATATTGATCTGTTAATAGATAAATTAGTTGACAACAACAAAAAACTCATTACATTCACAACAACCATATTTTCTAGAGCTTAACTTGAGTTTAAACAAATATTGTGATTGAAATCCATTCAATTACCCATCGTGAGCTTTTCCTGTAAGATTTGAAACATAATTTCTTAAAAGCTTGAAATTGAAGCTTTCGTTAACTTTTAATGAGCTTTTTTGTGAAATTTTGTTTACTCTTTCTGCCAACATAATATTTGTGATACAAATTCACTTTAAAATTACCACGGTTTGTGTGTATAAATTGATCTGTTAATAGATAAATTAGTTGACAACAACAAAAAACTCATTACATTGACAACAACCATATTTTCTAGAGCTTTACTTGAGTTTCAAACAAATATTGTGATTGAAATCCATTCAATTACCCATCGTAAGCTTTTCCTGTAAGATTTGAAACGAAATTTCTTAAAAGCTTGAATTTTAAGCTTTTGTTAATTTTAATGAGCTTTTTTGTGAAATTTTGTTTACTCTCTCTGCCAACATAATATTTGTGATACAAATTCACTTTAAATTTACCACGGTTTGTGTGTATATATTGATCTGTTAATAGATAAATTAGTTGACAACAACAAAAAACTCATTACATTCACAACAACCATATTTTCTAGAGCTTAACTTGAGTTTAAAACAAATATTGTGATTGAAATCCATTCAATTACCCATCGTGAGCTTTTCCTGTAAGATTTGAAACGAAATTTGTTAAAAGCTTGAATTTGAAGCTTTTGTTAATTTTAATGAGCTTTTTGTGAAATTTTTGTTTACTCTCTCTGCCAACATAATATTTGTGATACAAATTCACTTTAAATTTACCACAGTTTGTGTGTATATATTGATCTGTTAATAGATAAATTAGTTGACAACAACAAAAAACTCATTACATTCACAACAACCATATCTTCTAGAGCTTAACTTGAGTTTCAAACAAATATTGTGATTGAAATCCATTCAATTACCCATCGTGAGCTTTTCCTGTAAGATTTGAAACATAATTTCTTAAAAGCTTGAATTTGAAGCTTTTGTTAATTTTAATGAGCTTTTTTGTGAAATTTTGTTTACTCTCTCTGCCAACATAATATTTGTGATACAAATTCACTTTAAATTTACCACGGTTTGTGTGTATATATTGATCTGTTAATAGATAAATTAGTTGACAACAACAAAAAACTCATTACATTGACAACAACCATATTTTCTAGAGCCATACTTGAGTTTAAAACAAATATTGTGATTGAAGTCCATTCAATTACCCATCGTGAGCTTTTCCTGTAAGATTTGAAACGAAATTTGTTAAAAGCTTGAATTTGAAGCTTTTGTTAATTTTAATGAGCTTTTTTGTGAAATTTTGTTTACTCTCTCTGCCAACATAATATTTGTGATACAAATTCACTTTAAATTTACCACAGTTTGTGTGTATATATTGATCTGTTAATAGATAAATTAGTTGACAACAACAAAAAACTCATTACATTCACAACAACCATATTTTCTAGAGCTTAACTTGAGTTTAAAACAAATATTGTGATTGAAATCCATTCAATTACCCATGGTGAGCTTTTCCTGTAAGATTTGAAACGAAATTTGTTAAAAGCTTGAATTTGAAGCTTTTGTTAATTTTAATGAGCTTTTTTGTGAAATTTTGTTTACTCTCTCTGCCAACATAATATTTGTGATACAAATTCACTTTAAATTTACCACGGTTTGTGTGTATATATTGATCTGTTAATAGATAAATTAGTTGACAACAACAAAAAACTCATTACATTGACAACAACCATATTTTCTAGAGCTTTACTTGAGTTTAAAACAAATATTGTGATTGAAATCCATTCAATTAACAATCGTGAGCTTTTTCTGTATGATTCGAAACATAATTTCTTAAAAGCTTGAATTTGAAGCTTTCGTTAACTTTTAAAAGAGCTTTTTGTGAATTTTTTGTTTACTCTCTCTGTCAACATAATATTTGTGATACAAATTCACTTTAAATTTACCACGGTTTGTGTGTATATATTGGTCTGTTAATAGATAAATTAGTTGACAACAACAAAAAACTCATTACATTGACAACAACCATATTTTCTAGAGCCATACTTGAGTTTAAAACAAATATTGTGATTGAAGTCCATTCAATTACCCATCGTGAGCTTTTCCTGTAAGATTTGAAACGAAATTTGTTAAAAGCTTGAATTTGAAGCTTTTGTTAATTTTAATGAGCTTTTTTGTGAAATTTTGTTTACTCTCTCTGCCAACATAATATTTGTGATACAAATTCACTTAAAATTTATCACGGTTTGTGTGTATATATTGATCTGTTAATAGATAAATTAGTTGACAACAACAAAAAACTCATTACATTGACAACAACCATATTTTCTAGAGCTTTACTTGAGTTTAAAACAAATATTGTGATTGAAATCCATTCAATTACCCATCGTGAGCTTTTTCTGTATGATTCGAAACATAATTTCTTAAAAGCTTGAATTTGAAGCTTTCGTTAACTTTTAAAAGAGCTTTTTGAGAAATTTTTGTTTACTCTTTCTGTCAACATAATATTTGGGATACAAATTCACTTTAAATTTACCACGGTTTGTGTGTATATATTGATATGTTTATATATAAATTAGTTGACAACAACAAAAAACTCATTACATTCACAACAACCATATTTTCTAGAGCTTTACTTGAGTTTAAAACAAATATTGTGATTGAAACCGATTCAATTACCCATCGTGAGCTTTTTCTGTATGATTCGAAACATAATTTCTTAAAAGCTTGAATTTGAAGCTTTCGTTAACTTTTAAAAGAGCTTTTTGTGAATTTTTGTTTACTCTCTCTGCCAACATAATATTTGTGATACAAATTCACTTAAAATTTACCACAGTTTGTGTGTATATATTGATCTGTTAATAGATAAATTAGTTGACAACAACAAAAAACTCATTACATTGACAACAACCATATTTTCTAGAGCTTTACTTGAGTTTAAAACAAATATTGTGATTGAAATCCATTCATTTAACAATCGTGAGCTTTTCCTGTATGATTTTAAACGAAATTTGTTAAAAGCTTGAATTTGAAGCTTTTGTTAATTTTAATGAGCTTTTTTGTGAAATTTTGTTTACTCTCTCTGCCAACATAATATTTGTGATACAAATTCACTTAAAATTTATCACGGTTTGTGTGTATATATTGATCTGTTAATAGATAAATTAGTTGACAACAACAAAAAACTCATTACATTGACAACAACCATATTTTCTAGAGCTTAACTTGAGTTTAAAACAAATATGGTGATTGAAATCCATTCATTTAACAATCGTGAGTTTTTTCTGTATGATTCGAAACATAATTTCTTAAAAGCTTGAATTTGAAGCTTTCGTTAACTTTTGAAAGAGCTTTTTGAGAAATTTTTGTTTACTCTCTCTGTCAACATAATATTTGTGATACAAATTCACTTTAAATTTTCCACGGTTTGTGTGTATATATTGGTCTCTTAATAGATAAATTAGTTGACAACAACAAAAAACTCATTACATTCACAACAACCATATTTTCTAGAGCTTAACTTGAGTTTAAAACAAATATTGTGATTGAAATCCATTCAATTACCCATCGTGAGCTTTTCCTGTAAGATTTGAAACGAAATTTGTTAAAAGCTTGAATTTGAAGCTTTTGTTAATTTTAATGAGCTTTTTGTGAAATTTTGTTTACTCTCTCTGCCAACATAATATTTGTGATACAAATTCACTTTAAATTTACCACGGTTTGTGTGTATATATTGATCTGTTAATAGATAAATTAGTTGACAACAACAAAAAACTCATTACATTGACAACAACCATATTTTGTAGAACTACTTGATACTTGAGTTTAAAACAAATATTGTGATTGAAATCCATTCAATTACCCATCGTGAGCTTTTCCTGTAAGATTTGAAACGAAATTTCTTAAAAGCTTGAATTTGAAGCTTTCGTTAACATCATTCCAATTTCAACTACGGTCGAGTTAACATCGAAGAGAAGAAAAAAGAATAAAAATAATTAAAATCAAACGCAAAGTTAAAAGTAAAGTGACAAGTGATAAAAAGTGTTATCCAAAAATCTAAACGCAATTTTGCGTAAAGAAAAAAAAAACCATCATTTATACCTGTAAAAAGGTTGAGGAATAAAGTTAAAAATGGAGAGTTTAAGAAAAAATACGGCGAAGATACAATTTCAAAATGCAGCTCCAAAGCCAACCGATCAAGAAATGATGAGATTTGTTCTTGACAACGGACTTACAGTGAAAGACATACATACACTGTACCAGGACCTGTACGATCGATGCATTTATATCAAATTCAACACGGAACAAAAATATGTGGAATTCTTAGAAGAGGCAACGGTTTTGGTGTTCACATACACAAATGGGAAAACAACAGAAGTTACGGTTAAAGGTGCTAGTGGAACAGTTCGTTACGTAAGAATGTTTAATTTACCACCGGAAATTGATGACAAAACCATAAGCGATGCAATGCTCCGTTTTGGCAACATTATGTCAATACGTCGAGAAAGATTTGGCGCCAATTCACTACTACCAGTATTTTCGGGTGTAAGAGGTATATATATCGATATTGAAAGAGAGATACCGCAATTCATATATATACAAAATATCAAAACCAGAATTTTTTACGACGGTATGAAAGAGCGGTGTTTCAAATGCGGAGAACACACACATAAAAAACAAAACTGCCCACAAATTAACTACGAAATGAACGAGTTATCACAACAAAAGCAAACAGCACATTCTCAACTACTACCATCGTTAGAGAAAGAAACAAGTGTATCAATACGCTCCGATCACACACAGCAAAACAGTAATGAAAAAATGAAATACAGTGACATTGCAAAAATTACAAATATACAACAGCAAGCAGAAAAGAAAATCGAAAATATGCAACGAATGATTAATATTAAGGAACATATAAAAGACAGAAAACTGGAAACCGATTCATCGTGTATGGACACGGAGAGTGAAGAAGTATCTGACAATATAAGCAAGCGAGGGCGACCCATAAAAAAAGGCAGATATACCAACACTAAAAACCGTATTGCGTTTATGGAGGAACATAAAAAAGCAACGGAAAATACACAAAACACAATCGGCAACACGTTTATAACACCATCACTACCAAATAAAATAAGCAACAACGTAGAACCCAAATAATACGGTTAACAAATACAAATACAACAATTAAAACAACAATAAAATAAAAAATTATAATCTATTATATAATCAACTGGGCAATAACAAACAACATGGAGCAACAAAATACAACAGCAACCAACATGAAGGAATCACTTCCAACAACAATCAACACAAACATTTTATAGAATATACAACATTATAACCAACGAAAATGAGGGACAAAACATCAACTAGTAACAACAAGCGACATCAAACCACAATGGCTTACACCAAATTAAGTATGATGAAACTTGAACGGATATTCCCGGTTTACATCTTTTACCCGGTATGTAATATTTTTAATGTGTAAATGAGGAAATGAGTGATAGAATTGTTATTGGCCAGATAAATACTCAAAGTTTATATGCCAAAAAAGATATGTTGGTAAATTATCTGGCCAAGAACAATATGAATGTGGTCCTTATTAGTGAAACCTGGGAGCGTGTGAACAAGACGTTGAATGTAAGAGGGTATAAATTCCTTTCCAAACCAAGAAGTGACGGTTATGGTGGAGTGGCAATACTATATAAAAATTGTATGAAGCTCCAACAACAACCGCTTCCGGCGTTTGAAATTATAGAGGCAATTGCCGCATCGACCACTAATTTGGAAAGGAATTTATTACTAGTAAGTGTGTATGTAACCCAAGCACGTGAGGAAGATGAAAGAAGAAAAACGTTGAGTGATTTGAAGAAACTGTTTGAATGGGTGAGAGGTAAAAGTGACTTGATAATTGGAGGTGATATGAATGCTCATGCTAGAATGTGGGGTTGTGTGAATAATTGTGTACGTGGTAACCAGTTGGCTGACCTAATTCAAGATTCCGATTTAGTGCTCTTGAATGATGGAAGGCCAACTAGGATGGCGAATGTAGGTGGTACGGCCAGTGCACTAGATCTGTCCTTGACATCTATTGAGCTGGCCGGCCGAGTCACTTGGAATGTCGAAGAAGAGAATTTGGGTGGAGATCATTTCATGATAAAAATAATCATGAATGATAATCGAATGTTTAGAAAGAAGTGTGAAATAATGAATAGTAGGAGATGGGTGCAAGAAATGAATGAGATTCTCGGAGAAAATGAAATGAGTCAATGCCAGTTAGATAGTGTGATAGACCGAGTGAATAAAAAGTGTATTAAAATTGTGGATCTGAAAGATATTAGGGTACATGGATGGTGGAATAATGAAGTTCAATTCTGGTATGAAAGAAAGCGAATAGCCTTGCGTGAATTTAATAGGAATAAGAGTAGTGAGAATAAAATTTTGTATGGTAGAATGAATGGAAAGTTGAAGAAGGCTATTCGCAAAGCCAAAAGGAAAAGCTGGCGGGAATATGTGTCCCAAATGACACATACCACAACAACTAGGGACGTATGGAGTTTCTTTAATCGAGTGAATGGTAAATATTTAAATGTGAGTAATGTGGTGAGTGAGAACCGTGAAAAAGGTGTCGAATTTCTTAGAATGATTTTAAATGTGGAAAATGATTTAAATGAGCTAAATGAAGTTGAAAGAATTTGTGAAAATGAAAGTTTAGATGGAAAATTTGAGTGTGAGGAGTTCCGACGAGTGTTAGACAATTCTAAATCTACCACTCCCGGAACAAATCGTGTTAGTTACAAAATGGTGCAGATGTTGAATGAGTCAGCAAAACAAAATATACTTGAGGTAATAAATAAAGTGTGGATGAGTTCAAAAATACCAGGTAAATGGAAAGAAAGCAGAGTGGTGGCCATTCCTAAACGAGATCGAGATCCGAATGTGGCAACAAATTATCGCGGCATATGTATGTTAAATGTTTTTATAAAATTGTTAAATGGAATGATGAAAGAACGAATCGAACGGTTTATGAATGAAAATAATTTGTTGCCAGCAACAACATTCGGATTTCGAAAGAACCACTCTGCAATTGAGTGTGTGGAAAAGTTTGTGTGGGAAGTGAAAAAGGATAACATGAAAGTAGTTGCGGTATTTTTGGACATACATAGGGCTTATGATTACGTGGTTCCGTGGAAATTGCAACAAATTCTTTCGAAATTTGGATTTTCACGGAAAGTGTGTATGTGGATAAAAGATTTCATGAGTGAAAGAAAAATTATTTTGAACGGAAGCGGATATGGGTTGGAAGGGGTGGCGAATATTGGTCTTCCGCAAGGGAGTAAGATATCGCCAACCCTGTTCAACCTATATACGAGTGAGATACACCGCATCAATGCTGAAAACCAAATTCTTCTGCAATTTGCAGATGACTTTGTGGTTATAGGTAAAGGAAGAAGCATTGATGCGGCGGCTCAAAAGGCGCAAAAGGGGGTGGATGAATTAATGGAAAAAATGAAAGAACTTAATTTAAGAGTAAATGCTAGTAAGTGTGCTTATATGAGTTTTAGAACGAATGATGTAAATGTTAACATTAAGATAGACAATACTAGAATTGAACATGTGAACACGTACAGGTATTTGGGTATTTGGATTGATCGACGCATGAATTTTGGAAAGCACATGAGTATTTTAAAAGACGATTGCAAGAAACGCTTAAATGTAATTAAAAGGGTGAGCAAACCTAAATGGGGTGCTCACCCAAGTGTGACTGATATGTTAAGAAAGGCCCTTATTTCCTCCAAAATAGGATATGGAATTAGCGTGTATGGAAATGGTTCAAAAGGGGCGTTTAGCCAATTAATGAAAGTGGAGAATGCGTGTGCCAGAGTGGTATTGGGCGCGATTAATTCAACCCCAATACATACTCTGTGGTCTGAAATGGGTGAATGGCCGCTTGATTACAAGAGAGAGTGGATCATAGTGAAAGAGACCGCGAGAATGATTATAAGGAAAAATGAGTTTTGGAATGAGATGGTAGTAAGGCTTCAAATTAGGGCGGTGTACAAACCAACATATAGATCCAGCATTGCACTTGAACATATGGATATGTTTTTGAGTATAGGTAATGCCGGTCCGCATCCCGCTCCTAATAACCTTACTGTGTGCATGAATATGGAGGAGTTCAATAAGGGAATGAATGAAGTCATCGCTAAAATTATGTTTGAGAAAATCGGTCAAGAGTATTCGCAGCACGTAATGATTTATACAGATGCTAGTGTGAATGATAACGGAGTAGGTGTGGGTGTATTTGTGTCAAGAATGAATGTGGAGAAATTTTTCAAAGTGGATAATAGCATCTGTATAATGAACGCAGAACTAATAGGAATATATGAAGGATTAAAACTGGCTGTGAATGATGGTAATCGGAAAATAGTAATATTTTCCGATTCCAAGAGTGGAATAGGTTTGGTTAAATGTGGAGGTGGAGTACAAGGC
This sequence comes from Tipula lateralis, assembly GCA_963932295.1. Lineage (NCBI taxonomy): Eukaryota > Metazoa > Arthropoda > Insecta > Diptera > Tipulidae > Tipula > Tipula lateralis. The sequence continues at coordinate 156,962,185 of OZ010738.1, forward strand.
AATGTGTATGTGGATATGATTTTTGAGTGTGTTCGTATCTGTCAATGTGATGTGACAATACAATGGGTACCATCACATCGACAGATCGAAGGGAACGAAAGAGCTGATATGTTAGCAAAGAAGGGTACAATGAATGAATTGGTTCAGGAGTATGAAAAGAAGGATGTAAGAGATGTACTTCGAATGATTCAGATGAATCTGTGGAGAAAATGGGAGTGTGAATATGAAGATAAATGTTTGATAAAAGGAAAGAAGTACAGAGAGTTGTGCGCTTCTCCTTTGAGAACCCCGTTCTATAAGGAACTCAAAGGAGATGTACGAATGTTAAGAACAATTGAGAGAATCAGACTGAACCATGGAAATTGGAAAGAATGCTTGTGGAAACGTCGATTGAGTGAGGAGAAAGATTGTGTGTTGTGTGACATGGTGGAGGATGTTGAACATTTGATATTAGTCTGCCCAAAATACAATCGTGTAAGATCATGCTTCAGCATCCTCCACAATGCAAATAATTTAACCAGAGTAATGAATGGGGGTGGTTTGGCTTATAAGGAAATGTATGAATTTGTGAAAATGAATAATATAATAATTTGAAATCAACAGCCAGAAAGATGTAGATAGGGAATATCCAGTTCTCTACCGATAAATAAAATAAAAATGTAACAAAAATGTAAATATTGTATGTGGCGACATGGCTGTCAATTATTGGAGCCAAGCCTTAATAAAAAAAAAAAAAAAAAAAAAAAAGCTTTCGTTAACTTTTAATGAGCTTTTTTGTGAAATTTTGTTTACTCTTTCTGCCAACATAATATTTGTGATACAAATTCACTTTAAAATTACCACGGTTTGTGTGTATAAATTGATCTGTTAATAGATAAATTAGTTGACAACAACAAAAAACTCATTACATTCACAACAACCATATTTTCTAGAGCTTAACTTGAGTTTCAAACAAATATTGTGATTGAAATCCATTCAATTTACATCGTGAGCTTTTTCTGTATGATTCGAAACATAATTTCTTAAAAGCTTGAATTTGAAGCTTTCGTTAACTTTTAAAAGAGCTTTTTGAGAAATTTTTGTTTACTCTTTCTGTCAACATAATATTTGGGATACAAATTCACTTTAAAATTACCACGGTTTGTGTGTATATATTGATCTGTTAATAGATAAATTAGTTGACAACAACAAAAAACTCATTACATTGACAACAACCATATTTTCTAGAGCCATACTTGAGTTTAAAACAAATATTGTGATTGAAATCCATTCAATTACCCATCGTGAGCTTTTCCTGTAAGATTTGAAACGAAATTTGTTAAAAGCTTGAATTTGAAGCTTTTGTTAATTTTAATGAGCTTTTTTGTGAAATTTTGTTTACTCTCTCTGCTAACATAATATTTGTGATACAAATTCACTTTAAATTTACCACGGTTTGTGTGTATATATTGATCTGTTAATAAATAAATTAGTTGACAACAACAAAAAACTCATTACATTGACAACAACCATATTTTCTAGAGCTTAACTTGAGTTTCAAACAAATATTGTGATTGAAATCCATTCAATTACCCATCGTGAGCTTTTCCTGTAAAATTTGAAACGAAATTTCTTGAAAGCTTGAATTTGAAGCTTTCGTTAACTTTTAAAAGAGCTTTTTGAGAAATTTTTGTTTACTCTTTCTGTCAACATAATATTTGGGATACAAATTCACTTTAAAATTACCACGATCTGTGTGTATATATTGATATGTTAATATATAAATTAGTTGACAACAACAAAAAACTCATTACATTCACAATAACCATATTTTCTAGAGCCATACTTGAGTTAAAAACAAATATTGTGATTGAAACCTATTCAATTTACAATCGTGAGTTTTTTCTGTATGATTCGAAACATAATTTCTTAAAAGCTTGAATTTGAAGCTTTTGTTAATTTTAATGAGCTTTTTTGTGAAATTTTGTTTACTCTCTCTGCCAACATAATATTTGTGATACAAATTCACTTAAAATTTACCACAGCTTGTGTGTATATATTGATCTGTTAATAGATAAATTAGTTGACAACAACAAAAAACTCATTACATTGACAACAACCATATTTTCTAGAGCTTTACTTGAGTTTAAAACAAATATTGTGATTGAAATCCATTCGATTACCCATCGTGAGCTTTTCCTGTAAGATTTGAAATGAAATTTATTAAAAGCTTGAATTTGAAGCTTTTGTTAATTTTATTGAGCTTTTTTGTGAAATTTTGTTTACTCTCTCTGCCAACATAATATTTGTGATACAAATTCACTTTAAATTTTCCACGGTTTGTGTGTATATATTGATCTGTTAATAGATAAATTAGTTGACAACAACAAAAAACTCATTACATTGACAACAACCATATTTTCTAGAGCTTTACTTGAGTTTAAAACAAATATTGTGATTGAAATCCATTCAATTAACAATCGTGAGCTTTTTCTGTATGATTCGAAACATAATTTCTTAAAAGCTTGAATTTGTAGCTTTCGTTAACTTTTAAAGGAGCTTTTTGTGAAATTTTGTTTACTCTCTCTGCCAACATAATATTTGTGATACAAATTCACTTTAAATTTACAACGGTTTGTGTGTATATATTGATCTTGTTAATAGATAAATTAGTTGACAACAACAAAAAACTCATTACATTCACAACAACCATATTTTCTAGAGCTTAACTTGAGTTTAAAACAAATATTGTGATCGAAATCCATTCAATTACCCATCGTGAGCTTTTCCTGTAAGATTTGAAACGAAATTTCTTAAAAGCTTGAATTTGAAGCTTTTGTTAATTTTAATGAGCTTTTTGTGAAATTTTGTTTACTCTCTCTGCCAACATAATATTTGTGATACAAATTCACTTTAAATTTACCACGGTTTGTGTGTATATATTGATCTGTTAATAGATAAATTAGTTGACAACAACAAAAAACTCATTACATTGACAACAACCATATTTTCTAGAGCTTTACTTGAGTTTAAAACAAATATTGTGATTGAAATCCATTCATTTAACAATCGTGAGCTTTTTCTGTATGATTCGAAACATAATTTCTTAAAAGCTTGAATTTGAAGCTTTCGTTAACTTTTAAAAGAGCTTTTTGAGAAATTTTTGTTTACTCTTTCTGTCAACATAATATTTGTGATACAAATTCACTTTAAAATTACCACGGTTTGTGTGTATATTTTGATCTGTTAATAGATAAATTAGTTGACAACAACAAAAAACTCATTACATTGACAACAACCATATTTTGTAGAGCTACTTGATACTTGAGTTTAAAACAAATATTGTGATTGAAATCCATTCAATTACCCATCGTGAGCTTTTCCTGTAAGATTTGAAACGAAATTTGTTAAAAGCTTGAATTTGAAGCTTTTGTTAATTTTAATGAGCTTTTTTGTGAAATTTTGTTTACTCTCTCTGCCAACATAATATTTGTGATACAAATACACTTTAAATTTACCACGGTTTGTGTGTATATATTGATCTGTTAATAGATAAATTAGTTGACAACAACAAAAAACTCATTACATTGACAACAACCATATTTTCTAGAGCCATACTTGAGTTTCAAACAAATATTGTGATTGAAATCCATTCAATTACCCATCGTGAGCTTTTCCTGTAAGATTTGAAACGAAATTTGTTAAAAGCTTGAATTTGAAGCTTTTGTTAATTTTAATGAGCTTTTTTGTGAAATTTTGTTTACTCTCTCTGCCAACATAATATTTGTGATACAAATTCACTTTAAATTTACCACAGTTTGTGTGTATATATTGATCTGTTAATAGATAAATTAGTTGACAACAACAAAAAACTCATTACATTCACAACAACCATATTTTCTAGAGCTTAACTTGAGTTTAAACAAATATTGTGATTGAAATCCTTTCAATTACCCATCGTGAGCTTTTCCTGTAAGATTTGAAACATAATTTCTTAAAAGCTTGAAATTGAAGCTTTCGTTAACTTTTAATGAGCTTTTTTGTGAAATTTTGTTTACTCTTTCTGCCAACATAATATTTGTGATACAAATTCACTTTAAAATTACCACGGTTTGTGTGTATAAATTGATCTGTTAATAGATAAATTAGTTGACAACAACAAAAAACTCATTACATTCACAACAACCATATTTTCTAGAGCTTTACTTGAGTTTCAAACAAATATTGTGATTGAAATCCATTCAATTACCCATCGTAAGCTTTTCCTGTAAGATTTGAAACGAAATTTCTTAAAAGCTTGAATTTGAAGCTTTTGTTAATTTTAATGAGCTTTTTTGTGAAATTTTGTTTACTCTCTCTGCCAACATAATATTTGTGATACAAATTCACTTTAAATTTACCACGGTTTGTGTGTATATATTGATCTGTTAATAGATAAATTAGTTGACAACAACAAAAAACTCATTACATTCACAACAACCATATTTTCTAGAGCTTAACTTGAGTTTAAAACAAACATTGTGATTGAAATCCATTCAATTACCCATCGTGAGCTTTTCCTGTAAGATTTGAAACGAAATTTGTTAAAAGCTTGAATTTGAAGCTTTTGTTAATTTTAATGAGCTTTTTTGTGAAATTTTGTTTACTCTCTCTGCCAACATAATATTTGTGATACAAATTCACTTTAAATTTACCATGGTTTGTGTGTATATATTGATCTGTTAATAGATAAATTAGTTGACAACAACAAAAAACTCATTACATTGACAACAACCATATTTTCTAGAGCTTAACTTGAGTTTCAAACAAATATTGTGATTGAAATCCATTCAATTAACAATCGTGAGCTTTTTCTGTATGATTCGAAATGAAATTTATTAAAAGCTTGAATTTGAAGCTTTCGTTAACTTTTAAAAGAGCTTTTTGTGAATTTTTTGTTTACTCTCTCTGTCAACATAATATTTGTGATACAAATTCACTTTAAATTTTCCACGGTTTGTGTGTATATATTGGTCTGTTAATAGATAAATTAGTTGACAACAACAAAAAACTCATTACATTCACAACAACCATATTTTCTAGAGCTTAACTTGAGTTTAAAACAAATATTGTGATTGAAATCCATTCATTTAACAATCGTGAGCTTTTCCTGTAAAATTTGAAACGAAATCTCTTGAAAGCTTGAATTTGAAGCTTTCGTTAACTTTTAAAAGAGCTTTTTGAGAAATTTTTGTTTACTCTTTCTGTCAACATAATATTTGGGATACAAATTCACTTTAAAATTACCACGATTTGTGTGTATATATTGATATGTTAATATATAAATTAGTTGACAACAACAAAAAACTCATTACATTGACAACAACCATATTTTCTAGAGCCATACTTGAGTTAAAAACAAATATTGTGATTGAAACCTATTCAATTTACAATCGTGAGTTTTTTCTGTATGATTCGAAACATAATTTCTTAAAAGCTTGAATTTGAAGCTTTTGTTAATTTTAATGAGCTTTTTTGTGAAATTTTGTTTACTCTCTCTGCCAACATAATATTTGTGATACAAATTCACTTTAAATTTACCACAGCTTGTGTGTATATATTGATCTGTTAATAGATAAATTAGTTGACAACAACAAAAAACTCATTACATTGACAACAACCATATTTTCTAGAGCTTAACTTGAGTTTCAAACAAATATTGTGATTGAAATCCATTCAATTACCCATCGTGAGCTTTTCCTGTAAGATTTGAAATGAAATTTGTTAAAAGCTTGAATTTGAAGCTTTCGTTAATTTTATTGAGCTTTTTTGTGAAATTTTGTTTACTCTCTCTGCCAACATAATATTTGTGATACAAATTCACTTTAAATTTACCACGGTTTGTGTGTATATATTGATCTGTTAATAGATAAATTAGTTGACAACAACAAAAAACTCATTACATTGACAACAACCATATTTTCTAGAGCTTAACTTGAGTTTAAAACAAATATTGTGATTGAAATCCATTCAATTAACAATCGTGAGCTTTTCCTGTAAGATTTGAAATGAAATTTCTTAAAAGCTTGAATTTGTAGCTTTCGTTAACTTTTAAAGGAGCTTTTTGTGAAATTTTGTTTACTCTCTCTGCCAACATAATATTTGAGATACAAATTCACTTTAAATTTACCACGGTTTGTGTGTATATATTGATCTGTTAATAGATAAATTAGTTGACAACAACAAAAAACTCATTACATTGACAACAACCATATTTTCTAGAGCTTTACTTGAGTTTCAAACAAATATTGTGATTGAAATCCATTCAATTAACAATCGTGAGTTTTTGCTGTAAGATTTGAAACGAAATTTATTAAAAGCTTGAATTTGAAGCTTTCGTTAACTTTTAAAAGAGCTTTTTGTGAATTTTTTGTTTACTCTCTCTGTCAACATAGTATTTGTGATACAAATTCACTTTAAATTTTCCACGGTTTGTGTGTATATATTGGTCTGTTAATAGATAAATTAGTTGACAACAACAAACAACTCATTACATTCACAACAATCATATTTTCTAGAGCTTTACTTGAGTTTAAAACAAATATTATGATTGAAATCGATTCAATTACCCATCGTGAGCTTTTCCTGTAAGATTTGAAACGAAATTTGTTAAAAGCTTGAATTTGAAGCTTTTGTTAATTTTAATGAGCTTTTTGTGAAATTTTGTTTACTCTCTCTGCCAACATAATATTTGTGATACAAATTCACTTTAAATTTACCACAGCTTGTGTGTATATATTGATCTGTTAATAGATAAATTAGTTGACAACAACAAAAAACTCATTACATTGACAACAACCATATTTTCTAGAGCTTTACTTGAGTTTAAAACAAATATTGTGATTGAAATCCACTCATTTAACAATCGTGAGCTTTTTCTGTATGATTCGAAACATAATTTCTTAAAAGCTTGAATTTGAAGCTTTCGTTAACTTTTAAAAGAGCTTTTTGAGAAATTTTGTTTACTATTTCTGTCAACATAATATTTGGGATACAAATTCACTTTAAAATTACCACGGTTTGTGTGTATATATTGATCTGTTAATAGATAAATTAGTTGACAACAACAAAAAACTCATTACATTCACAACAACCATATTTTGTAGAGCTTAACATGAGTTTAAAACAAATATTGTGATTGAAATCCATTCAATTACCCATCGTGAGCTTTTCCTGTAAGATTTGAAACGAAATTTGTTAAAAGCTTGAATTTGAAGCTTTTGTTAATTTTAATGAGCTTTTTTGTGATATTTTGTTTACTCTCTCTACCAACATAATATTTGTGATACAAATTCACTTTAAATTTACCACAGTTTGTGTGTATATATTGATCTGTTAATAGATAAATTAGTTGACAAGAACAAAAAACTCATTTCATTCACAACAACCATATTTTCTAGAGCTTAACTTGAGTTTAAAACAAATATTGTGATTGAAATCCATTCAATTACCCATGGTGAGCTTTTCCTGTAAGATTTGAAACGAAATTTGTTAAAAGCTTGAATTTGAAGCTTTTGTTAATTTTAATGAGCTTTTTTGTGAAATTTTGTTTACTCTCTCTGCCAACATAATATTTGTGATACAAATTCACTTTAAATTTACCACGGTTTGTGTGTATATATTGATCTGTTAATAGATAAATTAGTTGACAACAACAAAAAACTCATTACATTGACAACAACCATATTTTCTAGAGCTTTACTTGAGTTTAAAACAAATATTGTGATTGAAATCCATTCAATTAACAATCGTGAGCTTTTTCTGTATGATTCGAAACATAATTTCTTAAAAGCTTGAATTTGAAGCTTTCGTTAACTTTTAAAAGAGCTTTTTGTGAATTTTTTGTTTACTCTCTCTGTCAACATAATATTTGTGATACAAATTCACATCATTGAATTTGTAGCTTTCGTTAACTTTTAAAGGAGCTTTTTGTGAAATTTTGTTTACTCTCTCTGCCAACATAATATTTGTGATACAAATTCACTTTAAAATTTCCACGGTTTGTGTGTATATATTGATCTGTTAATAGATAAATTAGTTGACAACAACAAAAAACTCATTACATTGACAACAACCATATTTTCTAGAGCTTAACTTGAGTTTCAAACAAATATTGTGATTGAAATCCATTCAATTAACAATCGTGAGTTTTTGCTGTATGATTCGAAACGAAATTTATTAAAAGCTTGAATTTGAAGCTTTCGTTAACTTTTAAAAGAGCTTTTTGTGAATTTTTTGTTTACTCTCTCTGTCAACATAATATTTGTGATACAAATTCACTTTAAATTTTCCACGGTTTGTGTGTATATATTGATCTGTTAATAGATAAATTAGTTGACAACAACAAAAAACTCATTACATTGACAACAACCATATTTTCTAGAGCTTTACTTGAGTTTAAAACAAATATTGTGATTGAAATCCATTCAATTAACAATCGTGAGCTTTTTCTGTATGATTCGAAACATAATTTCTTAAAAGCTTGAATTTGTAGCTTTCGTTAACTTTTAAAGGAGCTTTTTGTGAAATTTTGTTTACTCTCTCTGCCAACATAATATTTGTGATACAAATTCACTTTAAATTTACCACGGTTTGTGTGTATATATTGATCTGTTAATAGATAAATTAGTTGACAACAACAAAAAACTCATTACATTGACAACAACCATATTTTCTAGAGCTTAACTTGAGTTTCAAACAAATATTGTGATTGAAATCCATTCATTTAACAATCGTGAGTTTTTGCTGTATGATTCGAAACGAAATTTATTAAAAGCTTGAATTTGAAGCTTTCGTTAACTTTTAAAAGAGCTTTTTTGTGAATTTTTTGTTTACTCTCTCTGTCAACATAGTATTTGTGATACAAATTCACTTTAAATTTTCCACGGTTTGTGTGTATATATTGGTCTGTTAATAGATAAATTAGTTGACAACAACAAACAACTCATTACATTCACAACAACCATATTTTCTAGAGCTTAACTTGAGTTTAAAACAAATATTATGATTGAAATCGATTCAATTACCCATCGTGAGCTTTTCCTGTAAGATTTGAAACGAAATTTGTTAAAAGCTTGAATTTGAAGCTTTTGTTAATTTTAATGAGCTTTTTTGTGAAATTTTGTTTACTCTCTCTGCCAACATAATATTTGTGATACAAATTCACTTTAAATTTACCACAGCTTGTGTGTATATATTGATCTGTTAATAGATAAATTAGTTGACAACAACAAAAAACTCATTACATTGACAACAACCATATTTTCTAGAGCTTTACTTGAGCTTAAAACAAATATTGTGATTGAAATCCATTCGATTACCCATCGTGAGCTTTTCCTGTAAGATTTGAAATGAAATTTGTTAAAAGCTTGAATTTGAAGCTTTTGTTAATTGTAATGAGCTTTTTGTGAAATTTTGTTTACTCTCTCTGCCAACATAATATTTGTGATACAAATTCACTTTAAATTTACCACAGTTTGTGTGTATATATTGATCTGTTAATAGATAAATTAGTTGACAACAACAAAAAACTCATTACATTGACAACAACCATATTTTCTAGAGCTTTACTTGAGTTTAAAACAAATATTGTGATTGAAATCCATTCATTTAACAATCGTGAGCTTTTTCTGTATGATTCGAAACATAATTTCTTAAAAGCTTGAATTTGAAGCTTTCGTTAACTTTTAAAAGAGCTTTTTGTGAATTTTTGTTTACTCTCTCTGTCAACATAATATTTGTGATACAAATTCACTTTTAATTTTCCACGGTTTGTGTGTATATATTGGTCTGTTAATAGATAAATTAGTTGACAACAACAAAAAACTCATTACATTGACAACAACCATATTTTGTAGAGCTTAACTTGAGTTTAAAACAAATATTGTGATTGAAATCCATTCATTTACCCATCGTGAGATTTTCCTGTAAGATTTGAAACGAAATTTGTTAAAAGCTTGAATTTGAAGCTTTTGTTAATTTTAATGAGCTTTTTTGTGAAATTTTGTTTACTCTCTCTGCCAACATAATATTTGTGATACAAATTCACTTTAAATTTACCACGGTTTGTGTGTATATATTGATCTGTTAATAGATAAATTAGTTGACAACAACAAAAAACTCATTACATTGACAACAACCATATTTTCTAGAGCCATACTTAAGTTTAAAACAAATATTGTGATTGAAATCCATTCAATTAACAATCGTGAGTTTTTTCTGTATGATTCGAAACATAATTTCTTAAAAGCTTGAGTTTGAAGCTTTTGTTAATTTTAATGAGCTTTTTTGTGAAATTTTGTTTACTCTCTCTACCAACATAATATTTGTGATACAAATTCACTTAAAATTAACCACAGTTTGTGTGTATATATTGATCTGTTAATAGATAAATTAGTTGACAACAACAAAAAACTCATTACATTCACAACAACCATATTTTGTAGAGCTTAACTTGAGTTTAAAACAAATATTGTGATTGAAATCCATTCAATTACCCATCGTGAGCTTTTCCTGTAAGATTTGAAACGAAATTTGTTCAAAGCTTGAATTTGAAGCTTTTGTTAATTTTAATGAGCTTTTTTGTGAAATTTTGTTTACTCTCTCTACCAACATAATATTTGTGATACAAATTCACTTTAAATTTACCACAGTTTGTGTGTATATATTGATCTGTTAATAGATAAATTAGTTGACAACAACAAAAAACTCATTACATTCACAACAACCATATTTTCTAGAGCTTAATTTGAGTTTAAAACAAATATTGTGATTGAAATCCATTCAATTACCCATCGTGAGCTTTTCCTGTAAGATTTGAAACGAAATTTGTTAAAAGCTTGAATTTGAAGCTTTTGTTAATTTTAATGAGCTTTTTTGTGAAATTTTGTTTACTCTCTCTGCCAACATAATATTTGTGATACAAATTCACTTTAAATTTACCACGGTTTGTGTGTATATATTGATCTGTTAATAGATAAATTAGTTGACAACAACAAAAAATTCATTACATTGACAACAACCATATTTTCTAGAGCTTAACTTGAGTTTAAAACAAATATTGTGATTGAAATCCATTAAATTAACAATCGTGAGCTTTTTCTGTATGATTCGAAACATAATTTTTTAAAAACTTGAATTTGAAGCTTTCGTTAACTTTTAAAAGAGCTTTTTGAGAAATTTTTGCTTACTCTTTCTGTCAACATAATATTTGGGATACAAATTCACTTTAAAATTACCACGGTTTGTGTGTATATATTGATATGTTAATAGATAAATTAGTTGACAACAACAAAAAACTCATTACATTGACAACAACCATATTTTCTAGAGCCATACTTAAGTTTAAAACAAATATTGTGATTGAAATCCATTCAATTAACAATCGTGAGTTTTTTCTGTATGATTCGAAACATAATTTCTTAAAAGCTTGAGTTTGAAGCTTTTGTTAATTTTAATGAGCTTTTTTGTGAAATTTTGTTTACTCTCTCTACCAACATAATATTTGTGATACAAATTCACTTAAAATTAACCACAGTTTGTGTGTATATATTGATCTGTTAATAGATAAATTAGTTGATAACAACAAAAAACTCATTACATTCACAACAACCATATTTTGTAGAGCTTAACTTGAGTTTAAAACAAATATTGTGATTGAAATCCATTCAATTACCCATCGTGAGCTTTTCCTGTAAGATTTGAAACGAAATTTGTTCAAAGCTTGAATTTGAAGCTTTTGTTAATTTTAATGAGCTTTTTTGTGAAATTTTGTTTACTCTCTCTACCAACATAATATTTGTGATACAAATTCACTTTAAATTTACCACAGTTTGTGTGTATATATTGATCTGTTAATAGATAAATTAGTTGACAACAACAAAAAACTCATTACATTCACAACAACCATATTTTCTAGAGCTTAACTTGAGTTTAAAACAAATATTGTGATTGAAATCCATTCAATTACCCATCGTGAGCTTTTCCTGTAAGATTTGAAACGAAATTTGTTAAAAGCTTGAATTTGAAGCTTTTGTTAATTTTAATGAGCTTTTTTGTGAAAGTTTGTTTACTCTCTCTGCCAACATAATATTTGTGATACAAATTCACTTTAAATTTACCACGGTTTGTGTGTATATATTGATCTGTTAATAGATAAATTAGTTGACAACAACAAAAAATTCATTACATTGACAACAACCATATTTTCTAGAGCTTAACTTGAGTTTTAAACAAATATTGTGATTGAAATCCATTCAATTAACAATCGTGAGCTTTTTCTGTATGATTCGAAACATAATTTTTTAAAAACTTGAATTTGAAGCTTTCGTTAACTTTTAAAAGAGCTTTTTGAGAAATTTTTGTTTACTCTTTCTGTCAACATAATATTTGGGATACAAATTCACTTTAAAATTACCACGGTTTGTGTGTATATATTGATATGTTAATATATAAATTAGTTGACAACAACAAAAAACTCATTACATTGACAACAACCATATTTTCTAGAGCTTAACTTGAGTTTCAAACAAATATTGTGATTGAAATCCATTCAATTAACAATCGTGAGTTTTTGCTGTATGATTCGAAACGAAATTTATTAAAAGCTTGAATTTGAAGCTTTCGTTAACTTTTGAAAGAGCTTTTTGTGAATTTTTTGTTTACTCTCTCTGTCAACATAATATTTGTGATACAAATTCACTTTAAATTTTCCACGGTTTGTGTGTATATATTGATCTGTTAATAGATAAATTAGTTGACAACAACAAAAAACTCATTACATTGACAACAACCATATTTTCTAGAGCTTTACTTGAGTTTAAAACAAATATTGTGATTGAAATCCATTCAATTAACAATCGTGAGCTTTTTCTGTATGATTCGAAACATAATTTCTTAAAAGCTTGAATTTGTAGCTTTCGTTAACTTTTAAAGGAGCTTTTTGTGAAATTTTGTTTACTCTCTCTGCCAACATAATATTTGTGATACAAATTCACTTTAAATTTACCACGGTTTGTGTGTATATATTGATCTGTTAATAGATAAATTAGTTGACAACAACAAAAAACTCATTACATTCACAACAACCATATTTTCTAGAGCTTTACTTGAGTTTCAAACAAATATTGTGATTGAAATCCATTCATTTAACAATCGTGAGTTTTTGCTGTATGATTCGAAACGAAATTTATTAAAAGCTTGAATTTGAAGCTTTCGTTAACTTTTAAAAGAGCTTTTTGTGAATTTTTTGTTTACTCTCTCTGTCAACATAGTATTTGTGATACAAATTCACTTTAAATTTTCCACGGTTTGTGTGTATATATTGGTCTGTTAATAGATAAATTAGTTGACAACAACAAACAACTCATTACATTCACAACAACCATATTTTCTAGAGCTTAACTTGAGTTTCAAACAAATATTATGATTGAAATCGATTCAATTACCCATCGTGAGCTTTTCCTGTAAGATTTGAAACGAAATTTGTTAAAAGCTTGAATTTGAAGCTTTTGTTAATTTTAATGAGCTTTTTTGTGAAATTTTGTTTACTCTCTCTGCCAACATAATATTTGTGATACAAATTCACTTTAAATTTATATTGATCTGTTAATAGATAAATTAGTTGACAACAACAAAAAACTCATTACATTGACAACAACCATATTTTCTAGAGCTTTACTTGAGCTTAAAACAAATATTGTGATTGAAATCCATTCGATTACCCATCGTGAGCTTTTCCTGTAAGATTTGAAATGAAATTTGTTAAAAGCTTGAATTTGAAGCATTTGTTAATTTTATTGAGCTTTTTTGTGAAATTTTGTTTACTCTCTCTGCCAACATAATATTTGTGATACAAATTCACTTTAAATTTACCACGGTTTGTGTGTATATATTGATCTGTTAATAGATAAATTAGTTGACAACAACAAAAAACTCATTACATTGACAACAACCATATTTTCTAGAGCTTTACTTGAGTTTAAAACAAATATTGTGATTGAAATCCATTCAATTAACAATCGTGAGCTTTTTCTGTATGATTCGAAACATAATTTCTTAAAAGCTTGAATTTGTAGCTTTCGTTAACTTTTAAAGGAGCTTTTTGTGAAATTTTGTTTACTCTCTCTGCCAACATAATATTTGTGATACAAATTCACTTTAAATTTACCACGGTTTGTGTGTATATATTGATCTGTTAATAGATAAATTAGTTGACAACAACAAAAAACTCATTACATTGACAACAACCATATTTTCTAGAGCTTTACTTGAGTTTCAAACAAATATTGTGATTGAAATCCATTCATCTAACAATCGTGAGCTTTTTCTGTATGATTCGAAACATAATTTCTTAAAAGCTTGAATTTGAAGCTTTCGTTAACTTTTAAAAGAGCTTTTTGAGAAATTTTTGCTTACTCTTTCTGTCAACATAATATTTGTGATACAAATTCACTTTAAAATTACCACGGTTTGTTTGTATATATTGATATGTAAAAATATAAATTAGTTGACAACAACAAAAAACTCATTACATTGACAACAACCATATTTTGTAGAGCCATACTTGAGTTTAAAACAAATATTGTGATTGAAATCCATTCAATTACCCATCGTGAGCTTTTCCTGTAAGATTCGAAACGAAATTTGTTAAAAGCTTGAATTTGAAGCTTTTGTTAATTTTAATGAGCTTTTTGTGAAATTTTGTTTACTCTCTCTGCCAACATAATATTTGTGATACAAATTCACTTTAAATTTACCACAGTTTGTGTGTATATATTGATCTGTTAATAGATAAATTAGTTGACAACAACAAAAAACTCATTACATTCACAACAACCATATTTTCTAGAGCTTTACTTGAGTTTCAAACAAATATTGTGATTGAAATCCACTCATTTAACAATCGTGAGCTTTTCCTGTATGATTCGAAACATAATTTCTTATAAGCTTGAATTTGAAGCTTTCGTTAACTTTTAAAAGAGCTTTTTGAGAAATTTTTGTTTACTCTTTCTGTCAACATAATATTTGGGATACAAATTCACTTTAAAATTACCACGGTTTGTGTGTATATATTGATCTGTTAATAGATAAATTAGTTGACAACAACAAAAAACTCATTACATTCACAACAACCATATTTTCTAGAGCTTAACTTGAGTTTAAAACAAATATTGTGATTGAAATCCATTCAATTACCCATCGTGAGCTTTTCCTGTAAGATTTGAAACGAAATTTGTTAAAAGCTTGAATTTGAAGCTTTTGTTAATTTTAATGAGCTTTTTTGTAAAATTTTGTTTACTCTCTCTACCAACATAATATTTGTGATACAAATTCACTTTAAATTTACCACAGTTTGTGTGTATATATTGATCTGTTAATAGATAAATTAGTTGACAACAACAAAAAACTCATTACATTCACAACAACCATATTTTCTAGAGCTTAACTTGAGTTTAAAACAAATATTGTGATTGAAATCCATTCAATTACCCATGGTGAGCTTTTCCTGTAAGATTTGAAACGAAATTTGTTAAAAGCTTGAATTTGAAGCTTTCGTTAATTTTAATGAGCTTTTTGTGAAATTTTGTTTACTCTCTCTGCCAACATAATATTTGTGATACAAATTCACTTTAAATTTACCACGGTTTGTGTGTATATATTGATCTGTTAATAGATAAATTAGTTGACAACAACAAAAAACTCATTACATTGACAACAACCATATTTTCTAGAGCTTAACTTGAGTTTAAAACAAATATTGTGATTGAAATCCATTCAATTACCCATCGTGAGCTTTTCCTGTAAGATTTGAAACGAAATTTGTTAAAAGCTTGAATTTGAAGCTTTTGTTAATTGTAATGAGCTTTTTGTGAAATTTTGTTTACTCTCTCTGCCAACATAATATTTGTGATACAAATTCACTTTAAATTTACCACAGTTTGTGTGTATATATTGATCTGTTAATAGATAAATTAGTTGACAACAACAAAAAACTCATTACATTGACAACAACCATACTTTCTAGAGCTTTACTTGAGTTTAAAACAAATATTGTGATTGAAATCCATTCATTTAACAATCGTGAGCTTTTTCTGTATGATTCGAAACATAATTTCTTAAAAGCTTGAATTTGAAGCTTTCGTTAACTTTTAAAAGAGCTTTTTGTGAATTTTTGTTTACTCTCTCTGTCAACATAATATTTGTGATACAAATTCACTTTAAATTTTCCACAGTTTGTGTGTATATATTGGTCTGTTAATAGATAAATTAGTTGACAACAACAAAAAACTCATTACATTGACAACAACCATATTTTGTAGAGCTTAACTTGAGTTTAAAACAAATATTGTGATTGAAATCCATTCATTTACCCATCGTGAGCTTTTCCTGTAAGATTTGAAACGAAATTTGTTAAAAGCTTGAATTTGAAGCTTTTGTTAATTTTAATGAGCTTTTTTGTGAAATTTTGTTTACTCTCTCTGCCAACATAATATTTGTGATACAAATTCACTTTAAATTTACCACGGTTTGTGTGTATATATTGATCTGTTAATAGATAAATTAGTTGAAAACAACAAAAAACTCATTACATTGACAACAACCATATTTTCTAGAGCCATACTTAAGTTTAAAACAAATATTGTGATTGAAATCCATTCAATTAACAATCGTGAGTTTTTTCTGTATGATTCGAAACATAATTTCTTAAAAGCTTGAGTTTGAAGCTTTTGTTAATTTTAATGAGCTTTTTTGTGAAATTTTGTTTACTCTCTCTACCAACATAATATTTGTGATACAAATTCACTTAAAATTAACCACAGTTTGTGTGTATATATTGATCTGTTAATAGATAAATTAGTTGACAACAACAAAAAACTCATTACATTCACAACAACCATATTTTGTAGAGCTTAACTTGAGTTTAAAACAAATATTGTGATTGAAATCCATTCAATTACCCATCGTGAGCTTTTCCTGTAAGATTTGAAACGAAATTTGTTCAAAGCTTGAATTTGAAGCTTTTGTTAATTTTAATGAGCTTTTTTGTGAAATTTTGTTTACTCTCTCTACCAACATAATATTTGTGATACAAATTCACTTTAAATTTACCACAGTTTGTGTGTATATATTGATCTGTTAATAGATAAATTAGTTGACAACAACAAAAAACTCATTACATTCACAACAACCATATTTTCTAGAGCTTAATTTGAGTTTAAAACAAATATTGTGATTGAAATCCATTCAATTACCCATCGTGAGCTTTTCCTGTAAGATTTGAAACGAAATTTGTTAAAAGCTTGAATTTGAAGCTTTTGTTAATTTTAATGAGCTTTTTTGTGAAATTTTGTTTACTCTCTCTGCCAACATAATATTTGTGATACAAATTCACTTTAAATTTACCACGGTTTGTGTGTATATATTGATCTGTTAATAGATAAATTAGTTGACAACAACAAAAAACTCATTACATTGACAACAACCATATTTTCTAGAGCTTAACTTGAGTTTTAAACAAATATTGTGATTGAAATCCATTAAATTAACAATCGTGAGCTTTTTCTGTATGATTCGAAACATAATTTTTTAAAAACTTGAATTTGAAGCTTTCGTTAACTTTTAAAAGAGCTTTTTGAGAAATTTTTGTTTACTCTTTCTGTCAACATAATATTTGGGATACAAATTCACTTTAAAATTACCACGGTTTGTGTGTATATATTGATATGTTAATATATAAATTAGTTGACAACAACAAAAAACTCATTACATTGACAACAACCATATTTTGTAGAGCCATACTTAAGTTTAAAACAAATATTGTGATTGAAACCGATTCAATTTACAATCGTGAGTTTTTTCTGTATGATTCGAAACATAATTTCTTAAAAGCTTGAGTTTGAAGCTTTTGTTAATTTTAATGAGCTTTTTTGTGAAATTTTGTTTACTCTCTCTACCAACATAATATTTGTGATACAAATTCACTTTAAATTAACCACAGTTTGTGTGTATATATTGATCTGTTAATAGATAAATTAGTTGACAACAACAAAAAACTCATTACATTTACAACAACCATATTTTCTAGAGCTTAACTTGAGTTTAAAACAAATATTGTGATTGAAATCCATTCAATTACCCATCGTGAGCTTTTCCTGTAAGATTTGAAACGAAATTTGTTAAAAGCTTGAATTTGAAGCTTTTGTTAATTTTAATGAGCTTTTTTGTGAAATTTTGTTTACTCTCTCTGCCAAGATAATATTTGTGATACAAATTCACTTTAAATTTACCATGGTTTGTGTGTATATATTGATCTGTTAATAGATAAATTAGTTGACAACAACAAAAAACTCATTACATTGACAACAACCATATTTTCTAGAGCTTTACATGAGTCTCAAACAAATATTGTGATTGAAATCCATTCAATTAACAATCGTGAGCTTTTCCTGTATGATTCGAAATGAATTTTATTAAAAGCTTGAATTTGAAGCTTTCGTTAACTTTTAAAAGAGCTTTTTGTGAATTTTTTGTTTGCTCTTTCTGTCAACATAATATTCAAGATACAAATTCACTTTTAATTGTCCATGGTTTGTGTGTATATATTTGTCTGTTAATAGATAAATTAGTTGACAACAACAAAAAACTCATTACATTCACAACAACCATATTTTCTAGAGCCTTAACTTGAGTTTAAAACAAATATTGTGATTGAAATCCATTCAATTAACAATCGTGAGCTTTTCCTGTAAGATTTGAAACGAAATTTGTTAAAAGCTTGAATTTGAAGCTTTTGTTAATTTTAATGAGCTTTTTGTGAAATTTTGTTTTTTCTCTCTGCCAACATAATATTTGTGATACAAATTCACTTTAAATTTACCACAGTTTGTGTGTATATATTGATCTGTTAATAGATAAATTAGTTGACAACAACCAAAAACTCATTACATTGACAACAACCATATTTTCTAGAGCTTTACTTGAGTTTAAAACAAATATTGTGATTGAAATCCATTCAATTAACAATCGTGAGCTTTTTCTGTATGATTCGAAACATAATTTTTAAAAGCTTGAATTTGAAGCTTTCGTTAACTTTTAAAAGAGCTTTTTGTGAAATTTTGTTTACTCTATCTGCCAACATAATATTTGTGATACAAATTCACTTAAAATTTACCATGGTTTGTGTGTATATATTGATCTGTTAATAGATAAATTAGTTGACAACAACAAAAAACTCATTACATTGACAACAACCATATTTTCTAGAGCTTTACTTGAGTTTCAAACAAATATTGTGATTGAAATCCATTCATTTAACAATCGTGAGTTTTTTCTGTATGATTCGAAACGAAATTTATTAAAAGCTTGAATTCGAAGCTTTTGTTAATTTTAATGAGTTTTTTTGTGAAATTTTGCTTACTCTCTCTGCCAACATAATATTTGTGATACAAATTCACTTTAAATTTACCATGGTTTGTGTGTATATATTGATCTGTTAATAGATAAATTAGTTGACAACAACAAAAAACTCATTACATTGACAACAACCATATTTTCTAGAGCTTTACTTGAGTTTCAAACAAATATTGTGATTGAAATCCATTCATCTAACAATCGTGAGCTTTTTCTGTATGATTCGAAACATAATTTCTTAAAAGCTTGAATTTGAAGCTTTCGTTAACTTTTAAAAGAGCTTTTTGAGAAATTTTTGCTTACTCTTTCTGTCAACATAATATTTGTGATACAAATTCACTTTAAAATTACCACGGTTTGTTTGTATATATTGATATGTAAAAATATAAATTAGTTGACAACAACAAAAAACTCATTACATTGACAACAACCATATTTTGTAGAGCCATACTTGAGTTTAAAACAAATATTGTGATTGAAATCCATTCAATTACCCATGGTGAGCTTTTCCTGTAAGATTTGAAACGAAATTTGTTAAAAGCTTGAATTTGAAGCTTTTGTTAATTTTAATGAGCTTTTTGTGAAATTTTGTTTACTCTCTCTGCCAACATAATATTTGTGATACAAATTCACTTTAAATTTACCACAGTTTGTGTGTATATATTGATCTGTTAATAGATAAATTAGTTGACAACAACAAAAAACTCATTACATTGACAACAACCATATTTTCTAGAGCTTAACTTGAGTTTCAAACAAATATTGTGATTGAAATCCATTCATTTAACAATCGTGAGCTTTTTCTGTATGATTCGAAACGAAATTTATTAAAAGCTTGAATTTGAAGCTTTCGTTAACTTTTAAAAGAGCTTTTTGTGAATTTTTTGTTTACTTTCTCTGTCAACATAATATTTGTGATACAAATTCACTTTAAATTGTCCACGGTTTGTGTGTATATATTGGTCTGTTAATAGATAAATTAGTTGACAACAACAAAAAACTCATTACATTGACAACAACCATATTTTCTAGAGCTTAACTTGAGTTTAAAACAAATATTGTGATTGAAATCCATTCAATTACCCATCGTGAGCTTTTCCTGTAAGATTTGAAACGAAATTTGTTAAAAGCTTGAATTTGAAGCTTTTGTTAATTGTAATGAGCTTTTTATGAAATTTTGTTTACTCTCTCTGCCAACATAATATTTGTGATACAAATTCACTTTAAATTTACCACAGTTTGTGTGTATATATTGATCTGTTAATAGATAAATTAGTTGACAACAACAAAAAACTCATTACATTGACAACAACCATATTTTCTAGAGCCATACTTAAGTTTAAAACAAATATTGTGATTGAAACCTTTTCAATTTACAATCGTGAGTTTTTTCTGTATGATTCGAAACATAATTTCTTGAAAGCTTGAATTTGAAGCTTTCGTTAATTTTAATGAGCTTTTTTGTGAAATTTTGTTTACTCTCTCTACCAACATAATATTTGTGATACAAATTCACTTAAAATTTACCACAGTTTGTGTGTATATATTGATCTGTTAATAGATAAATTAGTTGACAACAACAAAAAACTCATTACATTCACAACAACCATATTTTCTAGAGCTTAACTTGAGTTTAAAACAAATATTGTGATTGAAATCCATTCAATTACCCATCGTGAGCTTTTTCTGTAAGATTTGAAACGAAATTTGTTAAAAGCTTGAATTTGAAGCTTTTGTTAATTTTAATGAGCTTTTTTGTGAAATTTTGTTTACTCTCTCTGCCAACATAATATTTGTGATACAAATTCACTTTAAATTTACCACGGTTTGTGTGTATATATTGATCTGTTAGTAGATTAATTAGTTGACAACAACAAAAAACTCATTACATTCACAACAACCATATTTTCTAGAGCTTTACTTGAGTTTCAAACAAATATTGTGATTGAAATCCATTCAATTAACAATCGTGAGCTTTTTCTGTATGATTCGAAACGAAATTTCTTAAAAGCTTGAATTTGAAGCTTCTGTTAATTTTAATGAGCTTTTTTGTGAAATTTTGTTTACTCTCTCTGCCAACATAATATTTGTGATACAAATTCTTTTGAAATTTACCACGGTTTGTGTGTATATATTGATCTGTTAATAGATAAATTAGTTGACAACAACAAAAAACTCATTACATTGACAACAACCATATTTTCTAGAGCTTTACTTGAGTTTAAAACAAATATTGTGATTGAAATCCATTCAATTAACAATCGTGAGCTTTTTCTGTATGATTCGAAACGAAATTTCTTAAAAGCTTGAATTTGAAGCTTTCGTTAACTTTTAAAAGAGCTTTTTGAGAAATTTTTGTTTACTCTTTCTGTCAACATAATATTTGGGATACAAATTCACTTTAAAATTACCACGGTTTGTGTGTATATATTGATCTGTTAATATATAAATTAGTTGACAACAACAAAAAACTCATTACATTGACAACAACCATATTTTCTAGAGCCATACTTGAGTTTAAAACAAATATTGTGATTGAAATCCATTCAATTACCCATCGTGAGCTTTTCCTGTAAGATTTGAAACGAAATTTATTAAAAGCTTGAATTTGAAGCTTTTGTTAATTTTAATGAGCTTTTTTGTGACATTTTGTTTACTCTCTCTGCCAACATAATATTTGTGATACAAATTCACTTAAAATTTACCACAGTTTGTGTGTATATATTGATCTGTTAATAGATAAATTAGTTGACAACAACAAAAACTCATTACATTCACAACAACCATATTTTCTAGAGCTTTACTTGAGTTTAAAACAAATATTGTGATTGAAATCCATTCAATTACCCATCGTGAGCTTTTCCTGTAAGATTTGAAACGAAATTTGTTAAAAGCTTGAATTTGAAGATTTTGTTAATTTTAATGAGCTTTTTTGTGAAATTTTGTTTACTCTCTCTGCCAACATAATATTTGTAATACAAATTCACTTTAAATTTACCACGGTTTGTGTGTATATATTGATCTGTTAATAGATAAATTAGTTGACAACAACAAAAAACTCATTACATTGACAACAACCATATTTTCTAGAGCTTTACTTGCGTTTCAAACAAATATTGTGATTTTTTTTTTTTTTTTTTTTTTTTATTAAGGCTTGGCTCCAAAAATTGACAGCCATGTCGCCACATATCATATTTACATTTTTTTACAAGATTAACATTTTATTCATTTTTAATTTTATTTACCGCGGTAGAGAACTGGATATTCCCTATTTACATCTTTCTGGCTGTTGATTTCAAATTATAATATTACTCATTTTTACAAATTCATACATTTCCTTATAAGCCAAACCACCCCCATTCATTACTCTGGTTAAATTATTTGCATTGTGGAGGATGCTGAAGCATGATCTGACACGATTGTATTTCGGGCAGACTAATATCAAATGTTCAACATCCTCCACCATGTCACACAACACGCAATCTTTTTCCTCACTCAATCGACGTTTCCACAAGCATTCTTTCCAATTTCCATGGTTCAGTCTGATTCTCTCGATTGTTCTTACCATTCGTACATCTCCTTTGAGTTCCTTATAAAAAGGGGTTCTCAAAGGAGAAGCGCATAACTCTCTGTACTTCTTTCCTTTTATCAAACATTTATCTTCATATTCACACTCCCATTTTCTCCACAGATTCATCTGAATCATTTGAAGTACATCTCTTACATCCTTCTTTTCATACTCCTGAACCAATTCATTCATTGTACCCTTCTTTGCTAACATATCAGCTCTTTCGTTCCCTTCGATCTGTCGATGTGATGGTACCCATTGTATTGTCACATCACATTGACAGATACGAACACACTCAAAAATCATATCCACATACACATTGCCTTGTACTCCACCTCCACATTTAACCAAACCTATTCCACTCTGGGAATCGGAAAATATTACTATTTTCCGATTACCATCATTCACAGCCAGTTTTAATCCTTCATATATTCCTATTAGTTCTGCGTTCATTATACAGATGCTATTATCCACTTTGAAAAATTTCTCCACATTCATTCTTGACATAAATACACCCACACCTACTCCATTATCATTCACACTAGCATCTGTATAAATCATTACGTGCTGCGAATACTGTTGACCGATTTTCTCAAACATAATTTTAGCGATGACTTCATTCATTCCCTTATTAAAATCCTCCATATTCATGCACACAGTAAGGTTATAAGGAGCAGGGTGCGGACCGGCATTACCTATACTCAAAAACATATCCATATGTTCAAGTGCAATGCTGGATCTATATGTTGGTTTGTACACCGCCCTATTTTGAAGCCTTACTACCATCTCATTCCAAAACTCATTTTTCCTTATAATCATTCTCGTGGTCTCTTTCACTATGATCCACTCTCTCTTGTAATCAAGCGGCCATTCACCCATTTCAGACCACAGAGTATGTATTGGGGTTGAATTTATCGCACCCAATACCACTCTGGCACACGCATTCTCCACTTTCATTAATTGGCTAAACGCCCCTTTTGAACCATTTCCATACACACTGATTCCATATCCTATTTTGGAGGAAATAAGGGCCTTTCTTAACATATCAGTCACACTTGGGTGAGCACCCCATTTAGGTTTGCTCACCCTTTTAATTACATTCAAGCGTTTCTTGCAATCGTCTGTTAAAATATTCATGTGCTTTCCAAAATTCATGCGTCGATCAATCCAAATACACAAATACCTGTACGTGTTCACATGTTCAATTCTAGTATTGTCTATCTTAATGTTAACATTTACATCATTCGTTCTAAAACTCATATAAGCACACTTACTAGCATTTACTCTTAAATTAAGTTCTTTCATTTTTTCCATTAATTCATCCACCCCCTTTTGCGCCTTTTGAGCCGCCGCATCAATGCTTCTTCCTTTACCTATAACCACAAAGTCATCTGCAAATTGCAGAAGAATTTGGTTTTCAGCATTGATGCGGTGTATCTCACTCGTATATAGGTTGAACAGGGTTGGCGATATCTTACTCCCTTGCGGAAGACCAATATTCGCCACCCCTTCCAACCCATATCCGCTTCCGTTCAAAATAATTTTTCTTTCACTCATGAAATCTTTTATCCACATACACACTTTCCGTGAAAATCCAAATTTCGAAAGAATTTGTTGCAATTTCCACGGAACCACGTAATCATAAGCCCTATGTATGTCCAAAAATACCGCAACTACTTTCATGTTATCCTTTTTCACTTCCCACACAAACTTTTCCACACACTCAATTGCAGAGTGGTTCTTTCGAAATCCGAATGTTGTTGCTGGCAACAAATTATTTTCATTCATAAACCATTCGATTCGTTCTTTCATCATTCCATTTAACAATTTTATAAAGACATTTAACAGACATATGCCGCGATAATTTGTTGCCACATTCGGATCCCGATCCCGTTTAGAGATGGCCACCACTCTGCTTTCTTTCCATTTATCTGGTATTTTTGAACTCATCCACACTTTATTTATCACCTCGAGTATATTTTGTTTTGCTGACTCATTCAACATCTGCACCATTTTGTAACTAACACGATTTGTTCCGGGAGTGGTAGATTTAGAATTGTCTAACACTCGTCGGAACTCCTCACACTCAAATTTTCCATCTAAACTTTCATTTTCACAAATTCTTTCAACTTCATTTAGTTCATTTAAATCATTTTCCACATTTAAAATCATTCTAAGAAATTCTACACCTTTTTCGCGGTTCTCACTCACCACATTACTCACATTTAAATATTTACCATTCACTCGATTAAAGAAACTCCATACGTCCCTAGTTGTTGTGGTATGTGTCATTTGGGACACATATTCCCGCCAGCTTTTCCTTTTGGCTTTGCGAATAGCCTTCTTCAACTTTCCATTCATTCTACCATACAAAATTTTATTCTCACTACTCTTATTCCTATTAAATTCACGCAAGGCTATTCGCTTTCTTTCATACCAGAATTGAACTTCATTATTCCACCATCCATGTACCCTTATATCTTTCAGATCCACAATTTTAATACACTTTTTATTCATTTGGTCTATCACACTATCTAACTGGCATTGACTCATTTCATTTTCTCCGAGAATCTCATTCATTTCTTGCACCCATCTCCTACTATTCATTATTTCACACTTTTTTTTAAACATTCGATTATCATTCATGATTATTTTAATCATGAAATGATCTCCACCCAAATTCTCTTCTTCGACATTCCAAGTGACTCGGCCGGCCAGCTCAATAGATGTCAAGGACAGATCTAGTGCACTGGCCGTACCACCTACATTCGCCATCCTAGTTGGCCTTCCATCATTCAAGAGCACTAAATCGGAATCTTGAATTAGGTCAGCCAACTGGTTACCACGTACACAATTATTCACACAACCCCACATTCTAGCATGAGCATTCATATCACCTCCAATTATCAAGTCACTTTTACCTCTCACCCATTCAAACAGTTTCTTCAAATCACTCAACGTTTTTCTTCTTTCATCTTCCTCACGTGCTTGGGTTACATACACACTTACTAGTAATAAATTCCTTTCCAAATTAGTGGTCGATGCGGCAATTGCCTCTATAATTTCAAACGCCGGAAGCGGTTGTTGTTTGAGCTTCATACAATTTTTATATAGTATTGCCACTCCACCATAACCATCGCTTCTTGGTTTGGAAAGGAATTTATACCCTCTTACATTCAACGTCTTGTTCACACGCTCCCAGGTTTCACTAATAAGGACCACATTCATATTGTTCTTGGCCAGATAATTTACCAACATATCTTTTTTGGCATATAAACTTTGAGTATTTATCTGACCAACAACAATTCTATCACTCATTTCCTCATTTACACATTAAAAATATTACATACCGGGTAAAAGATGTAAACCGGGAATATCCGTTCAAGTTTTATCATACTTAATTTGGTGTAAGCCATTGTGGTTTGATGTCACTTGTTGTTACTAGTTGATGTTTTTGTCCCTCATCGGCGTTATTTTCGTTGGTTATAATGTTGTATATTCTAGAAAATGTTTGTGTTGATTGTTGTTGGAAGTGATTCCTTCATGTTGGTTGCTGTTGTATTTTGTTGCTTCATGTTGTTTGTTATTGCCCAGTTGATTATATAATAGATTATAATTTTTTATTTTATTGTTGTTTTAATTGTTGTGTTTTTGTATTTGTTAACCGTATTATTTGGGTTCTACGTTGTTGCTTATTTTATTCGGTAGTGATGGTGTTATAAACGTGTTGCCGATTGTGTTTTGTGTATTTTCCGTTGCTTTTTTATGTTCCTCCATAAACGCAATACGGTTTTTAGTGTTGGTATATCTGCCTTTTTTTATGGGTCGCCCTCGCTTGCTTATATTGTCAGATACTTCTTCACTCTCCGTGTCCATACACGATGAATCGGTTTCCAGTTTTCTGTCTTTTATATGTTCCTTAATATTAATCATTCGTTGCATATTTTCGATTTTCTTTTCTGCTTGCTGTTGTATATTTGTAATTTTTGCAATGTCACTGTATTTCATTTTTTCATTACTGTTTTGCTGGACTTTTTGCTGTGTGTGATCGGAGTGTATTGATACACTTGTTTCTTTCTCTAACGATGGTAGTAGTTGAGAATGTGCTGTTTGCTTTTGTTGTGATAACTCGTTCATTTCGTAGTTAATTTGTGGGCAGTTTTGTTTTTTATGTGTGTGTTCTCCGCATTTGAAACACCGCTCTTTCATACCGTCGTAAAAAATTCTGGTTTTGATATTTTGTATATATATGAATTGCGGTATCTCTCTTTCAATATCGATATATATACCTCTTACACCCGAAAACACTGGTAGCAGTGAGTTGGCGCCAAATCTTTCTCGACGTATTGACATAATGTTGCCAAAACGGAGCATTGCATCGCTTATGGTTTTGTCATCAATTTCCGGTGGTAAATTAAACATTCTTACGTAACGAACTGTTCCACTAGCACCTTTAACCGTAACTTCTGTTGTTTGCCCATTTGTGTATGTGAACACCAAAACCGTTGCCTCTTCTAAGAATTCCAAATATTTTTGTTCCGTGTTGAATTTGATATAAATGCATCGATCGTACAGGTCCTGGTACAGTGTATGTATGTCTTTCACTGTAAGTGCGTTGTCAAGAACAAATCTCATCATTTCTTGATCGGTTGGCTTTGGAGCTGCATTTTGAAATTGTATCTTCGCCGTATTTTTTCTTAAACTCTCCATTTTTAACTTTATTCCTCAACCTTTTTACAGGTATAAATGATTGGTTTTTTTTTCTTTACGCAAAATTGCGTTTAGATTTTTGGATAACACTTTTTATCACTTGTCACTTTACTTTTAACTTTGCGTTTGATTTTAATTATTATTATTCTTTTTTCTTCTCTTCGATGTTAACTCGACCGTAGTTGAAATTGGAATGAACCATATTTTCTAGAGCTTTACTTGAGTTTCAAACAAATAGTGTGATTGAAATCCATTCAATTAACAATCGTGAGTTTTTTCTGTATGACTCGAAACGAAATTTATTAAAAGCTTGAATTTGAAGCTTTCGTTAACTTTTAAAAGAGCTTTTTGTGAATTTTTTGTTTACTCTCTCTGTCAACATAATATTTGTGATACAAATTCACTTAAAATTTTCCACGGTTTGTGTGTATATATTGATCTGTTAATAGATAAATTAGTTGACAACAACAAAAAACTCATTACATTGACAACAACCATATTTTCTAGAGCTTAACTTGAGTTTCAAACAAATATTGTGATTGAAATCCATTCAATTACCCATCGTGAGCTTTTCCTGTAAGATTTGAAACGAAATTTATTAAAAGCTTGAATTTGAAGCTTTTGTTAATTTTAATGAGCTTTTTTGTGAAATTTTGTTTACTCTCTCTGCCAACATAATATTTGTGATACAAATTCACTTTAAATTTACCACGGTTTGTGTGTATATATTGATCTGTTAATAGATAAATTAGTTGACAACAAAAAAAACTCATTACATTGACAACAACCATATTTTCTAGAGCTTAACTTGAGTTTAAAACAAATATTGTGATTGAAATCCATTCAATTACCCATCGTGAGCTTTTCCTGTAAGATTTGAAACGAAATTTGTTAAAAGCTTGAATTTGAAGCTTTTGTTAATTTTAATGAGCTTTTTTGTGAAATTTTGTTTACTGAAATTTAACTGAAATTTTGTGATACAA
Source organism: Tipula lateralis (assembly GCA_963932295.1). Lineage (NCBI taxonomy): Eukaryota > Metazoa > Arthropoda > Insecta > Diptera > Tipulidae > Tipula > Tipula lateralis. The sequence goes on from OZ010738.1 coordinate 156,990,874, forward strand.
ATTCACTTAAAATTTACCACGGTGTGTCTGTATATATTGATCTGTTAATAGATAAATTAGTTGACAACAACAAAAAACTCATTACATTGACAACAACCATATTTTGTAGAGCCATATTTGAGTTTAAAACAAATATTGTGATTGAAATCCATTCAATTACCCATCGTGAGCTTTTCCTGTAAGATTTGAAACGAAATTTCTTAAAAGCTTGAATTTGAAGCTTTTGTTAATTTCAATGAGCTTTTTTGTGAAATTTTGTTTACTCTCTCTGCCAACATAATATTTTTGATACAAATTCACTTTAAATTTTCCTCGGTTTGTGTGTATATATTGATCTGTTAATAGATAAATTAGTTGACAACAACAAAAAACTCATTACATTCACAACAACCATATTTTCTAGAGCTTAACTTGAGTTTAAAACAAATATTGTGATTGAAACCTATTCAATTTACAATCGTGAGTTTTTTCTGTATGATTTGAAACGAAATTTGTTAAAAGCTTGAATTTGAAGCTTTCGTTAATTTTAATGAGCGTTTTTGTGAAATTTTGTTTACTCTCTCTCTGCCAACATAATATTTGTGATACAAATTCACTTTAAATTTACCACAGTTTGTGTGTATATATTGATCTGTTAATAGATAAATTAGTTGACAACAACAAAAAACTCATTACATTGACAACAACCATATTTTCTAGAGCTTAACTTGAGTTTAAAACAAATATTGTGATTGAAATCCATTCAATTACCCATCGTGAGCTTTTCCTGTAAGATTTTGATTGATTGATTGATTGATAGGACTGTAGGACCAAGCGCTAGGCAAGATTCCCGGATAACGCCGGGCCTATTCCTACAGCCGTTTACATAAAACGATAGGTAAGGATAGGAAGGTATATTAGTTAGGAAAGAGCGACCCGGTTACAGACACCATGACAGTCGGTACTAAACTACTATTATCACAAGACAATCACAATTTTAATCTACTAGTCTGCAATCGCCAGTCAGCATTCTCCAGTCCGCAACACCTATCCGCTCTTCTGTATTTTGAATAAAATTAAAACAAAATTAAAATTAAAATTCTAAATAAATTTATTAGTTGGTCGCTCAGGAATCTGTAACTTAATTAATTCATTTTATTATTTATTTCAACTCCCATCCGCACAACTAACCTAATTAGAACATAAGTATAGAACTACGAAGGAAATTGTTTTAACTTATGGCTCAAGTATCTGAAACAATTTAATTAATTTGCTATGATAGTTTAAGCCATTCATTACGATAATGTTACCATAAGTCTGCAACATGCTCATCAGAGAATCAAAATAGACTAGGGCGACTATCTTCGACAGAACCATTTTCCTGTTACATAATTAATACAATAATATAATTTGTTAGTAAGATCTATATCATTTTTACACTAACTATTATTTATGTTATTATTTTTATTAGGATAGGGAGGACATTTCTAATTCCATCATATGTATTTGTGTTACCTCCACAGTTGAAACTGGAGTATTGTTAATTATTCTGGAGTCTTCTCATCATATGCTGCATATAAAGTTGCGTCCCTATATTTCCAGATCCACCACCATCTAACGCGAGGGGCAGTATTTATTTATTTTATGACTCGACAGCATTTCCTATACATACATTCGTGTATAGGGTTAATTATTTATATAAATAAATAATTGAGTAAGTTAACTATAACCTGCAACTTAGCTATAACGTATTAAAATTAAATCATTTACACAAAATTCTAAAAATAAATTTACTAGATAGGAATCTGTAACTTAATTATTATTAATTTTATTATTTATTTCAACTCCAGTCCGTACACCTATCAAAGTTAAACAAAAATTCAAAACTCTTAATTAATTAACTTGCGGCTCCTGAATCTGTAACCATAAATTAAATTAATATGGTATGCTAGATTAAGTACCCGTCAACCATTACGCTGATGATACCATAATATTAGAATATGTTTATCAGAACATCAAAATAAATCTCTGAAAACGTTTTACATTCCAAAATTATGTACATCTTTTTTAAAATAAAATAAACTTTCCTTGTAAACCCCCTCCAACTATAATCATATTTACACTTATATAAATAATTAAAACCAAACCTTTTCCATAAATTATTATTATTATTTTTATATTACTGCAATACAATGTAATTGCAATGCAATGCTCGTATTATGGTCGTGATCAGGTATGTCACTTTACTACAAATGTAGTAGATCCGCCCCGACCTTCACCGTTCATAAATCAAAAAAAACAATTGATATTGTCTTCAAAAAGCACCCTTAAATCCCAATACGAAACTTAATAAATTGAATTTACGCATGGATAACCCACAGGCACGTATGCACGACACACAGGCAATAAAGCAGGCAGGGATGCCACATACATGCAGAAAGTATGGAGCAGAAGCACCCCAAAAGTAGAAGAAATCGACACCCCTCGGAGCGAACCCTATTCAAGCGAACCAAACACGATCCAAACTCAACATTCAACCAAACATACATCTCTTAGTTTTAAAGAAACTCTAACACGAGAACCAAATCGTAAGCAACCAAAATACAAACTCATGCACCCTCAACAACGGGACACCAACCTATACAAAAATAAAAAGTGCAGACCTATCTCAACTGACATCCAACAGACCGAAATCCATCCAAACACCCCACATTTCAGCCAATCCTCCAGCTTCCAACAAATACTACTCGCGTTGAAAACCCCACATGCCAACAGAGGCTCCCAACCGCCATCGCAACAAGCTCAACTCTTATGCCCGTTCCAATCTCATCCAGCCCCGAAACCCCCCTCCCTCCAACCACAGCAGTACCATGAGACAAAGAACAAATCACAAGCATGCAGCTACAAATACCTACAAAAACCACTTTTTCCAAGACACTCCTGCACAATCCCAGCCCACTCCAGAATCGTGCGACATCCTCCAAAAATCCAGCCAGAACATCAAAACTTCCCGACACTCTACAGAATTAAATGCTTCCAAACCGCCACTGCAAAACTGCCACAGTCCCGCCGACACCCAAACATTCTAATAGTTTTTAGTCCCCGCCCGACCCGTCACAAACTTCCAGACTAAGCAACCCTCAAAAACAATCCCAAAATGTTCCTTCGATAATGGAAGACAGACCCGTGTTCTTCATCAAATCTTAACACTCCTGCCCTACAAAATCCCTGTGGATGTGTACACTTTTCTTATTACCTATGTGTATACACACACACGTACCTACACAGTTGAAATCTGACAAATTGATAAATTTAATAAGATAAGATAGTGCACATATATAATATAATATAATTAGATAAAAAAGATCGCTTCTCTGTTTCACTGGGGTCTCGTCAGTGATTTAATTTTGATCTCCTATTAGGTATTATATATTGTTTTTGTTCCATTCCTGTTGAAAAATTATTTGTTGTTTTTTCCTTATATACTTGTAGAATTCGTGAATAAATAATATACAAAATCGTGTTGTTGTTGTTATTTCGTTTTTTTTTATTTTCCTGTATTGTTGTTTTCGTTTCTTATTCCTTTATTATTGTTGTATTGTAATTCCTTTTGTTTTAGTTTTTCTTAGTTAAAAAGATGTATACACTCACATAATACATACACAATTATTAGATATTTTTATTAAGGGGTCCCAACATAAATAAATATAATCACAAATCCAATATGTACTCGTATACTACTCTACTATTTGCAATTAAACAAAATATGCAACCAAATATATTTGATTAATTGAATAACAAAGCAACAGTGATTCATTGCTTTGTTTACAATCAATTGACATTTCAATCATCGCCAAATTAGTTGCTCAATTCATGTGCTATTTCTGTGTTTCTTCGTCCATCTATTCGATAATAGATGTCCTACATTGTGTAGCATTCATGAGTATCGCAAAAACTGTAGCGTCATGAAATAAAATGTATTGCATTTGCGCAATATTTTCTGATTTATATTGCAAAAAAATTTCACAAATCACCGTTTACACAACAATTTATTCTGTTCTAAATAATCAGAAGGATTACTTAGTACGTAAGCTATCTTGAATCACTTGTATATTACCATTATCACCCATATTGGATTTAATTATTATTATTTTGTTAGGAGAATAAAAATATACGTCCACTGCACTTCACTACACTTTTGTCCGTGAGCTTTTCCTGTAAGATTTGAAACGAAATTTGTTAAAAGCTTGAATTTGAAGCTTTTGTTAATTTTAATGAGCCTTTTTTGTGAAATTTTGTTTACTCTCTCTGCCAACATAATATTTGTGATACAAATTCACTTTAAATTTTTATTTAATTTAAATTTACTTTAAATTATTGATCTGTTAATAGATAAATTAGTTGACAACAACAAAAAACCCATTACATTGACAACAACCATATTTTCTAGAGCTTTACTTTTTTTTTTTTTTTTATTAAGGCTTGGCTCCAAAAATTGACATCCATGTCGCCACATATCATATTTACATTTTTTTAAAAGATTAACATTTTATTCATTTTTAATTTTATTTACCGGTAGAGAACTAGATATTCCCTATTTACATCTTTCTGGCTGTTGATTTCAAATTATTATAATACTCATTTTCACAAATTCATACATTTACTTATAAGCCAAACCACCCCCATTCATTACTCTGGTTAAATTATTTGCATTGTGGAGGATGCTGAAGCATGATCTGACACGATTGTATTTCGGGCAGACTAATATCAAATGTTCAACATCCTCTCCCATGTCACACAACACGCAATCTTTTGTTTCACTCAATCGACGTTTCCACAAGCATTCTTTCCAATTTCCATGGTTCAGTCTGACTCTCTCAATTGTTCTTACCATTCGTACATCTCCTTTGAGTTCCTTATAGAACGGGGTTCTCAAAGGAGTAGCGCGCAACTCTCTGTACTTCTTTCCTTTTATCAAATATTTATCTTCATATTCACACTCCCATTTTCTCCACAGATTCATCTGAATCATTCGAAGTACATCTCTTACATCCTTCTTTTCATACTTCTGAACCAATGCATTCATTGCACCCTTCTTAGCTAACATATCGGCTCTTTCGTTTCCTTCGATCTGTCGATGTGATGGTACCCATTGTATTGTCACATCACATTGACAGATACGAACATACTCAAAAATCATATCCACATACACATTGCCTTGTATTCCACCTTCACATTTAACCAAACCTATTCCACTCTTGGAATCGAAAAATATTACTATTTATAAATTTAAATTTATAAATTTAAATTTTTAACATTTAGCATACTAATTATCGTAAGAGAACTGGATACTCCCCATTTACATCTTGCTTTAATCTTAAATTGTTATATTACTCATTTTCACAAATTCATATATTTCCTTATAAGCCAAACCACCCTCACTCATTACTCTGGTTAGATTATTTGCATTGTGGAGGATGCTGAAGCATGTTCATTTCGATTGATCTGTAAAAAGATAAATAAGTTGACAACAACAAAAACACATTACATGGACAACAACCATACTTTCTAGAGCTTTACTTGAGTTTTTAACAAATATTGTGATTGAAATCCATTCAATTAACAATCTACTACTTTCTAACTACTTTTTATCTAACAATTACTATTTTCCGATTTTCATCATTCGTTAACTTTAATGAGCTTTTTGTGAAATTTGGTTTACTCTCTCTTTCGACGTAGACATTTCTATATAGTGATCTTCGTCGTTCTCTATCTGGTCTGCTTTCGATTGAAATTGTGTGATTATCTGTACTTGCAAAGTTATTTCACCCAACCTTCACCTTACTTGGCGAAATGTTTTTCTGGGGCCCTATTTCTGTATACGATACGAATGTTCATTCGATACGAAAATTCAATTCGATACGAAAATGAAATGGTATTTCTGTATACGAACGTACAATAGTTTTTAATTTTTGCAGTGTAGTCAAAGGGAAATTTATTTTTTTGAAATTTCCTTTAAAATAACGGAGTGTATTTGTGATTAATGTCACTTTTTGACATTTAGTTTCGGTAAACAAATCAATCACAGTGGGATGCTTTTTACGTTTTTATATCAAAAAAAATAATATATTTTAATATAATAATATTTTATATTATCAATAATAATTTTATTTAATTTAAGTCTTTATTTTAATATGGAACCTGAAATCAGACCATACTTTCTTCCAGAGGTCTGAATTTCTAACTGGTGGTCCATTTGTATTTAACCGACTGGTTATTTCAGCTCATAATGATTTTGACGATACTCGGGCTTCCGCTGTTGCGTTATAACCTCTAGTTTAAGCGGAGTGCTTCTCCATGAATGCAAGCAATAGCTTGTATTGTTTAGCCGTTGTTATGCCCTAATTATAAAAATAATTTTATGTTGTTATGCCAATTAAAAAAAATATAATTTATAAGATCATGGTACAAAAAAATTTACTTATTTCATTAATTGATGAAGATGTTTTCATTTCTGTATCTCCTATTTTAGTAGCATAAAGTGTATACTATATAGGCAGGGCCATCTCACTCTGAGGGGAACTACATTTTTCATATCTTCCATGATAAACCAAGTTGTTTAGCTTCTACTATAGCATTGTTCTCCTCCATGACATCGCTGGTACTCTAACTTTCCTTTTTTTTTGTGAGTTCCAGTCCAATGATATCCTCCTTAATCACTTGGAGATTTCCTAAGTGTATGGCCAATCCATTTTTACTTTCACCTCTTTATTTTAGTTTCTATATCTATCTATCTGAGTTTCTTTCTACCTTTCTACCAAGGTATTCAAATTTATTTACATCAATTTGTACATTGTTGATGTGCATTGGTGTGGCTATATTTGTGTTGAGTCTCACCGTCCTTGGTTTTTTTGGTGTTTATCTTGAAACGTAGGTAGATCTGAAAGCTGTTGTATTTTTTGCTGCATGTTGAGTGTTTACTGAGCTGGCATACATGTCATATGCATATCCCAGATCATTGAATTTACCTGTAATCTCCATTGTATGCCACTAGGAGACGTGATGGCAATTGAAACCCATTACATTAATGGGTTTCAATTGCCATAATTGAAACCCATTAAGATCAGGAACAGCATTGGTGAGAGTACCCATTCTTATCATATATTGCGTTTCTATTTATCATTTTATATGGCCGTTCGAAATGATATCACAAAATAATTCAAATTAATACTATTAATAATAAATTACTTACATATTTCAATTTAATAATTTTTATTTTGCTTCCTTTCGATAACTAAATACACAACGAACATATAGTCGGTCATGATCGTATAAAAACTGTACGAATTCGTATTCCACAATAAGGGCAATTTTTCATCGTATCGTAGCACTCGAATTCGTCTCAGAAATTATACGTTTTCGTATTCAAAAATTCCAATTACACGTATTCGTACAATTATTGTACGAATTCGTATTCAGAAATAGGGGCCCTGGTCAATACACAAAAATATAGTAGGTCTTTTGTTTATAATTAACTATTTGAAGCAAATTTCAATTATCTTTGACTTAATGATAAAAGATTTACACCCCGATTCCCTTAGTCGTGTCACTTGTCACTTGTAGCGACAGACAAATATTGGTATTCGCTTAGTCGATTTATTCGTAAATTATTAATTGAAGTGACAAACTTTTTATTCTAAAAGTCGTTAAAAAATTTCTTTTCTCTTGGAACGACATTTATAGGCGCGTGAAAATTTCAGTCGACATATTCAGTGGAAATTATTAGTATTCCTTGATTAACTCTGTGATTGACGTTCATTTCATTAGGTCACTTAAATCGACTAGCAGAATACGAATTTTTAGATAAAGTACACGACAACTGTCGCGGCGAATTAAGTGACTCGACTAACGGAATCAGGGTGTTAATTTTTAAAATTATTTGAAAGAAAAGTTATTAAAACGCTGTATTGCGAAACCCAATAATTTTTGAACTTTGAAATTTTTCAATTTAAATATCGATTGTCTAGATACGAGTGAAAAAAATGAACTATATAACACGAAATATTGAGTAAACTTTTCAACAAATACATTCTTTAGCTAAACTGTTATGTATTTGTCTCGCACATCTGTCTTATTTTTAAGTGTACTATAAATATTGATTTATTGTGAGTTGGTATTTTTACACAACATTAAAATGGTAAATGATTTCAAAAACTCAAGTTGTACAAATAGACAAATAAATACTGGAACTTGACAGTTAGAAACAGTTTTGTACGTTTCTATATCTAACCAATCGAAAACCATTTTTTTCAGTCCACAATTTTCAATTTAAAATCTATTGCCATCGGAAAATCTAAATTGGTAATGAAAAAATGGTTTTCATGATGTGTGGAGCAAAATTGTTAACACTCATTGTGTTACTCAAGTGATATCACTTAGAATATTATTCAAGATCATAATCAAAAATTGTTAAAATTTTAAGGGAATCATGTTAAATCTGATAGATTATTGAGGGCTTGTTGTCGGTTGTAGTAAGTTTCTCCGCAGTTTGAGTTTGGTTCACGTCATTGATCTATAATACACTCGTATATTTTCAGAATTCGTCTGGCTGACCACCTAAAAAGTATACCAACACAGTTTTAGTAAACTATCGAGACGTACTATATACAATATGAATATTATCATACCAAGTGATTAAATTAAACATGTTTAGGAGAGTTCGTTGAGTCCAACAACGAAAGTAAAAATTTAAAAGTTGAAATTTATGTATGTTCAAAAGAAATCATAACAACAACTCGCAGGGGCTATATTTTGAAATAATCCGATATCGCAAATTGTCTTATTATGAAATAAGCAATAATGTGTTTTGTTGTTAATTTAAACTTGCTAAATTGTATTTTGTTGTTGTGGTTTTTTTGACACCAATTCGATAACACAAAATATAATTCGTCTACTACATAGCAGTTGGATTTTGACATTCGATTTTCAGAAAATCCGGTTTCGTTCTGTCTTTTTATTTTTATAATTTCGGATCCTATCGAATTTTTCGTAATTACCCTGCTGACTTGAATTCGAAGATATTTTATTTGATATCAAATGGTTTGAAGAAAACGTTTTGGCCACTTTAGGCACTACTAAATTTTTTTAACCAAATAAAATCAGCTGGTAGAACCGGTCGAGAAGTTTAAAATGTGTTATCGATTACACAGGGTATGTGATGACAATTCATCATTGTATATTAGATGATACTTCATTCAATTGAACCACATGCTTTCAACCACAAATAACTTAAACCACATTTGGAGCTAATAAGATCATTTAATGAAGATGTGCAGCTCATCGGTTTCAAAAGCAGTTACTAATATATTTAAACACAGAATTGAATTCCATACCCGATTACGACAATGTATTATCAACTGCTTCCACCGTTAATTCAATCATTGGTACGTCACAGGCCGGGCACACATTTTGGGTATTTTTAACTTTTTGTCTTGACATGATTATACATTTTTCCGGTCGTTGTGTAGATAGTCGCAATGAAGCACCGCCAGGTTTTTTGTTTTGAAATCAATCCAATGAATCAATCACTACTTAGTGCTGTGGGTGTGATCAAATCCCTCCGTTATATCAGTAATACCATCCAAAAAAGATATCCAATATTCTATTGGATATTAAATCGATAAGGCACTTCGATTAAGGTTATATCGGCCATCCTGAAACGAGTTATTCATTTTAAATTTGGAGAATGTTGAATTGGAGAAATACGATATTAGCCGTGTTTCTTGACGCTCAGTGATCCGGATCAGATCACATTTTCCATGCAAACCAAAGACACATTTTGATCCAAAATGAAATTTGGATCAAAATGTGTCTTTGGTTTGCATGGAAAATGTGATCTGATCCGGATCACTGTGCGTCAAGAAACACGGCTATTAATATCAGTTTATAATTTTTGCCGAATGTGCTTTAGCTCGTACCTTTTCCAAAATCACTGCCTGATCCATGTCATATGCTTTTCCCCAAATAGAATCTGATTAAATTTCCGGTTATGATAGCGTTCTCTAATCGATGAATGAAGTTCGTTACCAAACAAACTTTCTTATGTGTGAATTCGTCTTTGAAAGTGTTAAACATCAATTTTCACATTTCAAGATCGATTTAGCTTTTTTCTCATTTCCTTTAACTATAAACAACTCTAATTTAATTTAATATTTTTTATTTTAAAATCATTTGTAGAACTTCAAACTGAACTTCAATTCACGTGTAGCACTAAAACTGAAAAATTGTTTTTACTATATCGCTATGAAAAACAAAAAACGTAAAATTTCCAAAGCCAACTACAGAAAAACAATTTTTTGTCGTTTGATTAATGATGAAATTATCCATTTACAGTAGAGAAAACAAAAAAGAGATTGAATCCAATAATATCAAAATCGGGAAATCTTCGTTCCTCCGTTAGTCGATTTAATTTGCGATAACAAAGTATTTCGAGTGTCTTTATTAAAGAGCCACCTCTGAACACTGTTTTTCGTCGCTCTCGTGGCAAAGAAAGTAGCATGCTTGGTCTGTCATTCGGGGGTCTCGGGTTCGATTCCCGCAGTGTGACTAAACCTTAATCACGAATGGCTGTTTAATCTATAAGTATATGTGGGTTGAACCGTTCTGGAATTTCCGCCTTCTTTAAAACAAAGTAACAAAGTAAAAAAAAACATTTTTCGCACACACCACTGAAAATTAGAGACCAACCACCACTCGAAAACATGATCAAAATGCTAAGCAAGAAAATCTCTGATTATAATATTGCCGGGAATTCACTCACGTCTTGCGAATCTAATAATCATGTAAAATTTATTTCTTGTATAGATAACCCACGTGATTCAATTATGAGAAACATTCGCAGCCACCTGCTTTTAAATGTGAAAACTGTTGATTGTAATTTCTGTGGATTTATTTGTTAGCTTTACCAGTTTGTCGTTGAAAAGTAAAGCACAAGATAAAGTAAAGCACATGGTCGTTTACAGAGAAGTGAAGTCGAACAAAAGTCGAAATTATGAATCAACGGCCTTGTCATTTCAAAGTTAATAAGGGCATCAGATACCCAGTTTTTTCATACCCAATTGTATCAAATCGTATAGAAGACTCAACCAATTCATCGGTTATCCAATTTACAATTAAGACACTTTTCAAAATTTCTGCTCAATGTATATCGTCTAGTATTTTATACCTTCTATGACGGGGAAAAAGCGTTCGCTTTTACTTACTATGAACAGATTATTTTTGAAGTTACTTATATAAAGCTTCTATAGATATGTTGATTGTAAAGTAGATTGGCTGCTGTACAAAACGGCAAAACTCATTTTTCTTCCATGGCAACTGTATTGATTGTATCTAGGTTAATGAATTACACTCGAAGATGAATTAATAATAAATGGCCTAGAAGGCCGTAAACGGCCCTTAACGCGTCTCAAATGAGAACTTATGAATCATTCTAACGTATTGGTGCACATTGTAGGTGGTCAGCCAATTTTTAACACGGCGTGTTGAGAAACTCTTTTAGCCATTAAGTAAACACCAGCTGAAGATTAATTACATCAGATAATTGTTACTTGACCTACCGCATCGTTATATATGAACTCAAAAAAACTTTTTTTTTGACCCAACCGTAACTATTTTGAACCAACCGTAAACGTTATTCTTACCCTTATTCCAAACCTCTCGAATTATTTCATAAATTTCCGCTAATTCTTAGTCATACGGTCAAAATGAAAACCTTCAAATTCATTGTGTAGATATTTGACCTTGAAATTTAACTATGAGTAAATAAAACAACAACAACATCCCAAAAAATTTTATTATGTCTGATCCATTCCTTCATAAAACACCAAACATTCAAAACAAAAAAAAACGTTTTTGTTTTGTCTCGTAGATTTAATAAGCGACGGATCGACGAATATTATCTGTGCCATTTTAATTTGAAATAATGACATGAGTCAGAAAGAGAAAGGTTCATTTATTTTAAAAATAATTTCATAACGGTATGATCGAAAGAGATATACGCTGTATGATATAGAACTATCCTAGTTTACTTTGTGCAAGCCACAAATTATTATAGGAATAATAAAAACAGCAAGAGATGACGAAAGAATGTGTGCGTATAAGGTGTGGCTCTCTTTTAACATATTTCATAATCGTTATCTTATTTCTCTGTTTTATTAAAAATAGAAAATGGTTGTTTATAATTTCCTTTTTATTTTTTGTTTCATGAGGTTCATAGAAATATTATTTGGTCGTACTCTTTTAGTTAAAAATGGCTTGAAATATGAAAACAAAAATTATTTTGCAGTTGCGTAGATTCAAATCGTTAAAGAAATTATCAAGCTGTGCAAAGTATATCTGTACAAGATCTAGGTTCACTTATAGTTTTTGGAAGAAATCATATTTTAAAATTGGTTATAGACTTTAGGTTATAGATCAATTAGACCTGGTTCAAAATCAATTCCAGTAATACAAGGTGGTCTACTTGTTGCCGTTTCGTAAATATTTAGTCTCGATTAAACAGGATTAACTCATTTTGCTGCTTTCACTAACACTGGACAGTATATTTTATTGATGTCACCAGTCAAAACAATCTTTTGGTGTATTAACCGGAATACTTTGATGATAAGTTATTTCATTTTTTTTTCATTCATTGCTCGTAGTCTGCTACATACAAAATTGGAGTGAAGAATCATTTGTGATTAGTGGCATGGAATGTAATACTCTCTTGCCTCTCTTCTAGTGTTAGCCTAGATACACTTAAGGCCACTTTAGTTCATCATAAGACCACTGTACCTTTTCTGGCACTGGTTCTTATTCTTAAATGCTCGGTAACGTTGAATTAAAACATAATATCGAATTTTACGTTTGCTCCCTAACTATTTCTTGCTAAAATTCAACCCATGAAATCGTCGAAATATGTCTTTAGTTGGTCCAAACGACGCATGACCCTACAAAAGCTTTAACCATCGCAGTTGCTAACATCGCTTGCGATATTTTTTACATGTTGCTAACGATGACAATAGCACCTTTATAGCTTTGACTAACCGGAATAAACGCTCTCATCATGAGTTATCATACTTGTCATTTGCAAAGTGTATGCTTATTGATCTTGCACAGAAGGCGTACTCATATATAGAAGCGTGCTGCTGGTCAATATGGCAGGGAAGTTCTCGTTACGTATATATTTCATGATTGATTTGTTGGGATCACAAGGCCTGTGTGTTTCTAAATATAGTGTAAACTTAGTAATTACAGATCACAAAGTGATTCATCTATTGCATTGTCAAAACCTTATAGCCAACCACTATATACATATTAACCATGAACCACTTTTGTATCAATAGTTCATAAAATAGCTCGATTATAAGCAATATCAATTGAAACGTCTTGTCAACTAAAAACCATTTGGAATAAAAATATATTTATCGTATTAAAGTCACCAGACTTCATATTATCAATATAATCTCAGGTCATGGTTCAAAAAAGCTGTTATAATACCAAAATCAAAATTCGTACAAAATCTTAAAGAAGCAAATCGTTTTTTCTTAAACTTGGATTTCAATATCATCAATGATGATGACAATAATCCGAATCTAATGGTTTTAAAAATTAAGTATTTGTTGTTGGGAAATTGATCTAGAAACATAATATCCATCGTATAGATACAACAAAAAAAAAATGAAGAAAAATTGAGAAAATCCATGAGAAGCAGTAATTTTTTGGCAATCCAAATTGGAGCGACATTTATATATACATATATTTATGTACTCTAATGATTATGGCGCCAAATCAATTTATGAACTTCACATTTTCAATGTTTATATAATTTTCATTCATTATATTATAATTCATCAATCTTTTAGGTTCATCGCCGTTGTCCCCTTTAATGATTTGAATAATAAAGGATTGATAAATGTATTATGATGGGGTTCATTAATCAATATACACCATCAATTGACAACTGATGGCCGGTTTTTCTCTTCAGCGAACATAAATTTAATTATTGGCGCATTGTTATAATCCAAATGGGTACATTGCGATGTGATTTATGATTAATTTATTCTTCTTGGTAATTTTTATCGCACATCGACAATATCGAATTATATAGATTATAGCCGAGGACTCCCATGGAGTTTATAAATTTAGTAATAAAAATAGGATCAATCGATTACTTCTTTTGGATAATAAAAATGATGGCCTTGTATATATGTACATAAAAAGTTTATCGGTTAAGATTTGACAATTATCTACAATTTACACATCGTAAAAAATTAAATCGTTTTTGTCAATAATAAAACCCAATTATGCACTTAATCGAATTTTAATTTGATTTTTTGGTTGCCTAAAGTACTTGGTTTTATGTGTTTCCAATCGATTAAGATAACAAAATGGATCTAAATGATCATAAATTAAGAATATCATTCAGACATAATTTGAGAGGAGTCGAGCAAACGAATTGAATAGTCATCTATTGGAGAGATTGGAAATATCGAGCCTTTCCAAATTACAGTGATTGTTCCAGAAAGTGGAGTGTCGGAATAAAGTTTGAAATAGCAGTCACCTTATTTGAAAAAAATAGCCACTTCTTTACGGACACTCACGGAATGTGAGAAACATGATTCCTTTACAATCAGTTTCAATGGATATACCTTCACCTAAAGAACTGAGTTTCTTTATCGAATTTGCGATCCACATATATTCAGTTCCAACTGCAAAGAGTCGAAAGTGGTAACAAAACAAACTTTTTTGGTACAACAGCGCTTAGATACAACTTTGTTGGTGTGATAAACCTCTTTTCAGTCATTTCCCAATACAAGATGAAGAATTGGCTTTAAAGCGGCTTATTTTGGTAAATCGCAGGAATCGGCGTAATCAATTGTTGTCGATAAAACATTATAATGTTATTAGGGAACGTAGGACGTGAAATTTTGTATTCCACAACTTGATGGTCACATACAGGAAATACCAAAAAACGTAATATCAAATTGTTTAAGTTCCAATATACCACATCATGGTGCGGATGGAGAGTACTACCACAAATTTATGGGCCATGTTCGATGTGTCGTCTAAATCTAAAAACGAAGTATATTTAAATCAATGTGTAGTCGCAGGTTCAATAGTTCAACCAAGTTTGTATACTACTGTTTTGCGCTTCTCGGGGTATCCGGTTGTGTTCACATGAGATGCTGAAAAAATGATAATATACCGGCTGTTTCTTTTAAACTGAGACGATCAAATATCTCGAAAAATAGTTACTCTACGGAAAAAATGTCTTTACACAAAATTTAATCATACCGCGGGGGAAATACATTAGTGCAAAAAAATAGTCCCCCACCCCCGCTTTGTAGGTGGGGTGAGGGTAACTTTTAAAGTAAGATAGAAAGCCATATTTTTTATTACAGATACGGATTCTACGACTAAAACTACGTATAATTTGAATGAAATATTTTATTCGGTTCATGATAGATGGCGTTATGATCGACAAAATTCAATTTGGTCAATTTCTTCTTTTTAAAACACACACATTCGAATTCTGCAATACGTTTGAAATAAAATTCAAGTCGAACATCAGCGTCCTTGGACTATCAACGTTTGGTGTGGAATAATTGACAACAAACTCATAGACCCCCACATTATTGACAGCAATCTGAATGGTCAACTGTACCGAAACTTTTTGGAAAATGAACTGCCAATATTACTTGAAAATTTGAGTTTAGAAGTGATCACCAGATCACCGGATCTTACTGCGCCAGATTTCTGTTTGTGGGGCTATCTCAAAGACAAAGTTTACAAACAAGAACCTCATGAGAACATGATTGAGCGAGTTAGAAATGCGTGTGCTGAAATTCAACCAAACACACTTCTCAGCTGTGTACAATCATTTGAAATGCGTATTTATAAGTGTATTGAAGTCGCAAGCCATCGTTTTGAACACTTATTTTAAGCTAAAATTATTTTATTCACCTGCCATTTACATTAATAAATTGTTTTGATGACGAATTTCGAGAATTTCCAATGAAAACGTGATGTTTTTTATTTCAAACGTATTGCAGAATCTTTTTAAGAAGAAGAAATTGAAAAAATTGAATTTCGTCGTTAACAACGCCATCTATCATGAACCGAATAAAATATTTCATTCAAATCAACCATACTTTTAGTCGTAGAATCCGTATCTGCAATAAAAAATATGGCTTCCTATCTTAGTTTAAAAGTTACCCCCGTCCCACCTACAAAGCGGGAGGTGGGGGACTATTTTTTTGCACTTGTGTATTTCCCCCGCGGTATGATTAAATTTTGTGTAAGGACATTTTTTCCGTAGAGTAACTATTTTTCGAGATATTTAAGCGTCTCAGTTTAAAAGAAACACCCGGTATTTATGAAAACTTTGTGGTGTAAACAATTGAATTAGGATTATCAGTTATCAGAGGACCTTAATGCGCACTGGTTACTAATTTTAAGCGTTTGAATAAAGAGCATGACTTGAACCTCTGTGGAGCACTCATATTATCATAACTGGTATGAACGTCGTTAAACATAAGGCTGGTATACTCATAACTAACTGAACATATTTGTCAGATTCTAGGATAGTTATGGTTGGGTCATCCACGACTAAGAGTATATACGTTCGTAGAAAATTGTACCACCGAAATTAAATTACCTGTATCATTAAGAGCATAGGAGTCATCTGTCTTTTAGATTGTGCTTCCAAATCAGAATGAAACCTTAAATATACGGCGGAGATAGAAATCTATAAAAAACGTTCACACTATGCGTACTTATCGATAATAAATAGAAGTAATTCAAAAATTGGCAAGGAATGGAAAGGCGATTTACTAGAAATTCTGTATTCAAAATGTTATATTGCGAATGAAGATCAGGCATAATGGGTCACATGCAGGACAAACCAGAAAACTTAATCTGGAATCCTTTAAGCTCCAATCCACCGCATCATAGTGCGGATGAAGAACATTACCATAAAGTCGGGGATATCTGGTTGTGATCACTGCAGATGCTAAAAAATGATAAAATATTTATGCACCTGAGAAGCTTAATGCACCACCAAAAGAAAGGTGATTGAATTCTGTCGAACACTCTTATTATCAAAATTGGTGAACGTCGTTAAACAAATGGGTGGTATAATCGTAACTAATTGTACATTTTGGCTACTTTCTGAGGTGTTTTTAGATTAGTTGCTATTTAGGCCATGCACGATGGTTCGTGAGAAATCGCACTGCTGAAATTAAATCAATTAAGCATTTATATCGAGGGGTGTCGATTGCCATAATTTGTACAATGACCTGGACACTCACCTTATTGGAGCCAAGGCAAAACTCAATCAAACCTTTAACATACTATTGTCAATAAGTCTAGTCATATCATCGAGTTTCTATCTAAAACTCGAATCTATCAAAAACTCGAATCAACAATATTTCTAAGTATATAAGTGTTGATTACACTAGACTAATAACAATCAGCTCTATGAAAGAAGGGGGCTATGCGAACTAAGTCATTCATACATTGGACCTATATTTGGTAAGAGATTTTACGAGTGATTGGATTCTATCATTAAATCACAAGCAAATAATCAATTAGTTTTCACTTAGCTCAACAGCTCAACTATATATTGAATGGCACATATACCTTAGTCAGCCCCACTCTTTTGTGGTTTGCGAGATATGAGTGTTGTCAAGTCGGTCAAAATTCTTAATCCAAATTGAGTTTAATTGACATTGACTTGTTTAATCATCATACTACAGACTATACCGGCCATTTTTGGTAGTCTCGCAGCATTAATTGCTGTACCCGAAGAGTTCTAGCTATGAGGTGTAATAGTTCTAGGTGACCGAAACAAAAAACTTCACCGTGCGTTATGATAAGTGAAGTGGATGAGTTAGAAAAGAAATGAATGAGATGTATTGGTCAGTTGGATAAAGTACAACACAGAGTTAAAATGGCGAAAATAAGTTATTAGAGTACTACAGAAACTATTTTAAAATTGTAAAATACCGATTCACTCAGTTTGCTCGGGTCTTCCATTCAAGTATGGATATGAATCGGTTCACAAATATAATGTAATTGAACAGCTCTGCCTTAAAAAAAAGGTATCGTGGCCCATTATTATGTTATAACCTAAAACATTAAAGCGGTCATCAGACCTAACTTGTTCGTGGCTTGAACAATATCCTTAAAAGTAGATATCTTGATATAGTAAAGATGAAACTGGATCTTTCCGAAAAACGCTAAGATTCTGTCAGAAATGTAGAAATGAGACTACCAACAAAATCCACCTGAAATGCATAATTGGGATCACATCGTACTGTATATTATTTACGTGCATGACAATCCGAGATTCTCGCGAGAAACCGTCAAACTATATGGGCCCGTTCCCACATCAGTGGTGATCAATGCAGGTTTACTCATACACTATCAAACGTCTTGTGACTTATATACCTGTCGATTAAGAATGTCTAACCTTTAACCGTTAACACCAAACTTTTTTCCTTGTATAGACTTATGTACAGTGGAATTACAGAACCAGTAATTTTGGACCTGATGAATAGTCTTAGGCAAGTTTCTAAAATATTTCCAACTAGTATTGTTTTATACTACCATTAGACAGAGCTTATCCTTTTTATTACTATAGTTAATTTCAATAACTGAAATTTGCGTCATAATGATTCAGCGTTCTTTCAAACAACTGCTATACCACTCCTACAATACAGGTCAAACCAATTGAGAAATTAAAAGTTTTAAAATAATGAAAATTAATTAAAAGTTAAATTGTTTTTCATTTTCCTAGAACTTTTGTTTATTAAATTTTCATTCTTCCCATTTTCTAAATTGTATATCGGATAAATTTAAGACGAACAAATAAATTAGTCGAAAGAGCTGTAGGAAAGGATATTCTAATGAAAAATATTTTTTTGTATGTATAGATGTAATTTGGTTTAACTGTAATCAATACCAAGAACATTTAACACATTGTTCTAGATATAACTTGAAAAGCACATTTTTGTTATTAGATTTCATGTGGAATATGTCTCGGGACAACACAGAATTCGGCCACCTTTAAAACCTATCTTCATTTCAAATAAGTATGAATATGAGTCATGATTTTGGCGCAACATAATTTTTAATTGAATGTTCATGCAACAATCGATATATATGTTGCATGTTAATTATATGGCAGACCCTAAAAATTGGCCATTTGGCAATCTAGTCATAAAGATTAGTTTTGCAACATCCCAAAACAGTGTAGCTATACATGAGTTTTTTGATTTTGACGCAGCATAATTTTCAATTAAATTGATGTTTCATGCAACAATTGATATATGTATTTAGTTTTTATGTTCAACATAATAGCGTTACTCAAAAATCAGACATTGAGCAATCTAGACATAAAGATTATATTTTCAATATTCCAACACAGTCTATCTATGCATCATGTCTTTTGATTTTGATGCAACAAACTTTTCAGATGAATGTTCATGCAACACTCAATGTAAATGTTGCATGTTAATCATATGGCCGACCTCAAAGATCGACCATTAAGCAATCTAGTCATTAAGATTAGTTTTGCAACATCGCGAAACAGTGTATCTATATAGATGAGTTTTTCGATTTTGACGCAACAAAATTTACAATTAAATGTTAATGCAACAATTTATGTACATGTTGCCAGTTAAACATATCGCCGGCTTAAAGAATGACTTATTTGACAGTTTGGTCATACAGATTAGAATTGGAATATTTCAAAACAGTGTATCATTCAAAAGTATGTAAGGTATTTGAGTTTGACGCAGCAAAATTGTTCATTCAATGTTCAGGCAACAACCGATAAACATGTTGTAACTAAACTATAAGGCTGATTCCAGGAATTATTTTCTGGTAATTTTGTCATAAAGATAAGCATTGTGATATTCTTTTTATTAGTCAATGTATCTGTTTATCAGTCTTTTGAATGTGGCGCAACAAAATTTTATAGTTATAGCTTATGCAACAGTCAAAGCTTTTAAGTTATGCAACAATCGATATAAATGTTGCATGTAATCAATTTAACGACCCCAAGAACCGATCATTATGGGCATCTAGTCATGAACATTGGGAATTTGAGTCACGATTTTTAAGACATAAATTTCGATTAAAAGTGTCAAAATACATCAAAATACAATCAAAATACATGTTGCATGTTAATCACATGGCCGACCGCAGAGTGAGCCGTTTGTCCATCTGATCATCAAAATTAGAATCTCGACACGCTCAAAAAGTGAATTTATATTCCAATTAAAGCAAAGCCTTGCAACAAGAAATATATCATATAAATGAAAAGGTATACTAGCTTATTCAACCGTTGCGAAATCGAATTTGGAACTACCCAATCGGAACATTAAAAATTTTCCCGTGTGGTTTCGTACACAATAAAGCAATATGTGTTGTGTGTATGAGGATTGGATTTATAAAAGACTAGACGTTAATACGACATTAATAAGAAAGATTAGAAATACTCGATATGTATTGTCACATAAGATATAATGAAAAGCTCGAATTCTGTATTCTCCATAAAAATTATTGGTTGTACATAATACATGTAGATGATATAAATAATTCAACTACATTTATTGGAACCGTCATTTATCCTCTGGGTATTTATGTATGTAAGATGTTTCGATTTAAGAATTTGTGTTTCATCCATATACCAATCTGTTTTGAAACGTGAAACGTGACTACAATTTATTGTTTCAAAAACACAACTATATCCATTCATCGTGTTATGAATGTTTTCTATTTAAGTCTAAAATGTAATATTGTTCGGGGAAAAGCTCTTAATCCCGTAATGGTACAATTTAATATTTTGGTGTTTTCGTTTTATAATTTCGAGTGCGGGAAGGAGGCGAGAATATACAAACTGAATTTTGGGCGGAATTAACTATGGTTGTGATTTGGAATTAATTCACTTTGTTGAGTTGCAGGCTGTAACTAAAGCCCTTTAAACTGAAATACTCAGTATCCGTCTCATCTGTTTATATATGATTTTAAGATAAGGTGATTATTAAGTACGAGCTCTTAACCTTACCATTATAAGCTCATGATTCTGGATTTGTTATTTATATCAAGCTTATAAAACTATATCGAAAATGTGTCCGATTTCATTCAAATCGTAGCTCAATAAAATCACTCGATTGATCGAGAACCGAGGGTTTAAGAACACCTCAAGTTAAATATAGTCTGGCGTGGTTATTCAAAAATTCACTATAACTGTATGGTTGTTTTTTAAGGGTCATAATTTCAAAGGGATGGAAGCTTAAAAATAAAAGTTATTATCCCTAGATCCGTGTAGTTGGCATACTTAATCTCCAAAACCATAAGAAATCGGAAATTAGCGGTTTGTTCCTTTAATAATGAAGGATTTTCAGATGTACCCACAATAAACACAAAAGTAAGAAACAGTTATCAGAGTTAGGCTATTTGAACGACTGCCGATGGTTAAAATATTCTAACGATCGATGCGTCAAGAAAACCCTTTCATTAAGTCCATCGATTTCAACTATACATTTCGCAAATAACAAGTGGGCGATTATGATGATTCAGAAGAAGTAAAGATTCAGATATATAAACCGTAGAATATTCAGATCCCATTGTACCGAACCCGTAGAATGTGGTATATAAAGCAAGGAACAGCAACGATTCAACGAAATTTAATGGTCGATCCACTTCAAAAGAATTGCTGAGGTAAAAGAATGATAATTGGAAATACGATGCGGCATGTTTGATTACGTTTGAGAAATGTTATTTAGTCAAAATACAGCTCTCCAAATGAACAGATAGGCAACCTATTCAAGAGAAAGGTTCCTTATAGCTCACATGCCTTTTTATCGAGCCATTATGTCCTTAGAAAGACTCGAGCGACTTGGTCAGTTTATTCGTTTTGATAGTTCGCCTACGCGAGCACTACATCTTGAACCGGATAATGTTTCAATTATCTTTCAACAAAACCTGACTTAAGTTTACCCACCATCAACGAAACTTTCTATTTATGAGCAATTAGTTACGGGAAGAGGGAACGTTCATTCCGCTAGTTTATTCTCAGTATGTATGTAAATATAGTTTGTTGACGGGCAAACCTCAAACTTTTCACTGTAAATAGAGAAGTTTATGTAGACCAGCTACCAGGCGAGAACCGATCACAAAAACTACCAGATGTATGTCTGATATGGTTTTAACAAAGATATCTCGATCATGGTGTCAATATTACCATGGGGATAACTTTGCACATCTAAGCCATCGAATTGACATGTCAGGATACTACCGTAATCTCCATTATAAACCATCAATTGTCAATTCAGTGCTTCAAGCGGATGAAAGAACTAAAATCGAAGTAATATTAGATTATATAGGCGGTGTAGACACGTTTGACCGATAAACCAGAGTATAGGCATTGTGATCTATTCTCGAAGTGAAGGCTTTCTCTATAGGAATAAGTTTCTCCGAATGAATGTAACGATATCATAGATTTTCAAGGTATAGTAAGTTGATGCACAATGTGTAATAACTGAAAAGGCAGTACCCTAACCAGTAAGAATAATCAGCAAGTTCGCTAAAGATATATACTTAAAAAACTGTAATGATTAATAAATTCTTTGTTTGGAACTTGCTCCAAGAATTAAAACTGATTGTCTACAAAACTCGGTAAAATAAGGAATAAGGATAAGGAAACTGATTGGGCACGTGTAAACAATGGCAACGTGTTCTCCACCGATTACATCTAATTCGAAAAGAAAAGCCTTGTGAATCATACAAGCTTGTTAGAAAAAGTATTCGAGCAGATAACCAAACAATATCAATGTGTGATATGTTTGCCATGCATATAGGTACATGTACAAATACTATATTCGAGAGTCCTTTGTAACACGTATTATATCATGGATGCAGTATCGGAAGAAATCGTAGAAAATTAGGATAACATTTTTGGGAGCATTCAGTCAACATAATCTGAGTCCACATCAATTGCGGTACCAGTTCAGGACCTCCTCAATCGCTATCACTTCTACTGCAGTGATCAAGGAGACGAACTGCTATATCTACTTACAATTTATCACAGAATACTCCAAAGCTCCCACAAAAACTGCAAATGCTTCCGTTTCCGCAACCGACCCGCTCCTGCAAGATTCTGAAGAGCGTTACTTTAAGTTATTTTGATCTAATGATGATGACGTCAATGACTGCTTGATCGAAAGATCAAATCCAGCTCATGAGGCATATGCTACCGGACTTCATGTTCTTTCTGTGCGATTCTGATACATACGTTAAGTCGTGACGCGACAGTACTAGTGAATTAAAAGAACTTAACTCGAAATGTCGATTTTATTAATTGATTGTGGCGTTATATTAATATGCGATTAATTTGAGTTGTTCTGAACGCCACGAGCCTTTGGAGGGGCAGGAAGTTCGGAAACTTTTCTCGAATCATAAAGTCGGTGTAGTGTAGTGTTGATTCGCCAGTTCCTTCCTTAGCGGGCTGATAATCGTCGAGTGTCCTGCTTAAAAACATTTTCACTGAGATATGGTTGATAGTCCATAATCGCCGCCATCTGCTTACCATTAATGTCCAGGGAAGAAGGTGAAACATGACCTCCAAGGCACGTGTATGTGTTGCCCTCAGCGCCCCGCTTATGAGCATGCAGGACGTTGTTTGCATCTTCTCGATCCCCTTTCAATACGTTAATTTATCAAGATTTGCCACGCTCAGCCCATACATAAGTACAGGCCTTACTACGGAAGTGAATAGTCAGTCTACCAGCTCCAGCTTCAGGCCCCATCTCTTAACGATGGTGTTTCTGCACTTATATTCTGTAAGAGTACGCATCTGGCTTAAACTAAGATATACTAGATTTTATTAGACAATTTGTTAACCCACCATCTCCACAAATTCCCCATCCTCAAACCGTCTACAGATTTTGTTTAATTATAAGCCAAGCTTTCCAGTATGTTTTCGCCGAATGTGGTGCTGTGAGTACTCCCACGTTTGTTCTCAAACGTCTAAGACGAGACATTTATGTTTCAGTTTGGAAAGGTCTGCCAATAATCTCATATGGATGCTGCGAGTGCCCACTCCAACTTGGACGAAAGCGAAACCAATTCCCATGACTTGATTTCCGCTTGATTGTCAACATAGAAAGCTATATTTTACTGTGTATACCTTTATCTCAACAAGATTAAAACCTCCTCAAACACTCCCATTTTAGCTTGATCAGGGAAGTCGAACGGATATATTCACCTCGAGTTTGTCACAGAAGAGACTCTAGTTCCGACTGTTGCCTCTATCCTAGAGCTATCTATGTAGTATTGCAAGGCAATAGTTTCTGGTGCCAATTAGGCCCCCAAAATTAAATGAAGGAGGTTATGACCCAAAAACCCTAATCGAAGCATAAAAACATTGTAATGTAATCAAGATTCATTAGTTCCTCACTAAGTTTCAATTACAATTATGTATCATGACTGAAAACGTTTCCACTAACCTACCAACCAACATATTAGCGACTGTATATAGGCTGCCTTTTCATAAAGAAGGTGAAACATAACCAGTATACTTTTGTAGTTTCGATCTAAAGAAAAAAATTTCGATAAAATATATACAAAACGAAAATGCAACAAACATCAAGTCCGGTCGCATATATATGCCTGATGAGATGGATTTGATCTTTTCGATCACACAACGAATCAATGACATCATCAGATCGAAACCGGCCTATAGCGAAACGAACATTACAGATCACATAAAAAAAGATGACAAACATTTCGTAAGACAAAACGTCTTTATCGGCTAGTTGATTCAGCGCCCTAGCTGTCGATCAATGTCACACCGGAGCTCTGGTTTAACTCCCATCATTATCATTAGCTGTCACGATTACATCACATAGCATCATTACATTATTCTACAAAACCAACGCAGTAACTATGCGGTTTCATCTGATTCCAATGGTGCACCTATACGAGTAAACTGCAGGTTATAATCAAGTCCAGGTTATAGCGGCAACTGACGGAACTTTATATTTCTTGTTAATATTTGTATTAGTCCTTGAGATTAACGATTAATTGGCTCATTGAATCTGATAATTCCCAAAGGAATTGTTGGATAAAACGTACTCATGCAACCGCTCATAATAGTCGCCTTACGTTGGTGAACAATATAAAACTGTTCTGAAATATCCAATAAGAGGGTAGTTCTTATCACATGTCCTCCGTACAATACGTAGAACTAATTAGGACAACGCATAAAATTTGAATCCCAGATTTGGACTTTTATCTTAAGTTGTCAAATGGGTCAAATTATTTTAAATGTAAAATAATTGTTTCTATAGACCCTTCTCATCAAACCACATTGCGTATCTAATCGGCTTATATGAGGACCATAATTTCGATCGATATTATCATTCCTATTTTTGCTTTGACATACGCTTCGTCATAATCGTAAAGTCACATTCCAAGCATAATTATATTTTCATTCACTTATAAACTCTATACATATATATGTACATAGCACATACAGACATACGACACAAAAAAGTTCTAAAGCTCAAAATAATCTCATAATTTATTTTTTTTTCGTTCTTTGCTCTTTGTATACTTTCAGAGAGCAAGCAAAATTCCTACATACATTTGTCAGTAACGAACGTAAAAAAAATAACAGCATACGACTATTAAAGTTAATAAGTTTTTCAATTTAGAAAAGCTTCCAGCAACAACAAGTCACAACGCAACGCGACAATTCAGTCGAGGGGGACGCAAATTTGTACAACATCCAATGATGCTGAAGATGGTGGAGTAGATATAATTCAACTGATAATTTTAAAACACATCAACGTGAACGTGGGTACCACGATTTACCTTTACACCCCCACATCCATACACCCACTCAGTCATACTCGTACAAGCTGGAACTAGGAAAGTAAAACAAAAAGTTTTAAAATGCCAGCCGGTCGTGTTGCCGGTAAAGTAGGTTATTCGAATAACTTCTACAATGGTAAATAATTTACATACGTCTCAAACAGTACACACCTCACGTCTCGAACATATATATTTATATAATTCATTTTATATTCTAGGACGATCGTATGTCGGCATTAACGAGGAAATTATGTGGGTCAGCATAGGGATGGGCATCACAATAGCAATCCTAATCAGTATCGCCCTCTGCTATATAGCACACCAGAAATGTCAAAAACGACGCGAATACTATGTCTCTGCTTAGCTAATAATTTGCACCGATCATAATGTCAACTACATCATCAATTTGAATGATGAGCATCGTGATTTTTTTGATCAGCAGCAGCAGCACGAGCACGATATGACAACGCGACGTAATATACGTAATGTTTGGCATTGTCCGGCAGGTAAACGAACATGGGGCTGATTATATAATTACTATATATTAGGATTTAGAAACTCAGATATGTTGTTATTTTATTAAATATTTATTAATTGATTAAGAAATTTATATAATGACTGATTTATAAGATATTAATTAAAACAAAACAATAATAATTAAGCATTTGATGCATCGGGTTGTATATTGCCAAATTTGTAATGTTTAACATTTTTTTTAATGGATTTTTAACAATATTATATTTTTTAATTAATAAGATTTTAAATTATAATAATGTACCTGATTGGTCATAACTACATCGAAATTGTAAAGCTTAATCGTTCAGGCTTCATATTTTATATCAACTACAGGTAAGCAACTACTTGTCTATTTGGTACTTGCTATTTTGCAATATAGGTTCACGTGATTCAATAAGCCATTGGTCTAGTGGAATTCCTAACCAAATCCTAATTCATAAATACACCACGCAATTGGCTATGAAATTGTTGCAACACGACTCACACCCGATTAACATTAATCAGATCGAAACTTAGTTTTGCAACCTATACTGAATTTGACAAAATTATTCCTCACCGCAGTGACAGAATAATTGATAAAACACTTTGGTTGAAAATAGATTACCCCGATCATTCTTGTATAATAAGAAAACAGAATCCATCAAAGCTCATGAAAATCCACTCCAACATCTGCAATTTGCTGTAGTACTTCTAAAACAAATGACGGCGCTCTAATGCACGGCACTATAAATGAGCTTCGTTGATAAGATCCCATAGTTTCTCTTAAAACAGATCACACAGCAACTGTGGTTTTTAATGACGCAATCATGTCTCATTCAGAAAAATGTTTCTATTATAATGCCAGTTCTCAGGTCAGCTATCTAAAATTTCCAAAGAATAAAAATATTAGTAAGATTTCCAAAAATTAGTTTTTGGAAATCTTACTATTTTGGAAACACTATTCGCACTATTCCAAATATTAGTAAGAACACTATTCGCAGTGCCATCTATTTAAAAATTAACTAACGTTCGCTTTGCTGAATCAGTTTGTTATCAAGTCCACGTTATAAGTTCGAAACCGTTTTTTTCACATGCACCTGAGCTAGTCGGAAAAAATTGGACCAAGTTAATTATGTCACAAATATTATTCATAAAATAGTAAGAAAATTTATTAACAGATGGTGTTTTAGTGAGAATTAATAAGAGATGGCGCGTCAGTTTTTTACCTAAAATAGTTGCTTACGTTTTTTACGTATAGAATGTAAAAAACAACAATTACACGATGTAATTTACACGCTCAACAGTGCCCATTACGAGATCTCTAAAGAATTGGTCTGTCTTCAGAGAGAATCGTGGCTATAAATGATTTCGCCCAGCAATAAAAATGCCCGCTCATGCCAAAACTTGAACTTCTAAAAACAGACGTTTATTTGGCCATTCGAGACAGCATAATGTATATATAGTTCAAAAAAGAATGCTGGAAACCAATTGCAATTTCATGTGCTATCAATCAATTAACTGTGCCAAACACTGACTGCGCTTCCATGTCGTCAAACTCTGAGAGAAGTCCTTGGGCGCCATGTCATTTAGACTAAATTTGTCTTGTATGATCCGAGACGTGCGTAATTATTCCATAACTTTTACAATTTATCCCATTCACGTGTTGTCAAGCAATTTGGTCACTTTCGCATGAAAGCATAAACTTCTTTTGGCAATCGCCATCAGATGATAAAACCTGAATCAGCTTCTTAAATTTTAGATAGTTGACTAATAATTCAAACAATGTAGTAAACGTATCGGTTGTCACCGGTTGTAGCTGAATGGTTAAGAGAGTCACCCCGGTCTTATGTTCGAATTTCGCATCCGTATACATGGTTCATATAAGGTTACAGTTAAGACGCGACTAGGGGTCGTTTACGGCCTTTAAGCCATAGATTTTTAGTATACTATAGGTTTGTAAGATTAGACTTCTTATTGAGGCGCTATAATATTTACCGCAAAAAGTCATCAAACAAACCCAAGGGTGAACACCCCTAAAGTTAAGTTAAAATATTTTGAAGGAGGAGACCACACTTTCTGTTATCCTGCAGGCTGCTTAATTTGAGGAACACCCATAAACTTCTCAACTGCATTAATTGTGTCTATATAAGTATGTATCGAAGAAACCTTATGGTGGTTACGATATAGACAATATGGTTTACTATCGAAGGTATCAAAGGTTCGTGATTATCCGAAGGATATTAGCCAAGTTCATTCCGCAGTCCAATAGGAAGTAAAGTGACTTCCCTTTGTACCCTGTTTTTACTACTTTCTCTTGATACTCTTTTATGTTGTAGTTTACTATCTTTATAACTTGTTGATTTGCTTAGTGTTTTGTATCTCGCTCCTTTTTTTCTTCATAGAACACTCTTCACTCTCTAATGTAGGATACGAAGACGTTTCTCTTGTGCCACTATCCGAAAAACTGATATAAAGGAAGGAGATCATTGTACATCGATTGAATATGATGAGATGATTTAAAAAATAACAAGAACTACTCGATGCCCGAATTAATACTCGGTGCTAATTTGGTTTGATGTCACGGGTCTGTTGGTACGCCTAGCTCGGTGGAACCTAAAACTTCAAGCGTTTGATTATCAGGAAAATACCTGATACTTTATCTTGTCTCGTTTGAAAATAAATGTCTCCATTAAGTGCTGAGTCTCCAAGCGCAGATGAATCCTTGTCTGGTGTCTCGTCTCAAAACTGACGACCCTCGTTCCGTTCCATTGTGTCCTGTTCTGCCTCTCGTTAACTCTGCTGATTTCCAGGATAAGAATTTTACGAATCATAGTGCCAAATAATAATAACTCCTGCTTAAGGACATTTCCCAAACAGACCAAATATACAAAACGGAAATGTTTTTAGCCTGAAATGGATTGTTAGGTGAAATAATTATTATTAGCTGTCTTAAATGTAAAATGAATCCGCAATCTTCAATGATAGTCAATAATGGATCACAGATGAATTCTACTGGTTCAAACCTGTGATTAAAAATGGAGAATACCAAACCAATGTTGAGTTTCTAGAACTTTTGAGTAACAATAGGTTTCTAACTATAGGTAAAAGTCAGGCATAACGCAACTCACTGATTACTGTATCTGTTATTCGGATAACACATATTCTTACATTGATCAAAATATAAGCTACACAAATGATTCTGCAATGTAACCTATATTGTTCCTGCAATGTAACCTTGTCCAAGATGGAAAGGGAAACATTATGGGTACTTCCGATACCAAAGATATTCTTCGTAACATTCCCATTAACAGTTTAAAAAAAATATATCTGTTCAGGTTCCTTCCTTGTCTCAGGTGATAAAAGTGCCCGGCTTAAAAAAGTCTTTCACGGGTCGGGTCGTCCCTCTATTTGTAACGTCACGTGGTGCAGTATATTATGGATGAAATTTTTTTGTTAAATTACTAGCCCAGTTAGCTTACCTCCGTAGAACCTTTAAACGATCTTGAATTACGTAAATTTGAAGACAGCTTTATTGAATTTGATAGAAAATACACAAAACACAATACCTTGAACTTGAATTGGGTTACAGACGACTCGTTATCGATAACTTATACTGGCGTTTCATTATGGTGCAAAAAATTTTCCTATTTCTGTGTTATCATTGGATTTCCACTCACGTTTTAAAGGAAAAATAATTTTCGTTTTGGAATTTTCTATTAACACACAGACACACACACACTCAACCATAGATGCGGAAAAATAGAGTAGAACAGTAAATAATGTTTAAGATCAAATAAAAAAATTAAATTGAAAAATAAAAATTTCAAATCTGTTCCTGTTACGTTGGAAAATTTATAGACTTTTCAGCGTTCTCTACTTGGTACATACCTATATGGGCGAGGGAGATGTTATATATAGTTTATTGAGATTAAGTAAATAAACGAGTATTTATGTGCATGTAGGTACTGCTCTAGACGTTTTCCAAAGAATAATAAGACTTAGTTTATTTGTTATAAATGAAAAGATTATAATAATAACGGTAAATTTATATAAAATATTTAATATTTAATTATATAACAATTAAAATTTATGTGAGATGAAAATAAAATTTAAATACTAAGTAGTTTTTAAGAACAAACCTAAATGTATTTTACATAAAATTATTAAATGTTTAAAATTAGAAAACTTTATGTATTATTTATAAACATTAAGAGTATATAATTATTATTTAAATAACTTAAAGTTGACACAATAAAAATAAATAAAGTCTAAGCAATATAAATTATATTTGGTTTCGATTACGAAACAAATTGTGCAAAAAGAAACAGATTTGTGACTTGATGCGGCGACGAAGTAACAGCTCGTTGGCACATCATAACACGGAAGTTTACCACCCGGTTGGTTGTAGATCTGCGAATATTTATTTCTATCTCCCTACTCTAGAATCAGATTTATACTTCAGAAGTGCTTGCCACATCGAAGCGCACTCGTTGGTACTATATAGCTAATCAAGTATTCATTGGCACATTATAACAAGACGTAAGCCTCTGAATATTCACTTCAATCTCCTTGTTTCAGAATCAGATTTATTCGTCATAAGTGCTTAATGTGTCAAAGAGATACATAATAGCCTTTTCTCGGTCTGTCAAATTCACCTTGAAGGCGCTTGTTATGACACATCATGCCCTAGAACTATGCCTATCGGTATGTCGTATTCGTCTGAATATCTTTCTCTTTATTACAGAAACGCAGCTTTCTCTCTCCCTTTCTCTCTCTCTCTCTCTCTCTTTCTTGGACATACATCTTTAAAATGCATCCTAACTTTGCATTCGTTTTAACATTATAACTTAGAGCGACGGCTCTCGGTATGTTGCAGGCCTCTGAATTATTACAAAACCAGATTCATACCTCGTACGTGCTTGATCCGTAGTGGAAACAATAGTTCTCTCTTTTACTATAAAATTCATTTTGACTACGTTACTCAGCACGTTATAACATAGAGTTAGCCCCCCTCCACGATATTCGTAATACTATGGATATTCATATCATTCTCCTGAGTACACTACCGAAACGAAGCTCTCTCACTCTCTCTCATGAACTTTAAAAAATCCATCTTGACGGCATTCGTTGGCACATTAAAACATATATCTATGGCCTTCGGCATGTTGTAAGCCTCTGAATATTAATTTCTTACTTTTATGTAAAAAGATTTTGGCAATTCGATTTGGGTAATGCCGTTTATTCTGTTGATCTCGGAGGCACGTCATGATAAACTGACTAGGGCATCATTCTAGCATAATACATAGCGGTTTTGGAAATGTATAAACATTTGAGACAGCTCGAATTCATCTCAGTCAATCACTGAAACCGAAATAACAAAATCTTAAATATAAGATCTGTATTATACACCACATACATATATATCCTATATACAAAATATAGGATCTTGTTATCATTACCAGTGATCAATACTTCCCAGAAAATATCCAAATATGAGAAACTGATAGATTCTGACAGTCATCGCGACTTGCTGTAGTTCGGTTTGATTTGGAGTCGAACACCCTATATGAACACCCATCCAACATATACGCAACCGACTGCGCGAAAACGTTCCAAATCTTGTTTCTCCCTTAACCATAGCCAACATTTTTGTCATATTACCCAACCATAGCCAAAATGCTTTTTTTATGTTCAGTTTTGTTTATGCGTTCTGGAACTTCTTTGTCTTGTGGCGTATACGGTAAGTATTGGGTTGGTCTAATCATAAACATTACACCCACTGCTGTAAAATACCCAGTCAAGCACAGTAAATTCGCATACATTATATTTGTTTCAATATCTAAACCAAAACCAATATATTATAGGTTTTATCTCATGACTATGTTTATCAATGTAAATGGTCGAGTGGTAAAATACGTGCGATACACTATAAGTGGAAGGTAAATAGTCGAGCTGAATGAACACTGGTTCGAATCCACCGCGATGTTTCTTTGAAATGTTTTATGATTTTTTATGATCAGTTTGCAACAAGATGTTATCTTTTCGACGCTTTCAGATTGAACAATATGCAGAACCAGTTACGACTACAATACAATACAAACAAGTAAGTATGAATGTAAGTATTTTGTACTACACAAAAATTTAAGTACCGATACATTTACTGTTCAGTATAGCTTGTAATGATCGACAATCCATCAGATGTTGTATATATAACCTGCATCAAATCACCGTAACAAATTAAGAAAATGTTAAAATCAGTTTGCGAGATTGATGACTAATTTAACTTTGTGTGGATGCTCGATTTACTCACTCGACATGTCTCTGTTATTGTCACATATCACTAAGCTGATGAAGATGTAAACTTTAAAATATTTTTGTTTCGTTATTTAGTTTTAATATACGAGTGTTAGTGTTTATCCTTAAATCGTTTGTAGTCTGATGGATAGGACGTATGGCTTTCACCCATTCAACCTGTATTCGATCCTCAGAACGGCAAGTTTTTTAAAATTTTATTATTCATTTGAAGCGTTACGTAAAAGTACGTCATATTCTATTTATTATTAATGAAAATCTCAGGTGCAGTTAAAACAACCATCATCTCAAGTACGCAAGATGCGGTAATCTTATATCCAAATTAAAACACTTTTTGTGATGATCTTATCTACCCGAGTCTTCTAGACGGCCAAATAAGCACCTCTTTCAGCGGTACACCCGAACTACTCTCCGACTAGTCACTGTTTCAATGCCATTTGACTCAGAATATGTATAGGCGCTAAAATGTCCCCTTAGCACATGCAATAATCTCATATTTCATACCAGTTTTCAATGTGATTAACAATTTATTTATTTCGCCTCAATGTAGGCATCATAATTATTTTGTACAATTTTGTGACGTCAGAAAAAGTTTTTAGCCAGAAAAATTTAAAATTGGTCAAAAAGTTTTTTTATTGCACCAATTACACTAACAAAATTCGTGTGTTGTGAAAGTCAACATTCAGGCGGAAACAAATTATTTTTACTTTTGCAACGGAAATGATTTGTGTGATGTATCTGACGCAACATATACGTATGGCACAAATATAAGATCGTGGTCCAAGTTGCATAAGGCATGGCACAAATATAAGATCGGTATAAATACTTTGAAGTGTTAGGTAAGTATGATTGATTTCGGAGCCAGTAAATTAATTGGTCTACCATTTATAAAACCATCCACAATGATCACTAAAATCTCTAAACTAACAGATTCCTCCAAGTCAATGACATCAAGAAGGAGAGTATGGAAACGAACAATAATTATTACTGGTACAACCTACCGACCAAAAGGCGGCGTCGTCGTCACAAGTTAAAATTTGATACTTGTACTAGGCGAGCAGAAATCAACATACCAAAACAGGTAATTATTTTTTGTGACAAACCAAACCCAACAAAAAAAATTTCATTAAATTAGGACCCACCCAGCATTTGATTGTATGCGTTAACAAATTGTATTCTTGTAATGACAAATGAAATACCAAGTTTGGTATGTACAATTCTGCTAGCCTATTACTCAAAACAAAATTTTGTTCATGAAAATCGTTCGAAATTTGCAGTTTCGTCCATTTACAAAGATTTTGATCAAGACGATCATCAAGAAGAAAATGTGATTGGCGAGTGTTGATTTTCGAATAAGATGATCGTCTTGATCGAAAGCTGCCTTTGTAAATAACATTTAACTGGCGTGAGAGAATATTTGCAGGCTATGCAAATATTTTGAACGATTTTCAAGAACGAAATTATTATTTGAGTAATAGGATAGCAGAATTGTATCTACCAAAGTTGGTATTTCGTTTGTTATTCTTTATTGCTTAACTCATACAATCAAAAACTGGGTGGGTCCTAATTTAATAAAATTTTGTTGTTGGGTTTGGTTTGTCGTAAAACAAAATACTTGTTTTGGTATGTTGATTTCTGCTCGCCTGATATAATTACCAAATTTAACGACCACGACGCCACCATTCGGTATTTAGGTTCAAACTTCGTATAGTTATGGTTCGGTTCCATATTCTCATTCTTCGTGTATTAGCTTGGAATTCTGGAATACGTACTAGAACTAACTAGTGAGGAGATTTTAGAGAGAGACCATCGTAGATGGTTGGACTGACAGACCCTTAAATTAAGTATACTTACCTACAGATTGCCAAGCACATATACTTATCTTAATCACCTTTTTTCATAATCTCAAATATTAAACTGATCCAAAGCTATTTCAAAAAATGAACATCAATTCCAAAAACCCAAAAACCCCATCTGCTACAATTTCTGGGCTCTTTTCATTCATTAAACATTGAGGATATTCAGCCTGCTGTCCACCAGTTCGAAAAACTATAGTAAATCAAACTATCATGCTTCCGTGGCAGAGTTTCGAACTTGGTATACCATTCATCAATCACAACATACGCACTTTAACCACTCGCCCACCAACGCTTTTACATTCTATTGTTAAAACATACCTAAATTCCTTCATTCTGAATATTCCGAACGATAGATAAACCATTCTCCCTGAAATATCATGTTTAACTAGCAGGTTGCAAGAAATCGTAAGAGATAAAACAATATTCGTTTGAGTCAAAACCTTCGGCAATGACGTATACAAGCCATATTGTGCCTACATTAGATGTAACCAACCCATGTTTGTTGCAATTATCATTGTATGGCTTGTGTAAAACACTGCCGTTGCATTTGATTGATTTTTTGTTTTTAAAATTTTATTTGGTCAATTCTATTGTTTTCGCATTCTAATAGGGAGGGGCCTTAGTAATTTAGTTTTTTTTTGTTTATTTCGTCATTTTTGCTTTCCTGGTTAAATTACAAAACTTAAACAAAAGAATGTAATAAATAAAACAGGGGAGCCCACCGTAGAGCTAAATCCAACATTAGACTAAATTAAAATTTATAGAAATTCTTGAACAATTGATTAACTTGAAACCGAATGGCGGTGGACTATTTTCGATCTTTAAAATGGTCTACGACATATTGATGTCCTTGATAAAAACCACGTACACGTATGCAACTTTATTTTCGATTTTATTATTGAATAACTCAGTTTGTATCAGCAATGTTGAATTTAGGGCCACCATACGCAGTCCTCTTTTGTCATCGATCATTTGTCATCTCATCTGGTTTGTCTATCTGTATATTATTCGCCACAACCTTGCTAAAACAAATTCCAGTCTGGGTATTTTAAAAAATCGATAAGAGATATCGCAGAATCGTATATTGACGAAGAAGACATAAGAGAGCATCCGCTTCGAACCATGTTCCATCCGAAAGATTAACGTTTCAAACGATTACGATATGATCATAGGACATGTACCAGTGATGAAACATCTGAATCTGTAAAGAGAATAAAAGCATTATTATAATGGTCAATAGCTTTACCACAGAGAACGTTTATTTCGACGAAAAAATCGATATGTGACGACGAGCTAGGAATGTCATTCTTAACATCATTTAACCTACTTCCACCTGAGACTTGTAACTAGTGTCAGGTTGATATCGTTTTAGATATAGGAAATACTTTCAGGTAGCATTTGCTTGTCTCATACAATCACTGAAATCAAAATACTAAAATTTTTTTTTTCGTTTTTTTTTCGCGGTTCGCTTATTTACGTGCTTACCTTACGCTTTGCAGCCAAATCGAGGACGTACGGCTATAGGTCTGATTTACCTAACCATCTGCACCTTGCATAGCTCCATGCCAGCATATAGTATTAGCATGGAAGATGGGTCGGATTCTGCACTACAACAGGGGGTCATAGTTGTGTTACTAAAATCTTAACTATAAGTCATATTCTTACATCACATACTTATAATTATAGTTGTTTTCGATCTTATCTTGAAAATTGCTCACTTGTAACGAAAATTGTAATATTTTATGAAAATCCCTTTCGTTTCCATACACTCGCATATTAGCCAAAACTTGAGCTGGAAGTTTATTGAGGATTATTGAAAATCGTGGTTACTAATGATCCAGTTTTCTATGTTGCTAAGGGTTAATGCAAGATTTATAGTTAGTCCTATTAATACGCGCTCTTCTTACAGATTTAACAATTTTTCATCCCTTTCCCTCCATATTTTTAAACACAAGTTATTTTTTGATGTTTTTCGTAACAAGTGAAGGTTAAATACCAGGGTCGTGCATAAGTCCATAGATGGCGTTACTAGAATTTTTTCCATATGATTTCCATATTTAGTACTAAACTTCAAACGTTACGTGATTATTGATTCGTCAGTTATAGCATTTTGTGAGAAGCAACTTTTGTTTTAGAAAAAAATGGAAAAAAGTGAATGATGCACAGCGCAGTGGACGCCCAAATGATGCTATTTTATTCCAGAAAAAAACAAAATAATTGACAAATTGGTTACGAACGATCGCAAATTGCAGGTGCCCGAGCTAGCTGACATTGTAACTCTTTCTATCCGTGGAGGTGACCTCAATATCTTTAAACAATGATGCAGGATGGTTGAAACAAATTATTTTTACTTTAGCAACGGAAATGATTTGTGTGATGTATCTGACGCAACATATACGTTTGACACAAATATAAGATCGTGGAAAAAAACATAATAGGCTACTTACACACTCCCCGATAAAAGGTGATATTTACGACATAAGATTATTTTCTTTAAATTTCTTAAAAATACTCAGGAGACAAACGTTTTTATCTATCTACTTGTTGCCGTGAATCGTTCCAATTTAAATGTTAAAGCTCTTATATCAGTTGCTGTGCCTAAATCTCATAATATAGTTTTGTTGGATACGTGATTGAAATCGTAATCAAAAATTTGTTGATAATTTTTATTATTTATACGGAATCTAATTAGAAATGCCAGCAGCATACATGATTCATTTCTTAATCATCTTATACATTTTCTTATACGTATTCGTGAACTATACAAATGTAAACGCATGTTTCGTCTAAATAAATAATAATTATTCGTATCCTTAATGATTTTGTTGCAATTAAGAGTTAATCTGCATGAGTTAATCTTGGTCTCGCACGACATACATTACTTCTATATATATACATTTATGCAGAGTGGTGGTAAAGTTTGATTGAAATCGTTGTCCTTCTCCTATACATAGCGAGAAAAAAGCTCGTTTTGAATTTGAATTGAAAATTAAACCATTTTGCTTGCTCCCAAAAGGGATAACGTAGATCTCGATTATATACAATCTATACGGGTACACGTTCCTGTTCATGTCGTTTACATCAAAAAGAAACATAAATTCTTGGAAGATTTAAAAAAAGTTTTCGATTAATTAATTTTCATTTTGCTTTTAATTACTCTTGACCTACATAATAAATTAATGGGGGAGGGTCATTATGGGATAAAAAACCATTATCACGAGCGAGACACGTGCATAGTTATAAATATAAATTTTTTTTTTGTAATATTCAATTGCACCTTCCTCAAAGCTTTAAAATCTCTATACCTTTTGTTTTTATTTACTCTTCACGAATACAGACCCAATTTGAGTATATACCATCTTCATGACAGAACAACCTCTTATTTTAAGCTATACCTGCTTACATATTTGGGTGATACTTAGTACTGTACATCCCTCTTTAAGGTAGATCTATAAAATACAAATCCCTCTCGAGCAGCTTGCATATGTACCATTCATATGTAGTGATCAATATAATTTTTACTGCATACCTCAATTCTGTTGTTAAAGAAAATATAATTTGTTTTCACCTGAATGTTGACTTTCACAACACACGAATTTTGTTAGTGTAATTGGTGCAATAAAAAAACTTTTTGACCAATTTAAAATTTTTTTGGCTAAAAACTTTTTCTGACGTCACACAATTGTACAAAATAATTGTGATGCCTACATTCAGGCGAAATAAATAAATTGTTATTGACGTGTTATGAAATATGAGATTATTGGATGTGCTAATGGAACGTCTTAACTAGTACATACTCTGAGTCAAATGGCATTCGAACAGTGACTAGTCGAAGAGTTGTTCGGGTGTCAGCATTTTCTTTAATCTAACATATAGTTCCTAATTCCAGTACCACCAATATTGTTGGTACACATCCGGACGATTATCAAGTGTGCAATGATGAACTGAATAGTTAATGGATTTATGCCTCACTGTACAAGGATATTGAGGTCACTTCCACGAGATAGATTTGTAGAAAGATGTATTAATTGTTGACAATACTTGGGTAGACCAGATCATCACAAGTAATGTTTAAATTTGGATATAAGTTTACCGGATCTCATGTACTTGAGATAATGGTTGTTTATCTACACGTGAGGTTTCGTAAGAGATAAATTATTAATAGAATACGACGTATAAAAAAACTTGCCGCCGTGGGAAACGAACCCAGGACTTCTGCGTGATAGCCAGATAACCTAACCATCAGACAACACATACGTCAGAACATATGACATAATACTTGTATATTAAAATAATAAAATAAAAATATTTTAAAGTTTACATCTACATCAGCTTGGTGAGGGTGAGATGTAACAATAACAGACTTGTCGAGTGATTAAATCGAGCATCCACATAAAATTGAATTAGTAATCTATCTCGTGAAGTCATATTATAGTCATAAGATTATACCATTTTTTAACGGTGAGTTATAAAATATCTGATGGATTGTCGATCATTCCAATCTGTATCTTGATCATTTTGCGTAGTTTACGTACGAAATACTTACATCCATACTTACTTGTTTGTAGCAGTATGCAACTGGTTCCGATATTGTTCGATTAGTTCGATTTATACGTAAAAACCATTTGCACATTCCAAAGCTCCAGGCCACCTTATAAAACTTGATGGGTCGGTCTGACATGGACGATGGGTCATATATGCGTTAAATCATACTCATCTCTTTTGTATTTTGTTCTTTTTAGGATTTTAACTCGGTTCTTCTCGACAAACTTGTGTGTAGTTATGTTGTGGGCTCACAAAAGGGTGAAACATCTGCAACGGATCTTTCAGAATAAATGTTTACAGTCCAAAGTATTATTAATAATATACTAACCTACCGACTCCCTTTACCCATTAAT
Organism: Tipula lateralis; assembly: GCA_963932295.1. NCBI lineage: Eukaryota > Metazoa > Arthropoda > Insecta > Diptera > Tipulidae > Tipula > Tipula lateralis. The sequence continues at coordinate 157,030,340 of OZ010738.1, forward strand.
GCGACCGTCACATATTTATGTAGTTGAAAATCACTCGATTGTGTTATGGGTGATCCATAATTGACTTTGTGTGGTGTGATACAAAAATAAGTTCACTCAAAAACTTTTACCATTAATAATGTCACCAAGCCTCCATCCACCCTAAATTATTATTGCAATATACACATTGTCACTTTTGTATTGTATGTATCTCGATGTCATGGCAGCAGTGGTTGCCTATATAAAAATATATATTGATTTTATCACAATCATCAATCTTGTATATTATTATTCTGAAAATGGGTGTGTGCTTAATAAATGTTATGAGGTAAATAAATAATTGATTGTGCTTTTGTACAAGCTTTTTTTTGACATGGTGTCCCATCAAAATTAGTGATGCTGTTTGATCATCGATCGAGTATTTTCGGTTAGAATTGGTTTGATGAACTGTTCAATTGTTTGGAACGCTATGTTAATAACGTCCCACAAAGACTTTTTTATATGTTTATTATATACTCTAGTCCATTTGAAACTTGGTTATAAATTCTGTTTATTTGATTTCGTCAGTTACAGTTAAACAAACCTATGGATGATTTGGGAGCAAATTACTGCCTTAACTCCAGTAATTGGCTAGAAAACGTTGAATTCAGTTGGCTTGATCCACGAACATCGACATTTTCTAGTAAATCAGGATCCATCCACAATAATGGTAGCTTTTGTGCATTTTGATCCAATACAGCTACACGGGTTGCTTCGTTGAGATATGGCGCATCGTTGATTGCTTCAAAAAATCGAGTGGCATCTGATGATTGGAGACACATATTCTTTCGTTACAAAATCCATCGGATTGCTCATAGTTCAGAGGTGTAACTAATTATTAACTACCTTGGAATTTAAATTTGTTCTATAAATGTCTTTAAACATTTTCGTGATATAAGAAGACACACAAATCTGAATAAATATGTCGTTTTGTACAAGTCAATTCTATCCTTCATTGGATTCCAAAAATCGTGCCAACGATGTGCCAAAAGTTAAATATTTTCGATGACCTAGGGAAATCAAAATCTGTCAATAAATCTTCTCTAGATCTCCATTAAATACCTCCCTGAGTTTTCGCAGTCGTACTATAAATTGGAAAAGACTCTTTTGAACAACGGCTCAAATCAGAAGATTATCATTTAAGGAGTTACCATTGACAACCTTATATTTCGTCGTGGTACTTGACCCCATATCACTATGATGTATCATTCTTCAACTAATTGCTGGTGTAGTATATAGAATGCCGGTTATCTTTGAAGTTCCTGCATTTTATCAATCCTCTAAAAATATTCTTTCTGAGAAAATAGTATAATAGTGTCACTTAAGATTTATAAATATATAAGCAATTTATCTTACAATACAGACTCAATTATCCCTTGACATAATTCATCATTCCCAAATTTATTCTTTGAGTGTGACATGTGATGGCACGTTTTACAACTCATTCGTGTCCAACAATTAAACGCTTACTTCTTGGATACCTCATTCCGTGCAAATAAGTAGAACTAACATATCTTTGCATAGTGTTTAATTCTTGCAACATTTTGATAATCACCAATGAGTTGTTCATTAAAATGCCAGTAGAGCCTTGGTTTGCGATTGTTCCTATGAAAGCTCTAAGCTTTGTCATTTGGCCTTATATGGTGGTAACCTGCAATAAGAAAACTTTTGTTATAATAAATTTGAATAAATATGTATACTTTGTGAACTAGGGTTGATCCACCTCGGTGGACCAATATTTGAAGTATACCCCTTCACTCTGTTCATTCCCTATACTTCTATGATTGTACATGGCTTAAAACTGCGAATGTATTTTGAATCGTGAAAAAAAGTTATGCCTGTAGAATGGATAGTGGCCGAAAAGCGGGAATTGTCGCATCATAGCTTTGCTTTGCACAGCATACAAGCTACTGTCATACAGAATGTTGGGAAGAATTACTGCCCTTGGTAGAGGAAATTATCGGTTATTACCAAGCAGGTTTTCATCCAAATCGGTCAGTCCCTGATCAAGTTTTTTCACTACGGATAATTCTTTCCAAGTACTAAAAAACATTTCGTGATGTACACCAACTATTCCTAGATTTCAAGCAAGCCAATGACTTGATCAATCGAGAGAGACTATGAATATTTAGGAATACCAAACAAATACGTACATCTGTGTAGAATGACAGTAACGCAGTCACAATGCTGTGATAAAGTTTTGAACAAGTTATATTGAGAACTTTTGCAATTACTTCTGGTATTCGAAAAGAAGATGCGTGGTCCCTGATATTTTTAATCTCATGTTATAATACATCCTTCGTAGACGTGTAACACCTCAAGACAATGTCTTGATGCGAGGTTGATGGTAGATGTACGTTTCAATCACGAGATCAGGAATTAATTGCGAGTACGCTGGCTTGGTCAGGTATAGAACGGAGAGCCACATTTCGGTAGGTGAAGAAGTCGCTATCGGCGACGATCTGGCATCTTCTAATTACTTGCAACAGTATGAAGAGCTGGCTCGGAATTGAATCCGATGGAGTCAGATTGATAACACGGTACAAGCCAAAACTGGCATGTTAAAGCCGTAAAAAAATCTCAGTATAACCGATAGCTCAAAATTTCTGTGGTAGTATTCGGTCTCGAGTGACCTAACGATAACATTAAGACCTAATCAAGCTATATGAGTTTATTAAGTCAAACCTATATAGATCTTAAGATAAATAAATAGTTAAAGTAAGAGAATCCACAGAAAACGGATGATGCTAACCGCCATCATTTAATTATCTAACTAGTTGTTAAATCCAAATTAATGCAAATCCTAAATCAACACCAAACAGTTCCATTCCATTTATAAAACTTTATCACTATACATAGTCTTATAGTTTTGAGACAAGTATGTACATACATAATTATACAACCCGTGTTAACTAGAGTGTAGATAGTGTCATCAAACATGTTATATGTTGTATTATAGATTGACAACATTTTTATGTCGTAAGAATGGTGACTCTAAGAAACCCTTCATCAAGATGACAAACCAAAAATTTATTTTACTATATGTAAGAATATATACAATACACAATCGAAAAAAAAAGAAGAGATAAGGCTTATCGACTTATATACATATTCTTACATACATTTTCATTTTAATGAAGTCAACCATTGTTTATCGAAATCGAAATGGATTTTTCAATGTTCTTTGTATTGACGACAATGGTTTCTTTCTTATAGTTAGTTTGAATATTAAAATATTTTACGGAGCTTTTGTGCTTATAAAGCACAAGTTCGAGAAAAAAAGTTTATCTTATTTGATCGACAAACAAAAAGACAAAATAATAAATTTTCTTTTATAATCATCCAATCGTCTATATACATACATTCGAAATTGTGAGATTTTCGACTATTGAGACATCCTATAGAACGATCCTATTTACTTAGATATATCTATACGGTTTAGGGCTTTACTGTGTTGTGTTAATTTTGTTCTCCCAACTGATGCACTTAAGAAGCTCATCTCATAATGCTCAGATTAGAAATTCAATTTCTAGTATAATACTGGCAACAGTGTTATTCCGGGAATGTCAAACGTTTGTAGATGTTAAGCTTGGTGGCTGAAGGTGTTTCAATTACCGCGTTAGATATTTAATTCTAGAGCAGACGGCATCACTGTGTCATTTTTATCGTTTCGAGGTGTGAGAATTTCCATATAATGTTTAATCTGCACTTGTAAATAGCCTCATCTCTTATATAGGCCAGAATATTAAAAGTCCAAACATAAGCTCTTGGTTAAATAAAGACATTGATACGATATGTATTATATTCCGGATACGGTTCGCCGGCCACTCATCTCATGAACCACTGAAATCGAAATACTCAAGTCTTAACGATAAGTGTTTATCTGTATATCTTACACCACATATTAAGGGCGCAAACATAAGCCTTCGGCTAAGTCCATTGATACGATAAAACAATTTGTATTTTTTTGAAACCTGTAAGGCCATTGTTGGCCCGTACCGTTCGAATTTAGTTGACGACCGATAAGACCTCACGTCTTGGACCAACCTAGCCCGCCCTTTTGCAATCAACACATGGTCAATTTGGCTTCGGGATGTTTTACGTGGATGTGTCCATGTTTCCAAATGGATGTTTTATGTGGAAAGAATGAACTTGCCACTTTGAGGTAATGACCGATGGCAAAGTACATAATTTTTTCCCCATTTTCGGTCACAGTTTCGTGTCGGGAGTACGGACCTATATGTTGTTACATAAGTCGATCTGATTTCTGCCAGCTCTGACATCGTGCTCAGGTATAGAGCTTTACTTGGTTGACGGTATAGAGCCTTACTTGGTTGAGGGGGATGGCTTACAGCAGTGGCCGCAGGAACATGAACAGACAGGCTAGCTAATCTCGTGTGCAAGGGAAGCTTATACATTCAATGTCAACTGTTTAAAATTTCAGAACAAGTTTTACTTGTGGCCCAATGAGAAATCCAACTCCAAGATTTCCAAAGTCATCTTTACTAGCAACGTATAGCCTTGGGGCACATGGTCTCCACTTTTAGGTTATCTAATTACTTGGAGCGCTATGAGTTTCAGACGATACTCGTTCATACATATGTGATGAGGCCATCAAACATTCCAGGTTTTCAAATTGATTTGCATGTTTGATGGGCGTTGGAATCAGGTTTTCGATTGCAAAAACCTGGTTTCAACGTCCCTTTTACCGATCCTCAATCTCGTGTCTAAGTACTTAAGGAGGGGCATTTTCTTTTTGGCGTTATCCGATTTTTTTTAGTTTTTTGACATATTTAACATTTGTAATTTTTTACGGATGCGGGTCGTCAGCCCAACGATCTAACCAGATTTATTCGCCTCCTACGACAAGCTCCAGATACTCTGGTGGTATTCTATGGGTCTCATGGTTCGTTCGAGAGATTTACGAAACATGGATGTCTTTAGCCACAGGGCTGTAAAAGCCTCATCAATTGCATCTCCGCATCATTCTCTTATGGGCCAGAATGTCATAAGCTGTTGGTTCAAATTAGACATTGATACGATAATATTTATGAGCTTTCGGGAGCTTTTTATCAAAACTAATTTTTTTTGTCTCTTTGTATATTTTTGCTGGCATATTGTTCAATTTAAGTCGGTGAACGATAGCCAAGGGTTCATATTTAGATTTTTTTTTCCATGAATCATTTCCGCTTAAGATTATTGATTGGCTATTCTTCTTAATTCTGCTTAGTTTCCAGAGGCTGCTAATAAAATAAAACATATACTGAGAATTCGTTTTTGTCTGTTTCTAACCGAATATATTAGTTATCTTAGACATGTAATGTAGTCATCTGTATCACACACGTGTATGTATCAAAGTTAAAATAAAACTTGAATTGTAGAGGGAAAAATAATACTCTTGAAATTTGACTCAACATAATAACTTTGTGTGTGATATGAATTTTCCTTCTTAAATTTGCTGAAGTTCAAGATTCTTATTCTGATTATGTGCCCTTCCGTATTAAATGACTTAATAACGAATTTATGTAACAATCTTAATTTTCTAATTCTTACTAAATTGACTTGTATATAATTTTTTCTTATATACCCACTATAGTATATAGATCACACACTCTCATCAGTTATCTCCAACTTTATTCACTAAATTTTGACGGTGAAACATGTAAGAGATTTAACTACATAGTAAATAAATCCAGATATATGACATGGTGCACCGCATACAGCTGCAAGGTCCATGAATTTGGAAAAGGCTTCTTAATTGTTGTGCAACCAGAATAATCGAAATCATACCAGTTTGTGTATCTATGCTTCTCAGTAATACTGAAGCTTGTTCTTACATGGTGATCCTTGTGCTAAGAGAGTTTAATTCCCCTGTGATAAATCATTTGAGCTTTAAAGTCCAAAATTACTCTTTTTTTCCTGTAACCCTTTCCTCCGTGCCCACATCCACCTTTTTCTATACGATTCGAAGTAGAGTTCAGATTTTAAGCTAGCTGTAAAAATAGTATCACCTCGCTCGTGTTTATATAACTTGAAGAACTTAAGTATCGGGTTAGTTTAATCGTCGAAGTATTGGTTGGACGTGAACAATGGTTCGGGCTGATGATGACGTTCTTTAAAGGCCTGCTTCGTCAACAATTTATTTTTTATCTATTTACAGTTATATTGCCGCACTTGATATTTATACGTTGCAATTGTTTGCTTATATCTAGTGTGAATTCGTCTCGACAGTGCTAGCGTATTATAAGCTGTGCTACTCGAAATTTCGATTCATTAAATTCATTGTGGTGTGATGATATTGATAATTGAATTTTTGTCTTTACAATTCAAAGTTGTTTAGACAAAGCATGGATCCATCATAGTAAGATTTAATTCTAAATAACATCACGCTTTCCGTAGAAGTTACATGTTACCGACCAAATGGTGCAGTGGTTAAAGCTGCGGCAGTTGGAGCGGGAGGTACCGGGTTTGAATCCCGATAGGGGCAGGATGGCAAAGGGATTTTTCACCACACGATTACGATCGGTGGTGTGAATGAACACATCTTTGACCCCTTGTTGGAGTGCAGAATTCATGGGCCGACCCATCTTCCATGTCAGTACTATAGGCTGGTATAGAGCTATGCAATGTGCAGATGGTTCTACGTAAATCGGACCTATAGCCGTACGTCCTCGATTTGGCTGTAATGGCGTAAGGTAGGACGTTAATAAACGAACCGCGAAAGAGTTTGGAGTGCCTCGAGCCCCGAAACAGATTGTAGAGATAAAAAACAAACAAGTTACATGTTATGTTTAAAAATGAGATGTGCAAAACATCACTAACCTTATGGTTTCTGAATTTCCGATATTTTCTTCATTATCGTATCGCTTGATAGTTGGTTAATAATTTTTTGTTATTTTTTTGGGCATACGCTCAGAGAAAAACTTGGCTCAAAAACAAGGTCAATTTAACCAAAAACTTGGTATTTTTTAACCAATAAATTACTTAGTAAAATGATAACGAAACTCTTGGTTAAAATAAGTTTTAATTTTACCAAATTTTAAATTAAAATAAAACATTTAGTTACTTTAACCGAAAGTATTTGGTTATTTTTTAAATATAAAAAAAATAACTGTTTTTAATAACCAAATAAAAAAGTTAAATTAACCAAACAAGTAAATTTCACATACGGCTTAGTTAATTATAACAAGTTTCATTATTTCAAATGATACCAAATTTAGTCAATATTAGATCATTTTGAAAGTTCCGTTTTCTTGTAACCAAGAATTTATTTGATTTAAACTCATTCAGTTGGCTGAATTAAATATTTAGTTAAAACAAACAATTATTGGTAAAAAACATACTTTTGATCACGGTTTATTTTACCAAAATTGTTTTAAAAAGAATGTCTGACAAATAATTATTGTTTGGTCAATGTTACCAAAAACATAGTTTACACTGCTAAAATTAATTAAAAAACTTAACTTTGTTATTTTAAATATATTTTTAAGTTATTTAACTTTCTTTCAGATAATTTTACCAAAATCACGTACTAATATTTTGGTTACCTAAATTTTGATCAAATAGCAAATTTTTATTTTTTGATTTAAAGTAGGGAATTGGTGAATATAACCAAAAAAACATGTGTTAAAGTAACCAAATTGTATGTAACTAAGACTTTGGTCACAATACTTTTTTTTCAGTGTAAAACGTTGAACTCTTTGGAGGTGCAATTGATTATGTCTTACCTTATGTGATTACAGCCCTATTTAGGACGTACGGTTAAAACTCCAATTTATTAATTTTTTTGTTGGGTGGCTGCTACCGCATACTTAGACCGGCAACAGTCCGTTGTGATACCACTTTATGTACGGCTATAGGTCAGCCTATAGTACTGACATGGACGATGGGGCGGCCACTATGGATTCTAAACTCAACAAGGCATAGGGGATCCAGATGTGTTCCTTCACACCATCAATCGAACCGCCCCAACGATCGATGAGAAAAATTCCTTTTTGCATCATACCCCTATCGCGATTGGAACTTGGTTTGGGCGCTTGTGCTATCTCTATATTAGCGCATATATAGTACTTACATTGAAGACAGGTCTGCCTCGAAATCTATTGTTGAATTTATTTATTTAGACCACATCGTAGAAATCTAAATAGGGTAGCAGTTATAAAAAATCTATCATTCGCCAGATACTAATGCAGTTTGTATCAGTTTAGGCGAATTTAGCCAATACATTTAATTGGTCCAATCTATATTAATTTTGAAACAATGGTGACTTGACTGTCATCCAAAACAATAATTTCTATCTTTTCAATCTCTGGAGATATTTAAAGGATTCATTTTACTATAATATCTTATAGTCTCATAGACAATCTAAGTACCATCGTTATTGCGGATTTTGTGCTTTACGTAATCTTTCGAAGTCGTCTTAACTGGACGGTCCGGATACCATCAGAAACTTCAGAATCAGAAATTCGGTCACGCTTGGTTTATATTTTTGACTGTAAATATGTGGTACGCGTGCAGAGCAATCCCTATCAACTGAGGTTCTTTATATTATATTATTAATAATGTGAGTACCTATTTCAATTTCGATGCAAGACTGGTAATTATGGTGCGTTATACAGCAGTTATACAATGATAGGTGTCTAATAAAGTTAAGTAAGAACCTCAATCAACAAAATAAGATTCTGAATGTAGTGAAGATTCTGATTGTTTAACAATTTCAGGTGCAAATGTATAGGATTAATAATATAACACTGACACAACCAAAGATGATTTGAACGTAACTATTCTTTAGATGTGCTTATTCAGGTAATCTGCAGTACTATGAGTAGCGAAATTATGATTAGGAATGGGATGGCCAAAATGATCCATTCGCGATGAATAACCATTGAACGTGAGTAAATTAACAAGGGTCTTTTCATTTCCTTTTTGGGTTATAAGGCTTATGAGTGATCTTTTTGTAAGTATTATATGTTATTGGTCTCACAGCAAACACTACATTTAAAATAAATCTTTGAGTAAACATGAAGGACATCACCACAACTGTAGAGAAGCACGATTAAAAATTATGAAACCTTATAGATTCAAAGCATGTGTGGTTTGCACACGTTATATTTGTACACGTTGCACATCGTGTAAAATTACCTGGAACAATGATCTGATTTCAACTACAAGATGACTGGGTTCAACTATAAACCTGGTTAAACCCTGAATATAAACGTACTAAGGAATTACAAATAAAGTGTATTTTGCTGTTTCAGCGTATAAATTGTAGACCAAGCCTTGTTCATATGAATATTTACCGTTTGAACTAATTTGAATTGATCAGAACGATCAACTAAAATTTGGTGTTCGTTAAGCTCAAATTATATTCTAAAGTTATTAATTTTACCATAGAAATATATAATCTCGAATAAGATCAGTGAAAAATTATACAACCATTAATAACGTAACAGTGCAAGTTGAGCTTTAAAGCTCAGTTGTAAAAGACTCCGCCCTATTGCAAAAGTCAGTTGGTTGATTATCAAGTCTTTGTACTTTGAATCATTATCGTGAGAGATTCATATGTATTTTTTAGAAAAGCTTTAAAGCTCATGTTTGTTGCTTTTTTGTAATATATTGTAAAACAACTGAAAGTGTTTCAATATGAAATATTATTAAAGCATTGTGGTTGATTTATTCATTTAAACTACTTTCCTATGTTAAATGTTGTTGTCGTCACAATATTCTTGAAGTTGTTGTTGTCAACGTAATCTTAATGTTGTTGTTGTCAAATAATCAATTTGGTAATATTTGTTAAATAAACCTTTTACTAAACTTTTAACTAGACTTTTACACTGGTTTTAATAACGATTTTGGTATGTAAATGTCAAGTGGTTGAGTTCTAGGATTACATAAAAGCTCACGACATGTAATAAAGCTTTGATTGACTGTTGAAAGCACAAATCACAAATCACAAATTTAAAATTTTTTTTACAGTGATTTGCAATAAAGTGACTATTCATAGACTTGAAAGCTTATTTACTACAATTTTTTCGAATAAATTGTGTGCTTTTACCGCTTTCCCTTTCAATCTTCGCGTTTACGATGACCCAACAAGTTTTTAAATCTAAAATATTCATTATCTCTTTACCAAAAGATATCTAAAATATTCTGAATGCCTATATATTGACATCTGTTCATATTTTGGCTGGAAAGCTGTAAAGCTTTCATCTAAAATTTAAGTATGTTTTCAAATCTTTTATATGAACATGCGTTCTCTTACGACACAACACATTCATCATTAAAATATATGCATGGCCAAGCAGAGTTGCTGTGCTTGTGGCTACCTCGAATTATGAAATGAATTACAAAATTTGCGTGTACCGGTAATTTAAGCTCCTTAATATTTCAAGAAAATAACAGGCGCCAATTCGTTTACTTTACGCGTGAAAAAACTTGCTGCGGAAAGCGAAGAAAACTCCAACCTTGCTTAGAACAGTTGGGTGGCCAAGTTAGAATATATACTGTATAATGATCTACACAAAGACGTTGTTCTTCCAAAAAAGATGCTGATATCAAATCATGTTTGAGGCCAAGTTTTGGTACTATGAACCTCATGGACTAATGTATAACGTAATGGTGTTGTCCTGATCATGATATTTAAGGACAGTCTTGAATAGAACTTTGTTTTGACCGCCACATTACCCTTCTTCTCTTTTTGAGGTATGCCGTAGTTGCGGGTTGTGACTGTCACGCTGGACAATCACAACCCGCAACCGGCAAAATTATAAATATTGAGCCAAAAACGGACCACGTCTTTATTTAAATACTAAGAGGCCTAAATTATCAATTTCTGAGTAGCATGGGTGGCAGGATGCGACATAGCTTAAAGTGTGTCTGCCACTACGTTATCTCATGCACATCTATGGTAAATTAACGTATCTAATCCAAGTAACGTGCTTGTTTTTACTACGTTCAGTTCAAGACTACGAATTGCAACTGTCATTGACTTGAGGTCGGCGCGTAAATAGTATAGTTAAATTCCAAAGGCTTTGAATGTTCACGCACAACCGATAAAAGATGCTGGTGCAGAACAGCTCTGACATATTTTGGTATAAATTGGTGGTAATAGTTTACCATGTCAATAAATTGCTTCATGTTTTGATTGATGTTGGAATTGGGTAATCCGTAATTAATTTTCTATGATTAGGGCCAAATGCCATTCGGTGCTATTTTGTAGATGAGAAATTCTAGAGTGGTTGTGTAGGTATCTGTAGTTTGCTAGAACTTTCGCACATTAAGGGTCAAAATGGATCATATTTCTTTAAACTGCCCTATATCGTCAAGATGTGAACGTTGTATGAATTGTCAAAAAAACATTAGATATGACATGTGATTTGCAGGAGAAAATGGCAATAAATTATTTTTCAAGCATACAAGGTACTGTTAAACATAGTGTCTCTTATCCGAATAAAAAAAATATTTTGACCCCATTGTGTTTGTAAAATATGCTAATGATGCTAGGAGCTGTAATCGTGACAGCTCATCAATGGGAGTTACACCAGAACTCCACAGAGTGGCATTGATTGACAGCTAGGTAGTTCAATCAACCAGCCGATGAACACGTTTGTCTTATGAAATGTATGGCATCTTTGTATGTGATCAGTAATGTTCGGTTCGCTAGACCGGTTTCGCTCTGATGACGTCATTGATTTGTTGTGTGATCGAAAAGATCAAATCCATCTCATGAGGCATATGTATGTTGCATTTCGTTTATATATATGTTCTGAGGCTATGTTCAGTTTTAGCGACTTACAGAATTTTGTATCGAAACTTTTTTTCGATTATTTTGTATTACATTGAACGCCACATTACGCCCCTTTTCCCCTCCCCGAAAGTGATTTCCCCCTTCGACTAACTGCGATTGTTAATGAATTGGGTACAGGTTGCTGTAACCTTTTTTAGAATCCGTGTTTTTTTGGCAAGTTTTGATGCTAGGAGCTGAAATCGTGACAGCAATGAGGTCAAAATAATTTTTTTCACCATTTTTTTTGTAAACCAGCCCACATCTCTGACGGGGAAAATGTTTATGAATGAATCGGCAAGCATTTATCTGACTGGTATTGGACTCTAGTTGAAACACTTTTGTTCATCTGGTTGATTGTGTCATATTAAACACCCCCAGGATGAATTTTCATAATTATAAAATTAACTTTATCTCACATAAACGATTTGAAGCTTTCAATATTTTTAAGGTTGGCTGACCATCGTCCAAACATATATTTTCCAATAAATGATTTATTTTTATAAACAATAGCGTATAAACTTTTCAATTAAATAAATTCCACCAAAAAAGCTTATCTACCCCATTCTAACATATTTACAACCTAACATATTTCGAAAAGTTTTCCCAGCGTCCAACTTTTCTATTGTTCACCATTTGGACGATAAACAAAATTTTTAAAAAAAAAAAACTTTATTTAATAAATTTTTAAAATGTTTTTGGAGTTTTGTGAACGTGTTCAACCGATAAATTCAATAATTTGGCATTATTGGTGCTGTAACGACGATATAACGTTTTAATAAATGAGATCGAGTTCGGGAAACCTATAGTTAAAAAAACCAAAACACAAAGATAGACTTTTATTGGTTTTGTGTTCGTGTCGTTCAGTTGAAAACTTATTGTAAAAAACCAAAGTTTGAACAAACGTTGAAAGAAGACAACTAGAAGACTAAACACAAAGTTTTGCGTTCTCGACGTTTACATTTTTTTTGTGTTCGAAACTTTATTTAGTGTAAAACTGAAGTTGGAAAGCATACATACACACACGTACTTAAAATAATTGGTTGTATACTTTGAAATTATGAGGTAAACCACAATTTATCCCCCCGTTACCTTGTGATACGAAACTAGGTTGTGTATGCGGAGAGTTATGAGGCATATTCATCGAATGAGTTTCTCGTCGGCCTACAAAAGTAAACTGGCGAATTACGATCCCTACCACATGACATCCCAACAAGATAGTGAACAACCTGGGCAGATTGTGGGCAGAGCAATATACGATTCAATTTGGAGCCATGTACGATCGTGGCAATAGTGATCTAATCGGATAGCGCCACTTCAAACAATACTCGCTCTGGTCGCTTCAATTTTTATGTACAAATATTTGTTGGAAATACAAGTCGTATCATTATAATCTTTCTTATACTGCAGTTTATTACCATTAAAAATGGAAAGCTTCAACGGAACAACCACATTTGAAAGCTCTTATGCCCGTCAAATGTTGACAAGAATTCATTAGTGCGTACCTTGGAATCCAACATGGTACTTTTGAAGAAATCTTGTACTCATCAATAGATAAAGTAGGTCAAGGGATAAGAGTGGTGGAATGGATCAAATTTACTAAAACACTTTAGTGTTATACTGATCCGAGTAATATTGAAGAACTGCAATTATTGATAGAGGCCTAAAAGTATCGAGATTTTATAAAAACTCGCGGTATCCGTATACTAGACGTTGAATCTCAATGCACGGTGGTCACAAGAGGTGACTTCAAAGGATAAACCAGCGCTGGATAAACACTTCGAATTTTTGACTAAACCTAGTGTTACATTGTAAACATATCAAGGATTAAGTCGGTTGGGAAAAGAGTTCCTATTGGATTACAGACAACTTATAGCCTCATTACTAGTAGCGATCCATCAAGATGTAAGTTTTTTCAAGCAAAATATCACCCGTATGTTCAAGAGTGTCTATTGGTGAAAAAAGACATTTTTCCAATTATCTAAGCAACCTTCATACAGTGTCTTTAATTGAAGGTCTCGAAACATGTTAGAAACACCATTCTTTGTAGCATAAGGATGCACTGATCGATATAGACAATTTTTTCAGTTGTGTGTTTAAAATCATTTACGAACATTGTTCAAACAAGCCGCTTTGTTGTCGAATTCAATAAGTATGCAGGACACGAATTTGGCACAAAGGATAAATTTAGCAGCGTACAACGTTATATGGAGCAGTAATTGGTTCAGCATCTTCATTTGTTCGTGAAACTTATAAGCTTAAATTCGTTAAAAGCTTAAACTTCCAAGACTAAAGTATTGCTTTTATAGAGTAGCCGCAAACAACTGTAAGGATTCTGAGAGCTCTATCAGAGTCGCAGCATTTCGAGAGTCTTAAATTTACAGACCTTTTCCAGCGATTGGAAATATCGAGTCGAAATTTGAAAAGATCAAAGAGATTTGATATATGAGGGACTGGATGAAATTTTGGCTGGTGTGGAAGCAACAGAACATGATAAAATTAAATGGGAAGAAAAAAAATGCGTGGTACAAACAATTCATGACAACCAACTGGAATATTTATGAGAGAAATTACGTGCAAAAGACATGTATGATGCATTGTTGTTCATTTGTTATCAAAGAGCCATGATACCTTGGTGTGGCATTAGAGACAATTAACACAGACAAGTTAACTTTGGATTTTGTAAAAAAGCGATTGATGGATGAGTAAAATAAGCGAACAGGTGGAAAATGAGAAAGAAAATCGAAGAAGATCATTTGTTTTAAATGTTCGAAGCCCGGTCACAAAGTCTCAGTATTTTTTAAATAAAAAAAGAAAGAACAACGGTTCGGCCAGTGCTAAACAGCAAACGAAGAAAAAGAAGAAGTATCGAAAATGTGTGCGTTTGTATAGATTTGAAATCGTGTATTTGTAAGTCGGCAGCATTAACGCACATATACAAACCGGAATAAAGTCAACGTAAATGACACCTCAAAAATTGAATTCTCAATGAGTTCTGGTGTAACGCAACATATGTCTAACAAACAAAAGCATTTTAGTAAGCTAGAACAAATCGATGAGTTGAAAATTGACGTTGCAACGTGCTGATTGATGGTGACCAAGCATTTGTGTCATTCAATGGAATTAAAATTTGTTGGACAAGTCGAAGGAAATCTGTATAAAGTAATGTGTTTGCTGATTATACAGGTAATATAAATTTCCATAAAATTTCTCAAAGTTTGTGGTATTTTAGATTGGGTCACTTAAATGCAAATGATATGAATAAATTGGCAAGTAAAATGGCAGAAAGAATCAAGTAAATATTGAGAACAATATGCGAAGCTGTGTGAATCACGTGTGCTTGGGAAACAAACGCGTTGTCCGAAAATAAAAATGTTCGTTCATCACGCGTTTTGGAGTTGATTCACAGTGACGTATGTGGTCCGATTCAAACGACTTCATGATGATTCCAAATATTTTGTAACTTTTACGGACGATTTTTCGAGAACATCCAGTGTTTATTGCATTCAACGGAAAAGTGAAGTGTTGGAAAAGTTTAAATATTTTGTAGCAATGGCTGAAGCACTTAATGGTAAAAAGGTGGCCAAAATAAAATCGAATACACGTGTAATGAATTTAAATACTGCAATAAAAAAGGTATTCAAATGTCATTAACTGTTCCGTATAGTCTAGAAATGAATTCTATTTCTTAGCGATTGAATCGAATACTCGAAGAAAAATCAAGAACAATGCTTTTGGCAAGTGAACTGTAAGTTAGTAGGGAAAGTTTTAGAATAAGGCAATCATCACTGCAAGTTATTTAAAGAATCGATCACATAGACAAGTGCAGTTGGAAAGCAGTTCGAATCGACAACTGAGGCTAAAATTTGGTTTGGTCAAAAACCGAATTTGCCACATCATTGGGATATAGAACAACAACAGCAAATAGTGGGCCGCAGTGTAACTTTCAATGAGTCATCGGTTTTTAACCGAAAAGAATTGGTTGAGATAATCGATTCAGAGGCGGTTAATGATGATAATTGAGTGATCAAGGTATGAATGATACAACGTACGATTCATTTGATGATGCAAGTGACCAGTTACTCGATAAACGTAATGATATGCAAAATCGAGAAATCCCCAGCACTAATACGAATTTTGTTGATAACGGCATGAAACAGTTCCACGATGTCAATTTGGATGGCCAGACGATTGGATTGGCCAGAATGGAAAAAGGCGATCGATAGTGAATATGAGTCTTTAATCGACAACAAAACTAGGAATGTGTACGATTTACCAAAAGGTATAGAAGCGCCATAACAAACACATGGGTCTTTAAGTTGAAAAGAAAAGCTGATGGTTCACTTGAAAGGAAGATTGGTAGCACGTGGTATTAGCACGAGAAGCTAAATTATTTTATGATTCGAATTGGATTCAAGCGCTGCCAATCAGATCAATGTACTGTACGTCGATGATACATTGATATTTTGCCGAGATATCAAAATGATTGGAGCTGTGGGGATGCAGATTGCCAAAACATTGAAAAGAGCACCATTACGGTGAGCCAATCAAGATATTTGGAGAAAGTTTTGCAAAAATTTGGAATGAGAAATTATAAACCTAAATCAACACCAATGGAAAAAGGGTGTACATGTTGATGTGGAACCAAATGGGAAAAGTTCGAATCATCCATATCGTGAATTAATTGCGGGTGTTTAATTTATGCACATGTGACTACCAGACCAGATTTATGTGCGTCAACGGGGTTTTCAGCCGTTTTTAAATTATTTCGGCGAAACTCATTTCAATTACGCGAAACGGATTTTAAGTTATATCCGTGGAACCATCGACATGCAAATGGTTTATAAGAAATATGTCGAAGCAAAGAAATTGGTTGGTCACAGTGATTCAAAATTTGGCAAGGGACAAAAATCTGGATATGTGTTTAAGTTATTTAGAAACACAGTCAGTTGGTCATCACACAAGCAAACCAACTGTTAGTAAATCGTCGACTGAAGCTGAGTATACGTTGCAATATCTGAAGCTGTTAGTGAGGTCGAATGGATAAAAAAAATTATTGGTTAAACTGAAGATCAATTGCAATGAACCGATTCCAATACATGAAGACAATACATCGTGCATCACAATTTTTAACAAAAGAAAACTCAACCTATCGCTCTCAAATCTACTATCGGACATGCTGAGGTTAACGACATCTCATCAACGAAGTTCCGGAAAACGGATGAATTGGTCACTTCGAAAATGATACACTTCTTGTTTGAGCCGTCTTTCAACAGAACCTCTTCCAGATTTTAGTACTACTTAAAATTTGGAAAACACAGGGTGGTATTTAATAGAGATCGAGAAGATATATCGACAGATTTTGATATCAAACTATTTTATGGTGAGAAAGATAGGCCGTCGACCTAAACGACAACAATTTGGCACCAATGAAGGATAGATTTTGCTTGTACAAAACGACATGTTCTTTCAGATTTGTGTATCTTCTTAGGTGGATCTCACTCATGTTTCATCGATTGTGCCTGGAAAAAATGGACTGGAATGCTAAAACTTATTAAGACATTTATTGAAAAAATTAAAATTCATGGGTATGGTCGTTTGTATATGATGCATCGTTAACAGCTTCAAACAAGAGTCACAAAAAGTACTGACTCAATGACAGTTCTCAATTGGTTATCGTCAACGTCTAGGTTACACTTATATCCTTATAGCCAACAGTAATCATTGAGAAAATATGATGATTGGGAATATATCCTTTCGCCACAAATTCCAAGGATTGGACGTAGATAGACGTACCACCAAAGTTTTCATTGATTTATAGTCGATTGATTCTTATTGGCTAGAAAACGTCTACACACTTGGCTTGATTCACATACGTACTCTAAAGGTGCAGCTAGAAACAAAATAAACTGTTTGGTACGGCGGGAGTCAGTGATCGATAGCAAATTTTAATGAGAAGCAGATTCGTTCTCATTTCATTTTGTATTGCAGATGTTGGGTCATTGTTAGCACTCTTTGCAAATCGTATTGATTACAGAAATATGAGTCATAAGAAGTAAAGATACGTGCTCATCTCAATTGTCCATTACCCTTCGGAGTGAGTTTAAGTCCACGTGCAATGCGTTTCCTAATGATAGACTTTGATGCTCGAACGTGCTTCTGATACTTTAAATGTTCTTAACTGATCTGTAGGCTTGTTTAACCGTGACTGATGAACACATACCAAAAGATTTAATCAACCTAGTTCTAAATCTGGATTAGACTGAACATTTTGATATTCCAAACCATTCAATAGTCCATCAAACCAATCTTAACCGAAAAAATCAGTCCGATGTTCAAACGAACATCCCCAATTTTGATGGGCCAGCATGTCAAATAAAAGCTAACACAAAAGCACAATCAATTAAATTTATTTACCTCATAAAATGTATTTTGCACGCACCCATCACCCATCTTCAGCATAATACACAAGATTGATGATTGTGATAAAATCAATATATTTGTATAAACAACCAATGCTGCCACTATACATCGAGATACATTCAATATACAAACGTGACAAATTGTTTATTGCAATAATAATTTAGGGCGGATGGAGGGGTGCGGTGATGTAATAAATGGTAAAAGTTTTTGAGTGAACTTTTTTTTTGTATTATACATCGCAGAAAGTCAATTACGGACCAACCATAACACAATCAAGTGACATTCAACTACATAAAACGTGACGTACGCATAGATGGGTGACGGGGGTCGGTGTGGGTTAGTAGATTATTAATAATACTTCGGACTATTAAAATATATTTATTTAGAAACATCCGTTGCGGATGTGTAACCCTTATCAAAATAATTTTGGTCTTACGAAGGTATTTTATGAGCCCACAACATAACTATATAAATTGTCCTGAATCCTTTTGATTAATGAGTGTATTCATGCACTGATAAGGAATTTAGGAAGCAACTAAACTCTTAATAACTGTGAAAGAACCGCATCCGTAAAAATCCACAATTGTAGAAAATGTCAACAAACAAAACCAAATCGGACACCGCCAAAACAACAATAACTCCCTTTAAGTACCCGGAAACAAGATTGGGGATCGGCACGCGTGGAACGTGCAGTCATTAAGAAAACCTTGTGCGTTTAATGGCCTTGTCACATGTATGAAAGAGTATCAGAACTCGAAGCACTCCAAGAATCTCGACGGCTTTAAAGTGAAGATCATGTGTTCCAAGGCAATACGTTTCTACACAGTGGAGATGACCTCAAAAATCTTGGATTTGATTCCTTATTAGGCCACAGGTAGAAAAGAATGTACTGCACTTTCAACCTGTAAATTGTATGAGTACATGCGCCCACTGACGTAAGCCAACCCCAAGAAAAAGACTCATTTTAAAATAATTTGGATAACCTGATGGGCTCTATACCTGAACACGATATTAGATTGGTGACTTTAATGATAGAGCTGGCAAAAATTAGACCGACTATAATACTAAAGGTCCGTACTCTCGACACGAAACTGCGACCGAAAATGGGGAAAGAATGATGTACTTTGCGATCGCTCATGATCTCAAAGTGGCAAGTACATTCTTTCCTCATAAAAACATCCATTTGGAAACATTGACACATCGATGTTAAACATCCCGAAGCCAAATTGACCACGTCATGAAATACAGCCCACAATGAACGCAGACTCTGTTTAGTTGCAAGAAAAAACAAAGCAGTTCTTGCTAGGAGGACAGCTAAACGCATGTCTAGACAAAAGAAACGTGAATGGTGGAAGGCTAAGGTCTTAAGAGTACAACAACTCAGCAATGAGCGCAATTTACGTGGTTTCCTTAAAAGAATCGTCGAATTGCATCATACCTTAAGATCTCGGTCAACTGCCATTCGGGACCAGGATGGAAAGCTCGATACATGGCGTGAACATTTTTCTGACTTTCTTGATGTTCCATAAGTGGCAAAGGATGTATTTGAATACCTTCAAATACAGACCGCAGAGATGTTCATTGAGGATCCATCTATGAGGAATTCACCATGACCATGCAGAGATTAAAGAAAAATCGTTCACCAGGAGGAGTTGATTGCATTAATTCAGAGCTCTTGATATTCGGAGAGCTAACTTTGTGGAACTGTCTTTTTGACTTTGTTCGATTGGTATGACGAAATGAAGTTATGCATGGATATAGTGGCCGCGAATAAGCTGAAATTGTATAGTGTTAATCATACCCGTTGTTATGTATGGATGTAAGAGTTGGGCCTTGACGGTTGAGTACGGAAGATGGCTTTTAACATTCGAAAGAAGAATCATGCGTCCAAAACGCGACGATAATGGCACGTACCAAGATCTGTTCAACCGCAAGATCAATGGAGTAGAGAGCGACCTGGCATCTTCCAATTGCTTGCAACAGTATATGAAGAGCTGGCTCATGATCGAAACCGATGGAGTCAGATTGTTGACACGGTACGGGCCAACAATGGCCAGTTAAAACCGTTAAAAAATGACTATCGTTAGTATGTGCTGAACGCATATATATGGAGTGCAGTATTCATGGCCAACCCCCATCTTCCATGTCAGTACTATACGCTGGCATGGACCTGTGGAATGTGCAAATGGATTTTACGTATAGATCGGACCGTTAGAATAATACGTCCTAAAATTGACTGGAATGTTGTAAAGTAGGACGAAAATAAGCGAACCGAGAAATATTTGGGATAGTTGATTGGGGTTCAGAAAATAAGAACCTTAATCAGGGTCACAAACGAGGCATATAACGCAAATTTTTTCTTTCGAATGTGAGAAGCTATATCTATTGTACTCATTTGATCAACTCTCACATCCATACATAAGAACGGATCTCATCAACCCAAGGTTATCCACATTTGGAGTATGATATGTCGATTTCTGAAGTGGGTATAGAAGGTATAAGGCCAGGACGATGATGTTCTCTTCTCCTCTATATTATCTTGAGTACAGTATCATTACTATAGCGCATGGGTTGAGATTCTTTGTTTATTATAGCATTATAGGAGATTACTTTTATAGAACCCTTCAGATTATCCTAACTATTGCAAAGAGTCTTTATCTTCGGATTGGGGATCACAGCAGTTTGCGCATATCACAATACTTGACAGGAAACTGACTAGGCTGATACATCATTTGATTTTGGACTGAAAGTTTAATACTACCTGTTAAATGTGATAATCCTAAGATCCAATAAGTCTGTCAAAATTAATAAAAGGAGTCAGAAGCTATGCCAGAACTCAATTCCACCCACTAGTGTGCACGGTTAAAACGAAATTTACACACATACTCACACATTAAAAACATCCAATGGTGGTTTTTGTCACCACGGGGAATCAAACCAGAAACTCTCTAGAATGACAGTGCAGGCACGCTATTTTCACTGCCAACGAGTCTGACAAAATGATAGAGCTAACTGGTCAGACTATATACTTGACTTCTGGTACTTCCATATGTCCAAATAGGTTATATTACCGTCGTGCGCAAAATTCTTACGATTGAAGCTTAAGATAGAATATTTTTTTTATTAAACATTTTGACTCATGATGTTTCGATTCCATGTGCTTTGTCCTTTAATCTAAATCTATTAGTTCTTAATACACTGCGCAGTCGCATTATTGTCTGTGGCACGATTGCACCTTCACAATTATCTTTTAATTTAGTTTTATCTTGGCTACAGCAACAGTGTTTTGCAAACCGCTGCATATTACTCGAACGAAAGTATGAAGAAATTTTGGAAATGGCCATATTCCTAACAGTTGGAGCATTATAGAACCCAAGGCTTATGTTGTTCTTTCACTACGACACCCTTAATGTAAAGTTAATGTCTTCTTTAATAAATTTCAGCTTCTTGTTCGGATAATTTTTTTTACAATGTTAAGGATTTATTTGACACTTTTCTAAATTCTTCAGTGGTTTAGTAGAGGAAGTATGGCTAAAGGTTTTATTTGAGGAGAGGTTCAGATCTTTAATTTACAATTTAACTTGACAGCTTACACTTCTGACATGGCTAATGGGTCGGCTCATGAGTTCTGCAACCGCAGTGGTAATCGGATGGAAAAAACTGTAGGTTGCATCTTATCTCTATCAGGATTTAAAACCAGTGCTTTTGGTTACTGATTCCTCTAAACTTTATTGATGAAGGCAAAGACATTACATATAGTGAGGTAGAGGAGAAATCCTATCAAATAAATACGACATTTCAATTAACTTATTACACACAGAGAGAAAGAGCCTATTTCGGGTGTATGACTCCGAAGCATTAGTAAAAGCATTTAGCAATTATATTTATAAGCTTAGAACCAACCCAGCCAGCCTTATTCCCGGTTGCCGAGTTCACGTTTCTGAACATTCTTTTCTTTCGTGTTAAAAAATTGAACGAATCAGGCTGAAATTTTTGTAATTTGCAATGACGGACTATAAGTAGAACCAGATCGTGGGCGCAAAAGCGCGCTTATCCCATAAACAGTATGGCTTAAACGTTTACAACAAATATAAGATACAGCGTATGATATGCAGGTAAAATATTACATCTAATCGAGTATTAGCGGTTCCCTGATTCAGGAGCTCATAATATATTTATTCGTGGTGTCAAAGTCTCTAGTAAAACAAATAAAAACCAAAATCTTCGTCCCATGTTGTTCGTATTATACCAGATTAAACTTTTACATAATTTTGAGAGTTGGGAAGCACAACAATATTGTTTAATTATTATAGTTTTCATCTGGATTGAGAAAATATAATAACTATAATTGTCAAATTGTCATCGATGTCAAAACTTCTGTACCACTATATTTATTCAGACTAATTGTTAAAACTACACGGAAAAAAAATTCAGACTGAGAATCACCAAAAAACAGTATAATATTCATTAAAAACTGCTCCAGTCGATTCAATGGTGATTAAAACTAAACTGCTTTAGTGTTTTTTTTCTGTAGTGAATATTACAAAACTGGTAAATGATATTCACTAAGTATTCATATTGAATATTTATGACGTCACATATATGAATTACATCAAATCTTTGATGATGGTCAACGCATAAAACAAATTTAAAACTACGAGCATTAAATCTTTAGTAAAATACAATGGTTTTTAGTGAATTTCATTGAAAAATAAGTAAACATCAGTATTTATTTTGATGAAAATCTTTTATAATGGCCAATAGAAACAAATGTTGAATAACATGTCATATATATATATATATATATACATATATATATATATATATATATATATATATATATATATATATATATATATATATATATATATATATATATATATAAATATATATATATATATATATATATATATATATATATATATATATATATATATATATAATATATATATATATATATATATATATATATATATATATATATATATACATATATATATATATATATATATATATATATATATATATATATACATATATATTTGAAATTCAATAAAACACAGTTTCTTATTTCTTTTCAACGACACTTTTTATCTCAATTTATTATATTAACTGTCAAAAATTTAGATTATGTTGGACTATCAAGTACAGATGATTCTGTATCAATCACTTTGGTACTAATTTTTTCCAGGGATTCCATATTTTGTATATTCCATAAATGATCAGTAATTGAAATCTGTAACAGAATAGAGCGTATGAAATAACACGACATATTTTATTTCATACTTACACACACATAATTATATATTGTGTCAAAATATTTACATATTTGAATATATCCAGGAACACTTCTGATATATAAGACCACCTTTTGAATTGATGATTAAATTAAATAAATATAGGACGCTCGAAATAATACGAAAATATTGTCCTTAAATGACAGAAGTTCATAAATATTTGATAAATATTCTATCACCAAAAGTTTTTGATGTTTACAGAATTTAATGTAAATCAATCCAGATTTTACTGATATGCACAAATTTTTCCTGACATACTGACTTTTTCAAAAATGTATATAATGAATTTCAGAAAACGTTCTTTATGAATATCGATAATCAATAAAAATTCAATAAATTCATTCAATCAATATCACTCAAAAAGAAGTTAAAATGAGGAAAAATTTAATGAACATCACAAAAATCAAGTTATCAAACTACTATAATGATGTTAATCAAAATATTTTTTTCCGTGTAGCAACAGCAAACACAATATAATTATGCAAGTCAACAAAACCACTCCAAACAGTTCGTTATCCAAAAAAAGTTGTCTATTATTTATTTATATAAACAATAAACAAATAAAGAAAATTTGATTAATTTTGTAAATATCAGCTCATGGTAGTCGTGGTGGATGCCATGGGTGGGGAATATACAGTCGAGTGAAATACAGACACGGCTCGGTAATCTATCGCAGAAGGGAGTCCGTTTATGCTGGGCTGGTTATGGATATCACTGAATTTTTTACAAGTTTATGTACAACCCTCGCCCCTCACTTACTTAATATGCGGACTCTATACTTACTATGTATCACCTCGTGTTTTAATAATAGCCTTGTTATAGTAATTCCGGGTATCCTAAAGCCAATTTCATGCTTGTAAGGTTTTGTGGCAAGAAAATTAGGAATCTGGAAACGACCGAGAATACTGAAGTATTGCAAATCAGCAGATCTGTAATGATTGTATGCTAGGGTATATAATAAGGCTTTTGGACATGATTCTCGAGAGTGTATAGACTCAAAAGAGATTATTTATCATATTGAGATTCTCTGAGATTACTGAACGACATTCTTTATCATGCTCGCCATTAAAAAAAACCTTTCTGGGGATACTATGACAGAGGTTCCAGAATAAAACCACCCACAGAACGGCTTTGAAAACTTCCAAAATTGTATTTTTGACCAAAACTGGAGATATATAGTTTTAATCTTTTCCTTACTTCTCTAGAAAAACTTTCTGCACAAATTATTGGAACATGGGGTAACTTAATTATGTCTAAGTATCAGAGTTTACCTAGTAAATGCCTGGTTTTCCATGCTGAAGAATAATTTCTTGAAGTAGCTGGACAGCATTTTTGTGATAATCTGTCAGGGAAATAAGATCAATTAAGGACGGACACAGTCGCATACATTTTTGGGTAGGAAATATTACAGAGGGTATGAAAAAGTACAATTGGCATCCACGGATACACAGAAGTACCTAAGAAATAAATCACAATATAATCTTATAT
Organism: Tipula lateralis; assembly: GCA_963932295.1. NCBI lineage: Eukaryota > Metazoa > Arthropoda > Insecta > Diptera > Tipulidae > Tipula > Tipula lateralis. The sequence continues at coordinate 157,055,348 of OZ010738.1, forward strand.
CCGAAAGATTCCGAAAGGATACTCCGAATAAGTAGGGGTTGAGAGATTACCCACCCATTCATTACCCAACAAGATTCGATATGACGCAATATCCTAAACACCTAGACGGAAAAAGTGGGTGGGATGGAACAATATAATGGACCCAATCAAATGGTTGGAGCTTTAAGATTTTACCTGCATCATGCTATTGTGACAACGGCTTACTCGCAGATTCACCTCAACATATAAGCATGACCATTATATAAATTATATGGGTAGCTACAATATATTTAAAGGGCTAATTTCATGGAGCAGGTGTTGAATCAATATATAAGGATTGAGGTTCTCTCTATGCATCCACTCCTTACCTGCAACTTTCCATGTCCAGTTGGTTAATCTATTTGGTGTTGTGATCACTCGGAGCAGTAGTGTTATTAGGATTATTTCCTTTATTGGCATTAAGGGATCTGCCAAATAAGCACTACAGGTAAACTAATTCCTTCCATGTTGAAGTTTAGTTTGGAGATGATTCGACCATAGATTCTAGAAAATGACCTGGAATCGACATGTCACCAATATCTATAAAACACACATTTGCTTCTAGGCCATGTCAAAAGTCAATGGTTTCATGGTATAAAACTGAATCCTGGTGGAAATAAAAGACTATCTCACCAATGGCATGCTTTCTACGGTATATACCAACAAAAATTGAGCCCCGCACAAGTCTTATAATTCGCAGTTATTTCCTCACCAAGAAGAGTGGAACCAAAGAGATTGGGATACAACCTACTGTTTTTCTAAGATCGGATTTTAAAAGTGATACACTGCAGTTCACTTGAATAGAAATGACCGTTTTTATGAAATATTTCGAAATCGATCCAACTTTTTGAATATTTTTTTTACAGGATAAGCACTTGTTTAAAATTACATAATTTTTAAATAAAAATAAATAAGTAGGCCAGAAGAATTTTGTTTTATTTTGTTTTTCCTAAAGTGTGATTTTGGTTTTTTTCACTTGAATAGAAACGACCATATTTATTATCAATAAATTAAACTTAAATTAAATTAATTTTTTTAAAAAAGGTTACCAATTTAACATAAAAAAATTTAAATATAGGTCGAGGAAAAAAACTTAGTATGGAAGAAATAGCCCAAATTCAATTACTACACAGCGAAAATTATTCTCTACAAGCAATTGCAGATAAAATAGGGAGAAGTAAGACGGTTATCTTCAATTTTACAAAAAATCCAAGAGAATATGGGTCAAACAATAAGCGGGCCATACTAAGGGCAGCATCCAATTACGCACTATCTTGTGCAAAAAATAAAGCTAGAGTTGGTGTGAAGGCCAGCCAAATAACAGTATGGAGAGTGATTTCACCTTATTTGAAGAAAGCTCCAAAAGAAACCACCTCTAAATCAGGAGAGAAAACAGAAAAGGTTAGATTTCTTGAGGCAGCATATGACATGGGCTGAAAAATGGAAACGTGTCGTTTTTTCTGATGAGAAGAAATTTAACTCGATGGTCCCGATGGGTTTAATTATTATTTTCACGACCTTCGAAAAGAGGAAAAGTTTTCAGCAAAACACCACAGCCGAGAAGGAGGCGTTATGGTGTGGGGGGCTATATAATTTATGGTCCGGGAGATTTGACATTTCCAACCGGAAAAATGACCGCAGCAACTTACAAGGGCATCCTAGAAGAAGCATTTCCCCGCTTCAAGGATACTTTTGGGCCATTGCCATGGATATATCAGCAAGATAATGCCCCTATCCATATACAGCCATAAATGCCCCTATGAATAAATAATATATTTATTCTAGCAAACAGCTTTAAACACACTCAAGTCAATCACATTAAATAAAAAGTGCTTGTTTGATATATATACCTGGCATCTATGAATAAGATAACTCTTGTTTGGGTAGGGGCAGACTGGAACTGTAATAAATAAAACCACTGGTGGCCGAGGCCCATGCTGCTACGACTCAGCCATTCGTTGGACCACGACCTTTTGGCACGGTCACAAAGGATACCACAAAGAGGTGGCGAAGCTCTGACTAGCCTCCAAATTAGCCTAAAGCTTATAGTCACGAGATTACGAACTGAAATTTGCGACACATATTGCGAAACATACTCAACGTCTGCCGTCCTTGCAATCGAATTATAACAACCAGCTCGCAACACATATTTTGACCAGAGCTGATATATGTTATAACATAAAAGCTTTACTATATGTAACTTTTTATACTATACAATATATTACGAATATGAACTGTTAACGATAGTAAGTAGAACATGCGGGTACCATCGTCTGTGCATCGTATACGATTATTCGTCTACTGGAATGAGTACAAACGAAGAAATATTGAGATGAATTGGTATCATGTGAATTAATATAAATGTTTGCATTTGGTTTGTTCATAATTTAGTTTCCTTGTATAGCTTTCACGTTATTGAAGTTAACTTTGACATTAATGTTAAATTGTTAATAATGGTATTGTACAACATTGGTGCTTGAATTTGTTGTTACCACCGAGAATCTTTTATGGTTAAATCCTTCTTATTGTAGGGCTTTTGAGCTCTTCTATTTTCGTTTCGTCATTACATAAGTAACTACAGTGTCCTTCACACGTTTCACAGTTACTGAAAGTCAACCACCAGTTTTTCCCCCCAGTCCCCCCAGTGGCTCGACTAACGCATTGTGACATCTATTCCCGAATTACACTCTCAGCCCCGACATTTGTTTGTTCTTCTAATAAAGTCCAAAATATTCTCAAATTGTCCCTCAAATAGGAATTTTGATCCAAAACAAACCAAATAGGAATTTTGATCCAAAACAAAGCAGTCTATGGGAATTGTATGAAGAACAGGAGCACAAGAGCGGCACAACAGTTTCTTTTTTTCCTCACCCGCACACTGTTCGCAGTTTGCGATGTTCCGAATTTTCATTCGAAACATATTATTATTTAGGGACCAATACCGCGTTAGAATGCCCACAAGATCTTTGCTGGTTTATTGCTTCATAGAAGATTTTGGGTAATCGACAAGAGATGAGGCTATCCCATCTTTTTAGATGCAGATCTTCAAAGTGGAAGTCAATTTCTCGTTTAACCGATAATGACGTCACTCCTAAAGTGGGTTCAGGTCCCACAAAAAAAAAGCCGCACCCGAAAGGGCCAATGTATCAGTCAATATATTTCCTTTGATACCCATGTGACTGGGCGATTGAAGTCTAGCTTTATTCAGACTGCCTACTCGATTTAAGGCAATTATCGTCTCCAAAACAAAATTCGATCAAACAGTATTGGAACCAATTGCCTAGAGAGCAGCTAAGGGGATAAATTTGGAATACATAACCCGGCACCAGCCACATTACATAATTTCCCGAAGACGTGCTTCGTCACCAAAGTGTCCGAGGTCCATCTGATCCACAGATCAAGTTTCAGCAGACCCCCAGCTTTCTCAAAAGCTGCAGTAGGAGTGATGTGCATATAGCTTCTACAATACAAACAAAGACAAGCAAATCTTTGAAGGCGGTAAAGAGGTCTGCCTTCAACTGCGTTCATTGTTATAGGCCACCAACTAAGCGAGGCAAACAAGATTATGGGTCTGATCACCAAAACGTAAGGCCAGTAGGCGTCTGGGTTTCGGCCTCCATGATTTACCAAATGACTGTTTGCATTTTCAATAAATCTTGCATGCTTTGTTGCATTTACCTTCTATATTTTTGCCAAGAATAATCTTCCGATCTAACCAGATTCCTAGATATTTGACTTTCGAAAAAAGAGGAATCTTATGAGCCTCAATTATTAGAAGACTAATGTTCTGCGTCTACTGAAGAGAAGCATCTCAGTTTTCTTTAGGTAAACTGATAGACCCTGGTCACAATATTCCAACTATGTTGATCACAGTTTGCATGATCATCAGTATTTTGAACTAGGAATGACTTGACCATAAGACATCACAAGAGCGGAGAGAACCCCATCCTGAGGACATCCCTTTCGGGTGGTCACCGTCATCGTATTACTAAAGACCGCAGTTATTCTCCTTGACCTAAGCATGGCGCTAAACCATCGAGCAAGTATGGTCTCCATCACATTTCTTTCGGCTGCAGAAATCATTGCACCGAAGGGAGTATTGTAAAACGCGATTTAGATGTTCAGAAACGCTCCCGAGGCAAATTTCTTGTTGTTCAGATATTTTTCAATCAAAACTTCATGGAGTACTGTTTCAATAGATCTGATCCTTTCTGGTAAGCGTATTGTTTGGAATGTAAGGGATTTGCTAATAGTGGATTGTCCCTTCCATAGTACCCATCAACCAGTCACTCTAAGCATCAAAGTAGAAAAGAAGTCAGGCTGATAGATCGAAAACTTTTTGCCTGGTCACATCTATAGGCTAGCCATTCTTCGTAATGAACAGTACTCTGACTTTTCTTCATGATCTTGGATTGTATCCCAAGAACACCAGGATACTCGGAACCTTTCAGCTGATGAATCATTATTTGCTGTCAACTGGCCCTTGAAATAAACAGTTTATCTGGTTATTACCCATACTTGCAGATTATTCTAAAAAATTTCAAATATTTAAAGATAATCGGATTGCGTGTCTTTTGAGCTTTTCACAACATTTTTTGTGCTTTTTGATGCATACGTTCGTTGGCATACCATCCTAGACATTTCAAACTATAATATTGATCGGAAAAACACTTTACATTATATCCTTTCTCGGTGTTGTAAAATTAATTAAATTTAAAAAGTGTACACATGTTATAGCAAAGTAGCTGCACAAGAGAAATGAGAAATAATCGATAACGTCACAAAACGTTTTGATGTGCTCGTCAGGCAACTAAAAGTAGGAAAATCGATATCGCACATCATATAATATTATATAATGGTGTAGACAATAAAAAACTTTTCCACATTATTTTTTTGGGGTAGTGCTTTAAGCTTATTATATACGATTTGATAGTTATGCTAATTAAAATTATCTGCTCATCACAATTCGTTAGACGTATTAGTCAAGTGGACTATACAAACTAAAGTTATCTTATAGATGTCGAAGCTTTATGGTTTATGGTGATTCGTTAAGATACGATTTTCATTGAATATATTAGCTTTCTCGTCACATACCTACATTACACGTATGTCGAGACGATATGATAAATGGACGACCATTATATGCATAAATGTTAACGAATCTTGTGGCCCGTAGAGATGTTGTATCAAAATTTATATGACTTGACAAAATTATATATCAAAACTTATGCATAGATGAAAATTATTACTTGTGATAAAAACTAAAGCTTTAAAGCTTTTCGGTTTTATTTTGTTTCTAACACCATTTACATACATAATTAATTTGAGAAATTTATCACCACACATGAATTGAATGGAGATATAATCTCATCGTCTTGGATTATTGCATTTAATTGCAAAGTCATGCTAAATTTATGGTTGGGGAAGGAGTACGTAATCTTTTGGTTTAGTGTTTGATCTACCAAATTGGGGTGTCGTATACCATTGTGCTAATACATCATTTTGGATGATATGGACATTTTATTTCGTTTATAGCGAAATTAAGATAAAATTTATGGTCAAGATTGTTTATTGTCGAGATTTAAATATTCAGAAACAAAACATTAATAAGTGTTAACTATAATCATCTGTTTTGTCCTTACCCGTGTTGAATAAGACGATAGACATCATTAAGCAACATACGTTATAAATTCAGTCAAGGTTTTGAGGTTTCTATTGATGATGGTTAAGCTACAAAGTTAAAACCAACATGGATGAAGAAGAAGTTGAAAGTGAAATAACAACTGATTTCTACTGGACACTATAGTAACCCAAAATACTAGAAAAACCTCTGGAAGGACCAGCCACCGCAGTGTTCAGAAGCGTTTAATAGGCTTAATGGAGATGAATAAATTAGTGGAGAACATTTGTGGTGGAATAAAACCCTTAATCACATTCAGAACCAACTTTTTATTAGTTGCCAGCTCTAACAGCTCATTATAAGGCACTATAGCAACAAGGAGGCACGATTACTTTACAGAAAAATCCGATTCTACTATAAAATTGAAGTGATGATGTAATCGAATTATTGAAGTGGTTACGACGCAAACTATAAATGCTGGCTGCGGCTCCTATTGGATTGAAAATCTGGTTTGGATTTATATATCTTTCAGATTGCGCAGAATTATTGGAAGAAGCTCTTGTCTGATTGTAGAATAAATTCGTTAAGAGCTGATCGAGAAATTTTTTGTAATAACAAATATTAATCATTATTGAGGTACGATGCATACTCGGTATATATATATATATATATATATATATATATATATATATATATATATATATATATATATATATATATATATATACATATATATATATATATATATATATATATATATATATATATATATATATATATATATATATATATATACATTTATATATATATATATATATATATATACTTCTTTCAATAAGTCGATTGTTTCACGTGCTGTATGGCAAGTGGCACCATCTTGTTGAAACCACATTTCATCCATATCCATATCTTCAAGATTTGACAACAAAAACTCATTTAACATGGTTCTGTATCGATTTCCATTCACGGTAACGCGTCGTCCTTCCTCATTTTTAAAGAAATATGGACCGATGATCCCACCAGCCCATAGACCGCACCAAACAGTACATTTATCAGGATGCATTGGTAATTCTTGAACGGCGTGTGGATTATCTTTGCTCCAAATGCGACAATTTTGTTTGTTGACGTTTCCATTTAACCAAAAATGCGCCTCATCACTGAAGAGAATTTTACGGTAAAAAAATTGATCTTCGTTCAATTGATTTAACGACCAATTACTGAATTCACGGCGCAAACGATGGTCGTGTGGCTTTAATTCTTGCACCAATTGAATTTTGTATGGCACCAAACCCAAATCTTTACGTAAAATTTTCCATAAAGTCGATGGACAAAGTCCAATTTGCTGAGCACGACGACGAATCGATAAATTGTCGTTTTCTTCGACACTGGCCTCAACGACAGCAATATTTTCTTCTGTACGAACTCTTCTCATTCTTGTCGGTGGCTTGGCATCTAAAAGAGTGAATGTAGACCGAAATTTGGTAATTACGTTCTTTATGGTGGTCTCTGACGGACGATTATGTGCACCATAAAATTCACGAAGTGCTCTATAAACATTTTTAATTGAACACTGATTTTGAAAATAAATTTCCACGATTTGAAAACGTTGTTCTGGAGTTAACCTATTCATAATGATTTGCCAAACAATACTGAGTAGAAATGCCACTTTGAGCTGTCAAAACAACTGTCATAAAATAAAACGACATCTATCGGAAAAACAAACCTCCTAAAAAAACACCCTTTATATATATATATATTATATATATATACATATATATATATATATATATATATATATATATATATATATATATATATATATATATATATATATATATATATATATATATATATATATGTATGTGTATATATATATATATATAAAATTATCACAATAATGCCTCTTTAGTAATCAAAAGTATATATTTTCATCCCTCGTTCATTGACGGAAAGAGACCATTGGCATCAAATCATGTTCCACATCATGTGATCACTCTGCTGTAATTCTTTTCTTAGGCGACAAGTTAATTAGAAAGAAAACGAGACGAGAGCAAGATGTATAGGTTCATCAGAAAACACGACGTAAAATGGTTTTTAGGAACTAGAAAAAGGGGTAGAAAACTTTACTGATATCATTCAAAAAGCCGCTTGAAATAATACTAATGGAACATTATCCAAAACCAAACGTTAGAGTTACCCAAAAGGAATTTTTAATCTCGTATTAGAAAAAACGAAAGCTAGGAGAAAATGGCAACAAACGAAGAGCCCATCAGATAAGGCGATTCTTAATAACAAATCACAACAACTTAAGCGAAAAATTCAGATGCTAAGTGAAAAATCGTTTTCTTTCTATCTTGGAAAATTGATCACTGATGAAGATACGAATTACTCACTACGGAAGGCAACAAAACGTATAAAAACTCTAATTATGCAGACCCATCCTAATAAGTGAAGTGATGGCTTGTAGGCTATAGGGATAATATTCTGGCTGATATTTTTAAACCTAATAAGACCGAATGGAATATATTAATCGAAAATGATTCGAATGATCGAAAACAATTTTGGAGGTGGAATTGCTCTAATATCCCAGAAATAAGTTTCTGTTCAAATAAAATTCAATTTGAAGTCAGCAAAGGTATGATCTTTTAACGGGCGGAAATTTTAAAGAAACTATACCAAAGGAAGCTGTCGCTAAACCAACTCACTTGCTTAATGCTGTTATTCGATTACGGCATGTTTATTCTGCCTGGAAAGTTGCGGAAGTTATTATGTAACCGAAACCAGGTAAACCGCCCACTGAAGCATAAGAAGTATCATCCGATATCCCTGCTCCCTATAAAAGAAAGTAGAGGCAATAATAAAAGGTAGAGATCAAATACCGGATCACTAATTTGGATTCAGATGCAAACATTCTATAATTGATCAGGTTCACAGAATTACAGATATTATAGAAAAGACGTTAGAACATAAACAAATTTGTTCGACCTTATTTCTGAATGTGGCAGCAGCTTTCGATAAGGTATGTCACGAGGGTTAAATACATAAACTAAAGGTTATGCTTCCGGGGCCATATGTTGATCTTTTGAGAACATATTTACCTGAAAGGTTTTTAAAATAAGACAAGAAGATAACTATTCTGGACTGAGAGAGGTAAGGGCAGGAGTCCCTCAAGTCAGCATTCTGCGTCAATCCTATTTACAAGTGATATACTCCAATCCGATAAATTTGCTGATGACACCGCTATATACTAGCAACAGGGCAAACTGTGGAAGAATCGGAGAATAAACTTCAATGTGCAAGTGATGAAATTCGTCACTAGACGAAGCGACGGAAAATCAAACTTAATGAATTAAAATCTTCCCAATCCGTCGACAATCAGCATAAACGATGTGATGTTGCCCTACGAGAATTCGTCTAAATACTTGGGTACGAGACTGGATGTTAACTTAAAAGGAATAGGACATTTGAAGAAGAAAATAAACGTACTGCGGCTTATTGGGTGAAGGTCAAAATTATAAGCATATGCAACAAAATACTGATTTACAATCAGGTTCTAAAGCCGATCTGGCTTTATGGTATTCAGATTTGGGGTTGTACGAAGAACACTAACATCAAACATATACAAAACTTCCAGAACAAGGGATACTTCGGAGTATAGTCTGTTGCATTCGAAATAGTGATTTGCATCGTGATTTGGAGATTCCGAAATAAAAAGATTTGCAACGAAGCATGAATCAAGGCTAATAGATCATATCAATGCAGAAGCCTCTCTCGGCTATTGGATAATAAACATTTGGTTAGGAGACTAAAACGTACCACTGGTGCATCGTTGAATCACTAGTAATCACATTATAGTTGAGTCTTTAAAAATTCAGATATAAATTGATGGTTAGTCTCGAAAGCCTATTTTCAATAATAAATATAAATAAGAAAAATGTTAAATTAAAAAAATAATTCCATTCAAAATATTGAAGTCTCTAATGTTTTCAATGTGGTCATTGGTACATCTGAATCTATATAGTTGATAATGGCACCCAAATGGTCTTAACACAAATTGGGATTTTATCAATAGTGGAGTGACACATAAGAAATTCACTATAAAGACTATATAGTTAGTACAGAAGAATAGATCCACTATAGTAACTCCTTTCTTGACTTCAACCACTGGCCAATGACCGTGGTTGGTGTCAACAAAGGACAATTCTGCTTTAAAAACGGTAACATTCTGTAGAGACTAATTGATTCCTATCCCTGCTTCACTGGTCATTCTAGCTCATACGTATATTAAAAGCATATAGATTTCTTCTCTATTTGACACTCTCCTCTGCATTTGTCAGTTCAAAACGTATTAGTTTCAATTTCGTTTTACGTACCGTTGGATAAAAGTGCAATGAAGAAAGCCATAAAAAAAGACTATATTATTGTTTAGAAGGTTGCCTTTAGTTTAAACCGCTGGAGATTGTTTCATTTCCCAAATAAACTGGCATAATCCACCACATATGCTTGGAACGAATTCATTTAGCCGTAGTGCATGTTACTTCTGTGGTCTTTACTACTTCTGTGGTCTTTACTAACCAATTGAGTTGTAAGAGGTGTAATCGAAACCTGTTCCAATGTCAATAAAGGCTCTGAGTCCCATTAAATTCGCGTGAGATCAATTCGAACATCACGTTCAATATATCAGTATTGTGCTCGACTAAATGGATTTTATAATTTCGATTAAGCACATCCCTGGAAAACACTACAACAGAAATAACCTTGATATGCCAGACACATTCTACTCAATTTAAAAATACAATGTATTCATCGACTGGTTGAATCTCGACTAAAATTAATAATTTCTCGCTTGTTTTTGGCTAGTATAGTGCAAAGACGAGATCTATTAGGAATAACCATCGTTATTAAAAAGCCAACGATCAAAATTTCAGAGATATATAGAAAAAACACCTAGTAGACATTGGGGAATTCCATCAAGTCGATTTAAGCATTTCTCTTAGAAATTGTGGGGCGGCTTCCACCGTCTTATGAATAAACTTATTTACTCACATATATGTCAAAAAATCCAGACGATCACCATGTCCGTAGAAACTAGTGTCACCTGGTTGTTTCACAACAATACACATTGTGATTTGGTGTTCTATCACGACTGATAAAAGAACGTAATTCTAGTTCATATTTAGAGTAAGATGAACTCTTAGATTTGCAGCGAATCTGGACTAGGTAAGTCTAGAACATTTTCATTAGCAACACCAGTAAACCTATAATCTCATAGTCAGAGGCAAAACCGGAAATATCACAAGCATGCAAAACCCTCAATCAATACTACTCTGTGGAGTGCAAGTTTAACTCCCATCATCATAAGCTGTCACGATTACAGCATCCAGCATCAATCACATATTCTACAACCCCATCCACTGCAACATGACACACATATTTAAGTGGGTTCAAACAAGGGTACAACTTTCATACAATATGATCACCTAAAATTGGATTAATGAATAGCGTTCATGAATTCATTATGAATCACAAAAACTTTGTGATTGAAACTGGTATATAGCAAATAGTTCAACACAGATATACTCACGGATGCCAAACAGCGACAAAGTTCGTAATAAATGCCATGATCTGAGTTCACGTAGTAGCATCTTAGTATATATAATGCCGTAGGTCAGGTATCAGGACATTGTACTAGGCGATACATCAAACTCCCATTACATCATGTTAATCTACACCTCACATAAAGAAAACTGTATCGGCATTTGGAATGTTTGAATTGTCTGAATGGTAAGTTCCGTAATTCATTTCTTAGTCATCGAACAATGCTGATAAGATTCAAAAAACAAGCGAAGTTCATTAAAACTGAATAAATAGCAAAATGTCATCGTATTAGTTTCTACCCCCACCAAACAAATTATATCCCAATAAAAGCTCAATGTAGAAATACTCACAAACAACAACGTTTTTGTTCGTTGTTTTTTTGTGTAAATTTGGCAATCTAACTTTCATCTGCTGTAACATAATATATAGAGAGAGATAATGTCATTAAAATTTTGTGGTGATTGAATTAGTGCACAATCGCCATGTTTTGGTTGATAAAAACGAATATTTAACGTGGGACGTCTATACAATTTGGCTCTTAACGAAAATGTGTACTAAACAATGTGATTTTTCTAAAAGCTCCATCACCACCCCCTAACGTAGGTTTACGTAGACAATGATTTCAAGAATGTGGTAAGTTATTTGTATTAAAGAACAAACAATTTTTAATCCAATCAAAAAGTTGAAGTATTTTTTTCCATTTCTTTGTTTCTAAAGTTTTTTTTTGTATGGTACCCATTCTAAACCTCAAAAGTTCAAAATATTATTTTTTGTTTTGTTCCAAATTTTCCAGGAATCCATTTCACGAAAGCCACAATGAAAATTATTATTTTTATAGAAACATAATACATACAATGATATTTTATTAATATCAAAAGCACAAAAACAATGGCAGCGTATAATAATTCAAAATCTTCGATTGGTGCTTTTAGCCAGAAAACCTTTAATTAAATTTGTTTGAAACCAGCTTGATACTTGTTTTTGTATATATCCGCAGAGATTCCCTTTCTAAGAACATCAAATTGTTGGAAATTTATGTTCAAAATTCGAAAGGATGTATGAAAAAGGATCAAAATTTTCCAATACACACACACACAAACCAAAATTAGAAATAAATATTTAACATAAATTGGCATTTGAAAAGGGACCAACATTGAACGTCTGGAATGCAATCTATTATTTTTTTTGTATATAATAAGCCAAAAAGGCTAAATGAACGACATAGAGTATGTGTGATATAAGAATATGGTTTTGTACACAGACACAAAGGAGGAATATACATTTTCTTCCTTATAGGTAATTCTAAAATAAAAATTTTCAGACATAATTCAGATTAGGTTTTGGTATATAGAAAATAAAGCTTTTTTTCAGTTTGGTTTTGTTCCGTATTTCTGCATTCAACAGGTGAATAAAATCCAATCAAAATACTTTAAATTTATATTATATCTTAATACATTTTAAAAGAAAAATTTTGTTTTGTTAGGCAAGAATCGTATAGAATGATAATAATCATGGGTACTTTGATCGCCGTAAGTACCGGAGTTTTCAACCAACTATAGGACGGAATTATATCGGTTCTTTCAATTTACCATTAACTGCTTTTAAAGAGCTGAACAAGTTAATGCTAAATTAAATAAACCAAGGATGAGATCTTCAACGTGGAGGATGAAGCTGTTCTCAACAAATGGTTTTGATAACATTTCATGATATGTCTCGATGTTTCCATCTGATGGTTTTCGAGATGACAAATCTGTAACCGTCTATGATTATATAGCAAAAGGTTTTTAAAATAACTTACGTTAAAGCTTACGCATACGTAAAGCTTGATTATTGAGCTTTTTAATCTTTATGGGTTGATTTTAAATTAAAGCACACCCAGGTAAACTGTTAATTTGGTGAGCCACATTTGTTGATACCACAATTTGTAAAATCAACTGCAAATAAAAGCTCGAAGCTTTTGATAAACTTTTCAGTAAGCTTGATTATTCATTGAAAGAAAGATAAAAATATATGTTTAGTTCTTAACGAGTTTTATGACAATAAAATCTGAAAGCTTTGTTGTGCTTTTTGTTATCAATAAGAGATGAAAGGTGTCCTTTTGGTCAAAAAGATTTTATACAAATATAAAGGTTGATACCAGTTCTAAGAATATTGACAGAAAAGCTATTTCTCTTTACAAAGCTTTTAATTTTCCACCAATGGAGGCTTTAATTAAAAACGAGACGTAGGTTGAAATTTAAGGGCTCAAACAAGTGTGTTTTGATAAGAATTTTCGCTAATAAAGTTCAGGTTGTGTTTTTGGAAGGAAATAGCACCGGATTTTCTCTTAAATGTTGATATGTTACTAATCTCTTATAAAATATGCCGATACGTAGAAGGCTTGTTATAGTTTTACATGTGTCTTAAGTCCTGGTTTATGGCAAATTTCAGAATAAAAAATGACAAAGCTTCAATATCATTATTAGAGCGTTATCATTGCAACACCATATAGTAATTTATATTCTGTAAATCGAACTTATTCGAAGGCAAATTGAAGTTTTCAATGGAAATACAATCCATTAAGGACTTAAATTACTTTTTTGAATCTAAATTTGGACCAAAAAACCAACGCCCTTAATTTAAACCAATGCCCCAAATTTTCACTATTGAGTTTGCGATAGCATGTGGCCCATCTAAATATGTCCACCTAACACAACTAACTTCAAAAGAATTTGCTCCGCGAATTCAGTCACAATTTCATCGGTTGTGTTGTTGATCACGAAGTTGAAAGTATACATAGTCTGTATGATTTATTTCTTACCATTTTCTATGCAGTCACCAAAACATTATTTTGGTACATATTAAGGATTACTTTGTTTCGACATATCACCTTATTATTATTAAATTATTTAATACTAATCAATTTGGGTTCAACTTAGGAAGCACTAATGCATAATTTACGTCTAATATATTCTGGACTCGAGAATATCACTACATTATTTATTGACAAAACAAAAGCTTTTGGTCAACCACATAATAATGCTATCAAAACTATAGAACACTGGAGGTAAACATTTCCATTGGTTAGCTAGTTTGTTGAGCGTTCCCTCATCACTCCTTTAGTCAAAAGTAAAATATCTGATTTTTAACTCGTTGATTTGAAAATAATGAAAGCGAAATGATATTTCAGTGGCTTACGTATCTCTTTCACTTATATCCCATTAATCGGGATGTGATGTTGTCTAAATGTGAACACATTTATATTAAGGTTTATTTTAATGTTCGGTAAGGGAGGTCCATCCTGGTTTTAAGGCTTGGTGCAATCAAATTATTCCTTTCAAGTTGCCAAATGTTTGCCTTCCACAATTGTTATGCTTTTTACGTCTAAACAAAGCTTACCTTCTTACAAGAAAATGGGCGTCACCAACAATCCAGGCTTTTAAATACTTCTCAAGAAAACTGTTTAAAAAGTTTGGTTTTGTGGATAAAATAAAATATAATGCTTTTGCTGTTCGGGAAACACAACCAGAGCGAAACCTTTTTTAGCGAACACGTTTACTTTTATTTTGCAGAAAAATAATCGTAGCTGTATTGAAATATATTAAACAATAAGAAATTATATTTTTGCACATAAATAAAACTTAAATACTACTATAAACAATAATTTAAATTTAAAAAATAATATAATGAGGTGTGTTTATTGGTAAACTCTCTAAAAAACAAACCAGAAACATGACATGACGAAAAAGCTTTACAAAAGAGACATTTGTCATTCATAATAAAATTAATTTATTTGTTTCACATATCATAATAATTATTAATTATAATTATTATATTCAATATAGATAATAGTAAATGTACTAAAATATAATTTATTCAGGATAAAATATGTAGTTTAAGATGTACTTTCGATATCGTTCAATAGATGTCAGCTGGACGTTACTTTTTTAGATACAAAATGTAGTTAGATTTAAAAAAAATTGTCTAATGCGGATTTGGTTTTACCAATTCAAGTTAACGGTTAAATTTTATATGTAAGTATATGGCAATGATATAGATTATATATACATAGATTTATACATATACATATATATCTTTATAAAATCTAATTTTCCTCCAACTCGAAAAACAATCTTAACCTTAAAATTGTTACATATATAAGTTTCTTGACAAACTACATGTTTTATCAGCAAACCCTCGATTTAATTCGGATATTGAAATATGTTATAGCAATTAATCCTGTTAAATGTAATAACATTTATGATAAAATTTGATTCAATATAATTCAACTAATACGATTCTAGTTTTAATTCCTATAAAATTATAGTGGGATTCTAGTAGTTTGACCATTTTAAAATAAAAGTTTAAGTAAATGAGTAAATATTTTAAATTAAGAATAAATATGTAATTTTATTTTTGATTATTTTGAATTAATATCGAAATTTTGAATTTTGATAAACAAAAAGTTTATTGTCAAAAACAAAGTAGCTTTTTAGTAGCAATTCTCATTTTTCCAAATGGAGATGACTCTGTTCTCATTGATCGTACGCGATCGATATTTCATATTGCACATGCGAATACAACAGAAAATGTTTTTTTTCATATGATGGTATGTATGTATTTGTGCGTATACATATTAAAAGTTTGAATGCGAAATATGAATTCAATGATATATTTATTTAATTATTTATGATATATTTAATTGATTTTATGCAAAAATATTTATACGACACATAATATAAATATTCTTAATACGATTTCAAGATCAAAATGTTAAATTCGTTATACTTTCATTGAAATATTTCATTTAAAAAAAATGTTTACTTTCCATATATTTTGTATGAGAATTTACGTTTTTTCCTCTATTCAACCTCCTCTAATTAAAGCTCAGTTTTTAATATTTAGGCTCTGTTATTTAGTCGGTTCTGCTCATACTCATTGAAAAAGCTCAACAATCAAGCTTTTAGTCTGTTTAAGCTTTAAGTTATTTTAAATTAAGCGCTGTAGACTATTAATAAGGTCATAGATGGACTTATTGGCTGTCACAAAAAAAAATCATTTAGAAACATATTGCTTAGATACATATCATGCTACTTACAACTGCCAAAACCATTTAGAAGGGAACAAGAACTAAGCATAATTTAGAAGATAAACCAAATGTGGTTTCCACTTTTGAAATCAATTGAGTTTCGGTTTCCGAAACCATAGATGAGATATTCAATTTTCGAGTCGTTGATTTAAAACATTAGAAGAAAAATACTATTTCCAGTTTTACAATTATCTCTTTGACTGTTGTATAAATGTACTTCACATTTCTAGTAAGGTTTATTTTCATGTTCAGTAACGGAAGTTTATGTTGCTTTGGGCACCAAGCCGTAGTGCAATCAAATGACTTCTTTCAATTAATCAAAATTTCACCCGTTGTTACAACTCAAAACCGAAGCATTTATTACATCTAAATTAAACTGTTTAAAAGTGTGGTTTTGTGGAGTAAACTGAAATCTACTGTTTAAAAAACACAACCAGAATTATAAATACCTATTTAGACTTCATTATTTAACCAGAACATGGACTTCATTATTTAAATGTAAGACAAGAATTAATTTCTTGTTGACGACAAAACATGGGTCTGAAAAGCACAACAAAGCTTTTAGGTTTTAATTACTCATATAGTTTGTTCAAGACATAAAAAAAAATTTTATTTTATGTATAAAAAGCAATGAAGTTTACTGAAAAGCTTTTAAAAGCTTTAAGTTTCTATTTCAAGTAGCTTTGATAAATTGTAATATCATCAGATTCCGTCCACCAAATTAAAAACTTACGATTTCATATCTATCCATTTTTAATAATTTGACTACAACAAATCTATTGGATTGACAACAACAACTTCAATAGTGGTGTTGACAGCAAAAATGTTTTATACTAGACATTCATAAATGGCCGATTCTGAATTAAAAGTTTTTAAATAGTATAGCTTGGTGTACTTCTAATTAATATCAACCTATAAAGATTTCAAAAGCTTAGTAATGAAGCTTTACGTCTGGCTAACCTTTAAGTTATTTTTATATATGTTGACCAGAGAAAATGAAAAATGATTAAAGAAACCCACTTCCATAACCCACTTCCTTAATAAAACTGTCTCATTGAACTGCATTTGAGCATTAAATAAGAAATACATCAATCAAAAGTCACTGCGATTCAAATAATTCCACCATTCACTGATAACATCGTGTCGTACGGGTCATCTGTGTTCTACCAAACGGACACGGGTGCCCTAGTATATTGTTTTGAATAGAACAAGTCTATTGAGCTTCTTTCAGTAGTAACTAGTCAGATTCTTATTATATTTTGATTATAAACTTTATAAGAGCTTTCATTGAACGGTAGTATATGTGCTAGCTAAAGTGTAATGAAATTTTCCAGGATTTTTATATTTATCTGCTGTAACGAGCTTTTTGGCATTCCAAATATCGGTTTGTACAGCTAAAATGCAAGCTTTCGAAAGCTTTGATCTTATACTTCTTTGTCGAATTCACTTTAACGTTTTACAAAAAAGCTCCTTATTAATCGCTTATCCAATTCCGTCTGTTGTTTAAAGAACCAAAAGAGCTCCAAGCTTTTGGTTAGATATTTTTCATTTGATTTAATTTCAAAAAATAGTCACACCTCCTTTAACGATTTTATTGAGTATAAGTAATTATATCAGTAGTTATAAACTATATGACAACAAATCAAACTGATAACAACAACTTCTCATATCGTTTTGACAACCACAGCTTTTCACCTCTTTTTTTTATTTTATACTATACAATCTGTTTTGGGGCTCAAGGCTCTCCCAGGTCTTTTGCCGTTCGCTTTTTTACGCTCTACTTTACGCCTTGATGGCCAAATCGAGGAAGTTCGGCTATAGGTCCGATAACGTAGAACCATCTGCGCATTAAATAGCTCCAAGCCAGCCTATAGTACTGACATGGAAGATGAGTCAGCCCAATAGTTCTGCACTCCACCACGGAGTCAAAGATGTGGTCAATAACACCATCGAACATAATCAGATGGTGAAAAGTCCCTTTTTCATCCTGCCCCAATTGGGATTCGAACATGTAACCTCTCGCTCCAACTGCCACCTCCTTAACCACTAAGCCAACTGGGTGGTTTTTCGCACCTTAAATTGCCAATAAATGTTTACGTCACTTTCAAAACTATGTGCAATGTTAATTTATGGTAATGCTTTCAGTAGATTTAAACCTTTTCCAGCTAAAGCTCAACGATGAAGCTTTACAATTAGAGGATTTCATTCATTTTCTAAATGCTAGGTGTGCACGTTTATCGACTTTAACAGAATGTAAGAATGTGAGATTCATCTGCACAAAACATCTCATACAATAACCATTGTGTGTACGAGTAAGAAATATTATAACACTGTATTGTTTCATTTTAACAAAATTAAAGTAATACCATAAAGTACAGAAATTAAAAGATATTTCTTGAGATCTAAATGAAATGATAAAGATGTGTTATTGTTGTACCGCAAAGAAAACCAGAAGAAGAGCAACAATTTATCTTTCTTATCACAATGTTGTTGTGGGTGATAAGAAAGATTTTATTCTTGTTGTATAGCAATTTCGTATTAAGATTTGAAATAGTACATTGGGAATGCGATTGTACTTAATTGAAGGAGGTTACAGATTAACTTATGCTTAAGTGATTCTATGTTGTAATTAAAGGTGATTTACATGAAATCAGGAGTATATATCGGGTCTGGCATTTAGGAAGTATACATTTACCTTAACAACCAATTTCAATCTCTTTTCAAAGGACGAAGATGATAAGCATCTGGTTCTAAGCCTTACCTACTGATTAACACGTCTTTCGACGATGCACTAAAACTAGTTAAGCACTAAGGATGTGTAAGTTATAAGCTTTCTTGTCAATTGCATATGTCTCAGCACCCACTAATCTTTAATCAGTTTTAGAACAAACCCAAGGTAACGGTGTAGCAGTGCATCACATCATCCGATTTTAGTTGGATGGCCAAACGATAAAGTAACTTCATCAAAGGCAAAATCAAAACTTATTCAATAAAAATGCGTTGAAAGCAGCAACCCAATAATGGTCCGACCCAATAATCCTTCAGTAGCGGTGCCATCATATTTTGATGAATTTTTGGTTAGTGAAGCGAAATAGATTTTTTGCCACACCTTATGGTGATGTTATCTGTCATTGGATGAAATGGCAATATCGAAGACAATCTTAAACTTAAATATTTGAACTGTATACTGTTCAAATGGAAATGTCTTGCTTTGATAGATGCATGCTATATTTGTCCCAAATTGCGTAGAAGTGCCATTAAAATGTATTAATTCTGAGATTCACTCACTCAATCTTGAAAGTGATTCCACTATTTCTAAATAAGTGTTGAGCGAATGATTGTCTAGCGTTGCTGAGACGGAGCTTAATGGCATATCGATGTTTGTCAAAGTTCCAAAAGGCTGGGTTTGCTTTCCTCTCTCCTTTGGCACTTAAGCATTGATATACTCAGTATTAGGTTGCCGAAATCTGGCTTCATTGTCCAGCTGTGTGATGATCTCGAATTAATACAAGTTATCTTTTTTGTATAAAGTGCTTGACGCCACCGACATCTTATAGGTCTATTGTATGGTGGCCAAATTAAACACGTCAATAGTCAAGCTTAATTCCATATAAAATATTGTTTATAGAGCTATTACCGGAGTGTTGGTTTTGACAACTACCTGACACCGACCTTGGATAAAAGGTGTGAAACAGCCATGGAGAATGACTCAGATTTATGCATCACATATCAGCCGTTCAAATGAGTTGAAACACAAAAATACAGGTTGAGACAAAAGTCCCGCTCCATTTTAATTGCGCACCATCTTGGTTATGTGCCCTTTTGCTCAGTTTCACTTTAACCATTGTGTTGTGTAGACGCCCCAATTTTATAATAAATAAATATATGTCACAAGAACGAGCAGAAATTGTAACAATATATATTGAAAATAATCGTTCCATTATTGCCACTCCACAGAAATTGCGTCAAAAATATCCTAATCGTCCAGTGCCTCACAAAACCACAATTTATCGTTTACATATATCGTTTTCAACAGTACGGAACAACAGCAGACAAACCTCGTTGTGGGAGACAACGGGCGTATCGTAACGCTAAAAATGTGGCTTTTGCGTGATAGTGTTGCAGAGTCTCTAGAAACATCAATTCGGAGACGTGGCTCCCGGTTACACATTTCTGCACGCAGTTTAAGGTAAATTTTGAAAACTGATTTGAAAACGTTCCCGTACAAAATTTAAATAGTCCAAATCAGTTCAAGTATCCTAAGGCTGTCTGGTGATGTTGAAGACTTTTCGTCTAAATTGATAATGTGTGATGTAGCCCATTTTCATCTCAGTGGCCAAGTCAATAAACAGAACAGGTTTTGGGGAACACAGAATCCTCAAATAATTCATCAAACATCATTGCATTCACTTAAAACAACTGTATGGTGTGGTATTCATGCTAAAAACATTATTGGGCCCTACTTTTTTGAAAATGGCCAAGGTGTTGAAATTACTGTTACTGCCGAATGGTACCAAGACATCATTCACAATTTTCTCGTGCCTGAAATGGACAAACCAAGGACTAGAGGACATTTGGTTTCAGCAAGATGGGCCACAACACACACAGCCCGTTCAACAGTTCGATGAGGTTTTTCCACGTAGACTTATTTTGTGAAAAGGCGATTTAACATGGTTAGCCAGATCTCCGGATTTAATACAACCAGACTTTTTCTTATGGGGTTTTTTAAAATCAAAAGTGTATGTGAATAAGCCCTTTACGATTCAACTTTTTAAAGACAATATTCGTCACATAATTGAAGCAAACTAAAAACCAGATAGACAACGTTATAGTCAACAAAAATTCTCTCACATGACTATACATACAAGATGTCAAAACAATGAGTGGAGCAGACGTTCTCAGCATTCACCAACGGATCAGAAAAAATTTTACACAACAGATTGAAAATACGGAAACAAGAAACATCTTCAGTGAAATGCTCCTCATAGAAATGAAGCCATCAATATAGAACATTCCCTAGAATGGTGACATTCCCCAGAAAAGTTCCCTAAAATTTCAACTACGATCAATGCAAAATTAAAAAACGAACAAGTTGGCCTTAAACCAAGAAAACACTGCTCCAATCACATGAACTCAATAGAAATGTTTCGGGATTCTGGAACCTCTGGAAAGTGAAAAATACTCTACTATGCGTACTCTTACCATAATGATGTTCCTGATCGTATATTGAATATTGTAATGCAGAGTGTCACATCTAGTAGCGTACAATGGAGATTAACACGTAAACTAAATGATCTGGGCTAAGCAGAAAATTCCGCCCACACAAAAACAGTCAGAGATATAGCAGAAAATATAACGAATTTGCGATCAATACAAACATCAGAAAACCCAAGACGAAGAGACTCAACGCAAATGTTACCACACCGATGCACATCTCTCCTGTCAAACAATACCAAAATACGAATGTTCAACTCGTGTGTCAAATTAGTACTACTCGATAGGTGTCAGACATGGAACCCCACAGAAAAAGTGACAGGTGTTCATATATAAACCTTCGACGAATACAATGTTATGCCTTTAGCCTATTACCATGACTAACATTGAACTGGATAGGAAAACAAATCAGTAAGACCTATAGAGACCGAAGTCAAGAGACGAAAGTGGAGATGGATTGGCAATACACTGAGAGGCGAAAATGAATATTGGAGAACCTGCGATGATAAGGAAAATGGGCCAACCGAGATACAGGGGAAAAATCGTAGACGACAGGTGACAGTACAAATAAGCTGTGTAAACAATATCTACACCTGATAAAAGTTTAAATAAGCTTTTATTTCTTTATTTTAAACAAATAAATAACTTTAATTCCTCTTTAAATTCCATTAAGAATTCTTTCAATTTAACCGCATGAACAAGGAAACATTTTATATATATTATATAAAACTGTCAACTCGAAACAACACAAATTAACAAAAACCAAACCAACATCATCAAAAGTTTGAACACAGCAAGTAGATCGTTTATTTATCATTTTCACAACGACAACAACCAAATAAAATTCCAACTTACATTTGTCTGAGACAAACGGCTTGGTGTTGAACACCAACAAAATATATTCACCCTATTACTACCACACTATCAACCACCGCACACATAACACTTCCATGTCGTTATTTTTTTGTTTTTTTTTTTGTTTGTGTCTTAGATAATTTGTGTTGAAAAACATTTTCTTTCGTCAGACAAAAATTTTTTTTTGCCAACAACTTTAATAAACTTTGACACAGTTTTCGATGATTTGTCTGGATGAAAATTACTATACTATATGGGAGATATTCGAGAGAATCGAAAAAAGCTCATCGAAGAACAATTTACAATGGTCGTCGTTTACAGCTTAAATTGAATTTGAACTGAATACTTACCCCGCGATACACTATGAAACGAGAACATCCGTATCTGATTGTCTTATATACTCGTTTATATATACTCGACAACAAGGTATTAAGACAGGTGTTTTCTTAAACAAAAAACAAACGAAACCAAACAACGGTATATCTCATTAAATGTCGATTTAAACAAAAAGCTCGAGAGAAGAACTTTTTGTTCTTCTAGCAAAATTAATTTTTTTAAGAGAGAGATGGGCTTATAAAATTGCGGAGGGGCTTATAAAAAAAAAACTTAAATTAAAATACATTGTAGACAAAACTTTTTACAGTATGATAATGACGGTCCCGAAAAAAATCTACTCGAGCAACGTTTGAGATTGTTTTGGACGCTTTCTTCTTCGTTTTCGTTCCAAATTAAAGTTGATGTTCCATTTCGAAATGGTAGTAAGATTGTATAATCAGATGTTTGCTTTATAATCCGTAATATACAAATAACATCCAAAATAATATCATCAAACGTACCATTGTACGACGATACTTGTGATGTTGAGTATTCATGTCGAATTCAAAAGATTATATCTTCTGTGCGCTGATACAAATTGATGTATATAGTTTGTTAATATTCATCCAACTGGATCAGATATATACAAACACTATTGTACATATGTATATCATCGCAAGCTACGATAATTGACAATAATGGTGCAGTATACGTGATGTGCGTCTCAAACGATTCTTGGGGGTGGAAGAAAAAATATCTCAGTTGAAACGAAGACGAGTGGAACTGTAATGAGCCAGGTTCGATTTACTCAGTCAGGCTCGATTGGTGAAATTTGTTTGTCCTTCGAATGGAGCCCACAATATCCAGTAGTCAATTGATCGTCAAACAGGGAGCTTGATCCATGTAGTGTAGTTTATGGCGAGAGTATGAAGGTTAGTAAAGAAAATGGCAAGGATTGATCGTAGGAAATACACAGAATACATTCCCATGACTGCCAAGTGAGCGGCAGCAAATAGAAATATGCACACATTACACCAACGTGTAAGAAAAGTCACAGGAAAATTTACAATTGCACAACCGTTAAAGGATTCACATGGACAAGTTCTAACTATACATACGACCAAATAGATGGAAGAAGTTCTTCGAGAACAATGACATAGATAGCGAACCAATTGAGGAGTCTCCAGATGGAAACTATAACTAAACCATAAATACCCATCCACCAACGGAGCGGGAGGTTACAATTCCGCAAAAATGGAAAAGCCCTCTTTCCATAACTTAACCATAACGATCCCAAAGAAAGGCAAGTTAACAGAATGCAAAAACTGGCGCGTTCAACAGAACAATGAAAGTTTTAGCAATGTTCATCCTAGAACTAATCTCACCAATTGTAAACCAATACATAAAAAACGAACAAGCTGGTTTCAGCCCAGGAAAAAACTGTATAGACCACATCAACACAGTCCAAATCATCTTTGAACAATGCAACGAATTGAACTCACTATACTATATCTACTCTTCGTGGACTTCGAACGCGCATTCGATTCCATCAATAGAAGCGCAATCTGGAAAGCACTCTGTGAAAAAGGCATCGAAACAGACAGAGAAATGTACCGGGACGCTGGAAATAAAGTATAACACAAAGGTAAGCAGTGTGGCCCATACTACAATACACGAGGAGTTAGACAAGGATGTGTACTATCTCCACTACTGTTCCTCATAGTACTGGATAATGTCATGCGCGTGCTTGACATCGCATTACCAAACGGAATTCAGTGGGATCCAATTAGAAAACTCAATGATCTCGACTACGCAGATGATATATGCCTGCGCTAACACACAAATACACAGACATGCCGCAAAAGCTACAAAAGTGATCAGAAACAGCACACAATGTCGGGCTCAAGATAAACATTAGAAAGACAAAGGCCCTGAGACTGAAAACAAGCATTAGTACACCGCTTTGCATCAACCAAGACACAATAGAAGATGTCGAAAAATTCGTATAACTTGGCTGTACCGTATCAAGAGCAGGCGAAACGGAAGAAGACATTAACCAATGCATCAACAAAGCGAGAAACACTTTCAACATGCCTCATAAGGTCTGGAATGCAAAATTCCTGTCAAGAAACATCAAGATTCGAATGTTCAATGCCTATGTGTAAGATCAGTACTGCTGTATTGGTGTGAAACGTGGAAACATGACGCAGAAAATCACAAGAAGACTTCAAGTGTTTGTAAATAACTGCCTGTGGCATTGATCAATGCTTCTGGCTGAATAAGATCACAAATGTCAAAACCAAGTGAGCAGTGAGAAGGAGATCAGGAAGCGGAAATGGAGATGGAAAGGACACACGCTGAGAAAGATACCAAATGACATAACCAAGATGTCGCTGGAATGGAATCCGCAAGGAAAAAGAAAAGTTGAAAGGGCAGCAGTGACTTGAAAAAGGACGGTGCTAACTGAAACAAAACATCTTGGAAAAACATGGG
Organism: Tipula lateralis; assembly: GCA_963932295.1. Taxonomy (NCBI): domain Eukaryota; kingdom Metazoa; phylum Arthropoda; class Insecta; order Diptera; family Tipulidae; genus Tipula; species Tipula lateralis. The sequence goes on from OZ010738.1 coordinate 157,080,529, forward strand.
GGGGGGGAACTAAAGAGAATAACCCCTAATAGAGTTCGATGGTCCAGTCTAGTAGACGCCCTATGCTCCTAATAATGGAGATAAAGGAAAAAAATGAAGGTTATGAGCATAGTTAGATGGTTTTTATATCTCGTCTGGTACCAACCACCAACATGTAGTCGATAACTTTCTTTGAAGATCATAATTCTTGAATAATGTCTTACCTAGAGCAAACTCATATTCCAGAAAAAATATCCAGTGAAGTCAATGTTTATAAGACTGCCTAGTCGATGCAAGGCAATAAGCGTCTTCAAACAAAGTTTCGTTGAAACAGTATTGGAGTCAATCGGGCTTATAGTAGTCTGGCTATCAGAAAGGATTCATAGAGTGCTACTCTCAAAATTGTCGCAATTTCTTGAAACACAGTAGCCTATGGTGCAAAACTAGGATTTCATCAACGCGCACAGACGCGCTCTGCTACGTTAGAAAATTGATTGCTTTCAAGCAGCTTGAACCAGGGCAGAGAAGACAGTTGATTGACAAGAATAGTGCAAGAGTTGAATAAAAGTGATATCATGCGGTCGGAAGCCGGACAACTGTTAATGAAATCTAAGCTGTCATCAACATATTCAACACACTCGTCGCATGCGACACCACTGAACAGTCCCATGCGATGAAGATGACTTTTGAAGCGGCTATGGCCATACTAAGTAAAGAAACCAATATTCTCAAGCTGTGCTTTTTCGATGAAACAACATAGTTGATCAGCTTCGGATTAAGTTCCCTTACATAGTATTTCAAACACCCGTACAAAATATAATCTCTTTGGTGTCGGCAACGAGATTTAAAGCTGAAATCCCACAGTGAGTAGCCGCAATTAATTCCGCTTGACAAGTAGTCCAGTAGATATCTAAACTGTAATCCCCAGGAATTACCAAATGGTTTACGGCATTGCCAAAAAGAAGCAGTGGCTTTTTGTAGTTTAAACTCCAGATAATACTTTCAAGAAAGTTTATTATCCTTTATCTTACATTCGAAAAGTGATGGTACACAAAAGGTGGCAGTGTTCAGGTGCTTGTTTGAAACTGTGTGACCCAGATCGTCAGCATAACTTTAAACGACAAAAGCGGACTCACGAAGAAAACCAAGAAATTCGTCGATCACCAGAAGCCACAACAGAGGTGAAAGTCCTTAACTTTGCGAGCATAATCTGGAAGCTTTGACCGAAGTAAAGGTATTCTCAACCTCGCATATCATTATTCGAGATTCAAGCATACATTTAGTCTATCTGATAATATTGGGTTCGATTTCAAATTTAGTACAAGACGAAAGTAGCATTATCAAAGGCTCCGAAAACATCCAGAAAAGTGCCCAGAAGAAACTCGTTGCTGTGCATAGATATCTCAATCCTAGTTACGAGTTCATTTAAGGCAGTCACACAGGATTTCCCGATTCGATAAGCATGTTGCATGTTACTGAGTGGACCGCTGACGAAATATTGGTCCCTGATAACCATTCTAAAGATTTCAGTTGATGACAGACATATAGGCCGAAACGATTTGTGGCCGGTGTAAATTTTGGAACAAAACTGACAGTGATACAAGCCGAATAACAAATGCAGTAAATGTCCCTTAATGAGTGGACACCTAAGCTGTAGTACAGCAGGAAATATACCATCAGGACCGGCAGATTTGAAGGGTTTGAAAGAGAACAAGTTCCAACGTAGTACCTTATGATTAGTAGGCTAAGTCCCTTACAAAAAAATCGTTGGTAGCTTTACTAGTATTGTTGGTTGCAGTGGTTTTACAGCCCGGAAAATGGGTATTGAGAAATAGTCACCTATACTTCTTTTTAAGAGGAAGTAAGCTTACCATTTGGTAGACAAAGTGAATCAAGTCTACAAGTATTATTCCTGCTCAGCGACTTGTTAAGTCTAACTACAGCGAATAAGGAATTGAAGATCAGACGCACACCATACATGGGAATGATTCCCAATCTATTTTAATTTCAGATCAGCTTTGTTTCACACAAGTATTGGATCCCGTCGACTTTATATTGTAATTGAATCTGTACATTCTAAACGAGTCATGACAGGGGAAATTATCCAAAAAACTCGCACCATAAATGGAGCGACCATAAATCTGAATTGGTAGTAAACAAGAAATTTTCGAGATGGATTGGTCCAAATCTGATTAATATATGGTTTACGTGATGCACGCGGGCTCCCGTATGCTTAGTTATATCTTCGAACTAAGTTGAATAATGAACGAGATTATAACTTATTTGATAGCTAGTCAAAATGAAATAGCACCAATTTAGGCCATAAGACGTCACTGACACAACTGTATTGTTGTGACTAAAACTTTGGTTTTACCCAAAAACTGAAACAATAATGTCCCAAATCACTCAGCCGAAATTTATAAATAAGTAAGTGATAAGAAGTGATAAGTCAGTGATAAATTAGTGATAATTCAGTTATATGTCTTTTTTGAGTCAGTGAAGAATCAGTGATTAGTCAGTGATAAATCATTAATAAGTTATTGATTAGTCAGTGATACGTCAGTGATAAGTTAGTGATCAGTGATAAGTCAGTGATAAGCAAGCAATAAGTAACTGATAAACTTGTAATAGTCAGTGGGTCAGTGATAAGTCAGTGACCCGTATGTGATATGGCAGTGATAAACAAGTGATGAGAAAATGATAAGTCAGTGATACGTTCTAATGCGATCTGGAGACATGTAAGCAGTAAAGATGTAAAAACCTATGACTTGGATCCCAAGGTTGATTTTTCCTTCTTTGAACCACCGTCCTCGACAGCTGATAATATAATACAAAAGGTTGGCAAGAACTGTATATCTTAATTCATGATTCCAAGATTTTAATCTAGAATTTATCATTCTAGAATTGCCATTTCTCGTAATCATGTTCGTCCCCTACATTTTTATCCACCACAGCGATGTAATTCGTCGAATAAAGGGAGAATAATGCACACATCTACGCTTTTAAGTATACCAACTAGAGAGTCGTATCATACCTAGCTATATGCATACTTTGACAAGTTAAAACCTTCTGAATCGTTTTTCTTATGATATACGCTGAGATTATCGCCACACTATTATCGTGAGTGATGAGAGATCCAAGTATCTTGGATCTCTCATCACTCACGATAATAGTGTGGGCGAGGATATCAAGGTCCGCCTTGCCGCTGGCAATCGGGCTTTGTATCCTCTACGTCCACTGCTGAAATCAAAATATCTTGCAAATACGGATAAGCTGAAACTGTACAGAGTGTTGATCAGACCCGTTGTCATGTATGGATGTGAGAGTTGGACCTTGACGGATGAGTACGAAAGATGGCTTCTAACATTCGAGAGAAGAATCATGCGTGTGATATATGGTGCAAAACGCGACGTCGATGGCACTTACCGAGTTCTTTTCAATCACGAGATCAGGAATTTAATGCAAATTCCTGATATCGTGCATGAAATCAAAGGACAGCGAATACGCTGGCTCGGTCACGTTCTGCGTGCTGATCCGAACCGAATGATACAGCGATCTTTAAAGGGAGAACCGCCTTTCGGTAGGCGAAGAGGTCGCTGTCGGCGACGATGGCTCCACGGCGTAGAGAGCGATCTGGCATCTTCCAACTGCTTGCAACAGTATGAAGATCTGGCTCGTGATCGAAACCGTTGGAGTCAGATTGTTGACACGGTACGGGCCAATAATGGCCTGTAAAAACCGCAAAAAAAAAAAAAAAAAAAAAAAAAAAAAAAAAAAAAAAAATACGCTGAGATAAACCGAAAGTTAATCGAGTCATTCAGCTTGAAGCCTCCCTGTAGTAAACCCTGGTTTCCAGTGCATATACATTCGTCTGCAATTTCAAGAAATCTTCCTATAGATTTGAATAGGTTACCTTTAGCGAGCCGGCTTTTGTCATGCGCAAAGGCATTTCCACTGATCTATTGCAGACAGTCATACTAACTACAAACTGGTATTTCCATATCCATAACTTACACATTCTATTGATGACATGCTGACTGAATTTTTTACCATCGTTTCTTTCAATTTTAACCTTATCACATCGAATATAACTATCTCAACCTGGGTCGTGGTTTCGTTGACTAGTTCTACAGATCAACGGTGACCAACCTAAGTTAAGATTTCATAGATAAGTATTTACTTTTCCCACCATGAAAATAAGAATAGAGGAGCTCACAATTGGATCCATAAGTCGATATAATATGCACTATTCCTAAATTGTTAATGTTCTTGCACGAACCCGTACATTTAGACACATGAGACCAATATGTGCTTACTGCATCGTTTGTATTCTATACAGTAGCGGCTTGTAACAATGTTGGAGCCCCCATTCAACCAACATAATTATTGGTTCGGATTTCCACTGTCATCTTGTGTATATTGTACGTTAAAAGGACTGGTAGCTAACCTTACTAATGTGCTGAGGTTTTCATTCATCATATACCATCGGTATTCTTTTCATTGAGGCTTTCCCGGGGTGTCAATTAGGAAACGGCTTATGTATACAGTTGTAATCAATGTTTACGCTATATTATGGTAAATATTATGAATCAACATTTCTTTCTGTTTGGTTTACTAATTGGAAAATATATAGTCTTCCGTATACACATACATAAATCTATGCCTAATTCCTAAAATGCCTAGAATTCCGAAAATAGAATTTTCGTCCAAATTACATAAAACTACACAAATCTTATCGGACAAAGTAAATCAACCCAACCACCACTCAAACGCAAACACAAATACACAAACCGATACCTCTGGGACCAGCACAAAATACCGCACAAACACTATACAAATAGCTACACACCGTCAGCATAATAATAAATTAAATCTTTTTGGTTCTTCGCATTGTTGCTGTATCTGTTGTTTGTTTGTAATTCATTAGATTAGATCAAAATCCATAATAATGTTCCAACGTCTTAACTAACTTATGTGTATACATGTGTATAGACAAATATGTTATAACAAATTCTTATATATAATACAATCCATGTATGTGCATAAAGACATGAACACACACGGAGATAGCAATAACCAATTTATCTTGTAAGAAGCAAGCTTTAGAAGGCAACAAATAATCAATATGCTGGATGGTTTTATATACAATCTATCGGGTGTCATCACAACCTCATATAAATAATCGAATGGGAATGATGTCGGTGGCTTTGTGGCTATTCGTGTGGACATAGAATTCGAATAGTGTTCAAGATCGATGTAGATGTTGCAAACCTTTGAAAAGATGCACTGTTAGAGCTTGTAATATCTGTTAGAGCAAACAGTATAAGGCGACTCCACAAAAAGTTCAGAAACCTTAGATGAACTCGCCATACTACTCGCCATAGTGGCAAAAGCTTAAAATTAGGAAACACTAAAATTTGGAAAATCCGATTTGTAATTAATAGTTTCACTAAAAGCCTTGGTTGGCTGGGATTATGACAACCACGTTGAAAGATTTCGGTATAAACAATTAATTTGTAATAGCTTCGATCAAAGCCCTGCTCGGTGGGAATTCCTGGCAACCTAAGTGAACGATTTCGGTATAAACAATCCGATTTGTAGTACCTTCGATCAAAGCCCTGCTCGGTGAGGCTTCCTGACAAACTAAGTGAACGAATTCGGTTCGATCCGATTTGTAAAAGATTTGATCATAGCTTTGATCGGCGGAGCTTCTTGACAACGATTTCGATATAAATAATCTGATTTTCATTGAAGTTTCCAAATGCGTCCGATTCGGACGTGTTTTTTTAATTTTTGATTTTTAAATTAATTTTTAAATTTTCCAAAATTGTGTAATTAGTGTAATTACATTATTGGTATGTAATTATAAATTGAATATTGAAAAGTGTACTGTATGTGTTCCGTTTGTCATCGAAATTTGGAAGTAAAATCGCAAAAACAATTAGTGTATATAGTGACCTATTAAAAGCCCAAACCAAGTATTCCCGATGGCCAAGATACCATCAATGTTGTGGAAAATAAGCTGCGGATGAAAGACAGTCTCTCAGTAAAGATTAATACAACATAACAACAAGCTTCATCAACGGAAATTTACGTACCGCCTCGTTCGGATATTGAAAATCTAATGATTCCAATTAGAATTATTAAACCGAGACGGCCCCTTTTTGGAAGCAGACTGCATAAATTTTCGTCGGTTGAAGTTATCCAAAATTATCTAATAAAGAAATTCAAAAAAGCTAACTGTTTCAAGATGAAGCCTAAAGCACTAATTGGCGAACCTCATGATCACTAATCATTTAGGATTAGTCTCACTGAAGAAGACTTTGCAAGGGCAGCAAATCCGAATCTTTGCCTAATGGAATCATTGTCAAAGAATTTGAGTTTAAAAAAAGGCTGGTTTTTTGGATTATACCAGAAGGCCCCAACGCAATATAAACACCGTATCGTCATCAGCTTATCAAGTCGACAATACAGCACTGTGCAAAAAAATCCGGACAGTTTGAATTCTTTTAAAACCGTTAAATATTACCTAGTGTTTTAACATTTTTGTAGATTCCAATTTGTACATTGCATTTGGTAATTCACTAGAACTATGATAGTATAAATCGTTTAAGTTATGTTTATGAAGAAAGCTTTCAGTATAAAAAAGCCGACAAAGTATTTAAAATGTCTAAACTAAACGACCAAGAAAAAGGTGTTGTTATCGCGTTATGGAAGGAAGGGCTGTTCATGCGTGAAATTGGTGATAGGATAGGACGTTAAAAATCATCAATTGCCGATCTTTTAAAAAATATAAGACTAAGGGGAACACAGAGCGGTCTCAAGGGTCAGGCAGACCGACGAAAACCACAACAGTGCAAGATAAATTCCTTGTTCTTCGTTCCAAGCGGACCAGATTTAAAACTTTACCGAAATTGCAAGCCGACCTTGCTACAGCAACAGATATTGAAATTTCCAGTTCAACTGTTCGGAGAAGATTACTAAACGCAAATCTTAGGGCACGCCGCTCGATGCAGAAACCTTTCCTAAAGTTATCTTCGAAAATTTGTCGACTTCAGTGGGCCAGAGAGCACTCTAACTGGACCAGTGAGTTATGGAATAACGTGGTGTTCTCTGACGAAAGCAAATTTAAACTGCATGTGGGAGATGGACGGCTAGTTTTGCGTCAAAAACCAGGAGAAAGCCTCAGCGATATCTGCATTCAACAAGTGCCTAATAAAACTGAGGGTGTAATGGTTTGGGGCTGTTTTAGTAATGCTGGTGTTGGTCACTTGGCCTTTGTCGAAGCAGGGATAACCATTAATGTGTACCTGAATATTCTGAAAAAACATTGGAAAGCATCAGTTTTGGAGCTATTTAGTGAAACTGAGAGCTTCATCTTTCAACAAGACAATGCGCCAGCTCATAGATCAACTCAATTGACCATGCAGTTTTTTTACTTTATTTAAAACTTCTGTATAACTTTCAGGTAAAAATTAATAAATAACTTTTTTATAAAGAATTTTATTTCTATTTGAAGGTGAAAAAGTACTTGGTTGATAATTCCATCTACACAATGGAATGGCCCCCTATATAGCCCAGATATGAACCCAATTGAAACAAGTTGGGCTATTATGAAGCATAAAGCCCGTCAGAGTAATCCAGAAACCATGCAGCAACTGAAGCACCAAATTCAAATTGCATGGGATGATATAAGCAATGACTTGATTCAAAATTTAATTCACTCCAAAGGCAACAGATATGCAGCGGTAATTAAGAAAAATGGCGGTCAAACAAAATATTAAATTTATAGTTTAGTGCATAATTTATACATTTTATATTTCGAAATATGCTTAATTACGAAATTAATATATTTCTTTTGAATTTATTAAAATTAATTCGTTTAAAAAAATATGGCAATTTTTTTCTATTTTCGCAAATTCGCTCATATTATTTGTTAGCTGTCCGGATTTTTTTGCGCAGTACTGTATATCATCACCAATACCGTTCATACAATCTACTATCAAAATGTCAACAATATGTCTAGCAAAGTATATCAATTTTATAATTTCGTTCAGAAAACCTTGGGTCTCATTCTATATTATTGTGGAAACAAGTTTTAATAATAATATTCAGAGCACGGAATTCTTCCCTAGTGATTATGTCGTCTACAGATGTAACCGTTCCTCATCAACGAGCAAAAAATTAACGGGCGACGGAGTACTAATTGCCGTGAACGCTTCAATTACCAGTGAAAAAATTCAACTCTCCTGTTATCAAGTCGAACATGCCTGTGTAATAATAACAATCAATAAGGAAAAAATATACATTTATACTGTGTACATACCACCCTCCTCACCAAGTGAAACATACGCACACTGCATTGAAAAGATCCAAGAAATTTATAATCTTATTAAGCCGGGTGGTTCTTTGGTAGTAGTGGAAGATTTCAACCTTACCAATGTGACCTGGTCTTCTGACGAAGATCATAAGAAGATGCTTCCATCTTCAACTCTATCTGAAATTGAGTGTTGTTTTATTGATGCCTGCTTTTACTTTGATCTTAAACTAATAAATCATCTTCCAAATGTAAATGGTAACTTTCTTGATTTATTCCTAGCAAACAAAGTCGACATCTTTAAAGTAAATGAATCACTGTCACCATTCACATACAACGATATTCATCACAAATCCATGGAATTCGATAACGAACACTGCAATTTCCATCAAGAACCAGGTATACGACATAACTTTGCCAAAGCTATCGTTGGACTTAAAGGCTTCTTGAAAAATTAAAAAAATTGGGACGAGGAAATTGATGGATTAACTGATATTAACACTAATATTAACAATTTCTATGATATAGAAATGATATTATTCAATGGATTCGATCAGTTTGTAACGCTAACAAAAACTACTTCAATCATACATCAGCCATGGTACGATGATAAATTAATCAATTTGAAAAATAGAAAAGACCACGCGTATAAAAAAATGAGACGTACCTATTCAGACGAAATATTTCTGGAATTTTATCAGTGACAAGACACTATGACCCAAAGAAATAGTAAACCTGTTCTTATCATTTTTCCAAACCATTTACAGTCCTTATAATTCACCTTGTAATAATCATCCTCCGAGTTACGCTAATTGTTCAATACATATCCAAACCTTTTCTGAAGAGGAGATACTAACGGAAATTAAATTACTAGGAGGTGGCTGCGGACCTGATTCTATCCCTTCATCCATCATTAAATTATTGGCTGATGTAGTTTTCAAGCCTTTAAAACTCATCTTTAATAAAAAATTGCAAATCGGAATTTCCGCTGATAAATGGAAAATTTCGATACTCACACCGATTTTCAAATCTGGTAAAAGAAATGAAATTTCCTGCTATCGTGGAATTGCAACCACTTCAATTTTACCTAAATTATTTGAAATATTATTCTGCAATTCCTTCAAAAAAACAGTTTTAAGCCATCTATCATTTCATCAACATGGATTTATGTCTGGCAGATCAACTACCACCAACCTAGTTGAGTTTACTAGTATTACTACTAAATCTTTAGAAAATCATCACCAAATTGACACCATATACACTGACTTCAGTAAAGCTTTTGACTCCATTCAACATCACCAGATATTGATTAAACTTGACAAGTTTGGTTTATCATCAATGTTCGTCAAATGGTTTCAATCTTACTTAACGAAGAGATACCTATTTATCGAAATAGCTGGTGAAAAGTCCAATCCTATTTTAGCAAAATCTGGTGTCCCGCAGGGTTCAAATATTGGTCCCTATCTCTTCCTGATATTCATTGACGACATCACTAAAATAATTCAATACTCTTCCATGCTTTTATTCGCTGATGATCTTAATATATTCCGAACAATTAACGATAGAAGTGACTCTTACAAGCTTCAAGAGGATATTATCAAGATTTGTTCATGGTGTGAAGTGAACCAGTTAAAACTCAACATTAAAATTTAAATTTCTTATCTGAAATCCTAAATGTATTTGATTCTACATATTGGTTTCTTTAAATTAAAAAATTAAAATAAAAATAAAATAAATTCACAATCCATGGAAACTACATAATGTTTGTCTCCCCTGAATATGCAGCTCTTTCCATATAGTTTGAATGTTGCCTCTCATATTTTCTCTGGTTTGACTTGAAACGTTTTTACAGCTTATACATACAGTGCATGAACTATTTCCTGAATCAGTTTGCCCATCCTTAGAGAAACCCAACCGATGAAATAAGCAAGTGCGCTTTCGAGTGGAAAATGAGCCTACAAGAAAACCAACGGGTGGGTTAACGATAAAAAGAGGGAACAGTGATAGATTGACTGAGTATATTGACTTCTGAAATCTATGCCAATCATCTATTTGAATTTCATGAGAGAAACATTTTGTTCTGCATTTTGTTCAAGTGATAAGTGTAAAAAACTCAAAAATCGTTGAAATGGAAACTAATCTTTGGAAGTAATAACTGTCCCAAAAATATCACCAAAGTTTTTTTGTTGTCTGGCACTACAGCTTTTGGTTTATGAGCAAATCGATTTTTAGTTTTTGTAGAGATTTGTTATCGTCTTAAATATGTCTCTATATATATGGATGTAGGGCATTTCTGTGTTTTGTAATAAATTTTTTATGTATTCTCGTATGACTGATTCTTTCAAGATATTTTGTTAGTTCGACCATAAAATTTGAATTGGTGAGTCGGAAACAAGATAAATTATATGCAGTTATATTAAAAGTCACGATGTTACTTGGGAAATAGTTATAGAGTAGAGAATGTCAAGTCAGAAAGACAGGCTTCATTCTATACTCTATAGTCTTCACTCTACCACCGTCTCTACCTTAGTACCAACTAAACCGCGAATACTCTGATATGAGATAAATCGTTTCAACCGCCTCTAAACCTACATATTTTTTCAGATTCACCAAGAGAAGTCGGTTTTCGTTAGAGAATTACATCAAATGACTCCTTTATAGCTTTTGTAACTTACAAAAGCTGATAATAGAGCAACACCATAAATCTCGTTTAAATATAACAAAACCTCGACTTGAACATTGAAATATTCTATTATAAGCAAGTCATTCGTCGCCAATTATTTGTTATTGGAATATTGGAAAATATATTTTCCAGTCATGATAAAGTGACAACAGTATATACATACATAGATATGATTGCACCATATACATAGATGTGTATATGTACAGCAATAAAGAAGATTTACAATTCTTATATAAGTTGCATCGAAGAAAGCAACAAAATCTTGATATCACTTTATTGTTCAACACACATAAAGTTTTTACATCTCGAGATGTATACATATATATGGGGTGAACAACATATTGATGTGAAAATTCATCTGATTTAAATCATACCTCATACTAGCTATCTGCCATATGTAATGTGAGACAAATTGTTGCTTCATATTTTTCATTAATAATTTTGGAGTCTGAAAACACTAACGAATTTCTTACAATGGTGCCATAACTTCAACAAAATATAACGAATGCTACTGGCCAACTTATATATAGACAGATGCTTCAATGGAAGATGTTGCATATAATACATTTTTTCAAAATACGGACAGGTCACAGAAAGATGGCCCCATCGAGATGTGAATCCTATTTCAGGGAAATAAAAGTTGAGATCCAAATCTGAAAAAAGATTTTACGACACATGTAAACTAGGAGTTATTTCAATAATGTTAAATGAATTCCATGCAGATGACCTAGTTGCAAGAGTTGATACATAATAAGAAGCATTAACTGGCAAATGACAACTGCTAACGCAACAATTGAAACGATCAGGATTGCTTGGAACGTCCGTCGGTCTAAGAAACCGCGAGTGAGCTACTAATCGTACAAACGTGGTTATTTTTCAAACAACCCAACTAATCTAAGACTAAGAGAAATGACAAATTTAATTCATGCAAATGCTATCTTTAACGGATGCAAGTGCAATCCTCTAAAACGGATTCAGCTTTTCCCAGATTTGTCGAATGATTTGAAAATTTTTTACATATGCGGTGCAAGCATGAAGAGCATTTGATATAAATGTGACATCTATATCACTTGGCATGATCTCGAACCAAAGATCTGAGGCATACAAACAAATAATGGGTGTTTTAACTTTAAAGAGACCGCCCAAATGGGGCAGTGGTTAAAGCTGTGGCAGTTGGAGCGGGAGGTACTGGGTTCGAATCATGTAAGTGGCAAAAGGGATTTTCACCATCTGATTATCATCGGAAGCACAAATGAACACAAGTAAGACCTCCGGTTGGAGTTCAGAACTCATGGTCCAACCCATCTTCCATGTCCATACTATAGGCTGACATGGAGCTATGCAATTCATTGTCTTATGCACTTAAATTAATCCGTTTGGTATCACTTTACGAGGTATGATAATAACTGTTCTTATAAGAAGTATATACTTTGGTGGCACGAACCTCGTTGGTGGAATTATTCCAGTTATTTAAAATCAAATCTGCTCAGTACAGCATAAACTGGCAGTTTAACCAAAGCGAAGCACTACATATCGGTGTACATCTGGAAAGCAATAGCCAAAAATGTAAAACATAATAGTGACGAATTTAAGGGATAGTCAACTCAGTTAAGTGTAATTATCAACACTGATGACGAAAACGGAAGCTATTAGAAATCAGGGCCAAACATCTCTTCGAAGGCTAGATGGAGACTAGTAAACAACAAATCGAATAGAGAATCCAATTATCTTCCCAAAGATTATTCGATTTTGTAGTACGACCGACATATGAACTAGAAATATAATTCAGAAATATGTTATATCCAAAAAATGCAATGCTAATGATCAGATAAATGAACAAAAGTCTGCTGCATATAATGAGTCCATCCTGTCTGTCTGTTTCTATCTTTCTAATCTAATTAAGACTCAAGCCTCTCCCGGCTCCGTTTGGCAGTTCGTTAATTTACGTCCTACTTAACGTCATTACATATAGCCAAATCGAGGACCTACGGCTATAGTTCCAATTTACGTTGAACCATCTGCACAATGCATAGCACTGACATGGATGATGGGAGTGGAGTTTACCATTGTAGTCAGATGGTGAGTAACCATTTTGCATCTGGTCCTATTCAATTTTCGAACCCGGTATCTTCCACTCCAATTGCCGTAGCATCGGTTTTTCAAGAATGAGTTGATTTGAACAGAAAGAAATTTAAGCAAACAAGTGCGAGTATGAGAGCACTGTTGACATTAAGAATATAAATCAGATGAAGTTCATGTTAAACTTGTTCAAGAGGTGAATGTGGTTTGGATAGCATATTGCAATTTCTTTCAATCTAAAACACATCAAAAACTTCTTGTTAGTTGTCATTAATGATGTTAATCACTCAACAGTGTTTTGTTTAACACCGCAAAACGATAGATGGTTGAATTGGCGATTTTCTTAACACTATAAATAATACTTTATTTGGCATATAAGATCTCAAAAGGACTGTGGAGCAATTATAAAAAGTTTCTCGTGTATTACGCATGCTAAAACGGTTGAAAAGATCAAAACCAAATATATAATTCTATCTGAAGAAAAGTAATTGGACCTTTCATCATGATCTACCGTTCCTTGAAAATGAACCCAACAGCGAAGGGTATAATACTCCATTTGAAAATCGACAAATGCTCTTTTGGTACTGCTTTAGAATAGATAGTGCTTAAGAATAGTGCCAGAATAGATGTAGAATAGATAAAGAATAGATAATGAATAGATATAGAATAGATATAGAATAGATATAGAATAGATAAGGAAGAGATATAGAATAGATATAGAATAGATATAAAATAGATAAGGAATAGATATAGAATAGAGATAGAATAGACATAGAATAAATATGGGCTAAAAGAAAATAGCGATATTAGATATAGAATAGCGATAGAATAGAGATATAATATATACAGAATAAAAATAGAACATGTATATACTAGATATAGAATTAATATAGATTAGAGATAGAAAATAGTCAAACTACAGATATAATAGATAAAGAATAGAAGTAGAATATATTGACTAAATATAGAATAGATATGGAAAAAATATAGAATAGGTATAAAAAAATATAGAATTGAGATAGAATAGATAAAGATAAGATTTAGAATAGAGATGAAATAGACAGAATAAATAAGGAGTAAAGATAGAATAGCGAAAGAATACATTAGATAAAGAATAGAAATACATTAGATATAGAATAGAACTAGAATATATATTTACTAGATAGTCTATATCTCAATTATATTAAAGATAGGAAAAAACAGAATAGAGATACAATAGGTAAAGAATAGAAATAGAATATATTGACTAAATAAAAAAAAGATTATAGAATTAATATAGAATATATATAGAAAAGATATAAAATAGATATAGAATTTATATGAAACAGATATAGATTAAATATCGAATAGAGCTAGAATAAATACAGAATAGAGATAAACTAGATATAGAATAGATATAGAGTAAAGATAGAATAGCGATAGAACAGTGATAGATAAGATACAGAATGGATATTAAATAGATATAAAATAGATAAATAATAGATATCAAATAGATATAGACTAGATATCGAATAGATATAGAATAGATATAGAATAGATATTGAATAGATATAAAATAGATATAGAATAGATAGAGAATAGATATAGAATAGATATAGAATAGATAAAGAATAGATATAGAATATATATAGAATAGATACAGAATATATATAGAATAGATATAGAATAGATATAGAATAGATATAGAATAGATATAGAATAGATATAGAATAGATATAGAATAGACATAGAATAGATATAGAATAGATATAGAATAGATATATAATAGATAAAGAATAGATATAGAATAGATAAAGAATAGATATAGAATATATATAGAATAGATACAGAATAGATATAGAAAAGATATAAAATAGATATAGAATAGATATAGAATAGATATAGAATAGATATAGAATAGATATAGAATAGTTATAGAATAGATATAGAATAGATATAGAATAGATATAGAATAGATATAGAAATAGATATAGAATAGATATAGAATAGATATAGAATAAATATAGAATAGATATAGAATAGATATAGAATAGATAAAGAATAGATATAGACTAGATATCGAATAGATATCGAATAGATATAGAATAGATATAGAATAGAAATAGAATAAGTATAAACTAAATATAGATTAGAGATACGATTGAGATCGAATAGTTATAGTTATATATAAAATAGGTTTAGAACAAAGTTAGAAAATGTAAAGAAATGATAAGGAATAAAACTAGAACATGTATGCTCTCTAGAGATATTGAATAGATATAGGATCGATAGATAGCTCGTTGAGCTAATGTAAGGTTCATGATTCACACACTTCTATATTTGTTATGAAAACCTCCTCCAGTGATATGCAGTCTGTACCTGAGTACAATGTCAGACTGGTACAATGGAGAAAGCTTGATGTACTTATATCCGAATTTATTTGTATCTTTGGCTTAGAAGCCGTAAACGGCCCTTACCGCGTCTCAACAGAGACCTTACGAACCAGTTTTTAACGATTGGTGCACATTGTAGGTGGTCAGCTCAACGAATGTTTTTACACACAAACGCGTTTTTATGTCATCCGGTTGCATGTTAATTATTTTAGTCTACGGCGGGAATCGAACTCGAGATCGCGGCGTGAGGAGAAACTCTCTTAACCATTAAGCTGCAACCGGCAACAAATTATATTCGGATTACTGTTACGGCTACTTATCTATATATACTCGTATTTACAAAAATCCATGGTAAGTTAGTCAGCTGTATAGTATTATTATTTTTGTAAATCGGAAACTCCTTTTATTGCCATTTACGTCACTGAGTTCAATGAACCACAAAATATTTTTTTAAATTATTTTGCTTAATATATTGTTTGATGACCTTGCTTAGACACCAAATATACAATATTTGGGATTGTGATGGTATATAGACGTAGTACATAGCAAATGAACAAGTACATAGTCAGATAAATAGGTGTAAATATATGTACTAAGACAAGCGTTTCTTTGTACCGGTACGTTTGCTTTTGGATACAAAAATTTTTAAAATCTTTGAGCGATAATATTCAAGAGACCTCGGGATGGTAAAGACCAAAAAAAAAATTAAAATTAAAAAAATAATTATCACGGATAGTGTTCAATAAGCAATAAAT
Source organism: Tipula lateralis (assembly GCA_963932295.1). NCBI lineage: Eukaryota > Metazoa > Arthropoda > Insecta > Diptera > Tipulidae > Tipula > Tipula lateralis. The sequence goes on from OZ010738.1 coordinate 157,096,714, forward strand.
TAATTAATTTCCGTATTAATTAATAAGAGGGCTGATTTTTCGACATTTGACTTCGGTCATTAGTCAATTTTGGCATAAAATAAAGATCTTAACCAGGTAACTCAAGCGAATACATATTATTTGATGTATATATTAAAGATTTATATATACATCAAATGTCGCCTAGATATAAATGTCTTAATATATACATCAAATATTTGATGTATATATTAAGACATTTATATCTAGGCGAGGTCTTGGTTAATATTTTTGGAATATCATTATCACAATTTATCTATAACGAAGATATTTTAAAAGAAGCGAAACGAGGTCTGCATATAGAGAACTTCTCCATGCTGTTTCGAAAAAAAAAAACACCTAAAGAAGTGGACGGCAAAAACACAACACCCGTGTGTCTAGTGTGTATCGCTAAATTTTCTTATAGCTTAAAGTTTAGTTTTTAAATATAAAAAAAAAATTGTTGATAGAATTGAAATTCAGCCTACAGGCGAAAGTGGAAATATCTTCATATGTACAAATGTATATATATGTATAGTTTTATATGTATAGAAAGTTTAAATTTTGTGCGAGGAATAGATAGATTTTCTTTTTAGCATTCCAAACTATATGGTATACCAACGAGTACTCGGAGGGACATTTTTTTTGGACTGGTAAGTGTTTTATAATACGTTTATGTTTTTGATTCTTTTGAAAATTTTAAATTTTCTTAACATATACATATATACGATAACCATAAGGATTTTTTTTTTCGCTTTATACAACATATTATGCTATTGTTATAGTAATATGTGTATTTCAATATAGTGAATTTAAGCGATCTATACAATTTTTCTCTTTTGTTTTTTTTGAATTCAACTAATATTAAGAATTATTTTTGTAAGATCTAAATTTTGGCTACAACTCAAATTTAAGTTTTAGTATGAATATATATATTAAAGTTATAGTATAAAATGGAATAATTTTTGTTATTAATTGATGATGATGAGATCTAAGTTGAAGTGAGCCATGTAATTAGTCACGTGAAAGATTTTTGTCGGTCTCTAAAATTAATTTAAAACGGTGACATTGAACCTACCCAGCCTACTGAAGCGTATCCTAACAAAAACACGTGGCTGTCACCGGAGTACCGTAACATTACATTGGTCTTATAGTGACAATATAAAAAACAAAAACAATCCGAATACGATCCTATAGCGACAAGTAGATTATTTCATCTCACAAACATCCAGTTAAAAACAAGGACACATCCCTAAAACACCCCAAACCAAATGTATCGGAGACATTATTTGTGCTGTTCTGAAGGGATTTCTTAAATGAGTGCGGTAAGCGGTAATACGAGTGTCGATGGATGGTTCGATGATGTAAAGAACAATCCAGCTCTTCTGGTTGGTTTGAGTCGGCCTATATAAAGTACAGTGATCTAATTCAGATGATAACTGTTAATTATCCTTCTCAGCTTAAAGAGTACGTAATGAAGTTGGTTGTGTTTATAAAATTTGTTAAAACAAACAAAATGTTGTTTAACATGCAGAGTACTTCAACCGAGTATAAAGATACAATATATATAAAAGCAAACACGAGATGCAGTAACAAAACAGATTCTTTTGCGTGTATCAAATATAAAAACAATGTTTTCTGTATTATTTAAGATGAAACAACTAACAACGAGTCGAGTACATGGTTTGGTACATAAATACGAGATTTTTATTTATTTACATATACGAATCTCACATCTATTTGAATATTTTATGAGATACAACGCTTCGTGCGCTGTTTGTTGTTGGTTTTGCTTCTCCGTAAAACGCAAAGCAAAAATATTGTTCGTGCCTTAAAGAAGGATATGTAATAACGGAAACACTTCAACTTACTTCAAAATCACATAATATATCATTTTGAATGTACATATACACACATGTAGATATACGACGATGGAATTATGATGCTTCCATCAATCCTTGTACGGTTGTTTTGCGGAATCCTTATGTAGATTTTTCAAACGTATAAAGGAAATGATAAATTAAAATTAAATTTATGAAGCATGACGAAATTGTTGTACAGTGAAGAATGTCTTAAAACGGCTTTTGTATAAACAGAATAAAGTGGCAGAATGAGACAGAGCATGTATTCACCTCATCCAAGGGTCCAAGGGGCGATTGCTTATTAGTCCTAACTAACAATTTACTACTCTCTCTAAAACAACTGTCGATTATAAGTGTTTGCCTTTCTTGAAACTTTGATCACTTGACCTCATTACAGTGTTAACTTTCAAATTGAATCGGCTGTATTTCAACTAAGCTCCAAATTAAGATGCACTTCCACACACATCACCCGGAGAACCCAACAGAACGAGAAAATGAAAAGTTTACGAAAGCTAATCAAACTGTTTAATCCTGGAAAACATCCAATCATCTAAAAATTAGTCTTTTGACTTAAGCACTCCAACAAGAGGCCATTAGTTCCATTATTTAGGATTTGAAACACTGTGTTGCTGTCCATGTGTTGTAATTCGCACATCTCGAATTACCATTCAAAGAACATTGAGACTTAAACAAATTCTCTTAAAGAGAGAGAGAGAGAGAGAGAGAGAGAGAGAGAGAGAGAGAGAGAGAGACAGACAGAGAGAAAGAGAGAGAGAGTACAATCATATCCATACAATTTGTAATCTGCATTTTGTAATGAAGTGGATGACACCCCCACTATACTTAGAAGAGTTCAAGAACTTATACGAGCAAAAATCAGAAAGCCGGAGGATTTTAATTAAAATGTATGTTCGAGAAAGTGAGGATTCGAATACATATCTTCCTGATTCTAGATAATGTCGAGCAAGGCAAGGTTAGGTAAGGTGGTGACAAAAGACAGAGCAATCGAGGTTCATTGTTATAAATTTTATGATTTTATGACCTATAAGGGTGTCCTGTTAATAGATATAAGGAATTTTTCTTGGGAACATCTCTGAACATTGAAGTGGTGTTAGGAGAGGTGACCAATTCAGAATTCATGGGCCAACCCATCTTCCATGTCAGTACTATAGGCTGGCATGGAGCTATGCAATGTGCAGATGGTAAATAGGACCTGTAGCCGTACGTCCTAACAAGAAGGTTGTTTGGCATTATCAAAAGTTTCCGATTCCCTTTTTCTAATCTATTCTGGGACTCAAAATACTTCAAACAGTTTCTCAGATCAAATATTTACAACTTCACATCTTACACTATTACAGTAAAGTGGAAGACGTGGTGCAATATGTCCGATTTACATAGAACCATTTGGTTCGATTGACATAATGCAAAGCTCCATGCCAGGCATAAGTACTGACAAAGAAGATAGGTCTGCCTCCGTTTATTATGCACTCCAACAAAATGTGTAAAAGTTCATTTTGCATCCTGCCTCTATCAAGATTTGAACCTATACCTTACACTCCATTGTCGCAGCCTTAACCACTGCGCCATTTGGTCTGTTTATTGTTTTATTTCTTTACAGTGTCCAATAGAGTCTTGATATATATTTTTTCAATATGTGCTTTTTAAACAGGGACCACTAGCAGTTCAGAACCAAATCATCCAAAAACCAATAACACAGAGTTTCAAACATGTATAGAACAGCTAGAACGAGTAAGATTTCTGGCTTTCCCTTTTCTATCTTCAAATTGGATTAAATTACCAATGTATTGCGTTACTGTACAAAACAGATGTTGATATAACATAAGAATATGTCATCTGCACATTGCATTGCTCAAATTGCAGTGCTTAAGCACTCCAAAAAGAGGCCATAAGTCCTAATCGGAATTTGAGTCCACTCTTTCGCACCAAGAAGTCTATTATATTATGCAGTGTTAAAATCACACTAAGATTCAGGCTTTGTTCTAGTGCCTATACAGATGTCTATAAATAAGATATATTCGATCGACCTTCCAGAATCTATCATTAACGTAATGGTAGTGTTAATAATGAAACTATTTCAAAATAAAATGATTCATTATTTTTTGATCATATAGTAATCATAAATAAGAAAAGTGGCAAAGGAACATAACAGCAGGCGTTGTAAAACAAAAAGAAAAACATATAATTTTAAATAGTCTCAAAGAGGCTTCGTTAAAACATTTTTGGGTATATAAAGAGTTTTCTTCGACGGGACTAGTGAGTTGTGTTAATAGAATCAGATAGTGCACCAAATAGATAATAATTTGTAATAATAATAATTTCATACTAAAATTTGTTTTAATTATTTTCTTGAAGATTAATTATAATCTTAAAATGATTAATAATAAATAAATGAATGAAATAAAAAGAACTACTAGAAACAGTTTAGTTTAAATTTTTATAGGTAGGGTTTAGTATTTGGGGCGTTCAGTATATAAGAACCAAATAATTAATCAGTCCAATTAACGCCACAATCCAATAAACCGAAAAATTTCGAATAAAGTTCTTGTTAATCGCTAGCACAGATGCGACACGACTGAACGGACATTTACGAATTATAGCATCCACTCAATAATACTATTCAAAATCTTCCAACAACGCGCGTGTTACGTTATGGTGACCCTTATACGCTCTTGTTTCAGGGAACAATTACGTACAAACTTTAAAAAAAAAATCAAATTTCGTCCTGTCTAATCTAATCTGTAGCTTGGCAACATCTCATTTGTCTGCCTTCTTCTCAAGGCACAGCCAGGAAGTTTATCACATGCTGCAATACAGCCAATATATCACTTCCAAGGAGGCCGAATGCGGGCACTCACTAGTGCAGCCTCCCTCCTCCCTAGTGAAGTTCGTTTTATGCTGCAATAAACCTATATCACTTATAAGCAGGCGAAATAAGCAGGCACACCCACCCCAACATAATAATAACGGCATTAAATAGGATATTTTACACATACACATTATCAAGAAAACGGATGGAAAATTCCCACATTCAAATAAATCGAAAAATGTCTAATTAAGTTCTTGTAATTCGCTAGTACTGCTGCAACACGAGATGGATTTGATCTTTTTAATTACACCTTCGTATAATGACGTCATGATCAGAACTGGCCTAGCGAATTACAACAACAACACGTACATACATGCACATCTCGAATTACTATTCAAAGTAATCCAACATCACAACACCGGCATTCATTACATATAATGTTTTGGAGGTTATAGTGATCTCAGTCTTCTTCTCCAAACTCTTATCCCTCCTTCTATTTAAGACTTTCCCTCTTATCTCTCTCTCTCTATTTAGTTCTATATATTTATAGAATATAAGGCAGATTACTATTGAATTCCCAGTTCTAGTATAATTCTAAGAGATGGCTATCTCCTGAAATACGTCTAGAAGTATAAAAGTTGGGATTTTAAATGTGGTCCGATCTGTCTGAGTTTGACGGGTCCCTCAAGCTAGGTTTGTAATTCACATTTCTTTTGCTTCTCGAAGTTTAAGATGGAAAGTTTCAAACTGAGGGTCTATGATGAGAAAATTGGTGAATTAAGATTCTATGAAAAATCGGTGGGCTTAAAAAATAAGACTAAAATAAATTCTCTCAAAAAGGGTATAATAGTCATCTCAAAATTGGAATCTTTTTGTGATAAAGTGGATGACAACCACTATACTTAAGAGAGTTAAGGGATCTATAAGAGTACAAATCAGGCTAAGAAAGAGTGGATTCGAATACAAACCTACCGTTTTATAGATCCTGTCGAGCAAAGTGTATAACCGCAACCATTCATAGATATAGAGGGAAGGAATTTGTCTTGGAAGCATCTCTGACATTGAAGAGGCGGGTGATTCTTTTAGCAAAGAACCCAATTCTTTTAGTCATGAAAATCGTACTTAGGTAGTTTCACTGGGTAGTTTGTCCGAATGAAGATTTCTACTAACTCTTGGACACTGGTGCTTTTGTGTTTCATATTTTCGCTACAGAAAACTACTGATCCTAAACATACTGGATATTCACAACATCATTTGATAACTTATGTTCTAATGGGTCTGACAACGAATAGACACGGTACACAACGGATTAATGATTTTTAGAAGTTGTTGTTTAAATGAATTGCATAATGTATAAGTGGTAGTCAAATCGTTTAGAACTTTTACATATACTATTCATGAGAAACTTAATATAGGGGTAGAGTTTGTGCTGGCAAGCTCAAACTGCATCTATTCTAACCTATGAATATTAGGCTTATATGGGCATGAAATCTACTTTCGGGTGTTTGACCACTCGGTCTGAACGAATACCTTGTGAATTTAATTTTTTAAATCGTTCTATTTCGTTTGTTTTTAAACTTTCCAATCAGGTTTGAAGCTCAAAGCACTCCTAAAAATGCCACGCATATCTCCATGCCAGGCTATAGTACTGACAAATAAAATAGGCTACTGACATAAAAGATTGATTTATTTTCATCCTGCCTCTAACAGGATTCGAATCCGAGTCCCTATACGCTCCAACTGTCGCACTCTCAACAACTGTGCTATTTTGTCGATATCGTTTTATTTCATTACACGTTTAACTACAGTAACCAATATGAACTCGTGATATAATAAACGCTTGATAATTTGTGCCTTCATTTTTCGCACATGGAGGATTACACTTAATGTCGTTTGATAGACTAAAGACAACTGTATTAAGCCATACAGTTGAAAACACTGAGACATTGTACAGATTCTTTCAAAGAGATTTCATGAAATGATTGAACATTCTACCTTGTATCGAAACCAAATTGAGGAAGTAAAACCTATAATACAGCTACAAACCAACTGTAAGATTTCTGTGATTGGAACCGGACAACGCTGGAGTACCCGTCCTTGATTACCATTCAAATAACTTACAGACTAGTTTGGTTTACATTCCAATACAGTTTAGAAGCGTCAAAGTATTGTTCAGTGCGAAGTATGGAAAGCCTATAGATACAGTCAAACTAAAATCATTTGACTTATAATGGAAGATATGAGTCTCAAATCAAACTCGATATTTCGTCAATTTACACAGTAAAAATGCTGTACACAACTCGTTAAGCACTTGATGGGAGAGGAATGAGATGGTAGCGTAAAGAATGTGACCCAAGATTCTGTGGGTATTCACCTCTAATATATGGATTAATACTTCCCATCTGTTTGACTCTAGCGGCATAAGCTGACCCCACAGGTAACCTGTTGGGTCTGACATGTGAGTTATATCAGTCGGGCAACCACAACGTACTCCAAACATTGTCCACAGTAACCGCAGTGTTTACAGCTGCGGCAGTTGGAGCGGTAGGTATCGGCTTCGAATCCCGATAGGTGCAAGATGCAGAAAGAGATTTTTCACCATCGATCGTTTGGGCGGTACGATCGTCGGTGTGAATGACGCATCTAGATCCCTTGTTGAGTTTAGTATATATGGGCCATCTCATCGTTCATGTAAGTACTATAGGCTGACGTGGAGCTCACAACGGACCATCGTCGGTCTACGAACCATCGTCGGTCTCGATGCATCCATGCAGTTTGCAGTTGTGTTTCAATATCAGTGCCGCTGTCATGTTCACTTAATTCGTTATGTGAATAAACAATATTTACATTTTTAGGGCACGGATAGTGATCATACATAAGCATTGTATTCCAACAAAGTGATTGTTTTGTATAGAGGAAAAATTACTAGGCTTCGAGGGCTTTCGAACATATTAGGTTCTCGCAGAATGGATTGTGAAATACCAATATTCTGAGGATGCCGCATAATTTTTTACCCTCAGAAATTTGGATATGACCGAAACATGTCCTTATTCCACCGTTCATCGGGATTGAGGATTTAACCGTATCCCTATTAATATGAGAGTCTTTCTCGACTCCACTCATCTCAAACAGAGAATACCTCATTAAAAGGTGTATTCCTGATCAATGTGGTTAAGAGCATAGATAGTGACTTCCTGTTATCGTGCGGACATCGATTAATAAGCTCTAAATTTATGCAATTGAGTAATGTCTGAGAAGGTACTAAACACCATTTCTGTTCGTCATCTCGCACATAGTGATTGCTTCAATTTGTGTGATGTTGATTAAGCACAGCACAGTGATAGAGCTTACATCATTCTAACAACTTTCAAACTATAGAAATGTTCCAGAGTTTAAGCTGGGATTCCTTTTTTTGGTTCCAACGTAAACAGTATAAAGTTGAAACGTTTCACAGACTTTAAAATTAAAACAAACGAGGAGTAATCGAATTGAAACACTATAATAATGTCGACGGTACATCCCACACGAACAAAGCGATTTTCATATACAATCGTACCTATTATGAATATGAAGAGCTTTTCATATCTTCACATCGTATACGTTTGCGTATATATGTATATACAACAGAAAGTTGTTTCTGTCTTAACATCGTCTACACCAAACTTTTTTTTTTTGATTACAATCCAATTTGGAAATAAAATAGCTTTTCTGAATCAACATAATACTTAAGTGGTTGTGTACTGCAGTCGCAATGTACTTTATATAATTATTGCTATTCCGATACCACGAACAACTTCCGATACATCAAAATGGGAATGAAATACGATGTAAAGGTTCATTAAGTCTGAAACAACACCCACTCCCACAGACCAATATGATAGACATAGAATTGCATTAGAATCCATCGGTCGAAATAGATCAATTGTCTATAATCGACACAATATAAGGCTTATCGTAAGGCGTTTGCAACTAACTTCGTTCTCTATCCACCCTAACTAAGACATACTCGTAATCTTCGAGCGATTTTTCAACAAAAAGCTCGTTCTGTCGTTGATTGTCTGGTTGTCGTGCAGAGTCGATATTGCATGATTGTTGGCAAAAAACCGTTTAGCTATATTGAACACTTCAGATCTTCCAAACAATCAGTAGTTTGGATCACTAATCAGTTGTTTTGCCTCTGCCCTTGAAAGAATCCTTAAGTTAGTGGTGAAATCGTTTAACCATGCTGTAAGACTCTGAAAAGATTATGTTGATTGATCAGATGTAATGTCAAGTGGAACGCCGAATCATTAGACGGGTGGTAATGGTTGTTGCATCTCATTCAGACATAGCTTCAGATCGCAGCAAGTAAATCAATCGACACAGTTGAATTTATATATTTGGACCCATTGGATGCTGGAAGTGGACCAACTTTCTCCAAATGGATATCTTTGAATCGACCTGGTGGTTTTTCGAATGCTTTTCAACCTTTAAATTTTTCTAAGTCTGGTTTTTGGACTGTGATGATAGTGTTGTACTCGATGTGAGTCTCGTCTATGATTACTTCATTGGGAGTGGTGTGAGAACGGGTATCCATAACCACGTTATCTTAACCTTTCACATGTTGAATAACCGTGGTACATTGACTCATAAAGTCCAAGTGATGTGGTTTCCTTGGATTGCTTCAGTTTACGACTGAATAGTTCTTGTCAGAGGATTATGGTTGGGATAAATGTTGAAGTTTCAACCATCGACGATATATCTTACTTCCAATGAATTGTGAAACAGTTGAATTTTCGATAGCAATCGATATTGTATTGTTGTAGAACATCTCTAACCGGCTGTGTTCGATGCATCGGTTGACTCGCTGAAACCAGATTCATCCAGCCGATGATCTAACAGTGCCGTGTTGACCAATTTACTCTTACGAAAGTTTTAAATGCATTTTGGCATTCTTCGGGTCAAGGGAAATGCCTTGTTGTGCAGTCAAGTGTGATTAATGTGAGCATTTCATCAATGCGTCAGATTGTTTTACGGGAATTCCGTAATGACATTACCTCACTGGCAAGAGCCGAATACCATAAGGAGTAATATTCTCGCGGAGAACATCACTAGCTATTGCTCTAAACACGCATTTTGGGCTTTGACAGATCGTTTGAAAAGAATTCTGTTGATTAACAGAAGAATTTCAGGTGAATTGGAATGGTACAAATGGAGTTGTAATATTCGTCTTATGAATGCCTTTCGAAGCGTCTCGAATTAAATTAGAGACGAAATCGATTTTAGTTTCCATGTTAGTTCATGGAGAAATTGCATGGTCTCCAAGCGTGGACCCTCGAGTCAAATCTATAGCCTCTGGTTTGTCATGACATGATATTCGTAAATTTGATCCGTAGCAGTGCGGTTTGACATTGGCAAATGTGTATATAAAATGTAGAACTTGTGTTTGTTTATAAGGTTGAAACAAAACTGGATACATTGTATTGCAACTCTACCTTTGGGTGTGTTTTGATTATAATGTCAGACGACTGCTACCCAAATTACTTTTAGTTCGATAAATAATCTCAAATCGATTTAATGTTCCATTTTGTCCAGCAGAGAACTAAACAAATCAGTTCTATTCACAATTTTTGTTTGCCAGACACGGGCAAATTCCAGATTTGATTTCATTCAAATTTATCGACAGAGATTATGATATAATACGATTGTGGCATAGCACAAAATAAATCAAGTTAAATTTTAAACGTCACGTTCACGGATTATAGAATGAATTTTTTATTTTGATTTGTCAACATTCTATACATACTAATTCGATGATATCAGATTGAATGGTATTGCAATAAAATCAATTTAGGTACAATTTTCTAGGTATCGATTTTGGAATCGATTCGATAACCTTATAGAGAATTTTATTGGTTTTGGACCGTAATTCGATATCTCATAACAAAATTCAACTTTGCGGTATCATATGGCGCACGAACTTTTGGTTTTACTGCGGGTATATAGAACTTGGCCATTCAAATCATAGCCATTAGTGCAACAGAATATTCTAATCTGTCGTATGTAGTTGCATCTATACTAGTTACAGCTAGTATAGTCTCAAATTTAGATCTAGGCCAAGTGCGACACACTTACTATCAGTACCACCTTTGTATATATCTCAAAGGATCCGCAGTAGTCTTAATCCACTTTGTCGAATAAGAGCACTACTTCTAGCTAGGTATCCATAATATGATCTTGTTAATTTTGGTCTGAGATTAAAAAATTTATATTTGCATTTGTCTTCAACAAATGGATGCCGGGTAATGAATTCGATGTTTCTCGGTAATTGGTTTTTGGCTTCATGCCTCTACCACTATAGTTAAGGCGAGAGCTAATTAGTAAATAAATAGAGAAATAAATCACAGTTGCAAGTACTTCCATACGTCTGCTCCAAAATTGTTGGTCTCGTGATTGTGCTAGTTCACCCAATTCACAAAGACCTTATAGAAGATTCGTCGGCAGTATTAATGTTGGCGTCAGTGATAAACGTATTTAGAGACTGAGTAAAGATCGTATATAACGACTCTGACGCTGAATACTCCGTGGAAAACCATGGTATGTGTATTTATGTAACCTTAACTTGGATGTTTCCCCATTTTGAGTCACATTGTGCCTTATGTCGAGATCCATTGTCAGTACTTTAAGATCGAAACCATATATATACTCGGTGTAAATAATGCATTAGTTGTCTTCGTAAATGAGGTCACTTCTTTCATCTGCATTGTAGTAAATATTCGAAGCCTCAGAGTGATGATCTCATCCATTCAACATTCATTACGCGTACATTGAACCTCTTTTGCAATTGAACCATCCAACTGATTGACTCCAAAATACTTAATATCTTCATCTGGATAGTACTTTGAATAAAAGATTAAAGCCCAATTAGCCAAAATAACTTGGGAATTAGTACTAATAACCCCTCAAATGAGTAGTCCGGATCCCAATTGAAAAAGCTCGTTTCTCCGCAGACAAGTGCGTTATGATCAAGTCAAAGAGGTGTTATACCTGCTTTAACATTCAACTGGCCATTTGTTAGTAGGTCATCTTGTAATGACTACGCTCATACCGATTCTTAATCTCGTGTCTGATTATTTACGTAGAGAGTTGTTAAATTTTGCTGACGTCATTCCAGTCATTCATGTACTATAAATGAACACAATATATGTACACATAATACAACATTTATAAACATTAAATTGTTTATTCATTATTTGTCTCTGTATGTACAAACACACACACACACACACACACACATATACTCTTATAAATAAATACATAAAGCTAAATACGACAAAAAAGTTAAATAAAAAGCTCAAAATGAGATGTTTACAATATGTATGAACCAATAAATCATTTCTCTATATAGATCTGTCTATACGTTCGGTATACGTGCGAGATGAGGAACGAGGGGGAAGAAAGTCAATTTACCTTTCACACACGATGTTTTATATTGTGAAATGGTTTGTCAAATGTATGTATGGATACCATAAAAGCTTTACGATGAAATTCCCTTATTTCGTATATACGTTTTCGATTGTATACAGCTTTTTTATGGTACTAAACATATGTATATGTACATTAAACCATATAAACAGACACACACACAATATACAATATAGCATCGAGTGATATTATTATATGTAGCTTTTGTGATGCTGGCTATGCTTTTGTTTAAACATATGTTTCAACTTACGTTTTAGTTTTTCAATATACAATCCTCAATATATGTATTGGTATATATACAAAGAAAATGTTATTAATGAATGTATGAGTCTATTTCGGCTTAAAGCTTTAAAAGCTCTTTTCGATTTCAAAAACAAAATTGATTAAATCAAATACGTATACGTAAAGTATGTACAGTGTATTAGATGTACTCTGAAAATGGTTCGAATTGAATAAAGCTTTATAGATTATGCGCATATATAAGAATATTTGTGATAGATACGAATGAGGTTAAGATAGTGTACACATCCTTTATTCAAGATGTTTGTATAATAGAACTGTATATGATTTAACCTTTATTATACGACAAAATATTATACAAAAGCTTGTGATACCCAATCGACATTTTGCCTGTATTATGTGAACATTTTTGAAGTTGTTATATGGTAATAATAGAATTCTGAAATCAAAATTAACTTTTTATGATTCTTTAATAGCTTATCTAAAAGGTGGCCGGAAATATTTTTCCAACAGACCAGAGTTTTGGGGCAGCTAATTAACGCTTCAAAGTACCAAATGTTTTCTTTATTCATTGAAAGCTCTGCCTTAATATTTCATTGTATTACCATCATACGATCATACGACCATACCATCATACCATCAGACTGCCATACCATCATACCATCATACCATCATAGCATCATACCATCATATCATCATACCATCATACCATCATACCATCATACCATCATACCATCATACCATCATACCATCATACCATCATACCATCATACCATCATACGCCTGTTGTAAAACAATGGTAGGAAGACCACTAGATACCCATCGTCGGCTGAGCAGATTACACAATTGCGCCGGATGTGCCATCATGCAAGAAGAGAATACCAGCTTGCCTAGTGTTGAGAATCATATTCTGGTTTATGACAAGCATGATGGATGTCCGGAGTTAGTTTTAGCAGGCTATGAAAGCCGCAGTAAGCGTCAATGCTGGAAAGAGCTATTCAGTGAAAAGGGCCATGAACTATGAAAGACACCCTAAAAAATTGACATGAATAGGCTCAGAAATGGAAAAGCATAGCCACCCAGTGGCCATGATATTTAACAGAATTGTAACCGCCGTTTTCCCGCAGCAAAATGATTTGAATCCTGCCATGGATGTAATACCCGTCTAAGAGAAAGTACTCTTGGTACCCACAGAAGAACGTATCAGTGCATATCAACAATTTGGGAATTCAAAAGCTCCTGTAAATAACAATATTCCTAATATTACTTAAAAGGGTGCCATCCGTGGTAGTTCTGATGACTTCAGAGAAATATTCAACTCGTTTTTAACAGAAGAAATAATTCCAGAACCGCGTACCGGCCATTGTACATGTTGGATACGGTTGACAAAGTATTAAGACGCATAATATACAACCGATTGGAGAAAGCTGTGGAAAGGGCAGAAAACCTCGCCGAGCGACAGTATGGAATAAGAAAGGCTCGATCAAAAATCGACGCCATTCAACACAATAACCGATGGCACTACACTTGTTACTGCAGGAATGATCCCCATCGAACTAATTTCAAAGGAAGAAGAGTATCAGAACGTATTGAAGCATTGAGAGAATGTCAAAGGCCTGATGGACTATTCGAATTACATCATGCATCGTAAAGTGGACGAATAGGCGGCATGGCAAAGTTAATTATTACCTGACACAGTTGATATGTGGACATGGCTGTTTTGGTGCATACATTTACAGATATAAAGATGCCAACACTCCAGAATGTTCTGTCTGTAAATGATGACAACAAGATGTGGAACATCTTTTTTTCAATTCCCATGGTTCGAGACCACCATAGAGAACTATCGGATGTCCTCGAGCAGCGGCCACCTCCCGACAATATAATAGAACTAATGAATGTGTCTGAAAGTGGAATGTTGTAAGCCACGGCATCAGTAATATTAAAGGATTTGAGGCATTTAGAGCGTACTATAGAAGAATATCATACTGTGACTACACTGTTTTAAAAAAATTGAATTTTCACTACTAATATTACTTGTATTTTACTGTTAAATTCAATTTTTCATTTAAAAGTACGCTAATTCCGGATTTTTGCGTTTTATTTAGTATAAAATTTACTATTGTATGTACTTTTAAATATAATTTGAAAAAAGCACAATGTTTCTTGAAAATTACATTTCATTTAAAGCTAATTTTAATTCTTTAAGTAATAATACATACAAAACATGTAAATATTACAAGATTTTTGAGGTAAAATTCAACGTTCTTGCAATTTTAAATCATTCTGTGAAACAAACAACGGTTTTCTGAGCCATGCTGATTTTTTGCTGCAAATTTCAAAAGTGGGGATGTAATTTTGCTCTACCTGTTATGAAATATTACACAAAACCCTACTATTGCTATTAAATACATTTAAAACGAATCAAAAAAGTAGAAATATAAATAAAATAGTTAAGAAACGCATTTTCGATCCAGTTTTCAGCGGAATAAAAAGTGTTGTGCAATGTGACGTTTCATAATTTTTTGATTTGGATATGATGCGAAAAATTTTTTCGGTAAGAATTGATTTCCTAGCGTTTTAACATTTGGAAAATAATTTATAATAATTATTTTTATTATTATAGGTGGGTACTTGACAAATTGAAATTTTTGTTGCAATGAGTACACCATGGTTTGGCTTTGTTGGTAAGATTCTACTCATTTGATTAACTTATTGATTAAACTTATTTAATTCAATTACTTATCTTTTATCTGTTATGTAGATTTTGAAGATGAGGAACGTCAAGCCACATTTTGCAATCATTGCAAACTGCTTTTAATATTGAGTATCCTGTAGAGTTAGCAGTTGTATAAGTATTTAATGAATTGAATTATCCATTTAAATTTATTTAAAATTTATTAAATAATTAAATAAAACTTAATTTTTATAAATAATACAAATAAAACAAGAAAAATCTGTGTTTCATTTTAAAGCCAAAACTACGTTTAGTTTCTGGTTCCCTCCATTCACTTTGTTGAAAAATACATTTTCTACGCAATTATTTACTATATTTTCACGTAAAAATTACTTAAGATGGACTGTAAAATTACAGAAATGTTTGTTAAATTTTACATTCAAATCATTCAATATTACGCAATGAATGTATTTTTACATTTTTAAAATTACATTCGATCCGTAATATTGAACCATTTAATTGTAAAATTCAATTTTATTTCTGTTATTTTACAGTCATACTTAAGTAATTTTTACGTGAAAATGCAAACAAAATTACTACCTAAAATTCAAGTCATAAAAATTAATTTTACACTAACGATGTAATTTTACATAAAAGTTTAAAATTACAAGCATAGGTATGGCATTTTTGCCCACTCTCAAAAGCATGTAAAATTCAATCGAAATTTTTTACTGTGTAGATATAGCGGTGGTCATCGAATCGAATTGTGACAAATGAAACCTAATCTTCAGTTTCATCATTGTGATGGTGTTATTTGGAAGATTTGGTTCCGAAAGCAGCAACACACAGTTAGAAATCTTAATAGCACAACAAGATAAAAATAACAACTATTATGTAAGATTAAATTTTAATCGTTGACATTTTATCAAACTGTTAATTTCGTCAAACCGTTGAAACAGTAACCATTAATAAGATGGACGTTGCTTTGGTTATAAGAGCTATAGAGTTACAGTATATAATTAGTCTAGACTCACTAGAGCCATACCACTTAAATGCTCAGTTTCTTGGCCTGTCTGCGATTTAACGACATTATTTATAGACATTAATCACATGCTGGTAGTCGTATGAAAGATGAAATACTCCCATAAAAGTTGTGGTTGTCAAAAAATTATATAGTTGTTGTTGTCAAGTAGATAATTTTCCCAATATAATATGTTAGTGCTGGTTATTATTCCAAATGACCACAAGCTCACGCTATGGCAGGAGTTGGCTCAATTTTGAACAGTTTACAAATCTTTACATTACGTAATGCTGCAATATGGCCCTTCACAAAAGCTTAATATTTAAGCTCCGTATTTGAAAAGACCAATCATTTTAAGACTTAAGTGTAACAGAAGCCACCATTATTTCATATACCGACAGTAATGTTAACATGACTTACAGCCAAAAAGTTGATGCATGAGGCTGTGAAATGCAAAATTGTCTTAAAATTTTGAGTTTTCGCAGAATCCGGAAAAGCATTGAATCATCAACAACCAAACCAATTAGACATCTAGACAACAACAAGTATCTGATGTATATTAAAGTCCAGAATCAATCAATTATTCTTCTATAGTCAAGTCACAAAGCATAACAGATGAGGAGCTTATATAGTCAGTAACCTAGTTGTGAATATCAAAGCAATATTTGGAAGTAACTACTAAAGAACCTAGACCATACTTACAACAGGATTTTAGAATGCGAACATTTCGTTACAATACACAACCTGGTGTTACAGCACTTAGTATTGCATGTGGTCGTAGGTGCATGGATAGAAAACCCACTGGTAATAGACCCAAGTTTCATTTACGTTTAAGATTGAAATACACATAAACAAGATCGTGTCAAAAATTCTATCGGGCATTTCGAGTGTATTAGACTCAATTTGGCGTCCAATCATCCAGCCTCATATAAGGGCAATTCAAATCCATATCACCTACAGCTGAAATGAAGGCATGCTATATAGTTTGGCCTATAAACAAGAAATATGAGCACTACGTAAGTCACTTTGTATTCCAATTCTCGACATATCATATAAATCTTTGACTTGAGTATAAACCAATTATACTAAATCAATCCAAATTTTGAACAATCGATACCGAAATCCTAACCCAGATTGCGTGATTGTATACATGTACATGTATACAATACGCATAGATGGTTTTATTGAAATATAGCATTCGAGAGAATTCAATCAAATGCGAAAACTCTATTAAAAAAGTAAAAATGGGCACAAAAACACGTCTACACATAAAATAAATCAGATTCAGCTCAGCGCGCTTTTCACAAATCATATAATTCTGGACAGTGTTGTCTACCTAGTTCTCTACGAGCGGATTACATACCCCAATATTTAAAATCATTTTTTCCTTTTATTTTGTACCTTTAATGAATTCATCACCATATCGGTATACAAACGGTCCACAATTATAAATCGGTTAGACTGCCCTGATTGATATTATATTGATTTGTATAGGTATCAATCTAAAATGAGGTAAATACACAATCGAAACCCGTATTTTCCTCAACATATCTCTCGTAAGCATACACACAACCAGTATACAACACAATAGAGGCTTAATTGAAGGATCTCGTAGGTAAGGCACAGGTAACACTCTCGGATTTAATTTACCAAAATTATTTAATTAATCGACTTTTCTGTGTATAAAAGCTTCACGCATGGATTAGGCAAATCAATAGAATCGACATTTTTTGCGATTCGTTCGAGAATAGTCCTTCACCAAGATTTCAAGTTTAAGAGGCAAAAAGCATCGCAAAGTGAATCGATCGAAATACAATCTATATATTGTAGCCAGTTTTACTATACTTTTATGTTGTTGTGTTTTTTTTTGTGTGATTTGGGAGATTTTGGAAATGGACTTTCAATTAGATTTTATGTTTTTCATGTTATATTGCTAAAAGGGTTGTTTTATGTGTTTCATATATATACACACAACTATGTATATTGTATATATTCAATATAACAAATTGATTTCGATTTACATTATATGTTTCGGGGTCATTGAGTGTTCTTATTTCTAAATTTTTTGAATGAACCATAAAAGGTTTTATTGCGATTCGTATAAGAGTTTATCATCTTGGGGATTGTGAATATCCACACCTAGCCCCTTGAACCAGCTCCTAAACCTTTCTTTGTTAAGCCCCAATGTTGGCTTGCCCATTGGAGAGCTTTCAGTTTTTTATTATTAGTGACTTGTTCTGTTTTTGGTTATGCTATTGATTGTTGTAATTCAAACAAAACCCTCCGAGACACCTCCAGAAACTCCTCTACCCATTTGTCAACGTACTAGCAGAGTGTCTTCTTTTGTTATAGAACAACACTAAAGCTGAAATTGACTGAACGGCACAGCCATAAGTTGAGTTGTTCCTTCAAATGTAATCGTGATCTCTCTTATCACCTGTATGAGATGTATTGTCACTGTTTTTAAACCTGTCCCTTTATTCTACCAAAATGAAAAAAAAAAGCACAAAACAGCATGAAAGCATGTAAAATTCAATCGAAATTTTTTACTGTGTAGTTAAGCGTCAGAAAGTATGACGTGCCAGATATTTCACCCCTCTTTCAATAAATTTCTGGTTCTTGAGTTGCAATCCTCTTGTCGTGTTGTATTAATACTTAATAGCTTAATAGCTACCATAACCGTATCATCATAAAGGAACGTTACATTCAAATCCGTAATGTATCCTTTCGGCTATCTTGAACTTGCTATGCAGGAGTCATACTTGAAAGGAGGTTACCTATTAATTGTTAATTAGGTATTTCTGTATTATGTGTCGCATCCGATTTCTGCTATTCATCATCCAAAACTTCTACTTCCATGAAGAGTCGCTGTCTAACGTGAATCTCCCATTAACCAGAACGTTGAAAGCTCAATTCAGCGTGTAATTCAAAATTGTTGAATAGTGTTACTTTTGCGACCATAAAAAGCCTAGTTATCAAAACTGATTATAACGTCATTACATTTCGACGTTATTAAAGCTATAAATACACCCATTTAGATGGCTTTAGCTCTGCAACGAAGTCAACTATATTTCCATGCTTGCTGTACCCAAGAAGGTCGACATTGACTCCCCCACAAAAATATAGTGAATTCACTATGGGGTTGAATTATCTTAGATATTTTGGAGTTCCATTGCTCAAATAGTGACCACTGCATTTCCGATTGTGTATACATTCCTGATTTCATTTCATTGTGATGCCATGAATGTTTCTCAGTGCTCATGATCTGATTCAACATTTATGTTTGTTAGACGTTGTTTTATTTATTATTCATCCCAATTGAATACCGCTGTATGAATACTTAGTCAAAGCAGTGTAACTTGTTCTAACCCATTATTTGTGATAGCCAGATAGCCAGGATCATCACTTATGTATAGGGAATGTTAACGTCTTGTGGTGACATTTTACAAGCTGAGCTATAAATCGAAATCGCTGAATAAATATGATTCTGTAATGAAAGATGATTGTGGTCCGGGGCCAAAGTAGTACCCCTGCAATGGTTATACGTTACCTGCTTTAATGTTAACCAAAGCTGTAAAGGCTTAAGTGTATTAAGAAGTGATCGAGTGATTGCTTGTGAATTTGTTGATGCTTGATTTGCTGTTTGATTGATGAGTATTGCTGATGGAAGTTATATTTTCATTTGTTATATGTAAATGTTTGTTGACAGCTATGATCTTTATGCAAACATGCGTGATGATGGCATTCGTTGCATATCACTAAGGAAACACTGTGGTTGTATGCATCTAGGTCGCAAACAGTTGATTCAACTTTTCGAATATTTTAAAATTGTTTTGTTCCCAAACTCAAGTTGACTTTGTTACTGGTACACACAACACACGAGCATAACGTCTTGTACTCAAAAAATGTTTGGTGGATTCCTTACAGAAATGTTTATAGCTGGCCAATAAATCAACCAAGTGAAGTCACCAAACTGCAAATAGCCATTGGGGTTTCCTGTGTCACGGGAAATCTGAGCTTACCACGACCTTTAACGTTGCATTAGTATTCATCTATAATTCCATAATCTCCTTCGTATACTCATCAAAAAAGCTTCTAGAGACAGGACAACATCTAATAGAGCGATATTCGTAGAATTGTTGAGCAGAAATGTTGCAAATCAGATGATACCGTCATCAATTGTACTTTTACCTATCGACAATGTACACGAGAAGTACTCCTATAAATGATATACAATCGAAATTGTAAAGACGTTCGTGGTATTTGAATCGTGCAGAGTTGAACGACTCGTTTAATGGCAAGTATAATAAGGATTATTTTCCTTAAACGTAGATGAGAACTGTCCCAGATATATGACAATATATTATAATTTAAGCATACAAAGTCTTTATATAAAACTAACAAGAGCCAATAGGGGTAGTTTAATAAAAACACACCGAATCTGGATCACATCCTGATAAGCCAAGTGCAATAAATGGGCAAGTATAAAGATTACATATGAGTCCTAGAGGGTGGCATACATACATACTGGTAGACATTTTTTTATACTGCTTCAAAACAATTAAGATTAAAACGTCTTACATATAAATCTAATTAAAAATACTAAAGAACAATTGAGGAACAGTAAGAAGGATCTTCATACATCTTATGATTTCTTTAATGTTAATTCATTCTTCTCAGTAATAAAATTATAGCTAATCCATTTAAAATTGAGAATCATGAAATTTTTTTTACAATATAAGACTCTTAGACAAAAATAAGATTATTATCGTTAAAATAAAAATTTTCTTAAAATATTAGGGCTGCGATTTGTAATCTTTCAGAAAGCTTACTAGTTGATATTTTTATAAAAACTGGTTTTGGTCGATACTCGATACTGGTTGACGTTTGGTTTGGTTTGAAAAGCTCATCAGTAAAAGTAACTTAATCCAGGTATTCGACCTATTCTTGACAAAATACCATTCAACCTGTTGATTGGGTATCATAATCTTGAATAGTATTTCGCGAACTTCTACAATATTGGATAACATATGGAATGCAAGTATGAGTGCGCTCTCTTAAAGAATTTTGATTATAAGTACAGAAGCAGCAACTGTATATTTACATGCTGTATAAGATAGCAGAAAAACATCCAGCAGAAAAAATATTTTTTCTACTCACCACCAGAGGCACAACAGTCGCTAAAGAGATTTTTTCTGCTGTCATTTAAAAAGCCAGCAGAATTTATCCGTGAATATTTATATAATATTAATAAATATATATTTCAGGTTTTACATAAAATCTGTAAATGTATTCATTCGAATTTAATATATATTGTGTTACCTATATATACAAATCTTATTATATGTAGTTGTTTTACTGTGAGCTTCAGATGAACCCCCATGTAACCAATATGCCGCTATGATTTTCCTGATAGCTCAGGTCATACTACATCTGAATATGAAGTTTGAGGATAATCGACCGAGTTGGAGCAACTCCAGAATTTTTTAAAGTTTTGGCCCATACATAAAAATCAGTTTTTTCACTGTGAGCAATGGATGGACCCCCCTGTAACCAATATGCCATTATGATTTTCCAATAGCTTAGATAAAAATACATCTGAATATGAAGTTTGAGGATAATCGACCGAGTTGGAGCACCTCCAGAATTTTTTAAAATTTTGGCCCATACATAAAAATCAGTTTTTTCACTGTGAGCTATGGATGGACCCCCTGTAACCAATATGCCATTATGATTTTCCAATAGCTTAGATAACAATACATCTGAATATGAAGTTTGAGGATAATCGACTGAGTTGGAGCACCTCCAGAATTTTTTAAAATTTTGGCCCATACATAAAAATCAGTTTTTTCACTGTGAGCTATGGATGGACCCCCCTGTAACAAATTGGCCATTATGATTTTCCAATAGCTTAGATAAAAATACATCTGAATATGAAGTTTGAGGATAATCGACCGAGTTGGAGCACCTCCAGAATTTTTTAAAATTTTGGCCCATACATAAAAATAAGTTTTTTCACTGTGAGCTATGGATGGACCCCCCTGTAACCAATATGCCATTATGATTTTCCAATAGCTTAGATAACAATACATCTAAATATGAAGTTTGAGGATAATCGACCGAGTTGGAACAACTCCAGAATTTTGTAAAGTTTTGGCCCATACATAAAAATCAGTTTTTTCACTGTGAGCTATGGATGGACCCCCCTGTAACCAATTTGCCGTTATGATTTCCCAATAGCTTAGATAACAATACATCTGAATATGAAGTTTGAGGATAATCGACCGAGTTGGAGCACCTCCAGAATTTTTTAAACATAAAAATCGGCCCATACATAAAAATCGGTTTTATCACTGTGAGCTATGGATGGACCCCCCTGTAACCAATATGAAATTATGATTTTCCAATAGATTAGATAAAAATACATCTGAATATGAAGTTTGAGGATAATCGACTGAGTTGGAGCACCTCCAGAATTCCATCCAAAGCTCACAGTCCATCCATAGCTCACAGTTCATCCATAGCTCACAGTGAAAAACCCGATTTTTATGTGTGGGCTAAATCTTTAAAAAATTCTGGAGTTGCTCCAACTCGGTCGATTATCCTCAAACTTCATATTCAGATGTAGTATGACCTGAGCTATCAGGAAAATCATAGCGGCATATTGGTTACATGGGTGTTCATCTGAAGCTCACAGTAAAACAACTACATATAATAAGATTTGTATATATAGGTAACACAATATATATTAAATTCGAATGAATAAATTTACAGATTTTATGTAAAACCTGAAATATATATTTATTAATATTATATAAATATTCACGGATAAATTCTGCTGGCTTTAAAATGACAGCAGAAAAATCTCTTTAACGACTGTAGTGCCTCTGGTGGTGAGTAGAAAAAATATTTTTTCTGCTGGATGTTTTTCTGCTATCTTATACAGCATTATATTTACCATTATAGTTTACACCGCGGAGTCTTGCTTTGTTCTTGTGATAGGAGCAGCATTTTGGTCAAATCAAAGCTAACATTCTATTTTTTGCATTTTGGTAAAATCAAAACTAATTTTCGGTTACTTTTAACAGTATTTTTGTAGAATTTTTGAACAAGAACTGAGTTGTCAATCTTGGACCTTTATAATATATGATTATATAGTTCCAAAATTGTTTCGACAAACTACCCTGTCGTTTATTATCAGACGTAATATAACTAGTGGTCCGCTTGTTATCGATAATTTTTTTCAAATGTCACGAATGCGTATCCCAGCGACGAAAATGCAACGAGTGCGCAGCACGAGTTGCATTTTCTTAAGCTTTTGATACGCATTCGTGACATTTGGAAAAAATTATCGATTCTTAAGAGGACCACGAGTTATATTTGGGTGGAGCATATAATGAATTGGTGTGAAAGATAAAACTTAAATTCACAACATGAAAGATTATATTTGTAATAACAATTATTTATTTTGCAAGAATACCATTGGAACATATTATATTTAGAACTCACAGTTGTTGAAGGTACAATTTTCAAAACGGAATTGTCCTTCATTTTTGTTGTTAATTTTAGATGAAACGATTGGGCTTACAGCTTTTGACGGCTCAGCAGAACTTCCTCGCATCTTTTCTAGAATATTGTTGTGTTGCTCTGGCTGCATATTTATTCACATTTTGCTGCATATTTATTCACATTCAC
This sequence comes from Tipula lateralis, assembly GCA_963932295.1. Lineage (NCBI taxonomy): Eukaryota > Metazoa > Arthropoda > Insecta > Diptera > Tipulidae > Tipula > Tipula lateralis. The sequence continues at coordinate 157,120,497 of OZ010738.1, forward strand.
ATTCACATTTTGCGTGAGCCACTTACTATTAGCACAACAGCTTGCACCTCCTTGTGTAGTTTTGGTGGATATAGGGTTATATTCAATTCGTCCCGTATCATTACCGAAATGGTCTGTAATCCTCTTAAAATAATGAGTTAAAGCAAACGCGGCTTCGTTACCACGCCACGCTAATTCTGTCGCAACAATGTTGAAGAATTTCTTTTGAAGTCCATAAGGGTTATCTTCATCCCAATACGTTTGCATACAAGTAGATTCATTTGACGTAAAGGCTACAGCACTTAATTTCCGTTTGTTCGGTTCACTTTGAAGTTGTTTCCGTTTTGAATCTCTGGCACATCTCGCCTGTTTAAACTCAATATCACGAAATGGATCAAATTTTATTTTAAATTCTGCATAATATTTTTCTTGAAGCATTTTCGCTAGCGTATTCCAAATAGTTTTAATTACAGTTTCCTTATAATTTTCTCCGTTAGACTTACGCATATTGCATGCATAATCTTTTAAATATGACGCGAGCATATCAATTGATGTGTCTCGTTCAATTGTGTATTGACGTGTTGCACAAAAATCCATAAACTGTTTCCAAATACTTTTCTTATTTCGTTCCGTGTTTAAAGGAACACTATTGAGTATTAACTCTTCGATTTTTTATTTGTACACTCTCCCCATCTTTAATTATCACAATGATCCATCTTTGTATCAAGCAGTAATCAATACTGATTCACAAATATTTTGTAATTGCATAAGTTGACAGATAGTTATATAAGAATTTTGTTTTTGTTGTGTGTTACTTTGATTCTAATGAATTTATTTTTATTAATAAAAATCGCCAAAAATAATAAATAGTAGGCTATTGCCATAACAACGTTTTTCCCAAAGCGACAATACAACAGTGTTGTATTATCACTTATTAATAACAAAAATAACAAAAAAAATTCATAGTGAAATAGATGATTTTTAGGTATGAATTATATTCTCCTAGTAAGAACTCAGTAGCTTCCGTCATGCTTATATTCCTATATTGAGGATGATTTTGACTATATACCTCATTCGATGTTTGTATATCTATTTTGGCATATATCCCACTTTTATCTAGAGGATTAAGTTTTGCGTTGCTAATATGGAGCTGACAAATGTGTCAGAACCTGCAAGAGGGCTACTTATTTAAACAAGAGGTGCGTGCATTAGACGTTTGTCTTATAAAATGTATGGCATCTTCTTGTATGTGATCTGTAATGTTCGTTTTGCTAGGCCGGTTTCGATCTGATGACGTCATTAATTTGTTGTGTGATCGAAAAAATAAAATCCATTTCATCAGGCGGCCGGCCTTGATGTATGTTGCATTTCGTTCCTATATATGTTGTGCGGCTATGTTGCAACAGTTCTAGCGAATGACAGAATTTTGAATGGAAATTTTGTTTCGACTATTTTGTTATACTTTACTATTGTGGCGTGACTATTCGTCGTATTTGTGAACGCCACATGATACAAAATAATTCTGTAACCACTAAGTCTTTATTTAGTCCACGTACATTTAAGCAGGATCTATAGATTCTGACATTGCTAATTTTGCACCCTATATGTAAGGTAAACATTTAGCAATGGCATATCAATAGAAGCTAGTGTTCCGAATCAAAAAGTGATGGCTCATTTTTCCACCAAACCTGGGATAGAGTGCATCTTAAGACATTTACACTTGAAAATACAATCGAAGCCATCATTACAGCGAAAAATTCAGTTCCATTTTTATGCGACAGTAAGCAATATGATCTGAGACCGAAGCACTCCCACATTGCATAGCTCATAACCTATAGTAATTTATAGTCTTAAAAAATTTGGGCTCATACTGATGGATCCAGAGACAAGCAATTTAGTCCGTCTGACTACATCAAAATTTGGAGATAGGTGCCACCTGCCATCGAAAACTTTGGCGTCGAAGCACGTTTTCGGGTAATTCTTTTGTGTTTATTACAGAATAGCATAAATGGAATAACCAAATTTCATCCTACCTCTTCGGTGACGATATAATGGTCTTTACTGATTGATCAGTATGCTGAAGTCTGACTAGGCCCGGGTTATAAATGCTTAATTCCGCCGTGAAATTATCTATCCTTCTTGGTAGGTAAGCTACGTCTTTTGCAGAGATCTACGTATCTTCATCATTTCTTACAGACAGGCTGACTAGACCTTACTCTATATCCAGCCATATGAATCTTAATGGAGTAAGTATTGGCTGAAGGGGTTATTATCTCTTATAAAAGAGAAATCGACTGTCACTTTGTTGGTCTACACCACAAAAAATGGCACTGCTTTGGGTCAAAATTCCTATTAAAAGATCGACCTTGATGATACCGGATATTTTGGGCTTCATTCAAAAACCCAACAGTTTTTGTAATTGTGATTGTACATCTGGAAGGGGATGTAAAAATGGGCCTTTGATCGGTATATTTGGCTATGTTATGTTCGTGAAATGATTCTGTATCTTTGCATCTCGGCAAAATGGTAAACAAAGTCAAATAAAACTGTTAATTTTATAACACTTATACATGTACGATGGGTTGAGTCGTTTTACAATGAGAACCATATAAACTGTTAAATTAAATGTCACATACGAGCTATGTAATTGAAAGAGCATATTATATTGCTTGACAGCAATACGAATACATTTTATATTACGAAAGGTGTGTGTTTGTACGGTGTATACACACACACACACAATGGTGTTTATCTTATGAGGGTTCGGAATACACCCAAGTTTGGGGGAAAATAATCGATACATTCAATTTTCACCCCAAATTATATCACAACTTTTTGGATACAGAAACGCTAGATTATCTAGCTGGGGAACGTGTATCTAGCTCACGGCTTATTTATGCTAATGTTGCCGATGATTATGATGATTTCACATATATATAAACGTTTGCGCTTCCCTAAATGTATGTATAGTCGTCATTTTTATGCTTATTAATTCATAATTTATATGAATAAAATGTCGAATTTTGCTTGTGGTGAGATATATAAAGAGATGTTCGATTACATAGAAATGTGTGCTGCGGTTCATAAATTATGCTAAATTTTTTAATTCGAATAAAAATTATAAATTCAGATGAGTTGGTTGGGTTTTATTACACTCCGAAGGGCCTTTTGATTGATTATTGGAAATTAAGGTTATTGCAATGTTATCCTCATACCGTCATGAAAATATTTTCAACTCCCAATGCCGTAACAAATTTTCTGAACGGATCGTGGAGCAGTCGTCACCATGTGAGCTAAGAAGATGAGATCTCAGATGATGATAATTTGTTTGATTGCATAATTAACAGATAATCATGGTTTGTGACAGATATAGAGACAAAAGGACTTGTCATGAAAAAAGTCACGATGAGAATGTGAATATACAAATAGTGAAACATGAACCAGTTAGTCATCCATCACTTACATTGCCAAAGAAAATTTTCAATATATATGGTTTGACAACCTTGTCCGTTTTTATCTCCGTCACTCAGATTCGATTGACCCATTGTGACACTATTCCGAAACAAACCCTATCAGTCCTGAAAACATCTTGCTCTGTGAATAAATTAAACGAAGATATCTGTTGAGATAATATGCAGAACAGGAACACAAGAAGTGCCCAATTGTTTCAGTTTTTTCTCCCCTGTAGCGCTCACACTGTACATTCTTTCGAATTTTTCATTCGAAACATGTGACGACGCAAACAACAATGTCTATATAGTGAGTACATACGCAACAAAATCACCAACAGCGTATAATGAACCGGTAAAGATTATTCCAACTCTTAAAGAGGTGGGATGGGTTATTATGGTCCCAATTATGCCCTTCGGTGATTATAATACTAAAAATGTTTACAAATTTTTCAAACATCGTATAGTGTCTGAGGCCACTGGTACTAAGTCAACAAGGAGGTAATGTCCAATAATGCAAGAGTCATTGTCTCTGTCGTGTTGATGTAAATGATCCCATGCACTATCTAATATAATGGGCAAGCGAATTCAAATCCACCACCATCTGGAGTACTACTATGTGGATGTGGTATGCATAGCTTCTACAATACCTCAATAAACAGTATTTACCGATGGTTAAGACGTTTTTCCATCTGACTCCACTTATAGTTAAGTATCATCAGATATATGAGGCAAAGTTTATGAATCTGACGCGCTTCTAGGTTTCAAACCTCATGGTTTACCGAGTGGATGTTTACATTTCCAATAACTACCCAGATATTTCACTTCTGAAGTTTCTTTCTAAAGATGTCAACAAATGTTGTCAGTAAGGCAACCCCCTCGAATCTTAGGCACCTAAATAGCAACCCCTGTTGATGAAACAACTTTATGCAGTATCTTTCAGCAACAGCTGAGCAATAAGCTTGATTATCTAGAAGTGGGCAATTTCAACGTATCTTTACTTAAAAAAGGATCGTTAATAAGTGCCAAGACTATACCTTTAATTCCCGTTAAAATCATTATACCAGAGAAACTAGTTTCTAAAGGCTCAAATCGATAAATTGGGATCTAAAAATTTTGGAACTCCTTCAACAAGCTTTCCGACGGTGTAATAACATTTACGCTAGAACCTTAACCGATTATGTATACTTCATATTAACTCCGGTGGCGTTGTCTCAACTTATCGCTCAACTGGCACTCCCGATCTCCACCCAATACTATACACCTTGTATATTTAAAATAACTAGACGAATTCCATCAAATTCAATAATCTAGAAAATTCGATCAACGTCACACGAAATGTAATTATCGGTTTATGATGTCATAGGTGACAAGCTCGCACAGTTCTGCAGAGTATTTTCCCCGAACTATTATGTCTTTCACCATCGTTTTTTGGATTCTGATTTGGCAAATTTTACTCTTGTGGTCTCGAAAGATATACGTGTGGTCTGTATTTTATTCAAACCCTCAGCTGATAGTGATACTGATTGATTTTTTTTTACTTAAGTATGGTTCTAAACCACTTGACAAGTGTGGGCTCTATGCCTGTCAAGGTGCATATTAATACTTTGGTACACATAAAAATTTGGATATAGGCAGATTGCTGACATCAGATAGTACGACCAACATCAACCCAAAATATAAAATTTGATTTTGTCATGCTTCTGAGTGCTGCAACTCCAACTGATCAATATCGTCCATTATTAACCATCCAGCAAGTGTGTATAAACTAACGGCTAAAGTAGTGGCTTGATTGATAATATAACACCATTGCAGTGTTTTCGAAAAATATTCGTTAGCGTTCTAGAAATGGATTGGCTTGACTCAGCTCTAAAACTTTTGTGCTTTGTTGTCGAAATGTTTGAGTTGGTTTGAAAATGACGCACCAACCATGTGTGTACGATTACTACCTGATAGTTTGGCTAGAAACTTTTAGGGTGAGAGTACCAATAAGGCCCATTGGTACAAAACATTTGTTATTCAGAGATTTGGCGATTAGATCTTCATCATTGAATGGGATGTCAAAACCTGTGGTTTTGGATATTCCTTTTCACACACACTTCACGAAATAATCGCATGCTCTCTTAAACATCGATGATCGTTCAGTCTCTGCGAGTTCTCGCGAATACTTACGGGTGTCACCACTTGACACCTCTAGAAGTGTCGATCAAAGTACACTTCACGCCCCTATACCGAATGTACCACACTTGCCACATATTAAAAATGATTCGATGCAAACACTTTTCCTTTATACAATCAGCTAATCTTTATATGCAGTTCTATCACTTATTGTCCCAGATAGTGCCAGTAAAATGGATAGGACGGGAATCATGAACTAAACTGTCCCAACCAAACGAATAACCGGTAACTAGAGAACTCACAGCTCTTTCGCAGTTGAAGAACTGTCAGCTTTTTCACAGTTCTATTTTAACATCGAACTTTACGCAGAAAGCCAACTCGACGACGTACAGCTATATAGGTCTCATTCGTGATGTGATCATAATTAGCCAGTATCCAATCATACTGAAAAATACTGACGTATAGGTGCATGATAACATAACACGCTATGGGTTTTCACGACAGAGCACTCAACTTGACATGCTTATAGAGTGACATAAACGTGGATCATCGGTTCAGTATCAGCATTAAATCTGAGTTTCTGTAAAAAATGGTTTTCGGTGATTTTTCTGACCTGATTTCAATATTTCAGCGGCTCGAACACTCAAACGTACAGTCATAGTGAATTCAATCTATCACCATCGTTCAGAAACCAGGATGCGCCTGTTTCTCAAAACGATCTAATTGATTAATACGCTTTGTTGTTTGGTTGGTGACCCCAAGACGATGCCTATATCCAAACACATGCTCATTAAAGCTGGTATATTCATAATCATCTTCCATTGAAATATTATATAATAACATTTTTCTCACGTTTCAAACAACGTGATATGAAGACGCGAAACTCATTTGGAAGTGGGGAAAAAAATGTTTTTTTATTTATGTTTTTTATGCTTTCATCAAATTACATAACTTTATGTATATACACAAACGAATAACTCAAGTGTAAATACAATGTGACTCAAGAGATTAGTTAAGTACCAAGTGAAAATCGTCCGGATCGGATGTTTTTGCCCAAAAGGACGATATGATTTGAAACGTGTTTTCTACTTTGTAGACTGCGCACATAGTTGTGTTGCACATATGCTATTCCATTTCGTTTGTTTAAACGCTTGGAATGGAAACCCATCTCCGGGTGCTCGTCTAAACGTATAATCAACCGTTGAGATCAAACAAACTATTTATGTAGATTATTGTATATGTATGTACGAATACAAAACTGTTTCTAAGATGAAATGAAAAATTATACAAACGTACAAACGAACAACATCGTTTTGAAGCGTGACATTTCCCTTTTCCCATTCGAGCATAATATGAAATATGAATTTTAATGTTTTCGGTTATTCTGGATGTAAAATTTTGTAGTGTATAGTCTGCTACTTCTGTATATAAATTTATAATGTATATGTATGTATGCACGAGCGAAGTATTATGTGTAATCAGGTTATGACCTTTCATTTACTTTTCAACAATGTACATTTTCCACATAGCTTCAGTTTAATCAATAATAAACTAAATCGTTTAGTAATCAACACCAAGCAGCTAGTGATTAATGGACGCCAGATCTATAGAATCGAGTGAAAAATGGTCATGTGTCCAAATTGGTCTCGGTAATAATTTCATTATACATGGTATACCGGGACAAACAGTTGAGCAAAGATGCCTTATAATCTTGTATGTCATCTATCTAACTGACACCAGGTTTGAACCGTGGCTTTTCTCAACACGGTTATTCACCACTGAATACTTAAGGATGTGATTAAATTTAAATTTTCCTCCATTTAAGTTGGCGCCTCCGGACTAACAACCCACGTCCTGTGTGGTTGGGTAAAAAAAATTGCAGGTGTCAGTGATCTATCGATGATAATCCAAGAACATCAACTCGTCACACAGAAGCGTTTTGCTACGAATTCTCTAATATAAGATCTTCCGTACAAAGTTCAATTATTGATGAATATGAAGAAGTAAAAATCCTTCTGTGCCATGATATCTCAATTTTTGTATGATTAATGCCATACTTAAGTGGGGAGCCAGGCAAAACATTGTGTTAAACAACTGGGCCGGGTTAAGATGCCAACCGTACCGTGCCGATAAACAACCTGGCTAGGGGCCTAAAAGTCTAAAACTAGCTCAGTCTTAAACGGTGTATCCAATTACCAGACACCCTCCGGATCAGATAGCCACCTGTGCATCAGATCTCTGCGCAGACGGATACATTTATCTCCACCACTCGAGGGAGTAGGTATGGAATACACAAATCTTAATTTAGAGGAACCGAACAGTGCAACCAGCCTTATAACTCTGGTGGCATCAATGAAACCTTAAACAGGGAACAATGATGCACCAGCTTCTACTTTAGACACTAACGCACAACCTTTGGGGGTGCAAGTGGTCAAAAGCTCTTCAATTAAGAAGAAGATCTTGGGATGTCAGCAACGGAAGAGACAAGAACAAAACTCTCTTCACTTGGAAGAAGAAACAGGTCGAATACGACCACGCCCTATCCTGGCAACCGGACTAAAAGAAAGAGAGTATCTTCTAACTCCACGTCACAGGGGAACTGGGAGAAACGCCCAGGATGGAAAGAAATTTCGAAACTGAGTTTTAAAGAAGTTGTACTTCACGAGCGTCGTGTGCTTGTCAAAGACAGGCTTCCGGATCTTGATGAGAGACGACGTTCATCACTTTTCGGGCTAATTGCTCGAAAAGTGATAAACACACCTTATGCTTCTGGAGAACCTTTGGCTTTTGAAGGCTGTGGCTTGTAAACGACTTGCTTAGCATGTAGTGCGGAAACGATAGAATTCTTAAGTGGGTCCTTGAAGCTGTATCGATTCTACATCTCCGGAGACAGAGCTGAGCTGTAGTGTATCCTGTTCTGCGACCAACCCAGGCCTGTAAGGGGTACTGTAAAAATTCTTGTATTACCGTGTATAAAATTAAGTCAGAATAGCTACTCCTGTTGTTTTTCTTAAGGTGACTCTCGTGAGAGGTAAGCCGTTGATTGTTGTTGAATACTGCCGGCCAACAAACTCGATGACCTAAAAGTGTTACCAGATTTTATCTCAAGGCGATACATTGCCATATATAATGAAACGCGCCTTAGAAACCTTGAATTGTGGTTCTCATTTGGTCACAGGAGAAAAAAGACTGCATTGATAGACTCTATATCAGAATATACTATCAGATTGGTGATTGCGTTACTAAAGTTCTAGAGTTTTCAGAAACCATACCCATATCTAGTGTAATATAGATTCGTACTTCCAGGACACGGAAAGAATTGTGATGTGCTTTTCGATCGCTCAAAGTGCCATGTGTATACACATATACATTCTATCCTCCAAAAATATTCACTTGGAAACATGAACGTATCCACACCGGAAGAACAGGTTTGAAGTTATTGAACACATGAAATTGTATCGTTTTTCAACCAAAATCAGACAGGCAGTGATAATTTCTTGGTGATGACAAACCTACGATGAAGATTTTAGTACAACGCGGGTAGAGTGGGGGAATATATCATCGGGTTATATTGTGAACGTCTGATAAATCAAGAAACGCATCAAAATTATAAAAATCTTTTCAGAAATAACTTGGAATTCTACAAGTAGTTGATCAGACCCTTTGTCATAAATGAATATATTCAGGCAATGCCATTAAGAGATGGTTTCTAATATTTGAAAGATGAATCATAGATGTGATATATATGCTCCAAAATCTCCAATTCTTGCCATGCACGAGAACAGGAATTCAAATTGTATTACTGCAAATATCTTGCATGAAGTCCAAGGACTCGAAAGGTAACGTACTTCATTGCCACTATATCGATATGCCCATATGCTGAAATACTGATCCCGTAGAAATAACAGATCATCAACTATACTATATCTATTGTATGACTTCCAAGTTTCTTATTCAAAACTTTCCGGATACCCGAATATCTAACATTTGGATTATAATTGCTAATCATTGATAGTAAGTAATACTGCCCTTAGTATATCTGTCCATATCCTATCTCTTTTATAGCCGAGCATTTCCAGCAGTTCCATTTTACTGTCCTATCTTGTATTGGTATGAAAGAAGCAAATGCATTCTGCACACCAACAGGGTGTCGTACATCTGCTTCTCCAACTGTTTGTCACTTTTTTCGTATACTTGCAAAAGTTTAACATATAAGAAGTATTTAACGGTCTGTTGGCTGAATTTGTATAATATTCTGTTATATATAGTTGCTCGCAGTTTTATCTAGGCTACCAGCGTCTTAATCGGATTGCGTTTTTTATATAAAGAATGAATAATTCTTAAAACTTCTCTCCTTCTACATACTAGACTATATAGATATATAGTACTCGTATATACAGTAGAGTAGTCGAGTAGTTTATAGAAGTTTGTTATGTATAAATAAGAAAGGCGGTATTAAATCTTTCGTTGAAAAACAATTTTTGTTTTGTTATCTTAAACCAAATAAATCGTATTTTCTGCAGCATTGTTGCTGTAGCAAAGCTCCATAAATAAGGCTAATCAAATGCAATTTAATACCAACTGCCATTGTGATGTCATGAATTAAATATATTCTACATCGCAAATTGAATTTTGAACACACATTATTGTTCAACTTTAAATTTGCATAATAACATAAAAGCTTTAATAAAGCTTTTATGCAAATTGCAAGTACATATTGTATTCATGTACGAATATGTGATTGTTGTTTACAAAAAAAAATTAATTTGAATACATGAAAACCAACTATTGTTAAATATATTTACCATTTGAGATAAATTATTTTATATTATTTGTTTATAATAAATGTTTTGTTCAAATTTAAATAAACTAATTTAATTAAAAAAATCTTATTTCATGTAACGTTGCCAAGTTGCAAATAAGTTGGGTACGGGCTTACTATATGGGCGACACCTCTCTGACGAAAGCCATGAGCAACGTCACGTTAATGTTGATACGTGCAAAAAGTGTCCTCCCCAGTCAGTCCGTTTTAAGCCAAACATAAGGAATGATGCAGAGACAGGTATATATCTTACTCCTCCTCGTCGCCTTAGCAGCTTCAACAGCAGTCTTATGAAAAAAGTTGTCCAATGTTGTTGCAATACATTGCATTGAAATATCTCATCGGACATAATTATATGCAGTTTTGCCCAGATCTGCCTTTTTATAATATTGCGTCGTATAATCATTTGTTTATGGAGAATACAGTAAACAGGGAGCGAATCGGATAGATGCTATAGGTAATCAGCAAGCTGTGAACGAACTAAACTAGCAGAATAGCAGAATAGCTAGAAGTTTCTTATCTTCTAGCTAGAGGTTATCTTTATAGGATTCTAAGATGAAATAGATTCCGAAGGTATGATAATTGGCTCACATGTCTACCTAAAAATCCTAACACACCATTATTTATTCTCAAAAACGTTTAAAAGCTTGATAAAGACACACATTGATGGCACACATTCCAACGAAAACCAAAAACAGATAAATTGTGCTTTGACAGATAAACTAGCTCGAGGGAAAACTTTTGGTGCCATCGACTTTGAAAGGGCTTTTAATAACGTAAAAGTAGAGACAATAAAATAGGAATTAGTTCTAGTTTATGACTACACTGCTAACGGGATAATAAATAATATGCTTGAAAGCCAGGATTGTCAACTTGGACCTGAAGGGCTGCACAATAAGAAGGCGAGCAAATAAAGGAACACTTGAATGTAATATTAATGGAGATAAAAGGCGCAAGAAGACTCAGGAAAATATCTGAAACTATTAAAGAAGTAAACTATTAAAGGCAAACTCATCTAAAACAGAAATGTTGTTAAATGTGAAAAGAGTAAACAAGCGCCATTTGGAATAAATCCGACTTAAACCCAGAGCTGATGCATTGGTTTTACAGTGCTTTAGGCCTAATGTATGGAGTTGGTGCGTGGTAGTTATTTCCTTATTTCCTGAGTTATTTCCTAGCCGATATATCCTAGCTAATTTTCCTAAGTTATTTCCTAGCTAAGGTACGTAAATAAAAAACATTGTAGTTCAGATGTAAATAATGACTTGTCTACTTCTAAACGGGATACTGATGAAAACTCATACTTGCACTTCCTATACGGCCACTAAACGGTCGGCAGTAGATTGGTGAAAGTGAAAAATTTTCAGGCAGTACAGTTAAAGATAATTGACTCACTAGGTAAAGAACTAGAGAATCTTGATTCCATACATGGTTTTATTCGATAAGGGTTTTTGTCCATGTATCAAGCAATTACACACCTGTTGCGCTAAACTAGAGGAAAGAGTAAGTGAGCGTTTCTTTGATTATTGTAGTGTGCATCAAGCTAACACACTGAGACAATGAATGAGAAAATAATCAAGTCACGGGAACCAAGTCCAAGGTGACGTTGTGTTACCAATGAAGCACGTTTATCATTCAGATTATCTGATGTTATGGTCGCTCGTTTAATTTATGGAAACTCCAAGCAGACAAATTAGCCAGGATTATTTAAAGACTACAACTGATACCAGCAAGAGCTAAAAAAGGGTCACTAAGAAAGAAAACCTGAGACTTTGACAAATCAAATGTGGTCCAACTCCGACCTTTTCAGTATAACAGTACAAGCGTAGACATAATTAGACTTGGCACTTTATATAAATGTTCATTGAGAAGTGATTGATTAAGGCTGAGCCTGAAATTTGTGAGATCTGTAAACATTCGATTAAATCGTTCTCTATGGTATTACGGTTTATCCACTTGTGTCATGAATGTTTTGCACGATATCTATGAATTAAATTAAAAACTAAACTATAGTTGTGTCCGTGCTAAATAGAATGTTTCTAGGTGATGATAAAAAAAACAACTGATAATCAAATATGAAATTAGTAGGTTTTTTAATCACCACTTACGACCAATCCATTTAGTGCGGGCACATTATACAAATTTTTAAAGCAAGGGCACATAACAAACAATTATTTTATACACCATAAAATTTAGTTGGGACACTCGATGTGATTCTAGTAAAGAACACCAATAAACCAATTAAATTAAATTAGTTATCAATTTTGAGAGTTAACCAGTTATTTAATTATTTGATCTTCTAACAATTTAAATAATGGAAAACGTAAAATAAACTTAATAGTGTTATGGACGCAGGTGAGGTGACATCTCTGAATCAGTAGCAAGAGTAAATGAAGTTGTAATTGAAATGCAAACTTGAACTCCTGAGTCATGCTTAATCAAAATAAAAGGAATCTTCAACGATGACCTAGAAGCAGATGGATTGATTATAAATAAGCGAACAGAAAGTGTAGAGAATAGGTTTGAATTTAAACTGGGGCGAATTCAATTCGGAAAAGCGATAACCAGTGAAATAATAAGGCAGAGTAGTAATGAAATAAAAGTGAAGAATAAGAGAATTAATCTGATTATAATAAACTGTTGTAAAAAAAGACATTTATGTAAAGGATCCAGTGATCTAGTCACTTCTCCTACTAGGGGAAATTGAAACAATAGCCATGTTTCTTGACGCACAGTGATCCGGATCAGATTACATTTTCCATGCAAACCAAAGACACATTTTGATCCAAAATGAAATGTGGATCAAAATGTGTCTTTGGTTTACATGGAAAATGTGATTTGATCCGGATCACTGTGCGTCAAGAAACACGGCTAATAATGTGCTTCGATTTTCCCTAGCAGGGGTTCAAACCAAAATAAGGTTCAATCAGTGGATTGTGAATAAAATTGGGACTTTGCTTTTGCACCAATTTCATTTCGAACTGATATACTGTACGCTTTCTGTTTGTGTGTTTATACTGAATTCGCCTAATTCTAGGTCATCTTAAAAATTATCTTTTATTTATTATAAATTATTTATGGTAGAGTCCGGTCATGTTGCTTAATAATTTACTGACTCAGAAACGTCACTCGCATCCGTAACACCACTGTCGGCTTTAACCATTTTGTCTCAAATGGACTTCCTCATTATTTCTCCTCGGTCAGTTATTAATCAATGATTAACATCTTTCATCATTAATGACACCACCTTTAGACTCAGGCTTCCCATCAATTCCCACGCTTTAATGAAACAAGATTACAGAGCAACGATCGCACGCAACTCTATAATTGGAAACTATAGACTCAAGATGAATAACGTACATGTTAGTTGTAGCTCTCAATTATATTGATAATAAGACATCGATACGGTATATGCAAAAATAAAAAACGTTTTCTTAAGTGGTTTATAATTGAAATAAAATGTCTTCCATTAACATAAAGTGTGTCACAAAGAATATATTAAAATTGATAATGTGCATATACATAATGTAATTTGCAGTATGTGAGGAGATGAATCAATACGAACTGATGATATAGTATTTTCAACGAAGATCTCGATTGGCCAGTGAACGCTCTATTCAAGAATTCCAATAAGTTTTGGTATCTCAGCCATCCCAAAATACTGGACATGAGTTTCATCTCGATGCATATCTGATTGAACTGAACCTTTCATTCTTTATACTCTGACCGTAATGCTATCTCTTTTGATTCAGCTCCACCCGAAATTCACTATCATTTCCACTAAGGCAGCATATTTAGTTGTTGCCACATTTGGTAATATATAGGCCGCCGTTAAAACGCGTGAGTTCAACCAATATATCTCTTTACCTAAAACACGTAAAGCTTTGCTCTGAATTTGCTCAGGACAACAGCGATGACATTCCGTTTGAGAACAACTTTTATATTCCGCATTCGGCTTGTCTAAGCACAATAGTAATTAAACCAAGGTTCGAATATAGTGTCTGATGCCTCGTCCAAGAATACAACAGGAGCGTTGTATCATGATGCCTGGCCCAAAATTACAGGAGGACTTGTACATACACACACAACTACATTGTAGGGTGATAGAATATCGTTGCTTACGGTAGCAGAGCTGGCAAACTAGACAATCTTACAATCTTTCGCGAAAGCTACTGTAAATGTATATAGCTAAAAATTTAAGTAGACGACCTGCTGAAAGGAGATGACAACTCATTCATCAGATTTAAATGATCTGAAACCAAAGATGTTAATCTCGAATAGTTGTCCTTAAATAAGTATGTTCTAACTCCCCAATTACTCGTTTCACTTTTAATCACGTTGCTATGACCAGTGGATGATCTAAGTGTGTGTTTTGTTCTCTTATCCATCTCTCTTTAGCTGTGTAACTTTGGTATTGTGAAATCGGACTTGAGTAGCGAACAGCCTAAATCCAAACTCATCAACTGATTGAAAATATACGACAAATCTAAAAATATGGGATTCTTTATTGATACAAGTGCGGACGTCTCGGTTATGCTATTTAGTCAATCGTTCACAGCAAACGGAAATGGATTAAAAACAAAGTCGTGTGGATGTCCGTTAATCGCCAAAGTAACAAAGCCAATGATTTTTTCAAATTTGCTCACATAGCTTAATGATACCATGAAAATGATTACTTCAATCACGCCAGGATAACCTGTCATATGAATATGGAGTCCGTTGGGCCACCCGCTCCATATGATGAAAATAACAGATGAGACATGAACTTTTCTGAAGACACTTGTCTTTCAAAAATCTATCATTTGTAATATGTAAATCTTTCCAGGAAAGATGAAAGTTGTCACAACGTCAATGACACCTATCATAATCATCTGTAAATCCTATTTGAACAACTTAAAAAATATTATTTATCAAATTTGGTAAACAACGACGCAAGGTCCCAGAAAATTTTGGTAGACAACCATATGCCAAATTATGCCACACTGAGAACTCCTTAACGTTTTCACTTCCACCGATGCTCAACTTAAAAGTTCCCTTACTATACGTAATCAATTCTTGTAAAACGTAATCAAAACTCAACCCAAACTACTCAGATTATTCTTGGTAACAAAATAAAATGTGGAACAATGAAAACCACTAGATATAGACGGACAGAACAACGGTTGAAGAACCATCCATCAGAAACATTTAAACAATCTCTTTGTGTGGGTGCTTCCAAAGTACTAGCCCTCTACTTCATCACGTTATCGCCAACTATCTACAACCGCCTATATGGTTGACAAGGTCAAATCAAAAACTTAAAATTCACTTTGGAAGATGTCGATTATAAGTCGCGTACTTTTAATTTGTCCAAAAGTTGATAGCTGAGAAAAAGACTGTACAGATCTAATCAAACGTATCGAATGTATAATTGAACTGGCGAGAAAAGTATCTTGTTGCGACTACTCAAAACCTATACATTCCCAAAAATTTCCAAAACCATGTCACTCAAGCAAACTATACGACATCGCTTACCGTTGACTTTGGACCACTGTTTAACTTTTGACGAAACGATTCGGTTGACCTAAAATCCGATGTTGCAGAATATTTTCGGGACTGTCTAAAATGACAAACGATTTCGATTCCCAATATGCCATAACCAATAGTTTACCGAACCATTAAACTTTGACTATGGGTAGTGATCAAGTTGAATCTCCAGGAGCCATCAAAGAAAAACAGTGACGAAAAAACGTTTACATGACGCCGTACATACATGGACGTATTGGATATAGTGAAAAGACATCAAGTGATCGAGCCTAACATCATAATTCATTCGTTGTATACTCTAACACCAGTATAGTATAACAAATACAGTGAGAACCCCTGACTATAGTATAGCAAATACAGTAATGACCATCGACGATCCTATTCACTCGTCCTCTTATTATTCAGTTGAGTTATGCTATTCTAATTTTACAGAACCCTGTCGTTGTTATTGATATCTAGACGAAGATAAGACACCATTTCAATCACGAACTGTATTGAATATAAAATTTTTATTGCCAAACATAATAAAATCGAATATAAGAATTTAATTTCCGCTTATTTAATATAATTAAATTAATATTCGATGTCATAAAATGTTGGAAAACTTCCCAACTTCGAACGATAACTATGCACGACATAAAAAGTTCAATCCAGTGCATGTATGCTCGTCAAATCTCATTTTGAGTAATTTAATTTTGATAGCAGCATCTTAGATTGAAAATCTTAATCCAATTTAACTACTTCTTCGTATAACTGCTACAATATAAATACTGGATACTGTACTTTGTGACACAATTTAGTACATATAACGTCAGACTATAATGAATCTTTATATACGAGAGCGATGGGGTGTGGGTAAAAGGTTGTGTCGATGTATACATACACATTGCCTGTTTGCAGAATAATTACACTGTTATTGATCGAAAGATATAAATTACAATCTCATTACTGGAAACATAAGTTTACGTCGCACGAAATTCATCTTATTTACCAAAAACATGTGTAGGTGTGTCGTTTACCCCATATACATGATTGAAGAGTTTTCCAAATATTATGTTTTTTATCGAAAACGTAAAAGCTGATGATGAAGACAAATTTTTGATGAACTGATGCAGGCATACAATATATATCAGTTTTGGAGAGCAATTGATGTTAACCCTTCGTCACCTCAAGTGGCCGAATCTAAAATCTTTTTTTAACCAGTGAAGTGTTAAAGTGATTAAAGTGACGATTTCCTCGTATGTACTCCAAGTAGACAGTGTCCTGTGACTATCCTCAAAATCATTATCAGTAGGGAGATCAGTGTCTTTGAGCGTTTCAAGTCCAGCTTTGGCCAGAGTTACTTTGCTATAGTATATGAGAGAGTGTTCGTCCACCTTTCATTCGCTGAGGCTACTGCCTCCTTTTTAAGCACAGTCTTGAGTGTATTAATGGGCCTCCCAAACTTTTGTTTTCCGGTAGCAGTTCTGCTCTGCAGTTCGCCATGTCCGAGTGGCCGCGGAACCAGACTATATGTTAAAATGCTCACTTATCTCATTCAGCGACAAGTAGCAACCCAATGCCACTTTAGACGTCAGAGAAACAGGGTCCTGCGACTTGAAGCAGAGCATAACAGTTTGTTGGTGATACGTTTATGGTGTAACGAGAGTACTTTCTTTCTGGTACTGTATCGCTGAGTAGTGCGTTCTCTTAATTAAAAATGCACAGAGATGGATTGGTGATAGTCACCAATAAGCAAGGTGTAACAATAAGCAAGGCCCAAAGTACACTCGTGTAAGACAAAACAATCGAGCGGTCGGTATAGGATTGGATTGGTAGTAAAATCCGAAACGACCCGGTTAAAGACATCTAAGCAATACATTTTTAATCTGCGTCATTTTGATCGCTATACTAACGATCCAAACCCACTAAATTAATAAAAGATATTTTCTTGAATGGGGTGTGAATTTGAAATGGTCGAAAATCCATTTTGTCGTAATAATAAAATCAAGAAGAGAATTGTTTGAACTATTTTTGAAAAGAAAACTAATTTGCAGTAAGATAAATCCAGAAGAAGCTCTTAAAGCTCGAGTATTTGGTATGATTCGAGATGAGATAACGGCATATACATGAATCTTTTGGAAACGATAGAATATACATTTAATATATTGTTACGTTTTTCCCTAGCAGGGATTCAAACCACTCCACGGCTTGATCACTGTATTGTGAATAATTAAACTACTTGCTTGTTTTTCACTTTAACTTTTATTGAAAATCACCACAGTTCACTTTCACAGTACTTTTATTTAACTGTTACTTTTACTATTTCACTATTTCACTTCTTATTAGTTTTTCCCGATTTTAATTTATCGCTTTCCCAATTCAGACTGAAAGTCTATGCTTTCTACACGCGTATTTATACTCATTTTGCCCGCTTCTCGGTCATAGTAGAATTTTCCATTTATTTATTATTTCGCCTGTATACTGCGATTCATGCTGGTTTCCAAATACGAGCTTAGCACTTCTATTCAATCATAGATGTCACCCGTGTCCGTAACAATATGAAGTACGATCAACCAGACCACAAATAGCTCCTTTTATTTTAGATACACAGTATCTACACTCGTTAGATTGTGCGTCCTTTAAATCTTTAAAGCACATTAATATAGAAAGCTTCGTTCAGATGTATGAGTCTACTTAACAGATAAAGTGTATTAAGAGGAACATATATCTCTATGTATACACACTATATTTCCTTATCCATCACCATCAAACGTGAGGGACATAGTAAGGAGCATTCATTTCATTCCACTTTACGCATCCGATCTTTATGTCTGTTCTTACATTTTAAGAGCCACAAAATTAACCACGATTCAATGTTGAACTTGGTAATCGCTCTCGGAAACACTTTCAGTCAGTTCACAAGCGATATAAACAGTAAACAGTGGTTTATTTGAAATTTAAATAAACTTTCGGGTCAAGACCACCCTCCAAACAACCACTCTCCTAATACAAGAAAACTGTTCAGTTTTAACTGCAAACCACCAATCCTTTAATAGAGGAAACCATTGAATTGTTCACGTCAATACAGTTTCACCCACCCAACCCAAACATTCATACATTACACGACACTTGATGCATTCCATAATGCGTACCACAAGAGCTACTGAAACGAGTCGGTTGCCGAACCTAGTACACTTGGTCAGAATTGTAATCAGATATCTGCTCAATTTACCAGCATTCTCGGACTACTTGGTGTGCTACCATTTTGGTGCTCTCGGACGTGCTGCTCTGCACATTGCACTGCTCCACACAAATGCGTATACAAATAATTTCAAGGTCATACTTATTAATCCAACGCCTTAGTATGCGTGACGGCGGTTCAGAAAGACTAGCTATTACTTCAATGAATTCCGTTTAGCACTTACCATGAACTATGTGCACCGAAACAACCAGTGGTATGGTTCTACTCTATGATCAGATCTTCGACTTATATATTTCATGCAACTATAAAGCTAGAATGATAAAAAGGGAGCAGGAACTGAATATAGCCATCATCGGTATATGCACTGAAAGGTTTCAGTGCGCTAAACAAATCAAATGGCGTAGTGATTAAAGCTGTGGCGCAGCTGGAACGGAAGGTGCCGAGTTCAAATGAAAGGTGATGAAAGCTGTTGGAATTCTTTGAAACGTTGTCATGATGGGTAACAAAATCTCAAAATCATGTATAATTGTAGTCTAGACCATTATTCGTTTGATCGGAATCGTGACTTAAGCTCAACACCTAATGTGATAGAATGCAATTCCCAGTGAACCTGTAATATAGGTCAGGATAAGACATGTAATAGGTCAGGATAGTATACTACCCCAATATTTACTTCAAAAAAAATTGTTTCCTTATGAATTGAGTCTGAACCAAATTTGGCAGATCAGTTAATTATCGGAAAGCAAATCTCTTCCTCATATTTTTTTAGCACTGTTGTATCTTTTAATGAGAATTACCTGCAATAAAGGAAGCTGATCCCTATTGCTCTATATGAATGCATATTTTTTTAAGAATCTCTTTAGTTGATAAAGTTTAACCAGTTCTGGACGCTGTCAGTATGCATATGATCAAACTTAGCTTCTCATCTATTATAGTCTGATATGTGGATATGTCAAAACATTGTCTTTAGGACGACCACCAAAAACAAACATAACTTTACACCAGAAGCTATCTCAAATTAGTATGCAGTTAAAGTATTTTTTTGTGCGCTGACCTGAAATGGATCAATTCCTAGGCCATCATTATTTAATATAGCAACCCACTGATGGGATAATTTTTGTTACTTACAAAAATAAAATAAATTAGATTGGATTATGTTTAGCAGAAGCGAACAGAGTAATAATTACTAACGATGTGTCGTTGCTGAATACATCCTTCCAGCAACTCGTTATCAGATACATAAATAGTTTATCTCATCTAAATATTTAACTTTATAGTTTTGTAAAACAGCCACCTCCAGCCACTCCATACCTCATGCTCGACATGTACAGCCGGCAATCGTATATTTTCAACCAATTTTTCACAAAATTTGTTTTCACACATTGTTTTCCAAACGGAAAAAGGCAAACAAATTATTCTTTCTTCTGTGCTCGTTAAATATACAAAGTAGAAATATCTATAAAGATACAAATTAGAACGGAAAAATAAATTTGGGATGCTACGAAAGCGTCTTTTAAAACATAATCTTTAAAATAAATACAAAATGTAAATCAATTGAGACTTTAAACTTTAAACAAGACAACTGTGTTGGTGCGTGTAACATTGTTACATATACATATGTAACGAATATTCTTGTTGTATATTTAAAGATGAGGGTGGTATAGGCTTGAGTAAAAAACAGTCAACTCAGCAATATGTAGAGCCAGATCCGAACACCGCCTCATCTTAGACGGCAATATTTTTTTAACTCGGGCTATTGTTGGTCCGTACTATGTCATCAATCTGACTCTATCGGTTTCGATCACGAGCTCTTCATACAGTTGTAAAGAATTAGAAGATGCCAGATTTCTCTCTATGCCGTGGAGTCAAGGTCACCGAAAGTGACCTCTTCGACCAATGAAAGGCGATTTTCCCCTTCAAAGATCATTGTATCATTCGAATCAGCACACAGAACGTGACCGAGTCAGCGTACTTGCTGTCATTTTGTATTAAATTCCTGATCTCGTGATTGAAAAGAACTCGTTATGTACTATAAATATCACGTTTTGGGCCATATATCAGAAGCATAATTCTTATCTCGAAAGCCATCTCCCGTACTCATCCGCCAAGGTCCAACTCCCATATTCATACATAACAACGGGCCTGATCAACACTCTGTATAATTTTGGCTTATCTGCATTTGCTATACTAGACAGGAACATACGGAAGATATAAAGATCAATTACCTTTGTCGAAGTGAATCTTGAAACACTTTCCTGCACTACATTAATTTCAAGGTCAACAAGTGTATATTGATCCTGTATAGATCAGATATCTTGCAATTCGTATAACTTGTTCAGAGACAATGTAAGATACTAACTTGTATATCTATGGATCGTCAATAAATACCCCTGTGTTTTGTATTTGAGAAAATATATTCGATCACATCCAGTAAAATTTTAAGTCGCTCAGATAAATGTACACGTCATGTGTATATGTAAACACAAATATTTCCATCCTGCTCCTTAATATAGGGTAACAGTCATCAACCATCACAATGGTGACGTCATAAATTGGTTAAGCTTCGGTTTTAGTACATACCGAGATAGTACCGATATTTGGTTCTATTGATGCTCTGTGATATTTTGATCCCTTTCAACAATATTGTATAACCCCATACCAAGCTGAACGATGGTTCTGGAAACAATCAATCAACGAACGGCAGCTCAACTCATTCGTCTAATTTGTAGCAGTGTTATGATTTGAACGCATATGATGTCCACTTATAGGTTATAGTATTATATGGAGAGCAACGAATTCCAGCCGATTTTCTCCCACACATGCAATTATAAAATCTGTACTTAGTGATGGTTCGGTGTTAGGTTGGTGGTATACGATTTTAGTTTTACTAATGACATTCTTAATAGTGTCAGCGCAACTTTCAAACCAGTCGGGTCCTACATTTCTCAAAGCATGAAGCCATTAGTTTTTTATGTGTGATGAAGCTCTAGATTCTGGAAGTTAGAATTTGTCTTATTTCTTGAACTAGTTTATGATACCCTTTATGTTGTATCAGACTATCACTCATTTAACGCCATCTTTATGATATAGTTTACAAATTTTTACAAAACAAAGTTAATTGGTGACCCCGTCAATGACTCAATGAGGATATACTCAAACTTACCATAGGAGAACAATGTATGGTGCCAAGGTAAAAATAAATGCAACCCTCGACAATATGGTCTAAACTGGCATAAAAATGGAAAATTGAACCAAATTCACTTCAGCGAAGAAGGAAATCCTCCTTGTTGTTTTCGATGTTCACATACTGATTTAGTCTGTCTTCATGACTTTAAGCATATATGGAAATTTCAGGTATAAGTACTATAATGTCACAAACCAACCTTGTTTTGGAAACGTTGAATTATTTGTTGTTGTTTGGTAAAGAATTTACAACCCGAAGAGTCTGTCTGTATCTTTCTGTCGTTGCAATTTATATTGGCGGTCAAGACAATCCCAGCAGGAGTAGTTGTTTACATCATTACATAGCCAAATCAAGGACGTACGGCTGTAAGTTCAATTTACCTAGAACCATCTGCACTTTGCATAACTGCGTGCCCGCCTGTAGTACTGACATGGAACAAAGGTCGACCCAAAAATTCTACACTTCATAATTGGTCAGTTCTAACCCCAAGAGACCTCTACGAATGATGCAACCTTGCTATTTTCTGGTATACGTGTATTTTTCCGAACTGGTCCAAGTGTACTTTCTTGATACATTAATTATGTTCAGTTCAGCATATAGGCATCAACTTGCTTAACTGTACTTGATTAGAACATTTCAAGTGTGCGTACTAGTGTTGGGTCAAATACGGTTTGTAACAAAAAATTGACCAGTAGACGTTTTTTTCTTCAAATGAATGGTTTTAATCTCTTGAATCACAGCAGTTCTCATATATATAGGATTGTATGATGCAGTTTCATGCAGAGGTTTTCCTGGTTTAGGAAGCATAATGAATTCAGTCACCTTCCAAAGTTGTATTACATAATAAATTAACAGTTGATTGATAAGCTTTTCTTGACAGTTATTTCCAGATTTGACCCAGTTCGCCATTTATATTTGGTTAGAATATGGCCCCATTCTCATTCCTTAAAAGTAGAGTCTGGTGAAGCTTTAGTTCGATGCCACTTTCTCTTTGATCTTCTTTTTTCAGTAAACAACTCTCCGAGCTCTCTTTATAGCAATTATTTACCTTTACCTTCGATTTGATTTCAGGATCGCCTTCCTATGCTACTGATTTCACGGCTTGTAGTTTTTCGAAATAATAGTGACAGCGATAAATTTGGGCATATAATCGACATTGAAATCACTCCAAAGCCGATTATTATTTAATGAAGTGATAAAAGCCCATGTTATCGAGATGAAATACATGAAACTCTTGGATGTTGGTCGATATTGACACTTAGTTTCAACAAAGGTATAAACTACTAGATCAAGAAGATTGAGATTGCCCATATTTGAAACCCGTATCCCTAACTCGATCGTGCCATAAATATGCAAGTGCTATGCAACCCGTGTTGTATCTGAGCTGGTGTAGCTAGAAAACTGTTTGGCGTGGATTAAAGATACATAGATTATATAAGTATATCGATCGATAGGCATCAGATACACAGCAGCAGGATGAGGTTGTTGTTCAACTAAACGCATAAAAATATTATGTTAAGATATTCATGACATAGACAAAAATTAACTTTATTCCGATTTGGTTCTCATCCCAAGGCTTATATCTATATATATGTTCAAAGATTACATAGCGTGTATAAGAGGTTCAAACAACCCCGCCATTTATAATAATTTAGTGCATATACGTGTCTAAAATTATCAAATATTATTTCTTATCATTTGTTATTGCTTTATATATTTCACAGCATGTCTTCAATAATTTACGAGCAAAATTATGGATCGAAAATGTAAGCGGGACGGATTAATACAAATCATAAAAATTAATACTTCAAACAACTAAATTA
This sequence comes from Tipula lateralis, assembly GCA_963932295.1. Taxonomy (NCBI): domain Eukaryota; kingdom Metazoa; phylum Arthropoda; class Insecta; order Diptera; family Tipulidae; genus Tipula; species Tipula lateralis. The sequence continues at coordinate 157,144,582 of OZ010738.1, forward strand.
ACATCATTTAATTAGATTTCAATATTCTTAGAATATTTTCCAATTACGTATATACTTTGTGGGTGTGCCATAATGAAACCAAATGTCTATATTTGAATAATGCCAAGTTTAAAAAGGCAAAATACGATGCCCCCAAGCTATTTTGATAAATAAGTTCAATTAAAGTTTGTAAAATTGTGTTTGACGTCAAATCAAAATTTGTAGATCGAAATGGGAAAATTTTGTAATATGTCGACACCACAGGTGTCACAAAATTCTATAATATCACCTATTCTCATAAAATTTTGTTGCCATTTGTTTCCATAGAAAATAATACCTCAACCTCATTCGTATACGGTTTGGATAGTACAACAATCACCATCCTCATTGGTATTCATAAACCGCAAAATTGTTTCCACAGGTCTAACAAATTCGCAGGTGAAGGTCTTTCACCACCCTTTCGTTTTCAGCCAAGTTGAACATGATTTTGTAACGCTCTCCGATGCATCAAACGATGGATGCCCAATCGAATCGTATAGTCATATATTTCTGATCATCGCAGTTAAAATGGGTAGTTTGAGATATCACATTATACAGAGAAAATGATTACAGTACAATTTTCGACACCATAACATCATTTAGCAGGATCAACCTTACTCATCTCTAAGATTCAACAATACTGATTTTGTTACAATTAGAGCAATCCGGCTGATCTTGGATTACTCTTCGTAAAGCACAATGAAGAAATTCTCCTGTAGTGCGAAATGTCAAACTTTGCATAAAAATTTGCAGAGACTATGGTTGAAGACCAACAGCAGATGTCCGACTTCTTCGGCACTTTATATTGCAGAACCGTTGAAGATGTGTTAACTGCGGTCGGTGAAATGGTTTCTTTAAAATCGCTTTTGGATATAAAACTCAGTGTGGTTTTTACTGATCAGAGTGGCAGTTGGTAGTATCGCGATGTTAAGTCGATTATAAAAGAAATTGGCTGGCAACTGCGATACCAACTTACGAACAAGGAAGTTTTACAACGAAATAATCTTTCCTCTCATTTCTAATCCAGATTCATTAATAATGACCAGCACCACTTCATCATCCGAGCAGAGTCACTTAAAGACAATCAGTCACATACCATTTGTGATGAATTCTAAATTAGGTCAAAAACAGATGATGAAACTGTTCTGAAAACTGCAGGACAATGAAATATATTAGACTCTTTCGGCTTAGTGAGTCCAAGAGTAGCTGTGGCCAAGTTGTAACAACAAAAGTGGTGGTCGTTCAAAGAAGATTGGGATGTTCCAAAGGCATGTGACACCAAGAGTTATTTTCTTACTGAAATTCCAACATTAAGCGATTTTAACAGTTAGCTACCATTCGTAGTTATATACCATTCGTAGTTCAGAAGGATTACGCTACTAACTTATTAGATAGAACTCCTAGGAGGACTTCTTATACAATTTGCTGCAAGTTCTTATAAAACCGTCGCCCTACCCCCATCATTACTGCCACAACCACTTCTAGGTATACTTCGGCAAATCTACACACTTAAAAATAATTTTGATATACAATGCAAATAGCATCGCATATACGTCCAACATATGGTTGCTTCGAAGTTAAATACAAACTTTGTATCGAAAAGTTAGTTGAAGTTATTTGCGTCGATTTGAAAAATTCAAAGCATGGTTTAAATCGGATTTAATTTCAATATATTTCGCATCGTAATCTGCAGAGAGATGCAAAATAGCTTTAAAAATTAAATCGATGCTATTTACATTGAAAGCCGCGGTATAATGTAAATTGAGTCACTAATTATTTGGATGCTAGTTACATGTTAAAGTTATATTTAAATCAGGCTTGTAACGAATGAGAATTCAATTTTGCTTGCTTCTTAATATATGAAGAGAATCAAAATTGCTTTGAAAATATTACGATGTTATTTATATTGAAATAACCAATGTAAAGTCATTTGCTATAGAAAATCATTAAAAATTTATTTGAACTGATTCATAAGACAAAGACATTAAACTTCTTGCTATTTTTACTAAATTTTATTTAATGTTAAATTTTACATATTTTATTTTAGATATACATTTTTATAAATATTTTATTACTTAAATTAAATAACTTTCTTCGGAGGATGAAAAAGCCTTTTTATAATTAAACTCATTATCGATAAATGCAAGTTTATATATTGGATCCCACAATTTTAATTTATTTGGATTTATTAATGGTCACTTTATAATAAAAGTTGAGGTTCTGCAACATTTTTAGATTTCCTAAATTTTGTTCTTAATCGGTAATTCCTAAAATAATAAAAATGGTTGGCAATGATTAGGTCAAGCTTACAATAAAATGTTTGTTAAAGTTTAATCAATTTTACTCAAAATATAGGTACATTATTAAGTTTTAGATTTCTTACAATCCCTTCATCATCAATCGATTTAAATTGAGGAAATAATTCAATCATAGCACATGCTAATGAATAGGTTCAGTTTGGTATGTAAACCTTTTTACCAATAAATTGACACTTTCCCCAAACTCTTCTTTCCATGTCAGATAGTCTGTGTAATTTTTTCAACCACTTCCGTATTTTTTATTTAAGAGGAAAAGAACTCTTTCGATGCACAATTGCATCGTATAGTAAAAATCAGCCACGTTGTTCTTCCATGTTTTACTTTTTAATTTTAACTCGAGATGTTTTTTATTTATTTAAAATAAATAATTAATGCAAAATATATAATTACCTGATATAGTAAATCTTCGTACTCCTAAACTAGTCCATGTTTGTAGGCGAAATGCAATTTGGGTACAACTTTATTTTTTAATTCCGTTGTTTTAATTTGTATAATTAATAAATTAATTATTTAATTTGTTTATTCAAATAATACTTTTTTTTTCACTCACTTAAATATTTTTTTTCAATTTGAAATATTATTTTAACTATAAAATAAAACCACGGTCGCGATAGATTATTTATTATTTAAACAAAATAAATTTGGAATTCGTGTGCTTCGAATCAACATCCAACGAGGACTAAAACAAAGTTAAATTTTACTAACCCAATCATTCCAATAGGACGTATAAGTTACTAAAATATAGTCAATACCTAGATAAAAAATAATTAAGAATACAATGGGTTAATACATTTTGCTGTAACATTTTTCTGTATTGTGTTATATTACATATTGTTTGATTTTTGGACCACAGCTTTCGATTTAAATTGAATCTTAAAACCATGTATGACGTTAATTATATTGTAGTAAGTTTTAGATGCAAGTAAAACATGAGTTTTAGATGCAATTACATCAAAACAGTTTCAATTCATTCTTTGCATCTAAGTATGATACGCGATTACTTCGTATGTGCCGCGATGCAAGAGTTACAACGAAAATCGCAGCAAAATTTCTAAGAGTGTAATGGTCAATAAGTGTGCTATGTTATTGGGCAAGACTCCGATTTTAAAGACAACTAATAGCAAAAGAGACAAATCACTAAGCTTTTATGCTCACCATCGCACTATTGCATATGCGACAAAATGCCTAAATCTTGCTAAAACCGGCTTAAATGTTGTAAGATTTAAGATTCTGCATCTTTTATCGGCAAATTGGCATGGGCGGTATAAAATGCTTTACGGTACAGTTATCCGGGACAAGATTGATTCACTAATAAGCAAGGATTATACAATCTGGCCCGTTAAACCTAACCTACGAGCTACTTCAGACTTTATGGTAAACCCAGTTGAGTCTTTTTTGTGTTCTCGTCCTACCACTCCAATCACTACAGTCAGGTCATTTTCTTATTGTGGACGAGTTTTACCCAATTGATCGAGTCATATAGGCTTTATTAGTGACTGATCGATTTGGAAAAATTCCTTCTTCGAATTTCGATCCTTCTTCAAATGAGGATCGGGAATAACGCGGCTACTTTCCATTTTTCGAGCGAGCATGTACAATCTGATATGCAAAACAAAGCTGGTGGTAGTAATCAATGAAGCCAGGCGGTTTATTCAGTATTGTGCTTTTGGTTAACTAAAACTGTATAGGGTTGCACTGTACATCCCAAATATAAATCTACTTAAATTCTTGTTTTTCATTTCATGCTTCTGATACATTTTAAAAAATACATAAACCAACAACAAAAATCAAATTAAGTTGTACGAGAGCACAAAAGAGCTTTTCATGCTTTTCCACTTTTTTTTGAGTTCCATTCAACCAAAACAATTTCGTTATTATTGGATTTATACCGCTGAATGTGTACGCTGAATATGTGAAAATTGTTGAGATGAAAAATATTTTTTATACCCCTCTCTTTGATGCTCTCTTTATTTTGCTCCTTACGATAATTTGATATGACGCCAAAAAAGGAGTATGAGTGTAAGACAATTTGGTTAGTACATTCCACATCAAAATATATAATATGGCGAGGTGAGCTTTTTTCGTGTCACATACGATATTTCAATAATCGTTACATGTTCATAAAGATCAAATCTTCTCGTTTATTGTATAAAAGCACATCATTATTACAATCTTTATGATTATCGTTGTTATTATACCTTATTAACTCAATAACACGTTTTCCCTCCTAAACTGTCTCACTGTTTTTTCCACCTCACTCAGATTTGTAAATTTTCTCTTCATGAATTAAACCAAAAACCAAAAAGTGTTGTTGGTCTAGTATCGACAAGAATTCTGCGTTAAAGAAAAATCTGGTGAAAATATATTTTCAGTTTACAAACAACAATTGAATTGTTCGGACGCAAAGTAGAATTTTTTTGTGGCGATATTTTTTTGTATAAAATAAAATTAAATAAAAATTTAGATTTTATAATTAATTATACAAAATTAATAATTATTATTTAAATAAGTAAAATGTGTCTGCGATCAATCAAGTGTATATCCATACAATCGGTGATGGTTTAGATATGTAAACGAAATAAAAACTTCGAGTGTTCCGAAATTGCCGTATAAAGTGAAATAAATTGTGGAAAATAAAATACTTATTTTGGCAAAATAAATTATTTAAAGTTCAAGAGTACATCCCCTCTTAAATTGAAAAGCATAATAGTATAAAAATAAATAATTTTTGTGTTTATTATTTATATTGTGATCGTTGAGTGAATTTTGGAGGGAAATTTATATTTATAACGTTTTGTGGTGTGTTAAGTTTTTTTATTAAATCGGAATAAATCAATATGTAAGTAGATATTTTCATGATTTTTTACCTTCCTCATACACACATTAATTATGCATACGATAAATATCTTAAATATACGAGTAGCACCTCAATCACATACAATCGTGATGTATACAGAAACGGATAATAATATTTTTGTTTAACCAAATCTTCTAAATTTGATTCGAGCAAGGATTGTGTTTTCCCAGTGATGGGAATATATACGTTATTCAATCCTTATTGCTTAGATGAATACATTTATTTTGTTAGTAAAAAGGGTTCGAGTGGGATAATATAAGTGCTTTGACATAGTTTCGTATGTTGTGATATCAAAAAATGATGAAAATATAAGGGGACTTGAATCCGCGTTAAGGAAAGGAACTACCTGCTGGTGAAATGGTTTTTTAAATTACACTGTGCTAGTTTTATTATTGTAGTGCTAAAATTTAATTTTTTGATGAAATCGTTAAATAAAAAAGCGAAAAGTTTTATCGAAAAGTTTTAAATAGCAGCCACAATCTATATAAATGGTTATATATTCAAACTTCAATATAGAAAAGCTTCTCACAGTAAACGATAAAAAAATTATTCTGGAAACCAGAAAAGCCATATACCCGGTGCATACAGAACGAAAACGAAACGAGATCATAATATAGATACCTAAGCGATTCTTTTGAAACCGATAATTGAATAGAAAGCTTTTTTGAAAGCTTAGTGCTTTTTGACTACTATTTTAAATCAATGACATCAACATATATAAGCCAACGACAGGTATTATATTCGCGATTTCGATTGTTAAATAACATATTTCCTTCCTGTACGACATGACAACAACAACTTTTCTGATGTCTTGACAACAACAAATTTAGGTATATATTGCAATAAATCAATTAATTTAAACAATTAAATGTAAACTAGTTTTGACCATTGTTGGTGATTAGATGTCATATTTATATTCTGCTTGAATTAGGTATTTGGAAAGCTATAAGTGTTAATAAAGCTTTCATGCATGATATTAGTAGTAACACATTAACTGGGGCCTACTTTTGCTACTAAAGTCATAAATCTACTGTTGTAAATCTTTTGGAAACGCGATCGTTGTAGCGGAAAGCTCGTTCATTTCAAGATTATCGTCAATCTTGAAATGAACGAGCTTTAAAAAATAATTATTTCTTTAGTTAAGCTTTTAAATTTATAATTCAATTATTATATGCAAAAGGACAACTTTATTTTGTTTCGTTACTGAATATGGCTTTGGTATTGAAAATTTTTTTGCGATTCTTGTATAAATCTTATTAGCTCGCTTATCAGTCACCAGTTCAGTCTCATCATTGGTTAACGTTGGCAATATTTCAACGTTTTTTGATCCTGTGTTACGGCTGTTAATGAGACTAAGTAGATAAATTGATTTTAACTTTTATTAAAGCTAAGTTTGTTTCATAAAATCTTTCATTGTATTGTTCATAAATAATCGTTCACCAATTCTGTTTATTAATAACAATTTTTTTTGATTTGGCAACACCAACAACATTATCAAATCGTTTTGATTATAATAGGAAGCTTTTTATAAAGCCAAGTGCTTTTATAGTTAAAGATTAATGCCATCAGGATATGCAACTCACTATTACATAAAATATTTACGTATTTGATTGTTAAATAATACAATTCGTCATTCATGAATGATTTGACAACAGTATCTATAAATTATTAAATATTCAAACTTCAATAAATTAAAGCTTTTGACTGTAAACGATAAAAAAATTATTTTGGAAACCAGAAAACCCATATACCCGGTGCATATAGAATGAAAACGAATCGAGAACGCAACAAATTCCTAAGCGATTCTTGTGAAACCGATTATTAAATAGAAAGCTTTTTTGAAAGCTTAGTACTTTTTGACTACTATTTTAATTCAGTGACATTATAATATATAAGCCAATGACAGGTATTATATTCGCGATTTCGATTGTTAAGCCTCAGCAGATAAAATAAAATATATAGAAGAGATTAAAGCTCATCACTAAAACTTTAATTATTTGTTCATATTAAGCACTTTAAACCATGAAAGCGTTTATTTGGCACCGTTAAGTCTAATTAATCTGACACTATTTATTGATCTATTGTATTTGAACTACTCTTCTTCATTGTATAAGTAAAAAAACTGATTTCTACTTTTACTAAAAGCTTAAAGTATCTTGGTTTGTATTTTTTATGGATGGAATCGATATATAATGATCATTAATTTGACAACATGCCGTATTGAAAACAACAACATTAAAGTAAGCATATCGCTATAAATCAACAGAAATTATTATTAATTTTGAAATGAAAGAGCTTTTAGAAATGTATTATAAAAAGGTGCTTTCGCTAAGCTTTTAAATTTATGTTATTTAGTATTCAATCAAATACAACTATATTTTGTCCCATTCTGAAATATGACTTTTGCGATTGAATATTATTAAAAGCTTTTGATAAAGTTCGTTTATATAAAATTAACTTTCTTATTTTACAATAGAGTATTGGTTAAATTTTGTATTATTCCAACTTCTATTTAATTTAATCTATCGTATCTACAAGACTAAGTAGAGGAATTAATTTATATTTTCTTAAAAGCTCTATTTTGTTTGGTTTGTAATTAATCATTCACCAATTAGTTTTGTCGATAACCAGTTTGTTGATTTGGCAATACCAATAACATTATTAAATCGCTTTTGATTAGCTCCATCAACGATTAATCCCATCAACATATGCAATTCACCATAACATAAAATATTCACGTTTTACATTTTTAAACAATAGAATTCGTCACTCATGTAAAATTTGACAACAACACCTGACATAACTTAGTGACAACAACAATATTAATATATATTTTTCAATAAATCAAATCATTTAAACAACTAAGAAAAGCATAATGGTGATCATTGTTAACGGCAAGTGATAATATTACTATTGTGCTCGAACAAGAAGTTAGAAAAGCTTAAAGCTTACACAATGCTTTTACACATGATATCATTAAAATAAACATTGAGGCCGTACTCTTATATCTGGTCATGCATTACCTGTTGTTTTGAAAGTTATACAAAGCTTTTGAAAAAACTCCGTTGTAATTTATCAAATAGCTTTAACTAAGTTTCAATAATAATGTTTTATTAATTATTTGCATTTTGCACAGTGCTGTTTTTTTTAAATATTAGTTTTGGAATTCAAAATTATAAAAAGCTTATTAAAAAGCTCGTTTGTATGGAGTTATCTCCAATTCGTGCTTCTAATGTATTTGTTGAAGTGTGATATGTGATGCTGGGTGCTGTAATCGTGACAGCTAATGATGAACGGCGGGAGTTAAACTTTGAACTCCACAGAGTGGCATTGATTGACAGCTAGGGCGCTGAATCAACCAGCCGATGAAGACGTTTTTCTTGAAATGTATGGCATCTTTGTATGTGGTCTGTATAATTCGTTTCGCTAGGCCGGTTTCGATCTGAAGACGTCATTGATTCGTAGAGTGATCGAAAAGATCAAATCCATCTCATCAGGCATATGCGACCGGACTTGATGTCCGGTCGCATTTCGTTTCTATATATCTTGTGAGGCTATGTTGCAACAGTTCTAGCGAATTTACAGAATTTGACTCGAAATCTTTTTTTTTCGATTATTTTTGTTTTTTTATACTTCACTATTGTGGCGTGACTATTCGTCGTATTTGTGAACGCCACATATTCAAGTAACATTCGATGACAGATTTTAAAAGCCTTATTATAATATATAAAATATAAAATTATATAAAATATAAATAATAGCTAAAAGCTCATTGTTTAAGCTTAAATAGTTCATGTTAAGCACTTTTATTTACGAAAGCGCTTATCTAGCACTATCAAGTATAATTAATTGGTTCAATTTGACACTATCGATCTATTCGATTTGATCTACTTATTTCCACGAGACTAAGTATGGGAAAAATAATACATTGAAAGCTTAAAGTATCATGATCTTAAATGTGTATGACTTGCATCAACATAATATGATGATCATTAACCAATAAGATGTATGAAAAACAACTTTGTCCCACATGTATGATATAAGATCAACAACAATATTATTAAATCGTTTTGATCACTTTAGTAAGCTTTTTTGAAAGCTTAATCCCGATTTTTCAATTCTTAATATTAATGGTTTTACTATTAATATTTAACATTTTTATGTTTTTTATTTAAGTTCTAACTAACAAAATTGTTCACTAATATAAAATTTGATAACAACAACTTATGACGTATTGACAACAACAACATTATATATTAAACATATTAAAATATATCTATATATATTAAACAAATAAGTATAGACACGTTTTAATCGCTGTTAATATTGCTTTAATGGTAACATTTGTATTTTGCCTGGAAGAAGAACTTGGAAAACGTGAAGCTTTTATAAAGCTTTAGTACATATTTTATTCTAATCAAAAATCATGTAAAGCTTTCCGTAGGTTAAATAAAGTAAATGTTTTGTAAAAGCTTCGAATTACATGATCATTTATTTATAGTTTATCTAAAGCTTTAAGATATTTCATTATAAAGTGGCATTCTAATTGTAATAAGTGACATTAATATGTGATGATCATTGACTAGATATATGACAAAAAATTTAATTTTATTTCAATGCTGAAAGCTTTTACAAATCGGTAATGTCATAAATACATAATTTATTAATTTTATTGGTATATAAAAGTTTTGATTTTACTTATATAACAAATCGCTTTCTGTGATTGAAAATATAAAAAGCTTTTAAAATATGTGAATAACGTCACTTGTCACAGGTTGAAGTAATTGACTGATTATAAGGATAGGAAGGTATGTTAATAAGGAAAGAATGACTCGGGAACAGACACCTGGATAATTGTACTAAACTACTGTTATTGCAATTCATCTCTACTGATCTGTAATCAACAATCCACAATCTTCAGTCGCAACACCTATCTGCACTCATCTTAGATTAAATTAAAACAATTAAAATTCTGCAGTAAATTGATTAATGTATTGAGTTATAATAACCCCACGGCAACACAATATTACTAAAACCCAATTTAAACTGCAATTTGCGTTCACTTGTCATAAATGTTTAGCTAGTTTTGGCTAATCTCGAGATATATCCAACCTCGACTTCCAAATCACCAAAGACATGCAGAATACATCTATGCAGAAAACGTATGGTTGAATGCATGCATTCAACATAAATATGATGAACACAGCACACGACATTATCTGCATCAACCTATCTCGGCCGTAAGTCGGGGACTTCCTGTACATATACATTTTGGATGTACATAAAAGCAAAATTTAAAATTTATATAAAATAGAAACCGTTTGAAAGGAAGCAAATACATACAAATAGTATAATATCTAGTTTTACGTAGAGAATAGGACTGTTGCACGCCTGTATTTTAGTACGTATTAGCAAGGTTATTTGCATTAACGAAACAAAAAAATAACCTGATATATATAAAAAAAGGAATAAGGCACTAAAATGTAGACAGTAGTGTGTGTGTAATGTATCTGCGTAATCAACATCAAAATTGTATGTATATACAACACAGATGCAAATACACGACTCAATACAAATATATAAAAAAAATGCGACACTCACCTTAACAATAAATATTATTTATTTATGCATTTAAATTAACTTTTATTTATTACATTATATTATTATTGTTTTTTGTACGAAACACTTGTATTATTTTATTAATTTAATTAAAAACTTTTAATTTAAAATAAAATAATAATAAAAAAAACACAGAGCAGACCAAAAACACGTCTACTCTGTATAAAAACCCAACACAATTGCCAAGGAAAGCTTTTCGGATGATTGATAAGCATCATTATCAAATACACTTGGGTGTAAAAAAATTGCACATTGCTCAATTTTCCACAACAGTTTTTTTAATGCAAATTCAAAGTCTATTTCAATAAAAATTTATACATATTCAAACTGAATTCTTGGGGTAAACATCTGAAGTACACGTTTTTGTGAATTTGTCAGCATGAAAATTAGAGGTAAAACTCCAATAAAAACATGGAAAAAAACCAAAAACAAAACCGTTTTATTAATAAGAAGTATTCCCTTCCTTGCCCGAATGACAGCCTCCATTCGATACTGCATAAATTCTAGCTAAAATCCTTCTTTTCGACTGGTTCTAAACAGACAATTTTAACCAAAAAGCTCAACAAAAGGTACGACGTACTCTTTGAGTACTTTCTCGATGTACCGTTGAAAAGCCTTTCGTCTTGATCGACAGGCAGTATTGGCTCGGATGACGAATACAAAATGTACGGTCCACCACCACACGAAACACATTTTTCAATGCAACATTGTGCATATCTCCGTGCCTTCTGTATACTCTTCCGCATTCATCGAAATAACCACATCCTGCACTAGTCAGAGAACAAGACGTATTTTGCATCGATGGAAGATGTAATTAATAGAGGGCCGTTCAGACGAACCGTCGATATGCGAATGATAACAATTCCGGGTGAGATATTTCATGGCATGCTATGGTATTTATCTTGTTGAATAAAAAAATCACTATGTTGGCATAGTACAAGTACAAACTAGGTACCACTTGATAAGTATTAAACTAGACTTTGAATCTGCATTTAAAAATATTTAACAAATATTGAATTAACCAACACAACAAAATATATAATTTTTTTTAAGACTTTGATCAAATCGTATTTATGAAGATTTAATCTAGAAACTTACAAAATGCTAGAAGCTCAAAACTTTTTATAAAAATTAATCTTTATCATTTATAATCCGCTTTTGTTTCTATAATTTAAAAATCATTTTCAAAAGCTCTTTTCCGTTTCGTTTAAATCAAGAAAGCTTTCTTAATGACTTAAAGCTTTTTGATAATAATTATTACAAATGGCATAAATTCACCCAATAGATGTTTTAATAGGTTACTCGTTCGTCATATGTTATTTACCAACAACAAATATCAAACCATATACTGAACACATCAGCATCGATTATTAAGCTTTCAAATTAAGTGATCAAGCACAAATTTATAATATTAAGTGTTTGGAAACATCAAAAAGATTTCAATATTATTAATGTTTTACGTCTACCGAATTTAATTTTGATTGCACTATAAAACGATCATACAAATTTTGATAACATAACCAATAAATCAATTAATAGATTTTGAAAAAAGCTTTACAATATTAATTGGTTTATTTACCTCATATAACAATGATTTCAGTCGACCCCATATTCAAGCTTTGAAATTTAATTAAATAACTTTTATATAATACTCACGCTTTTACATAACTAAACGACGCTATCTTAAAAGCTTAAAGCATTTTGATGTCCAAAATAATTATAAAATCGTTTGACAACAACAACAAAGCTTTAAGCTGCAATATATCTAATTTAATTATAATTAACGTCATTGTATTCGTCTAAAAAAGCTGCAATTTGCTGTCTAACAAATGAATTTTGGGACTAATGAGTGATCTGAACCGTAAATAAAAAATTTCACATTAAAAGCTCGTTTTTATATCTTAGTTTTTCGGAGTTTTTAACAATACATAAAATTTATTTTTCAAATTTTCAATAGTAGCTATTATTACAATAGACAAAGATGTTATGACAACAACATTTAAATGATGCTAACATTTTTTATATCGCAATCCAGATGAAGTAATTAATTAATTTGGAAATTTAAAAAGCTCAAAGCTTTTTATTAATATTTTACATAGTAGATAATCAGAGCCGTAATCGGAAGCGTCTGTTGTATTTAGAATTTTAATTTATTAATGAAACCGTTCCCGCGGATGGGACATAACATACAACAACTTGCAACATCATGCAACACCAAGTAATAACGAATCCGGTTTGATGAAATTTGGGGGAATGAATACTCCCGAATTTCAGGTTTTGCGTGGTATGTAATAGTTATTATTGGTAAATGAGGATATGAGTGTCTGGATTGTTGTTGATCAGAAAAGTTTATTTGCCAAGGAAAGATATGTTGGTAAATTATACTTGAATTAGGTCAGCCAACTGATACCCCAACTATAGTCACTTGGCTGACCTTCATTTAGTGTAGGTTACTCAGATATAGTGAGCTTGAATGATCACCAACTAGAATGGGAAATGAAGCAAAACTAGAACAGTGAAATAGATCTGTCATTGGTATCTATTAAGCTGGTCAGCCGAGTCACATGAAATATAGTAGAAGAGAATTTGAGTAGAGACTATTGCGTGATAAAAAAAACTATAGAGTAAGAGTCAACCCTGTAAAACTTGAATGATAATATTGGATAGTAACATAGAACGAGTGAATAAGGATTAAAGTTGTGCATTCTAAAGAGATAAATGGGAGATTTGACTATGGTTCAATGAATCTTAAATGTTTGGAAGATCATCTGAGGTTTTCGTTTTTATTAGACTTCCCTACAACCCACTTGCAGTGTTGTCAAATTTTGGTGGCTTCTAACAGGGTGTAGACTTTGAGTAAGTTTTAATTAGGGTTTGAATATAGTTATTCAAATTTCCAGTTGTGTATATTGTTGCAGTGAAACGTTTGCAGTTGTAGTTGTGTCAAGCACAGGTGAAAAAGCGCAAATGATTTTATAATTTAAATAGATAATAGTCTTACATAGGCTTTGATATGATTATAAAATTAATTATAACACATAATTCATTTTACTTCTTGTATATATTAAAAGTATTTTCCCCTTAAGGCATACAAAGCTTTTACAAAATCTTTGAAATCTTTCTTGTCAACAATTCGAAAAGTAAAATGAAATGAAAAGTAATCTGGATTTGCATACTGAAGTATCATACTGACATCAACAAAAGTAAATATTATAGTAAATTGGTTGGAGGTTACAATATATGGTCATTCTGACACCGTTTTCTTCTAATTTCTCACGTGGAGTTCATTTTCTTTTTATTATTCTAATAACTTCCCTGCAGTGGTAGTGAAAATGAGAATGACGTCATTTTCTGTGGACTTCTAGAGTTGTCGGAGTTCAAGGTCAAAAGGCCACGTTAAGATATCCGAATTTAAACGTCACGCTCATAGATCTCAATCCGAATCATCCTTCAACAGATCTCAGAGTTCAAGGTCAAAGTAAAACGACAAGGTCACATACCAAGCTCAATAACCTCAAACAAATCTCAATTATGACGTTGATCTATGCTTGTATTCAATCTTATATAATTTATAAAACACAGTATTACAGTTCAAGTTTGCTACGTTAAGAGTCTTTAACTTTATTAACCATATCGATACACCCCAAAACAATCGAACAATAAAACTGGTATAATTGTTTACGATTTAACACCATCGTCGTTTGCAGACTCCGATGTTTCGTTTGATTTCTTTGTTTGTGAATCATGACGTATATATTCGGGTAAACTCAAACCCTTTACACAACTTTCGTTGATATGAATTTGTTTAACGTCCGAACCAGGAACTTCGAACATAGGTTCCAATACTAAATTTTCAATAATGCCGCGCAAACCACGTGCACCTATTTGTCTTTCCTTTGCCAACGATGCAATAGCAACAAGAGCTTCTCGTGTAAACGACAATTCCACTTTGTCCATTCCAAGTAAATGACGATATTGTGCGACCAGCGCATTTTTAGGCTCGGTCAAAATCCGAACAAGCATATCAATATCTAAGCTGTGGAATGGGACGAGAATTGGAAAGCGCCCGACAAATTCCGGTATCATGCCAAACTCAACCAAATCTCTGGCCTGAACTTTACGTAAACAAGCGTCACGTTCCGCTTGATCACCATCCATTGTGGCTCGACTCTCGGCCGCCCGTCGACCATCCGACTTCGTCGCCGGTATACCAAAACCTAAATACTTTTCGTTTATTCGTCGCGCGATCAAACGGTCGAGGCCGGTGTAAGCGCCCGATGCAACAAACAATATATTCGTTGTATCGACGGGTATTGTTTCTCCGCGCATTTTACGGGGTGAATTTCGTTCGGGCACGTTCACAATTGTACCTTCCAACATTTTCAGCATTGCTTGTTGTACACCCTCACCGCCAACGTCACGCAATTGGTGAATACCTGGGACCGAACCAATTTTATCAACCTCATCCAAGAATACGATTCCAGTTTGTGCTCGATCGACACGGTACTGTGCATCTTGCAGCAGTTTTATGATTACTGATTCGACATCCTCGCCCACATAACCAGCCTGAGTTAATGTTGTACAATCGCATATGGCGAATGGGACATCTAAACATTTGGCTATTGTTTGGGCTAGAAGAGTTTTCCCCGAACCGGTTGGGCCCAACATTAAAATATTACTTTTTTCCAGTTTCAATTCGTCCGACTTTTTTTCGAGCACGTTCGATCCCAATGACTTACGTGTGGGGGGTGGTGGTAATGGGCGAGGAATTTCCGATGGTAGATAACCGATTCCCGTTATACCTTGCAACTCGTTACGCACCAACGCGTCGTTAAGGTGCTGTTCTCGTGCCGCTTCGCCAGTCTTTGATAAATTGTGAAAAATCTTCTTGTAGTGATTATAAACGGCAACGGACAGTACTTTTTTGGCATACTCCTGCCCGACGACATGCTGATCCAAATAGTCCATAATTTTTTTTGGCGACGGTGGTGGTTTGTGAACCTTTCGATCGTGACGACCGCGTTTTTTTAAATCATCGTCGCTCATAACGACAAAAAAGTGATGACATCTGAGGCATTTAACAAATCGGGTCGACGAGACAAATGTTTTCACTTGTGTCTCTGGATCGCCACATTTGGGGCATATGAATTTTTCCTCCTGGTCTGGTAGTTGTTGGCCCGCGCTAGTCCGTTTGTTTCCAGGGCCACTGTTCACGCTGCCCGAGCCACTTGAAGGTGGATTATCTTTGACCTTGCTCCAGATTGGTATCATACAAGACGGTCGAAGGGTGAGTAATGAGTGACGCGAATGTATTACGGTGTTGTACAATCGATTTGTTATTATTTTGCGATACTTAAGGTTTAACGCAACTCGGCATAGTGTTAAAGTTCTTCGAAAGCTTTGCATATTTTAGTTGTTCGAATAAAAGTAGATTTTCATTAATTTTTTGAATTTAATTGATGCGAACCAAAGAATTAAATACAAAATTGTATTTAATCAAATTTTTTTTCTATTTTATAATTTTAATTATTTCATCTTAATAGCAAATATATAGTTAAACGCTTTAAATTAATGACCAAGGTGAGTTATTATCAAAGTAAAATAATTTTATTTATTTTTTGAAATTTTAATTCCCAAACGAAAAACAAAAACCAATGAAAACTGCCAACTAAACCGAAAGCTCTTCGATCAAAATCATGTTTTGACTGAAAACAATTTATTTGACAATTCGGCGAGTGTCTACTTTGTGTATGTTTTGTATACCAAAATGGTGAAGCAAGGTTCTTAAAAGCTAAGGTTGGTTGTTTATACTGAAACCACCTAGAAATACTAATTAAAGCTCCGTAAAGCTTATGTCAAAGAAGGAGCAAACGACCAAGGGATGCGACTTATTAATTGCATGATAGGGACCGAGCAACGTACTATAACTGGAAGGCATATCTTTCAATGTCTGCTGCTTCATGGGAATTTTTATGAGCTTTAAAGCTCCTATTCGTTACTAATAGATTTGTTGTTGTTAAAACCAAAATGTTGCTTCAAATAACCGAATCGTTTTAAATAAGAACTTTGGCTTATGGGTTGGTTACGACAGGTTTATGCAGAACCGTCTCAAATATTCTGGATGGCTCTGGTTTGTGCCAGTAATGGTCAGTTAAGGCCAACATTATTATTATTATTATGTGATGACTAATTTGTTTTGATCTCGACAGTATTTCTCGATAGTACCGACATCAATCCAGTCGGACTGAGTGTTTACGGACCTTAAACGTTGCATTCGTCGGTGGATGATAGTAAACACACTAAGCCCCATTTTCTGAATAACCTCAAATCACATTTTCTTACTTAGCACTCTATGGATCAAGAGAGAGAGAGAGAGAGAGAGAGAGAACCCCTGTTCTGTTTTCGAATATTTTAGCCCTGTAACGTTATGTCAACATGTGGTCCGTTTTAAAGCATCCCATCGGCCACATTTAGCTCACAGTTTGTGGTTACTTTACTCCACATGTGTTCGAATTGGGTGCTGCCTGGACGATAGCATATAAATCATTGTACTTTTTCGGCCTGTGGTTGTACAAGCCTTCAAACAAGGTTCTATGGAATCCATTTTTGCTTGAAATATGGTTATTTTTATAAAAAAAAAGATTTGAAAAAGACCAGGCTCAGAAGCTCTTATCCCAAATCAACCGTCCATCTTTGACACGAACACTCATCCTGAATAAGAAATAAAGTCAGACAGGAGGCATCAGATGGTCTTACAATTTCACCATAATTTTGAGACATCACACTAAATTGCCCTCAGATTGTATCTTCAATACAGTCAAAACAGCTTCCTATTTTATGTGCAGTGGAAGCCACCGTCAAAAGACCTCCATATAAGCAGTCGGTAATATTCACACGATAATGTTATACCAATGAAACCTACGCGTTTTACTTGATTGAGTAAGACCTCCGTATTGATTGACTCAGGTCTTAGCAACTATTCTAAAGTGGCATAGAACCTCGATACTCAAGACTGTCTTGAAGCATCTGGGACTTTATTGATATTACGATTGAAACCCTGTCCCTAAAGTACAAAACGTCCGTAAGCAGTTGTCCTCCTATTAAATTGCAGCACCACTCTTTTATTTATTAGGATCGATGTTTGGTTCCACCAGTATCCACCATTGTCAGTGACACTGTGTTGAAGGCTTCTTGAATTAGATCTTATAATAATTTCGATTTAATTCCTCCCTGATGATTATGATCAGATTCTCCGCGAAACCTTGGGCATCAGATCAAAGGTTTCTCATTCTAGATAGAAGCTCGTCGGTAAAGACAAAATACTGGCCCCCATCTCGTAATACTGGCCACTCATTTTTTCAGGGGAAAATGTCAGGAGAGAGGTTGCCAACTTCCTCAACATCAATAAAAGCACAGAAAGTTTGGTAAGCGAATGAAGTGTGTCCTTTTGGAGTGAATTTCTGGAGAAGATCAAACGTACTAAATGTTCACCACCTTATCGGACAGACGAGATTAAAAATTCGCTGTATTCTGACTAGCTTCATACCACTGACGAGCCAGGGAAGTGTGCCTCAAGAATTATTCTACGAGTTTCCTTCCAGTCCTCAGTAAAGTCTCTATTCTACTTTTATAACTTGCATCGACAGAACCGCAAATAATTTATACCAATTACCGCGGATTGTGACAATTGAACAATGGTACGAGACAAATGAGGCCATTCGTCATATTTTCGATTTAATGAATCTCAAACCGACCCAGAAGTATCGATTTTTTACTCATTTCACCTCCAAACGATTATATTTTCAATATTTCCTAAAACAAAAACATAAAAATCCAGGTAAATATTGGGATACAGACGTATTATGTTTTTCCCATTTTCCGCAATCAATATGAAAATGTGGAAGAAACACATAATCTTATACCTGTGTGCTTTGTGTACCACTACTCTAA
Organism: Tipula lateralis; assembly: GCA_963932295.1. Lineage (NCBI taxonomy): Eukaryota > Metazoa > Arthropoda > Insecta > Diptera > Tipulidae > Tipula > Tipula lateralis. Next base: position 157,163,344 of record OZ010738.1, read on the forward strand.
ACGAAAAACAGATGAAATTTAACAGCGCAAAAGGGAAATTATGTGAATTTGTACAAACGAATGTGTGTGGCTGCGTGGTATATACATAAAGGTGGTTTCAAACTTATTACATTCTAATCATACCGTACATACATCTATCCATGTAGTACATAATGTACATAACCATTTCGGGATCGTTTAATAAATATTAGAAGGAAGTAATTGCGCTCGTGTTGTTTGCTGTTTTCTTTATTAAGATTTTCGTTTTGTGTGCCTATCTCCTCGAGAAGGTGAAAGTGATTTTTTTACACACCGTAGTAGGAGGAGTGGGTACAACACACAAAACATGAAGCAACACATTGTTATGGATGTTTTAAAACCGCAATGGCTATAAAAACCACATTATTATTGAAATGATGGCATCATCATCGTTGTTGTCATCGTCATTATGTATTTAGTTACCTTGTTGTACTTGTAAGGTGTAATTTTACCAAAAAACTTATTTTTTTTGTTGGGTTTCTGCTAACCAAAATTGAATAATTTATCCGCAAGCTTTAAACCATGTAATTGTGTTCTATACTTTATGCTATATGTACGCTTTTGTTGTTCGATACATTGTTAACCATCTTGCATGCGGTCTTTGTGCTTTTATAAAAAGGATCAAAGCGAATTGTGGAGCAGATAAATATTTAATTGGAGAAAATTTTGTGCTTCTGGCAGCGAGTATTTATCTAGACAAATTGGGGATAATCCTATGTTAAAAGCGTGAGTTATATAACCGTAATTGGAGTTATTGTGTAAGCTCCACAGGTGAAATAGCTTGAACCGAACCGTGGAAGACATTAAGTTCCTTTGAAATAAATATGTAAATATTCGTTATGCGGCTCGTGCTGCACTAGTTGTGAACCCTAAAATTTCACAGGTCGAAAGTAGTAAGCCACCTTTTTTTTCTTCCACTGTAGCAAATAAATTCAATCTGGTTTACGTTTATAGGGTTAGCTCATGATTTCATCCCAGAAAAATGCAATGGTAACACTAATGATATCGCGATAGATATAGTTGGGCCTTACTGCGTCTTCAGATAATATCCCAGCCTTCCGAAACATGAACAATGATACACATTGATAAGTGAATTTTTTTGTGTATATATACTTATTTTTGGTCAATGGGAAGAATCAAATCCGAAACTACGGCGTGATAAACAATTCTCTTAACCACTAGCTATACAACCGGTGCCATTCACTCAAAACATTAGTAAACAAAATTAATTAAGTAAATGCCGAACATCAGACCGGTAATTCGCCGCAAAATGTTGTTACTGACAAGATCTTGATGTGGTTGCGTTTCTTCATTTATCAGACCTTATCGACTGCTTAAAAGTTCAACATCACTTTTACCTGTGGCCCAATGAGAAAACTAACTCCAATATTTCCGAGGTCATTTCCACTTTACAGCAATGTATAGCCAAAAAGTGGAGACCATGCGTCGCAAGGTCTCCACTTTTAGGCAACCGAGATTTTTGGAGAGCTACGATTTCTAACCGATACTATATGTCATACAAATGATCAGGCTGTTCAACGCACCAGGTTTTCGGAGTTACTGCTCGTTTCACATTCCAGGTTTTCCAAGTAACTGCATTCATTGCAATTTTGGCGGTATTCAATTTTTTGTGTTTCTTGACAATTTCAACACATGATTTTTTTTACGGATGTGGGTTGTCAGCCAAACAATCCAACCAGGTTTAACGCCTCCTACGATAAGCCCTGAATACTGTGGTGAAATTCTATGAGCTATACTTTTTCTACGAAATATTAATGAAACACGGGTCATAACATAATTTTATAACCCTCTGAGATGACACTTTATAATCATCCCCCAGACGAATTATCGAATGTGGGTCATTAAATAGGTTAAACCATTGGCTTGTATTATCATCAATCTAACTATGACGCAACGATAAGATTCTCCTAATTTTTAACATAGTTATTCTCTGATGGATTCGTGACATAATTTTGCAACCCTCTGAGATGATAACCATACCCCAGATGAATTTTCGAATTTGGGTCATTACAAATGTTAAACGCATGGGATTACATTAAAACTATATCTATCGCGATATCATTAGTGTTACCACTGCATTTTTCTGGGATAAAATCATGGGCTAACTTTATATACGTATCTTATTTAACGATCTGATACTTCCTCCTTATAAAAAGAAAGAGTACTGCACAATGCACTGTACTTTAAATGATGAAAGTCATGAAAAGTTGCCATCTCTGCCTCCTCCATTATCTGGGAATCGGTAATAATAAATATTTCCATTCTCCCTCATTTGCAGTCAGCTTTCTTTGATTGCGATCCACTCTCTTGAATTTCAAAAATAGATGACTCATCTCAGAATATAAGTGTGTATTGTGGTTGAATTTATCCTACCCAATACTACTCTTCCACAAGCAATCTTAATTCTCATAAGTTGACGATAGGCTCATTTTGCTCCACTCTGGAGGATATACAAATACCTATTGTACATATAACATGGTACCCCACGACGAGACCAAACTAATCAATTGCTGATTTATTTCTTTTACTTCCATTTGCCATTTTGCGTTGTTCAATGCAACGACCCGTGTCAATGACAAAACAAACCATCCGCAAACTGTATAAGACAACTTTGCTAGTCGCATTGGCTCGGCAAACGTCCTCGGTGTACGGTTTAAAAAAAGAATCATATTATTTACTTTTTTGTGGAAGGTCTATACTCATTACTCTCTCCAACTTGTTTTTATTTTTATTTAAATAATTTTTCTTTATTATTTCTTTTTAATTACAATCTAGTCTTAGACTAATAAGCAATTTTATTCAAACTTAAACTACTACATTTTACTAAATTTTAATGGTTCATCCATCGATGTACTCCTTATTACATGATATTTGTTATTTAATCGCGCTTTTGTTGTGCGCTAGATACATTTATTTTAATCGATTTTACACTAACTCAAAAGGCTTTACGCTTTTTAGCCTTCTTAATAAATCCGTATTATCCAGTAGCTGGATAGCCTCTATGTTGACATGATGCAGCAGTCGTTGTTCGTGACTTCTAGCAAATTTCATAATTTCAGTTTTGATGGGGTCTATGCCCAAATCTTTGTGTATGTCTATATTTCTGACCAACCATGGTGCATTCACGATGTTTCTTAACACCTTATTTTGGAACCGTTGGATAATATCTTTGTTGGTCTGCTTAGAACAGCCCTACAGCTGTATACCGTAAGTCCAAACAGGCTTCAATATTTGCTTATATAGCAGAACCTTATTAGGGATTGATAAATGAGAATTTCTTCCCAGTAACCAATACATTTTATTGTATTTTAAACCCATCTCATTTCTTTTCTTTTTTACATGAGCCTTCCAGAGAAGCTTAACGTCTAATGTCATACCAAGATATTAAGCAGTGTTTTCATGCGGTATTTCGTGGTTGTTTAAATATACTGGTTTGTATACTAATCTCTTGTTCGTAGAATCGACGTGGACAGATTTAGTTTCATTTAACTTTATGCGCCATTTGTTTGACCAGTTCAATACTTGATCTATGGCGGCTTGCAATTTCTCTGTTGTATCTGCATTGTTGTCACCTACTGCGATGATGGCTGTGTCATCGGCGAAAGTGGCAATCGTATTGTTGTGTGGGATTGGAACATCTCGGGTGTATAATAAATACAGAAGTGGCCCAAGTATACTTCCTTGTGGAACTCCTGCTTTCATTTCTTTAAACTCAGAGTATTCCTCTTCTTGCTTAAGTCTGAAATATCTTTCTGTTATATATGATTCCAGTACTATGCTGTACTGTTTAGGTAGGATTAGTTTGAGCTTGTAGATTAAACCTTCGTGTCAAACTTTGTCAAAGGCCTGTGCTACATCAAGGAATACGGCAGAACAAACTTTTCTCTCTTCTAATGTCTTTTCAATAATATTGGTTATTCTATGGACTTGATCAATAGTTGAGTGCTCACTTTATTTTGAATTATTAGTTTGAGTCTTTTTAAAGTAACTTTTCAAAGAGCTTAGACATTATCGGCAGCAACGATATAGGCCTATATGATGTTATTAGATGTGATGGTTTTCCTGGTTTAGGAATCATGATAACCTCAGCTACTTTCCAAAGTTTTGGCACATTTTAATCTGAATGAAGCATTTATAATATTAGTTAACTTCACCGTAGCTTTTCTCGGTAGCTGTTTTATTATTTCTCCGGTAGTCAAATCAAACCCGGGTGCTTTCTTTAAGTTTAAATTGTTTTTAATTTCGTTTGCTACTTCTTTGGACGATGTAGGTGTAACATCATCGTGTATTTGAATTTTGTTTTCATCAAATGTTTCTCGCAATTGACATTCATGAGGTTGAAATAAATTTTCAAGAAGGTTAGCAAATCCTTCAGCTTTTTCTTTGTTTTTCCTCGCCCATGTTCCATCCATTTTCCTGATAGGGTGTACTGACATTATTGGCCTTTTCAGAGTTTTAGTTGCTTTCCAGAGTGAATATTCTGTATTACTGTCATTCGTTAATTTACTTAAGTAGAAATTAAGTGACTCATTTTTTAATTTCCGAATTTCTCTTGTTAATTGTTGAGTAAGATTGTTTAGTCACCGCCCAGGTGGCTCAGTGGTTAAAGCTGCAGCAGTTGGAGCGGGAGGTACCGGGTTCAAATCCCGATAGTGGCAGGATGCAAAAGGGATTTTTCACCATCTGATTACGATCGGTGGTGTTAATGAACATATCTTTGACCCCCTGTTGGAGTGCAGTACTCATGGGCCGACCCACCTTCCATGTCAGTACTATAGGCTGGCATGGAGCTATGCAATGCGCAGATGGTTCTACGAAAATCGGACCTATAGCCGTACGTCCTCGATTTGGCCGTTTAGGCGTAAAGTAGGACGTAAATAAGCGAACCGCGAAAGAGCTAGGAGAGCCTTGAGCCCCAAAAAAAAAGATAGCATAGAATAAAATATAAAAAAAAAAAAAAAAAAAGATTATGTAGTCTTTTTTTATCTTGTGAAGCTCTTGTTTGGTGCCACTTTTTTCTGGATTTGCGTTTATCCCTAAGGATATCTCTAATTTCTATTGGATAGTTATTTCCTTTTCACCTTGATTTGATTTCTGGAGTACTTTTTCATGCTGATTGCTGGATATCCGTAGTTAACTTTTCTACTTCTTTGTCCAGTTGGGCTATAGTTTTTAAAGGAACTTTCAAAAGTATTCTTTGTTCGAGGTGTACTTTGAAACTTTTCCCGTCCGTGTATTAGTTAGTTAATGCTGGATTATTCCCTTTTTGGATGATATACTCGCTTAGAGTTAAAACTATTGGAGAATGGTCTGAGCTCATATCTTGGCTCTCTTCGACTTTCATAAAATTATTAGAAATATCTTTGGTTATAAAAAAAATCGATTAGATCAGGTATTTTTCCTGGGCCAGTTGGCCAATATGTTGGTTTTCCTGTTGAAATGGATGTACATCCATTTTCTTTAACAGCGATTAGTAATTCTTTTCCTTTAGTTGTTGTCAATCTAGAACCCCAGTGAGTATTCTTCGCATTGAAGTCACCGCCTATGATGAACCTTTTCCCGAGCCGTTTGAAAAACTCTGAATATTGTTTGTTTTTAATAGAATGTCTTGGTGGGCAGTACAATCCTGCCACAACAATAGGAACGTTGTTAGTTTTTATATAAACAACTGTGGCCTGAATTTCTTCTTTTTCATACTTTGCTTCTTCAAAATGTTGGATATTTTTTTAATGATGACTGCTCTTCCACCTCTGGCTGAATTATCTGGATGAATAGGATGATAAACACAATAACCTTTAAATGTAATGAAGGATTGTTTAGTAAAATGTGTTTCCGAAATAAGACACACATCTATATTCTCAATATCGAGGACTGCTTGTAGCTCGTGCTGATGTCGGAGCAAACCATGAGCATTCCATGACATGATTTTCATTGTGCTGTTCATTTCTGTATTAATTTGGGTTTAGCTCCCAATGCTTTTTCTTCCAATTTTTGTAGCCTCCAATCAAATTAATTTAATTTTATGAGAATATCTTGTAGTGTTTGACTGATGTCAACATCTATCAATTTTTGCTGGGGTTTATTGACTGCGCTTCTAGTTGCTTCGGCATATGTAACACCATCAGTTCTTAATTGGCGGCTAAAAGGTTGCACGTTATTCTGTTCTGTCTGCTTCTCATACCGATTTGCCAGACCATACATTTGAGCTTTATTCATCCTTTGATTTTTAATTTTTTGCATTTCCTTTGCAACAATACATCCTCGATAATTAGCAGGATGACCTTGACCACAGTGTACACACTTTAAATTAACTTGCGGATTGTCGCATTCACCAGTTAGATGGTGTCCAGCATATTTAACACACCTTGGAAGTTTGCCACAATATTTTTGTGTGTGTCCATATGCTTGACATCTTTTGCACTGCGGAATTAGGTTAGACTTTCTAAGTGGTTGAATTTCCACTTTGCAGCCCAATAAACTAGTGATCTTATAAATTTTAGTTATATTTTCGTCACTGCTGAATGTTAGTACGAACATTTCTAGCTTCTTTTTATTTTTCCAGCTAATTTTGTTCATTACACTGATTATTTTAAATTGTTTTGATGATAATTCCTCTTTAACTCGTTCTGGGTTACATGTATGAAGTAAGTTCCTTACCAAGACTCTGATGGGCCTTTCTTGTTTATTTTCATACGTGTGAAAGATAAATGCGCCTTCAGTCAGAGTTTTCACTACGTTTTTATATGCATCTCCGCTATTTACATTGATGCTTATTTTATTTTGATTCATCAATTTTGTGATGAAAGATTCTGCTGGAACACTTGCCTTAATTATATCGTAGAACGCGTGATGTTTTTTAACATCATCTACTATGACAGGTGGATTTTTTATCTTTTTTGACATTAGTCTCAACCTTTTGAAGAGGAGTGTTTTGATCCAATGTTTGTGGTTTTTGTCGTGGTGACGGTGTATTATTTAACCTTCTCTTTTTATTTTTTCTAGACTTTAGCACGAATCTATTCGGTTTCTTAAGCTAAGTCTTCCTCATCAGTTTGATATTCAACTTTTTTATTAGTTTTAGAATTAGTGTTTCTGTATCATTGATGATTCGGTTTGACATTTACCATATTCGACATTAAATTTGGTATTCTGATTCCAACTTGTAATACTGTTTTTTAAGAATTGTAGTAAAGGGATCACCATCTCTTTCATACAGATGATTTTTACACATTCAATTCATTTTCTCCTATACCATCACACTTATCTTACTCATTTGATGATGATGCATCCCTCCCGTTTCGTTTATCCAAACGATTATCACCCATTTCAAGACTTTCAGTGCTTAAAACTACTCCTTCCAAAACGTGAAGTCTGAAACATGGCGATATTCTTTCGATACTTCTCCATATCCGACCGATCTAGATTAAACATCTTCTCCATCCGTTCTTATGTTTCACTTAGAAATATTTCTACGCGGTTCGTATTTCTACGTTCAGTCGTGTCGTGGCAGTGCTAGCGAATTACAAGAACTTAACTCGAAATATCGATTGATAATTATATCACCGAATTATTTGGGTTACTGTGTACGGAGGGAGAAAGTGAATTTGCCACGCCGTTTTTTAGTTATAGTTATCTAAGCCGTAATGCCTGATCGGGGTGGGGTGCCTAATTTCGTCCGCTTACAGCGACATTAAACGAACCTGACATCATGCTGTATTTTTGGGTGCCCCAAACATTGGTTAGGCACGAAACGAACTTCCTGGATATGTCTGATCTTTGAGAAGCGCGAAATGGACTACCACTATTGGAAAGAAGGCAGACAAATTCCATTGTAAGAAGTTAATTTTATTTGACCGGTGTCGAATCTGATGATGACGTCATTGAATGACTGTGTGATTGAAAAGATCAAATCCATTCATCTCATCAGGCATATCTTACCGGACTTGATTTTCGTACTATTCGATTCGTATATGTACGTTCACTCGTATCGTCAAAGTGTTAGCGAATTACAAGAACTTCACTCGAAATATCGATTTATTAATTAATTGATTGTGGCGTAATGGTAATTTTATTTACGAATTATTTGGGTTACTCTGAACAGTGCACAGTGTCTTTGATGGAGTGAAAATCAGCACTAAGATCAGTGTTGATCCGACTACCCAACCACTTTCTTATGTGGAAAGTACTAACGACCAATCAAAAAAACTACTTTACTACGCAAACCCAAACCCATCTGACACCTTTTCGAATATTCAATTCAAAACTAGTTACTTAATCCGCCTTGCTAAGTATATAAGATTATATCAATGTATTATATAGACATTGTCATTTTACTGGAAATCTAAACGTGACAAAAATTTAAATAATTCTTTAAATTTGAGATGATATCAGATTAACATGTAATCTAACAAAAATCTTAATAACAGTTCCAACAACAAACATCTACCCAGCTTACAGTGGAAAACAAACTACAGAACACAACATAATTATGTAATCATGTACCCACTTCACATAACCGGTAACTTGGTATAATGGGTCGCATCTGGACGCACTCCAAAAATTGTTGTGATCATATGTGTCTATACATGAATACCTCCGATATACATAACGATTATGTATATCGTCTTGTAATAACGATAAAATTTTATGCATAAGACGGTATGTTAACAATGCCATCCAAAACTATCTGTATAGCAATCAACATTTACGTATAAGAGTGTAGTTAAAAACAGTTGAATCCTTATCATAATCGTTAGATAAATGGAATCTTTTATCTATAGTTAATTTGGTATGGTTGTACACTCGGCAACAAAATTCTTAGAGTTTAGATATGATGTCTGAAGCTTTTATTTGATTCAACATATAATACAGTAGATTAAATGTACATATGTACATAACGATATTGAATAGGATGTCAAAAGACAATGAGGCCACAATCGCAGGGTCAGTTACAATGATACAACATACATTAACGATTTAAGCATAGCTTTGGGTCGTCTGGGACCCCTTAAAAGATTTGCTGTCGTTACACCATTTTAGTTAAACCTGCCAATCGACATTCAGACACCCGTGAACCTAATTACATCTTTAGGTGTCCCTCTCTCTATATGAGTGCTTAAAGTTCTCTTGGTTAAATATTAAGGCGCTGGGGAAATAGCCCTCTATTGGCAGAGTATGTGTTTCGCTGACTATACATTTTCATGCAACAGAAGTGACATATGTATATCTGTCGTACACAGACTGATGTTTTTAAAAATGATATATTAAAAGATCATCACTTGTCGACGGACCGAAATACTGAGAATATTGTGCCAGTATGTCTCCATTAGTAGCTCTACAGAAGGGTTCCGCTCCAATGTAAACCGTAGCAGTATATCTTCGTCAGCAAAGTATTCAATAGTCTCGGCACCAGTGTGCCTTGGTGCTCACATGAGTATTTCTCGGTTTGTTAAATTGAGATCAGACAGTCTCCCAAACATTTTAAACTTAATGGTATGGGACTCAATGGACGCTTGGTTGTCTAATACGGAAAAACCTGTGTGCTATTAGCACCTCTGTTTAGACCTTCAATAGCACTTTATGGCATCAGGCATTCTGCTTTTAATATCGTTGCACAGAGACTCAAGCACATTTAAATGATAGTTCCATTCCCAAAATTGTTTATCTTCACTTCATCCTTTTTGAGCTATCTGTGTCCAATTTCATGGTTTATCGAAATCCAGCTAAGACAAACAGACAGCATGTTTATGGTCTGGTTCGCCTTAGATTCCCTTAGGATTTTCAGGTGGCCAACTTTACTATCTAATTTAAGGTTATTTTATGCATAAATCTTCAAGAATACAGGCACAGCCTCCTTTTTGATATTCAGGGCAAAAAATTCAATTCTAGGAACACACCCATTGCGGCTGTTGGACTAATGTAATAATTCAATTTTCCAACATGGGGCGAATCCCTTTACTTGTAAATTGCTCAACCCCCATCCCTCTTAATATTAATATAGGATGTATAGTCTTAAACACCCCCAATATTTAAAAAAGAACAAATGGTGGTTTACATATCAGTGATACTTTCCGCAAGACTGGTAACCTGACTGGTAAGAGCTGTCAATGTCAATTTCCCAGCTTGATAAGTAAATTGGGATGTAATGGATTATCTGCAAGAGCCCAGCTTCGTATGTGTTGATTAAGAACTTTTTCCATCGCCTTCAGAAGATACGTCGTCATGTTCAGTGGTCGATATGCCTCTGGTTGGTTGATACCCAACTCCTCAGTTTAGTACAAACTCTCTCTTCTTTCCGGCTCTTCTCAGTTTAGTATAAAGATCTCGTTAATTTTCCTGCGGAGTCTAGGAATATACTTAAAAAAACTTAGTCCTCATAATTTGAACTAGACTGGAAAGAATCTCCTCAATACCTTTCTGGAGGAAACATGGTAAAATAACTCCTTCAGGAAATTAAAATGGTTTTAATGAGCCAATAGTCGAGTGTTAATCCTACCTGAGAGACTAACTCCGAAAAGTAAGTTGCTAAAATTAATTCAATCGTTTGTAATGTTCCTTAACAGCCAAGTTTTGGGCTGAATTAAAGGCTGTACTTAGGAAAATCCGTTTTGTGCTCGCCTCAATCATTGGATAGTTAAGATATCTCTACGATTTTTACATATCTACCAGCTCTCTCTTTCACCAGAGGACACCGGTTTATCTAAACTGAGTGTATATAGAAAAATGCAGTTGAACTGAATAAAAATCAATTTCCACAGAGGACTCCATTTTCCTTGCTGTAAAGAATTTGTCTTCTCCAATATAGCACCTTGTATTGGTCCCTATCGGCCAGTTTTAGAATCTTAGCCGCCAAGGTTGTTAATGTCCCTACTGCATCACTCTGACTCTCTAGTAAAATAAGTTTAAAATTCTCTCCATTCTTTCCATTATATTCCAGACTTATCCACGATGATGAAATGGAAAGGATGCAGTTTTTCCACCCCTATCTTGACCGGACCACCTTTTAATCTCCAGTTTCAACCACTGGCTTTGCATTAAAGCTATTGGGAGGTGAAGCTGGACAATTCCAAACCTGTAGTTCATCTGAAAAAACTAAGGTGCTTGAAACCCATCACGGGTTTTACGCTGATGATAAACACTTTCCTTCATGTAATAATGTCCCTAAATCTCCAAAATTAATCCCAGCATACGCATGCCATTGGGAGTGTAATGGTCTAAATTGATCCAGACTGAGTATGCACTATTTTTGAAAAAAGAACAAATATGAGTCTTAGTGGCGATTCTTACTGGTCAGTCGCTTCAAAGTCCACCTCCAACACATTGATCTATCTCAGAATGTTATATGTTAGGACTATTTTGCACGCAGGATGATTTTTTTCAGTCAATTGTTTTGCTACAGTTCGGTTATTGACAAAGCTCGTTTTCCTTTGTTCAACTCTAAGTCAACTGACGTCAATTTTTGTACCTCCCTGAGGGTAAACTTGTTCAGTATAAATTAGAGCCCTCTGTGGATGGTATTCCGTTTTCTAAGGGTCACTTCTAGACGCAGGCAATTAATATGGTATATGATGAATTGGTTGTATCAGGTGTGTTACTCTCTAATCATGTACAATGATGTCCGCACAATTAAACAGCAATTCGATCATAATGTTTCCCACCACCCACAACGAATTATATTCTTCCAAATCTTTAGATATTATTGTTGTTGTTTTATTTACCTTATGCCTGTACGTCGTTGAAACTCGTCGTACGGTAGCACAATTTATTATTTAAGAGAAAAGTTTGAAAAGTAGTCTTGAGGAACAGAATATGAGACTATTAAAATAAATTGGAAACGATGAACAACATAATTGTACAGTACAGCATGATAAGGAAATCATAAAACCACAACGTATAACTTCATTCGAAATATAATTGATTTGAACAGAGCATATATATCATATACGTATGATGGGTGCTCTGTTCAAAATAAAATCTCATCCCAACCAAAAATAATATTTATGTACACTGTAGGGCCAACGATCGATATAAAATATATTTTGTACATAGGATAAAACATACTTTTGTTATGTTTACCAGCATTCGTTCTAAAAATACCAAAGTTATGATTTGAACGGTGGAGGAAGCATCATGATTTCGTTTGTGTATGTAAAGCAAACAAAATTTACCTGCAAAATTGTTCACCTTGTCTACCCGAACAGTTTAATTAACGCTTAACTGATTTAAAATATGTTTTAACGCAAATGTATGTTTTGTACATATACAATACATAAATTTAATCTACACATATTTGTTTTATGCCTATATAGGATCGTACATATATATATATATATATATATATATATATATATATATATATATATATATATATATATATATATATATATATATATATATATATATATATATATAAATATATATATATATATATGAGGGAGGATGATGTTGGTGAGTACCAAATTATGATATTATAGTTAAAAATTATGTTTTTGCTTCTCTATCGTCTTGTTGAAAAAAAGTTCCAGTGTAGGTTCAGTTTTTCACTCAAACATCAGGTATTTGACCAATTAGATGCTTAGTTTAGATGTCCATCTAAAATTAAGAAATATTGAAATCTTACTTTTATAGTGGAGGGACTTGTTTTTTTTGTTTTCATTGTTTTTGTTTTTGTCATCCTGCGCCTATTGAGATTCGAACTCGGTATCTCCCGCTCCAACTGCTGCAGCTTTAAATACTGCGCCACCTGGGCGGTGTGGTCAGGGCTTCTGTACCCATACTGTAAGAAATTTGCGTGGAAGAAAATAAATGCTTAATGAAGCCAGTTTGTGAATCTTTATAATCAAATAAATCATGCGCACGTCCATTTACAGAGCGTATACAGTCAAAAACATTGTAGCAATTGCTCAGAATTTCTCTAAGCGCAATCAACAAAACTCGCTATTGTGTTCAAGAGTTGGACATTTCACGCAGTTCTATAATCAAGAAAATATTGAATAATGACCTCGGAACGGAATATGAAGTGCAGGAGCTGAACCAAAACAGCCATTCCAGTTCAGAATAATTTGACTAGGAAAGCTCGGCTAAAATTGAGCATTTAAACCGAAAAATTAGCTTTCCCACGAAGCTTATTTTCTCCTCAACAAGCAAAATTATGACATCTGTGACACCTCAGAAAATAAACACAAAACCTAGAGAAGTCGATTCATCCAAACCGGATTTTGGATCATAGTTTTTCCTACCCAGAATTCAAGAGGAGAACACTCACGACATTTGGTTTCAACAAGACAGTAAAACTTACTACACACCCACCATTGAGCTGCGATTACGCCACATAAATGTTGTTAGTTGAAAGGTTTAGTAACCCAAAATCAAGCCATAAACAGTTTAAAAGACTATGCGATAGGTTGGGTAATTTTGAGGTCTCGTTTATTGGGAGATTCAGATAATAAGATCCGTGACAATCGCATGAACAATTTGACTTGTGCATTAAAACCATTCAGCTGCAGGTTCAGTTTAATCAGCACAGAATAATAAACTATCTACAGGCATAATGAATATATCCATCCAATTTATCACATCATTACCAAGTGACCTCTTCACCAACCGAAAGGCGACGTTTCTCTTAAAGATCGCAGCTTGATTCGGCTTGATCAGTATACAGATTCTTATGTTTGACACAGCATTCTGACTACGTTTCTTTGAAATGTATTTGTTTGATATCCATTAATATTCTAGGCCATAACATTCTAGGCCTTCTGATTGATTGAGTCATATGCTTGAAATCTAAGAATACCTGGTATTCATCGCGAAAAGTATGTAAACTTGGAAAAATCATCCTCACTGGTAGTCATTGACGGTACCTTGTATGCTCCGTAAGGAAGAGCAATACCTCGATATACCCCCCTGTATATGGATCTGTATCTAAGGGTATTCCGCTTGTGACACACGTGGAACATAAACTAGGCCAGAAAACTGTTCACGTCACGTATTAAGTGGGCCCGAATGGCAGTTAACCGAGATCTTAAGGTATGGTGCGATCCGATGAATCATTTTGAAAAATCTCGCAAATTCATCCCATTGTTGAGTTGTTGTAAGTGAAAATCTTCTTCTGTCTACAAATACATTTAGTTGTCCTCCTAGCAAAAAAAAATTATCCTTGCGATTGTTACACCAGTTTGTGCTTAGTTATCGGCTACAAAAGGACCACCCGAGCCCTGTTGAAATAAAACATTTGACTAATTTGACTTTAGAATGCTTACGTGAATATGTTCATGTTTCAAATTGGCTGCGTTTTTCTCGGAAAGAAATGTTTAGACATCGTCCTCAAAATCCATCAGATTATCCAAATTACTGTTGTGTTTTTATCATGAGACTGGCTTATATCAGTGGGCAAATGAGCACATACAATTTACAAGTTGGCTACTCAAAACCAAGACAGATTTTTTACCCGAGTGTCTAATGTACAGTCTTGAGGTACACGATCTCCACCCTTATAAGGCAATAGATATTCATTGAAATCTTAATCCACGTGCCTTTTTTTATCTCGTGTCCGGGTACTTAAGTGGCGGATCACTTTTTTCAGTATCCGATTTTTAGTGATCCAACCAGATTTGGTTGCGCTCTATATTTAATACGAGCTCCAATTACCATGGTGTCATTCTATCGGTTTTTAAAATGAATCGACACACCCACAGCTCAAAATATTTATTTTATATACTGAACTGTAATCGAGATTAAGAAATTCTTTAAGTTTGTCTTCTTTAACACTCAAACACGTTTTTATTACACTATTTCATCGATTCGCATTTCAGCTGTGAAAGTATCCTTTTTCTGGCTCGAATGACCAGAATGTTTAACCAACAAGTTTATTCACGGATCACCAATGTTGCATAAAGGTTGTCGTCGCAATATCCAAAACCAAGTTAAATATAATGATAGCTGGATTGTGGCGGTTAAGACCTTCTTGACTGCCAGGTAATTTGCATAGACCAATACTATGGCATTTTGCAGTAGCCTACACTTTTCTTTTTCGTGTGTGCTTTCCATCGAAGCTTAGCATCTAAGGTCATGTCGAGAATAACTCCAGTGTTTCATCCGCAATCTTTGCAATAGTGTTATTTCCTAAAGTTCAGTGAGATCAACGCTTTACAGTATAGGCACTCTAAAATCACCATGAGGTCCTCCTTTTTCGAATCCTTTAAATTCCAAGTATGTATCATCTAATTTTATTCATAAGAATCTAATCCTTTCCAGTATGGTTCCAGTACTTTAGCGAACTGTATTTCTTAGATAACTTCTTAGTCCTTCATGCCCACCTGCCAAAAGCTTGAGTTTTGGATCAACTTATCCAAGCGCTTATAAATTGCTGGGAATAGTGAAATTGGCCAGTAAGACAATATTTTCGTATGGTGGTTTCCCAGGTTTTGGAATCATGATTTCCGTTGCAATTTTCCACAAGCCGAGTAAACTATGCAAAAATCAGCGTGTGAGCCTTACTAACGCCTTTCTTAAGATCATAACCTTCGGAGCATTTTCAGGTTCATATATTGACTTTTTGTTACCAAATGACCTCATTTTGTGTAACTGATTCGTCATTACGTCTTGCTTATATCTGCTGAGCCGCTTCTAAGGCTTATCACATTGTAATCCTTGTACTTAGCTGGGTGGGTTTCTCCTTTCTATATATGCATTTTGGCTTGACAATATCTCTTGTGCGTTCCCTGTTACAATATTGTTGAGTATTTTGAGTATTCTTAACAGTCTACAAGAATGAATTGGATGATGGGTGCTCCATGGATTCTTCACTTCAATCAGTCAAACATGTATTCGTTCACACCACCGATCATAATCAGATGGTGAAAAGTCCGTTTTGTATCCATCCACTATCGGGATTCGAATTGCTTTGAAATTCAAAAGTATGATTGTTTCCTCAAATCCACTCACTTTCTTCAGCTATTTCTTCTTCATCCGTATGGTATTTGGGACGTTTGATGGTAGCATAGCACCACTAAATAGCCTTGAACCTATTGACTCCTTTCAAACAAAGTTTATAATTTATTCGGATGAGTTTATATTATTATTCCGCATCATATCTTAGGGTTGGTTAAAATGCAGGTAGTATGATACATGAATTTATGTCTATCTACCATTATAAACTTTCTTTTGAATTATGATGATTAAAAACTTTACAAACACTACTAACTGAACTGTAACTGATGTATTTTCGCATCATCTTAAAAATAGAATCGTATAATGATGAGAAACAGACGTCTTACCTCACAACCAACATATGGTGAAACAAACCAACTTTGCTTATTATAAAATATTCATCAAGTCTATAAATAATTAATGTCTTCTTTAAAATGAAGGGATCGTATACAGTATACGAGATGTAAGATACACGTAAGACTAGAAAATGAAATCATATACCTTTTTGAATTTTGAATGAATCAATACATGAACCGGAAAACTTGTACACTAGTGAAATAAATTCCTACATTTATGTTTACTCACCACCCCACCCCCGTTTGTTTCACTTCAAAAGCTGTTTTTCTTTAAAACAAAATCATTAAAAATGTATCATCCCACTCGAAGCTTTCAAATACAAATTTTAGGTGAAGTTCCCGCGCGTTGGAGTAATATATCGTTTTTCAATCGAAATTTGAAACGCACCAATTAAACATGTGTAGGTACACATCCATCTAACCTTATGTGGGAAGGTGAATAAATTAATGTTATTTTGTGAAACAACCCTAACCAACAATCAATCGCCTTTCAAAATTTAAAGCGTCCATATAAGGATTTAAATTGTGGAAATCAATTAGAGATTGAGCGGTCTCTCGATATAAATCGCACGATATACTCATTACAGTACATGCGGTGTATGTATACATAAGAAAATAAAACAAAATTCTTTTGTTTTAAGTTTTAATCGGTTTTAATTTTTTATGATAAGACCGACGTAGATACAAAAGGTGATGATGATAAGAAAATCTAAATTCAACCGAACGAAACGCCTTTTAAACATCTTTTGGAAAATCTTAAATTATATAAAACGCTTTTTGCTGTGTTTATATGGTTTTAAGTAACGAAACTAAAGAGCTTTTGGGTGTGCTTGTGTGCGTGTGTAACAATACAAAACAGCAAAATGTTAAATATTTATATATACAGGTCTTAAAGCTGCGAGTATATACGGAGGCATAAAAAAAGGTCGTGTGAAAATATTTATCGCGGGCCCACCAACGTTTTATGGATCTATAAAGCTTTAAATTGTTTAATTTGGTGGTCTTTGTTGTTGCTGGTTCCAAGATAAGAATTATTAACAAAATAAAATTAAGATAATTCTTTGGTAATGAGTTGTCCAAAAGTATTTGCGTAAAGCTTTTCATTATAAAGGTGTCTTATATATGTATATAGAAACGCCCGTATATTCAACAGTTGAATATAGCTTTTTAAGGCTTTTCGATCTATCCCCTCATCGAAAAGCTAATTAGGGTGTACCATCCATCATTTTTGACCGTTTTTCTTTTTGTTTTGCCTCTCTGTTCAAATTAAGAAGGAAATGTATTGTTCTATATATACGTACTTTACATTGATATTTTGCATAACCGTCTTCAGGATCCATCTATACGACAAAGTATATGTAATTAATCATAATCAACAAACATAATTACATTGACTTATACATACATACATATTGATGGTACTAATTTTAAATTAACTTTGAACATAATACTTGTACATGTTTAACCATATTTACCACAAACCACCATTCTGCATATGACAAGCACTCGAGATGTGTAAACATGGAATATGCAATATAATATTTATGTGTAAAGTGGTTACTCTTCACGGTTTTAATATTTGTTGTACACTTCTGTTAATTTTTTGAGATTTACTCAACCCTAATCTACAGTTTGAAAAAATTTATTATATCATGATCTACTATGAAATACTGTTGAAGTACAGAACTTTTATTGGAGCAACCCAACTTTCATATGCCAGTACTACACGCAATGACCATGCATTCCTCAGATAGTCTACGTATATCGGTGCTACAACCGTACTGCTATACCGTTTCTGTGCGCCATATGGTAGGATCTAAATGGAAAACGCGTCAAAGTAAAGAGTGCACTAATATAGTGTGAAGGCACCAATCCTCAATACCCGAAAGAATAAATCGGTCAGGAACGACCAAAACCCCAAGGAATAATTCTTTACTATAAGATAGAGAATAACTCTTGAAACGATATGTCAGGTCAATCAGTATGACAGCTCAGTGTCAGAAGTGATTTCGAAACTAAGATTCAGCCAGGTTGTAAATCACGAGCATCAAAAGCTTGGTAAAAATAGCCATAAACATCTTGATGAAGGGAATCGAATGAAGGGAATCTTTTGCTTTTGCAAGATGCGATTTGTCAAAAGGCTGGCTCAGCATTCAAAGTGGAAATGATCAGAAGATTGAATTCTAAAAAGAGGTTTCTGAAGCTTTGATAGCAATACGTTCTTGAGAAGGATATAAATTAAATTGCATCCTACACGAAGTGCAGCTAGTCCTGAAATGAGTATCGTTCAGCATGAGATTCAAGGGGCAGAAAAACTTGTGTTTAAACTATTTTCAGTCTGAGGAGGAGCAGTTGAATGTAGTCTTAGAATGTTTGGCAAACAATTTGTGTGGTTGCTTCATTAGAGGACAGCATTAAATGCTACTTTGGAGTCTGTACTTTTCTCACGGAGTCTAATTATGGAAAAGACTCAAACATTAACTATAATCTATCGTGAATGTGAGTTCTCTGTAGGAATTTGAAGCGTGTGGATTCATCTTCCAGTTTTGTATGGTCTGATTAAACCTTGAGGGTCTTATCGGCTATTCTCACTAGTTCCATCTGGAGCAATATAAACTGCAATGGACAAACTGTTTTACACAGGAAATAAATAATTAACAATTGTCAACAATTGCAGTGTTTGATTAAGCCAAAATACTTTAAATCTTACGTAGCTCGAGGCACACCTGTTTAGTAATAGTGAAAATTAAAGTTCCAAATCCATTTGATATCTGCTGTAATCATATATATATTATTGTGTATGATAAAAACGAGCTATTATTAAATTTTCATCGTATTTTCCACTCAATTATCCATTTTAATTACCACATCAGCAACTCATTTTTTGTGATTAGTTTTCCAATCGATGATTTTGCTTTTCATCTGATTATTTCGACTACCTTAACTAATTCGATTTTTATTTCGATTAAATTTTTTGCTATAACATGAATATACCAATATTCTACCATGGCATTGAAGAGAGTTAAATGGCAAATGATCATCCCTCATAAAACCTATTCAAAATTGTATCTGAATATATGGACCTAAAGACGATTATGTTGTAAGAAACCAACTTAACCACATCTAATGTTGATTGTACAGCACAGTGATTTGAAATTTCGCTAATCCGTGACTAGCTTCAATTATTTGAATCTTCAATTCACGCTTTATCTGCTAACCCACTCATTTAGGCCTCTTAGTTATTTTGTGTATAAGCATTCGGCCTGTTCAATGAGTAATATATTGCATAATGTACACCATAATGTACTTTTTCCTATGGTTGTTTCTGAAAATTGTCGTTATATTATAAGAGCATCATTAGTGCTTCTTTATATTGTACTGCTATATCCTTTCTATCGAATTCTTGTGCTCGTCTCACAAAATGTTTCCTGACATCGCAAGTGTATTATTACTTTCAAGGTGATTTCCTGAGCTTTCAACATTCATATTCTTAACAGAGCCTTTCCAACAGTAAACTCTCATCTTTAGGATACCGCCATTGAATTAATACGAGACCCACTGCACAAGTCGTTAATAATAATATAATCTACAATTTTACTATTTACTTCAATTCTGCTCTACAAGGAATAAACCAATACCATTTCACTTTGGCGGATTTTGTCCATTTCACCATAAGTAATTGTATAGTGACCCCGATTATCAAAGACCTTTGGTACGCCATTGGAACACAAATTCTCTATAAAATTTTAATCAAGATAGTGGCAAGTCATTTCAGGACTTCAATCGGTCGCCCTGTAAACCAATCGCTCGTTTCTTTCGATATGCGAATGGGAAGATTATCCTGTTGGAACATCATATTCAAGGTAGGTTGATTTTCACCACAATTAAGGTATTCTAAAGATTAAAAAAAGAGGTCCAAATGCAGTTATTACGGCGTCACACCAAAGCTTCAGTTTATTAGTAGTTTATTAATTATGTCTAAATTTTAATTCTTATTGTTCGAGATGCTAACATTTTTGTAATTTATTTTAAGGGCTTTAAATTAATTTTTTAAGTTTCTATTTTGTTTGACTTACTAACCTTCTGACCTTTTTATCACAGTTGGTTAACATTTCTGTTATCTGGCGCAGTGAAAGCTTCTAATTATTTTCAAGCTTTTCAATTTTTGTCATTATTCCCGTTAGACTAATTTTATAACACTTTGCCGATTGGAAAGCTTGCAATTCTTATAGGTTCAAATTTTCCTGTTTCTTTTGTTTTTTATCAAAATTTTATAAAATACCAATTAATAATGTCATTAATTAAAAAACTAATTAAAAATACATTAAAAGTAAACTAATCAAATCAAACGCCTAAAATATACTAACTGGTTTTAATTGAGTTTCGCATTTATTTATGTTCCATCAAAAATTATTTTGTTTTTTCTCGTTCAAACATGTTGCATTTCGATTGCTAAGATTAAAATTTTATTTTTATATACTTCGTGAGTTTCGGCCACAGTACAATTAAACAATACAATTGTGAGTGTATATCAACAAATCACAAACAAAAGAATGAAAATAAACTCTATCGTATAAAGGATACATGTTTGCATATATATGTATGTATTGTATATTGTGTTATGTAATCACACTCAGGACATGTATATAAGAACTGTATACACTGGTACACAACTACATACCCTACACAAATTAAATGATCCAAAAGTTATATTTACTTCCAACATATCCATGTACCATAAAAGATGATGATGTGTTCATCAACGGAGATGTTGTTCGTGGAACATAAAACAAAATTTTCCCATTTTCATCTTATCTAGCATAAAACATAAAATATATGTATGTATATGTAATAATAATAATAATAACAAGAACAAAACCGGAAGGAAATAAAATTTATTGTTTAAAATAAAATAAGCAAACCGAATTTGTTTAAAAACGGCGGAAAAGCGGCGTTTGGTTATAGACAACAAACCTGCGAATAAATTTTTAATGATGTTTTAAATGGGAAACTGTAATTTATGAATACACATAACCATTATTATTATGATTTCCAATTATGTATTACGAGTTTGTATTATGACACCAAAAATTTCAACAGCCAGCATACATATAGAGCATAGACATGACATGTCAATGATTAAGAGAGAAAAAAACTGTTTTGCACAAATGTGTAACTTGAACCCAATATATTGGCACCCACTATATATCTATACGTTATGTTGTTAAAATATAAGTATCCTATATCCTATTTAATGGATAATCATTATTTATTTTCAGAATGGCCAGTTAAAGTGTTGTTCGGCATCCATGAGAACCAACTGGGAAATTTAACATTGAATATTCTCAATCGACAAAATATATAAAGTGAAAACGATAAACAAGGATTTGCGCCATCTATATACGAAACATAAAGAAGTCAAAACAACAAAATGCCTGTTGGAGGACGAGTAACTGGAAAAATTGGCTATTCAAATAGTTATTATTCAGGTAAAACAAATGAAAATATTGATTATTATACTGGAAATCTAACCGATATTTTGTATTAGATTTTCTTGTAAACTAGCTCATGTTCTGCTTATTTCTCTCCGTATCACCAACTCTTCGATCCAATAGTTTAAAATAGAGCTTACTTGCTACAAGGCCTCCTTGATTCTATCGACAAACTGAGAACCAGTTCACGACCAAAGCCAACCAGTGCACGATCACCTATTTGCGATGTCCTTTATTGGCATCGCTGAAAGGTTGCAGCACTGTGGCACCAGCACCAGCCATGTCTTTAGTAGACTTCTACCAAGCCCTGCCATTTACATAATATTTATTTATGGTTGTCATTTGATTTATTGAGTTAAGGCACTCTTAAACAAGCTAAGACTCTCAGAAGATTGACCTGAATGCATTTAAAGTCACATGGCTGTTACATACATATAAGTGTTTATAGACAAAGTAATTAGTTTTAAATTGATTCGTACACGAAATCGATAAAATACCAAAAACTTTGTGTAGTCTACAACCATATATAGTCGTTTACACGACTGGCTGTTTACCAAAACAAAATAAAAAAGTTTTAAGTGTTTTAAGTCCATTAACAGAGATTTTGGTTGGTAATTATATTTATTTTGTCGAATTTTGCGCTTTCATAGAACACAAAAACGCTATTGGTATATGAAGACAAATGCTATTAGCAACTTGAGAATATTAAATAAAAGCTTTGGCTGTCCGTGTAATGGTATAACGCTAGACAGCAAAACATATTGATGCAGTTAAACTGACAACAAACGTTAGGTTTTTGGAGAAAAATCTTATGCTTTTTGGCAACTTGAACTGTGATAAAAGCATCATGTATGTTA
The DNA here is from genome assembly GCA_963932295.1 of Tipula lateralis. NCBI lineage: Eukaryota > Metazoa > Arthropoda > Insecta > Diptera > Tipulidae > Tipula > Tipula lateralis. The sequence goes on from OZ010738.1 coordinate 157,186,015, forward strand.
GCTACAACGATGTGAGATTTAAACCTAAAGTCAACCTATTTGACAATGAGAAATTCGTTGCCAGAACTGGTACTAGCATTAATAATCATGATGCGATTTCTCCAAAAACGTTTAAGAGGGTATCTGTTGTAATGGAACCAATGAAAGTACTTAATTTAAGAAGAACCGAACAAGTTACTGAACAAGTTAATACGCACAGATATTTAATAATTACAGGTGATGGTGAGATTGTTACTAAGTGAGATGGTCATCCAAGATAAAGAGATACCCTTATTTATCTTAAATTGGATATGGATTTGCATGGCAGTAATCCTTTGAGATCACCTTTCTATCCTTTTTATGAGAAACTAAAAGCTGATACAACATTAAGAACAATGGAGAGAATCGTGCTCGTGCTTCTTCAGAGAAGATACAGAGTTGAATAAAAGTATAAAAATTCAATGAATTTGCTTTGGAAACCTGGTTGAAACATCTTTCTGTCAAAATCGATTATTTAGTCATTAATATATGGCAATGTGAGTGCTGCTGGTGTGAATCATTGAAATCCTCAAAATATACATCAACTAAGACGTAAAAATATTACATAACTAACCCATATTTTTGAGCACCCAAGCCTATCACGTCTTACATCTTATGCTGAACATTTTGGTTGAGAATTACTCAATATTTATTCCGTCACACAACGGATAAGACCTCACGTACAAGCACTTCATATATGGAGACAGCAGAATCGTTCTTACCCAAATAGAAGGTGCAATAGTTCATCTGCACTCAGAGTCACTTTTAACAGATGAAACAAAAAATCGTTTCGGGCGAGATCTGGTGAGGAATGAAGATAAGGTGATAAAGCGTAGTTCTAGCCATAATTCGTACATTTTCACCATGTCATTCGCTGATGTGTGCGATGGCGCATTGTCTTGATGAAGTAAAGTTATTTCTTTCTAAAAAGCCGTTAGTTTTGACTGACTTGTTAATTCTCGAGTGGAATGGTGTATCTCTGTTATATGGTAATGTTGCCTTAACTAGGTGTTGTAAACTAACAATAGGAATAGTTTATACACTTGCTTGTTTTCGACAGTGTTGATTTATTGGCCATGACTTATCAAGTTTTGTTAAATAATGGTGCACAGTTCAAATACACAGCGTACAACGCATGTCTTTCAAGCTTGACTCGAAAATTATTGAAATATCGGAAAGTACCTTGCAACGTTTGCGCAACCATACGCACTCCACCAGTGATTTTAACCAGGTTATTTAACTTTTCCAATACTCGCGTTTTGTGGAACGTTGAAATCTTACATCGGCAATATTTTCCTCTATTTCCGACAAACCAACTCCCCTATTTCCGACAAATTAAATTACTAATTATTATGTTTTTGTTCCATTTCCAGGACGATCATATACCGGCTTCAACGAAGAAATCATTTGGGTGAGTATAGGGATGGGCATCACAATAGCAATTTTGATAAGTTTAGCACTGTGCTATATAGCACGCGAAAAATGTGCCAAAAAACGTGAATACTTTATAACGGTTTAATCGTCTTCGAACAGACGTTGGAATGAGTAATGATTATATAAAAAGAGAAAAGTGATTATTTCATATTGAATTTACACACAATTAAAAAGTATTAATTATAACTACCGAGTACACTGTGCGAAATAATTTTTAATATTTCAAATTGAAAATGAAAAAAAAATAATAAACCAAAAAATGTGATATTTAACGTGGAAATGATCATTCATCTTTTTGTAAATTCTTGCTTTAAAACTATCTATAGATTAAATTTATATAATTATAATAATTAAGAGCATCAAAGATGATAGGTGCTTTACCCTCGGTTATATAAAATGCCGACCGTACAACTTACCAACAAAAACAGAGATTAAAGATGGAAGGAGACGGAAATATATTATTACTCAACATTTTTATTTAAAGCCAAAAACCAACAGGAGTGATTTCATCAATAACTAATAATGTGAAAGCTCACCATAGTGAGAAACATGTTGCCATACTACCCACTTCCTAGCTCAGTAAATGGCAAATTTAATTCAGAGACCAGTAGAATTTAATCTATTTCGATACTGTTTTAGATAGGTACAAGCTTATAATCTTGAAAAATATTGTTCCGCTAAAATTACATAGATGTTTCCCGCAATCATAATACAGTTTGAGTTAACAAGGCTCACCTATAGTGCGATTGAGCTTTTAAGCTCACTTCCCAATGTGATGTATATCGACTGTGTATAAAGTCTGTAAACTTCCTACAGTAGCGGAACGTTTATGAGAGTAAAACACACTTACATAAGTACTATATTCGCGGAATTGTTGGAGCGTAAGGTATCAGCTCCTTTGTCATTGAATCGTGTGTGGTTGTTTTCATATATAGGTAGGATCTTAAGAAGACATGTGACATCGATTCGGACAGTCTTAAAATTTATTAACACCATTTGCACAGTTCTTCCCGTCCGATTCCATTCGTATTCACCGAAAAGTAAGGTATGCTAAGCCTATCGCTGGTGGGCATGACAGTGTACGAGAAAATCTGAGGTTGTTCTCTTTATGTGCCTCAACTTAGTGAAACTTACGTCAGGACTTCAACTGACTCAGGTACTGAGTAAAGTACACAGCCTCAGTAACATAAAATACTACAATGTGTCCTATACGTTGCAACAATATATGTAATTAAAGGCGCTTTTATCTATGAGAGTCAAAAGTGAGTGCTCAAGTACATGTTGAGAAATCCTCAGGAATTTGAAAACAATATTACTGTTTACCTCTCTCGAATCATAACAATTGGGTGCAACCGATAAAAACCTCTTTAATCTTAATAAATACTAACAGAGAACAAGAATGGAAGTACGGTACTTTGACCAGCAATTAAAACCTATAATGCCTCGAGTAGTCTTAACTATTATATTGTAACTAATAGATCAGACACAAGATATCAGAAACTAATCACAGTTGCTTAATGGTAACTGTTAAGGTGATTTTAAAAGTTTGAACTTCGGGTTCAATGAATCTAATTTTCTCGGACTCCTCACATGAAAATTGACCCAAAATTATTTCCAGTGATAAGCATTGGCAAACCGTTTAGAATAAACTCAAATCCAGCCATAACACACCTCAAATGAAAGTAAAGCCTGATTTCCAATATGAAAAAATACTAACAAAATAGTCAAGGCGGGACAAAAATATAATTTTTCTTAAAGTGCGAGTGAAATAAAAAATATTTCCAGTATAAAAAATTTATTCAGTAAGCCTGATTTCCATTATGAAAAAATACTGACAAAATAGTCAAGGCGGGACAAAAAATATAATTTATCTTAAAGTGCGAGTGAAGTAAAAAATATTTCCAGTATAAAAAATGTATTCAGTACTGAGCAAAATTATTATGGTTACTGAGAAAATTATTATAGCAGTACTGACAAAATATATCAAGAGAAGTATTTTTATTCAGTACTGGAGAAATATTTTATAGGAAAAATAAAGATGGATGATTTTTTATGGTCAATTCATAATTTTAACATTTCGTTTTGTGTCCTTCATCTTAATTCATTGTGAAAATAATTGAAATAATGAATAATTATGTTAAGTTTATTTTTTTTAATTTTATTCAAAATCAAATAAAATTTGAAATTTATGGGTTATGTTACACGCATCTGCCAAAATATATCCAATATAAAAAAAAGAAAAAAGTAAAAAACCATCTCTGTCACTCTAATGGCATTTTTAATTTTTATCTCGCTTTGGTTTTTTCAGTAAAAAATACTGACAAAATTTTTTTCATAATGGAAATCAGACTTAATTCAGATTACATGTGTTTTATTATTTTACTTTCAATCAATTCAATTAATCTGGTTTGGATAATTTCTGCTCTTCTCATTCACCGACATGATTTGATACAAACACTTCTTCCGATTTTCTCAATGGGCAGTTGTTCCACACATGAAAAAACAACGTTTAACGTCTTCTTGCTTAAGCCCATATGGAATACAACCACACATGGCCTTGAGAAGGTTTGTAATCTTCAGTGAGATTCTATTGAGTTGGGCATGAAACTCGGATCATAATGCCTTGCAACTGTCGTCTTCAAATTGTATTCGTCTCTAATTTTAATGCTTCCTGAATTACAATTGAAACATGGGTAGTAAGTAAGTAGCAAAACAAGTACAATTGTCGGTAAGCTCGTGTACGGTTCGGTTTACATAATGTATAAGGCCGATCATTCTTCGTGCTTATATAAATAAATATTGTGAATCCCTTTTTGTCATTAGACTTATTAGAACAATAAAACTCTGTAAAAGCAATATTTTTGATATAACAACAATTAAATTTTTTAATGTCAATATTTTATTTAATTGTGTTTTAACATAAAATACGATCTAATATATTATTTTTATCCAGACATAAATTTAAATTAAATTAAAAAAAAATATTAAATACATAAATTATGATCTATATTTATATAATGTTAAGTCTAATATCTAATTTAAATATTTTTATTTTATTTTACATAAAAAACATAAAATTATATATATGTCGTATTAACATACACACATACAAACATAGTACCATACAAAAAGCTTTAATTAATTTTAACCCCAACCCTAAACCAAAACAATGCTTTTTTTTGCTGCGGCAGCAGATTTATCATTATATAATATAATATAGAACATAAACATTAATAATCTACTACATAATTAATAATAGCACACACATAAACATAGTAATGTACTAAGTATGTACTATCTACTACAGTGAGGTTAAATAGGACCAAAAAACAAAATTAACGAGAGTATTTTTTACTATATCTAGAAACATAATTAATCTGCACTCGACATGACGGATTAATACGTACACTATAGATCAACATTTAGACTGGTTTGATGCTGGATTTATTTTTCGGGATCCTGATCTTATGTTTTTATTTTTTTATTATTAGTCGTAACCAGAGAATCACTTGTTACTGTGTATTCGGTTTCCAATGTACGTCTGAGGTATAATTTCCCATTCTACTTGCAGAGGCGGTTAAAAGATTCTAGTAAAAATCTCCTCTACCTTAAACAATGAAGTCACTCCACCTAGCATATCTCACATACACTTTCCATTCCACCTCATCCAAATAAATTAAAATAGCGTTTGCAATGTGAAGTTAAGTTTTGCCAATCGACCAGCAATGATTTGCGAAACGTTTAGAATCTTGCAATATCATTAATACCATACAACCTGATTTAATCCGTCACTGATACTGAGAAGTTTAAAAATATAGCAATAATATAACCTACACTACTGTCATTCTCAATTTTTATTTAACGGCTTTAACAGTTCGTACTGTGTCAACAATCTGACTCCATCGGTTTCGATCACGAGCCATCTCTTGATATTGTTGTAAACAATTACCAGCTGCTAGATTGCTCCGTACGCCGCGACGCCATCGTCATCGACAGCGTGGGGATCCGAATGATTGCTGTATTATTCGGCAAGGATAGATCACAACGCATAACGACTCAATGTCCTTTGACTTCATGCACGCTATCAGGAATTTGCAATTGATTCCTGATCTCGTGATTGAAAAAAACTCGGTTTATGTCATCGCCGTCGCGTTTAAGGCCATATAACACATGCATAATTCTTCTCTCGAATGTTCGAAACTATTTTTCTTACTCATTCGTCGACGTTCAAATGTCACATCCATTCATGACATCAAAACACTCTCCACAATTTTAGTTAGTTTATTTGCATTTGCAAGATATTTTGATTTCAGAAGTGGGCGTAGAGGATATAAAGCCCGATTGCCAGCAGCTAAGTAAACCTTGATATCCTCTCCCACACCATTATCGTTAGTAATGAGAGATCCAAGCTATTTGAATCTCATCTCTCCTTCAAACATGTGGTTACCACTACTGAAATCAATTGGGTCTTGTTCTCTAAAACCAGAGATCAGATATTTTTGAACTCGACGATTTTAAGACCAACGGAAGCTGAATACTGATAATCCAATCACACAGATATCATCTGCATGTGCAAAAAGTTGATTGGATTGTCAGAATTAGATATTGTCTTGAGGTGTTTCACTTTTACGAGGGATGTATTCCAACATGAGATTAAAAAGTCTCGGGGACAGCGCATCTCCTTGTCGAACACCGGAATTATTTGTAAGTATTTGCGATAGCCTGTTCCCAACTTTGACACAGCATTCTACCTGCGTTACTGTCATCTTACACAGATGTACGTATTTGTTTGGATTCCTATTTGCAAGCGCATACCATAGACTCTCTCGATTGATCGAATGGAGCACTTGCTTGAAATCTAAGAACACCTGGTCTACAGCACGTGATGTTTCGAAGTAGAACGTGTTGCTCGCTAGGTGGTCAAAAGACGAATTATAAATTATGAAAAATCGCGGAAGGTAACAGTCATCAGATTAAACTGGCAGAGTTACTCTATCATCGTTAAGTAAACCATCATTGTTTAGTAGAGATCTACTAAGTTCAGAAAGCTCTACCCAGCTTTAATTATCAGACACTATAGCGCTGCGATTAAAGGGCTACGATCTGTGAATTTGCATGCTTACTATGCGGTGTGCAAACGATAGAACACCTAAGTGGATCCTCGAAGAGGATTATACTCTACATCCCTGGAAGGTATCTGATATGGAGTTAATTCTTTTCTACGAACTACTCAGGCCTATAAGTTGTACAGTTTTTGTCCCGAACCCGATCCTTAAACCATCGGGTGTTCCGAAAGGGCTGGAAATTAAAAAAAATTGGGACTCAAGACCGATGGACTATCTTTGGCCAAAAAGGAAACCGAAAGGCATACTTCGTCACCTTGACCTATACGAATCATCTGTACCAAGGCTGTGAGCAGTTGATTTTAAACCCTTCTTGATTCAAACTAGAGTCACAATAAATGTGGCGCAAAAATACCTGAGGAGGGTCAGGAAACAATTTTCCTCCACTATCCCAACTTGAAAGAATCGTTTGGGGTACAGTTTAGACAGATATATTTGTAGCACGTCGTCCTCTCTCATAGAACGACGAATGAAAAACTGCAATATATCACGGGCTTGATCCTAGAACCTTCGGGTGTTCCGACGGGGCTAGAAAATCAAAATCCGAGACAACACCGATGAACTATGTTTGGCCAAAAAGAGGAAACGAAAGGCATATTTCGTCACCTTGGCCTAAACGAGCCATCCGAGCCAAGCACTTGCTTTTAAACCCTTCTTCGCTCTAAGTAGGGTCACAATAAATGTAGCGCAAACCGGGCTGAAAAGGGTCAGGAAAATTTGTTCTCCACTATCCCAACTAGATTGGAATGTTTGGGGTACAGTTTATAGACAGACATATTTGCAGCACTTCGTCCTCTCTCATAGAACGACGAATGAAAAACTGCAATATAACACGGGCTTGATCCTAGAACCTTCGGGTGTTCCGAATGGGCTAGACAATCAAAATCCGAAACTTAAAACCGATGGACTATGTTTGGCCAAAAAGGAAACCGAAAGGCATACTTCGTCACCTTGGCCTAAACGAGCCATCCGAACCAAGCACTTGGTTTTAAACCCTTCTTCGCTCTAAGTAGGGTCACAATAAATGTAGCGCAAACCGGGCTGAAAAGGGTCAGGAAAATTTGTTCTCCACTATCCCAACTAGATTGGAATGTTTGGGGTACAGTTTATAGACAGACATATTTGTAGCACGTCGTCCTCTCTCATAGAACGACGAAGGCAAAACTGCAATATATCACGGGCTTGATCCTAGAACCATCGGGTGTTCCGAAGGGGCTAAAAAATCAAAATCCGAAACTTAAAACCGATGGACTATGTTTGGCCAAAAAAAAGGAACCGAAAGGCATATTTCGTCACCTTGGCCTACACGAGCCATCCGAACCAAGCACTTGGTTTTAAACCCTTCTTCGCTCTAAGTAGGGTCACAATAAATGTGGCGCAAAACGGGCTGAAAAGGGTCAGGAAAATTTGTTCTCCACTATCCCAACTAGATTGGAATGTTTGGGGTACAGTTTAGACAGATATATTTGCAGCACGTCGCCCTCTCTCATAGAACGACGAATGAAAAACTGCAATATATCACGGGCTTGATCCTAGAACCTTCGGGTGTTCCAAAGGGACTAGAAAATCAAACTCCGGAACTCAAGATCGATGGACTATGTTTGGCCAAAAAGAGGAACCAAAAAGCGTATTTCGTCATCTTGGCCTAAACGAGCCATCCGAACCAAGCACTTAGTTTTAAACCCTTCTTCGCTCTAAAAAGGGTCACAATAAATGTGGCGCAAAACGGGTTGAAGAGGGTCAGGAAAATTTGTTCTCCACCATCCCAACTAGATTGGAATGTTTGGGGTACAGTTTAGACAGATATATTTCCAGCACGTCGTCCTCTCTCATAGAACGACGAATGAAAAACTGCAATATATCACGGGCTTGATCCTAGAACCTTCGGGTGTTCCGAATGGGCTAGACAATCAAAATCCGAAACTTAAGAGCGATGGACTATGTTTGGCCAAAAAGAGGAACCGAAAGGCATACTTCGAAAGAATCGTTTGGGGTACAGTTTAGACAGATATATTTGTAGCACGTCGTCCTCTCTCATAGAACGACGAATGAAAAACTGCAATATATCACGGGCTTGATCCTAGAACCTTCGGGTGTTCCGACGGGGCTAGAAAATCAAAATCCGAGACAACACCGATGAACTATGTTTGGCCAAAAAGAGGAAACGAAAGGCATATTTCGTCACCTTGGCCTAAACGAGCCATCCGAGCCAAGCACTTGCTTTTAAACCCTTCTTCGCTCTAAGTAGGGTCACAATAAATGTAGCGCAAACCGGGCTGAAAAGGGTCAGGAAAATTTGTTCTCCACTATCCCAACTAGATTGGAATGTTTGGGGTACAGTTTATAGACAGACATATTTGCAGCACGTCGTCCTCTCTCATAGAACGACGAAGGCAAAACTGCAATATATCACGGGCTTGATCCTAGAACCATCGGGTGTTCCGAAGGGGCTAGAAAATCAAAATCCGAAACTTAAAACCGATGGACTATGTTTGGCCAAAAAAAAGGAACCGAAAGGCATATTTCGTCACCTTGGCCTACACGAGCCATCCGAACCAAGCACTTGGTTTTAAACCCTTCTTCGCTCTAAGTAGGGTCACAATAAATGTGGCGCAAAACGGGCTGAAAAGGGTCAGGAAAATTTGTTCTCCACTATCCCAACTAGATTGGAATGTTTGGGGTACAGTTTAGACAGATATATTTGCAGCACGTCGCCCTCTCTCATAGAACGACGAATGAAAAACTGCAATATATCACGGGCTTGATCCTAGAACCTTCGGGTGTTCCAAAGGGACTAGAAAATCAAACTCCGGAACTCAAGATCGATGGACTATGTTTGGCCAAAAAGAGGAACCAAAAAGCGTATTTCGTCACCTTGGCCTAAACGAGCCATCCGAACCAAGCACTTAGTTTTAAACCCTTCTTCGCTCTAAAAAGGGTCACAATAAATGTGGCGCAAAACGGGTTGAAGAGGGTCAGGAAAATTTGTTCTCCACCATCCCAACTAGATTGGAATGTTTGGGGTACAGTTTAGACAGATATATTTCCAGCACGTCGTCCTCTCTCATAGAACGACGAATGAAAAACTGCAATATATCACGGGCTTGATCCTAGAACCTTCGGGTGTTCCGAATGGGCTAGACAATCAAAATCCGAAACTTAAGAGCGATGGACTATGTTTGGCCAAAAAGAGGAACCGAAAGGCATACTTCGTCACCTTGGCCTAAACGAGCCATCTATCCCAATGTTGTACAATTATAGAGACAGGTGCTCTGCTACATAATTTTCCACATAGCCTCGGATATGATGTTGTCGAAGAATGTTTTCCGGAAACAAATTTCTGTAATTTTAATCTAAAAGCACAAATAAGATAAACTGCACTGTTTGGGTGCAGCTTTCACTTTTGTAGAGTAACGTCACTCACTTTGGCGGTCTGCACCAGAAGAGATAGGACAACCTTTTTTTAATCGAATTAGGTTCTCCAGATATATAAAACCTTTATTAGACCGTGTATAGAATATTGCTGTAAAGTTTGTGGTGGAGCAGTGCCATATCTCTCCAGTTGCTGGATAGATTTCAGTGGCGTGCCATCCGAATAATACGAAACATCAGACTTACGGAAGATCTAGACAGCCTACAACACCGTAAAGATGTTGCAGAACTCTGCGTGTTCTATAGATTAATAAATGGTTAATGTTCTGCAGAATAGACGGAAAAAATACCACTATTTGTTACGCCAGGACGGATAACACGAGGAACGGTCAATGTACAAAGGTTTACGGTGAAGCTGCCGAAACCTCGAACTGAAGGTGCAAAGCGCAAATTCATTTATCAAACATCCAGGAACCAACCTTTACTTGAAGGACAGAAGCTGGGTGCAGAAGTTCTGACAGTTACAAGGAGCTGGGACTGTTTAAAAGTTCGCCCTGCACCCAATTAAAGCTTAACTTAAAAAAAATTTAACTCTTCTCGCATATCCAAAATCTTCTTTAGAACAATAAATCAGCAACGACCTCAACTCATTCTAGAATAATGATAGACGCAGCTTGAGCATCTTGCTGGGAATTCTCGCGGAACAATGTTCCGTTAATAATAACATGCTCCGAACGAATAACTGCTTTTGATTCCTATTTGTGAATCAACTGATGACCTTTATGACATCGAATAAATCCATTCGAGCAAACAGATATCGGGACGGAGATTGTACGTTTGGAAGAGGATACCACACAATTAGCGAGTCATAACACTGATTTTATTGCAATTCAAACGTTATGCTAATGAAAAACAAAAACTTCCGATTTATCACAATCTGTTACCTTCGCATATTTCAGTTTGCACATGTGAGAAAGGTATGAACACAACCCACAGATAAGAATATGTACAAAAACACGGTGTTGATAAACACGTGCAAATCTAAATTATCTATAAACAAATGAAAAATGTGTCAACATCAAAACCTCCAAATTTAACAAACATTAAAATAAGCTGGGAGGGTGGTATAAGAAACCTGGGCGCGTAACAAGTGTTAAATTTAAATTTCTTCGAAGAATATAAACAAAAAATTTTCTATTTTCCAAATTTCGGTTTTGGTATTCATACGCTCGTATAAACAACATATGTGGGATGTCTTCACATGATTGGTACACTCATGTACAAAACACGATTACCTTTACCCTTTTTTATTGTTGTGTTAAGGTGCGTATGGAATAGATACAAAGAAGATTGTGTATGTAAGCGATAAAAATAGAAGATAAACACGATAAGGATTCATATGATCCCGGTCTATGCTAGATAAAAGGTCAAATGGATGTTTTGTGGGTTAAAATATTTAGCAAATGCCCAAAGAGCAAGTAACCTCACAAAAAAAAAAGCTTAGGTAAATCTAAGGTTAGGAAATAGTTTATAGTTTATCTAATCTCCATTGGTTTTAACACTTTTTCACTTTGTATCCAGACTCCAGCACAAAAACCAGAATCGGATTGACATATTTTTCATTAAAACTGTCACATATAATTGATACAAAAACGGATGTGACTTTTCTACCCGGTCGTTTATCTCGATCCAACTCGTTACATACATATATATGTATGTATGTATGATATCGATTTATCGTTATACTCGCATCCCATATGTACCTACACGTAACCAAAAACAAAATTAAATTGGCTTTGATTTTGTGTTTCCTCCAAATTATGTATATATAAGACTTCTGGGAAATTCTGAAAACTGAATTATGAGAAGAAAAAACAAAACGAAAACCAATTGCCATCATTAAAGACTTTCGTCGAGTAATAAACATCCCCTATATCTCGTATGTCTTTGTGTGTGTGTGTAGGTGTACACATATACACATGATAAACCGGGTTGAAGTCTAATTTAGCATATGGATGTAGGTTGATAACGATAACAAATGTATATTTATGTAATCGTTCATGAGGAAGTAACCTTCTGGATTTTCTATTCGTCTCATCTATACCCTATGTACCCGTATATGTCATGTCATAGTAACCTATACGCTTTGCCCTATTTCTACGAATTATTATACGAATTTGGTGACATTTCGTGAAAAAGATTTACTTTTTAATTTCTTGGATCTTACATTCGATGTGGTGGAAGGATGAGGATTACCATGTAAACACAACAAGTAATCGATTTTATTATATTTACTCGGATGATCTGGAGATGTTCGTATATATGTAAACACAGTTTCTTACTTTATCTGTACTCGTATATACATGTATAGTCGTTGAATCGCTCATGCATTAAGAAGACGTCTTGTATATGTATATGTATGTATATGTTACATGTGTAACAAGTGATTTATTGTCTTCAGCATAAACATATACCAAAGCACATTCATACACATTGAGATAGGCATTTGATGTTATTTTGGTAGTTTATCATCATTGTGGGAGCTATCAAACTTGATTATTTTATATTGTTTGTGATCAATTCATAATCTTGTTGGTATTACTAAAGATGTTTTGTTCCTTTGAAATATGACTGTAGTTAAAGTGGAACATAAAGATTGGGATTTATAAATGACTAGAGTGTCGCAAATAGACCGATTTTAGGATCTACGAAAAGTAGAATATAAAACAAGCTTAGTGTCTACATATTTGTTACCTAAACTACTGTGTGGATATGATTCTAATTCCTAAGATGGGAAAATGCTCGAATAGTAATCCAAAAACCCGTAACCACCAATCATCTGCATATATTAAAAATGGGGAAAGCTGATCTTGACCAAGATGAGTAACAACTATTCTCCTAAGACAACATTTAAGTGGTGAGACCTTCGCTCCTTTGAAATGATCGTGACTAATAGCAGATAAGTCATCTGGATTAGAAGAATTCGGCGTTTGTGTCCATGATTTCAGTTTATTACAACAGGTTGTTATAAACAGGTTTATATTAACGATATCGCTTGGAAGACATAAACAGCCCTGTACTCCAATGAGAAATCCAAGTCCAAGACTTCCGATGCCACCTCCACTGTTTAGCATTGTATAGCCTTGAGACACATGGTCTTCACTTTTCGTTAACGTTTGTTTCGTTAACATTTTTGATATTTTTTTACGGATTCGGGTTATCAGCCCAACGGACCCAACCAGATTTAGTCACCTCCTACGACAAAATTTGGATAATTTGGTGATATTCTATGGGTCACCCACAGGGTTTTAAGGCATCAATTAGGGCATCAATAGGTTAGCGCATTTGTTCCAACGATGGTTTATTATACAGTTCTCAAAATATGGTTTTATTCGTCTGCTTCAGGAGATAACTACCGAAATAAATTTTATTATAGAACTTTGTATGGAACTATTTCAACAAATTTCGATTGGGCCAATTGCATCCACTGGGTGAGGCTGTTATAATTACTATAATTGGTCCGTATCGCCACCTCAAACCAACAAGAATTTTCTGGCCCTTTACGTTCTCGTGAGACATACCAATCGAAATATCTAAAATTATAAAATTTTATATGGAACTTTTTCAACGCATCTCGATTGTGCCAATTGCATCCACCGGGTGAGTTTGTAATATCTACTCGAGTTGTTTCGTATCATAGTCAACTCAAAACAACAAGAGTTTTCTGGCCTTCTACGTTTTTAAGAGACCCTCATCGAAATATCTTAAATTATAAAATGTTATATGGAACTTTTTCAACGCATCTCGATTCTGCCAAATGCATCCATCCGGATGATTATGTTACATTTACTAGAGTTGCTCCGTTCTATGACCAACTCAAACCAATAGGAATTATTGTCGACCCACTTCATTCTATAGGGGCCTGGTAATGAAATATCTTTAATTATAAAATTATATATGGAACTTTTTCAACGCATCTCGACTGTATCAATTGCATCCACCAGATGATTTTGTTATATTTTCTAGAGTTGGATCGTACCATGGCCAACTCAAACTAATAAGAGCCTTTTCCAGCCTACTTCATTCTCAGACGTGTAAAATTATAGAAATTTATATGGAACTATTTCAACACATTTCAATTGTACCAATTCTATTCACCGGATGGTTATGTTATGATATTTACAACAAGAATAATTCCAGGCCATTATACTAAAATCTAAATCCATTACCAAAACCTATATATCATATTTAATCTTGATTAACCAATAAATTCTTAAAAACTATAAAAATCCACTCAGCTCAATTACAGCTGCTGGTATTGGACCCAAAATTATAAATCGAGATAAAGATAAGCAATATATATAATAATAAATTAAACCCAATATTAATTATAATTTATTAATTAAGAATTCCGTAATCCTTATGTACTTGTTGCTTCGTCCAAAATACTCTATACAACATACAAAGTTGCTTTTAGCATTATATGTATGTACCAAAGCTACATCTACATAGTAAATAGATTTTTAATTAAAATATTTTTTTTTTTTGCTTATTACAAATTAATTAAATTTCAACTACAATCAAAAAATGTTCTAAATTTTCATTCAATTTTTATTCAACTGATAATAATTTAACATTTAATTTTGCAACGTTGTTGTTGTTTACTTTTCTTATGTTCCATAAGTGATTAAAACAAACGAAGATGGGTAAAATTGTACTTCCGTTGTTTTGTGAAAAATTTTGATTTTCATTTTAATTTACAATTTTCCATTCCATTACACATCACGAAATTATATGTATATAAGTATATCGAGATATTGTGTTGTTGTTACTGTTGTAACTAAGTGTTTTTGAAATTATTCTTGTTATTGTTATGTTTAGTCAAATTCCTAAAATTACATTTCTTGTTATTTATATTAATGAAAAGTGAGATTAAGTACCGTTGACATTTTTCTTATTTCGTATAATCGCAGAGTTTCTTGTATTTTTAATTTACATAAATAAAGGATCTAATTAACATTCGCGTGAATTTTTTTTAATTAAAAACATATGTACGACTTCGTAAACAATAGCTGATTTGTTAATTGTGGGTGTTTTTCACTATATGTGGGGTAAAGGTGAAAATCTTCGAAAGGTACTAAACATTTCTTAAGTACGTCACATTTTCAATGTCATTTATCGAAAGAAATGTATATATCCTTATCGTTTGATCATATTTCAGGCAGGCTAGATCCTCTTCTTTAATTTTTAAATTTCAGAATTTTTCGTTTCGAGCGTTCAAGCTGCTGATTGTGATCTAGTTTCTAGACTTGAATTCATATTGCCACTAATTTGTGGAACGTGACGTAGCCTAAATCTTCTTTTACTTAATTTTAGACCCGCAACATAAGGTCGACTATTGCCATATATTTCAACCATAACAATTCGAATTTTTTTGTTCTCCATCACTCAGGCTCAATTGGCCCATAGTGACATCTCCTTGACGTGCTATAGGTCTGATTTCAATGGAACTATCTGCTCATTCAGCATATAGCATACTGACATGGAAGATGGGTGCATTTAATGAATTCGAAACTACACAGAGAGGGTCACAGATGTGTTCATTAACACCGCACCGATCATAATCAGATGGTGAAAAATTCTTTTGCATCCTGCGTTTATCGGGATTTGAATCCGATAACTCCTGCTCCCGCAGCCTTAATCACTGCGCTATTTGAGCGGTTTGATTCGAATTCTAAACACCAATCGTTTTTGATGTTTAAGCATCAAAAGGTAAGAAAAATCACCTTTCAATGTCTCTATACTTTAACTAATATTGAACGCAGATATGTTGCTTTTCAATTATTCAAAGTACACGCAAACTGAAGACCCCTTATTAAGTCACTGAAAATTCTATTAACGAAATTAATATCCATGTTCTAATGTTTCGAGCCCTGTACATTGATAAGTTGGCTCAGTTTCTTTCTTGATCCGTGTCTTGCTCCAATGGTATTTTGTTCCTGCTGACCGACACGTTTACAAATGCATTTCTACTGGTACGGTCTCTTGATTTGGTAAGCTTCCGGCTACTTCACGAAATAGTCCATTACAACCATTATGAATTTGTTGTCTCGGGTTGTCACTGGAAATGGTCCCGATGTATCAATAGCTATCCGTTCAATGGGCACTCCCACTGACAGTGGCAAGTATCTTATTAACTGCCAAGTGACTTTCTCAATGTACTCTGATCTTCGGTAGCACCATCTGTTCCATCACCGCCTTTCCTACAAGAAACTTTAATCTCCATTTTAGCATTCCATTTTCAAGTATAACGAGTCCCACTGAGCCCTATAGCACTTAACATCCGTACTGAATTGTGATAATTCTTTCCATGTTGGTCTACGATCTCTCGTTTTCCAGCTGATTATCAAAACCAAACATGAATCTTCTTCTTGTTTCTTAGTGATCATTGGATGGCTCTATGCCTTGGTGAAATTGAAGCTCCTCTTCCTTGCTTTCAAAATACCACTTCCATTGACTTCGCTACAAGACCGTACATCATGTGTTTCCCTTGGTGGACACTTCCAAATTTTCACTTACAATGACTTTATCAGACATCTTAAGTGCCTCGAATCTCATCGTCCTCCTTCACAAGAAGTTGAGCTTGCCAAAAGACTAAACATCACATGTTCCTTCGGATTCATATTCTTTCTTTTTTCTGCCCTAACATGGACCTGCCAACTTTTTTAGGACTTACCAATATAATTCCGTCTTACTAACAGATGGTTTGTTGATCTCTTTCTTGTTTTTTAACCATACAGCACACTCAATCGGTTGTAATTTACTTAAAATTTCTTCCTTCCGGTTGTTATTTGACTTGACTCTCTACTATTGCGTTGAAGATGACCTAATTTCCCACTTTCCTCATATCTTCTGGAAGCCAGTCTCTTCCATTGCGAATTGTTTTGGCTGCTCCTCTTCGTACTTTTTTTTATAACTCCTCATTGCTGCCAATAACTCATCTACCCAAGCAGGTTTTACTGAATCATCAGTGGTTTCCAGTTTTCTCACTCGTTTTCTCCGAGCCAAATGCTTTCTTTCCAGCCTCCATCTTAGAGCCAAAGCTAACACCTTGGCTCTAAAGCTTCTATCAGTTTATCGTAGCTTAACTCGGCCGTAGATAGGGTCTGAAAAATCAGCAGCTTGTTTCCACAATGCTATAATATTATGCTAATTCGATTTCAAACTGCGTCCAAAAGGTTTGATACGATTTAGTTCTGTCGAAGGTGGTTGTAAAACAACACCACCTGATTTCAGTTCTCGATTTCACCGCGTAATTCCTTAACTATTTTATACACTTTTGTTTCTCTAATCCTTTCATCAGTTGTTCTTGTTTGTCTTCTCTCAGTTGGCTCTAATTTCGCTCCAAACACGGCTTCATCAGAAACTGCGCTTCATCTATTACGGTCCATATTTTCGATTCACCCATACTCGCAATCCGTCGATGGAGTTCTTCCTTTAGTTGGGAATGACCTAAGCTCATTAATTTTGGCTACAATCAACTGTCAATAATCTCACTTCTGACACCAATCGCTACAACTCACACGGTTCTTGTTGGTTAATTGACGTCTCATGTCATGACGTCTGCTGATCAAAATTAAATCGACCAAGTCGATATTTTCAGTATGTGTAACTGATAGTTGTTGATAATTATTGTGAAAGATGAAGTTTTTCCATCGTCCAATAGCATTATCACAGCTTTTATTGTGCAGGATATTCACACAGCAAGTTTCAATGTCAAATATGTCCATGATTAAATATTCCGATATCAGATAATCTATTCTCTCACATAAGCGTTGATGTATGTCAATCTCTTCAATCGTGCTAATCCATGCAAGACTATAGAAATGGTACCAAAAGCTCATATCAACATATCATATCAACATGAATATCATCATTTGACCGTTGAATATCATCATGGTACCAATGTCAACATGAATATCACCGTGTGACCGTTGTCTCGTTACCATCCCCTGGCCGTTAATATATCTTTCGAAAATATTATCTTTGAAAAGCCAAACGTCCATTCGAGATGTAGTTGAAATATATGGTCTCGTCTGTTAGACTAGCATCAGAGTATCCATCCCGTAATAGCCAATTGATAAAGATTATATAACGGTCAGTAATTGGTCGGATCTGCCGCTAGCAGTGAACCATGTATCAACGAAATATGACGACTTTGCTAGGGTTCCAATTTTGCTCCTATACCTTTCCTGTGGTGCAACCAGGTGCTAACTAAACATAATTTCACGATTCGTATCGACACAATCTTTCGAGGTGCTGATAATATTTACTTGTAATCAAACATTTGCTACCAATCATCCTCTTCCTTCGCCACATCACGATGTATGTATACCATAAATATTTTACTCAACTTATATTATTTATGAGATGTTTACCATTTTATACATAGGTAGAAACAAAAACATTGTCAAATCTTGGTTATATAACAAAATAATTCATGTGAGAAACATGACACGGGCACACACAGCTTCTTAATCTCATTATGAACAATCGTATAATATTGTTAATAAACTGAAAGCTCATTTTTTATTTACTCATATATGATTTATATGCGCGCCTCAAGGCATATATTTTGGAATGATGTGGTGTCTCAGGTACATATTATATGTTGATCGAAAATAAGGAAATCAGACGGATGCACTCTGTCTTTGGTGCTCCTGTGTACATGAATTTTACGATTATACATTAAAAATTTGATGAATTTTCAACGTTCACGATCGTTAAACATGAAACCGCTGCTGATTTGAAAATTTTAAATTAGTTTCATCTACCATATACTCGTATCCTGGGTTATCCTTATCAAAATGTGGTAGAAAAATAATTTCTTCAGTTTATAAAGTTCTTCGCAAATATCGTTATCTTCTGTATACATATAAATACATTTTCTATTTTATATAGCTTTAAGCTTTTTGCAATAAATTCTTGGTAAGTATCTGGAGAATTGTTTAAGCGTTATATACAAAAAAAAATCGAATTAAATGATGAAATGGTACAGAGCTTTTATTATTATATTGCATGCAATTATCATAAAACATATTAAAATAGTGGGATCTGGTATATAGCTTTCGAGCTCTTTATTGCAAATGCTTTTAATGAGCCAATTTGTTTTAAGACATTTCTGGTTAAAAATTTATCGTCTCTGGATGTGTTCATTTCATTCTATTTTTAGATAACATAAAATTTGGATCATATCATAATATTTTAACGATCGCAAAGCTATATATTACGCTATATATAATATATTTAGCCCCGCTATTCAAAGTTTGATGCACTGTTTAATGCTTCAAAAGTATTAATCCTTTTATTCTAGTATTTTGCGATTTCAAGCAAGCGTTTCATCCGATCAATCGAGAGAGGCTATGGTATGCGCTTAAATATTTTGAAATACCAAATAAATATGTACATCTGTGCAAAATGACAGTTACGCATGCAGAATGCTGTGTCAAAGTTGGGAACAGGCTATCGAGAACTTTTACAATTAATTCTAGTGTTCGACAAGGAGATGCGCTATCCCGATACTTTTTAATCTCATGTTGGAATACATCCTTCGTAAAAGTGGAACACATCAAGACAAAATCTTTTTCTGACAATCCAATCAACTTTTTGCACATGCAGATGATATCTGTGTGATTGGATTAACAGTTTTAAACTTCCGTTTTCTCAAAATTAACGAGTCCAAAACCAATAATCTCATGTCTGGTTTTCAAAACCACGACCCAATTGATTTCAGTAGTGCGGTGACCATACGTTTGAAGGAGAGATGAGATTCAAGTATATTGGATTTCTCATTACTCACGATAATAGTGTGGGAGAGGATATCAAGGTTCACCTTGTTGCTGGCAATCGGCCTTTATATCGTCTACGCCCACTTCTGAAATCATAATATCTTTCAAATGCGGATAAGCTGAAATTGTGGAGAGTGTTGATCAGTGTCGATGTCATGTATGGATGTGACATTTGGACGTCGACGAATGAGAACGAAAGATGGCTTTTAAAATTCGAGGGAATAATTATGATATATATGGCCCTAAATGCGACGTTGATGGCAAATACCGAGTTCAATCACGAAGTTCGAAATTAAGTATGAATTCCTGATATCGTGGATGAAATCAAAGGAGACCGAGTACGCTTCCTTGGTCCAGACCGAATAATATACAGCGATCTTAAGAGAGTAAGCCATAGTTCGGTAGGCGATGTAGTCACTGTTGACGGGACGAAGAGAGCGATCTGGCTTGTTTCAATTGTTTACAACAGTATGAAGAGCTGGCTCGTAATCGAAACCGATGAAGCTAGACTGTTGACACGGTATGGAAACCACTAAAAAAACATCAACTGTATAAATATTATCCATTTGTCTTCTTCGAGTGACATTTTCTTATTTAAAAAGCTGTGTTTCTGGTGTTACTCCTTTATCAACTTTACACAAATACTAAATTAATTTATATCACAAAAACTGGTTTATAGACTATTTATGACTTGGGCTATGGTCAAACTAGCCAATTTTTATTGATGGTTCTGCCCCTCTTTTTTATTTTAATCGTTTGCGTACTTGCTCTTATTATTAAGGTGATGCCAAAACGTTTATTACACCAGATTTATTCGTCAAGTAAATTGGGTTTATGCTGTTCGTTCGCAGCATCTCTAGCTTGTCTAATCTGTTCATTAGCAGTTCTTTTTGTAGTCCTTTCATTCCACGTAGATAATTCGTCTCGATATCCGTTTAGTTGTGTTTTTTCGTAGTTTTATGTAGTGCGTATTTTGAGTCATTTTGCCAATTTCTTTTATGTGTTCCATGAATCTGATGTCAAAACTTCTACCAGACTGTAATGTGGAAAGTTCGGGGCAGTCGTTACATATGTTTTTATAAAATCCAGTTTTAAGTGATGTGTTAGTGTTGTTTGGTTTATTTTGATTCTCAAGTTGTGCTAATGCAAATTCAAGCTTTTTGAAAATCTTTGTAATACTCTTGTAAGTGATGTTATTGTATCCTAAAGGGAATGTATTTCGTTGTTGACTGATTATCATTCGCAAAATGTTATCAGAATTGTTCAGTTGTTCCTTTGCATATGTATTTTCCATTTATGCTTTTTATTAAGCCTATCTAGTATAGCCTTTTTTCATAGCCATATATTTAATTGTATTCAGTTCTTCCGTTTAGTCTTGATTGTTCATTGGCAGTGTATTGAGTCTATTAATTAAGAAGTTAAACGCGGCCATTTTATACTGGAATGAATGGTTCGATGAATTGTGTATGGTGTGATGCAGTTTGAGTTGATTTTCGGTTTACTTTAAATGTACCTTCATTATAAAAGATATTTCGACTTCTGCCGCTAAAGTGATTATGATGTTTCGGTGGTTATTTTTTATGTTTGTTGTTAAGGTTATGCAGATGTCTTATTTTACCAATAAATAATATTATAATCAATCGTATCTGTGTGAGAACATATTTGAGTTTTGATTTATAAGTATAGTTTCGTTTGTTACTATATTGATCGGTATAGTACTCTGATTTTGGATCAGTTTATTTGATAGTTCTAAAATATCTTTCGAATTGTTCAGTACAAACCACCAGACAACTACATACTTGAAAGTGTTATAAGACGAACGAATGAAGAACATCAAGATAAACAGAAATATTAACAAGTTATTAGAGTATCAGATGAAAGGAACACCCTCGAGATTATGAATGTGGACACCAAAATATATGAAAACATCGAAAACTATAATATTATTCAAATCGCAGAAGACCCAACCAACAAATACCATCAAATAATAAACAAACGTATAAACGACTGTGAGACCAATTATTGACTGCATCACTTCAACGGCGTTCGGCATACCAAAAAACAAATAAAATTAAGCAAACATAAACAATAAACATCTAAACATGAAATTGACTTTAGCGACAGAAACCAAAAAAAACTATTAGTTTCAAAGACTTAATAATAATGAATACAAATAATGAAGATACATTTAAAGTATACCGAAAATCAAATGCACAATTCATCGAACCATTCATTCCAGTATAAAATGGTCGCGTTTAACTTATTAACTAACAGACTCAATGCACTGCCAATGAACAATCAAGACTAAACGAAATAACTGAATACAATTAAATACATGGCGTTGAAAAATGGCTGCAAGATAGGTCTAATAAAAAGAATAACCAGAAAATGCATATGAAAGGAAGAACTTAACAGGATGAGAAAATTTTGCGAGTAATACTCAGACAATAATAAAATATATTCCTTATGAAAACAATAACATCACAAACAAGGTATTATCAAACGGCTTGAATTTGCGATACCATTAAAAACGTCTTAAATACTTGGGAATCGATTTTAACCAAACAACAATAACGCATCACTTAATACCGCATTTTATAAAAACATATGTAACGACTGCCCCAAATTTTCCATATAACAGACTGGTAGAAGTTTTGACATCAGATTCATGAAACACAAAAGAGAAATTGGTAAAATAACTCAAAATAGGCAAAACATTTAACTACGAAAAAACACTATTACACGTATATTAAAACGAATTCATAAGTACCACATAGGCTACGAAATGGACTGCTTATGAACAGATTAGACGAACTAGAGATCTACAAAGAACAGCATTACCCCAATTTACTTGACGAATAAATATGACGTAATAACAGTTATGACATCATTTGAAGGATAAAACCAGGTACGCTAAACCTTCTAATAAAAACAGGGGCAGAACCATCAATAAAAATTGGCTAGTTTGACCATAGTTCAATAATAATAGTTTATAAACCAGTTTTTTAATAAAAATTAATTTACTATTTGTGTAAACTTGATAAAGGGGTAACACCCAAAACGTAACTTTTGAAATAAGGAAATGTCACTCAAAGAAGAGAGGGAAAACAAAATATTGGTTTAAATTTAAAATTTATTAATACTCACAAAACATCTTCACTCCGGATTTGTTTAAAACGCACTACATTATGACGAAAAACAAAAGACAATTTAAAATCAATATAATTTTACGCATACTAGATTATTTTAAAGCGAAGGATATTTCTTGTAAAAGCTGTAAATATAATGTTCTAGTACTTTTTTTCATTGTCAAATATCTAGTACAATTGATAGTACTAATTAATCATTAATTAGTTATCTAATCAATAATTAATTAGTAGACATCTATTTGTATGCAAAATATATTTAATCGGTGGCCCAGCCAGTGTTTGCAATTTTTAAATAATGTTTTTTTTAGTGCGGCAACACTTACGTCATTAGTGTTATGTATAAATTTAATTTAATATTTGACAGTAACGAAATGAACTTCTATACGTTCGAACAAATTTTAGTAATAATTTTAAAACTTATTATTAGGATAGATTTTCTACCCAAACAGTTAGAATTTTGTGAATCAATTTGTGAAGCAAGTTCGTGAACTGGATTGTTATTGTATAAATCAACACGTACGGGTGTCTGAGCATCTATCAACTTCAACTTGAAGAGCATTTTCTCCAACCCATTATCTAATTTATGATCGAAACTCCGAGTAATTTTCCTAGTTAACTGTTATTTTGTGATGTATCCAGCATCACCAATCTCTCGTTATTTATTTTCTAATGATTCATTAGCAATTAGTTAAATCATTACATTAGAATTAACTATGATCAGAGAATGGAGTTTTGTGAAAGTTACCGATGAACGATGAGAATGGTCGATCAGCCAGTACAATTCCTGATATTGGATGAATAAAATTCACCTCGTAGATTTGTCAGCGCTTATGCTCAATATATTCTAAAAAAATATAATTGAGTCAGATAATATACAACTTGTTGTCCATGCATATACATATATTTCAGAACCACCACACCACAGAAATACTCACATTTCTGTTACCAATAATAATTAAACCGCATGAGACTCGTATATAAATAATTGAAATTTATAAAATTGTTTGTCCATTCTATGCTATCTCATATCTATGCTAATGTTTTCCTTTGCAGACCAATTCCTTTTACCATTAGCATCGTTTAATTGAATTTTATTTTATATTTTTATCGTAAATACGAACATAATCGTATTATATGTATACACAACATGTATGCCACATCAATTATAAATATGAATATAGTACAATGGAAATAAAAAAGCTCCGAAATAAGATGCGACCCTACATCGTTTTGAGAACGACTAAGGAATAATGTTTTAATCCTAATTTATGCAACATGAATTTGAAGTTGATCCTCAAATAGGAATTATGATCAAAAGCAGTACAGTCTATGAGAAGAGTATGAAGAACAGGAGAACAGGAAGTGCTCAACAATTTTTTCTCATCCTGCAAATCACTGTTCGCAGTTTGCGTTGTTCCAAATTTTCATTCAGAACATGTGAATATTCAGGGAATAATGTTCTGTGTGGATTCCGAGCAAGACCCTCAAGCTGCGTCTATCAAAATTCAAGAAGGACTGGGAACTTTGCTGATTTATTATTCAAAAGAAGATTTTAAACAGTCGACAAGAGATGGGGTTGTCTCATCTTTTCTGGTGCAGATCACCTAAATGACAGTCGACATCTCTTTTAAAAGATAATGACGTCACTACTAGTTCGGGCTCACAAAAATGCAAGATACACCATAACGTCCACCAAATTCTGGTGTGATGTAGCTGCCACAATATACCCAGACAAACAAGTCTTTGAAGGTAATTATTTGACTTCAGAAGAGAGCGAGCTCGATCCTCAATTATTGGAAGACTAAAGTTTCCCAAGATCCTGCGTCTGGTGAAAAGAACCATCTCATTTTCGTTGGGTAAACTGATACACCCTGATCACTACATTAGTTTACAACAATATTAATCGCATATAGAGCCTCCGTATATTTACCTACTTGTATTATGGCGATGTCATCGACATAACCCTGACAGGCAGTCAAATCCGTTCTTACGAACAATGATAGAGCCTGAGGTCTCTGGATTGAGTCCTCTGATTTTGTTTTCCAGGGTTCTTGAAGCAAAATGACACATTTAGATAGTAATGTATTGCAGTTTTTCATGCGTTGTTCTATGAGAGAGGACAACGTCTTTGAATACTGCAATATTATCTGTATAAACTGTATTCTAAACATGCCTATCATGTTCGGATAGTGGAGGACAATTATTCGTTGACCCACTTCTGTTCCGTCACATTTATTGTGACCCTACTTAGAGCAAGGGTTTAAAGCCATGTGTTCAGCCTTGGAACAGATGGATCATCTAGGCCAAGGTGAAGAAGTATGCCTTTCGGTTCCCCTTTTTGGCCAAAGATGGTCCATTGGTTGACCTTTCTCACGGGTTTTAACTGTCCAGCTCCTTCAGAATATCTTAAGGTTCAAGGATCGGGTCTAAGGATCATAAAATGTAGCCCTTAAAGCCTGAGTAGTTCACGGAACAGGATAAACTCCAGCTCAGATACCTTTCAGGGATGTTGAGTCGGTACAGCTTCGAACACCCATTAAGGAGTTTCATAGTTTGCAAACTGATTTTTCAGTTTGCCCCAAATTGAAAAAGGAGTATTTTTCAATTTGGGGCCTTCATCCCGGTTTACCTATGCCTTCAAGCTAGAGGATAATCTCTCTCTTTTGGTCGGGTTGCCTGGAGAGGGCGTGGTCGTAACCGATCTGTTTCTTCTTGTAAGTGAAGAAATAGTTTTGCCGCTTGCATCCCGAAATTTTGTTGTTGTTGTGCATAGTATATAATTTGGTCAAAATTTAGGACACCATTGTTTTCTGTTAAAGGTTCAATTGATACTATCAGACTTGTGTTTTCTTGAAAAGCACCACCAAGTTATTAGATTCAACTGCACTGTTCGGTACCTCTAAAATTTGTTTTGTGTAATTCATTAATACAACCCAAGAGTTGTGGAGAAACATTTGTCCGTCTGTACAAAAACCCACAGTGCACAGATAAGGCTACATCATCCGGAGCTATTTTTAGACTAGACCCCCAGCCAGGTTGATTATCAGCACGTTGTGATTGACACCATAACCCAACTCATCTGTGGACGCTGTAAGATACGGAACTGACAGCTAGTGCCAACTTGATTCCCACCAACCAGCATCACACCTGACCACCACTGACAATTTATAACTAATAGAGTGGACTGTATTGATATTAGAGGTATCTATTATTTAGCACCAGAAACTAATTTTGTGATACATATGGCTACGTTGGGATCTCTTATTCAACACTTGAACCATAAATTTGTTAAAACTGTTACGCATATTATTATTAATTAATAAATATTAATTAATTATCTTTACATTAAGTCGATTAATTTTTAGGGTCTTTCATTCTAGCTTGTACTATTTAGGATAGTTTACTTAGACATCCCTTTCCTAGTTTAAGTGACGTCATAATACGAAACAGGCGAGTAAAAAGTTTTATATACTTTCTCATCAAACCAACAAAGCTTAAACCAACTTGTTTTTAATAAAATAATATTAATTAAGATATACTAAAAACAATTAAATGTATGGACCAAACTTTTATGGATATTAGATTTTTAAAAATATAAAATATTTAATGAACGAATTCTTCGTATAACAATTTTATAAATTTTACTCATATTACGAAAAATAATTAAAATTATAATTAATGAAATTTAATATTGGTAGAAATTATAAAATCAACCTTTCTATGATCGTTAGAAATAAAATAATTTTTTTAATTAATTATGATGCTATTAAATTATTAAAATTATAGTAACTCGTTATATTTTATTTATATATATTTAAAATTCGAGACAAATAAATTATGAAATTAGTATCTCGTAATACTCGTTAATTATATTATAGTAATAATTATCTAGGCTAAGCTATTTATATATATATATATATATATATATATATATATATATATATATATATATATATATATATATATATATATATATATATATATATGTATATATATATATATATATATATATATAAATATATATATATATATATATATATATATATATATATATATATATATATATATATATATATATATATATATATATATCGATTATGTATGGACCCAAACCAACCAAAAAAAATCTAAATCAAATGTGATGTCTTATTTTATTTATGTATAATCTTTAATTTATTTTTTATTAATTTCGACTTTCATTATCCTTATAAATCTATTGTATAATACTATATATATTGTGATATATGTTTAGAGATGTGTAAGTCTGTGTGTGTATCAGCATAATATGTAAGAAACATAACACAAATCTTAGAATGAATAAAATGTTGCATGGAGATGACTTAGAAATATTTTCTATATTTCTATATGATATATTATAGACTAATAAAAATAATATTTTTAAAAGAAATGACAGTTAGTTGTTATTATTTGATATGATATACCTCAAGACGATTGTAACATGAGATTACGGTAAGTGGAATCTTTAAATGAAGACCTTGAACGTAGTTTATCTTTCCCTTAAACTCCTTAAATTAGAGTTATCTGATACATTTCAACACCAACGAAATGGCTATTATTCCACGGTTGAACACATCGTTCATCAATCGAAACTAATAAATCAGTTACAAAATGAGATTAGATGGGATAGTAAGTATTTTGCGTTTTCCACCAAATAGTACAAGTATCCATCAACAGATAGTTGTCAAATTTGCGGAACATTAATTTAAGGGGTTTAGTGGTGACAAAATATTGATGTGGATCAAATAGTCAAGTATTTCCATCATGTATATGTTTCCATCATCACCTATACCTGTAGTACTAAAACAACAGTTCGACTCATAGATATGCCACCAGGCCCAGTTTCACAAAAGAAACATTATTTTTAAAATCAGTGCTGTATCGAACAATATTACAACACCCGTACCTTATCGAAACGCTTGACCTTCAGAAACAATCGTGTGTATACGCGAGAAAGCTCATGAAATTCTGATAAGAACTTGTCGAATTTTACATCGGGTTTTGAGTCTTCATCAATATAATAGTCTTCACTTATATCCAACTAACCCAGGAAGTTTAAAATAAGCGACAAATGATATATGTCATCTGTTGACTTATTGAGCGCAGTTGGTACTACCCCAAAGTTCGTACCTATTTTCGGATGAATAGATATATACATTATTAGCAAAAATTGTCAGATTTGGGTGATACCATAATCTGCACAAGATACGTCAGCACTAAATGGACTCCGAAAAAGTCACCGTATGAATTACTGTTAACGGTGAACGCTACGAATCGAAAATCTTATGGGCTACACTATGAATGACGGATGATAGCTGGTTATGACAGCATTAAGTGTCACACAGTACATACCACGATAGAAATTCTAATACATAATTCCAGTACATACCACGATGGAAATTCTAATAGGCCGATTTGAGCAGCTAATGTAAAAAAACAATGTTCTATCTTATAAGAAACTCAATATAGTAATTCATAGACCTATCCATAGCGGTATAAATCGAATTAGCATTGAGCAGTTTTTTAATGCAGTACAAGCGTTTAGAACTCTAATTTAGTCAACTCGTCCGTAAATCAAACTAACAGCAATTTTTGACCTTTTAATTTCGTACCTTACGCCACAACCACATCAAGACCATACTGGTATGACAATTATGTACATATATACATTGAATTTTCGGTGCCAGCCTATAGTATTAACATAAGATCAGTCCATGAGTTCTGAATTCCAACAACGGGTCGAAAATGTGCTCATTCAAAGTGGGCCTCAAGCAGAATGGTTTAGAATTTTACCATTATCTCACCCAAATTGCTATAATCATTCCTCTTTTGACTATCAAAAAACAACAAGAAGAAGTCATCATCTGCGTTTTGCTTTCATACAAACATGGTAAATATTTGATGGCCTGGAAGAGTATACAATCGTCCAATATAGTTTTAAAATACGACTGTGATTGTTAAAAAATCCACCGATTATAATCTTTTGATTATACATATACCGGTTGACTATACAACCGATTTTCTGACATATATTACAAATCAATAGTATCTCTCTCTAATACCAAGGAAACCTCTTTACTGCTCACCTTAAATATTATCAAAAGCTTTCGCGAAGGTACTGTATATGAGAATCACATTTGCAACTGGAAAAATATGATCTGGATTCGATAACTATATCGAATGGATAAAAAGCTCTAACAGATCTTTCTAGACACCAACACTTTTCCCTATTACCGCAGTATCTACACAATTGATTTTATCATGGATTTTTTTTCGTTGTACATCAACGGGAGCACTGTAAACCCCACCCATAGCTTTGCGAATCATAATGCATTCAGTTTAACTTGATGACATCTATTGGGTCTAGGTCCTATAATATATGTTTACATCTCATTTTACGTTAGATCTGATTCCAAACTTTTCTTCATTGATTTTATTCTCAATTTAACCCGTCAGATCAACATCTAGTACCGAACAAATCAAAAGATTCTTTAAACGTATCATTTCTAATGATCCTAAAAAATTCGTCAAGGACGAGTCAATCGTCTCAACTTATAATATCTAAAACAATTTGAAATATCATTTGAGAAGCATTTCCCAGGGTTCAGCAGAAATTTTAAATTTTAAAAGGTTGACCTTTTTGAGTAAAAGAGATCCCTGAGCGGATTTAATTCTCTCTACACTCTCTTAATCCTTCTCTACAAAGTATAGTGTATTTCTGACCCAGTAATATTCTTACTGGGAAAAAACACCGATTCTCCCAGATTCTTACCATAAAGTAACACTGATTCTTGAAGCTGAAAATACGACGTGACATCTCGTGCTACCAAGCAAATATCATCATTGAACTCAGTACCAAAGCTCTTTAAAATATCAAATTAAACTTTCTACCTGGTCGATATACTACACAAATTTGGTTTCACTATGCCGTTGTACAATCTATATAAATGGACACAATTTATATACTGATTTAAGTAAAACTTTTAAACCAAACGAAAAACCGCACATTCTGGAGTACCTCAGGACCTCCATCTAAGCGCTTGGATCTTAGTTCTCAACTTGGTGCTTAGATGTCCTCCTTGGAAATATCCTTCTTGAGAACATTGATTCACTGACATGGACAATGTTTTCAGTGTATTTTGTTGGTGTGAAGTTTTCGTAAACCAAGCATATAATCACGCTAAAAAGGCCTTTAACCGTATGGGGACCATAAATTTTTGGTTTTTGATAAAAACCAAACGCAATCCCATTAAAAATAATAATAATTAATTTAGCATTTTAATTTTGTTATTAAAATATACATAATATATATCCAAATACACAAAATGATTCAACGAAATTTATGATTTTTTAACGATGTTGGTT
This sequence comes from Tipula lateralis, assembly GCA_963932295.1. Classification (NCBI taxonomy): domain Eukaryota; kingdom Metazoa; phylum Arthropoda; class Insecta; order Diptera; family Tipulidae; genus Tipula; species Tipula lateralis. Next base: position 157,216,342 of record OZ010738.1, read on the forward strand.
GTTTCATTTTTATGCAATTTAAATAAAATTTTATGATAAACATTAATACAACATCAATGCATTAAATATTACCACTCACATAATTTGCATTTTATTGGCTATCTCGAATTTGTCGACATGTAAAAGATTAGTGACAATGTCACAATCCATAGATATGACATATCCATTAAAAACATAAACGCCCCTAAATGTATACTCTACAATTAAATAAATCCCTTAGATGTCTACTATCCCGACAAGCTTCTTATTACTCACTTAAATAACTTTTGTTTCAAAGATTTTTATAGACACAATTCCTTCCAGACAGTATTCCCTCTAGTTTGCCTTTGAAACCAATAGATCATGTATTATAATATAGAGAAAGCACGGTTAGTCATTAACCACTAGTTGCCACTGCAATCTTAGAAATATAAATAATATTTGGTTAGATATTAACTGATAGTTTTTAACTGTTATCAGCAATACGTTACAAAATGATGCCAACATAGACGATGAATAATTTGGTTGATTTAATTGCGTATCATTTGGTTAAGTTGCAATGAATGTGACTTCCTTCTATTAGACATAATCAAAAGCATAAACTCTCTACACATGCATCAAAGTTTTACTGTCCATATTATATCTTTCGAGGTTGAAGCACTCCCAACTCCTGTTATGTGAACCAACTCATGTATACTCCACTGTTGAAGTTTGATCGGTTCTGATCCGGCTAATATATGATTTAAATCCTGTGCCAGTCACTTACACCTCACAAAGGAAAAGAATAGAGGATGAGCGCTAAGCAGAAATGACCACGGCTTAAGGTAAAACGACCACGGCTTTAATCTGATAGTTAACCGATATCATTAGTCACAGACTTAGTCACCGTGGAGATGCAACATATCACGTTCGAGTTTATCATCAGAAATCAACTTATGAGGACGATATATAAAACAGCATTATGCTCTCCTTTTCCTCTAGAATATTCGTATTACGAAATGCGACATAAACAACCACTATAGGTGTTTTGGACATGATAAATTATTAACGTCACCAATCTAGCTCATCCATTGACATATTTGATTGTAGTCGTCAATCAATGACAGCCGTAGTGCAGCAGCATCTTATTCACAAAAACTAATAGACAGAGAAAAAATGTACAGGGCCTTCGATAGGGAAATACTAGAACCATATACGTGGTAGCAAACCCCTTGCAGCAATGTAACACCAAAGGAAATGTCAAAAATCCATTGGTATATAACTATTTAATAGTTAGCAAACGATTTAGTGAAACCGCCAGAATCATATAAACCCAACGATATTGTTTGATGACTAGCATGCTTTTCAAGACCACCTATAAACAGGACTAGTGGGGTCAAAGATAATCCTAATGGGACTTGATGATATTCATTGACTTCCTCACGTGACACTTTGCCTTTAGATACTACATTATAGTGAATTTTATCGGGTTCAGTTAAAGCTGAAAATATAGGGCAGCTCAAAAGATTTTTTAACGGTCGTGTGTGGTTTGCGGCTGAAGGCTGACTAGTACTCATATTTAAAATAATAATTGAGATTTGTCCTGGGGACATCTCAAAATCTGATATTAAAACAGAAGGACACGCAAAAACTCTACTAATAATTAGGGTCAACGTATTTGATGCTCCATTCACAATGTATACTGCGGTAGATTGAAAGTATTGAAAACGTGAACGAGGTGGAATAGTGTGGCTACAATAACATTAACAACCATAATGAAAACGATTCATTGAAAAACTTGTTGAGCTTCCGACACCCACCACGTTGGTAAAAAAATTTTACAGTTGGTAAAAAGTTTCTGTTCTTTCACATTTATATAACGTTGATGAATCAGTAGAAGTGTCCAACTTTTGTGATAGAATAATGTTCGTTTCAAACTAAAGTCACGTGGCTGTGAACGTGTTCCTTTCTTCAACTTAAAATACTCTATATCATGGCACACGGTGAAAATATTTGTTTGTGAAATAAAATATGGAACTCCCACAATATTGTGCGCAACCCAATCATCTCATTCAAACACTGAAGTCAAAATACTAAAATCTTAACAATAAGTGGTTGATCTGTATCTTACACCACTTCCTTACGGTAACAATGTATGATCTTGGTATATTCATGTTCCCAGTATTAACCAAAGTCACACGCACTAACTGCGACAATCTTTATTGGTGGAATTAAAACTCTTGATGTGCTTTCTTGAGATTTACGATAAGTAAAGATCTGTAAAGATACGAAATACAACATAATCGATGGAAAAACTTTAGCCGACATCAGTCTTTGTTGCCTGTGTATATGTGTTTTTTTTTTTGCAAATTACCGCATGAGGAATTAAAACGATAACCTCCTATCCTATAGCATTATGATTGTTATATGTGTATCACTCGACACTTAACCCCCCAGGTCGCGCAGTGGTTAAAACTGCGACAGTTGGAGCGGAAATTACCGAGTTTACATCCCGATTCGGGCGAGATACAAAAAAGGGATTTTAATCCGGTGTTCGGTGGTGTAAAATAAACACATCTGAATCCCCTGTCGAATTTTAGAATCCATGGGCCATTCCATTGTTCATGTCAGTACCATAGGCTGACATGGAGCTATGCAATGTGCAGAGGGTTCTGCGGAAAATTTGACCTATAGCCGTACATAAAAGTATCACAACGGGCCAAATGCCGGTCTAAGTGTGCGTTAGCAGCCGCAACAACAACAAATAATCACTCGACGCTTACTCATTTCCCAAGAAACGTCTTTATTTAAGATGCCGTATGTGATCTCAATAACTGTAGTAATCAATCAGAGACAATTCAATGTCCTGCTTGTATTACACATGATAATTTGCTGAATGGCTAACTAGGCCGAACGTCGAGCGCCCTTCGAAAATCAATCCAAGTACGATTGTGAAACCAAGCTATTTTCAGTATTTTATAAACGAAGTTCCACTACATGTGTGTTTGACACAAAGCTGTACCACTTTAAAATAATAGCAACGTCCGTTTCTTGCCCAACCCAACCATTTTGAACCGCTTCAAAATTGAAATACTAAAATCTTAACTTTAAGTCCTATGGTATGTATCTTACACCTTAGGGAATCCAATACCGGTTTTCGGTAAACCGGTAAACCGGGTTTACCGTAAATTTTTAATTACCGAAAAACCGGTAAATTTTCAAAATTTACCGAAAATACCGAAATTAAAAAAAATCATATAATTAGTATAATATCTTTTCATACTTTTACTGTATAAAATAAAATATATTCACTTATTCAATTTAATAAAAAATGTTCTTATTATATTCATTCTTTTTATTTATGGATCTATATGAATAGAGCTTTTGATTTAATTTTATACCGAGATTTTTAAACGTGCTGATATAAATCTGCTTCATCTCATTCATTTCATTACGCAGATGTGACTAGACTTAAGGTTAATTCATGGTTAATTCGAGTGTGTCAACACTAACTTCAATCGTTCTATGAAATTTAATTTCTTTAATGCTTGAAATTAACGGAACGGGTTATTTTACCCCTAATTAAAATCAGAAGTATTCTATACCCAAACTGTAGAAAATTTAGGTGGTTAATTCAATAGAAATAAAATAACTGCAAGACAATTAGTGAAAAGAGTCGCTGCTGCTCAAGAATTGAACATTTTTTCGCTGTTTTGTGATGCGCATTTTGTATTTCGGTTGTCCGTTCGTCAATTGGGCTGTGGAACGCACAAATAATTGGAAGAAAATGAAGTGATTTACTAAAAAATCTTTAGAAAAAATTAGCAAATAGCCGCTCTAACATTAATACGCGGCGTTACCAGGCCATGATAAACGAGTTTTTGTTAAAATAGACAAGCAGGATATTTGCAAACAACAAATAAGCAGTCGTAACAGAGATGTCAAAATGACATGAAGCATCTACGATTTGACTCTGAACGACTTTTTTGGTAGGAAGCCGTTAAGGATAAGTATTACGCTTATCATCTAGAGATTATCCAATATTTAGTAGATCAAATTATATTAGCCATTGACGTGATAAAATGCCAAACAGTCGAAAATATTCTGAAAAATAGGGGTTGGCAGAATGTAAAGCTAATAGTCATTTGAATGAAATGGTGTTTCATTCTTAGTGACAAAGTATCTCTTTCTAATAAAACAAACCGCTTTACAAAACATTCGTTCGTCTTTGTATTTAGAGCCAAATTAATTTGTGTCCCGCCCTTTATGCTATGAGGTTATGTAATACCAAGAAATGAGTTATCTGTTAAGCTTTTCTTGTCTCTCACAATACAAATAGAATGTACAGCCATTTCAGTTCGAAATATAAAAAGCTCAATTTTTACTTTGAGTTTCATGAAATTAAGCTCCATTTCCAAATTCATATTGTAAGTTGAAAGCGCTTTTGTTAGAAATAAAAGCTTTCTGCCAATATATATTGAGAGAAGCCATTTTGGTGTTTTAAAACGAACTACCACTACCAACAAAACAATATTTATAAATTAAATTATAGATTGTTTTTATTTATTCTATTATTTTTTATTATATTTATTGTTATTATTGGAATAAATTTTAAAATGTCATTTTTCTTAAAAAACAAAAATAATAAGTAAATAATTAAGATATATTAGATGTTTCAATGATGTTTTTGTAGATTAAACAATTACCGAAATTTACCGGGAAACCGGTAAATTAAGAAAAAAAAATACCGAAACCGGTAAATGAAATTTTCGGTAAATTTGGATTCCCTATTACACCTCATATGTATGGCACAAATATGAGATTTTGGTCCACGTTTGACATTGATACGACATATATTAACGATACAAGCATAGTGGTAAACATTCGGGACAGCTCAAAATTGTCTCATAAGTGGCTTGGATCATAGACTGGTTAAGAGTCAATGGCCTGATTGAACGTTGCCAATGTAGCTTTAAAGCTTCAATAATGTTTATTAATGACCCACACTGGACTAAATCCTCACCACTCGTACTTCAAGAGTTGAAAACGCTTTTCAATTTAATTTGAAGGTTTCGCGAGCCAAATCAAGTTATCAACCAAGTTTTTAACTTTAAAGATCTCAAGATACGCTCACTATATTTGGCACAAATTCTTTGTCTTGATCACCAACACTGCACTGTTTTAAATTCCTTAAAATAAATTTAGCCAGAATTGTTGAAAATGTAAAACGTGTTGAAAACTTTAACAAGAATAATGGAACGATTCGTTGAAAAGCTTGTTGAGCTTCCGACACCCACCACGCTTGGTAAAATATTTCTGTTCTGTTTCTACTAAATAGTTTGGTTTACTTTTTTATGCATTTATATTAATGAATCAGTAGAATTGTTCGACTTTTATAAAGTTTCGAACTAAAGACACGTGGCTGTTAACGAGTTCTTTTCTTCAACCTAAAATACTCCACATCATGTATAGGTACACGATGATTCGTGATATAAAATATTGTACTTGTATATGAAGTCATTTCAGAATTCTTAAGTTTTCTTCGTCACATGTTAATTGACACTCTATTATATTGTGCAAACAAACAAAGTACCGGTGACCCTCACATTGTGCGGTGCTTCGGTGTAACAATATTTGCTATTTCGCGTTCGATTGGTACAAGATATGCCCGGCAACAAGATTATGTGGCACTTTATATATATTTGAACGTCTTGTGTAATACGAGGGTCACCTGTCCACATAAATTGCGTATAGATAGCAAAAATTAAATATCAAACACCTCATACGCACATCACAACCAAATATAATCAACTTTCTATAATTGCGTATAACGATGTGTTCCCAATCGTTGATTGGTTCATCCGCAAAAAAGTCGAATTTTCCACAAACTCACTCGAATACAACGCTATTTATAGAGAGTTTAGTGTGAGTCTGTTTGTTTTATAAATTTGAATTAATCAAAAAAGTTCGTGTCAAAAATACTGTATGTAATTCAATTTATGTCGAATACGAGTGTACACACATGACACACATGACTAAATATACAACAAAAATCATGCAATACTTGTAACTATACAGTGTATATATGCCGACTAATAGCTGAGATTTCATTTGAGTGTGCACAATACACGAGTAGCTGCACACATCCATATACTCACATATACCTGAATATATACATTTTTTTACACTGAATCGTTTAAAGTCAACAATCACGTGAGTGTGACCGATACTCAAACCATATAGCAACACACAATTTTCTTTTTTGTGATAACGATCAGACACTTAATCGTGGGAATATGTAGCAAATGATTTAAGAAAAGTTCCACGTTCATATACATGTGGTGTGTGTCGTTTCGCATTCATAACACTCAACCTGGTTTATTGTTTTCGTCAATCGACTACCATCGCACAGAATAATGAACGTAACGCGCGTATATATTAACGATTCAAGTATAAATTATTGTTGGGTGCGGTTAACGTGACCCCATAATGTAAGTAACAACATATATGTAAGTTGTTGAGTTTGATATTGTTGTTGATTTATCATATTCACTGACGAATGGCAATTGTTTATCAGTCAATATCGGTAGTGTAAGGCCTTAGCAAAAGAGGGTGTGAGATGAGGATACAACCAGTAGAATACACAAAGTGTAGGCGATTGGGTTAGTGTTGCGTCAGCTATAGCGACAGAAACTGGTTTCGAATTTCACGAGGGCCGGCATACTAAAAGTATATATCATCATCTGATTACGTCAGTTAAGATGTTAATTTTTGTTTCATTATAATTGTTGTCGTTGTTTATATATAGGTCGTCGTCATCTTGCTTTTAAGATTTTGCTCTATCCGATATGCTGTCAAGTTCTTGTTAAGGATACATTGATTGGTTAAATATACCAGCATTCTTCTTGAATGATTTAGACGAAACAATGTACTGAAATAAACCACTAATAACTAGCTTTTCGTCAAGAAGTTTGAATCACTCTGGGGCGATAACCCCATCCGTAAACAACCTCAACTGTTCCAAAAGTCAATTCTGAATGTTGCAAACCGATCGGCACGTAGAATGTGCACTAACCTATAAAACCTGGATAGATGGACGTATTGCATGTACTTTATTTTCATTTTAATAAGTGATAATGACGAATAACTAACGAAAAGGGGGGAAAGTTCAATTATATTGGAAACTGATAAGATTTTGTCAGCTTCATAGCATTTTGCTATTTGAAAAAGATCAGTTATTGCATTAGTCCTCCTCCACTTGATTCAGAGCAGTAGATAAAGTGATCAAGCCACCGTACTTTTGGGCTTTGAAGGTTCACATTATAACAAACAGATCTAATCAACAGTCGGTACAACTACAGATTAATGCGTTGGCATGCATATATCGATTTTGAAAGTAGATGTAGGACCTAAGGGATATAAACCCTGATTGTCTGTGGTGCACTCTGGTATCTCCTCCGACACTATACACACAATCATGTTCTTCTCAACCAATTATGTAATGGTGTCTAAAATTTGAAATCAGATTTTTGATTATGAACTCCTTTATCTTGACAAGGAAATATGAATACTATTCCAGAGAATCAAAAAATTATTCGCTAGCTTTTAACTTTGACACAGCATTGTGACCGTGTCATACTCTTATTTTATATATATACAGATATATTTGTTTCGTATTTCCAAATTGGAGTGGGAGGTTCCGAGTTCGAATCTCGAGAAAGTAAAATTTCACCATCTGTGAATAAAAATATCTTAGACCTTTTGTTGAAGGATGGAATTCATTGTTCGATCAATAGTCCATGTTAGGCTGGCATGAAGCTATGCAATATACAGATGATTCTATGTAAATCGGACCAACATATTCGATCTGTCTTGATCCCCAAAATAGATTGGAGAGATAGAAACAAAGAAACTCTTATTTTGATCGAATCGAAGACTTTTGTTGTACATCTCGTTTCATTATGCTTGTACTTCAAAAGAACCTTCCAAAAATTAGACAAAATATGCTAAGTGACTGTGTAGTTCTTGCATTTCAAACGATCGGCATGTTTTAAAGATTAGACATGTCGAGACAACTTTCGATCCGGATTTTCTGCTACTAATGAAGAAATCTGAATGGAAAGTGGGGCTCTCAAATGATAGTAGTTGATCGTAATCTAAAGTTATATGATTTAATCCGGTTACACATTTTGGTTGTTGTACTCTTGAACTTATTCAGATTTTTCACTCTTAGTTATGATCATATTGAGAGTATGTGATGGGAACGATACAGATAGTGATATATGTGCCCAAAAATAAAAACATAAGATGTCACTTCTTTTGCCCGTATTGGCACGAAAGTTGAGCACTGGATCGTGGTTAAAAAAACTTAAAAGGCTGTGATATTATGTTACGATTCTCGGTACAGCTTGTTTGGCTGATTTTTGCTTGAGAAATTCTCGGACGTTTTCGGTACTTCTTCAGGCCATAGATCATTTCTTAAAAACTTGAAATGGGTCATGCCAGAAATCGACATGATTTACGATAGGCTTTCGCCTTATTTTAATGTCTCTAAATCATATGGGGTAGTTTATCCATCCAGAGAAGCGTAGTTCTCAGTATAATTGCTCAATCATATATCCGAACCACTCGTATTCTTCTCAGGTGGCTCTCTATCTAGATAGAGTGCTGGGTTTGGAATCTACTGTACATCGTACGATATGAGAACCTCCGGCAGTTTGGGAGCTTACTGTACTATCTCAATCTAACGATAAAAACATTATATTCTGCACTTATCATCCTTGAACAATCCTCTAACCAGTTCTTTTGGAGATTATACGTAATTTTTACATCTTCTATAGGTTGCCACAACCAAGTAATAGTTATGTGAAAGATTGGGTTCTATTCTTACTGGCCTCATTCTGTCGTTTGTAAAATAGTCTTACGGTAATCTAGAGTGAGACTCTAAAGCAACCCTATTGGCGTAGAAATATAAGTTTTACAGACCAATTAATGGGATTCAAAACTCACCCTTAAATATGTATTACCCACGAAGCGTTTCATCGACTTTAGTGTTATTCATTTACAGTCAAGTCTTCTACTAGAAACTATTGGGCCTATCTAAAGTAAGCTCATTCATATGAGTAACAATATTCATGGTCAAGCGCTTACTAAAGACAAGAGCCCATGAAATCTGATTTTGGGAATAACTTGTACTTCTGTTTTCTTAACAAACAGAATTCAGTTCTTTAATCGTTTCCAACCCTTTCGACATTTCTTAATGTTAAATCTTTGACTTCCGAGCTAGTTAAGATTTTCCATACATGTGTGGGACAAAATCAAAGCAAATATGTAATATCATCTTATCAGAAAACTACAGGTAATTAAAAAATATCTTCCTTCGACTCATACCTGGTATAGTATACCAAATTCTTGCGGTTATTATGAAGAAAACATATTGTTCTTTAAGTCTTTAAAATACTTAAGGGTATACATAGTACATATATTCTAATGCTAGCAACATATTTTGGTTGAAAAGGTACATCGCCTTTAATATCGGTTGCCTATGTGTGTATCCTATCAAGGTTGTCATATTTTCTGATTAAACGAATAACTCGTATACCTATATAGACTTATGTAAATATTTTGAATATGACAGAATTTATTAAAATTAAATTTAATTATAAATTATTTTTCGAGTTTAATTATATTTAAAAATTTACAATAAACATTAATTTGATTTAATTTATTTGTATATTGCTAAGTGATAGGAGTAAGGAGGCATAACTTTCTCCTTATAATTTGTTCCTTTATTTATCAAGAACTCATAATTTTATGTTTCATTACTATATATAGCACCTGATGTCGCCGGTTGCAGCTTAGAAAAGTCTGAAAAGTATTTCCATCTCCTACTACAGAACCAAATTATAAACGTCTATCACAGTGTATATATATTCAAAAGGCAGTTTGACGTTATGTGGACCCTGTCAGACCTTGAACGCTTGCCAAATTTGAGAATATGTTTAAACTATAGGCATATACCGACCATCATCTTCTGTGGTATCATTACCTCTTCACATGGTTCAGAACAAAAATGGAACGGACAGTAGGCTGTGTAGAGATTTTCGAGGCTTTACAGCATGCACTAGACTGGATCGTCATCCGATTCCCCATATATTTTCGATGCATTCGAAGGATGCAAAGTTTTCTCGAAAATTGACAAGTTAAAAGCTCACCATCTGATACCCATTGCGCCCGAATACGGGCCAAGAGATTAGCCTTATTTAGAATAAACATTAAAAATTTCAAAATATGAATATCCGCTCTAGAATTCCACAGCCACCACATATGTGCAGGTATGACGGCTGTTATCAGTTTTGTGCCCAGTCGTGTACAACATTTCAGATATTTTGTAGAAGGTAAGTAGTTTACTATCTATACACATATCTAAAGTATCTTACCTTGCCGTGGTAAACTCCCTGAGTGATAAGAGTTCACGGTAGACTCAACATTAATCAAGCAAGCACAACGTGGTCGCAGTTACTTTGTTACAACCTTGAAATCACTTTGATAGTATCGACAAAACATTAAAGCTCAATTTTAATGATTTAGCTGCGGCTCAAGAGAAAACTGAGTTACAAAATGGAATGGGGGTTGCATCGGTTGCCACGGAAGCAACGACATGTTAAGACTCAAACAGGGAATTTCGATCTTGCATCATCGGGGTTCGAACATATTCACGTGGATTATGTGGGATCGCTCCCACCTAATGCAAATCCCATTCGAGGTGGAGCCGCTGCCACTATTGGTACGACTTTTGTCGAGCAACACGTATCATGGTTTGCAATACTCTTTGAAATAACAACCGACCAAGGACACCATTAGTGTTAAAACTATTATTTGCGATAACCTGTAGGCACTCATATGATTCGTACAACTGCCAACCATCCACAGACCAATGGTATTATAAAACAATTTTATAAACAACTAAAAGCTTGGTCGTGAAAATGTTATTCAATGGAGCACTGAGCTACTCCTCGTGTTATTGGAAATACAAACAGCAATCAAAGATGAATAAAATGCTCGCGAGCAAAACTAGTATATGGACCAGTCCTCAAGCTTCCAGAAGATTTTTTGCGTAAAAGTCCCAACGATTCAAATCCCGATCCAACAATCTTTGCCATTGGCATTTTCCCATAATCGATTTTCCCATTTTGGATCACCTGACTTCTTTCTATACGAGCTTTCACAATTGCTGTGTGCAGCTTGTATTCTCTAGACCATTATGGTCTTCCTCATTTTTCTTGATTCCTGTATCTAATATTATTATATTCTAAATCTAATCTATTTTTCTTTTTATCTTCAATCTGTCTCTCATATTAACTGTAGAGCTTTCTAGCACGCCATTTGTTTCTCCTTAGTATTTCTTTAATATCTCTACAATCGATAGTTTTCCTACTATCATCAAGAATCGTCTCTTTTGGTTTCAGATTCAAACTTGTTCTTTTTTTATTTTAAAAGTTGTCTATTACTGAAGAGCTTTCAATCTTCAATGTGTCTTGCGTCGATAAGACGATAAAAGATCTTCTTCATTATTGGCTTCTACAAATCTCAACCTCTGCATTGCAGATAGTCCATACAATTTGCGAACCCAACCGGATTAATACTTTATTTTTCCTTTAAAGGTACAGTTCCGTCCTTATACTTTCTGTATCAAATTGTATTCTAATAAATCTTATCATCTTGCAGATACATCATCCTTTTTACTCATCGGTATTAGTTTCATATATCTTATGATGTAATTTCATTCTGTATGTTCTCTACTGAATCATAGATGTCACTACAGATACACATACTATCAGAGCCATCTATATTTGAATAGAGTATATCACAAATCATTTAAATTTGGTTTGTTTCATCCTAGCTAGCGTAGTTGTCTAGTTTTAAAACGATGCCGTTCTTATTTAACAATGCAATTGATAACGCGAGTATATAAGAATACTTGTGTGTTGTATTATGACCAAAAACTCCCGCAAAATATATTTATAAATACAAAATGTGTACGTATCTTTGTTAACTGGAATTTCTTGTGTATCACACAGATTAATTTATACACATGGTGATTTTGTTATCGTCATTCAAACAGCTAAGAGTCAAGTATATACGAATATATACTTTGCCACAACCAAATATATATACTTGCACACCTTCGGATGCTACCTATCCATATAGTGAAACCCGTTATATATTCGTACATACTGTTAAGTAGTTTTCGACCAATACATAATAAAACAAATATTTACATTGTAAATATGCGAATTACCCATTTGGAAAAAATGCTTTATGTATATGTGTTCTCTAGTAGTGTAGTTCTACTCTCTTATACTCTTGGTAGTTAAAATTATTTATTGTATACAGGCAAAAGGTGGTCAGACAGAATATAACACCATAAACCCTAGTTTTGAACGACAACAATTTAATAACTATAGGCGAGTTGTTTTGTTTCGTTTTCGATGGAATTTACTGTAGCCATCATAAATATACATGCACACACCATCGTATAGTTGTTAATTGAATCGTTCTCAGGTACCAATACCAATCCCATGACTAAATAATTTTTGTTTTTATAATCGTTGACGTTAGTAGCACTTATATATATATATGTACATATATTCATACAAAACTATCGAAGTTTGACAATCGTTACAGTACAAAACCTCGTTTTCAAATCGGGCTAAATTCGTGATATGAATTGTAAATGTATTGCTGTTGCTTCTTTCTTCGCCCGTTCATATAATAAATACGCGAAACGTAATATCATCACAGGCCAAATTCGTATATTAGTTAACAATTGAATGTTTTAATTTATTTTGTTTTTATTATATCATTTGTTTTCTATATGTTGCTTCTCAACTATTAAAGCTACCTAGGCATTTTCAAACATTTTGTAATTCTTTCATGAACCATCATGATACATCGTGTACACACACATACACACAGTTTAATTTTACCAGCTACAAAACAGATTTAACAGTTAAACTTTGTATTCTTTTGTATCGTATTTATTTTGTTGAACTGTGAGATTGTGAATGTACGTACACAAACCAAACGTTAAAAAAAAACAACGATCTTCAAGTTAAGCGTACATATATGTACGTACACATATTTAACCAAACAGCACAAAAATTAACAAAATAATTGAGAATCAAAACGTAAAATACAATAACCGATCATGAGAAGAAATTTAAAATATATTTGTAACAAACAACGCAACACAGACACACACGTAATCGTACAGTAACAGTTTAACATATTGAATAACCGTATCACTTTGGTATTTACAGTGTCTGCAAGGCTGCAATATGGCTGGAATTCATAACATAGGTCCCCAAGCTGTTGCAACTTGCAACCGAAACAACAGTAAAAATCCCTTCAAAGCTGTGCTGGTTCTACATGCCTAGTATGAAACCATAAATAGATCTAATGGTCTAAAGAGAAAACGGAATAGTCTTCGATAAATCTTACACTAGCGATAGTAACCGATCCTTCATCAGATATGGCAGTTCCGTGGCTGGTGGCTTGTGTTTCAGGATGAACTGATCTTATCTTAAGAACAGTATATGCGTGTCACCAGTAAAATGCCATATACGAAGCCACAACTGGCAAATTTATAGCCATTAGCTTGGTTCGAACATAGTCGCATTGATTATATTGATTTTCGAACGTTAGCTAATCAATTCACTCGTTGGTTAAAGATGTGACGTCATAACAAAGTTCACAAATTAATTATTCAATACAATAGAAAATTAACAAAATAATTAAACACATTTCGATTCAACTATATGTAACACGCTAGCACTGCTGCAATACGACTTACAATGTATTTTCAAACACAATATAATACACATCCAGTCCGGCAACATCTGACTGATGTAATGGATTTTTGATCATTTCGATTACCAGTATTATCGAATACGCAAAATTATAATGCCATACATTTCAAAATACTCAACGTCTTCAACGGCTGGTTGATTCAGTGCCTAAGTTACCAATCGATGCCATCTTCGGAGACCAAGCATAACCTCCATCGCTGTCACATTTACAGTGCAGCTATCACAGCAACAGTTATTGGCAAATAAAATCATAAGTTCGAAAACGCCATTAAAATCGGTACGATTAACGTGCAATAAATTTATTTTAAACTTTGAACTTCCTTTTTAAATATAATTTTTGGTTCAAAAATAATCAGAAACAACTTAATTAGAATTTATAAGATTCTTGATAAAAACAAGCCATTCTTATGTGTTAAAGTTTACTTTAAGCTTTTTAAGTTATATCTAGGAAACTTTCATGCACAATCACAGTTTTGGCGGAGAACATTATCGGTTACTATACTAAAAGAATCATGCTGACCAAATCAAAGACTTAAGTCTAAAGATTAGACTAAATATTGTAAGCATTTCAAACGTTCAATAAATGGGACAAAAGGTAACATTTTTTCTTTGGAGCAGAGAGTATTGGGATCGAAACATAAAAGAGGCAAGATGAACAAAAGAAAGTTTTCATCATCTGACTAGACAATCATTTATTATTATTATGAACACAATTATGACGCCCTAGTGGTGTGAACTATTATAAATTCGGCCAATACTACAGATTGGAATAGAGCTAATGCACAGATGGTAGTACTGTATAAAATATTTAACACAAAACCCAGATGGAGCAGGTTCAAACAAGAACTGACAACGGAAACATCTGAGTAAAGATAAATTGAAGACGCGTGAGTTTAAGCCACATTCACAGTAGAAATATTTTCAACCTTGAAGAACCAAGCCTTGGCTATAATTAACTTAATTGTACATTGGTCAACTAACACATCCTATACTCTTGTATATTTTCCTTGTCATTCTTGAAATGGATATTACTAGCACTAAAATGGCCATGTAAATTAGGAATAAAAATTAATCCACTTTTCAGAGTTCGTTGTTGATGCCAACTTAATTCAAGAATATCTTAATTCAAGCAGGCAACCTTAAAGAAGGCGCTAGAGACACAGCTATGTAGCTGGAGACAGCTAACCCACAATTTTGGTTTTATCAAAAGTTATGTAGAAACCTAATGAAGGGATAAAAGAGTCGAAAGGAATGAGGATCATGCACTGCCTCAGAGCTTTCAGAGTTTAAAAGCAAATATCATATTTAGATTCTAATCTCACGAAATAAAATATTTTTTTTCACAGTCTTGTACTATATTATATATAGTACCTGTAAACCAATAATATAACATTTTAACATAAAAGTATCTCCAATGGTTTTACGATCGTAAGACTTCTTACTATAATCTTATATTTAAGTTTTTGGTTGTCCTCAACATTTGTGGTAATTATTGAGCCTCTCTTCATATTTCGGTGCTCCGTCCTTTGCCTCTGCACCGTATGTTTTCTTTCCAAAAACAATGCTACATCAAAGCTCTCCACAGTAATACTTGACGTTCACCTATACTTTTACAGTTTAACATTTCGATGAATGCCAGTGTCATCGGAAAAAGCACCAGTTGCTGTGTTCTAAGTTAGTTCAATATCATTTGTAAACAATAGATATCGGGTTTGGACCTTTCTTCCTTGCGTCACTGCAGCTTTGCCCACTTTAATTTTGCTTGCCACTATCAAGACTTTATGAAGTTTAACTAGTAGACCTTTGTATCAAGATAAGTCAACAGCCTGGGCTACATCAAGGAGTACTGTTGTGCAGATTATTTTGTTCAACAACTATGTTCTATTATCATATTTGCTAGATTCTGTGGAATATCCATCTTGGACCCAAAGTGATGATTAACTCCTGCCTTTTAATTAATAATTTCAATCATTTTAAGTAGGTTCTCAAATAGGTATCCCATAGTAGGTACTAATGTTTTTGGAAATGTTATTATATAGGAATTAATTATGTATGTAATTGTCCTCTTATAAAGACTTGATCATCACTATTTCAGTTATTGCTCTTTTTGCTGTCTTTCTAAGTGAATAATTCATCCTTTTTATAAAGTAATAATCTCTTAGTCGCAGTATTAGATCACGGTTACCAAGAAATGTATCAAGTACCTGCCCTTTAATGTCTTAAAACAAAAGTGGACTAATTCTCAAACCAGCTGTAAACTAAATTTTGTTGGAAAAGGACCGGTCGAGAATTCTAATGGCAATTATGTATTGGCAATAGTCCGCATTTTAGTGTACCCACTAGTGACTAGTACGGAATTTTAATAAAACAATGTGCAGGTATCCTGGTTGCTATTTTTTCCCGCCTTTTTGGGTGACTCAATTTAAATGTAATATTAGGATTCCTAGAAAACCGGTTTTATACACACCATGTGTTAAAAAAAATATTGTTTCTTTTTGGGCCTACGTGAGTTTTATTACCCAGCCGTATATAACGGATCGTGACTGTAATCGTATTATATATATATATATGAAACGAGTGTACACAATCAAAATGATGGCAAGCAGCGCAACGTCGTTCGGTTGTTATACATTTTTGCCTTTATACATACGTACATTTTTACAACTGAATATATATATAGAGGAAGGGGAATATAATATTTTGTTTTTTTAATACATTCATTGCTGCTATTGTATTGTATTGTATGTTATGAGTGTTGTTAATATATTTGTGTGCCTGCTTCAATTATGTTTATTCACTCTTTCGTCGTTGGATTTTCAATTTACGACCATGGAATAGAGTGAAACAAAGTCATAAACCAAAAAAAAAATTGAGAGTACAATGACGTATAATTACGTGAGTCACGAGAGTACATCATGTATAGAAAACGTGTCATGAACACAACAAGAAAAAAAAAACGAAAAAGAAATTATACATAGAAAAATATTTTTAATGTATTTAATGAGATAGTGTGCATGCTTTGCTCTATGTATTCTGCATTTTTCAACGGGAACGAAACATCGATTTCATTTATTTTTTTTTTGTATGTTTTATTTTAGTTTGGTGTCACAATACACAGTTATTGTCGGGTTTTTAGATTGTTTGAATCGTAGAAAAATTTGTTTTGTTTTTTTTGTGTGTTGTTACTTTACCTAAAAGCTGTAGTGTAAATTATTTTTATTGTAATAAATGGTGAATAGTTGTTTTGTTATTAATAATTATTATTTACTAATGTGTTGTGTATGTTTTTAGACGTCAAATGGAAATGGAACAGTCGTTAAATCTTATTAACAATATGAAATACGAATGCGGTGAAGATTTGACAATGAACGCAACTAACCCGACTACGACGACGAATTACAATAATGGCGGCCATCATCAATACAATAATGATGAATTGGAAATGAATAATGATGATACGGATGATATTGTTGATGTAAAGTTAAATAATATAATGACAGATGATATTTTATCGAAAATTGAAGTTGAAGCCAAATTGCATGTGAACGACGACAATATAACATTAATATTTCCGGGTAAAACTAAGAGCAATGTATGGAATTTATTTCGAATTATAGTTTATAAAAATATACGGCAAAATTTTGTCACCTGTTTAGCGTGTAATTGTGTGCTCGCATATAAATCGCGAACCGGTACCGCCAGTTTGCTGCGGCACAATTGCTACAAAAGGATGCAGAACGATATCGCTAATTCGGTACGAAATTTTCATGTGCCACCAGCAGCATCGGCTGCCGTTCTATGGAACTCAACAAATACAAACTTTTTACAATCTCTGCTGAAATCACAACAGGAGATCATGCCAACGGAAATCGATCCAGGAAATGATAGTCCAACCAATACCTTACAAATTAAATGCGAACCAGACGATATCATCGATGATGACCACAATACCGATGACTATAATGATATGTTTAATCGGCTGCAGAATAGTACAGAAACTTTTACGAGCTATAATCCATCGCCACCAGTTAATCATCATCAGGAAACACCGGTCGATCCAAAAGATTTTGCGTATCTGGACGATCAGTATCTGTCTAAAATCGAATTGGAAGAGAAACTAAAAACACCCGACGATGATATTGTAATAGTGCCGCAGCAGCGAATGAAAAGTGATATATGGAAACGATTCGAGTTGATATTTTATCGAGGGATACGGCAAAACTATGTAAAATGTATTAGTTGTGGCTGTATATTGTCGTACAAAAAGAAAACCGGTTCGGCTAGTTTAATACGACACAAGTGTAGTATGAAACGGAAATTCTATCTTGAAGAAAATCCCGAACTGAAAAACACAATTAGTGTAACCAATCCGAATACAATTAATAAAAAGTCGTGTTTGGACGACAGTTACTATTCGAACGAGACAATATCAAATGCTCTTTTATCCTATTTATCAACATTGCCATCGCCGTCTGGAGCCGCAGTGGCCGCTGCAACAACAACGACCGCATCGTCGACAACGGCACCACCCAACAAACCGCTAGCAAACTATTCCGTAAAAAGTAATGTACCAAAAGAACGTCTAACCCACCTAGCAATCCAACAAATTTATTTTATATGTAAAGATTTGGGATCGATTGAAATATTCAATAATAAAACATTCCGTAATATGATGCAAATTTTGCTCGACATTGGAGCGGACTATGGCCGTCAAAATGTCGACAATATATTGGCGAATGGTAAACTTATAAACACAATGCTTATCAATATGAAAACTGAAATTGAATTTAATATTAAAAATACAATAGATTTAAATTATAATTTAACATTAACATTTAATTTATGGAAGAATTACAATAATAATTTAATAACAATTATCGGTTATATAATAAATAGTAATTATCAATTAAAAAAATTTCATTTAGGTACCGAAATTATATCGCCATCATCGCCCGCAAATAGTTATAACAGTGAAAATTTAGTATTAGATTTAATAATAAAAATTTTATCAAAATATTTTCCAAATAGTAGTAAAACCGATATCGTAACAATATTAAAATTAAAATGTATTATAATATTAGAAAATAATTATGATATATTTTATCGAATATTTAAATCCTATACGAATACAATCCAGTGTTCGTGTTATAATATTAATTTAATACTAGATATTGTAACTAATTTTAAAAATAATAATTTGTTGTACAAAAATTATTATGAAATTAAAAATTTAACTACTCAGCTAAATGATATGAAAATTAAGTATGAGCTTAATGAAAGGATTATCGATATAATACAGAATTTAAATGAAAATCTTGTTGCAGAGAAGAAACCCCCTAACGATAGCGATGATAGTAGTAGCGATAGTAGTGACGAGGATGATGACGACGATAAAAATAAGAACAATAATTTTAATTTTGAAAAAAATTTGAATATATTCAAAATTGTTAGTGATAATTTTGAATATTTAATCGAATTTTTAACATCGATTAGTTTGCCGAAACTAATCGAAAAAATTGATATCGACATTATCAACGCGTATTTAGCCCTCATCGAACCATTACACAAATGTTTATTACACTTGTGTTGTGACGACATAAGCAACAATAGCAGTAAAACATCACTGAACGAGGTGTATCTGTGGCGTAAAAAATTAGAAAAATTATATATCGTTAATCCCGAAATCGATTCGGAATTGATCAAAAACTTAAAAGAAATTCTTATCAATTTACTAAATAAATATTTTCAAATAACCGATTTTCATAAGCTCGCCCTATTTTTAGATCCAAATTTTAAAAATTTAAAATTTTTAACACAATCCGAACGCGACTCCGTTATAAATACCGTCGAAGATTATATAAATGAAATAATTGCGATAAATAAATCGCCACTAAATAATGGTATTGATAAATCGCATCGCAATCATCATGGCAATACGACAAATTCAAATCAATCGTCGTCCTCATCGTCGACCGTGGCAATTAAAACGGAAAATGATTTATTTTTAGAATTTATGGATTGTTCTGTACCTGATGTCGAAGATGAAATATCGAAAAAAGAAATTCGAGCGTATCTCGACACACGGCTCAATGAACCAAAGGAACCGCTCGAATTTTGGGGCAATGAAAATTCAAATTATGAAAATTTACGACACTTGGTGCGCAATATACTAAGTATACCGGCGTGCTCGTTTGGTAGTAAATTAAAATTTTCCCAATCGGGTAAAAAATTCGATGAGAATCGTAAAACATTGAATAATAGTGATAATTTGGAATGTATTATGTTTTTACATGAAAATATTTAATTAATTTTTATAAATATATTTTATATAATAATAATTATTTTTTTATATATATTTTATTTTGTTTTTAATTTTTATAATTATTTTAAATATATTTTTATTTTTAAATTAACTTTATAATAAATATAAATACTATAAATGATAATAATAATACATATTAAAGATCAAATATTTTTAATGAAATAAAAAAAAAGTATATGGTTTTAAATACACAATGTTTAATAAACTCCTGCGCTACAGGTAATTATTGATTGGATATAATACAACCACTCACTAATAAATATTTTCTTTTTTAGGTTCTATCAAGAGTCGAAAATATCTTTAAGCCCAACTGTTGCTTTAGATGTCATTCGGAGCATATTCAATTTTAGTCAACGACTAGAATGGAACTCGACCGCGGCATGATGAAAAACTTTCTTAACCATTAAGCTACAATCAGCAACAGACATTAAAGACCAACCAAACTGTTCAACATGTCCAACGAACCATTTATTAAGTCCAACGAATGATGTTACATAATTGCTTTTCATGTCATCCGGAGCATTTTAAAATTTGATCAACGGCGAAAATGGAACTTAAGATCGCGGCAAAATGAGAAACTCTCTTAACCATTAACATTGGGCTACAACCTGTTCAACAACATGTTCGACGAACCATTTATTAATCCCAACAAATGATTTTACACAATTGCTTTTCATGTGATCCGAAGCATGTTAAATGTTGGTCAACGGAGAAAAGCGAGACCGTGGCATGATAAGAAATTCTCTTAACCATTAATCTACAACCGACAACAGACATTGGGGTAGAAACTGTTTAACCACATGTTCGACGAACCATTTATTGAGCTCAACGAATGATGTTACAAAAACGCTCCTCATATCATCCGGAGCATGTTAAATTTTGATCAACGACGATAATAAGAGCGCGGCATGATGAGAAATTGGGATACAAAATGGATTAAAGTCAATCAACGTTTATTGCAATAAGGTCACGATAGTTCGGACCTAAAAGCACTTGTTTCGGAAGAAATGTCACAATGGGCCAATCTTCCCTAAGTGTCGACCAATAGCAGCTTTGCACGTAATGATCGGAACATTTATTAAGCCCAACGAATGATTTTTTACAAAATTGTTTTTCATTTCATCCGGGGCATAATAAATTTTGATGAACGGGGAGAATGGAACTTGACCGCAACCGAAGCTACAACCGACCACAGAGATTGGGCTACAACCCGTTCAACAAACCGTTTATTAAGCCCAACAAATGCTTTTAAACAATCGCATTTCATGTCATCCGGAGCATGTTAAATTTTGGGTCAACGGCGAGAATCAAGACTTTGGCATGGTGAGAAGCTTTTTTAACCATTAAGTTAGAATTGTTCAGTAACATGTTCGATGAACCATTTATTGAGCCCAACGAATGCTTTTACACAAAAGCTCTTCATATCATCTGGAGCATGTTAAATTTTGGTCAACGTCGAAAATCGAGATCGCAGCACGATGAGGAACTCTCTTAACGATTAATCTACAACTGGCGACAGGTATTGGGGCATAAACTGTTCAACAACATGAATTGTAAAAGTCAATTTTTGGTTATTTCAATAATAAGGTTATGATAGTAGTTGACGCAGGTTCCGAACGTAGTAAGACATTTGATAAGGTTTAACACGATATTTTGATTAGGTATCTCATCTCAAAATTAAGTACTGACTTATTAGTAATACCAGGAGGTCTATTATGAAATATATCATAATATATCCTTCGAATTATTAAAATTATTTAACACATTATTACAATAATTTATTGTTATGAATCGTCAAGATACGATCAATCTAAAAGAAAATGCATCAACTTAAATAATTGTCGAATTTTATCTGGTACGTTCGGAGAACTCCGATTCGATTGTGCTTTTTAGTTTCATAATACCTCAGATTTATCCGTTAACGTAATCCCCATTTGATGACAACAATAAGCTCGGGGCGGCAGTTAGCCAGAATACGTTTTATCGTCGAATATTGGTAGATATCAGTTGTTATCTTGATTTATTAAGTACTCGCAAGGAGGTTATAAGAACTGTTTTCACTTCTTTTCGATATGTAAGGCATAAAATACTTAATTGTTTGTCATGCTAGAATTACTAATATATGAGAACATATTCGACATTGTATAGAGAATGTCCTGTAAAACAATTACAAATTACCTGCAGTACATGTTCAATCAATCAGTCGCAAACACATCATTTAATCGACATTCAATCATGGAAACCAGTGGTTTTTATTCATTTAACCAAGCTTTCATTGAAACGCATCAATCATACTGTCTTACGTCGAAGATAGCTCAGAACTGTTTCTCATTTCTAAATGTCAGCATATGTCACCTTAATTTGACATCCACCTGGGGGGCTATTATGAAATAAATCCGAGTCGGATTTTTCCGTTAACGGATATATTCGTGCTATTATGAAACTGAAAAGCAAAATCGAATCGGATTTTTTTCCGAGTGCACAAGACAAAATTCGACTGCTATTTAGTTGACGTATTTTCTTTTCAATTGATCGCATTTTAACGTTTCATAATATTAAGCAAAAAGTTATCGCAATTTTAAGAATTTATTTTCTTCAATCGAATCGCATTTTTCCGTTAACGGATAAATCCGAGTCGGATATATTTCATAATAGACCCCCTGACGTGGGTATCTTCAGTGAGACGAGAAATGAAAAGAAAATGAACTTATTCGTTAGGGCACAGTATCCCTTACTAATCAAATCGGACACAGAAATGGCACTCGCGTATTAGGTAATCTGGAAAATATTTGAAATTTTTATCTTAGGTGGATCGGAAAACTAATATCTTAAGACGATAAATGCGTTCGTTACAGTTGTTACTGTACATGGACTCATAGGTAACATGCACACAGACTCAGAGTTTCCTCACATGATTACTCTCTTAGCTGTAAAGATACAGAGAAAAGAAAGTCAGCGGTCTTGCTTTGCACCTGCCTCAGTTTTGAATAGTTCTCTACGAGCTTTCGTGTGATCTTATTGATCTCAGTTGCAGTGAAGCCACATAGTCAGTGTTTCATCAAAATCTCAGGATGATTTAAGTGCAAAATGGTAGAATCATCTGATATATGCTATGGACTATGGACCAAAATTTATCTCTGCTGATCAATCAGAACAGCCATCCAAACCCTAATTAATTTATACTCACTCTCAAAATTTTGCAAATCCGTTACGAATTATATGAATGAAATATGTACAGTCAAACAGAACAAAACTGGATAAATTCCAAAGCGAGCAAACAAACTAGAATCAACCATCATGGAACTCGTCAACGACTCAAAAACTGTGATGGAAATTCCAAATTTTGGTACTAGCCTAATGAACATTAGCGATTTGTACACATTCCATTCGAAATACAAATTAGAAGAGAACAAATAAATAAGAAAGTCAAGTAACACGTTCTGGGTTTTCATTCCATCCTCATCCAGCAGCTGAGTTACAATGTTTCATACTAAGATCGGATAGGTACGCGAGATGTTTGTGTGCAATATGGAGCGTTTCGGGCAATACAAAAGGCTTAAGTACATCCAAAGTTTTATCGAACCAATGAATTCATTACAAGAACAAATCAGCGTAGCCATTATTGGATAGAACCTAACATGTGTCGTTATTATCTTTCCAGCATCCGATAAATACCAACTAACACATCCAGAACTGAAAACAAACTTGGTCAATAGTCTGTATAGTCAATTTCAACTTAAATTGGCTCATCATGGAAAGCTCTCACACACTATTATCGAACTTGTGATAGATTCACGAAACTTGCATACATTAGTCGACGAAGCGTGACTTTTCCAACCATGTACGTCAATGGTACATATACCAACCAAAACTAAATTTAACTAGACAATCATCGTAGCAATTTCGAAAGCTAATTCAAAGCCTAACCATTTTCTTCTGGGGATGAATTTAAGCAACAGTACATGCAATAGAGATTTGTGTACAGTTCCCATAAGTTATGCAGTTGTTCCGTTTTGGATTAAATATATACTCGTATTACCAAACGCTTGTGGCATCCTAAAGTCAAATCAAGCCTCCATCTCTCCAAACCAGAGTTAACGTCATAGTTTTCAACAATGATGTGCTTTCACTGAGACGATATGTTCTTTAAAACACTTAAGATGTCAAATCACACGACATTAAGTTCGATTTAATCATATATTCAAACATATATACACTTTCCATTGCCCTATGACACCTTTTACCTGTTATTTTGTCGCTTACGGGAGAAGGTAAATCAAGATCATCACAACACAAATTGAATAAAACCTAAACTATTACTTTCATTGAATTATACACTGTACGGTATAAGTTAAGTTATGTAATTATATAGACGACCAAAAAATTCACACCGCACACACACACACAGAATGTAATCACAGTATCACAATAAAAAATCATCTTAAGACATAATACCATTGTTTAAAACAACTTGGTAATACCATAATAATAAATAAAATTTAATGGGCTTTCAGAATTACGATTGCGAGCGCACAATCCCTCTCCCGTCCGTATGTAATGTCGACTGTACATTGTTGTTGTTTATATATTTTTAATTAAAAACTTAGACGTTTGTGTATTAAAGTGTGGTGACTGCACGAGAAGATCTTCCAAACAATTATTATAAAGTACACAATCAATTGTTGTTGTGGTTTAATGGTCAGTTCAAAGTGAAATGATTTTGTTTGTTTGGTTTTCAATTGAAATGTACAAAAGCTTAGGAAGAATATTAATTAATTTTCTTGAAAATATTATTGTTTTTGTTAATTAAACAATAGTTTTACTTTCGAAATTAATTAAGACGTTGATTTTGGGAACAGTAAAACAGGAAACCAATAAACTGTGCAACACAAACTTTCTGCGGACCGTAAGACAATGTCTCAAAGATCGTCATAAATAAACACACTTACCCTGTAAATAGTGGTAGTGAAGCGGACAATTGTTTGCCGTGGAATGATTGTCGTTAAATATTTGGCCCACTTCCAATGGAGATTTCCAACATCAAAATGATCCGCGATCTATAAAAATCAGCAAGTGGAATGTGCCAGGCGCGTTTGACGGAGTATATATGAAAGAGATCGGTTGAAACTCGTGGCTCTGCATGAAATTTATTGGTAAGCAGTCAATAATCGAGTGAGTTAGCTACGCTGACATATGTGATTAACCAATCGATCAATGTTATGTGTAGAAGCAGCGCCCACCGATAATTTCGATAATCTGTTGGGCTCTAATACAAGAGCACGATGTCAGATCAGTGTTTCGTGATTTAAATGCTACGGTTGGCAGAAATCAAACCGACTTATGTTATAATATAGATCTTTTCATAAACAGTGACCATTATCTGGTCTTAGCAAAGGTATGATGATTTGTTAGGAGTGACGAGTTTCAAGTATCTTGGACCTCTCAATGCGCATCGCATCCGTGGCAAAAAAAATGTTCATCATCTGATTTTGATTGGTGATCCCAGATCAAAATATTTATGATCCCCTGTTGAAGAGCTGAATTCGTGGAACGATCCATAACTGGTTTATCAATATTATAGGTTGACATGAAGTAATGTAGATAGTGAGTTATGAGTGCTTTTGGATTTCATTTAAGGTTTTTGAAATAGGATAATACATAACCGTCTAAATATTCGATAGATCGGGTTTTATACCCTGTTGATCAGACATAAATTCGTTTCGACACATCTATCGAATAAGATTAACAAAATAGATCTACAAAGTTTCTTGATTTCGAAAATTGAAAGCTCTGGATTGTTTTAATCAACTCTGTGTTCTTCTTTAATCAGTGCTGCAGTGTAAGTCTGTTTTACATCGCAAAATGTTACACACAAACATTAAGAGTATAGATCATACTAAAACAGTGTTCGCTCTATGTGGATGTGAGTACCTCATCGATATTTACTCAAAGGTTACGATCCGGGTCCCAAGTAGCAGTTTCGTTGACCGTGGTTTTTGTCCATTTTATACCTCAAATTTTCACTGTTAAGTATACTTAGAAATTGCGATTGAAAATGTGGTTCGAAAGATTTGTTATAGACTCAATATATGTGGTGAGTTCATCAATAAATCACCGTACAATAAATCAGTCGATTAATGTGCATCGATAATCAGAAGTTTTCTATATTTCCCATATTTAGAATTAACTTCATCAGACTATATATATGCTAGGCGGACGGCTCAGTCAACATGAATGAACTCAGCCGCTTTTTTCCCGAAAACTCAATAAAAAGCTTTTGTCAGAACCAATCAATCTGGGGTGAAATCGTTTGTCTTTTCATTACAAGAAAATCTGAATTGTCCAACATTTTTAACCATTCAGATTTAAATACACGATAGTCCACCGGTCAGATGTATTAGAATAACCATATAATATCAATGAAAATGTATATAAACCAGAACACTTTATGCAAATACAATAAACGATCATGACACGATTGTCAGTACATGATTTACGGAGTGTGTATATATATTTTGAATATTGATGGGTGAATATCAATTACCTGATTTACATTTAACATGAACTATTGAAAACATCCTAACATAGTGTTATAATATAACTATTAATTTTCTAAGGTCTAATGAGTATATATTATAAAAAACACAGTCATGAACAAAAGTATTCGGAAAATTTAAATTTCAACCATAAATCTCCTTTTGGTTTTCATCGAAATACTACATTAATCCGGATTAACTCAAATCTATAAGAATTAGTACTAGTCTGCACCATGTACTTATAAGTAAAACTGCGACCACCAAATTCCAAATCTCAGCCAGCATTGGTCAAAAGTTCAAATATACTCCTCAAAACATATGAAAAATATACATCAAGACCATATATCGGCGCAACATGAGTACTTATCTGTATCTTGGTAGTTTAGTAGACCATAAAAGTAAGGTTATGTGAAAATCTGAATTGTCCAACATTTTTAACATATGTCAACATATCTGTGAAAAACTGCAGAAGCTCGGTCTTCAGTGCCGATTTGCTTTTATAGGATTCGCTGGGTGAGAACAACGGTTGAAAACTCAAATTCATAAGTTGTTCAAATAGTGATTCAATTATTGATTCAAGCATACTATCTGAAAACATTACCAATCTATTCATGAATATATAGAAAGAATGTTGATCTTCATACATGAGGCTATGTGGCCTAATTCACAATTTCCAAAATATTTGATTTCCAGGTAAGTTTAGTGTCCAAAACGGTGTCCAGAAAATTTTCCTTTTCAATAAAGCAGTTCTGTTCTGGGTCTTCAAACCACACTTAAAAGCTCATTTCAAAACAATTGAAAAGGCATTTTGTAACACCGCCTTGATATGTTCTCTTGGCATTTTCCTGAGCTACATCATCTCTTATTTCTTTCTTTTCCAACACCAATCCATTGATTACTATATTCTCCATCTTGTAGTGTTGCTACGGAAAGCCTTCTTCTGATTGGAAAGCTCGGACAATCCAGCTTTTAAAAATATGATTGATAATTCCGTATTTAGGTTACTTCATTTCAAAAAGAGCCAATTCCCCCATGATCAACTTCATCTTAACTTTATTGAAGACCCTTCAATGTCTAGAAACGCTCTCTCATACGCACCAAGATATGGAGGGCAGTATCCGCCGATATTCCCTCACAGTACACTTGCTTAACGTCTACCAGCTTTTCCAAAGTTTTCAAAACGACAAATTGAGCTTCGTCGATTCTGTCACCCTGAGTCAGTAAAACCGTCAACTGCATATTCGTGCTTACCGCAAAAAAAATATTAGGTTATTCCACAGGTTACCATCTCTCGATTATGACTGATTTCTACATTGCAGGTTCTGCAATTTGGTTGCAACTAATTCGAATATTTTTGTGTATGACTGTAAAACAAATACACAAAACCAAGTGGTATACCATCGTGAACACAAACCAAAACGTGATCTTCGATATTATTTAATTATCACATGTTTCGAATGTATCTTCTTACTAGATATTTACTTTCTTCTATTACAAAACACGAAACTGTGCATAAGAAATAGATTCATGCTCTATTACGACGATGATACCACACGATTGAACTTAAAGGTTTATGAAGAAGTTAAACTAATATTTGAGATGATAAATAATTTTTCAACACGAAACCATGATTATCGTTCGTGTTGATGAGGCATACTTTGAAATTCCAGCGCTCCTCCTCTTCACGATATAATAGGATTACAAATTTATTATTCCAAACTTTTAAGAAGCTTATAGATTGGCTCAAATCTAAAATTTGATACGTTTGAACTTATAAAATCGTAGGTCGAGCTTATAAATTCCGAATTTGTTAAGATTAATGCATTTGAATTAATCAGACTGTTGCTTGTATGTATATACATAGTCGTTTGCCCCCTAAGGTGAGTATAAAGACTATCTAAAGGGTAAATATTTCAAGGTGATATTTACGTATGTGACGGATGGACCGCATTCCAACCAAACATTTTAGATCGAATTATTACCTTGGAAACAAATTCTTTGAACAATAATTAAGTAAAAATGGTGCGGTTTAGAAGAACGTAAATGAATCACTTCAAAATCGTGATGTACATTCATCTGAGATAAGACAAGTTTTTGCTATAACATATTGTGTATTGATTCCCACATTTGTAATTGATTTTAAGTGTTGACATTTATAGGAAGAAATATGTTAATTTTGACGATCTTGATACAAAAACCATTAATTGGTGGCCCAAGAGTTATAAACCGCAGGTTAAACGATATAAACTGAAAAGCATCAACCTTAAGGTGAAAAATATACCCGTAGTCTCCTGAGTGTTACTCATTTGATCTCAGACAGTCTCCGATTGAAATTTATCGAATAGCCACAGTGAGATCGAAGATCAACTCGCGATCCTACGCGTTGAATAAAATAATGAAACAACCTCATAGCCTCATGAGACATGCTACAATCCTGATCTCAGATCGTATATATAGTAAATATGCGAAAAACCACTTAACTTATCTAGGAAGTATTTAATCAGTGAAAATGGGAACCTGTCATGGTTTAATTTGGTTGCACTTCACATTCAAGTAGACTAATGGAAACTTTTCCTCCAACCGACCAAATTGTACAGTTGCAGCATTTGGAACGGGAGGTAACGAATTCGAATCCGAGCAGGATGCAAAACGGATTTACCAGATTTCAAAGATAGAAGCAGATAGACGGACAGACAGGACTGCTATCACAGAATAGTTTTCTCTAACGGATTTATCGCATTGGATGCATCATATTTGAAATATACTCACAAACTACTTCTTCATCACAATGTCGAGATTCGTCCATCTGGAAGATCAGCCATCATTTTCTTAATTTCACTGAACTCATGTCAATCGACTACTTCACTGTGCATAAATATGGTGGTAGTTCTGTTCTCTTACGACACATTTTAAATGTCTACAAGACGTCGCGTATTATTTTACAGCCAGAAACAAATTTTGTTACGTTAGCTTAGATATCTCCAACAAAGACCACTGAGATGGCCAACTTTTTCTCAAGATTATTCAAATTTGTTTAAAGGACACTTAGATTTGCATGGTCCACTAAAATTAATGGTCCAAAAAAAAATTACAAATATTGCAGCTTTCAACCTAAACTGGTATTGCGCCATCTATAAGATTGTAATCATTAGCTTTGAGATATAATTTTTACTCTTACAACGGTATATTATACATAGTCAACCTAGACGTTGATTGAATGACTTGACCAAAACGCTGTTAGTTTAGTACACTGGTGGTTTAGTAATTGGTCGTTTCCTAGTTTTATCAAGGTTACTTCACAACATTATACTGCTTTGGTCAATGCTTAATATCTTCTGGCGATTACCATAAATAACTTTTTACTTTTGCTTACCATCAGAACACTGTCATCAAATTTCCGCTACTGGTTCCAATTCCAAAAAGTTCGTAAGATTGCATCAATATCAGCATTAAGTTAAAACATGATATCGGTTTTAGAGGCTGCTACAGAATATTACCGCTAATATCCAACCCCGGATTAAAATCACTAGGTGGAACAAACGAAACTATGTTCGATATACGAGATAGGCTTGAACTTCCAACTGTGGATTATGCTTACACTCAACACGTACTTATCTCCTAAATTTCCCAAGGAACCGTGTCTCTAAGACACTTTCAAATCATTCTACCGTTGGAATTCCGTAATCCCAGCTTAAGGGCATACTTTTCAGTAAGTCGTATTATCAATACTTCCAATGTTGTCGTGACAAGGTAGATAGTTGATGTAGATGCCCATTAGTTTATTATTTGCTTCCTCTTCCCGTGCATCTAGTTTTTGACTCCCACGCTAGCACCACAGATTTGAATAGTTCTCATTCGAAAATTGTATTTTTTTATTGATCTTGAACAAGAGACTTGAAAGCCTATCATGCATGCAAATCAAAAATAAGTCACGGACCTTGTGCCTTTAAGGATTTGAGACCTCTTTAAAGCATTAAAAGGAGGGCAAATCCAGTTGTATGTCGTCTATATAGTAGAAACGGTTTCATCTTCAGCGAACGTGTTTATTATTGGTAGACCGGACGTAATCGACTCGAAGACCAAGATATTGATTGGTGGGATATACCGATGTAACCGTTGCAACACTAGCAGTATAATGTTGAATGGGTCAGCCATTCAACATTATTCTGTTAAAGTTGAAACCCCTTTAGTTAATTATAAGGATGAGAGATGAGATAGATATACACACCTTTTAATACCATTTTCCGTCTTATACAGGTATAAGATAATAATTGATAATGACTTAAGAAAGCTCGGAAATGTTTTGAAGGAGACTTAATTTAACAAACCATACGGATACTGTCTCGACACTGTAAGGACACTGTCTCAACTTACTTAATTCATCTTCAATACACCATCTTCCTTATAGTTCAGAGTGAGTTCCATATTTGATTACAGGAAATATGTTATCAAATTTAGCTTCATCGACAAACAGCAAAAGTGTATTTTTGTGTAAAATAGCGCACTTCCTCTATATGTTAAAACCGCGAGTAAAGTATTAAAAGATTAAAACAAGTCGGCGACAGCTACCGATTTGCATTTTGTACGAGTATACACAACCGATGTAACCGCAGCATAGATAAATCGAAATTTGATGAAGTATTTGGTTTGGAAAATATTAGAATGAGTATCCGACCCGGAGGTGTAGCTCAGATACTCAAATTAAATAGATTGAGATACCAATCGGCTCTCTCGTCTCGCAAATAGTTGCGAATATAATACACTGTGTTTCAGACAAAACCGCACTAATTTCCTCTATATTTAGCCGTGTTATCACCGACCATATACCCAAACTATATATTGTTACACCTCAACATGTTGATAACCGAACCTCAAACAATATACGCACTTCATCACATACATACATTTCGAATCATTTCGCTTCAAACTGTACAATGAACGACATTAAGTGTATTGCCGTGAACGAAAATTGTAAGCGGGAGAATTTAAAGGTTGAGCTACTGTACGATGAAAAAGTCTATTACATATCGTTATTGAATTGTATCACCGAGAATAATTTAAGTGAAGTGAGTGATTATTGTGTCAATGAACGTGTATCGAGTTTATTAATAATATGTTGTTTGTTTTGTTTTAGTTTAGAAGGTTGGCTAATTCGAGTGACGATTTTAAGAAATGGATAAATAAGAAAGTTTTTATGAGTGGTAAAAATGATCGACGTATATCGAAGATTCATTCAATTTCGACACTCGGCATGGCCGAACAATCGGATGAGGGTGGTGGGGTGCACAATATGGTACGGCCGCAAGGTATACAATCGTTAAACAAATCGAAAATGCATCGGCACAATGCTATGACCTTGTGCCATCATGCAGCGTTCGGTCATTCGACGGAAATAATGAGATTTTTAATATTAAATGGTGGTGATTTAAGTGTTCAGATATTGGGTAAGTGATTGAATTATTTTTTAAGTTGTTTAAATTGGGTTTCAAAATATCACTCATAATTGAGTGAAATTTTTTGAGTGAATTTTTTTTAGTTTTTATCTTTAATATCAAAATAAGGGACTGTTTCTAGTCGGCAGTAGTCATATGAGTTCTAATCAACGTTTTAATCGGTGATCGACAGTCTTAGACATGAAATGTTGAACAGATATCACTTCCGAAAAGTGGTACCTTAGGGTAATGTGACTCGTGAGAAATCCAGCGAGTTGCTGCAACTCACGTTTGTTAGAAGCTTCTGGTTTCTATTGACCATGCGAGAGATATAAGATTATTTTAGTCTTGAAACGTTGGACCAATATATTGATCATTTTAAAAGCACCTAGTAGTACAGTTCCAAGCCAATATGCCTCGGTATAGTTCCAAACCTACTTGGTTCGAAGATGCTTGACTGGAGTTCCTGAAAAGCACTGTCTATCCAATGTGATGTAAATCCTTGAACTATTTAAAATTTTGGTTATAGCTTGAATTATGGGCATTCATGATCGCGAACTTGGATACGGCCAAAATCATGTCGAAGGACTAGAATTCCTTTTCCATGGTTCGTCTTTCACCTGTCTCTATACCAAACCATTTATTATCCCATATAAACTCCTCCCAATAATGAAGATATTCAAAAGAATAACAAATTCGTTTTTGGTTGGTATACTGTCGGAAGTCATCTGTGACCTAGTTGGTGAGCTCAGAATTATAGCCGCTTTCGGACTACTACTACTGTTATCGTACATCAATGTTAAGGGGTTGCCAGCTACTCATGACTTCTGTATATACAAAGTCTATCCCTAAAGAGGTTGACTGTCGCCTTAATGTGATACAGGTATAATTTTATACCAGTTGAGTGTCTCTAGTCGACAGAGGAATAACTTGGAGAGTCAGAGATCTACAGACATTTAGTGACCACCAAGCTATTATGTATGACAGAAGTAGGAACAACACAGAGCTAGTGAGTTGGAAGTCCTCGACAACATCTCTCATCATATGATGAAGAAAGTTGTACTGGGCCAAACCGCAAATAATAAAGTCACTCAACTCATGAGCTATATACATTACTACTATGCCCAGAAGAATAATAAACAATCGTATAGGAAGCCTGTCTTCTGATGCAACGAAGAGATTTCAGAGTTACGAACTAAGTGATTTAAAGGCTAAAACAGACACAATCGTAATCTTGTCATTTGACAAATTTTACTCTGCGGCAAATGTATAGTGGCGCTAGATCGGAACTGAAGCGTGCCATCAAACTTAATACATGTATCTATTTTTGCGTATGGCGCGAAGTTGATTGCGACCTCTGTGGGGAAGACCCTTCAAATCAATGATGAAGATATTTAGAAGTCACACTTCTGCGACGACCTATACCCGATGAATGTTTGTTGGAAATATTGGAAAAGGCGGCAAACGAACTTCTCCAGCCCCTAAGTAAAAAGAGGTCCTAAACGCATGTTCTAGAATGGGAACCAACAAAGTTCAATGTCCAGACAATATCCCAGCAGTTCACACAAATCCAGGTATTTTCTCATGAGTGTAACCTGGGTGTAAAGGTATACAGAACAATAAGACACATTTAAACAAATTCAACCTTCTGCTGGCCTGGAGTTAGGAGAACATAAGACAGAAGTAGCCCTCATCATATAGCAGGAAAACTTTATGGAGAGCATAATGTTAGAGGTTGGTGCCCAAACCATATAGTCACCCAACCGGGCATTAGGTACCTAGGTTTAGCACTAAGCCTATAGTATGCACAATTCATCCTATAGATATACTGGCTAGAGAACGTCAGCTACTATATCTGAGATGGGGTCAAGGAACATAAGAAGATATTCGCAGAATTGCATGACGGTTACAATGAGATGAGTCAATCAAAGGTCGATGTACTTATCATCTGACCCCATTCATCGAGACATGGCTAGGTGGATTACCCTTTAACACTAACTGGCGATTGATCTATTAGCCTAGGAATATAGATACTCTTGACTAGGTATTCAAGTTCATGTAGGAAGAGTCATCCGATTAACCTTTGTGTACGAGGACATTAGAAACTGTGGAATAATTGTTCATTGACTGTTCAAATTTTGACAAGGCGATTGTAAAGGAGCAAGATGGGTTTGCCTCGTGAAGTGATACCCAGTGGTAGTCTTATGAGGCCGAACGACAAAGAAACTGGGGGTTAGAGTATAATCGACCAACTTCTGCATTAAGTACATCCTCCGAAGTGCCTCTTAAGAACTCTCTTTAGGTTGCCCGTCCTTTTGGCATTAACGACCCGTTATATTTAAACCCTTGTTTATATATTTAAACCTTTGCTTTTTTTATATATATTCTCTTGAATATTTCAGAAATAGACGAATCCAAGAAAATGCGAAAGTTGACCAACACAGATTCCGTGCTATCACTAATCGTAATCCACTTTCGAGAGCCGCTATCATTTCTAACAAAAGTGTTTAACGAGTTCATAAACTGTGACGACATAGATAATGATTTTGAATTTACTTTGGGTAAGTCGTATCGTACATTGTCGCCTATAACTCATATTCCATTTCGTATTTCAGATTTTTCGGTGCTATGCCCAACCGTCAACGATTTTTGGACCAAAGACTATGTCAAAAAGAAGCCGAGCAAACAAATGGCGGTACTTAATTCGATTTTAAATTCATCCGATGATATGCACTGTGAACAATATCAATTACTTACGCATCCGTTAATAGGTAACAATAAATCGATTTGCCTGTAATCGGATTAAATTTTCCAATTTTTTTTTGTTTTTCCTCCCTCCGACCGTAGAATCATTTTTATCATGCAAATGGCAACACTATCGTCGATTTTTTTTCACCCTTGTATTTTTGCACCTGTGTTTTGTCGCATCGATTTCGATGTCAATTATAACATTGGTGAAAAGTTGTCAGTGGTTTCAAAACGAAACGATATCGTATCTGTTGGACAAAAATAATACGATTGTTGAAGGTGAATTCGATGCTAAACGTTTGGCGGACATCGAGTCGTTATTTGACAGTGTAATGGATTCGATTAAGTATTTTAATGGGTTTGCCGTTATATTTGGTGGATTTCTATTTGCCCACGCTATTATACAGGCCAGTTTTATACCGCTGAAAAAGCTCATCTGGGAATTGGAAATTGTTTTGAATTTGTTTACAGCACCGGCTGCCATATTCTTAAGTATTTACATGATTCAACTGCCCGCCGTTGCACTGTTCGATGAAACGTATCGATGGATTTTTCATGTAGCCAGCTGCCTTATACTACCGGTGTGGATCAATTTGATGTTGCTCGTTGGTAGATTTCCTCGACTTGGCTGCTACAGTTTGATGTTTACAACAGTTTTACAAAATTTTATGAAGGTAGGTGTACATTACCAAAGCTATATATACCATATATTGCAATCCAAATGCATAATTAATTATATAAAAGAAAAGATTTTAATTTGATTAAGATTACGACATCGAATTCAAAACGGTTTTTGTTTTATCTAATTTGTTTTCATTTGTTTTCTCGACTGAATGATTGAAAGATTAATTTATCTCATTTCTTTAACAAATTAAGCCTCTATATACCAAATTGTGCTCATCATTATGTAATTTGAGGTTTTATTTACAAAGCTATTACAATAGAAGACAGTTGGTTCAGACAATCGAAAGCATTTTAATCGGTTTTTTGTGATTTGGGTAATTTAATCTTCGATATATGTATAGAGAAAGCCGATTACAAATAATTTTTTGGTCTGCCGACCTCCCCATATGGTCTGACTAATTTACGGTATCACAATTGTTAAGATACATTTGGGTTTATTGACAAATGATGATAAGTGAATAGTATATTGTGGCCAAAGTAGAAGACCACAGACTTTGATAACGATTCGGTTTTACAATACCATAACATGCCATGGTGCTATTGGGCTACCTATATATCAAGGCACCTTTAAAATTATCAGAGATGTTTAACCTCTTAAGTCATATTTAAAACTGTAAGAGAAGATTTTCCACCATCCCCAGATGTAAGACAGGGTAATACTAACCAATGGTGAGAGATAGTATCGTAAGGGTAGTTATGTACCCACTTCTCTTTCTCTAGAGCAGACCTAAAAGTAGCCCTCCAATCTCACTCATAATTCTGGTAAAAAAGAGATATACGGAAGATACGTGAGCCTGGTAACCCAAACTTATAAGACAGTGCATGCCGTTATCGGTTACGATAAGGTTTGATCGCTTTATTGCATTTGTCTGGCTTGTAATATTCCATGTAACCAAGTCCACAGATACTTTACTTTTGAATAGAGCGGAATGGTAAGGGCCCCAATTATTGGAATACTGTAATTTAATAGACTTTTGGGTCAAGTGAAAAAATGCTTTCCTATAGAGTTAACTGATAGAACTTATGATCACGATACTATTGGTTACCACCAGGGTACGTTACATTATAGTGGCTGCTTTTGCAGACTTGAACCGGTACCGTTTGGATGATTCAAAGCTTAATTCATAGCTCCATAGAATCTAAGTGTTGGCTGGACGTTACTTTGCTCCATGAACTCTACGCACCACAATATATGTAGACATTCAAACGAGTACTCTAATCATCAGTAGAACATTAGGTTGGTATGTTGTCTTAATTCGCATAGTAAAATACGTTGTCGTTTATTACTATAGTAGGACGACTACCAATGAGTTAAACATAAGACATCACGGAAGTAAAGACAAAACTTTACCTTGAGGACTTCCTTCCCGGGTAATCTCTATAATATTGTTTTACTGCCTATAACTTGGCAGTAATTTTTCTTCAACTAAGTATGGTACCAAACCACTTTACAAATGAGGCTTCCATGCAATGTTTTCGCAGATGCCTTGGGCATATGTTTACACGAACCCTCAATGCCCAAAACTACTTCCAATTTCCTTTTTTTTAGTGAATCTAGGTTTGATCCAACCAATAACTCCCTTAAGTGTCTTCTCAACCCATTTACCTTTCTAGAATATATGTAGTTTGGAATGAATGGCCATGTTGAAGGTGGACTATACATGATTTATGTTCCTCCTGTGTAGAAGGAAACAAGTGAATATCCCTTTTGCTCTTGATATTTTATATTATTCATCGGGTTCTTCCCTTATAGTCATACCACCTTAATGGTCTAAACGGTAACCTAGCTGTTGGTTTGTGATATCGCTTTCGGGAAAATGAGTTCTTACTAGAACTTTTAGGACTTCCTAGAGGTTCACGTAAGTCCTGAAGCGAGATTTTCTAGAGATTTCGATAGTGTCTGCTACATCTAAAACCTTCTAGTTTTATATTTTCCCACATATTATGTCAGGCACGGGTGATGTTAGTCACTTCCGGGCTTAAAATGACCGAAAAGTTGGTATATGCCCACATTTAAGATAGACAGATAAGTTTTCCAGGAGGAAGCTTTCTAAACATACTCTTAAGCTTTTACAAGATTTTATGTAGAAAGATGAGGGTTTTGAAAGCAGATGGAGACCTCTGATCGTATTGCCGTGAATCTACTATTCATAAATCAAGATAATGTAGAGTAGTTTACCATACGTCGGTGTACCAGTGAGGAGAACGTTTTTTAATGCTGTAGATTTATCTTTGTGGATCACGTTAGTTGTAGAATTGAACCAAGTGCCTTTTTGACTAATGACTAATCCAAGACAAGATGTAGAAATAAACGTTTCTCTTTTCCTATTTTGAGGGTAGATCTCTTTTAGCCACCAGTTAGTTCTGAAGTTTTCGTCCAGCCCTTTTAAAATATACGAACCATTTTTGATAGGTTGGAACCTATCAAAAATATGAGAATTAGCGCCGAAACTGCTTCGAAACTCTATTTAAAATTCTGTGCATACTATAATCTAGTCATTATATCTACATAAGCACAGCCCGCCAATGCTAAAAGTGCTCATAATTTTCAATGTGATTGGCATTCAGTTTTAGAATCACGACTAAACCTTATCGTTCAGATTTACCTTTAGACTTAAATTCCGAGGCTAGCCTCTATTTTTTAGTCTGGTTCCCATGTGACGCATTGTTGCTCTGCTTTATGGCACTGATAAATCATCGAGACCAAAGGTTTTGAATCGGACCCAAAACCAAAGCTATTTATTATCCTTACAATCTAAGCCCTAAGTATTATGGAAACCAATTCAGTAATCTATACCAGGGAGGTTTTAGAGTTCTATCATTTGCACACTATATGCTGCAATCTGCAATGCACAGAAATTCGGAGACACTTGGTATTCGAATACCCTATCTGGACACCGACAGAGCTAGTCTTACACCAAGCCACACTATTGCTTTGATCTAACCCTTATCTGTCTATCAAAAGACTATTACTCGGTTTTAGTCTGGTTTAAACGATTTTGAATTATGTCGGCATTGAATAAAACAACTGATAAACCGAAACAAGAAACCAAAATATGCAAAGCTTACTTGACCGTGTATAAAGCAAATTTTGTTTCAAAGCCTACTTTGTACCCAGTTAACAATCGCATGTCGAGTACTCACCTTAATATCATTTGAGGTTAAATCCACCTTACTGTCACCATTAACATCATAATTATTTACACGTGAAGGTCAACAAAAGATGTCATGTTTCTTATGCAACACTCTTGTTCTGTCTGTCGACTATATAGAAGTGATTAATTACATAAAATCATAGTATAATTATGATTTTCGTCACAATCGTATATTCCCACCGCGTGCAAATTCACTTACAACACATTCGCCTTTTGAGCGAATTCTGTACCAAGACAATGCGAACCATAATTTCGTGACCATAATTGCGTATAGCATAAAACACAACAACAACAATGTAAACAAGTATACAATTATATGCTAAGTGTGATTCTGATTGGCAAACAATTTCCATCTATTTTCTAGGTTATGATCTCGTTTATATTTTTGATAATCGGATTTGCACTCAGCTTTTCGCTCGTATTTCCACAATCGGAATATTTTCGCGATCCAGCCCAGGCAACGTTGCGCACTGTCGTCATGATGATTGGCGAATTTGATTATATCAGCACATTTTCCGACGAAGAAAATGTAAGTATCCATATTGTGATTGTAAAAATTGGTTTTTGTAAAATTAAATTTGTAAAATTAATTAAATATTATTGTTGTTGTTGCAGTACTTCATTGTTGGTACATCACGAGTTATATTTTTGCTCTTCGTTATATCGTGCAGTATAATTCTTATGAATTTAACTCAAGGTAAGTTCTCATCATTTAAGTCTATATTATACATATATACGTGTACATACATATGTACACACTCAGAGACAGTCGTCTTTAAGTTGTGTTTAAAGCCATTTTGGGTTGTCATATAATGTTAGACAACAGACATAATTTATCATAGGTTCTGTATCTAGATCGAGTGTGTGTATGTCATTTTAGACTATATACGAGCGAATGCATTCGATTATAATGTTGCAAATTTATTGAGAAACTTGTATATAAATGTTTGTATATGGTTGTTGTGTGTATGAGAACCAAATTAGTTAGATTTGAAAGAAATTACACGAGCAATATAATAAGTGAACAATGAGAATAGAATCGAAAAAAAGCTTCGAGCACATTATTGCATAGTTAATAATGTTAACACAACATTACTAGTGAGCTTTCGGCACATTACGACTGTAATTGGTTCTCCTAGCGCAAAATGTTTTATGATATGTAAGATTGTAGTAACCGCGCCGTGACAACTAGTCGTACTCTATCGGTTTTGATCCAAATCATCTCTTCAGAAGTACTAATTCATCGAATATCCAAACTTTTTTCTCGATCTTAGAGATGAGATTGCTTTGACGCCACCACAAATGTCGAGTGGATGCATGGGGACAAACTCACTCCTAATGTGTTGATCCAGTATCTTTTCCATATAGTCTTAAAAAAATGAAATTAAGGCTAATTGATCTGTATACCTTGAGTTGGATATCAGGACATCCACTCTGTAAGGTATAAGGATACAGTCAACCTCGTAGTTATAGAATAGCCTGTAAAATGTATCTCAAGCCGTACCCTATAATAGTTTCCTTGGAAATAAAGCTTACATCCCCTTCCTCAAGGAAGTGTATTCCATAGGCCTGGCTGTTGCGAGTATTTCCTTAATACACTCACAGAAGGTTCTAAATGTAGCTTTCCTAGAATATTTTATTTCAGATTGTACTCCGCTAGGGCCCACATATAATTACATATCCTCGCTTTCCATGAGTCTGGTGTGTCATGAAATCTTTTGATTGGCTCCTTGCGTTTTCCAGTGCATCTATTCTCATAGACTGAGTGAATCTTATTATGAAGCATTGAATATCATGGGTCTTTAATCCTTGAAACTTCGAAGCATTTTATTGGCCTCAACTCGTTGATCTGAAAGCTCTGCTGTCTTGTAGCTGTTTTTTGAAAACCTTTAATAGATCAAATCTGATACGCATGTGATCAAGCAGGGGCACATGCTAGTTACTAATGTCTGTAAATGTGTCAATAGAGAGCCAAGTTAGTGTTAGGTCTAAGACGTCTTCTGTAATAGAATTCACAATTACTCTCGTAATTTTCTCTCACTCCTAGAATTTTTGCCATTAGAGCAACTAGATGCGTGGAGATGAAGTTTAAATTGGGAAAGTAGAGCCGATTCGCTGAGCTTTAACCTGCGAACTCACTAGTATAGCTATTCTAGTGCTTCACTAAACTGTTGTTGTAGATCAATTTACTCACCTCCGGCCCCGTGTCGAGCATCCTTCCGCTGAAGCACACCAAGCTCAATTTGAAAATTGACCTTGTGGTTCCTGTTTTTAAGTATCTTATCGTTGTAATGGAAGGTGCATACGACGATTTGCACTCGGGGCAATTCACTGGTCTTGGCTATCCTCAGTTGTACTCGTTCCCGAGGTTGAATTTCTCAATTCTGCTGTATAGCCACTACAAGTAGCCTTGTCAATACATAGAAAAACAGATAATATGATTCGTATATGTGTCTTCTCAAATACACATCGAACAGTACCACTTTCGGTCACCAGTTGTCGGTGTCAGCTCTACGAGCATCGTAGCTAGATGAGAAAGTGGATGGCGGAATGCAATTATTTAGATGTCAGAAACGTTACCATGGTGACGATGAGACACAACACAGTAATCAGCATGTCCACATGTTTACCTATAATCCACGTTCGTCTAACAATCTATACGACTATACGTATATCTGATGTCACCGTAGCATCATCAGTTGTGCTGATCTTAACCGATCGAGTTTGCCCAAATTTGCCTAGTTATTACACACGAATTCCTATTAGTTCCTATTCCTTCCTCTGGAAACAGGACGATTGTGCCTTGACGAGCTAAATCGTCCACGTTTTCATTTTCCATCACACTGAAGTACTGTGGCACATACGACAGGTCAATGTTGAACTGAACTTCTATCTTACTTATAGATGAGAGACCATATTGGTCTACCTCACAAAGGATGTCCAGATAGGAAAATAGGTTTGAAGGCCATTTAAAGTTAGATAAAGAAAAATCTTATAACTCGTAACAAGGCAACAATTCTCCGAACCTTCATCTTCGACTTGAGATTGACCGTGTTATGTCTAGAGTCAAGAAAGAAAGGGTATAGAGATGTATTGAGCCGCAGTGTGGAATGCAAAGTATAAACCCATTTTATTGTAGCCTGCTTTACTCTTTCCATAGTGTTAAGGCACCAGGATTAGACCTAGGTATTTCGATTTGTCTTTGAATGGGTTATTAACTATTATATATGGTTATAAGCGGATATTATCTATACATCAAAACTTGGTAGACGAAGAGGTCACTGTCACCAACAATGACCATGAAATGTTACAGACGATCAGGCATATTGGGCTTGTTTGGTTTGTGGCCTGGGTCATTTGATAAGAATTTCAACATAACCAACCGTACTTACCTACTTACCTAGATCTTGAAGAGTCAATAGAGTTGTTGTAGGGAGAAATTTCTACTGTGCAGTAATCACTAGTTGGACTGGAAGTAGATAATACACCAAAACCTAATGAAGATTGGCCAACAAAAGAGTTTAACAATGTATCTCAAATGGGAAACTGTTGATACATAATCCAAAAGAGGAAATCCATTTCAATCGTTTCCTATAAAAAGGTAATTCATTTCCATTTAATTGGTTACAAATTAAACTTTGAGCACATCACGACCTACAACTCAATGACTCGAAATTTCACTTTACCTTTTCGATATATACACAAATCAAGACGAAACGAAGACAGATAGAACTATAAATTGAATGAAAGAGTGTTTTATGTTACATAAAAGCGATGAAGAGAAATCGTCTACATGCCAAATTGTGCACTTTGGACATAAATATCTGTATCCGCTAAAAGCAAACATTTTTGGCATTTTAATTATGACTTAAAACTAGCAATTTGAATGCGCTATGCATAACCATAAACAAAATACTATAATTTCTCCGATTATATTCGCAGGTATCGCTGTCAACGACATCAAGCTGTTACATCAAATCAGCCAAATTATACGTTTGGAAAAGGAGACACGATTTTTATACGAACTGGAATGTGTATTCACTCATCCGATTATGACGTCGCATCCATTCTTTCGGAAGGTATAATCAATCGCATATAAATTATATATTTTCCCGCCCATTTTCCAAACTAACATTTTATCGCGTTGTATTGTCTTTGTTGCAGATCAAACGTAAACTATTCGATCATGGCACGAATATCCAACCCGTCAAAGTGACCAGAAATCATAAGATTGGATTATCGAAATCCGTCTACGGTGAGTATTCAATGCCAATGACAGTGTTACGTTATATATATATATAATTTATGCTTGTGTGCGGTTTCGTCTTACTGAT
The DNA here is from genome assembly GCA_963932295.1 of Tipula lateralis. NCBI lineage: Eukaryota > Metazoa > Arthropoda > Insecta > Diptera > Tipulidae > Tipula > Tipula lateralis. The sequence continues at coordinate 157,259,382 of OZ010738.1, forward strand.
TTTCTGTTTCTTCGTCGTTTTCTTCATTATCGTTTCAGATACTTTAATGAGGGAATATAAATCTTATAAATAATAACAGCTTTGGTATTACATATATATATATAAACATTAATTATTGATTATATTAATTATATTTGTATTTTGTTGTTGTTCATTTTATGTAACTAATAAAAAATACTCAAAAACGATTTAATTGTATCAATTACGCGCCAGATGATGCCATTAGCCGCGATGCCATAATTGGTTTAATGTCGACTAGAACTGGTTAAGTATTCCACTACTTGAACATTACGTATTCGAATGCTCAAGATATATTTTTTATATGCTCTATTCAGCGCTAACCGAAGTACCAAATAAAGATCTGGTGTGTTTTAAATCAACCCATTGGATTGTTAGTCATCTCAGCTAAGCTAAGCGATGCGAGCTACAATTTCTACTCTTGTAATTAGGTGTGATGGGGGTAATTAGCTCAAATATGCAACAATCTAAGCTAACTATGCTTAATGGACCCTAATTTTTGAATAATCGTGACAGGAAAGAATCTCTATATCACTTAATATATGCCGGAAGTACGTCTGCTTCATCTAAGTATGGCACTAAACAACTTTGGTTAACAACAGTATGGTCTTCCTGCCATGTCATGAGTACGCCCTACTTTACACCGAAGCCAAATCGAAAACGGTCAATTTATGGCGACTATCTGCGCATTGCATTGCTGCCAGCATAGAGCAATGACAGTTGATGGGTGTACCCATAAGTTCTGCACTCCATCAATGGATCGCATATGTCTTCATTCACATCACCGATCGTCATCTATTAAGACTTGAATATGACATATGTAGCTTCCGTACCACAATTGCTGCATCTTTAATTACTGCGGGATTTTGGTCGGTATAAATTCATCTATCTGGAACCAACCAGAGCATAGTATTCTTTAAATACCTATCATTCTCAACATATATGTGAAAAAGAGAACAGATTGGCAAATTTAGCCCAGTGGTATGTTATAGCTTTCCATCGAGGTGTACCCAAAACTTTCTTCCATGATTTTAGAACAAAACTGTATAGGTGACCAGAAAATATTTCTATATTTTATCATCACATAGACCTCCTAATTGCGATCGCTGGGATTCGAAGTTGGTTTGTGAAATAAATTTCATCTTCTAGATACTACTAGATTTTTAATAAGTCCTTCCTGCCTTTTCTAAAATGTAAGTGCCATCTGGCTTTAACCACCGCGCCACCTGGGTGGTCTTGCCCGTCGTGATATGCAGTATGAAAATATTTCACCGTAAGGTAGTGATAGTTGTGTTACATACGTAATTCACCTCTAATTATTTTACTAACTATATCTTCAGCAATTTTTCGTACGCAGTAGCTCCTGTTCCAAAGGAAACAGCTTCAATCACTTTCGTCATTTTGCATTGTTAAAGATTGAAATGACTCATTGAGATGAGGTCTGATTGTGTTTCTAGATACGATCGTAACGATCGTCATAAACTTTCGAGCTACCCCAGCATGAGTTTGCATGACATCCTGCAATTATTATAGGATATAATAGTAGTTCACGAACTCAATAGCTTTAGCTTTACAATTTCTCTCCAAAACTCTTTAGTTCTTTCCGGCCACCTAAATACCAATCTTACTCATAGCAAAATATGATTTTAGCTTACATATTTCTGCTTTGGGTATCAAATCATTCATCCAGACCACGACATAGAATTACACCTTTCAGTTCCCTTTCGTTTAAGTACTTGGCTTTGGTTTTCCAAGCCCTTACGAAAATCCGACGGTTCTAGAATCAGACTCGCAACGAAAGCTATATCAATATAGTTCTGTGAATAGAATGTAAACCATTTCAGTACTATCCCAGGAATATATTACTCGTTCAGATTCGAAGACCCATATTAGAGTTCTGACATTTTCTGAAACGGATGGGCGTTGCTATTTATCGAGCTATAATTTCTTCTCTTTTAAAAGCACGCACTGGTCTTATCTTATAACCTGGGTTGTCCATCAAAATTGAGTGTTCTTTGCTTTACGTCAATAACTGTGGTCTAGCTATAATCTAACAATCATTGATCGTTATTTTATAGATGGCCATAAGAGATTTGAATCCAAAACTCATCTTAACAGCGAAAAGGTGTTACCATGGCCAGTTTGGGGATCTCCAATTATGCTCCACTTCTAATTGTTGTTTGATATTGATATCAAGTAAAAATCGTTTACATAGACGGAGTATGATTTTGGATGGTTATGTGCGTATATTTGAACGATGACAGTATCTTGTGTAGCCAAAAATTAAGAATAAATTTCGACGAATAATTTAAATGTATGTTCGTCTTTCTTCACTGTTGTTTAATGGTCTCTTGCCATAAATGTAGCTTTTAGTTTATTGAAACCTTCAACCATGCCATTGACTATAATGATAAACCGTAGCACATATTCGATGTGGACCTTGGAGTTTCGTTTCGTTTCGTTTCAGTTTTAACTCAAACAAAAAGTTTTGAAACCAGACAATTGAAAAATTCTCGGTGCATGGAACGTCTGGAATCAGAAGGTAGAGCCTGAAGTCCTTGTCGTGAGTAGAGTAGCGAAGTGTGTACAAATTGTGGCTATAATACTTATTTTGTGATTTTGATCGAATTTATCAGTTACTCGATACAGCAAATCCAAGCCCAAAAACTACATTGAGGATATATCATGGCATCCGTTCCAGATTATATCTTCTATATCATTATATCGTTCTTGAGGACGTTCTTGGATTTCAGTTCAAAAATTATAAATCATCAATTTTTATAGACGATCCATTTTAAATGTACAAAAACAAAAATAAGGCTGCTACTATACGGTATGAGGAGCGAGCAAAATTTGCAAGGACCTTACGATAAAAATGATTAAGCAGCAAGGAGGCTTACTTTCAAAAGCTACAGTGGTTGTAGAAAGTGGTCTTATTTACACCAAACTCATGTTACGACCGATGACCAAAATTATTTGTTCACCAACTTTAATCAGCCGAGTCAGCTATGATGGTAAAATGGTAAGAGCAGCTGGAGTGGAACGTGTCAAGTTCAAAGCCAGATATGACCTGAAAGGCATAGGTGCACGTACCACGAAGAATATATAATCTCATCTCAACAATTTGCACGTATAGTCCGGATCAGCCAGATTACAATATACTAATCCATTCGTAAGCTATGACTTCACCATTATGTCCCAGTTTACTTAGGTTTACTATGGGGACTGCTCTTCTCATAAGAGCTAATCAGTACTTTTTAACACCTCAACTTCTCGTTCAATCCCCAAGGACTTCCAAAATTTCTTTGTTGAAGATCGAAATGACTGGTTGTGATGATGTATATGTATTGTATATAATTCCCAATTTAAGTTTATTGGGTTCCTAAACTCTGATTTTTTTTTAACTGAGTCAAAAGGAAATATAGGGATGTTCAGAGACAGTTACCTCATCTAAGACTATGTATAGTTTGAGCATTTCCCACTTAAACTTCGTGAGACCAAAGTAAGTCAATTATACTTTCTGTTTTCAAAATTTCAGAGTCTATTACTCATATTAAGCCCTGTGGTTGGGGGCATTCGTGTTTCGTAAATATTACGAACGAAACATGAGACCCATAGAATACCACCATAGTATCCAGAGCTTGTCGTAGGAGGCGACTAAATCTGGTTGGATCGCTGGGCTGACGACCCGCATCCGTAAAAAAAAGTAAAACTGTTAAAAATGTCAACAAAAACAAAAAAATCGGATACCGCCAAAACAACAAAAAAAAACGAACCCCCGCTTAAGTACTCGGACACGAGATTAAGGATCGGCACGTGGAACGTGCAGTCATTAAGAAAACCTGGCGCGTTGGACGGCCTTATCACATGCATGAAAGAGTATCGGCTGGAACTCGTAGCTCTCCAAGAAACTCGATGGCCTAAAAGTGGAGACCATGTGTCCCAAGGCTATACGTTGCTACACAGTGGAGATGACCTCGGAAATCTTGGGGTTGGATTTCTCATTGGGCCACAGGTAAAAAAGGCTGTCTTGGACTTTCAAGCAGTCGATAATCGAATGTGTAAGCTTCGATTGCACATGAGATTAGCCAACCTGTCAATTGTCTGTATACATGCGCCCACTGATGTAAGCCAATCCCAGGATAAAGACTCATTCTACAACAATCTGGATAATCTGATGGGTTCTATACCGGAGCACGATGTCAAATTGGTGATTGGTGACTTTAATGCTAGAGCTGGCAGAAACCAGACCGACTTATCTAACAATATAGGTCCGTACTCCCGACACGAAACTGCGACCGAGAATGGGGAAAGAATGATGTACTTTGCGATCGCTCATGATCTCAAAGTAGCAAGTACATTCTTTCCTCATAAAAACATCCACTTAGAAACATGGACACATCCACGTAAAACATCCCGAAGCCAAATTGACCTTTTCAGGACAACATCTTATTCCGACAATCCAATCAACTTCTTGCGTATGCAGATGATATCTGTGTGATTGGATTAAATGGCAACGGAGTGAAAGAGATACTTGATCCACTGGAACAGTGTTCAGCTTCCGTTGGACTCAAAATCAACGAGTCAAAAACCAAATATCTAATCTCGGGTTTTAGAGACCAATACGCAATTGATTTCAGTAGTGGTAACCACACGTTTGAAGGAGTGATGAGATTCAAGTATCTTGGATCTCTCATCACTCACGATAACAGTGTGGGCGAGGATATCAAGGTCCGCCTTGCCGCTGGCAATCGGGCTTTGTTATCTCTACGTCCACTGCTGAAATCAAAATATCTTGCAAATACGGATAAGCTGAAACTGTACAGAGTGTTGATCAGACCCGTTGTCATGTATGGATGTGAGAGTTGGACCTTGACGGATGAGTACGAAAGATGGCTTCTAACATTCGAGAGAAGAATCATGCGTGTGATATATGGTCCAAAACGCGACGTCGATGGCACTTACCGAGTTCTTTTCAATCACGAGATCAGGAATTTAATGCAAATTCCTGATATCGTGCATGAAATAAAAGGACAGCGAGTACGCTGGCTCGGACACGTTCTACGTGCTGATCCGAACCGAATGATACAGCGAACCTTTAAGGGTGAACCGGCTTTCGGTAGGCGAAGAGGTCGCTGTCGGCGACGATGGCTCCACGGCGTAGAGAGCGATCTGGCTTCTTCAAACTGCCTACAACGGTTTGAAGTGCTGGCTCGTGATCGAAACCGATGGAGTCAGATTGTTGACACGGTACGGGCCAATAATGGCCTGTAAAAACGGTTAAAAAAAAAAAAAAAATTACTCATATTAAAGATAACCAGATCAGTTCCAGATAAACATTTCTGGAGATGCCTCTTGCATTAATATCCGAGTTATCCTAGCATTTATGGAATATCTTTAATATAGAATAGTTGATATGAAATATCAGATCCTGCTTAGACAGAAAAAGTGTGGCGGATTCACCGATCAGTCCTTTGTCCTGACTTTAGGTTGACCAGTCATCATATCTGAAGTTTGTCATTCACTTCACTACAGGGGTTGGTTTTATTGGATGAGATATGGGATCAAGTTGGTGGAGCAATGATGTCGACATTGTAATATCTGAGCAGCATGTGTAAGCAACAATTGATAACTGCGGGACAGTTTCGAGAGGCAACCAGTTGCAACAAGTTTATTACTGTCGAAGTAATGTACTACCTTACAAAATGATCGAAAGCTTATGCATTATCAAACCAAGAAGCACTAACACTATAACAAATGAATTAATAAACTAGGGTAAGCAGATTCGGTGTACCATTAGAGCTACAGGAAGTAACTTCAATCATAACTAGTCACTGAGCTGTGCAAGACACTTAACATTAGAAAGACACTATGAATCCCCAGTTAGATGGCATAGTGGAGAGGAGTGGAGAGGTTCAATCGAGTCTTGAAGTAACATTTGTCAATGATGGTGGGTGGATTCCATTTAAAGAAAATGAGCGCCTTCCACAATTCTAGTGTTTCCCAGCAATGTTTGGAAAGGAGATACATCTACCTAGCTATTTCGAGTAAACTTTAAACTAAAGAAGAATACGTGGACCCTAAATAAGAGCATAATGAGAATAAAATTGAACGAATTCGACAACAGAGTCAAGAATTGCGTCAAAATTGCTAATCACAAAATGAATACGCGCTACAACATCAACGCTATAGTAGTCAAGTTTTACGAAAAGATAACCAGGTTTTATAACCCGGATAGGACAAAACAAAATTCATCGAAGCCTCGATTCCAGTTCAGCATAGCTCAACGATTAGTTGTGACTCAGTGTTTCTTCCTTGGCCTGTGTGTTTACCAATTAAACTATATGACTACTGTCACTATTTCTTGTTTGGTATTTCTTGTTTGGTACTTCATGATATAACCACGATAAATTTGTTGCTTCTGGTTGTCTCTGGAAACGGTCCTACTCTTTCAATAGCTATTCGTTCCTTTGCTGTGCTCACGATGGATTTTTGTATCTCGTTCTCCTTTTTGCAACATCCATTTTGAGATATTATTCAACACCATTGCTCCACTTCGATCCGATATTTCACTTAATAAAACCTTTGTCTAAATTTGTGTGAGTGTCTCATTAATTCCAAGATGATCATTTGAACTTCCACTATGCAACTTGTCCAATAGTAGCATATTTCTATCATTAGTCCTCAACTCCTGTTTAGGATACCATTATCCAGATACTTCCTTTCAAACTGATCTGCGATCTTTCTATTTCCACCCGATGACATTGGAACTCAAAGCTAATTACTGTCCTAGTTTCTTACTGATCTAATTCTACAGCTTCATCACCAGGATAGTTTATCTGTGTTGCTCCTGGTGGTGATTTCTGCCTACCGGTCCTTACAGTGACCTATCCAATTTCTTTTGGTCTTGGCTTAGTTACATTCGTTATTCGTACTCTTCCTCTTCAATCTCTTCGAACACAAGCAGCGCGTGTACATCAATTAAGTAGTTATGTGATTTCGATTTAACTTTATATACAATCGATTCGATCATATTTCGATCATGTACACACATCGCAATTAACACGATTTGAGAAAACAAACTAACTTATAAATACATAACAGTTCAATTAGCTTATGCAACAGCACAACATACACACAAATTCATTGGCTTCCAATTGATTTTGGGTTGTGGGTCGGTTAACACCCCTTTCGGTTTTGTTATTTTTGCAACTCATGTCAGCCAACAACAATAAAATTTCGTTCTTTCGCTTCGAAACCGATAAATACCTCACGAGACAGTGCTTTTGTGATTATTACATCATTATGTTCGCTATAGAGTATATGTAGATAGACAGACACGTCTCATAACGCAGTGTTCGTTATAGTTTGATTGAAAGCTTATTGTTGATTGAAAATATTGATTTATCGTTATGTATGTCTCATCATAATGTGTCAAACCGTTTGTTCGTATGTACGAGCATATATGTATATAGAGAATGATTGGCTTCACACAGACGAAATCAATTCAAACAACTTTCGAATCGCGGATAGTTTTCGTTAGCTATATGGTGATGCTTTATGATGAATAACTCATTTTGATTTATGTTTATGAAGATGTAAATTTTTGTTGACGTTATGTAACTAATTGAAATGGCAGCTTATTGTTTTTGAGATGAAATTCCGGGGTAATTGAAATAAAACGGGTGCCATGGTTAAACCGGCAACAGTTAGCGGTAAAGCTTGCAAATGGGACTTTCCATCTTTCTATTATCAATCGGTGAATGAACATCACCTATGAGATACGAACCTCTGTCGGAGTGAAGAACTAATGGCTGGCTTACGGTACTCAATCAATTGTATGTTGAGGACTAACCATACGACATTAAAGAACGTACGGGATGAAACGTCAGAAACATAATGTTAAGCTAGTTAATTAGCATCTTGTGTTTCACAGTGACTCTATAGTGAGTATGAAGCGACCTTACTTGAGGCTGCAACTACTTTTACTTGCTTTTGAAGTACAATTGTGTAAAAGCTCTAAACTTTGGCGACGTTACCGAAATATACGATTATGGAGAGAGTTTACAACAATTACAGCTTCAGCAAATAATTTCCAAAAATCCAACCATGGATTTTGCTCATGAACGATGTCAAGTTGGGACTGATTCTATAGTTAAAACTCATTTCCCGAGAAGTTCGTAGATACACGCACTCATCAAACACCCCATGCAGCAGATCTTCAGAACAACTCGGAGATTTTCCTCTCGTTGGCTGTAGATAATCCGTAAGTTGTATAAAGTGTGTTTTTCAATCACAAACCGAAGACTTCTCAAACGACCTACGTATTCGAGCAAACCTCAAGCCTATGATTACTGCAAGTGATCTCATAGCATACGACTCGAAGGAATATTGGCGGAATTCCTATATATTAATGCGAAATCATCTACAACGCAAAGGTAGAGATGAACATGGAGAGATAAACTAGAATTATTAGGATTCCACAGTAAAAAAAAGAATTCGGAGTCTGAAATAGAGAAATCAATCGATTGTTGTTGGAACTAGAAGAAGTGGAGATGGGAATAGTTTTCTATGCAGACGATGTAGCTTTATAGCTGTCAGATAAACATCTGGAATCAAACAAAGAGGTAAAATATTCATTTAATTGTTAAATAGGCCAGAAGGGCCAGTTTTGAGGTAACCGATCCAAAACTGAGCCCAAAACCCAGTAGAAACAAATAAAATTAGGTCAGTGATTGCACAGTGGTTCTTATTATGTGGTAACAGATGTTTGTACCAGATTTCATTGAAATCAAAGACCAAAAAGTTTTATGGCCAACAAAACGACAAGGCTAACTAACCCCTTTGTGTTTTGGAAAAAGTACAATTATTTTTCTCGATATTATGGTTGATATCGGTTGACATATTCCATATAAAACCCATATAAGTCTTATAAAGAGCTGATCTTCTTTGTAGAGAAATACAAAGTTCCGAAAAATGTCCCCGTAGCTATTATCGGCACCATACTAGATTTAGCTGACAGGGTAAGAGTTCTGGGTACCATTTTTGACAGAAAAAGTTTATCTGGAGGTTGAGCATTATAGAAAGAATGGACAAGGCCACTATAATTTTGTATTCGAGTAGTTTTATACTGCCGTAAGAAGACTTAGGCTAGTGAATCGAGTTCGCGTGTGGTGGCCAGCTTTTTCGATACGCAGAAGGCGCTCATGTCTTCAGACAACTAAGTGATGAACTGGTAAATCTTGATTACAATATATCTGATTTATTTTTGGATCAGGGGTTTCAAACCATGGAAATCTTCAATTACGGCCAAAATTTTCTGTGACAAACTCGAGATGAGTATGTCCGTTCGTCTTTCTAATTACTTTAGCGTGTATCAGGCCTTGGTTATGCTCATTTCAATACCTCTATCAAGTGGTTTTGAACTGGTGCAGACATAATGTGGTCCACATCTTGATTTCGTTGTCTATGTTGACAGTCAAATTTCTATCAAGTAACTAGACTCAGTCTCACTAACTTGTTAGGAGGCGTTGATATTAAATGCAACCCATAGCCTGCGTAGACAGACGAATCAAATTATCTAACATATAGGTTTCAAAATCTACCAAAGTATGTGGGAATGTGGCGTCTATCGGTCAATCGGATTTCCCCCTCTATAGGTGGGATTTTGGTACTGTTCTAGTTTTTATAATACCACACCGTTCACCTGAGTATATCTCCATCGTCAATGAGATATAGATCGTCTGCTATCAACTCTCCCAATCAATGTCACCACCGCCATCCTCATGCTATTACTTTTAACTATTTTGAAACGGGAGCAATCCAATCCGAGTTCACTGGAACTGGGTTTAGTGCATTTTTCAACCATAGCTCTCAAGCGTCCAAATCTGTTCCAACTCCTCTAGATTATACTTTGGACTTCCCAAATATATTTTGACATAAAAATGAATTGCACACCAACTACTTCAGAATTAATTTCTAATAAATAACCGATTACGATACATTTTTGTTCAGTTGTATGTCGTCTCTCCCCCATCACCCATACATAATAATTCCTTCTTCAAATTAAACTATTAAAATTGTGTTACAATTAAGTCTTTGTCTTCAAATTATCAACATCACATCATCGTTCTGTTACGGATGAAAATCTGTCCATTGTGTGTTAATTTTGGTTTCTTCGAGATGAAGTAACGTCGAAATCAGCATTTCTTACCTTCATCATTGATGTAATGATCAAATTGTACATCAACATGCTACTGACAGGTAAATATATTGACGTGCATATCTGATCGAAATACCTTTAACCCTTTGATGAACACAATGATGGTGAATAGTTATTGACATCATTAATGACATAACTTTAAGATTTTGGTACCGTTCAACTGAAACCATATACGTTTTACCTCCTCCTCCGCCTTCTCATAAATGATATTTAAATATAGACGTTGTTAGGTTTGTAGTTTGAGATTAATAGACAGATAAATTAAATGAACGTCTCGTAATAAAAATTTATTATTTTGAATTGAAGATGTTTTTTGAAAAAGTCGAAAGAAAGTTGAAATAAGAAGATAAATCTTATACCTACGGCATTTGAAACTAATTTTCTGATACGAGGAAAGAGATGAACCTCCTGCATCTAATGGGTAAATGTTTAAGACTAATTATAGAGAGTAGTAAGTCTACACCCACTCCACCAAAAAATTTACAGAGACGAGTTTGTAGCGGAATTGTGAAGTATTACATGAGAGATGTGCTAAGAGCTTTTGATAGAGCATCCCTAACATCCATCGTACTGCTGTCGTTTGGAAAAGGCACCCTAAAAATATTTAAGGTTGCTTTACGCTACAAAACGACATATGCAAAACAAGTGGAGTATAATGTGGAAAGACTCCTTGACGAGACGAATGCTTCGGAGTGTCACGTCACTACTTCTACACACATACCGATTGGGTGCCTTTTAAGAGATAATTACTATATGATCCTATAAATATCTAGCTCTGGCCAGATTTGGCTCCTGAAGTATAATTTGGCATGAACCAAGTGGTATTTTATCCAGCTTTTCTAGATCCATGAGGTAGTTATTGTTTGACGAGCTGAAATTAGGTCATCAATAGCACCTATTCGCAAATGCATTGAGAAAGTATACACGAGATACGGCTCAGATAAAGCTAAAACCTGACGTTGAGCCTCGATATTTAGGGCCAAGAATTATCCCAAGAATTATCCAATGGGTCACTCCAGTTATTTCTGTGAAGTAGCCAAATAAATCCACAAATAGACCCCAATTAACATCCACTGCCCAGGATCAATGAACTGTTTCATTGATTACAGGGTGCACAATACTTTACGAATATCTGAAGAATCAAGATCTCTTTTTGCGAAGATTGGAGAAAAATGAGTTAACATGCAAGGCCAATAAATGTGAGTTCATGAAACGCGAGATTAAATATTTAGGGCATATAATCGATAAAAACTGCTTCCAACCTTAAGACACTGGGTTACAGGTAATCAAAATATTACCTCGACGACATAGCAGGACGTTGCTTTAGACCAATTTCAAGTCTATCGAAAACGCTGCGCGCTTGATCCATTTTCAAGACGATCCATTATATACGACATAAGTGCCGTGCATACCATCGCGTTCGCTTGTAAAACATTGAACAAGGCTCAACACAAGATCACCATGGAATAGAAGGTTTGAATTAGTAACAGACTCTAACACTTAAATACACTATCAATCGCTTGCATAGAAGGGCAAATATTTGGTTGAGAAACAAGGACGATATAATATTCCAACCAGCACACGATTCCTCATGGATGAATAGTGTTGCAGATGGACAGTAGAAAAAAACACGCGAATGGTTAATCAAGGACACTGGGGCATAAAGAATTTAAAATCTAAATATTGATTGGGGTCTTCAATCGATAAGGACATTGAGACCATGGTGAAACGCTGCCAATGGCAACGTATTGCAAAAATAATTTTCATAATGGCCAACACCACCTTAACCATGTGACCAGTCGACGTATTTTAGAAATGTCCTTTCGTGACACAAACTTCAGTTTATTCCATATATACCCTTCAGTTACAATTTGCAATCGAGGGACTACCCACCCAAAAATGCAAGCGATAATGCTCTGCAATTTCCTTCCTATATGAATTTCAACATTCGGTCGTTCTAAGAAAAATTTAACACCTGATGTCTATATGGTAGACAACCCGTAACTATAGTCTCGCCGGAAAGCTGTATACAAACTCGAGTCACACTGTTGCCGAAAACAGTGCATTTAATAATATTTAGGACGACGTTTATACGTGGTGTCTCACCCGGTAGAGAAATTACAATACACAATAAAGGACACAATAAAAAAAAATATTTCCTAGTTAACAAAGATCCAGCTAAATTTTGATGTGCCCACTGCATGCAACTTAATCCATATAAGCAACCATTGCTCCTCCAAGCACAGTAAAAGGTCATAAATGATCAAGTTCAATCTGATAGCAATGGTGATTGTTGACCCACCCATGTATAAGTTTTCTCGATTTTGCATTTTAGCATATGTCCTGTTCCCCTCCCGAGTGACTCTTCTGCAACCAGGCATGCAACGCAGTATGATGTTGTTAAGGACCCCCGCTATATCCAAAAAGCTTAGCATGTAAATCAAGAGATTTCTCAATTGTTTCTGCGAGGAAGTGAGCGCTTTGATAACTTTGGCGGTGTAAAGAAGAACGTTAAGGGATGTTTCGATCCTAAATTCGACAGTCACTTTATATGATTATCTCAAGGTCTCCTTAGGCAAGGAAATCCTAAACTATTCCTTGATAACTGCAGATTGCTCCTTGACTCAAAGTTAAGATCGTTTATGTTATACTTTATGAAATGTTTCGGCAATATCCAGAAAAGCTTCAGGTATACATTTTACTCTTTTGAGTGCTGAATCTACGTTGCCTTAGCATTGACCATTTTAATAGAATAGCTATAATGAATCAATGCCTGATTTGTCTCTAATTATGACGTATTTTTTGTGGGCCCTCCGTCACTCAGGCTCAATATGACTTTTCCTCGAAGTTCGGCTATATAGGTCAGATTTATGTAGAACCATCTTCACATGCCAGTCTCCTTTACTGATATGGAAGATGGGTCGGCCTATGCATTATAAATTCAACAGGGGGTTAAAGATGTGTTCATTAACACCATCGATCATAATCGAATTATGGTGGAAATTTATGAAATGACACCAAAAGGTTCTATAAGGGGACAAGTGTTCTTAGACTACTCTGGTATTTAATGGTTATTGATACGTTTTCAATGTATACTACTTTGAATTGTCTACATCCAAAATATTCTAGGATTTCAAAGGAGGTTGGCTCTGATAATCGTAAACAATTTATTTCGGAAATTATTCAAACTCTTCTAGTTATCTACTAAGCAATGGCGCAGCGGATAATGCAGTTAAGACAACTAAACACGTCTGTTTGACTATCGTACATCACCGCATTGCTCTACCAAGATAAGTTCTAATGATATAATGAAACCTCCATGTGATGCACTACTGACATCAAGTGTAATTCTGCAATCAACCTGATAGTTATGGTGCCATCAAGGAGATCCAACCGAGCGTTACAAATTTTGAATTTCTTATAACTTTTCAGTCTTTCTGAAAATGGTATACGTTATATGCCTTGTAAATAAATGAATAAATATTGTGTAATCATCTATAATATAAACCGGATGCCTTAACGTCTATAAATGTTAAAATCGCGCTTGCATATACATACATATAACGATTGACATTTAAGAATCTCATTAGTCTTCTAAACCAATTATAATTAAGGTTGGTCTCTTTATAATAATTTAAACATCGTTATAGAACCGAAACAATTCAGTTCCTGTTGTTCATCTCACTCACTCACTCGCCATTTAAGGTTCAATGATGCTCTGTTCAATGTAACACTAATAATCGTGTAATCTATATAACATCTAAATAAACGGCTGCAATTATACTGTTTACACTTGGGATGATCTTGATTTTTTGTCATGCACACGTATAGTAGATTCGCCTACTGTTGAGTTGAACATCAAATGAGATGTTCCTGCGTCTTCACTACCATGAATCGACTTGGTATAGAGTGACTGACGTCACATGTATATCATAAGAAACGTGTTGGTTTCCACTTTTATGAAACCTAAGCGTGACATTGTTATCTGCCCTAAGAGATGCAAGATCCTTGTGCCACTTTGCTCATACAAAATCTTTGTTAAACATTAAATCGGTATAGGTCTTAATTCGTCTATTTAACTATTATACACGTACCATTAGGGTCTTGTTCGGTCTTCTCATTGATCAGAAATTTTTTAATTATCACATAATCCGCGAATGAAGATTCGAAACAATCCAAACTACGATCAGTGCAGAGAACCAGACAACGTCGAGAACTTCCTGTGTTCTTGCATATCACACACAGACAGCATTGCTTATATTATCTTGGTTCATATATTGACCTTCATTCAAAGAATAAACTGGTTTTGGAGTTAAGATCGTCACAATGTCACAATGAGTCAATTAAGCCTAAATGAATAGGAGAAATTGATGTTAGTGGCCAATTTTTATTTGAGATCTTTGAACAAATATTAGCCCCTCGTTGAACTTTATATAATATCATTCAGCGTAATATTTTGTTTGAAAACGTAGATTATTTGTTCAGTCACTCAGAAGCTACTGATAAACCATTATTATATTATTGTATAATACTTTTGGATGAGCAAACGGAGCAGCTCTTTGAATTCAAGTACACAAACATAAACCGATAGAGGCTTGAAGCCAAAGCTTTCAACATTAGAATACGATCGAACCTTCAACCCACCTTTCATGTCAGCTTTCGAAACGTGATATTAATCTCATATCCTGAAACTTACTTAAAAGTTTCAGCACTAACAATTCTGAGTTGACTGGCTTCCTGAGAAGTATTGTGATCTGTGAATGCGATTTCCACAAAATTATCAACACATTCAATGCTAGGAGCTACAATGTCATGGCATTCTCCTTGCAAAATTGCGATTGTTTTGTTGCTTGTGTGGCACGTAGCAACGTCTTGTTTAAAATAAATGTCGTTCACATCAATATGATCCAATTCCGGCCATAAAAAATCATAAGTCGAAGCTCTGTATTGCAATATATTCATTGTAACAGATGTACCTGACCTATTTTCAAAAAATGAAGGTCTAATTACACCGTCAGCCCAAAAACTGCACGAAACAGTGACACGTTGAGGATGGAGAAGTTTCTGAATAATAGTTTATGGATTTTTGAGCCCCAAAGGCGATTATTCGACGGTTAACGTAGCCTCCGAGGTCATAATGGGCCTCATCACTGAATATGATTTTTCAATGAAGAACCCAATCAGCAAAGATACGACGTTTACGGTGATCGACCGACTTGAGTTCTTGTGTTAGCTTAACATTAAAAGCCTCAACAACTAAGTTTTTATGCAAAATACGAGGTGATATCGTTTGTAGAATGTCGAATTCAAATGATCGACAAACCTGGGTTATCATCAAAACATACGGACTACAGCAGCAATATTCTCAGTTGTGCTTGAGCGACGCACGCACACAGTTTCGATTCTTCACATCACTTACTTGTCCCAACAGATCAAATTTTTCCACAAGTTTCACTATGGCCAACCAAGACTGACATCTGCCCCAAATAGCAGGCTTTTCAAAATGAAACCTCGTATTGGAACACCCTTTATTATTCCTTGTTTCATTTTAACTATAGACTTCTCACTCCACCCTCCTATCTCAATTCTTCGATCGATCGATGTAGTGGAACAAATAGAATAAATCGATGTGTCAAAGATCGTATATCAAAGCCGAGAAATTAAGACACAATAACAGCCATAGCGCGCTTAATTATTCCCAAGGCTCTATATATTGTTTATGGCTACCTGAATTCAAAATCAATCTTAATTACAAATCAAACTTCGACGTTGAATATAAGAAATTGACGACTACATAATTCAAACTGACATTTGATTCCAATTTTCACAGCTGGGCGAATAGCATATAATTACTTCGCGCGATGAACCGTTGCGTATTACACCATCCCATAAAAACTTAATTGGTTTTGATTCAAATTTTCGTTTAAATCTTAATTAAATTTCTATAAGCATCCACCAGTGTTTGAGAAAATAAATTTTTTTGAAAACTCAACACTATTTTCATTTCAGTCTGTTGTTCAACCAACATTTCACCTTGCAATACTTTCAACTGTATATTTATGTGTCCTTCGATTTTGATTGAATTCGTTGTTAATAAATCAGTTCATCTCTCGAACATAAGAATTTACCCCGCACCGATTACGAGTTTTACGAGACCAAGAGTAAATCGTGAGAAAATTATGAATGCTGCTTGATCTTCATCGTTTTACATAAAAGCTCACGCGCAAGCGCACACATATATACATATATACACATATATATAAATAATACAATAATACATTATATATAACATACAATTTATGTTTTATGCTGGCTTGTTGTAAATCACATGAGGTCAATTATTATGTAATTAAGAAAATCATACAACAACAAGTGAAAGTTCAATATTTGTTCTGTGCAAGCTCATAAAAGCCAAAAACAAACGAAGATGTTTTCTGCCTGCAATTCATGCAATTCGTGATTTGAACTTTGGCTATATACTACATACATACATACATCTTACATCGATTTCGAAAATTATATTCATCGTGATTTGTGTGATACATGGTTTTACAACAATGGATGCTGCTCATTGAAAATGATTTATAATGTTTGTAAACGATTTGATATTCAATAAAAATGTAAACTCAATGTGGGAGTGATCAAACTATTTTGAAAAATCTATAACAACGATTAAAGCACATATATACACTCCCGAGCAACTAAAACGACTCAAACCTCCACTCAGTAGCTCTTAACTTTCGCGCTTAACGTTACTAATTCCTTCCAAGGTGGTTCTTTCTTTTACCAGCCAAAAAGCGGACTCAAGGCGGGTTCTTACGTTGTTCCATTTTGACTTCGTAATGGCTCTATCACTCGGTGCAAATTTTAGCTCATCCTCCTTGCTTCCGCTAGACCTCTTTCCTTTAATACTGCCACAAGACAGAACAACACCTTGTGTTCCTCTTACAGTGATGTCATCAATTACCTTGGAAGCCTCGAAGTTCTTCGGTTCCGCTTTCACCGTTCTCGTTCCATTGACCTAACCACAAGACCGAACATCACGTGTTCCTCCTGATGGACTCTGCCACCTTTCGCCCTTAAAGAGCTTAGACCACTTCGAGATCTAAATGTTATTCATAAGATAGTAAGAAGATGGTTGAAAGAAGCCGACCTCACTCTCAGAGCTTACTAGAGAACTGAAATTTACAGACCCGAGGCGCTTCATTCAGGAAACTGAACCTAAGAGACCGCTGAACGATATAATGATGACATTCTCATGGATCGTGTAGTGCCCTATACAAAATATATAGGAGGAGATTTATATTGATGGATCACAATATGCCTTTTTATATACACCGCAGAATTGAGTCAATTTAGCTGCTCGAGAGTGTATATTGAATACAAACTTCATCCGGATTCTTCTGCAAAAGATCACATAATGTCGTTTGGATCAAAATATGTTTTAGTTTATTGTATCGATATACATTTTGCAACCATGCCTTCTCGATCGTTTGTTTGTTTCTGTCTCTACGATTTTGAGACAAAGTGCTTCTAACTCTTTCACAGCTACCTTCTTGCGTCTTACGCTACGGTTAATTGCTCGCTTTATCTTCATTCTATTTGCTACCGCATTTTCGGTCCCTCGTAGTTTACTTCTTATTATCAACTCAAAACGATGATTCTGTTCTAATGAATATTCAACGATATAAAGATTGCTTTAACAGCGGATCATGTGTTGCTCGATTCTGCATGCATTAGTTAAATTACTTCAATATACTGGGAAGTATAAATGTTAGGTATAGGATACTGTGGAATTATCGAGAAATCAAAATGTTCCTGATACTCAACGGTTAGTCTTATGCGTTACTATACGAATCCGCTCGATGTTTTTTTAATATATTACTGAATCGTTTGGATCAAATCAGATATGTATCATCCCAAAGATAAATTTTGGCAAACACCTCACAGCCCACTATCTAAGATATGCTGCGTTTACAGTACCGGAAAACCTTTATCAGTCCACTGTTATCCGTTATAGACTTTGCAACGCACCACAGATGCCTTGTCGTTTAATGCCATCATCACGTTAGAAAATAGGTAGACTGCAGTTGGTCCATTTAGATTCAGCTGGTTTAAGTTGCATCATTAAAATACAAGCTACCAATTGATGTAGAAAAGATGTCCCAAATGAACAGGCTTCATGATAACAATACACGAAGGATAATAATCGTGGATCGCAATCACACCTTGGATTTATTGGCATTAAGAAAAGTTATAGTCTCTAGATCCGTTGCTATGCTGAAAACAAATTTCATGTCCACGAAATTGTCCAAGGTGATATGAACTTCGACCTTTCTGAGAAGCAACAAGTTTTTGTAATAAAATGGTAAAAAATGTTTGATTCAATCTATCGATTTAAACCTGACGTTAATGTCGTGATTGATAAACATACATTTATCGTTGCAAAAAAGAAAATTTGTCTCCGCTACTATAGCTGATGCCAGGTTTTTGCTGCTAGATATGTTGCAGCTGTACCCTTTTTGAGTTGGTACTCCTTAAATAACATATATTTATATCAATCTTCTATTTATGATTTCTCAATATGCCAAAGAACTGGTTGTATTTTTGGGGCAACATACATTACATCATTGAATGGCCGACTATTATTTGTTTTGGCGGATGCATTAAAGACTACTCTTAATTGTTTCGTTGTGCTCGAAGGCTTGAAACGTGATGCGGTATTTAAAACACTCCACTCGTGGTCATTGTGGGCTTCATGTTTTGTAAATATCCTAGTAGTTCGTACTCTTGTATGAAATTTTTGTAAAGCTTAGTTAACTCATCATTCTTCAACAGTTGTCTTTCCAGTCGAAGAAGTTACGGTTGCTTTATTTATTTGATGGTGAAATGGTATTTTTACTGTATATCTATAATATCAGTCCTCTCTTGTTGGAAGATAAGAAATACTCCTCGCATTCTTGTTCATCAGAGTTATGATTACTTGGTGGATAAAGTCTTGGCTTTCCCATAATTTCTTTTTTGCATAAAAAAGGTAAATAAACGTTCGGTACAGGTAAAATCCGAACTATAAATGTGACAAACTTCAATATTTTCCAGATTGACTATCAATTTGAGGCACATAGAAAATAAGCAAACCGAATTACCAAATGAAGCACTAAACCCCACAGTGCCACGAATAAAATATAAAGCTACTGGTGTGTAATATAAAGATTTAAAGGTGGCAGAAACAGTCCACAATCCCCCACCCCCCTTGCACCTGCTCCAGTCTTTTCGTAACTTAATCAAAAGAAGATATAGCTTTAAAAGTATGCGTACCGTATATACAAGTATTAAGAACGGCAAAATAAATTAAATTAGTATTAATAAATGAACAAAATAAATTAGTTGACAACAACAAAAATCACACTACATTAACAACAACCATACTTCCTAGAACAAGATTTGATCTTTGGATCAATATATTTGTTAAAATTACATCAAATATCAATCATGAGCTTTTTCTATATATATATAATTCGAGATGAAATTTGTTAAAAGCTTGAATTTAAGGCTTTCATTAGCTTTGATGAGCTTTTTGTGAATTGTGTTAACTCTCCCGGTCAACACAATATTTGTGATACAAATTAACTTAAAATTTACCACGATTGTTTTATACATATTGATCTGTAAACAGATTAATTAGTTGACAACAACAAAAATCACATTAAATTGACAACAACCATACTTTCTAGAGCTAAACTTGTACTTTAAACAAATATCGTGCTTGAAATGAAATCAATTAACAAACATGAGCTTTTTCTATAGATTCGAAACGAAATTCGTTAAAAGCTTGAATTTGAAGCTTTCATTATTTTTTGAGCTTTTTGTAAAATTTTTGTTACTCTCCCGGTCAACATAATATTTGTGATACAAATGAACGTAAAATTTACCACGATTTGTTTATACATATTGATCTATTAAAAGGTTAGTTAGTTGACAACAACAAAAATCGCATGAAATTGACAACAACCATATAGTTTCTAGAGCAAGACTTGATCTTTGAACAAATATCGTGGTTATATCAACACGCAGCACAAATGTTTTATACAAGATGCAACATTCAACATTTCTACTAACCAAAATAACGCCGATGAGAGTAAACAAACAATAACATGCAAAAGCATGCGACATCAGGCCAAAATTAATGAATACACCGAATTAGGTTTGATAAATTTTGAACGGATATTCCCGAATTTGCTGTAGTGAGTGTTTGTGTAACCCAATAAAAAAGTAACTTGATTATTTGTGGTGATATGAATGCTATTGCTAGAATGTGGGGTTCTCTTAATAACTGTGCACGTGGAAACCAGTGGGCTCTCCTAATTCTAGATTCCGATTTGGTGATTTTGAATGATGGATTCTTAACACTTTGAGGAACTGAGGTTTGTATAAATATAACGACATCTTCAGTACGCGTGCAAACGACAGAAATTAGTGAGTCTGTTTGGATCTAGACCTGTTTGGAAACCCATGCCTTTTTACAAAGAAAATATTTTCTGGTATATAGATGAGTAATTGAGTTGTTTTATTTTAAACGAAAGGGGCCCATTTCGAACTACCTTTGGTAGTTGCGAACTACCATTAAAGTGATTCAGACCAACCAACGAATGATACTGCAAATGGTGTTGTCGTCGTATTACAACTGTGGCAAATTCACTTAATAGTTTAAGACACTACCATAAAATTATTATATAAAAGATTTGTTTTTCATATTGCACAACCCAGTAATAGATGCTGTACAAGAAAAAAAATTATCTTACTCAAACCAAGACAAACATGCATGGAAGCAAGTATTTATTTATAAGATGACACCGTGAGACATTTAACATCGCTATGGCTTTTGTAAATCTTATGCAATGTCTACTGTGAAAATAAATAAACAAAATTTTTTTTTAAACGAATATCTTTTGTTTTCTTCATAGCACACTGATCGTCGTCGTCAGACAACAGATGACGATAAAACAAAAACTTTAATTTCCGTTTAAAGAAGCATTTCTTTAAAACAACGACAAAACGAAAAATTATTTTGAAACAATATAGTTTAAATTAAAATTAAATTAAGAAAAATTTTTTTACTTCTCATATAAATACTTACATACATGTAAGTTATACATTCGAAGACGATTTCATAATTCAGTTTGCAAAAAAGATGTAATTAAGATGGTATTTAGAATTATTATAGTTGAATGTTTAATTAAATAAATATAAATCATGAAATGATTGATATCAACGTATCTGTGTATATAATGGAATGATGGAACGCGGCTAATGGCATGATTTGTTGTTGGATAAACGAAATTGAATTGCGCGAGGTAATTATAAACGAGTTATACAAATGAACTACTACTGTGCCGCGTCTAAGGAGTAATTAAAAAGCGATTCAAGTATTTCGTCTTTTAGTACAAGGTGTGGATATATATATAAATGCACATTTCTTTTATTTTTTTAATTTAGGTAATTAGAAATTCCAATAAGACGAAATGACAGCTATATAGAAAGTGTATTTTCCCATTGTGATGTTAAACTATATAATATAATGTAAGTTGATACTAACTGCAATTCCGTATCTTTTGTGACGTGGTGACCCCGAGCAATAACCAACTAAAGTAGGAAAATAACCAAATAAGGACACAAGGACACATTAGCAAAACTAGATGGTAGATGAGAAAAGAGCATTTGTAACTAATGGGGAAATTCCATTTCAACTGTTAATCGTCCGACTCATGACTACAGCCATTAGAAGAGAGGCAGCTTACATAGCTGTTAAGGAATATTCAGCCGTGTATGTATTGATACTCGATAGTTGAGTGGTTTTAATGTGCAGCAATTGTACTATCATGTGAAATGGATATGTTTCTGTGATAAAGTGGATAGCCTTACGACGACCACTGAATTCAAGATTGTTTTCTGTGGTAACATGAAGGTCACTGTAGAACTCTAAGAAAACCTAAAGGAACTCGTACTTGGAATGTATCCCAGTTTGGCTCTGGGATACATTCGAAAAGCATGGAAAAAATTTAGGGTAGTATTCATCTCGAAGGATGGAAAGCCTGGATATGACTAAGCATATCTAGGTTTTTCATACTTCCAAAATAGGTGGCATAGAATCACAAATACAAACTTACTATAAAACCTTAACCAACAACAAAGCCACCGCTGGCTAGAAGACACAGTTTTATCGGATCGAGAACCACGATCGGAAGTAATTTCAAATCTAAGTTTCGTCCAGGTCACAAATCAAGAGCATCGAGTGCTGTAAAGCATAAAGTTTCCGATAAACACATCTTGTGCTTTTAGGGATTCTTTGGAATTTGGCCAGTCATTATATATCTCCAAATCAGTTGCATCCGGTGACCCTTTTTAGTTGCATCGCATGACACTACAGATTCAGTTTATCAATATTTGTATACGCGGATAGACTGTGATTTCTGAAATAAGCCGCGTTATTGCGTTTTGTTTGATGGCTAAATTGCGTTTCAAGAATGTTGTCCAGTGTTACAAGTGGTGTATTGTACTCATGCTCAGAGAAAACGACCGCACCAAGAACTATTATGGAAGAGAGAGAAAGCTTGTTATACATATTATAGTAACAATGAAACTACTGTACTTGGTGAAATTTTGGCTGACATTTTCGTTAGATTGGGTAATAGTGGAGTCTTAATAATTAAAAGGATTCGGTAATTGCCAAAAAAATATCATTAGGTTTCCGTTGCGTGACCGAGTGTATGAAATCATTATAGCGGTCCAGGGCTATGTTGTGGAATTCTTTTGTAGACCGTTTCTTATATTCGTTTTGGAGACATGGAACTATTCACGCTGCTATAGTTGAATGAACACTTTCTGTAATCTAGCAAAGATGTTATTAGAAAAGCAACACTATCAGGATACCTCTTTGCGTCAGGTATGTATTTGGAAACTAGAAAAACTCTGCTTAACTACTTTCTGCAGGAACTGAATATACACCAACGGAATTTATATTCCCTTGATGATTTATATTCTCTGTTAGATGCAATCGATCCTTTACGATCATACATAATTTGTTTGTTTATTTTCGGTAGACTAATATAGTGTCTGTGGTAGGTGATTTGGGGTTCTTCATAAGTGTAAATATCCTGGACACCTTTGTGTAAGATCAGTTCATCACAGTATAAAATTAAGTCAGTGGAACCTTATTTCACACCGCCCAGGTGGCGCAGTGGTTAAAGCTGCGGCAGTTGGAGCGGGAGGTACCGGGTTCGAATCCGATTCCGAGGCAGGATGCAAAAATGGGTTTTTACCTTCGATCGTTTGGGCGGTGCGATCGGTGGTGAAAAATGACATATCTGGATCCTCTGTCGTGTTTAGAATCCTTGGGCCGACCCATCTTCCATGTCAGTACTATAGGACTGACATGGAGCTATGCAATGCGCAGATGGTTCTACGGAAAGACTCGGACCCATAGCCGTATAGAGTGGTATCACAACGGATCAAATTGGTCTAAGTATGCGATAGCAGCCACATCAACTTAACTTTTTTTTATTTCACACTGTGACTTGTTTTAGTGTTGGACAACATGTCTTCTTCAGATTCCAGCCTTGAAAAAACGTCGAATACTTTATTGATACATCCAGGCTAAAACATAAGCAATTATTATCTTCCAATTGAGCTTTCCAATGTTTCAACTTCAATTGTTATTTTTGTTGCTTAGTGGAACTGTTAGCTACTGATGGATTGTCAGAATTTTGATTTTGAAGGCCCGTTTTAGGTAGTTGCGTAGGTAATCCGTTATCCATATTATGGCCAGCATCTTATGATGAATAGTGCCCTATGGAGATAAAGGTAATTGTTCAGTATTTCTTTGATATCTTCCTGGGATATTACAGTACTAATGGTGGACTAGAAAGCCATCCTGCAGAGAAGTCTGCTTCTTATTTTCGGATTATGAAGCTTTAATTTGGGCTTTTTATTGTTTCGTTAGGTTTTTTAATTGCTTTATATATGGATATCATCCATTATATGGATATCGTCTATATAAATAAAATAGAGTTCATCAATGACCTCTTTCAACCATTGTCCATCCTCCGTATAAAGATTGCAGAACTTCTGATATTTGCTAGTGTGTTAAAGATATCCGGCTTCCACTACCTCTGGATATTTTTTCGTTCGCAAGGCATCCATTTTTTTCTCTACGGCCCAAAGTTAAGCAATATTCTTGTTTATTTTTTGGGTACGATTTAGTTCCTCATTTGTGCGAATTTTGAGATGACTAATTGCAGTTTTTTTTATGTCAGGTAAAAGATTACCATCATGAACTTCCATAATAATCTTGTACAGGAATGTTTATAATGGATGCGATGATCAATTCATTAGTCACCACAATTAGTAGCTTTGATAAGCACCAAGCGGCTTGGTTTTCAATTCGATTCGAGGATGAGCATCACCTTCATATCCATGACAATAAGCATTGTTACGAAGCAGATTGAAATCATTTTCAATATTGAAAATTCTCAATTAACCTTCAACCTTGAATTTAGCCGTCTACCGTGAGCATCTCGAATACGAAACAATTACTTAAGTTTTTTTTATGCTCAAGAATCGAGTAGTTGGTTTTTTTTTGTGAATGGAAGAGGTATGAGCTCATTCATAATATTTGTATATGCGATTACATATCATAATAATAATGAATAAAAAACACACAAAACCGTTTTGATTGAATATCGCGATAAGCGCGGTATAATTTTAGCAGTAGTTTGAAACAATGAAATATAATAATTTGAATTTCAATAAAAATGAATAAAAATTATAAAAATCATAAAAAAATATGTAAACCGGAACTATGCGAGAAAAGAAGATCGTTCCACATATGCTATAGGGTATTGTGTAATTCGAGATTACGATACGTCGATCGTATGTTAATGCAAACATGGACACATCTATATATGACCTCTGTTCGAGTGCAGTACTTATTTATATCATGGTACAATGCAATGTTCAGATCGTCTAGATCCGGCTACATCCGGGGAATATCGTGCTGGTTGTATTTCTTCGATGCAAGAGATCGCAATAAACACACATTGGGTCGTTGTCATGGCAACTTTTACAGCAATGCAAATAATGTTTCTTCCGGTATTCCTCCAAATTTTTGGAAAACTTTAGCGAAGCAGTCTTCAGTACACCATTTAGCAGTTACCTTCTGATCCTTTTTCCAGAGAATAGCAGCTACAATTTTTGATCGGGTGTAGTAAGCTGACCTAAGTTGGGTGGATTTGCTTCTGTTCGGCTCCATACTTATAGAACCAACATTCGTCATCAGTAACGACTTAACAATATAGTTGCGAGACTGCCCATTTTCGAATTTAGTTAGAAAAGATTTAGCACAATCCACTGGTCCTCATTTAAAATTTGTGGAACCCATCGAACAGCTTTTTTCGTGTATGCCAGATGATTATTTACTATTTCCGATACAGCCATGGCATTTCTTGTGTCAATCGTAGATCCTCGGAAAAATTGGACTTCAGTCCAAAAAGCTCGTTCTCTACAATTGGAAGTAGTATAAACCAATTGGAAGTAGTTTGTAGAGACGGTGGGATTTCGTCTGATACATCCCCAGCTATTTGGCATTTCTCGTCTCAATATTAACGATCGTTCTAAATTTTAGAAAGAAGTCTCATGAAACAATTGGATAGGATTTGGTATTTTTTTTTAATATTTAAGAGTCGCCTACTAAGCGAACTTTCGTTACTCCCATCGTATATAGCTTTTTATTCATATATCTAACATTAACGTTCTCAGCTTAAGGGTCGCCGGTTATATAATGATTAAAAGAGTTTCTCATCACGAAGTTCGATTCTCTCCGTTGACCAAAAATTAACATGCATCATCAGATGACATAAAAAGCGATTGTTTGTAAAAGCATTCGTTGAGCTGACCACCTGCAATGTGCACTAATCCGTATTAATGGTTTGTTATGTCTCAATTGAGACGCGGTTACGGCATCTAAGGCTATCATGTGAGGGAATAATGCAGTGTACAGATCATCTTCCCCAATCGACCCTATCCTCAAAACATATGGGATTCTGGCCCCAAAACATACAGACGAGAGTATATTTATAGTTTTCTATTCACACACCTATACCATTAACCTCGAAGCCCAACATATGTAGTTGTCTTATCTCGACGTAAATTACATAAAAAATACAAAATAATTGTGAAACCTTAACATACATTCACTACACTAAGTATACGATGTAAATTAAAATTTAATTAAGATTTTTGCTTACAATCGTCTATTCACAATTCTTAATTACAACTACTCGCGTATAAAACTGAGCCATACACATATGACATGTTTAACCTTAGATCATATGTTTTGTCTGTGTCTATCGAGCGTACACAAGTAATTGGGTCTTAACCTTTTCGGGTTTCGGTTTGGTCGTGCATAATTTTTGAAAAATTGTTTTTAAATTGTGTACATACATATAGTCGTCATTGACGTAGGTGTGCTTGTTAATGACTACTGAACCGGTGGTCGATAGGTTCGTACCGTTTTCACATTTCAGATTATAAAATTGTGATTGATGGTGTGGAAAATATTTTGTGGAATTTTAAATTCCGTGTGAATCAATATTACCTATATACATGATCAGCTTTAAGACAAAGCAATTTGTACAAGATTTTTGATTATTAACATTTTAATGACAGGGTATATACGGGAAGATGTTTCAAGGTAAATTAATAAATCAATCATACCATTAATAATAATAATAACATGATACAACTATTTAACATCCTCTTAAGTCATCATTATACGATCTAATTCAAGACATATACAATTGAACATGAATCATAAACGCTTGAGTGTAAATATTCAAATGCTTGAATTATTGCACAAGCATAGTGGCGTAACGACAAAATGGGAAAGTGCGAGCGACACGGAAACAGTTAAGATGACTCATTGCTAGAAATCAGCAACATGATCAGTAGTCTTCAGTCTCGAAAAAAAACTTTTCCAAATGTCCGCTTGCTGACCAAAGTTCTTCAAAGATCACAACTAGCCTTTTGTTAATAAGCTACGAAACTTACATGTAAACAAAATGTTTCAACAACACTCGGCAGCATCCTATAAAGCTCGTGAATGTTGTTTACAAGACAAAGTTTCTTACTTCATTTCTTCGCAACAATGGCCACTATAATCGCTGTACTTAAATCTAATGGATTTTTTCATAAGCTCCGGTTCATTCTGTAGGTCAAAGTATTAACTAAAAGTAGATACGATCGACGCCTTTAAGATAGCTCTTCCCCAAGAATTGAACATAATATCATTACACCACATTCGAGCAGCTCGATACTTTTATCCGCGCTAATGGTGGCTATACCTGAATAAGATCTCTTATTTGTTATTATAAGTTTCTTCCGGTAGGTTAGGCTAGGTTACAGTTGCTCCTCAAACTCAATTATACCACCATTAGGAAAAACCAACTATTACGTTTGAAGCGCAGATCATCTCACATATAGTAGTCTAACTGTTTGTTCTCGAGATCGAAAAGCTATTCCATATTATTGCTACTCAAATGCATATGCCATATATGCGTGCCTATTCTCAGCGGAACCAGAAAATGCAAACTATACAGTCACTTCATCTTTCACATACCCTTATATGTTAGTACTCATACGACCGTCCTGAAGTATCAACTTTTTGGAGTAAAATTAATACACTACAGCGCCTCAAGTGTTACAAAATACAATCATTTCTTCCTATACTGCTTTTTATAACTATTGTCCAAGTTTATTTGCCAAGGTTTAAACTCCTTTTGTAATGGAAAGGAGTACGCCCAATTAAGTGATTAATAGATTTCCTCACACCAGCTATGGAGCTTAATCTCTTCTCCCTACTCCAGTTACAATCTTTAATTTTAGGTACAGCTATTGTTTGGCTGCCTTTCGCTTGAAGAGTTCTGGGGCGTGGAATCCTTTCGACACTACTTCAGGCCAATTAAAAATTAATTTAAACCAGCTATGCCAGAAATCGATATTGATAGGATTCTTCTATAATTTCGACAGATCATTTGAAATGGTTTATCCATCCAGGAATATGTGGTTCCCACCAAACTTATTCAGTTTTTAATCGCACTGCCGACGACAAAGATATTATATATTCTACGCATAGTAAAACCGTCCTTAACTCCTTGAAAAATCTTCTCACCAGCTCTAAACTGATAGGGGATTGTAAGAAAATACTGAACCTCCTTGCGGTTGAAACAACAAGGTAGAGGTTATGTGGGTTCCTGCCCATTTTTACATTGACGGCAACGAAATTGCATATTGTTTGGCTAAACTGGTTCTTGCTTATATTTCGTAGGTCCTGAACCAACTGCTCCTTTAATTGTCGTGAGGCGAAATACTTTGTCAGATGGCCTAACCCGAAGCTGACCAATTACGTTCTTTCATTGAAAAAGGACAACTTGAGAATATTGGCTTCTATACTTAATGGCCATGGCAATTTCAAAAGTTACCTACATCGCATGTTCCCTGCCAGTGATGCCGTATTTGACTAAACTCTCGACGATGTTGATGATAGCTTACACTTCATCGGCAGTTGTCCGACATTCGATCCCATGAGACCCTTTGTGTTCAACTCAAGGAATATTCCTTTAAATCTTCTGTGGTCTCTGCCCTGGTTCAAACTGATCTAGATCGATAAGGTAACAGAGTGCGTCTGTGCGCTTTGATTTAATCCTAGGTTTACACCATGGGCAAACCTAGGATTTCATGATTGAGGATCCTTAAAGCATTCCAGCCAACTTTAATAATAATAACAATCTCCACACCTGTCTAGGCTAGTAACACAAATTATATGAGACAAAAGCCGTATTATATGAATGTTGAACTCATTCATATCGCTACTGAAGTAATCAGGAAACAAACGAAAATTTTGAAATTCAATTTTCCACAGAAGATTACTATGTCTTACTATGCAAATGAAACAAATGAGTGAAGGATTTAAGCTAGATTGCTCTAGAACTCACTGGAAGGCCACAAGATTCGATAAACTTTCTTGAAACATAAAACAGATTTAACTCCACCAGAATATTCAATGGAGTCTACTTGGAGTATGTTGTTGTCGAATCAAGATACCTGAATTGAATCCAGGCCGTTTATTTTATCTGAGTTCAAGGATGATACTGCGCGTGTGAATTTAACGAAAAGATCTCTATGGTACGAGGAGTAGGATGAAACCTACACCGTCCATGAACAGATATTTGTTCATGTTTTGTCGGCCATCGATTGTCTAATTGCATACTATAGTAGAAGTGTACTCTGCGGTGATGCAAGATCGTTGAAGAGGATCAGGTCTTTCGAATACCTACACCAAGAAAATCCACTTGACCCACAAGTGTGCATATAACCTTCTACCGTTAGTGGTACAAATTGGATCTGACTGCAATCTGGATATAAGTACCGGTCCAGGTACCGATATCCAGACTGCAGTCATACTCAAACCGTGTTTCGGCAGAATTTAGAACACAGATTACTCCAAAGTTAATAACCATAGATCTAAAATTTCACTTTCTTTTATCCACCAAATAATTATAATAGCAGTGTCTAAATGATTATATCATTTCAGCAATCGGTTTGGTATACATAGTGTGGTACGCGAAAAATGAAGAAACAGCGAAGAAATGTAATAAAAACTAAAACTTGCTTGTAATTATCAATTTTATCTTCCGGTTATAATTATCACACTAACATATCTCAATGACCTATAAATCGCGAGTTTTATTTCCACGGTTTATTATAATCGTGTACGGATAATCTCTATATACCTGTCAATATACAAGGTAATTAACATTTTGTTTTCTCTTTCTCTTCGATAATGTACTTACTTTTTGGTTATTACCCGCACCATTCTTAATTCGATGTACGAAGACGTATTCTTCTTCTTATACAGCAATGGTGTGTATATATGTGTGTCGGTGTGTGGTAGTCAAATTGAAATAAGATAAAATTTGAAAGTGGTGTAATAGATTAACACAAAATATAATTTCAAAGACAATTTCTTTTTAATTAAAATCGAGTTGTGATTACAGGTATATAGTTGAAATCCATCAAATAGATGTATAGTTGCATATGTCTATATATAACTATCCGGTAATTCGACTTTCAACAATTTTCGATTAAATAGATTAATTGAATGAAGAAGATGCATAATCAAATAATAAGATAATTTCATAAATCACGAATCAACGAAAAACCGAAAAAAAAATTCTCATGACGCGCTGACTTGGTGAAACGAGTGATCATTTCTAATCGCAAACTCGAATCGTGTGAACAAATTTTATTTTTGATCCATCCAATCACGAGCAGAACTTATAGAATTGATGATAAGTGTAATCAACAGGTTTTCTAACTGATACATGTGATTACACAATGACAAATGCGATTACTTTCAATATTTACGTTTGTGATGCAATCAAATATGTGTTGTTCGAACATAAAGTTTATGCGATTTAAGCAAACGCACATATGTTACCATTTGTTATACACGTCATGTGTGAAAGTTCTTATTTGATTAGTGAGTCGTTGTGTGTGGACCAACAATAGGTGTAAACTAAATTTGCACGATTACAAACCAAGATCCATTACGTATATATACTGACAAACAAGTATTATCCAATTTGGCTGATATAATTTGGTTCACAGATGTTTATTTATATTTTATACACTTTCCTCAATTTGCAATTACGGGAAAGTTATACCTGACGAATATATAATATTCGCAAATAATTGAAATAGTTAGCAAATCATTAACATTACTTGGCTGATTGAATGTTTATACAACACATAATGAACATGTCAGTGATTATTAGCAAATATTTAAGAAGAAGAACGAGGCCGAGCCATCATCGGTTTGTGACATTATTCCATTATACATATGTAATAATGACCACTAGTTTCTACAAATTTAGCTTTAAATCTCAGAAAAGTGTGGGTACCACTACTGATATAAACCGCATCTGGTTCTTTAAAACCAGATTTATTATTTGCTGACTACTATGTTTTTGTTAATTTTCCGTTACGATATTCTACCATCCCAGAGATGTC
Source organism: Tipula lateralis (assembly GCA_963932295.1). Taxonomy (NCBI): domain Eukaryota; kingdom Metazoa; phylum Arthropoda; class Insecta; order Diptera; family Tipulidae; genus Tipula; species Tipula lateralis. Next base: position 157,290,745 of record OZ010738.1, read on the forward strand.
ACCCAAAGAGTTAAACATTTCCTTTTGAAGCACAATAGACACAACTATGGCTCGTTGATTGAATAAAACCCTCAATGACAAAACCATCGTCCAAAATACAGGTTCGATCTATGCAATGTTCAAATGATAATTCTGTAGAGTGTGTGTGGGTGAATAGGTGCATCGTATGAATGAAAACGTATTGAGTGACTAGCCGTGAAAGGAAAAAACTAGCTGAAGCTTTGTACAAAGGTACTTTAAAAGAGCTTTTTATCGATTTTTCTCATCTAGCTTAATTTTTAAGATTTGACAAGGCCATCTTGGCCACTATATCAAAAATATACTTAATCTGTCCAATTAAATTTTTGTGCTTTGTTTCGTTTCAGCAACCGCGCAGTCCCACCCAATAAGATTGTCGTCATAAACAGTTGAATGATAATTTAAAATGTCTAGTTATACATTTTTATCAATTCTATCATGAAAAAGGTTCAAATCTCTAACGCTATTGTAAGATATAAAACTCCAAAAATTTTTTTCTTGCTTATGTCAATGATATTCCGATCACCGTTTTGGTTATGTTGAATACGGACTTCGTTACGACTATCTTCGTGAGATAGGTCTCAGTTCTAGTTTTTTATATTTGCTATTAAATAGTACTTTTCTGCAATTTTAACCGTTTACTTAGTACATACTTGCACTAATATTCCGCATTCTAATTTACTAAAAAAATAACTGTTTTTTCGAATTTTGATACGTTATTTATTGGCTGACAACTAAACAAGACTAAAACAAAATTCCAAGTAAAACCATAGCATCCTAAATAAAGAAGCCGCAATGATTGACCCTTTAAATTTATCGAGCTTATTTATGGGGTCTAGATTTTGATACATCCCATAAGAACACATGTAAAATTCAAGATTTTTGATGCAAGTTTAATGAATGAAAAATACTCAATACAAAAATAATTTTTATACCAATATTTAAATCAAACATTTTTATATAACATATATAGAAATCAAATATCAAAATTTAGTATTATGATAATTATAATTAAAATTGTAACACTTTGATTTTTTCAATTTTTAAACATGTATGTGTTATAATTGGTTGTAAACACAGTATAAAAATATATAAACGAGATCAATGACGTCGAATTGTTAAAAAAAAAAGTATACTTCATGTGTTGCATAATAGATGGCACTTTTTATTTTCAAACGATGTCATATTTAAACAAATGTCAAACGAGTAAACATTGTTTATAAATTTATTTTGTGTTTAGTTTTTAGTTAAAATAATTTTGTGTTGAAGTGAAAGTTATCAAAAAACAAGGAACAAGAAAGGAGTTTTTGTATTATTCAACGCGTATTGCTACACGTATCACTGAATATTGCTACGCCAACAAACATTAAATATTTTTATGAATATAAAAATGTATGAGGATTTTACAGTACTGAATGTTGTGTTTATTTTTGATTCTGAAATGTTATTGATGTGTACTCGTGTGACAATCAATACGTTAGTATGAACACAATTGTATCATCATTTAAGCTAAGTAGACCTTTGTCACATATGTGAAGTTTTGATTTGAATTATTATACTAATATTTAAACATTTTAGGTATTTGGAGGGCGACATTATCAACACAATCTTCACGCTAATTCAGTCGTTCATTCACATTTACTGTATATATTGAATATAAGTGAATGGAATTGTATCCTTATGATGTAATTGTGACAATCCATGAAGGACCTAAAATGCGAGATTCGAAATTGGGAAATCGGGAAACGATTTAATTAATGGAAATTATTGAAGTTACTTTGTGTTACTTCAGTTAATAACTTATCGCCAGCCGTTTCATCGTTATTAAATTTAAGTTATATTATCTAAAATGTAAAGCAATTTTATACTAATATTTATAAATTTTAGGTACGATGTGGTGTTCGAAATCATTACACAACATTATATTTTCGTATCATCTGTCAATTCGATTGACAATTAATACAGAGGTTCTTATCTGCGTTGGGATGGTTAACCGAAAACCACAGTTTGTATGTAGCATTAACATCTTATATCACATGCAATTAACTTAAAATATGTAAGTTTGTCAATTATTTTACAGGTTTCTAAGTGTACTAATGTATATTTTTATTAAATTTACAGAATCTTTTATATTTCAATCGATGAATTAATATCACAACATGATTACACACTGCCATTCAACGTATGTAGAATACCATTCTGGATGTGGGAAAACTGACGGGATGTATATCTACTACGGCTATCATACATATATTCATTAGCGGATAAATTTTCGTGATTAAACTAGTTAAACATAATTTCATAATCATTAAATCTAATAATTATAAATTATAGACAGTAAAAATTAAATTTTTTTGAATAAAATAAAATTATATTAGAAAGAATATTCAAATGAGTTTGATGTTTTTATTATTTATCGCTAGACTATGTTTTAGAGGCAAAACACACCCAACTCTTTTCCAGTGGCCTTTTAACGGTTCACCAAATCAAAAACTTATGGCTATATGCTCGATTTGCGTTAACTATCTGCAGATCGAATTGCTTCTTACTGGCCGAAAATTCGGCCAATGAGGGGCACTCAAACAAGGGTCGATAATTATATTCATTCATATGAATCATCATTATCACTGATCGTGGTCAGAGGAAATTCAAAATTATATAAAAAATGTATTTACATTAAATTATATCTCATTTGTGTTACATAAAAGATGGCGTTATAAAAATTCTAAACTTTGTAACAGTGTGGTTTAAAACCTGATTATTGTCATCGGTGGTGTTTGATTATATAAATTAATAAACCGTTACATTATTTCTTACGAATTGTTAAATGTACATCACGTACTTGTTCAATTTTTGTGATTTGTGTGATTAATTTGTGTGATTTGGAGAAAAAAATTGGATTTGATTGTGAAAGATTGTGAAAATTAATAGTTAACTAGATTATAATTGGTAAGTTTTAATTATTTTTCGTTTCAAAAACATTATGAGACATGATAGTAAATTTTGATTTTATAACCTTATTTGAACCAGATGGAATATTATAAAATACCTAATTTGTAACTGAAATATTTATAATTTAAATATGTTTATATTTTAACTATTCCATACAATCACATAATTTTGTAAAAAACGAGAATCATAATTGCATATCTCATATAGTTTTTGATATAATTTTGAGAATAATGTGTTTTTATAGTAAATGTTCTTATAACATTTTCAGCTAATATATTATAATGCCTGACAAATGCTGTGTACCATTTTGCAAATCGACGAAAGAAACACACCATCTTTTCATTTTTCCAAAAAATATTGAAAAACTCCAAATTTGGGAGAAAAATATACCGAGGGCAAAATGGAAATCTTCAAAATGGAGCAGAATTTGTGAAATTCATTTTGAATCAAGGTTTTTGATTACACCCAATTTGAATGGTACTGACACGGGTAAAAATAACTATTTAATTAAAATTTCATGTAAGTTATAATGATTTAATTTATTTTAGATAATACATGTAATATGGGCCATTTAAAACAAAAAAGATGGCGTTTATGCAGTAATGCGGTCCCCACATTATTTCCAAAGCTTCCGTCCTATCTATCTCGGAAGGTGGTGACAAGAGAAGATCCGAATAATAAATACTTGAATAGGCAGAAGGAAAATATCAACATTCAGCACACGGAATTACCTGAGGAGCAACCAATCAAAAATTTAAAAGATGTTTATCTATCAGATAAGTATACCATCCGCGATTTTATGATGAAATCGTCGGATGAGAAAATATATTTTTTTAAAATTTGTTGTACCACTGACAACCCATTCATTGATGTTAGCTTTACTATTTCCAATTCATTTAGCGTAGACATTTTTTTTAATAACGTTAGACAAAAGACCGCGGATTTTCAAAACATTTTAAAGAGTAATCTTAAATGTGATACTTTCTTTAAATTAGATAATTTGATTCGATTTTTAAATAGTATTATTTTGCCAGTAAAAAGTATCACCGATCACAAAACTATTATTAATTCTAGCCTTGAGTTTTTGAAAGACGTTGACGGCGTTACGGACGAAACAACGAAAAAGTTAAATTTCCTTCAACAACAGTGTGAACTTCTATTTTTAAATGCTAACCGCTATAGCTCGGATTTAATCGTTTTTTCTTCAATGATGGTTTACTCGTATCCGGCCGCGTATAGATACATACGAGATAGTAACAGTTTGACATTACCACATCCCACTTATTTAAAATCTTTTGCTAAAGGTAATTTAGAATCGGGCGCTGCTAAAAATTACTTAATTAATAAATTTTCAAAATTATTACCACACGAAAAGTACGTTGTCTTGATGTTAGATGAGATATACGTCAAGTCAGGCATGACTTACAAGGGTAACAAAATAGAAGGACTAGCCCATAACCACCCAGAAACATCCGAAACTTCGTTTACTGCAGCTAAATCCATTCAAGCGTTTATGATTTCGTCATTACTATCTAGAAATAAAGATATTGTCGGTTTGTATCCGGTAACTAAAATGGATTCAGATTTTTTATTTGGCAAGATAAACGAAATTTTGGATCTTTTGCATGAAGTGGGATATGAAGTTGTTGCCGTTATCTCTGATAACAACCAAGTCAATCGAAAAACGTTCAAAAAATTTTCTAGTACTAATAATCTTCCAGTTTATATTAATTCAAAATATTATTTTTTTATCAATGACGGGTTAAAACATATTATTTGCCGTGAACTGACATCAAAATAATCACAGTAATAAATGATGTTAATGAATTTGCTGAAAATTGTAATTTCCGAATACCAATCATCCTCTTTTTATGCATATCAAGTTATAACAAGACTTGCTATACCTTTATACATATATACAAATACTTTTACATAATATTGTTTACTACATATTTATGTAGATAATTGCGAAAATACTAAAACGCGAAGTGCAAAGTATAAAAGGATACTATTTTGTTGCACTTTAATGGGCGAAAGAACAAAACCACTTGTAATTGGCTATTCAAAAACTCGAGTGTTTTAAAAAAAATATCATAAAGGTGGAAGTATCATAATTTACCCGTTGACTATACTTGACTATATTGAATACATCAGAGAACATTATAACAAAATATTGACAAAACAAGAATACCCAAGCAATTAGAAAACGGCTATCTCCATTGCTATAAAAAACCAGGAAAGGATGAGAGATTTAATAACCTACAGACTTATATGCCTTCTACCCACATTCTCCAAAATCTTTAATAAACTCATACTACACAGAATAAATGATCACATAAGCAAAAATAACATACTTCACGAAAATAATTTTGGGTTCCAAAAAACCAAAAACATAATGGACTATTAAATGCAAACCATCTAAACAGGGAAAAGATAAAGAACAACAAAATAGTTATTATAAATATAGATATTCACAAGGCCTTTGATAATGTAAATAAAACAAAACTTATGGAAATTATGCAATATCATAAATTCACACCTCCGATAATAAAATGGATCTACAACTTCCCAACTAACAGAAACATCATAGTAAAAACTAATTTAGAAACAATCACACAGTGTGCCAACGTGGGCATCCCTCAAAGCAGCAGTCTGAGCCCCACTCTCTTCAAAATTTACACCTTTAGCCTCCATGAAATAATTAACATAAATAAAAAAAATCTTCCAATTTGCAGACGACTTATGTATAATTATAACAGGTAAAAATCATGAAGAACTACAATATAACATCAACAAAGAAACTTACACAAAAATTAGACAGACTTAAATTACAAATCAACACTAGCAAAACATATTACTTAAGGATGTTCACAAACAATAATAATAACAATACATTGAAAGCTCATATAAACAACATACAAATATCAGAAAAAAAGGAAACAAAACTATTGGGAGTTACAATAAATAACATATTTCTACTCACAAATCATTACAAAATAATTAAATCAGACACACATAAAACCATAAATCTACTTAAAACAATCACACACAGGCAAGGAGGATCCCACCCTACAAATATGTACTACATATATAAAACCATATATATAAATTACCGAAGACAACAACAAAACAGCCCAAAACATTTGTCAATTCATAAAAAACAGTGCCATAAGAATTTGCTTAAATTTAACAAGAACAACACCTACACCTGCCTTTTTATCAGAGGCTTCAGAGATGACTACAGTACAAAATAAAGACTCTAAAATACATAGCCAATCACATTTAAAAAAATACAAAAATTGGCAAAGACATTAAGCAACAAAAATCATTAGCCAAATTAAACGAATATTATCAAAACTACCCATTTCTACCACTGATAAAACCAGCACATATTAAAACCATAAAACCAGAAAATTTAAGAGTATTCAAAAAAATAGAAGACATACAAAATATTAACTTATTAAATAATATAGAATTGCAACAAATAACGCAACAAACATTAATAAATACTCCAACCATGATCATATATACACGGAGGAGAAAATAAGGCCGGAATAGGAATTTTCATCTAAAGAAGCAACTTAAAACTCTCCATTCAACTGAAAACCTCACAAACATTAAAACAATAGAAACCATAGCAATTAAAATAGCCGTAACCATTTCACTTGGATTAAAAACCAATAATATTTTAATAATCACCGATTCTCAGAGCGCATGCCAATCCATAGTTTCTGCACTAAATGAAAATACTAACAGACACTATGAAAACCAGATAATGGACACCGTAGGACACAATATAAATAAAAAAATTACAATTCAATGATTACTAGGCCATTGCGGAATAATAAACTGAACAAAAGATAAACTGGCAAAAAAGCTACACAGTCACACACCCACCTGGAAAACGAACCAACCATAACAGATACTACAAATAAAATAATTAACCACATACTATCGGAATGTAAAATAAAATACAACATTATGACCAACACCATTGGGACATACTATAAACAAATCATCTCCTAAAACAAATCTATGGTTTATGATCTCAACACCCCTAATGATCTCAATACTCAAGAACTTAAAAGAATGTGCCGCATTACAACAGGACATTCATACAAAATATAAACATATTATAAAATTAGAAGATTCACCATACTGCACAAACTCCAACACCATAGAAAACAACGAACACATTATAAACCACAAAATTATGTAACATACCTGTACTCGTATGAATTTTTTTATAATTGTTTTTAATTAGTATGTTCATACATACATACATTTTAATACATGTACCTAAAAATGAATTATTTTTATTATTTTCCCTAAAATTAAGAAAAAAAGTTAGTGTTTTTAATTATTTTTGAAAATTTGTTCTACTTAACAAACACTCAAGCTACACATCTTTAAGTCAACGGACCAGAAACGCCGGTCTAAGTGCGTTAGCAGCCGCAACAACAACAACAACATCTTTATAAATTGGCCACTATTTCAGAATATTGTTTATTAAAAGTTGTCATCATTTACCATGTTGTGACAGTCATCCTATTTGAATTTTCATTCTATTTGAATCTACAACATATAAAAACAAAAATTAGTTGATCCATATAATAAAATTAAATTACAACATATCTTAACAATAACATATTTAATATTGCCTGACTTTGGTGATCAGACGAGAGCCGGTGTAGTAAATATTGATATGTACATATATAAATATGTAATGATTTGATGTTTTTTGACAATAACAAATGGTGATTTGCTATAATCCCCATATTTTATCAAAATTTCAACATCGCACTAATTACATATAACATTAAATTGATCTACAATGATGTAATTGTAGATCTTTTGTTTCTGCATAAATATACGAAGCACTTACAATTAATTTAACTTTAAACACATTATTATTGCACAAATTAAAAAAAATAAAAATAAATTGTTGCCGTTTTGTATTTTAAAAATATAAATGACAGCTAAAAAAAAAAAACAAAAAATTTTCTTGACACTGTCAAGTTTTTAGTGATTATGCTGAAATATAGAGGTTATTAGTAGTAGAGTTGAAATGCAGAGGGATTTTTTTTTTCGATTTTAATGACGTCATGACTTATTTATGTATTTGTAAATATGGGGTATAAACTTTTTAAGTTCAATTTCGATGATTGCGGCTTGAAGTAACTAGATAACACATTGAACGTTAACACAAAATTTGTTAGATAATTCAAGTATTGCACAGTTATAATAATTTAGTGCAAGTGTTTATAAGCATATAGAAAGTGTCTAGTATTAACTGTGCAATATGACAATTTTAAACAACTCTCCAGTGCTATCATTGAATGACATAATCGTTCAACTATTTAACAACGAACTACTGGCCGATATTGTATTTTCGTGCAACAACAAATTGATTTATGCTCATAGTTTCTTGTTAATGAGCCGCAGTATTGTA